>CM072067.1:16187143-17436191 GCA_036785405.1 Coenonympha arcania | reverse complement strand
CCTAACCTAACCTAACCTAACCTAACCTAACCTAACCTAACCTAACCTAACCTAACCTAACCTAACCTAACCTAACCTAACCTAACCTAACCTAACCTAACCTAACCTAACCTAACCTAACCTAACCTAACCTAACCTAACCTAACCTAACCTAACCTAACCTAACCTAACCTAACCTAACCTAACCTAACCTAACCTAACCTAACCTAACCTAACCTAACCTAACCTAACCTAACCTAACCTAACCTAACCTAACCTAACCTAACCTAACCTAACCTAACCTAACCTAACCTAACCTAACCTAACCTAACCTAACCTAACCTAACCTAACCTAACCTAACCTAACCTAACCTATCCTAACCTAACCTAACCTAACCTAACCTAACCTAACCTAACCTAACCTAACCTAACCTAACCTAACCTAACCTAACCTAACCTAACCTAACCTAACCTAACCTAACCTAACCTAACCTAACCTAACCTAACCTAACCTAACCTAACCTAACCTAACCTAACCTAACCTAACCTAACCTAACCTAACCTAACCTAACCTAACCTAACCTAACCTAACCTAACCTAACCTAACCTAACCTAACCTAACCTAACCTAACCTAACCTAACCTAACCTAACCTAACCTAACCTAACCTAACCTAACCTAACCTAACCTAACCTAACCTAACCTAACCTAACCTAACCTAACCTAACCTAACCTAACCTAACCTAACCTAACCTAACCTAACCTAACCTAACCTAACCTAACCTAACCTAACCTAACCTAACCTAACCTAACCTAACCTAACCTAACCTAACCTAACCTAACCTAACCTAACCTAACCTAACCTAACCTAACCTAACCTAACCTAACCTAACCTAACCTAACCTAACCTAACCTAACCTAACCTAACCTAACCTAACCTAACCTAACCTAACCTAACCTAACCTAACCTAACCTAACCTAACCTAACCTAACCTAACCTAACCTAACCTAACCTAACCTAACCTAACCTAACCTAACCTAACCTAACCTAACCTAACCTAACCTAACCTAACCTAACCTAACCTAACCTAACCTAACCTAACCTAACCTAACCTAACCTAACCTAACCTAACCTAACCTAACCTAACCTAACCTAACCTAACCTAACCTAACCTAACCTAACCTAACCTAACCTAACCTAACCTAACCTAACCTAACCTAACCTAACCTAACCTAACCTAACCTAACCTAACCTAACCTAACCTAACCTAACCTAACCTAACCTAACCTAACCTAACCTAACCTAACCTAACCTAACCTAACCTAACCTAACCTAACCTAACCTAACCTAACCTAACCTAACCTAACCTAACCTAACCTAACCTAACCTAACCTAACCTAACCTAACCTAACCTAACCTAACCTAACCTAACCTAACCTAACCTAACCTAACCTAACCTAACCTAACCTAACCTAACCTAACCTAACCTAACCTAACCTAACCTAACCTAACCTAACCTAACCTAACCTAACCTAACCTAACCTAACCTAACCTAACCTAACCTAACCTAACCTAACCTAACCTAACCTAACCTAACCTAACCTAACCTAACCTAACCTAACCTAACCTAACCTAACCTAACCTAACCTAACCTAACCTAACCTAACCTAACCTAACCTAACCTAACCTAACCTAACCTAACCTAACCTAACCTAACCTAACCTAACCTAACCTAACCTAACCTAACCTAACCTAACCTAACCTAACCTAACCTAACCTAACCTAACCTAACCTAACCTAACCTAACCTAACCTAACCTAACCTAACCTAACCTAACCTAACCTAACCTAACCTAACCTAACCTAACCTAACCTAACCTAACCTAACCTAACCTAACCTAACCTAACCTAACCTAACCTAACCTAACCTAACCTAACCTAACCTAACCTAACCTAACCTAACCTAACCTAACCTAACCTAACCTAACCTAACCTAACCTAACCTAACCTAACCTAACCTAACCTAACCTAACCTAACCTAACCTAACCTAACCTAACCTAACCTAACCTAACCTAACCTAACCTAACCTAACCTAACCTAACCTAACCTAACCTAACCTAACCTAACCTAACCTAACCTAACCTAACCTAACCTAACCTAACCTAACCTAACCTAACCTAACCTAACCTAACCTAACCTAACCTAACCTAACCTAACCTAACCTAACCTAACCTAACCTAACCTAACCTAACCTAACCTAACCTAACCTAACCTAACCTAACCTAACCTAACCTAACCTAACCTAACCTAACCTAACCTAACCTAACCTAACCTAACCTAACCTAACCTAACCTAACCTAACCTAACCTAACCTAACCTAACCTAACCTAACCTAACCTAACCTAACCTAACCTAACCTAACCTAACCTAACCTAACCTAACCTAACCTAACCTAACCTAACCTAACCTAACCTAACCTAACCTAACCTAACCTAACCTAACCTAACCTAACCTAACCTAACCTAACCTAACCTAACCTAACCTAACCTAACCTAACCTAACCTAACCTAACCTAACCTAACCTAACCTAACCTAACCTAACCTAACCTAACCTAACCTAACCTAACCTAACCTAACCTAACCTAACCTAACCTAACCTAACCTAACCTAACCTAACCTAACCTAACCTAACCTAACCTAACCTAACCTAACCTAACCTAACCTAACCTAACCTAACCTAACCTAACCTAACCTAACCTAACCTAACCTAACCTAACCTAACCTAACCTAACCTAACCTAACCTAACCTAACCTAACCTAACCTAACCTAACCTAACCTAACCTAACCTAACCTAACCTAACCTAACCTAACCTAACCTAACCTAACCTAACCTAACCTAACCTAACCTAACCTAACCTAACCTAACCTAACCTAACCTAACCTAACCTAACCTAACCTAACCTAACCTAACCTAACCTAACCTAACCTAACCTAACCTAACCTAACCTAACCTAACCTAACCTAACCTAACCTAACCTAACCTAACCTAACCTAACCTAACCTAACCTAACCTAACCTAACCTAACCTAACCTAACCTAACCTAACCTAACCTAACCTAACCTAACCTAACCTAACCTAACCTAACCTAACCTAACCTAACCTAACCTAACCTAACCTAACCTAACCTAACCTAACCTAACCTAACCTAACCTAACCTAACCTAACCTAACCTAACCTAACCTAACCTAACCTAACCTAACCTAACCTAACCTAACCTAACCTAACCTAACCTAACCTAACCTAACCTAACCTAACCTAACCTAACCTAACCTAACCTAACCTAACCTAACCTAACCTAACCTAACCTAACCTAACCTAACCTAACCTAACCTAACCTAACCTAACCTAACCTAACCTAACCTAACCTAACCTAACCTAACCTAACCTAACCTAACCTAACCTAACCTAACCTAACCTAACCTAACCTAACCTAACCTAACCTAACCTAACCTAACCTAACCTAACCTAACCTAACCTAACCTAACCTAACCTAACCTAACCTAACCTAACCTAACCTAACCTAACCTAACCTAACCTAACCTAACCTAACCTAACCTAACCTAACCTAACCTAACCTAACCTAACCTAACCTAACCTAACCTAACCTAACCTAACCTAACCTAACCTAACCTAACCTAACCTAACCTAACCTAACCTAACCTAACCTAACCTAACCTAACCTAACCGTACATAGAATTCTATGCAAAATTTCAATATTTTGACGCCGCGGTCGAGTTTTTCACTATTTTTCGCTGTTTTTTAAGCTCCCGCGCTCAGGATACACATCTCGGGACCTGTAACACGAAAAGTCTAATTAGATTTTCACGGAAAATTTTCCGGGAGAGGAAAATTCACTCACCTGATACACCGCGGTTGAGTGCTACAGCCACATCGACGCTCCCGCGTGCGGTACACGTCTCCTGCGGCCCTATAACTGCCGAAAAGTGGTGAATTTTCCGGAGGATTTTCCGGGAAAGGAAAATTTCTCCTGACTTTCTCGGCGACGAGCGAGTCCGGGCCGTTTATTCGCTGCCGACAGCGCCGTTGCGCGCGCCGTTGTGCGAATTCCACCCAGTCTCGCCCGGAAAAATCGGTTTTTCCCGGATTCTGACTCCGGGAATAAGCCGATTTTCCTCGCACCGGGGGGACCGGACGGCGCCCGCCTAGACGCGTGCAACGAGCCCTCGCGCGCGAAAATCGGCTCAGCCGTTTCCGAGAAAATCAGGAAAAACGGTTTTTGAAGGTCCGTTCGCCTGCATGAAAAAGTCTTAATAAGCCCTACAATTCGCCATACATTGTACATAGAATTCTATGCAAAATTTCAATATTTTGACGCCGCGGTCGAGTTTTTCACTATTTTTCGCTGTTTTTTAAGCTCCCGCGCTCAGGATACACATCTCGGGACCTGTAACACGAAAAGTCTAATTAGATTTTCACGGAAAATTTTCCGGGAGAGGAAAATTCACTCACCTGATACACCGCGGTTGAGTGCTACAGCCACATCGACGCTCCCGCGTGCGGTACACGTCTCCTGCGGCCCTATAACTGCCGAAAAGTGGTGAATTTTCCGGAGGATTTTCCGGGAAAGGAAAATTTCTCCTGACTTTCTCGGCGACGAGCGAGTCCGGGCCGTTTATTCGCTGCCGACAGCGCCGTTGCGCGCGCCGTTGTGCGAATTCCACCCAGTCTCGCCCGGAAAAATCGGTTTTTCCCGGATTCTGACTCCGGGAATAAGCCGATTTTCCTCGCACCGGGGGGACCGGACGGCGCCCGCCTAGACGCGTGCAACGAGCCCTCGCGCGCGAAAATCGGCTCAGCCGTTTCCGAGAAAATCAGGAAAAACGGTTTTTGAAGGTCCGTTCGCCTGCATGAAAAAGTCTTAATAAGCCCTACAATTCGCCATACATTGTACATAGAATTCTATGCAAAATTTCAATATTTTGACGCCGCGGTCGAGTTTTTCACTATTTTTCGCTGTTTTTTAAGCTCCCGCGCTCAGGATACACATCTCGGGACCTGTAACACGAAAAGTCTAATTAGATTTTCACGGAAAATTTTCCGGGAGAGGAAAATTCACTCACCTGATACACCGCGGTTGAGTGCTACAGCCACATCGACGCTCCCGCGTGCGGTACACGTCTCCTGCGGCCCTATAACTGCCGAAAAGTGGTGAATTTTCCGGAGGATTTTCCGGGAAAGGAAAATTTCTCCTGACTTTCTCGGCGACGAGCGAGTCCGGGCCGTTTATTCGCTGCCGACAGCGCCGTTGCGCGCGCCGTTGTGCGAATTCCACCCAGTCTCGCCCGGAAAAATCGGTTTTTCCCGGATTCTGACTCCGGGAATAAGCCGATTTTCCTCGCACCGGGGGGAC
The DNA here is from genome assembly GCA_036785405.1 of Coenonympha arcania. Classification (NCBI taxonomy): domain Eukaryota; kingdom Metazoa; phylum Arthropoda; class Insecta; order Lepidoptera; family Nymphalidae; genus Coenonympha; species Coenonympha arcania. Next base: position 17,430,779 of record CM072067.1, on the reverse strand, counting down.
CGGACGGCGCCCGCCTAGACGCGTGCAACGAGCCCTCGCGCGCGAAAATCGGCTCAGCCGTTTCCGAGAAAATCAGGAAAAACGGTTTTTGAAGGTCCGTTCGCCTGCATGAAAAAGTCTTAATAAGCCCTACAATTCGCCATACATTGTACATAGAATTCTATGCAAAATTTCAATATTTTGACGCCGCGGTCGAGTTTTTCACTATTTTTCGCTGTTTTTTAAGCTCCCGCGCTCAGGATACACATCTCGGGACCTGTAACACGAAAAGTCTAATTAGATTTTCACGGAAAATTTTCCGGGAGAGGAAAATTCACTCACCTGATACACCGCGGTTGAGTGCTACAGCCACATCGACGCTCCCGCGTGCGGTACACGTCTCCTGCGGCCCTATAACTGCCGAAAAGTGGTGAATTTTCCGGAGGATTTTCCGGGAAAGGAAAATTTCTCCTGACTTTCTCGGCGACGAGCGAGTCCGGGCCGTTTATTCGCTGCCGAAAGCGCCGTTGCGCGCGCCGTTGTGCGAATTCCACCCAGTCTCGCCCGGAAAAATCGGTTTTTCCCGGATTCTGACTCCGGGAATAAGCCGATTTTCCTCGCACCGGGGGGACCGGACGGCGCCCGCCTAGACGCGTGCAACGAGCCCTCGCGCGCGAAAATCGGCTCAGCCGTTTCCGAGAAAATCAGGAAAAACGGTTTTTGAAGGTCCGTTCGCCTGCATGAAAAAGTCTTAATAAGCCCTACAATTCGCCATACATTGTACATAGAATTCTATGCAAAATTTCAATATTTTGACGCCGCGGTCGAGTTTTTCACTATTTTTCGCTGTTTTTTAAGCTCCCGCGCTCAGGATACACATCTCGGGACCTGTAACACGAAAAGTCTAATTAGATTTTCACGGAAAATTTTCCGGGAGAGGAAAATTCACTCACCTGATACACCGCGGTTGAGTGCTACAGCCACATCGACGCTCCCGCGTGCGGTACACGTCTCCTGCGGCCCTATAACTGCCGAAAAGTGGTGAATTTTCCGGAGGATTTTCCGGGAAAGGAAAATTTCTCCTGACTTTCTCGGCGACGAGCGAGTCCGGGCCGTTTATTCGCTGCCGACAGCGCCGTTGCGCGCGCCGTTGTGCGAATTCCACCCAGTCTCGCCCGGAAAAATCGGTTTTTCCCGGATTCTGACTCCGGGAATAAGCCGATTTTCCTCGCACCGGGGGGACCGGACGGCGCCCGCCTAGACGCGTGCAACGAGCCCTCGCGCGCGAAAATCGGCTCAGCCGTTTCCGAGAAAATCAGGAAAAACGGTTTTTGAAGGTCCGTTCGCCTGCATGAAAAAGTCTTAATAAGCCCTACAATTCGCCATACATTGTACATAGAATTCTATGCAAAATTTCAATATTTTGACGCCGCGGTCGAGTTTTTCACTATTTTTCGCTGTTTTTTAAGCTCCCGCGCTCAGGATACACATCTCGGGACCTGTAACACGAAAAGTCTAATTAGATTTTCACGGAAAATTTTCCGGGAGAGGAAAATTCACTCACCTGATACACCGCGGTTGAGTGCTACAGCCACATCGACGCTCCCGCGTGCGGTACACGTCTCCTGCGGCCCTATAACTGCCGAAAAGTGGTGAATTTTCCGGAGGATTTTCCGGGAAAGGAAAATTTCTCCTGACTTTCTCGGCGACGAGCGAGTCCGGGCCGTTTATTCGCTGCCGACAGCGCCGTTGCGCGCGCCGTTGTGCGAATTCCACCCAGTCTCGCCCGGAAAAATCGGTTTTTCCCGGATTCTGACTCCGGGAATAAGCCGATTTTCCTCGCACCGGGGGGACCGGACGGCGCCCGCCTAGACGCGTGCAACGAGCCCTCGCGCGCGAAAATCGGCTCAGCCGTTTCCGAGAAAATCAGGAAAAACGGTTTTTGAAGGTCCGTTCGCCTGCATGAAAAAGTCTTAATAAGCCCTACAATTCGCCATACATTGTACATAGAATTCTATGCAAAATTTCAATATTTTGACGCCGCGGTCGAGTTTTTCACTATTTTTCGCTGTTTTTTAAGCTCCCGCGCTCAGGATACACATCTCGGGACCTGTAACACGAAAAGTCTAATTAGATTTTCACGGAAAATTTTCCGGGAGAGGAAAATTCACTCACCTGATACACCGCGGTTGAGTGCTACAGCCACATCGACGCTCCCGCGTGCGGTACACGTCTCCTGCGGCCCTATAACTGCCGAAAAGTGGTGAATTTTCCGGAGGATTTTCCGGGAAAGGAAAATTTCTCCTGACTTTCTCGGCGACGAGCGAGTCCGGGCCGTTTATTCGCTGCCGACAGCGCCGTTGCGCGCGCCGTTGTGCGAATTCCACCCAGTCTCGCCCGGAAAAATCGGTTTTTCCCGGATTCTGACTCCGGGAATAAGCCGATTTTCCTCGCACCGGGGGGACCGGACGGCGCCCGCCTAGACGCGTGCAACGAGCCCTCGCGCGCGAAAATCGGCTCAGCCGTTTCCGAGAAAATCAGGAAAAACGGTTTTTGAAGGTCCGTTCGCCTGCATGAAAAAGTCTTAATAAGCCCTACAATTCGCCATACATTGTACATAGAATTCTATGCAAAATTTCAATATTTTGACGCCGCGGTCGAGTTTTTCACTATTTTTCGCTGTTTTTTAAGCTCCCGCGCTCAGGATACACATCTCGGGACCTGTAACACGAAAAGTCTAATTAGATTTTCACGGAAAATTTTCCGGGAGAGGAAAATTCACTCACCTGATACACCGCGGTTGAGTGCTACAGCCACATCGACGCTCCCGCGTGCGGTACACGTCTCCTGCGGCCCTATAACTGCCGAAAAGTGGTGAATTTTCCGGAGGATTTTCCGGGAAAGGAAAATTTCTCCTGACTTTCTCGGCGACGAGCGAGTCCGGGCCGTTTATTCGCTGCCGACAGCGCCGTTGCGCGCGCCGTTGTGCGAATTCCACCCAGTCTCGCCCGGAAAAATCGGTTTTTCCCGGATTCTGACTCCGGGAATAAGCCGATTTTCCTCGCACCGGGGGGACCGGACGGCGCCCGCCTAGACGCGTGCAACGAGCCCTCGCGCGCGAAAATCGGCTCAGCCGTTTCCGAGAAAATCAGGAAAAACGGTTTTTGAAGGTCCGTTCGCCTGCATGAAAAAGTCTTAATAAGCCCTACAATTCGCCATACATTGTACATAGAATTCTATGCAAAATTTCAATATTTTGACGCCGCGGTCGAGTTTTTCACTATTTTTCGCTGTTTTTTAAGCTCCCGCGCTCAGGATACACATCTCGGGACCTGTAACACGAAAAGTCTAATTAGATTTTCACGGAAAATTTTCCGGGAGAGGAAAATTCACTCACCTGATACACCGCGGTTGAGTGCTACAGCCACATCGACGCTCCCGCGTGCGGTACACGTCTCCTGCGGCCCTATAACTGCCGAAAAGTGGTGAATTTTCCGGAGGATTTTCCGGGAAAGGAAAATTTCTCCTGACTTTCTCGGCGACGAGCGAGTCCGGGCCGTTTATTCGCTGCCGACAGCGCCGTTGCGCGCGCCGTTGTGCGAATTCCACCCAGTCTCGCCCGGAAAAATCGGTTTTTCCCGGATTCTGACTCCGGGAATAAGCCGATTTTCCTCGCACCGGGGGGACCGGACGGCGCCCGCCTAGACGCGTGCAACGAGCCCTCGCGCGCGAAAATCGGCTCAGCCGTTTCCGAGAAAATCAGGAAAAACGGTTTTTGAAGGTCCGTTCGCCTGCATGAAAAAGTCTTAATAAGCCCTACAATTCGCCATACATTGTACATAGAATTCTATGCAAAATTTCAATATTTTGACGCCGCGGTCGAGTTTTTCACTATTTTTCGCTGTTTTTTAAGCTCCCGCGCTCAGGATACACATCTCGGGACCTGTAACACGAAAAGTCTAATTAGATTTTCACGGAAAATTTTCCGGGAGAGGAAAATTCACTCACCTGATACACCGCGGTTGAGTGCTACAGCCACATCGACGCTCCCGCGTGCGGTACACGTCTCCTGCGGCCCTATAACTGCCGAAAAGTGGTGAATTTTCCGGAGGATTTTCCGGGAAAGGAAAATTTCTCCTGACTTTCTCGGCGACGAGCGAGTCCGGGCCGTTTATTCGCTGCCGACAGCGCCGTTGCGCGCGCCGTTGTGCGAATTCCACCCAGTCTCGCCCGGAAAAATCGGTTTTTCCCGGATTCTGACTCCGGGAATAAGCCGATTTTCCTCGCACCGGGGGGACCGGACGGCGCCCGCCTAGACGCGTGCAACGAGCCCTCGCGCGCGAAAATCGGCTCAGCCGTTTCCGAGAAAATCAGGAAAAACGGTTTTTGAAGGTCCGTTCGCCTGCATGAAAAAGTCTTAATAAGCCCTACAATTCGCCATACATTGTACATAGAATTCTATGCAAAATTTCAATATTTTGACGCCGCGGTCGAGTTTTTCACTATTTTTCGCTGTTTTTTAAGCTCCCGCGCTCAGGATACACATCTCGGGACCTGTAACACGAAAAGTCTAATTAGATTTTCACGGAAAATTTTCCGGGAGAGGAAAATTCACTCACCTGATACACCGCGGTTGAGTGCTACAGCCACATCGACGCTCCCGCGTGCGGTACACGTCTCCTGCGGCCCTATAACTGCCGAAAAGTGGTGAATTTTCCGGAGGATTTTCCGGGAAAGGAAAATTTCTCCTGACTTTCTCGGCGACGAGCGAGTCCGGGCCGTTTATTCGCTGCCGACAGCGCCGTTGCGCGCGCCGTTGTGCGAATTCCACCCAGTCTCGCCCGGAAAAATCGGTTTTTCCCGGATTCTGACTCCGGGAATAAGCCGATTTTCCTCGCACCGGGGGGACCGGACGGCGCCCGCCTAGACGCGTGCAACGAGCCCTCGCGCGCGAAAATCGGCTCAGCCGTTTCCGAGAAAATCAGGAAAAACGGTTTTTGAAGGTCCGTTCGCCTGCATGAAAAAGTCTTAATAAGCCCTACAATTCGCCATACATTGTACATAGAATTCTATGCAAAATTTCAATATTTTGACGCCGCGGTCGAGTTTTTCACTATTTTTCGCTGTTTTTTAAGCTCCCGCGCTCAGGATACACATCTCGGGACCTGTAACACGAAAAGTCTAATTAGATTTTCACGGAAAATTTTCCGGGAGAGGAAAATTCACTCACCTGATACACCGCGGTTGAGTGCTACAGCCACATCGACGCTCCCGCGTGCGGTACACGTCTCCTGCGGCCCTATAACTGCCGAAAAGTGGTGAATTTTCCGGAGGATTTTCCGGGAAAGGAAAATTTCTCCTGACTTTCTCGGCGACGAGCGAGTCCGGGCCGTTTATTCGCTGCCGACAGCGCCGTTGCGCGCGCCGTTGTGCGAATTCCACCCAGTCTCGCCCGGAAAAATCGGTTTTTCCCGGATTCTGACTCCGGGAATAAGCCGATTTTCCTCGCACCGGGGGGACCGGACGGCGCCCGCCTAGACGCGTGCAACGAGCCCTCGCGCGCGAAAATCGGCTCAGCCGTTTCCGAGAAAATCAGGAAAAACGGTTTTTGAAGGTCCGTTCGCCTGCATGAAAAAGTCTTAATAAGCCCTACAATTCGCCATACATTGTACATAGAATTCTATGCAAAATTTCAATATTTTGACGCCGCGGTCGAGTTTTTCACTATTTTTCGCTGTTTTTTAAGCTCCCGCGCTCAGGATACACATCTCGGGACCTGTAACACGAAAAGTCTAATTAGATTTTCACGGAAAATTTTCCGGGAGAGGAAAATTCACTCACCTGATACACCGCGGTTGAGTGCTACAGCCACATCGACGCTCCCGCGTGCGGTACACGTCTCCTGCGGCCCTATAACTGCCGAAAAGTGGTGAATTTTCCGGAGGATTTTCCGGGAAAGGAAAATTTCTCCTGACTTTCTCGGCGACGAGCGAGTCCGGGCCGTTTATTCGCTGCCGACAGCGCCGTTGCGCGCGCCGTTGTGCGAATTCCACCCAGTCTCGCCCGGAAAAATCGGTTTTTCCCGGATTCTGACTCCGGGAATAAGCCGATTTTCCTCGCACCGGGGGGACCGGACGGCGCCCGCCTAGACGCGTGCAACGAGCCCTCGCGCGCGAAAATCGGCTCAGCCGTTTCCGAGAAAATCAGGAAAAACGGTTTTTGAAGGTCCGTTCGCCTGCATGAAAAAGTCTTAATAAGCCCTACAATTCGCCATACATTGTACATAGAATTCTATGCAAAATTTCAATATTTTGACGCCGCGGTCGAGTTTTTCACTATTTTTCGCTGTTTTTTAAGCTCCCGCGCTCAGGATACACATCTCGGGACCTGTAACACGAAAAGTCTAATTAGATTTTCACGGAAAATTTTCCGGGAGAGGAAAATTCACTCACCTGATACACCGCGGTTGAGTGCTACAGCCACATCGACGCTCCCGCGTGCGGTACACGTCTCCTGCGGCCCTATAACTGCCGAAAAGTGGTGAATTTTCCGGAGGATTTTCCGGGAAAGGAAAATTTCTCCTGACTTTCTCGGCGACGAGCGAGTCCGGGCCGTTTATTCGCTGCCGACAGCGCCGTTGCGCGCGCCGTTGTGCGAATTCCACCCAGTCTCGCCCGGAAAAATCGGTTTTTCCCGGATTCTGACTCCGGGAATAAGCCGATTTTCCTCGCACCGGGGGGACCGGACGGCGCCCGCCTAGACGCGTGCAACGAGCCCTCGCGCGCGAAAATCGGCTCAGCCGTTTCCGAGAAAATCAGGAAAAACGGTTTTTGAAGGTCCGTTCGCCTGCATGAAAAAGTCTTAATAAGCCCTACAATTCGCCATACATTGTACATAGAATTCTATGCAAAATTTCAATATTTTGACGCCGCGGTCGAGTTTTTCACTATTTTTCGCTGTTTTTTAAGCTCCCGCGCTCAGGATACACATCTCGGGACCTGTAACACGAAAAGTCTAATTAGATTTTCACGGAAAATTTTCCGGGAGAGGAAAATTCACTCACCTGATACACCGCGGTTGAGTGCTACAGCCACATCGACGCTCCCGCGTGCGGTACACGTCTCCTGCGGCCCTATAACTGCCGAAAAGTGGTGAATTTTCCGGAGGATTTTCCGGGAAAGGAAAATTTCTCCTGACTTTCTCGGCGACGAGCGAGTCCGGGCCGTTTATTCGCTGCCGACAGCGCCGTTGCGCGCGCCGTTGTGCGAATTCCACCCAGTCTCGCCCGGAAAAATCGGTTTTTCCCGGATTCTGACTCCGGGAATAAGCCGATTTTCCTCGCACCGGGGGGACCGGACGGCGCCCGCCTAGACGCGTGCAACGAGCCCTCGCGCGCGAAAATCGGCTCAGCCGTTTCCGAGAAAATCAGGAAAAACGGTTTTTGAAGGTCCGTTCGCCTGCATGAAAAAGTCTTAATAAGCCCTACAATTCGCCATACATTGTACATAGAATTCTATGCAAAATTTCAATATTTTGACGCCGCGGTCGAGTTTTTCACTATTTTTCGCTGTTTTTTAAGCTCCCGCGCTCAGGATACACATCTCGGGACCTGTAACACGAAAAGTCTAATTAGATTTTCACGGAAAATTTTCCGGGAGAGGAAAATTCACTCACCTGATACACCGCGGTTGAGTGCTACAGCCACATCGACGCTCCCGCGTGCGGTACACGTCTCCTGCGGCCCTATAACTGCCGAAAAGTGGTGAATTTTCCGGAGGATTTTCCGGGAAAGGAAAATTTCTCCTGACTTTCTCGGCGACGAGCGAGTCCGGGCCGTTTATTCGCTGCCGACAGCGCCGTTGCGCGCGCCGTTGTGCGAATTCCACCCAGTCTCGCCCGGAAAAATCGGTTTTTCCCGGATTCTGACTCCGGGAATAAGCCGATTTTCCTCGCACCGGGGGGACCGGACGGCGCCCGCCTAGACGCGTGCAACGAGCCCTCGCGCGCGAAAATCGGCTCAGCCGTTTCCGAGAAAATCAGGAAAAACGGTTTTTGAAGGTCCGTTCGCCTGCATGAAAAAGTCTTAATAAGCCCTACAATTCGCCATACATTGTACATAGAATTCTATGCAAAATTTCAATATTTTGACGCCGCGGTCGAGTTTTTCACTATTTTTCGCTGTTTTTTAAGCTCCCGCGCTCAGGATACACATCTCGGGACCTGTAACACGAAAAGTCTAATTAGATTTTCACGGAAAATTTTCCGGGAGAGGAAAATTCACTCACCTGATACACCGCGGTTGAGTGCTACAGCCACATCGACGCTCCCGCGTGCGGTACACGTCTCCTGCGGCCCTATAACTGCCGAAAAGTGGTGAATTTTCCGGAGGATTTTCCGGGAAAGGAAAATTTCTCCTGACTTTCTCGGCGACGAGCGAGTCCGGGCCGTTTATTCGCTGCCGACAGCGCCGTTGCGCGCGCCGTTGTGCGAATTCCACCCAGTCTCGCCCGGAAAAATCGGTTTTTCCCGGATTCTGACTCCGGGAATAAGCCGATTTTCCTCGCACCGGGGGGACCGGACGGCGCCCGCCTAGACGCGTGCAACGAGCCCTCGCGCGCGAAAATCGGCTCAGCCGTTTCCGAGAAAATCAGGAAAAACGGTTTTTGAAGGTCCGTTCGCCTGCATGAAAAAGTCTTAATAAGCCCTACAATTCGCCATACATTGTACATAGAATTCTATGCAAAATTTCAATATTTTGACGCCGCGGTCGAGTTTTTCACTATTTTTCGCTGTTTTTTAAGCTCCCGCGCTCAGGATACACATCTCGGGACCTGTAACACGAAAAGTCTAATTAGATTTTCACGGAAAATTTTCCGGGAGAGGAAAATTCACTCACCTGATACACCGCGGTTGAGTGCTACAGCCACATCGACGCTCCCGCGTGCGGTACACGTCTCCTGCGGCCCTATAACTGCCGAAAAGTGGTGAATTTTCCGGAGGATTTTCCGGGAAAGGAAAATTTCTCCTGACTTTCTCGGCGACGAGCGAGTCCGGGCCGTTTATTCGCTGCCGACAGCGCCGTTGCGCGCGCCGTTGTGCGAATTCCACCCAGTCTCGCCCGGAAAAATCGGTTTTTCCCGGATTCTGACTCCGGGAATAAGCCGATTTTCCTCGCACCGGGGGGACCGGACGGCGCCCGCCTAGACGCGTGCAACGAGCCCTCGCGCGCGAAAATCGGCTCAGCCGTTTCCGAGAAAATCAGGAAAAACGGTTTTTGAAGGTCCGTTCGCCTGCATGAAAAAGTCTTAATAAGCCCTACAATTCGCCATACATTGTACATAGAATTCTATGCAAAATTTCAATATTTTGACGCCGCGGTCGAGTTTTTCACTATTTTTCGCTGTTTTTTAAGCTCCCGCGCTCAGGATACACATCTCGGGACCTGTAACACGAAAAGTCTAATTAGATTTTCACGGAAAATTTTCCGGGAGAGGAAAATTCACTCACCTGATACACCGCGGTTGAGTGCTACAGCCACATCGACGCTCCCGCGTGCGGTACACGTCTCCTGCGGCCCTATAACTGCCGAAAAGTGGTGAATTTTCCGGAGGATTTTCCGGGAAAGGAAAATTTCTCCTGACTTTCTCGGCGACGAGCGAGTCCGGGCCGTTTATTCGCTGCCGACAGCGCCGTTGCGCGCGCCGTTGTGCGAATTCCACCCAGTCTCGCCCGGAAAAATCGGTTTTTCCCGGATTCTGACTCCGGGAATAAGCCGATTTTCCTCGCACCGGGGGGACCGGACGGCGCCCGCCTAGACGCGTGCAACGAGCCCTCGCGCGCGAAAATCGGCTCAGCCGTTTCCGAGAAAATCAGGAAAAACGGTTTTTGAAGGTCCGTTCGCCTGCATGAAAAAGTCTTAATAAGCCCTACAATTCGCCATACATTGTACATAGAATTCTATGCAAAATTTCAATATTTTGACGCCGCGGTCGAGTTTTTCACTATTTTTCGCTGTTTTTTAAGCTCCCGCGCTCAGGATACACATCTCGGGACCTGTAACACGAAAAGTCTAATTAGATTTTCACGGAAAATTTTCCGGGAGAGGAAAATTCACTCACCTGATACACCGCGGTTGAGTGCTACAGCCACATCGACGCTCCCGCGTGCGGTACACGTCTCCTGCGGCCCTATAACTGCCGAAAAGTGGTGAATTTTCCGGAGGATTTTCCGGGAAAGGAAAATTTCTCCTGACTTTCTCGGCGACGAGCGAGTCCGGGCCGTTTATTCGCTGCCGACAGCGCCGTTGCGCGCGCCGTTGTGCGAATTCCACCCAGTCTCGCCCGGAAAAATCGGTTTTTCCCGGATTCTGACTCCGGGAATAAGCCGATTTTCCTCGCACCGGGGGGACCGGACGGCGCCCGCCTAGACGCGTGCAACGAGCCCTCGCGCGCGAAAATCGGCTCAGCCGTTTCCGAGAAAATCAGGAAAAACGGTTTTTGAAGGTCCGTTCGCCTGCATGAAAAAGTCTTAATAAGCCCTACAATTCGCCATACATTGTACATAGAATTCTATGCAAAATTTCAATATTTTGACGCCGCGGTCGAGTTTTTCACTATTTTTCGCTGTTTTTTAAGCTCCCGCGCTCAGGATACACATCTCGGGACCTGTAACACGAAAAGTCTAATTAGATTTTCACGGAAAATTTTCCGGGAGAGGAAAATTCACTCACCTGATACACCGCGGTTGAGTGCTACAGCCACATCGACGCTCCCGCGTGCGGTACACGTCTCCTGCGGCCCTATAACTGCCGAAAAGTGGTGAATTTTCCGGAGGATTTTCCGGGAAAGGAAAATTTCTCCTGACTTTCTCGGCGACGAGCGAGTCCGGGCCGTTTATTCGCTGCCGACAGCGCCGTTGCGCGCGCCGTTGTGCGAATTCCACCCAGTCTCGCCCGGAAAAATCGGTTTTTCCCGGATTCTGACTCCGGGAATAAGCCGATTTTCCTCGCACCGGGGGGACCGGACGGCGCCCGCCTAGACGCGTGCAACGAGCCCTCGCGCGCGAAAATCGGCTCAGCCGTTTCCGAGAAAATCAGGAAAAACGGTTTTTGAAGGTCCGTTCGCCTGCATGAAAAAGTCTTAATAAGCCCTACAATTCGCCATACATTGTACATAGAATTCTATGCAAAATTTCAATATTTTGACGCCGCGGTCGAGTTTTTCACTATTTTTCGCTGTTTTTTAAGCTCCCGCGCTCAGGATACACATCTCGGGACCTGTAACACGAAAAGTCTAATTAGATTTTCACGGAAAATTTTCCGGGAGAGGAAAATTCACTCACCTGATACACCGCGGTTGAGTGCTACAGCCACATCGACGCTCCCGCGTGCGGTACACGTCTCCTGCGGCCCTATAACTGCCGAAAAGTGGTGAATTTTCCGGAGGATTTTCCGGGAAAGGAAAATTTCTCCTGACTTTCTCGGCGACGAGCGAGTCCGGGCCGTTTATTCGCTGCCGACAGCGCCGTTGCGCGCGCCGTTGTGCGAATTCCACCCAGTCTCGCCCGGAAAAATCGGTTTTTCCCGGATTCTGACTCCGGGAATAAGCCGATTTTCCTCGCACCGGGGGGACCGGACGGCGCCCGCCTAGACGCGTGCAACGAGCCCTCGCGCGCGAAAATCGGCTCAGCCGTTTCCGAGAAAATCAGGAAAAACGGTTTTTGAAGGTCCGTTCGCCTGCATGAAAAAGTCTTAATAAGCCCTACAATTCGCCATACATTGTACATAGAATTCTATGCAAAATTTCAATATTTTGACGCCGCGGTCGAGTTTTTCACTATTTTTCGCTGTTTTTTAAGCTCCCGCGCTCAGGATACACATCTCGGGACCTGTAACACGAAAAGTCTAATTAGATTTTCACGGAAAATTTTCCGGGAGAGGAAAATTCACTCACCTGATACACCGCGGTTGAGTGCTACAGCCACATCGACGCTCCCGCGTGCGGTACACGTCTCCTGCGGCCCTATAACTGCCGAAAAGTGGTGAATTTTCCGGAGGATTTTCCGGGAAAGGAAAATTTCTCCTGACTTTCTCGGCGACGAGCGAGTCCGGGCCGTTTATTCGCTGCCGACAGCGCCGTTGCGCGCGCCGTTGTGCGAATTCCACCCAGTCTCGCCCGGAAAAATCGGTTTTTCCCGGATTCTGACTCCGGGAATAAGCCGATTTTCCTCGCACCGGGGGGACCGGACGGCGCCCGCCTAGACGCGTGCAACGAGCCCTCGCGCGCGAAAATCGGCTCAGCCGTTTCCGAGAAAATCAGGAAAAACGGTTTTTGAAGGTCCGTTCGCCTGCATGAAAAAGTCTTAATAAGCCCTACAATTCGCCATACATTGTACATAGAATTCTATGCAAAATTTCAATATTTTGACGCCGCGGTCGAGTTTTTCACTATTTTTCGCTGTTTTTTAAGCTCCCGCGCTCAGGATACACATCTCGGGACCTGTAACACGAAAAGTCTAATTAGATTTTCACGGAAAATTTTCCGGGAGAGGAAAATTCACTCACCTGATACACCGCGGTTGAGTGCTACAGCCACATCGACGCTCCCGCGTGCGGTACACGTCTCCTGCGGCCCTATAACTGCCGAAAAGTGGTGAATTTTCCGGAGGATTTTCCGGGAAAGGAAAATTTCTCCTGACTTTCTCGGCGACGAGCGAGTCCGGGCCGTTTATTCGCTGCCGACAGCGCCGTTGCGCGCGCCGTTGTGCGAATTCCACCCAGTCTCGCCCGGAAAAATCGGTTTTTCCCGGATTCTGACTCCGGGAATAAGCCGATTTTCCTCGCACCGGGGGGACCGGACGGCGCCCGCCTAGACGCGTGCAACGAGCCCTCGCGCGCGAAAATCGGCTCAGCCGTTTCCGAGAAAATCAGGAAAAACGGTTTTTGAAGGTCCGTTCGCCTGCATGAAAAAGTCTTAATAAGCCCTACAATTCGCCATACATTGTACATAGAATTCTATGCAAAATTTCAATATTTTGACGCCGCGGTCGAGTTTTTCACTATTTTTCGCTGTTTTTTAAGCTCCCGCGCTCAGGATACACATCTCGGGACCTGTAACACGAAAAGTCTAATTAGATTTTCACGGAAAATTTTCCGGGAGAGGAAAATTCACTCACCTGATACACCGCGGTTGAGTGCTACAGCCACATCGACGCTCCCGCGTGCGGTACACGTCTCCTGCGGCCCTATAACTGCCGAAAAGTGGTGAATTTTCCGGAGGATTTTCCGGGAAAGGAAAATTTCTCCTGACTTTCTCGGCGACGAGCGAGTCCGGGCCGTTTATTCGCTGCCGACAGCGCCGTTGCGCGCGCCGTTGTGCGAATTCCACCCAGTCTCGCCCGGAAAAATCGGTTTTTCCCGGATTCTGACTCCGGGAATAAGCCGATTTTCCTCGCACCGGGGGGACCGGACGGCGCCCGCCTAGACGCGTGCAACGAGCCCTCGCGCGCGAAAATCGGCTCAGCCGTTTCCGAGAAAATCAGGAAAAACGGTTTTTGAAGGTCCGTTCGCCTGCATGAAAAAGTCTTAATAAGCCCTACAATTCGCCATACATTGTACATAGAATTCTATGCAAAATTTCAATATTTTGACGCCGCGGTCGAGTTTTTCACTATTTTTCGCTGTTTTTTAAGCTCCCGCGCTCAGGATACACATCTCGGGACCTGTAACACGAAAAGTCTAATTAGATTTTCACGGAAAATTTTCCGGGAGAGGAAAATTCACTCACCTGATACACCGCGGTTGAGTGCTACAGCCACATCGACGCTCCCGCGTGCGGTACACGTCTCCTGCGGCCCTATAACTGCCGAAAAGTGGTGAATTTTCCGGAGGATTTTCCGGGAAAGGAAAATTTCTCCTGACTTTCTCGGCGACGAGCGAGTCCGGGCCGTTTATTCGCTGCCGACAGCGCCGTTGCGCGCGCCGTTGTGCGAATTCCACCCAGTCTCGCCCGGAAAAATCGGTTTTTCCCGGATTCTGACTCCGGGAATAAGCCGATTTTCCTCGCACCGGGGGGACCGGACGGCGCCCGCCTAGACGCGTGCAACGAGCCCTCGCGCGCGAAAATCGGCTCAGCCGTTTCCGAGAAAATCAGGAAAAACGGTTTTTGAAGGTCCGTTCGCCTACATGAAAAAGTCTTAATAAGCCCTACAATTCGCCATACATTGTACATAGAATTCTATGCAAAATTTCAATATTTTGACGCCGCGGTCGAGTTTTTCACTATTTTTCGCTGTTTTTTAAGCTCCCGCGCTCAGGATACACATCTCGGGACCTGTAACACGAAAAGTCTAATTAGATTTTCACGGAAAATTTTCCGGGAGAGGAAAATTCACTCACCTGATACACCGCGGTTGAGTGCTACAGCCACATCGACGCTCCCGCGTGCGGTACACGTCTCCTGCGGCCCTATAACTGCCGAAAAGTGGTGAATTTTCCGGAGGATTTTCCGGGAAAGGAAAATTTCTCCTGACTTTCTCGGCGACGAGCGAGTCCGGGCCGTTTATTCGCTGCCGACAGCGCCGTTGCGCGCGCCGTTGTGCGAATTCCACCCAGTCTCGCCCGGAAAAATCGGTTTTTCCCGGATTCTGACTCCAGGAATAAGCCGATTTTCCTCGCACCGGGGGGACCGGACGGCGCCCGCCTAGACGCGTGCAACGAGCCCTCGCGCGCGAAAATCGGCTCAGCCGTTTCCGAGAAAATCAGGAAAAACGGTTTTTGAAGGTCCGTTCGCCTGCATGAAAAAGTCTTAATAAGCCCTACAATTCGCCATACATTGTACATAGAATTCTATGCAAAATTTCAATATTTTGACGCCGCGGTCGAGTTTTTCACTATTTTTCGCTGTTTTTTAAGCTCCCGCGCTCAGGATACACATCTCGGGACCTGTAACACGAAAAGTCTAATTAGATTTTCACGGAAAATTTTCCGGGAGAGGAAAATTCACTCACCTGATACACCGCGGTTGAGTGCTACAGCCACATCGACGCTCCCGCGTGCGGTACACGTCTCCTGCGGCCCTATAACTGCCGAAAAGTGGTGAATTTTCCGGAGGATTTTCCGGGAAAGGAAAATTTCTCCTGACTTTCTCGGCGACGAGCGAGTCCGGGCCGTTTATTCGCTGCCGACAGCGCCGTTGCGCGCGCCGTTGTGCGAATTCCACCCAGTCTCGCCCGGAAAAATCGGTTTTTCCCGGATTCTGACTCCGGGAATAAGCCGATTTTCCTCGCACCGGGGGGACCGGACGGCGCCCGCCTAGACGCGTGCAACGAGCCCTCGCGCGCGAAAATCGGCTCAGCCGTTTCCGAGAAAATCAGGAAAAACGGTTTTTGAAGGTCCGTTCGCCTGCATGAAAAAGTCTTAATAAGCCCTACAATTCGCCATACATTGTACATAGAATTCTATGCAAAATTTCAATATTTTGACGCCGCGGTCGAGTTTTTCACTATTTTTCGCTGTTTTTTAAGCTCCCGCGCTCAGGATACACATCTCGGGACCTGTAACACGAAAAGTCTAATTAGATTTTCACGGAAAATTTTCCGGGAGAGGAAAATTCACTCACCTGATACACCGCGGTTGAGTGCTACAGCCACATCGACGCTCCCGCGTGCGGTACACGTCTCCTGCGGCCCTATAACTGCCGAAAAGTGGTGAATTTTCCGGAGGATTTTCCGGGAAAGGAAAATTTCTCCTGACTTTCTCGGCGACGAGCGAGTCCGGGCCGTTTATTCGCTGCCGACAGCGCCGTTGCGCGCGCCGTTGTGCGAATTCCACCCAGTCTCGCCCGGAAAAATCGGTTTTTCCCGGATTCTGACTCCGGGAATAAGCCGATTTTCCTCGCACCGGGGGGACCGGACGGCGCCCGCCTAGACGCGTGCAACGAGCCCTCGCGCGCGAAAATCGGCTCAGCCGTTTCCGAGAAAATCAGGAAAAACGGTTTTTGAAGGTCCGTTCGCCTGCATGAAAAAGTCTTAATAAGCCCTACAATTCGCCATACATTGTACATAGAATTCTATGCAAAATTTCAATATTTTGACGCCGCGGTCGAGTTTTTCACTATTTTTCGCTGTTTTTTAAGCTCCCGCGCTCAGGATACACATCTCGGGACCTGTAACACGAAAAGTCTAATTAGATTTTCACGGAAAATTTTCCGGGAGAGGAAAATTCACTCACCTGATACACCGCGGTTGAGTGCTACAGCCACATCGACGCTCCCGCGTGCGGTACACGTCTCCTGCGGCCCTATAACTGCCGAAAAGTGGTGAATTTTCCGGAGGATTTTCCGGGAAAGGAAAATTTCTCCTGACTTTCTCGGCGACGAGCGAGTCCGGGCCGTTTATTCGCTGCCGACAGCGCCGTTGCGCGCGCCGTTGTGCGAATTCCACCCAGTCTCGCCCGGAAAAATCGGTTTTTCCCGGATTCTGACTCCGGGAATAAGCCGATTTTCCTCGCACCGGGGGGACCGGACGGCGCCCGCCTAGACGCGTGCAACGAGCCCTCGCGCGCGAAAATCGGCTCAGCCGTTTCCGAGAAAATCAGGAAAAACGGTTTTTGAAGGTCCGTTCGCCTGCATGAAAAAGTCTTAATAAGCCCTACAATTCGCCATACATTGTACATAGAATTCTATGCAAAATTTCAATATTTTGACGCCGCGGTCGAGTTTTTCACTATTTTTCGCTGTTTTTTAAGCTCCCGCGCTCAGGATACACATCTCGGGACCTGTAACACGAAAAGTCTAATTAGATTTTCACGGAAAATTTTCCGGGAGAGGAAAATTCACTCACCTGATACACCGCGGTTGAGTGCTACAGCCACATCGACGCTCCCGCGTGCGGTACACGTCTCCTGCGGCCCTATAACTGCCGAAAAGTGGTGAATTTTCCGGAGGATTTTCCGGGAAAGGAAAATTTCTCCTGACTTTCTCGGCGACGAGCGAGTCCGGGCCGTTTATTCGCTGCCGACAGCGCCGTTGCGCGCGCCGTTGTGCGAATTCCACCCAGTCTCGCCCGGAAAAATCGGTTTTTCCCGGATTCTGACTCCGGGAATAAGCCGATTTTCCTCGCACCGGGGGGACCGGACGGCGCCCGCCTAGACGCGTGCAACGAGCCCTCGCGCGCGAAAATCGGCTCAGCCGTTTCCGAGAAAATCAGGAAAAACGGTTTTTGAAGGTCCGTTCGCCTGCATGAAAAAGTCTTAATAAGCCCTACAATTCGCCATACATTGTACATAGAATTCTATGCAAAATTTCAATATTTTGACGCCGCGGTCGAGTTTTTCACTATTTTTCGCTGTTTTTTAAGCTCCCGCGCTCAGGATACACATCTCGGGACCTGTAACACGAAAAGTCTAATTAGATTTTCACGGAAAATTTTCCGGGAGAGGAAAATTCACTCACCTGATACACCGCGGTTGAGTGCTACAGCCACATCGACGCTCCCGCGTGCGGTACACGTCTCCTGCGGCCCTATAACTGCCGAAAAGTGGTGAATTTTCCGGAGGATTTTCCGGGAAAGGAAAATTTCTCCTGACTTTCTCGGCGACGAGCGAGTCCGGGCCGTTTATTCGCTGCCGACAGCGCCGTTGCGCGCGCCGTTGTGCGAATTCCACCCAGTCTCGCCCGGAAAAATCGGTTTTTCCCGGATTCTGACTCCGGGAATAAGCCGATTTTCCTCGCACCGGGGGGACCGGACGGCGCCCGCCTAGACGCGTGCAACGAGCCCTCGCGCGCGAAAATCGGCTCAGCCGTTTCCGAGAAAATCAGGAAAAACGGTTTTTGAAGGTCCGTTCGCCTGCATGAAAAAGTCTTAATAAGCCCTACAATTCGCCATACATTGTACATAGAATTCTATGCAAAATTTCAATATTTTGACGCCGCGGTCGAGTTTTTCACTATTTTTCGCTGTTTTTTAAGCTCCCGCGCTCAGGATACACATCTCGGGACCTGTAACACGAAAAGTCTAATTAGATTTTCACGGAAAATTTTCCGGGAGAGGAAAATTCACTCACCTGATACACCGCGGTTGAGTGCTACAGCCACATCGACGCTCCCGCGTGCGGTACACGTCTCCTGCGGCCCTATAACTGCCGAAAAGTGGTGAATTTTCCGGAGGATTTTCCGGGAAAGGAAAATTTCTCCTGACTTTCTCGGCGACGAGCGAGTCCGGGCCGTTTATTCGCTGCCGACAGCGCCGTTGCGCGCGCCGTTGTGCGAATTCCACCCAGTCTCGCCCGGAAAAATCGGTTTTTCCCGGATTCTGACTCCGGGAATAAGCCGATTTTCCTCGCACCGGGGGGACCGGACGGCGCCCGCCTAGACGCGTGCAACGAGCCCTCGCGCGCGAAAATCGGCTCAGCCGTTTCCGAGAAAATCAGGAAAAACGGTTTTTGAAGGTCCGTTCGCCTGCATGAAAAAGTCTTAATAAGCCCTACAATTCGCCATACATTGTACATAGAATTCTATGCAAAATTTCAATATTTTGACGCCGCGGTCGAGTTTTTCACTATTTTTCGCTGTTTTTTAAGCTCCCGCGCTCAGGATACACATCTCGGGACCTGTAACACGAAAAGTCTAATTAGATTTTCACGGAAAATTTTCCGGGAGAGGAAAATTCACTCACCTGATACACCGCGGTTGAGTGCTACAGCCACATCGACGCTCCCGCGTGCGGTACACGTCTCCTGCGGCCCTATAACTGCCGAAAAGTGGTGAATTTTCCGGAGGATTTTCCGGGAAAGGAAAATTTCTCCTGACTTTCTCGGCGACGAGCGAGTCCGGGCCGTTTATTCGCTGCCGACAGCGCCGTTGCGCGCGCCGTTGTGCGAATTCCACCCAGTCTCGCCCGGAAAAATCGGTTTTTCCCGGATTCTGACTCCGGGAATAAGCCGATTTTCCTCGCACCGGGGGGACCGGACGGCGCCCGCCTAGACGCGTGCAACGAGCCCTCGCGCGCGAAAATCGGCTCAGCCGTTTCCGAGAAAATCAGGAAAAACGGTTTTTGAAGGTCCGTTCGCCTGCATGAAAAAGTCTTAATAAGCCCTACAATTCGCCATACATTGTACATAGAATTCTATGCAAAATTTCAATATTTTGACGCCGCGGTCGAGTTTTTCACTATTTTTCGCTGTTTTTTAAGCTCCCGCGCTCAGGATACACATCTCGGGACCTGTAACACGAAAAGTCTAATTAGATTTTCACGGAAAATTTTCCGGGAGAGGAAAATTCACTCACCTGATACACCGCGGTTGAGTGCTACAGCCACATCGACGCTCCCGCGTGCGGTACACGTCTCCTGCGGCCCTATAACTGCCGAAAAGTGGTGAATTTTCCGGAGGATTTTCCGGGAAAGGAAAATTTCTCCTGACTTTCTCGGCGACGAGCGAGTCCGGGCCGTTTATTCGCTGCCGACAGCGCCGTTGCGCGCGCCGTTGTGCGAATTCCACCCAGTCTCGCCCGGAAAAATCGGTTTTTCCCGGATTCTGACTCCGGGAATAAGCCGATTTTCCTCGCACCGGGGGGACCGGACGGCGCCCGCCTAGACGCGTGCAACGAGCCCTCGCGCGCGAAAATCGGCTCAGCCGTTTCCGAGAAAATCAGGAAAAACGGTTTTTGAAGGTCCGTTCGCCTGCATGAAAAAGTCTTAATAAGCCCTACAATTCGCCATACATTGTACATAGAATTCTATGCAAAATTTCAATATTTTGACGCCGCGGTCGAGTTTTTCACTATTTTTCGCTGTTTTTTAAGCTCCCGCGCTCAGGATACACATCTCGGGACCTGTAACACGAAAAGTCTAATTAGATTTTCACGGAAAATTTTCCGGGAGAGGAAAATTCACTCACCTGATACACCGCGGTTGAGTGCTACAGCCACATCGACGCTCCCGCGTGCGGTACACGTCTCCTGCGGCCCTATAACTGCCGAAAAGTGGTGAATTTTCCGGAGGATTTTCCGGGAAAGGAAAATTTCTCCTGACTTTCTCGGCGACGAGCGAGTCCGGGCCGTTTATTCGCTGCCGACAGCGCCGTTGCGCGCGCCGTTGTGCGAATTCCACCCAGTCTCGCCCGGAAAAATCGGTTTTTCCCGGATTCTGACTCCGGGAATAAGCCGATTTTCCTCGCACCGGGGGGACCGGACGGCGCCCGCCTAGACGCGTGCAACGAGCCCTCGCGCGCGAAAATCGGCTCAGCCGTTTCCGAGAAAATCAGGAAAAACGGTTTTTGAAGGTCCGTTCGCCTGCATGAAAAAGTCTTAATAAGCCCTACAATTCGCCATACATTGTACATAGAATTCTATGCAAAATTTCAATATTTTGACGCCGCGGTCGAGTTTTTCACTATTTTTCGCTGTTTTTTAAGCTCCCGCGCTCAGGATACACATCTCGGGACCTGTAACACGAAAAGTCTAATTAGATTTTCACGGAAAATTTTCCGGGAGAGGAAAATTCACTCACCTGATACACCGCGGTTGAGTGCTACAGCCACATCGACGCTCCCGCGTGCGGTACACGTCTCCTGCGGCCCTATAACTGCCGAAAAGTGGTGAATTTTCCGGAGGATTTTCCGGGAAAGGAAAATTTCTCCTGACTTTCTCGGCGACGAGCGAGTCCGGGCCGTTTATTCGCTGCCGACAGCGCCGTTGCGCGCGCCGTTGTGCGAATTCCACCCAGTCTCGCCCGGAAAAATCGGTTTTTCCCGGATTCTGACTCCGGGAATAAGCCGATTTTCCTCGCACCGGGGGGACCGGACGGCGCCCGCCTAGACGCGTGCAACGAGCCCTCGCGCGCGAAAATCGGCTCAGCCGTTTCCGAGAAAATCAGGAAAAACGGTTTTTGAAGGTCCGTTCGCCTGCATGAAAAAGTCTTAATAAGCCCTACAATTCGCCATACATTGTACATAGAATTCTATGCAAAATTTCAATATTTTGACGCCGCGGTCGAGTTTTTCACTATTTTTCGCTGTTTTTTAAGCTCCCGCGCTCAGGATACACATCTCGGGACCTGTAACACGAAAAGTCTAATTAGATTTTCACGGAAAATTTTCCGGGAGAGGAAAATTCACTCACCTGATACACCGCGGTTGAGTGCTACAGCCACATCGACGCTCCCGCGTGCGGTACACGTCTCCTGCGGCCCTATAACTGCCGAAAAGTGGTGAATTTTCCGGAGGATTTTCCGGGAAAGGAAAATTTCTCCTGACTTTCTCGGCGACGAGCGAGTCCGGGCCGTTTATTCGCTGCCGACAGCGCCGTTGCGCGCGCCGTTGTGCGAATTCCACCCAGTCTCGCCCGGAAAAATCGGTTTTTCCCGGATTCTGACTCCGGGAATAAGCCGATTTTCCTCGCACCGGGGGGACCGGACGGCGCCCGCCTAGACGCGTGCAACGAGCCCTCGCGCGCGAAAATCGGCTCAGCCGTTTCCGAGAAAATCAGGAAAAACGGTTTTTGAAGGTCCGTTCGCCTGCATGAAAAAGTCTTAATAAGCCCTACAATTCGCCATACATTGTACATAGAATTCTATGCAAAATTTCAATATTTTGACGCCGCGGTCGAGTTTTTCACTATTTTTCGCTGTTTTTTAAGCTCCCGCGCTCAGGATACACATCTCGGGACCTGTAACACGAAAAGTCTAATTAGATTTTCACGGAAAATTTTCCGGGAGAGGAAAATTCACTCACCTGATACACCGCGGTTGAGTGCTACAGCCACATCGACGCTCCCGCGTGCGGTACACGTCTCCTGCGGCCCTATAACTGCCGAAAAGTGGTGAATTTTCCGGAGGATTTTCCGGGAAAGGAAAATTTCTCCTGACTTTCTCGGCGACGAGCGAGTCCGGGCCGTTTATTCGCTGCCGACAGCGCCGTTGCGCGCGCCGTTGTGCGAATTCCACCCAGTCTCGCCCGGAAAAATCGGTTTTTCCCGGATTCTGACTCCGGGAATAAGCCGATTTTCCTCGCACCGGGGGGACCGGACGGCGCCCGCCTAGACGCGTGCAACGAGCCCTCGCGCGCGAAAATCGGCTCAGCCGTTTCCGAGAAAATCAGGAAAAACGGTTTTTGAAGGTCCGTTCGCCTGCATGAAAAAGTCTTAATAAGCCCTACAATTCGCCATACATTGTACATAGAATTCTATGCAAAATTTCAATATTTTGACGCCGCGGTCGAGTTTTTCACTATTTTTCGCTGTTTTTTAAGCTCCCGCGCTCAGGATACACATCTCGGGACCTGTAACACGAAAAGTCTAATTAGATTTTCACGGAAAATTTTCCGGGAGAGGAAAATTCACTCACCTGATACACCGCGGTTGAGTGCTACAGCCACATCGACGCTCCCGCGTGCGGTACACGTCTCCTGCGGCCCTATAACTGCCGAAAAGTGGTGAATTTTCCGGAGGATTTTCCGGGAAAGGAAAATTTCTCCTGACTTTCTCGGCGACGAGCGAGTCCGGGCCGTTTATTCGCTGCCGACAGCGCCGTTGCGCGCGCCGTTGTGCGAATTCCACCCAGTCTCGCCCGGAAAAATCGGTTTTTCCCGGATTCTGACTCCGGGAATAAGCCGATTTTCCTCGCACCGGGGGGACCGGACGGCGCCCGCCTAGACGCGTGCAACGAGCCCTCGCGCGCGAAAATCGGCTCAGCCGTTTCCGAGAAAATCAGGAAAAACGGTTTTTGAAGGTCCGTTCGCCTGCATGAAAAAGTCTTAATAAGCCCTACAATTCGCCATACATTGTACATAGAATTCTATGCAAAATTTCAATATTTTGACGCCGCGGTCGAGTTTTTCACTATTTTTCGCTGTTTTTTAAGCTCCCGCGCTCAGGATACACATCTCGGGACCTGTAACACGAAAAGTCTAATTAGATTTTCACGGAAAATTTTCCGGGAGAGGAAAATTCACTCACCTGATACACCGCGGTTGAGTGCTACAGCCACATCGACGCTCCCGCGTGCGGTACACGTCTCCTGCGGCCCTATAACTGCCGAAAAGTGGTGAATTTTCCGGAGGATTTTCCGGGAAAGGAAAATTTCTCCTGACTTTCTCGGCGACGAGCGAGTCCGGGCCGTTTATTCGCTGCCGACAGCGCCGTTGCGCGCGCCGTTGTGCGAATTCCACCCAGTCTCGCCCGGAAAAATCGGTTTTTCCCGGATTCTGACTCCGGGAATAAGCCGATTTTCCTCGCACCGGGGGGACCGGACGGCGCCCGCCTAGACGCGTGCAACGAGCCCTCGCGCGCGAAAATCGGCTCAGCCGTTTCCGAGAAAATCAGGAAAAACGGTTTTTGAAGGTCCGTTCGCCTGCATGAAAAAGTCTTAATAAGCCCTACAATTCGCCATACATTGTACATAGAATTCTATGCAAAATTTCAATATTTTGACGCCGCGGTCGAGTTTTTCACTATTTTTCGCTGTTTTTTAAGCTCCCGCGCTCAGGATACACATCTCGGGACCTGTAACACGAAAAGTCTAATTAGATTTTCACGGAAAATTTTCCGGGAGAGGAAAATTCACTCACCTGATACACCGCGGTTGAGTGCTACAGCCACATCGACGCTCCCGCGTGCGGTACACGTCTCCTGCGGCCCTATAACTGCCGAAAAGTGGTGAATTTTCCGGAGGATTTTCCGGGAAAGGAAAATTTCTCCTGACTTTCTCGGCGACGAGCGAGTCCGGGCCGTTTATTCGCTGCCGACAGCGCCGTTGCGCGCGCCGTTGTGCGAATTCCACCCAGTCTCGCCCGGAAAAATCGGTTTTTCCCGGATTCTGACTCCGGGAATAAGCCGATT
Organism: Coenonympha arcania; assembly: GCA_036785405.1. Taxonomy (NCBI): domain Eukaryota; kingdom Metazoa; phylum Arthropoda; class Insecta; order Lepidoptera; family Nymphalidae; genus Coenonympha; species Coenonympha arcania. The sequence goes on along the minus strand of CM072067.1, from coordinate 17,406,969 downwards.
TTCCTCGCACCGGGGGGACCGGACGGCGCCCGCCTAGACGCGTGCAACGAGCCCTCGCGCGCGAAAATCGGCTCAGCCGTTTCCGAGAAAATCAGGAAAAACGGTTTTTGAAGGTCCGTTCGCCTGCATGAAAAAGTCTTAATAAGCCCTACAATTCGCCATACATTGTACATAGAATTCTATGCAAAATTTCAATATTTTGACGCCGCGGTCGAGTTTTTCACTATTTTTCGCTGTTTTTTAAGCTCCCGCGCTCAGGATACACATCTCGGGACCTGTAACACGAAAAGTCTAATTAGATTTTCACGGAAAATTTTCCGGGAGAGGAAAATTCACTCACCTGATACACCGCGGTTGAGTGCTACAGCCACATCGACGCTCCCGCGTGCGGTACACGTCTCCTGCGGCCCTATAACTGCCGAAAAGTGGTGAATTTTCCGGAGGATTTTCCGGGAAAGGAAAATTTCTCCTGACTTTCTCGGCGACGAGCGAGTCCGGGCCGTTTATTCGCTGCCGACAGCGCCGTTGCGCGCGCCGTTGTGCGAATTCCACCCAGTCTCGCCCGGAAAAATCGGTTTTTCCCGGATTCTGACTCCGGGAATAAGCCGATTTTCCTCGCACCGGGGGGACCGGACGGCGCCCGCCTAGACGCGTGCAACGAGCCCTCGCGCGCGAAAATCGGCTCAGCCGTTTCCGAGAAAATCAGGAAAAACGGTTTTTGAAGGTCCGTTCGCCTGCATGAAAAAGTCTTAATAAGCCCTACAATTCGCCATACATTGTACATAGAATTCTATGCAAAATTTCAATATTTTGACGCCGCGGTCGAGTTTTTCACTATTTTTCGCTGTTTTTTAAGCTCCCGCGCTCAGGATACACATCTCGGGACCTGTAACACGAAAAGTCTAATTAGATTTTCACGGAAAATTTTCCGGGAGAGGAAAATTCACTCACCTGATACACCGCGGTTGAGTGCTACAGCCACATCGACGCTCCCGCGTGCGGTACACGTCTCCTGCGGCCCTATAACTGCCGAAAAGTGGTGAATTTTCCGGAGGATTTTCCGGGAAAGGAAAATTTCTCCTGACTTTCTCGGCGACGAGCGAGTCCGGGCCGTTTATTCGCTGCCGACAGCGCCGTTGCGCGCGCCGTTGTGCGAATTCCACCCAGTCTCGCCCGGAAAAATCGGTTTTTCCCGGATTCTGACTCCGGGAATAAGCCGATTTTCCTCGCACCGGGGGGACCGGACGGCGCCCGCCTAGACGCGTGCAACGAGCCCTCGCGCGCGAAAATCGGCTCAGCCGTTTCCGAGAAAATCAGGAAAAACGGTTTTTGAAGGTCCGTTCGCCTGCATGAAAAAGTCTTAATAAGCCCTACAATTCGCCATACATTGTACATAGAATTCTATGCAAAATTTCAATATTTTGACGCCGCGGTCGAGTTTTTCACTATTTTTCGCTGTTTTTTAAGCTCCCGCGCTCAGGATACACATCTCGGGACCTGTAACACGAAAAGTCTAATTAGATTTTCACGGAAAATTTTCCGGGAGAGGAAAATTCACTCACCTGATACACCGCGGTTGAGTGCTACAGCCACATCGACGCTCCCGCGTGCGGTACACGTCTCCTGCGGCCCTATAACTGCCGAAAAGTGGTGAATTTTCCGGAGGATTTTCCGGGAAAGGAAAATTTCTCCTGACTTTCTCGGCGACGAGCGAGTCCGGGCCGTTTATTCGCTGCCGACAGCGCCGTTGCGCGCGCCGTTGTGCGAATTCCACCCAGTCTCGCCCGGAAAAATCGGTTTTTCCCGGATTCTGACTCCGGGAATAAGCCGATTTTCCTCGCACCGGGGGGACCGGACGGCGCCCGCCTAGACGCGTGCAACGAGCCCTCGCGCGCGAAAATCGGCTCAGCCGTTTCCGAGAAAATCAGGAAAAACGGTTTTTGAAGGTCCGTTCGCCTGCATGAAAAAGTCTTAATAAGCCCTACAATTCGCCATACATTGTACATAGAATTCTATGCAAAATTTCAATATTTTGACGCCGCGGTCGAGTTTTTCACTATTTTTCGCTGTTTTTTAAGCTCCCGCGCTCAGGATACACATCTCGGGACCTGTAACACGAAAAGTCTAATTAGATTTTCACGGAAAATTTTCCGGGAGAGGAAAATTCACTCACCTGATACACCGCGGTTGAGTGCTACAGCCACATCGACGCTCCCGCGTGCGGTACACGTCTCCTGCGGCCCTATAACTGCCGAAAAGTGGTGAATTTTCCGGAGGATTTTCCGGGAAAGGAAAATTTCTCCTGACTTTCTCGGCGACGAGCGAGTCCGGGCCGTTTATTCGCTGCCGACAGCGCCGTTGCGCGCGCCGTTGTGCGAATTCCACCCAGTCTCGCCCGGAAAAATCGGTTTTTCCCGGATTCTGACTCCGGGAATAAGCCGATTTTCCTCGCACCGGGGGGACCGGACGGCGCCCGCCTAGACGCGTGCAACGAGCCCTCGCGCGCGAAAATCGGCTCAGCCGTTTCCGAGAAAATCAGGAAAAACGGTTTTTGAAGGTCCGTTCGCCTGCATGAAAAAGTCTTAATAAGCCCTACAATTCGCCATACATTGTACATAGAATTCTATGCAAAATTTCAATATTTTGACGCCGCGGTCGAGTTTTTCACTATTTTTCGCTGTTTTTTAAGCTCCCGCGCTCAGGATACACATCTCGGGACCTGTAACACGAAAAGTCTAATTAGATTTTCACGGAAAATTTTCCGGGAGAGGAAAATTCACTCACCTGATACACCGCGGTTGAGTGCTACAGCCACATCGACGCTCCCGCGTGCGGTACACGTCTCCTGCGGCCCTATAACTGCCGAAAAGTGGTGAATTTTCCGGAGGATTTTCCGGGAAAGGAAAATTTCTCCTGACTTTCTCGGCGACGAGCGAGTCCGGGCCGTTTATTCGCTGCCGACAGCGCCGTTGCGCGCGCCGTTGTGCGAATTCCACCCAGTCTCGCCCGGAAAAATCGGTTTTTCCCGGATTCTGACTCCGGGAATAAGCCGATTTTCCTCGCACCGGGGGGACCGGACGGCGCCCGCCTAGACGCGTGCAACGAGCCCTCGCGCGCGAAAATCGGCTCAGCCGTTTCCGAGAAAATCAGGAAAAACGGTTTTTGAAGGTCCGTTCGCCTGCATGAAAAAGTCTTAATAAGCCCTACAATTCGCCATACATTGTACATAGAATTCTATGCAAAATTTCAATATTTTGACGCCGCGGTCGAGTTTTTCACTATTTTTCGCTGTTTTTTAAGCTCCCGCGCTCAGGATACACATCTCGGGACCTGTAACACGAAAAGTCTAATTAGATTTTCACGGAAAATTTTCCGGGAGAGGAAAATTCACTCACCTGATACACCGCGGTTGAGTGCTACAGCCACATCGACGCTCCCGCGTGCGGTACACGTCTCCTGCGGCCCTATAACTGCCGAAAAGTGGTGAATTTTCCGGAGGATTTTCCGGGAAAGGAAAATTTCTCCTGACTTTCTCGGCGACGAGCGAGTCCGGGCCGTTTATTCGCTGCCGACAGCGCCGTTGCGCGCGCCGTTGTGCGAATTCCACCCAGTCTCGCCCGGAAAAATCGGTTTTTCCCGGATTCTGACTCCGGGAATAAGCCGATTTTCCTCGCACCGGGGGGACCGGACGGCGCCCGCCTAGACGCGTGCAACGAGCCCTCGCGCGCGAAAATCGGCTCAGCCGTTTCCGAGAAAATCAGGAAAAACGGTTTTTGAAGGTCCGTTCGCCTGCATGAAAAAGTCTTAATAAGCCCTACAATTCGCCATACATTGTACATAGAATTCTATGCAAAATTTCAATATTTTGACGCCGCGGTCGAGTTTTTCACTATTTTTCGCTGTTTTTTAAGCTCCCGCGCTCAGGATACACATCTCGGGACCTGTAACACGAAAAGTCTAATTAGATTTTCACGGAAAATTTTCCGGGAGAGGAAAATTCACTCACCTGATACACCGCGGTTGAGTGCTACAGCCACATCGACGCTCCCGCGTGCGGTACACGTCTCCTGCGGCCCTATAACTGCCGAAAAGTGGTGAATTTTCCGGAGGATTTTCCGGGAAAGGAAAATTTCTCCTGACTTTCTCGGCGACGAGCGAGTCCGGGCCGTTTATTCGCTGCCGACAGCGCCGTTGCGCGCGCCGTTGTGCGAATTCCACCCAGTCTCGCCCGGAAAAATCGGTTTTTCCCGGATTCTGACTCCGGGAATAAGCCGATTTTCCTCGCACCGGGGGGACCGGACGGCGCCCGCCTAGACGCGTGCAACGAGCCCTCGCGCGCGAAAATCGGCTCAGCCGTTTCCGAGAAAATCAGGAAAAACGGTTTTTGAAGGTCCGTTCGCCTGCATGAAAAAGTCTTAATAAGCCCTACAATTCGCCATACATTGTACATAGAATTCTATGCAAAATTTCAATATTTTGACGCCGCGGTCGAGTTTTTCACTATTTTTCGCTGTTTTTTAAGCTCCCGCGCTCAGGATACACATCTCGGGACCTGTAACACGAAAAGTCTAATTAGATTTTCACGGAAAATTTTCCGGGAGAGGAAAATTCACTCACCTGATACACCGCGGTTGAGTGCTACAGCCACATCGACGCTCCCGCGTGCGGTACACGTCTCCTGCGGCCCTATAACTGCCGAAAAGTGGTGAATTTTCCGGAGGATTTTCCGGGAAAGGAAAATTTCTCCTGACTTTCTCGGCGACGAGCGAGTCCGGGCCGTTTATTCGCTGCCGACAGCGCCGTTGCGCGCGCCGTTGTGCGAATTCCACCCAGTCTCGCCCGGAAAAATCGGTTTTTCCCGGATTCTGACTCCGGGAATAAGCCGATTTTCCTCGCACCGGGGGGACCGGACGGCGCCCGCCTAGACGCGTGCAACGAGCCCTCGCGCGCGAAAATCGGCTCAGCCGTTTCCGAGAAAATCAGGAAAAACGGTTTTTGAAGGTCCGTTCGCCTGCATGAAAAAGTCTTAATAAGCCCTACAATTCGCCATACATTGTACATAGAATTCTATGCAAAATTTCAATATTTTGACGCCGCGGTCGAGTTTTTCACTATTTTTCGCTGTTTTTTAAGCTCCCGCGCTCAGGATACACATCTCGGGACCTGTAACACGAAAAGTCTAATTAGATTTTCACGGAAAATTTTCCGGGAGAGGAAAATTCACTCACCTGATATACCGCGGTTGAGTGCTACAGCCACATCGACGCTCCCGCGTGCGGTACACGTCTCCTGCGGCCCTATAACTGCCGAAAAGTGGTGAATTTTCCGGAGGATTTTCCGGGAAAGGAAAATTTCTCCTGACTTTCTCGGCGACGAGCGAGTCCGGGCCGTTTATTCGCTGCCGACAGCGCCGTTGCGCGCGCCGTTGTGCGAATTCCACCCAGTCTCGCCCGGAAAAATCGGTTTTTCCCGGATTCTGACTCCGGGAATAAGCCGATTTTCCTCGCACCGGGGGGACCGGACGGCGCCCGCCTAGACGCGTGCAACGAGCCCTCGCGCGCGAAAATCGGCTCAGCCGTTTCCGAGAAAATCAGGAAAAACGGTTTTTGAAGGTCCGTTCGCCTGCATGAAAAAGTCTTAATAAGCCCTACAATTCGCCATACATTGTACATAGAATTCTATGCAAAATTTCAATATTTTGACGCCGCGGTCGAGTTTTTCACTATTTTTCGCTGTTTTTTAAGCTCCCGCGCTCAGGATACACATCTCGGGACCTGTAACACGAAAAGTCTAATTAGATTTTCACGGAAAATTTTCCGGGAGAGGAAAATTCACTCACCTGATACACCGCGGTTGAGTGCTACAGCCACATCGACGCTCCCGCGTGCGGTACACGTCTCCTGCGGCCCTATAACTGCCGAAAAGTGGTGAATTTTCCGGAGGATTTTCCGGGAAAGGAAAATTTCTCCTGACTTTCTCGGCGACGAGCGAGTCCGGGCCGTTTATTCGCTGCCGACAGCGCCGTTGCGCGCGCCGTTGTGCGAATTCCACCCAGTCTCGCCCGGAAAAATCGGTTTTTCCCGGATTCTGACTCCGGGAATAAGCCGATTTTCCTCGCACCGGGGGGACCGGACGGCGCCCGCCTAGACGCGTGCAACGAGCCCTCGCGCGCGAAAATCGGCTCAGCCGTTTCCGAGAAAATCAGGAAAAACGGTTTTTGAAGGTCCGTTCGCCTGCATGAAAAAGTCTTAATAAGCCCTACAATTCGCCATACATTGTACATAGAATTCTATGCAAAATTTCAATATTTTGACGCCGCGGTCGAGTTTTTCACTATTTTTCGCTGTTTTTTAAGCTCCCGCGCTCAGGATACACATCTCGGGACCTGTAACACGAAAAGTCTAATTAGATTTTCACGGAAAATTTTCCGGGAGAGGAAAATTCACTCACCTGATACACCGCGGTTGAGTGCTACAGCCACATCGACGCTCCCGCGTGCGGTACACGTCTCCTGCGGCCCTATAACTGCCGAAAAGTGGTGAATTTTCCGGAGGATTTTCCGGGAAAGGAAAATTTCTCCTGACTTTCTCGGCGACGAGCGAGTCCGGGCCGTTTATTCGCTGCCGACAGCGCCGTTGCGCGCGCCGTTGTGCGAATTCCACCCAGTCTCGCCCGGAAAAATCGGTTTTTCCCGGATTCTGACTCCGGGAATAAGCCGATTTTCCTCGCACCGGGGGGACCGGACGGCGCCCGCCTAGACGCGTGCAACGAGCCCTCGCGCGCGAAAATCGGCTCAGCCGTTTCCGAGAAAATCAGGAAAAACGGTTTTTGAAGGTCCGTTCGCCTGCATGAAAAAGTCTTAATAAGCCCTACAATTCGCCATACATTGTACATAGAATTCTATGCAAAATTTCAATATTTTGACGCCGCGGTCGAGTTTTTCACTATTTTTCGCTGTTTTTTAAGCTCCCGCGCTCAGGATACACATCTCGGGACCTGTAACACGAAAAGTCTAATTAGATTTTCACGGAAAATTTTCCGGGAGAGGAAAATTCACTCACCTGATACACCGCGGTTGAGTGCTACAGCCACATCGACGCTCCCGCGTGCGGTACACGTCTCCTGCGGCCCTATAACTGCCGAAAAGTGGTGAATTTTCCGGAGGATTTTCCGGGAAAGGAAAATTTCTCCTGACTTTCTCGGCGACGAGCGAGTCCGGGCCGTTTATTCGCTGCCGACAGCGCCGTTGCGCGCGCCGTTGTGCGAATTCCACCCAGTCTCGCCCGGAAAAATCGGTTTTTCCCGGATTCTGACTCCGGGAATAAGCCGATTTTCCTCGCACCGGGGGGACCGGACGGCGCCCGCCTAGACGCGTGCAACGAGCCCTCGCGCGCGAAAATCGGCTCAGCCGTTTCCGAGAAAATCAGGAAAAACGGTTTTTGAAGGTCCGTTCGCCTGCATGAAAAAGTCTTAATAAGCCCTACAATTCGCCATACATTGTACATAGAATTCTATGCAAAATTTCAATATTTTGACGCCGCGGTCGAGTTTTTCACTATTTTTCGCTGTTTTTTAAGCTCCCGCGCTCAGGATACACATCTCGGGACCTGTAACACGAAAAGTCTAATTAGATTTTCACGGAAAATTTTCCGGGAGAGGAAAATTCACTCACCTGATACACCGCGGTTGAGTGCTACAGCCACATCGACGCTCCCGCGTGCGGTACACGTCTCCTGCGGCCCTATAACTGCCGAAAAGTGGTGAATTTTCCGGAGGATTTTCCGGGAAAGGAAAATTTCTCCTGACTTTCTCGGCGACGAGCGAGTCCGGGCCGTTTATTCGCTGCCGACAGCGCCGTTGCGCGCGCCGTTGTGCGAATTCCACCCAGTCTCGCCCGGAAAAATCGGTTTTTCCCGGATTCTGACTCCGGGAATAAGCCGATTTTCCTCGCACCGGGGGGACCGGACGGCGCCCGCCTAGACGCGTGCAACGAGCCCTCGCGCGCGAAAATCGGCTCAGCCGTTTCCGAGAAAATCAGGAAAAACGGTTTTTGAAGGTCCGTTCGCCTGCATGAAAAAGTCTTAATAAGCCCTACAATTCGCCATACATTGTACATAGAATTCTATGCAAAATTTCAATATTTTGACGCCGCGGTCGAGTTTTTCACTATTTTTCGCTGTTTTTTAAGCTCCCGCGCTCAGGATACACATCTCGGGACCTGTAACACGAAAAGTCTAATTAGATTTTCACGGAAAATTTTCCGGGAGAGGAAAATTCACTCACCTGATACACCGCGGTTGAGTGCTACAGCCACATCGACGCTCCCGCGTGCGGTACACGTCTCCTGCGGCCCTATAACTGCCGAAAAGTGGTGAATTTTCCGGAGGATTTTCCGGGAAAGGAAAATTTCTCCTGACTTTCTCGGCGACGAGCGAGTCCGGGCCGTTTATTCGCTGCCGACAGCGCCGTTGCGCGCGCCGTTGTGCGAATTCCACCCAGTCTCGCCCGGAAAAATCGGTTTTTCCCGGATTCTGACTCCGGGAATAAGCCGATTTTCCTCGCACCGGGGGGACCGGACGGCGCCCGCCTAGACGCGTGCAACGAGCCCTCGCGCGCGAAAATCGGCTCAGCCGTTTCCGAGAAAATCAGGAAAAACGGTTTTTGAAGGTCCGTTCGCCTGCATGAAAAAGTCTTAATAAGCCCTACAATTCGCCATACATTGTACATAGAATTCTATGCAAAATTTCAATATTTTGACGCCGCGGTCGAGTTTTTCACTATTTTTCGCTGTTTTTTAAGCTCCCGCGCTCAGGATACACATCTCGGGACCTGTAACACGAAAAGTCTAATTAGATTTTCACGGAAAATTTTCCGGGAGAGGAAAATTCACTCACCTGATACACCGCGGTTGAGTGCTACAGCCACATCGACGCTCCCGCGTGCGGTACACGTCTCCTGCGGCCCTATAACTGCCGAAAAGTGGTGAATTTTCCGGAGGATTTTCCGGGAAAGGAAAATTTCTCCTGACTTTCTCGGCGACGAGCGAGTCCGGGCCGTTTATTCGCTGCCGACAGCGCCGTTGCGCGCGCCGTTGTGCGAATTCCACCCAGTCTCGCCCGGAAAAATCGGTTTTTCCCGGATTCTGACTCCGGGAATAAGCCGATTTTCCTCGCACCGGGGGGACCGGACGGCGCCCGCCTAGACGCGTGCAACGAGCCCTCGCGCGCGAAAATCGGCTCAGCCGTTTCCGAGAAAATCAGGAAAAACGGTTTTTGAAGGTCCGTTCGCCTGCATGAAAAAGTCTTAATAAGCCCTACAATTCGCCATACATTGTACATAGAATTCTATGCAAAATTTCAATATTTTGACGCCGCGGTCGAGTTTTTCACTATTTTTCGCTGTTTTTTAAGCTCCCGCGCTCAGGATACACATCTCGGGACCTGTAACACGAAAAGTCTAATTAGATTTTCACGGAAAATTTTCCGGGAGAGGAAAATTCACTCACCTGATACACCGCGGTTGAGTGCTACAGCCACATCGACGCTCCCGCGTGCGGTACACGTCTCCTGCGGCCCTATAACTGCCGAAAAGTGGTGAATTTTCCGGAGGATTTTCCGGGAAAGGAAAATTTCTCCTGACTTTCTCGGCGACGAGCGAGTCCGGGCCGTTTATTCGCTGCCGACAGCGCCGTTGCGCGCGCCGTTGTGCGAATTCCACCCAGTCTCGCCCGGAAAAATCGGTTTTTCCCGGATTCTGACTCCGGGAATAAGCCGATTTTCCTCGCACCGGGGGGACCGGACGGCGCCCGCCTAGACGCGTGCAACGAGCCCTCGCGCGCGAAAATCGGCTCAGCCGTTTCCGAGAAAATCAGGAAAAACGGTTTTTGAAGGTCCGTTCGCCTGCATGAAAAAGTCTTAATAAGCCCTACAATTCGCCATACATTGTACATAGAATTCTATGCAAAATTTCAATATTTTGACGCCGCGGTCGAGTTTTTCACTATTTTTCGCTGTTTTTTAAGCTCCCGCGCTCAGGATACACATCTCGGGACCTGTAACACGAAAAGTCTAATTAGATTTTCACGGAAAATTTTCCGGGAGAGGAAAATTCACTCACCTGATACACCGCGGTTGAGTGCTACAGCCACATCGACGCTCCCGCGTGCGGTACACGTCTCCTGCGGCCCTATAACTGCCGAAAAGTGGTGAATTTTCCGGAGGATTTTCCGGGAAAGGAAAATTTCTCCTGACTTTCTCGGCGACGAGCGAGTCCGGGCCGTTTATTCGCTGCCGACAGCGCCGTTGCGCGCGCCGTTGTGCGAATTCCACCCAGTCTCGCCCGGAAAAATCGGTTTTTCCCGGATTCTGACTCCGGGAATAAGCCGATTTTCCTCGCACCGGGGGGACCGGACGGCGCCCGCCTAGACGCGTGCAACGAGCCCTCGCGCGCGAAAATCGGCTCAGCCGTTTCCGAGAAAATCAGGAAAAACGGTTTTTGAAGGTCCGTTCGCCTGCATGAAAAAGTCTTAATAAGCCCTACAATTCGCCATACATTGTACATAGAATTCTATGCAAAATTTCAATATTTTGACGCCGCGGTCGAGTTTTTCACTATTTTTCGCTGTTTTTTAAGCTCCCGCGCTCAGGATACACATCTCGGGACCTGTAACACGAAAAGTCTAATTAGATTTTCACGGAAAATTTTCCGGGAGAGGAAAATTCACTCACCTGATACACCGCGGTTGAGTGCTACAGCCACATCGACGCTCCCGCGTGCGGTACACGTCTCCTGCGGCCCTATAACTGCCGAAAAGTGGTGAATTTTCCGGAGGATTTTCCGGGAAAGGAAAATTTCTCCTGACTTTCTCGGCGACGAGCGAGTCCGGGCCGTTTATTCGCTGCCGACAGCGCCGTTGCGCGCGCCGTTGTGCGAATTCCACCCAGTCTCGCCCGGAAAAATCGGTTTTTCCCGGATTCTGACTCCGGGAATAAGCCGATTTTCCTCGCACCGGGGGGACCGGACGGCGCCCGCCTAGACGCGTGCAACGAGCCCTCGCGCGCGAAAATCGGCTCAGCCGTTTCCGAGAAAATCAGGAAAAACGGTTTTTGAAGGTCCGTTCGCCTGCATGAAAAAGTCTTAATAAGCCCTACAATTCGCCATACATTGTACATAGAATTCTATGCAAAATTTCAATATTTTGACGCCGCGGTCGAGTTTTTCACTATTTTTCGCTGTTTTTTAAGCTCCCGCGCTCAGGATACACATCTCGGGACCTGTAACACGAAAAGTCTAATTAGATTTTCACGGAAAATTTTCCGGGAGAGGAAAATTCACTCACCTGATACACCGCGGTTGAGTGCTACAGCCACATCGACGCTCCCGCGTGCGGTACACGTCTCCTGCGGCCCTATAACTGCCGAAAAGTGGTGAATTTTCCGGAGGATTTTCCGGGAAAGGAAAATTTCTCCTGACTTTCTCGGCGACGAGCGAGTCCGGGCCGTTTATTCGCTGCCGACAGCGCCGTTGCGCGCGCCGTTGTGCGAATTCCACCCAGTCTCGCCCGGAAAAATCGGTTTTTCCCGGATTCTGACTCCGGGAATAAGCCGATTTTCCTCGCACCGGGGGGACCGGACGGCGCCCGCCTAGACGCGTGCAACGAGCCCTCGCGCGCGAAAATCGGCTCAGCCGTTTCCGAGAAAATCAGGAAAAACGGTTTTTGAAGGTCCGTTCGCCTGCATGAAAAAGTCTTAATAAGCCCTACAATTCGCCATACATTGTACATAGAATTCTATGCAAAATTTCAATATTTTGACGCCGCGGTCGAGTTTTTCACTATTTTTCGCTGTTTTTTAAGCTCCCGCGCTCAGGATACACATCTCGGGACCTGTAACACGAAAAGTCTAATTAGATTTTCACGGAAAATTTTCCGGGAGAGGAAAATTCACTCACCTGATACACCGCGGTTGAGTGCTACAGCCACATCGACGCTCCCGCGTGCGGTACACGTCTCCTGCGGCCCTATAACTGCCGAAAAGTGGTGAATTTTCCGGAGGATTTTCCGGGAAAGGAAAATTTCTCCTGACTTTCTCGGCGACGAGCGAGTCCGGGCCGTTTATTCGCTGCCGACAGCGCCGTTGCGCGCGCCGTTGTGCGAATTCCACCCAGTCTCGCCCGGAAAAATCGGTTTTTCCCGGATTCTGACTCCGGGAATAAGCCGATTTTCCTCGCACCGGGGGGACCGGACGGCGCCCGCCTAGACGCGTGCAACGAGCCCTCGCGCGCGAAAATCGGCTCAGCCGTTTCCGAGAAAATCAGGAAAAACGGTTTTTGAAGGTCCGTTCGCCTGCATGAAAAAGTCTTAATAAGCCCTACAATTCGCCATACATTGTACATAGAATTCTATGCAAAATTTCAATATTTTGACGCCGCGGTCGAGTTTTTCACTATTTTTCGCTGTTTTTTAAGCTCCCGCGCTCAGGATACACATCTCGGGACCTGTAACACGAAAAGTCTAATTAGATTTTCACGGAAAATTTTCCGGGAGAGGAAAATTCACTCACCTGATACACCGCGGTTGAGTGCTACAGCCACATCGACGCTCCCGCGTGCGGTACACGTCTCCTGCGGCCCTATAACTGCCGAAAAGTGGTGAATTTTCCGGAGGATTTTCCGGGAAAGGAAAATTTCTCCTGACTTTCTCGGCGACGAGCGAGTCCGGGCCGTTTATTCGCTGCCGACAGCGCCGTTGCGCGCGCCGTTGTGCGAATTCCACCCAGTCTCGCCCGGAAAAATCGGTTTTTCCCGGATTCTGACTCCGGGAATAAGCCGATTTTCCTCGCACCGGGGGGACCGGACGGCGCCCGCCTAGACGCGTGCAACGAGCCCTCGCGCGCGAAAATCGGCTCAGCCGTTTCCGAGAAAATCAGGAAAAACGGTTTTTGAAGGTCCGTTCGCCTGCATGAAAAAGTCTTAATAAGCCCTACAATTCGCCATACATTGTACATAGAATTCTATGCAAAATTTCAATATTTTGACGCCGCGGTCGAGTTTTTCACTATTTTTCGCTGTTTTTTAAGCTCCCGCGCTCAGGATACACATCTCGGGACCTGTAACACGAAAAGTCTAATTAGATTTTCACGGAAAATTTTCCGGGAGAGGAAAATTCACTCACCTGATACACCGCGGTTGAGTGCTACAGCCACATCGACGCTCCCGCGTGCGGTACACGTCTCCTGCGGCCCTATAACTGCCGAAAAGTGGTGAATTTTCCGGAGGATTTTCCGGGAAAGGAAAATTTCTCCTGACTTTCTCGGCGACGAGCGAGTCCGGGCCGTTTATTCGCTGCCGACAGCGCCGTTGCGCGCGCCGTTGTGCGAATTCCACCCAGTCTCGCCCGGAAAAATCGGTTTTTCCCGGATTCTGACTCCGGGAATAAGCCGATTTTCCTCGCACCGGGGGGACCGGACGGCGCCCGCCTAGACGCGTGCAACGAGCCCTCGCGCGCGAAAATCGGCTCAGCCGTTTCCGAGAAAATCAGGAAAAACGGTTTTTGAAGGTCCGTTCGCCTGCATGAAAAAGTCTTAATAAGCCCTACAATTCGCCATACATTGTACATAGAATTCTATGCAAAATTTCAATATTTTGACGCCGCGGTCGAGTTTTTCACTATTTTTCGCTGTTTTTTAAGCTCCCGCGCTCAGGATACACATCTCGGGACCTGTAACACGAAAAGTCTAATTAGATTTTCACGGAAAATTTTCCGGGAGAGGAAAATTCACTCACCTGATACACCGCGGTTGAGTGCTACAGCCACATCGACGCTCCCGCGTGCGGTACACGTCTCCTGCGGCCCTATAACTGCCGAAAAGTGGTGAATTTTCCGGAGGATTTTCCGGGAAAGGAAAATTTCTCCTGACTTTCTCGGCGACGAGCGAGTCCGGGCCGTTTATTCGCTGCCGAAAGCGCCGTTGCGCGCGCCGTTGTGCGAATTCCACCCAGTCTCGCCCGGAAAAATCGGTTTTTCCCGGATTCTGACTCCGGGAATAAGCCGATTTTCCTCGCACCGGGGGGACCGGACGGCGCCCGCCTAGACGCGTGCAACGAGCCCTCGCGCGCGAAAATCGGCTCAGCCGTTTCCGAGAAAATCAGGAAAAACGGTTTTTGAAGGTCCGTTCGCCTGCATGAAAAAGTCTTAATAAGCCCTACAATTCGCCATACATTGTACATAGAATTCTATGCAAAATTTCAATATTTTGACGCCGCGGTCGAGTTTTTCACTATTTTTCGCTGTTTTTTAAGCTCCCGCGCTCAGGATACACATCTCGGGACCTGTAACACGAAAAGTCTAATTAGATTTTCACGGAAAATTTTCCGGGAGAGGAAAATTCACTCACCTGATACACCGCGGTTGAGTGCTACAGCCACATCGACGCTCCCGCGTGCGGTACACGTCTCCTGCGGCCCTATAACTGCCGAAAAGTGGTGAATTTTCCGGAGGATTTTCCGGGAAAGGAAAATTTCTCCTGACTTTCTCGGCGACGAGCGAGTCCGGGCCGTTTATTCGCTGCCGACAGCGCCGTTGCGCGCGCCGTTGTGCGAATTCCACCCAGTCTCGCCCGGAAAAATCGGTTTTTCCCGGATTCTGACTCCGGGAATAAGCCGATTTTCCTCGCACCGGGGGGACCGGACGGCGCCCGCCTAGACGCGTGCAACGAGCCCTCGCGCGCGAAAATCGGCTCAGCCGTTTCCGAGAAAATCAGGAAAAACGGTTTTTGAAGGTCCGTTCGCCTGCATGAAAAAGTCTTAATAAGCCCTACAATTCGCCATACATTGTACATAGAATTCTATGCAAAATTTCAATATTTTGACGCCGCGGTCGAGTTTTTCACTATTTTTCGCTGTTTTTTAAGCTCCCGCGCTCAGGATACACATCTCGGGACCTGTAACACGAAAAGTCTAATTAGATTTTCACGGAAAATTTTCCGGGAGAGGAAAATTCACTCACCTGATACACCGCGGTTGAGTGCTACAGCCACATCGACGCTCCCGCGTGCGGTACACGTCTCCTGCGGCCCTATAACTGCCGAAAAGTGGTGAATTTTCCGGAGGATTTTCCGGGAAAGGAAAATTTCTCCTGACTTTCTCGGCGACGAGCGAGTCCGGGCCGTTTATTCGCTGCCGAAAGCGCCGTTGCGCGCGCCGTTGTGCGAATTCCACCCAGTCTCGCCCGGAAAAATCGGTTTTTCCCGGATTCTGACTCCGGGAATAAGCCGATTTTCCTCGCACCGGGGGGACCGGACGGCGCCCGCCTAGACGCGTGCAACGAGCCCTCGCGCGCGAAAATCGGCTCAGCCGTTTCCGAGAAAATCAGGAAAAACGGTTTTTGAAGGTCCGTTCGCCTGCATGAAAAAGTCTTAATAAGCCCTACAATTCGCCATACATTGTACATAGAATTCTATGCAAAATTTCAATATTTTGACGCCGCGGTCGAGTTTTTCACTATTTTTCGCTGTTTTTTAAGCTCCCGCGCTCAGGATACACATCTCGGGACCTGTAACACGAAAAGTCTAATTAGATTTTCACGGAAAATTTTCCGGGAGAGGAAAATTCACTCACCTGATACACCGCGGTTGAGTGCTACAGCCACATCGACGCTCCCGCGTGCGGTACACGTCTCCTGCGGCCCTATAACTGCCGAAAAGTGGTGAATTTTCCGGAGGATTTTCCGGGAAAGGAAAATTTCTCCTGACTTTCTCGGCGACGAGCGAGTCCGGGCCGTTTATTCGCTGCCGACAGCGCCGTTGCGCGCGCCGTTGTGCGAATTCCACCCAGTCTCGCCCGGAAAAATCGGTTTTTCCCGGATTCTGACTCCGGGAATAAGCCGATTTTCCTCGCACCGGGGGGACCGGACGGCGCCCGCCTAGACGCGTGCAACGAGCCCTCGCGCGCGAAAATCGGCTCAGCCGTTTCCGAGAAAATCAGGAAAAACGGTTTTTGAAGGTCCGTTCGCCTGCATGAAAAAGTCTTAATAAGCCCTACAATTCGCCATACATTGTACATAGAATTCTATGCAAAATTTCAATATTTTGACGCCGCGGTCGAGTTTTTCACTATTTTTCGCTGTTTTTTAAGCTCCCGCGCTCAGGATACACATCTCGGGACCTGTAACACGAAAAGTCTAATTAGATTTTCACGGAAAATTTTCCGGGAGAGGAAAATTCACTCACCTGATACACCGCGGTTGAGTGCTACAGCCACATCGACGCTCCCGCGTGCGGTACACGTCTCCTGCGGCCCTATAACTGCCGAAAAGTGGTGAATTTTCCGGAGGATTTTCCGGGAAAGGAAAATTTCTCCTGACTTTCTCGGCGACGAGCGAGTCCGGGCCGTTTATTCGCTGCCGACAGCGCCGTTGCGCGCGCCGTTGTGCGAATTCCACCCAGTCTCGCCCGGAAAAATCGGTTTTTCCCGGATTCTGACTCCGGGAATAAGCCGATTTTCCTCGCACCGGGGGGACCGGACGGCGCCCGCCTAGACGCGTGCAACGAGCCCTCGCGCGCGAAAATCGGCTCAGCCGTTTCCGAGAAAATCAGGAAAAACGGTTTTTGAAGGTCCGTTCGCCTGCATGAAAAAGTCTTAATAAGCCCTACAATTCGCCATACATTGTACATAGAATTCTATGCAAAATTTCAATATTTTGACGCCGCGGTCGAGTTTTTCACTATTTTTCGCTGTTTTTTAAGCTCCCGCGCTCAGGATACACATCTCGGGACCTGTAACACGAAAAGTCTAATTAGATTTTCACGGAAAATTTTCCGGGAGAGGAAAATTCACTCACCTGATACACCGCGGTTGAGTGCTACAGCCACATCGACGCTCCCGCGTGCGGTACACGTCTCCTGCGGCCCTATAACTGCCGAAAAGTGGTGAATTTTCCGGAGGATTTTCCGGGAAAGGAAAATTTCTCCTGACTTTCTCGGCGACGAGCGAGTCCGGGCCGTTTATTCGCTGCCGACAGCGCCGTTGCGCGCGCCGTTGTGCGAATTCCACCCAGTCTCGCCCGGAAAAATCGGTTTTTCCCGGATTCTGACTCCGGGAATAAGCCGATTTTCCTCGCACCGGGGGGACCGGACGGCGCCCGCCTAGACGCGTGCAACGAGCCCTCGCGCGCGAAAATCGGCTCAGCCGTTTCCGAGAAAATCAGGAAAAACGGTTTTTGAAGGTCCGTTCGCCTGCATGAAAAAGTCTTAATAAGCCCTACAATTCGCCATACATTGTACATAGAATTCTATGCAAAATTTCAATATTTTGACGCCGCGGTCGAGTTTTTCACTATTTTTCGCTGTTTTTTAAGCTCCCGCGCTCAGGATACACATCTCGGGACCTGTAACACGAAAAGTCTAATTAGATTTTCACGGAAAATTTTCCGGGAGAGGAAAATTCACTCACCTGATACACCGCGGTTGAGTGCTACAGCCACATCGACGCTCCCGCGTGCGGTACACGTCTCCTGCGGCCCTATAACTGCCGAAAAGTGGTGAATTTTCCGGAGGATTTTCCGGGAAAGGAAAATTTCTCCTGACTTTCTCGGCGACGAGCGAGTCCGGGCCGTTTATTCGCTGCCGACAGCGCCGTTGCGCGCGCCGTTGTGCGAATTCCACCCAGTCTCGCCCGGAAAAATCGGTTTTTCCCGGATTCTGACTCCGGGAATAAGCCGATTTTCCTCGCACCGGGGGGACCGGACGGCGCCCGCCTAGACGCGTGCAACGAGCCCTCGCGCGCGAAAATCGGCTCAGCCGTTTCCGAGAAAATCAGGAAAAACGGTTTTTGAAGGTCCGTTCGCCTGCATGAAAAAGTCTTAATAAGCCCTACAATTCGCCATACATTGTACATAGAATTCTATGCAAAATTTCAATATTTTGACGCCGCGGTCGAGTTTTTCACTATTTTTCGCTGTTTTTTAAGCTCCCGCGCTCAGGATACACATCTCGGGACCTGTAACACGAAAAGTCTAATTAGATTTTCACGGAAAATTTTCCGGGAGAGGAAAATTCACTCACCTGATACACCGCGGTTGAGTGCTACAGCCACATCGACGCTCCCGCGTGCGGTACACGTCTCCTGCGGCCCTATAACTGCCGAAAAGTGGTGAATTTTCCGGAGGATTTTCCGGGAAAGGAAAATTTCTCCTGACTTTCTCGGCGACGAGCGAGTCCGGGCCGTTTATTCGCTGCCGACAGCGCCGTTGCGCGCGCCGTTGTGCGAATTCCACCCAGTCTCGCCCGGAAAAATCGGTTTTTCCCGGATTCTGACTCCGGGAATAAGCCGATTTTCCTCGCACCGGGGGGACCGGACGGCGCCCGCCTAGACGCGTGCAACGAGCCCTCGCGCGCGAAAATCGGCTCAGCCGTTTCCGAGAAAATCAGGAAAAACGGTTTTTGAAGGTCCGTTCGCCTGCATGAAAAAGTCTTAATAAGCCCTACAATTCGCCATACATTGTACATAGAATTCTATGCAAAATTTCAATATTTTGACGCCGCGGTCGAGTTTTTCACTATTTTTCGCTGTTTTTTAAGCTCCCGCGCTCAGGATACACATCTCGGGACCTGTAACACGAAAAGTCTAATTAGATTTTCACGGAAAATTTTCCGGGAGAGGAAAATTCACTCACCTGATACACCGCGGTTGAGTGCTACAGCCACATCGACGCTCCCGCGTGCGGTACACGTCTCCTGCGGCCCTATAACTGCCGAAAAGTGGTGAATTTTCCGGAGGATTTTCCGGGAAAGGAAAATTTCTCCTGACTTTCTCGGCGACGAGCGAGTCCGGGCCGTTTATTCGCTGCCGACAGCGCCGTTGCGCGCGCCGTTGTGCGAATTCCACCCAGTCTCGCCCGGAAAAATCGGTTTTTCCCGGATTCTGACTCCGGGAATAAGCCGATTTTCCTCGCACCGGGGGGACCGGACGGCGCCCGCCTAGACGCGTGCAACGAGCCCTCGCGCGCGAAAATCGGCTCAGCCGTTTCCGAGAAAATCAGGAAAAACGGTTTTTGAAGGTCCGTTCGCCTGCATGAAAAAGTCTTAATAAGCCCTACAATTCGCCATACATTGTACATAGAATTCTATGCAAAATTTCAATATTTTGACGCCGCGGTCGAGTTTTTCACTATTTTTCGCTGTTTTTTAAGCTCCCGCGCTCAGGATACACATCTCGGGACCTGTAACACGAAAAGTCTAATTAGATTTTCACGGAAAATTTTCCGGGAGAGGAAAATTCACTCACCTGATATACCGCGGTTGAGTGCTACAGCCACATCGACGCTCCCGCGTGCGGTACACGTCTCCTGCGGCCCTATAACTGCCGAAAAGTGGTGAATTTTCCGGAGGATTTTCCGGGAAAGGAAAATTTCTCCTGACTTTCTCGGCGACGAGCGAGTCCGGGCCGTTTATTCGCTGCCGACAGCGCCGTTGCGCGCGCCGTTGTGCGAATTCCACCCAGTCTCGCCCGGAAAAATCGGTTTTTCCCGGATTCTGACTCCGGGAATAAGCCGATTTTCCTCGCACCGGGGGGACCGGACGGCGCCCGCCTAGACGCGTGCAACGAGCCCTCGCGCGCGAAAATCGGCTCAGCCGTTTCCGAGAAAATCAGGAAAAACGGTTTTTGAAGGTCCGTTCGCCTGCATGAAAAAGTCTTAATAAGCCCTACAATTCGCCATACATTGTACATAGAATTCTATGCAAAATTTCAATATTTTGACGCCGCGGTCGAGTTTTTCACTATTTTTCGCTGTTTTTTAAGCTCCCGCGCTCAGGATACACATCTCGGGACCTGTAACACGAAAAGTCTAATTAGATTTTCACGGAAAATTTTCCGGGAGAGGAAAATTCACTCACCTGATACACCGCGGTTGAGTGCTACAGCCACATCGACGCTCCCGCGTGCGGTACACGTCTCCTGCGGCCCTATAACTGCCGAAAAGTGGTGAATTTTCCGGAGGATTTTCCGGGAAAGGAAAATTTCTCCTGACTTTCTCGGCGACGAGCGAGTCCGGGCCGTTTATTCGCTGCCGACAGCGCCGTTGCGCGCGCCGTTGTGCGAATTCCACCCAGTCTCGCCCGGAAAAATCGGTTTTTCCCGGATTCTGACTCCGGGAATAAGCCGATTTTCCTCGCACCGGGGGGACCGGACGGCGCCCGCCTAGACGCGTGCAACGAGCCCTCGCGCGCGAAAATCGGCTCAGCCGTTTCCGAGAAAATCAGGAAAAACGGTTTTTGAAGGTCCGTTCGCCTGCATGAAAAAGTCTTAATAAGCCCTACAATTCGCCATACATTGTACATAGAATTCTATGCAAAATTTCAATATTTTGACGCCGCGGTCGAGTTTTTCACTATTTTTCGCTGTTTTTTAAGCTCCCGCGCTCAGGATACACATCTCGGGACCTGTAACACGAAAAGTCTAATTAGATTTTCACGGAAAATTTTCCGGGAGAGGAAAATTCACTCACCTGATACACCGCGGTTGAGTGCTACAGCCACATCGACGCTCCCGCGTGCGGTACACGTCTCCTGCGGCCCTATAACTGCCGAAAAGTGGTGAATTTTCCGGAGGATTTTCCGGGAAAGGAAAATTTCTCCTGACTTTCTCGGCGACGAGCGAGTCCGGGCCGTTTATTCGCTGCCGACAGCGCCGTTGCGCGCGCCGTTGTGCGAATTCCACCCAGTCTCGCCCGGAAAAATCGGTTTTTCCCGGATTCTGACTCCGGGAATAAGCCGATTTTCCTCGCACCGGGGGGACCGGACGGCGCCCGCCTAGACGCGTGCAACGAGCCCTCGCGCGCGAAAATCGGCTCAGCCGTTTCCGAGAAAATCAGGAAAAACGGTTTTTGAAGGTCCGTTCGCCTGCATGAAAAAGTCTTAATAAGCCCTACAATTCGCCATACATTGTACATAGAATTCTATGCAAAATTTCAATATTTTGACGCCGCGGTCGAGTTTTTCACTATTTTTCGCTGTTTTTTAAGCTCCCGCGCTCAGGATACACATCTCGGGACCTGTAACACGAAAAGTCTAATTAGATTTTCACGGAAAATTTTCCGGGAGAGGAAAATTCACTCACCTGATACACCGCGGTTGAGTGCTACAGCCACATCGACGCTCCCGCGTGCGGTACACGTCTCCTGCGGCCCTATAACTGCCGAAAAGTGGTGAATTTTCCGGAGGATTTTCCGGGAAAGGAAAATTTCTCCTGACTTTCTCGGCGACGAGCGAGTCCGGGCCGTTTATTCGCTGCCGACAGCGCCGTTGCGCGCGCCGTTGTGCGAATTCCACCCAGTCTCGCCCGGAAAAATCGGTTTTTCCCGGATTCTGACTCCGGGAATAAGCCGATTTTCCTCGCACCGGGGGGACCGGACGGCGCCCGCCTAGACGCGTGCAACGAGCCCTCGCGCGCGAAAATCGGCTCAGCCGTTTCCGAGAAAATCAGGAAAAACGGTTTTTGAAGGTCCGTTCGCCTGCATGAAAAAGTCTTAATAAGCCCTACAATTCGCCATACATTGTACATAGAATTCTATGCAAAATTTCAATATTTTGACGCCGCGGTCGAGTTTTTCACTATTTTTCGCTGTTTTTTAAGCTCCCGCGCTCAGGATACACATCTCGGGACCTGTAACACGAAAAGTCTAATTAGATTTTCACGGAAAATTTTCCGGGAGAGGAAAATTCACTCACCTGATACACCGCGGTTGAGTGCTACAGCCACATCGACGCTCCCGCGTGCGGTACACGTCTCCTGCGGCCCTATAACTGCCGAAAAGTGGTGAATTTTCCGGAGGATTTTCCGGGAAAGGAAAATTTCTCCTGACTTTCTCGGCGACGAGCGAGTCCGGGCCGTTTATTCGCTGCCGACAGCGCCGTTGCGCGCGCCGTTGTGCGAATTCCACCCAGTCTCGCCCGGAAAAATCGGTTTTTCCCGGATTCTGACTCCGGGAATAAGCCGATTTTCCTCGCACCGGGGGGACCGGACGGCGCCCGCCTAGACGCGTGCAACGAGCCCTCGCGCGCGAAAATCGGCTCAGCCGTTTCCGAGAAAATCAGGAAAAACGGTTTTTGAAGGTCCGTTCGCCTGCATGAAAAAGTCTTAATAAGCCCTACAATTCGCCATACATTGTACATAGAATTCTATGCAAAATTTCAATATTTTGACGCCGCGGTCGAGTTTTTCACTATTTTTCGCTGTTTTTTAAGCTCCCGCGCTCAGGATACACATCTCGGGACCTGTAACACGAAAAGTCTAATTAGATTTTCACGGAAAATTTTCCGGGAGAGGAAAATTCACTCACCTGATACACCGCGGTTGAGTGCTACAGCCACATCGACGCTCCCGCGTGCGGTACACGTCTCCTGCGGCCCTATAACTGCCGAAAAGTGGTGAATTTTCCGGAGGATTTTCCGGGAAAGGAAAATTTCTCCTGACTTTCTCGGCGACGAGCGAGTCCGGGCCGTTTATTCGCTGCCGACAGCGCCGTTGCGCGCGCCGTTGTGCGAATTCCACCCAGTCTCGCCCGGAAAAATCGGTTTTTCCCGGATTCTGACTCCGGGAATAAGCCGATTTTCCTCGCACCGGGGGGACCGGACGGCGCCCGCCTAGACGCGTGCAACGAGCCCTCGCGCGCGAAAATCGGCTCAGCCGTTTCCGAGAAAATCAGGAAAAACGGTTTTTGAAGGTCCGTTCGCCTGCATGAAAAAGTCTTAATAAGCCCTACAATTCGCCATACATTGTACATAGAATTCTATGCAAAATTTCAATATTTTGACGCCGCGGTCGAGTTTTTCACTATTTTTCGCTGTTTTTTAAGCTCCCGCGCTCAGGATACACATCTCGGGACCTGTAACACGAAAAGTCTAATTAGATTTTCACGGAAAATTTTCCGGGAGAGGAAAATTCACTCACCTGATACACCGCGGTTGAGTGCTACAGCCACATCGACGCTCCCGCGTGCGGTACACGTCTCCTGCGGCCCTATAACTGCCGAAAAGTGGTGAATTTTCCGGAGGATTTTCCGGGAAAGGAAAATTTCTCCTGACTTTCTCGGCGACGAGCGAGTCCGGGCCGTTTATTCGCTGCCGACAGCGCCGTTGCGCGCGCCGTTGTGCGAATTCCACCCAGTCTCGCCCGGAAAAATCGGTTTTTCCCGGATTCTGACTCCGGGAATAAGCCGATTTTCCTCGCACCGGGGGGACCGGACGGCGCCCGCCTAGACGCGTGCAACGAGCCCTCGCGCGCGAAAATCGGCTCAGCCGTTTCCGAGAAAATCAGGAAAAACGGTTTTTGAAGGTCCGTTCGCCTGCATGAAAAAGTCTTAATAAGCCCTACAATTCGCCATACATTGTACATAGAATTCTATGCAAAATTTCAATATTTTGACGCCGCGGTCGAGTTTTTCACTATTTTTCGCTGTTTTTTAAGCTCCCGCGCTCAGGATACACATCTCGGGACCTGTAACACGAAAAGTCTAATTAGATTTTCACGGAAAATTTTCCGGGAGAGGAAAATTCACTCACCTGATACACCGCGGTTGAGTGCTACAGCCACATCGACGCTCCCGCGTGCGGTACACGTCTCCTGCGGCCCTATAACTGCCGAAAAGTGGTGAATTTTCCGGAGGATTTTCCGGGAAAGGAAAATTTCTCCTGACTTTCTCGGCGACGAGCGAGTCCGGGCCGTTTATTCGCTGCCGACAGCGCCGTTGCGCGCGCCGTTGTGCGAATTCCACCCAGTCTCGCCCGGAAAAATCGGTTTTTCCCGGATTCTGACTCCGGGAATAAGCCGATTTTCCTCGCACCGGGGGGACCGGACGGCGCCCGCCTAGACGCGTGCAACGAGCCCTCGCGCGCGAAAATCGGCTCAGCCGTTTCCGAGAAAATCAGGAAAAACGGTTTTTGAAGGTCCGTTCGCCTGCATGAAAAAGTCTTAATAAGCCCTACAATTCGCCATACATTGTACATAGAATTCTATGCAAAATTTCAATATTTTGACGCCGCGGTCGAGTTTTTCACTATTTTTCGCTGTTTTTTAAGCTCCCGCGCTCAGGATACACATCTCGGGACCTGTAACACGAAAAGTCTAATTAGATTTTCACGGAAAATTTTCCGGGAGAGGAAAATTCACTCACCTGATACACCGCGGTTGAGTGCTACAGCCACATCGACGCTCCCGCGTGCGGTACACGTCTCCTGCGGCCCTATAACTGCCGAAAAGTGGTGAATTTTCCGGAGGATTTTCCGGGAAAGGAAAATTTCTCCTGACTTTCTCGGCGACGAGCGAGTCCGGGCCGTTTATTCGCTGCCGACAGCGCCGTTGCGCGCGCCGTTGTGCGAATTCCACCCAGTCTCGCCCGGAAAAATCGGTTTTTCCCGGATTCTGACTCCGGGAATAAGCCGATTTTCCTCGCACCGGGGGGACCGGACGGCGCCCGCCTAGACGCGTGCAACGAGCCCTCGCGCGCGAAAATCGGCTCAGCCGTTTCCGAGAAAATCAGGAAAAACGGTTTTTGAAGGTCCGTTCGCCTGCATGAAAAAGTCTTAATAAGCCCTACAATTCGCCATACATTGTACATAGAATTCTATGCAAAATTTCAATATTTTGACGCCGCGGTCGAGTTTTTCACTATTTTTCGCTGTTTTTTAAGCTCCCGCGCTCAGGATACACATCTCGGGACCTGTAACACGAAAAGTCTAATTAGATTTTCACGGAAAATTTTCCGGGAGAGGAAAATTCACTCACCTGATACACCGCGGTTGAGTGCTACAGCCACATCGACGCTCCCGCGTGCGGTACACGTCTCCTGCGGCCCTATAACTGCCGAAAAGTGGTGAATTTTCCGGAGGATTTTCCGGGAAAGGAAAATTTCTCCTGACTTTCTCGGCGACGAGCGAGTCCGGGCCGTTTATTCGCTGCCGACAGCGCCGTTGCGCGCGCCGTTGTGCGAATTCCACCCAGTCTCGCCCGGAAAAATCGGTTTTTCCCGGATTCTGACTCCGGGAATAAGCCGATTTTCCTCGCACCGGGGGGACCGGACGGCGCCCGCCTAGACGCGTGCAACGAGCCCTCGCGCGCGAAAATCGGCTCAGCCGTTTCCGAGAAAATCAGGAAAAACGGTTTTTGAAGGTCCGTTCGCCTGCATGAAAAAGTCTTAATAAGCCCTACAATTCGCCATACATTGTACATAGAATTCTATGCAAAATTTCAATATTTTGACGCCGCGGTCGAGTTTTTCACTATTTTTCGCTGTTTTTTAAGCTCCCGCGCTCAGGATACACATCTCGGGACCTGTAACACGAAAAGTCTAATTAGATTTTCACGGAAAATTTTCCGGGAGAGGAAAATTCACTCACCTGATACACCGCGGTTGAGTGCTACAGCCACATCGACGCTCCCGCGTGCGGTACACGTCTCCTGCGGCCCTATAACTGCCGAAAAGTGGTGAATTTTCCGGAGGATTTTCCGGGAAAGGAAAATTTCTCCTGACTTTCTCGGCGACGAGCGAGTCCGGGCCGTTTATTCGCTGCCGACAGCGCCGTTGCGCGCGCCGTTGTGCGAATTCCACCCAGTCTCGCCCGGAAAAATCGGTTTTTCCCGGATTCTGACTCCGGGAATAAGCCGATTTTCCTCGCACCGGGGGGACCGGACGGCGCCCGCCTAGACGCGTGCAACGAGCCCTCGCGCGCGAAAATCGGCTCAGCCGTTTCCGAGAAAATCAGGAAAAACGGTTTTTGAAGGTCCGTTCGCCTGCATGAAAAAGTCTTAATAAGCCCTACAATTCGCCATACATTGTACATAGAATTCTATGCAAAATTTCAATATTTTGACGCCGCGGTCGAGTTTTTCACTATTTTTCGCTGTTTTTTAAGCTCCCGCGCTCAGGATACACATCTCGGGACCTGTAACACGAAAAGTCTAATTAGATTTTCACGGAAAATTTTCCGGGAGAGGAAAATTCACTCACCTGATACACCGCGGTTGAGTGCTACAGCCACATCGACGCTCCCGCGTGCGGTACACGTCTCCTGCGGCCCTATAACTGCCGAAAAGTGGTGAATTTTCCGGAGGATTTTCCGGGAAAGGAAAATTTCTCCTGACTTTCTCGGCGACGAGCGAGTCCGGGCCGTTTATTCGCTGCCGACAGCGCCGTTGCGCGCGCCGTTGTGCGAATTCCACCCAGTCTCGCCCGGAAAAATCGGTTTTTCCCGGATTCTGACTCCGGGAATAAGCCGATTTTCCTCGCACCGGGGGGACCGGACGGCGCCCGCCTAGACGCGTGCAACGAGCCCTCGCGCGCGAAAATCGGCTCAGCCGTTTCCGAGAAAATCAGGAAAAACGGTTTTTGAAGGTCCGTTCGCCTGCATGAAAAAGTCTTAATAAGCCCTACAATTCGCCATACATTGTACATAGAATTCTATGCAAAATTTCAATATTTTGACGCCGCGGTCGAGTTTTTCACTATTTTTCGCTGTTTTTTAAGCTCCCGCGCTCAGGATACACATCTCGGGACCTGTAACACGAAAAGTCTAATTAGATTTTCACGGAAAATTTTCCGGGAGAGGAAAATTCACTCACCTGATACACCGCGGTTGAGTGCTACAGCCACATCGACGCTCCCGCGTGCGGTACACGTCTCCTGCGGCCCTATAACTGCCGAAAAGTGGTGAATTTTCCGGAGGATTTTCCGGGAAAGGAAAATTTCTCCTGACTTTCTCGGCGACGAGCGAGTCCGGGCCGTTTATTCGCTGCCGACAGCGCCGTTGCGCGCGCCGTTGTGCGAATTCCACCCAGTCTCGCCCGGAAAAATCGGTTTTTCCCGGATTCTGACTCCGGGAATAAGCCGATTTTCCTCGCACCGGGGGGACCGGACGGCGCCCGCCTAGACGCGTGCAACGAGCCCTCGCGCGCGAAAATCGGCTCAGCCGTTTCCGAGAAAATCAGGAAAAACGGTTTTTGAAGGTCCGTTCGCCTGCATGAAAAAGTCTTAATAAGCCCTACAATTCGCCATACATTGTACATAGAATTCTATGCAAAATTTCAATATTTTGACGCCGCGGTCGAGTTTTTCACTATTTTTCGCTGTTTTTTAAGCTCCCGCGCTCAGGATACACATCTCGGGACCTGTAACACGAAAAGTCTAATTAGATTTTCACGGAAAATTTTCCGGGAGAGGAAAATTCACTCACCTGATACACCGCGGTTGAGTGCTACAGCCACATCGACGCTCCCGCGTGCGGTACACGTCTCCTGCGGCCCTATAACTGCCGAAAAGTGGTGAATTTTCCGGAGGATTTTCCGGGAAAGGAAAATTTCTCCTGACTTTCTCGGCGACGAGCGAGTCCGGGCCGTTTATTCGCTGCCGACAGCGCCGTTGCGCGCGCCGTTGTGCGAATTCCACCCAGTCTCGCCCGGAAAAATCGGTTTTTCCCGGATTCTGACTCCGGGAATAAGCCGATTTTCCTCGCACCGGGGGGACCGGACGGCGCCCGCCTAGACGCGTGCAACGAGCCCTCGCGCGCGAAAATCGGCTCAGCCGTTTCCGAGAAAATCAGGAAAAACGGTTTTTGAAGGTCCGTTCGCCTGCATGAAAAAGTCTTAATAAGCCCTACAATTCGCCATACATTGTACATAGAATTCTATGCAAAATTTCAATATTTTGACGCCGCGGTCGAGTTTTTCACTATTTTTCGCTGTTTTTTAAGCTCCCGCGCTCAGGATACACATCTCGGGACCTGTAACACGAAAAGTCTAATTAGATTTTCACGGAAAATTTTCCGGGAGAGGAAAATTCACTCACCTGATACACCGCGGTTGAGTGCTACAGCCACATCGACGCTCCCGCGTGCGGTACACGTCTCCTGCGGCCCTATAACTGCCGAAAAGTGGTGAATTTTCCGGAGGATTTTCCGGGAAAGGAAAATTTCTCCTGACTTTCTCGGCGACGAGCGAGTCCGGGCCGTTTATTCGCTGCCGACAGCGCCGTTGCGCGCGCCGTTGTGCGAATTCCACCCAGTCTCGCCCGGAAAAATCGGTTTTTCCCGGATTCTGACTCCGGGAATAAGCCGATTTTCCTCGCACCGGGGGGACCGGACGGCGCCCGCCTAGACGCGTGCAACGAGCCCTCGCGCGCGAAAATCGGCTCAGCCGTTTCCGAGAAAATCAGGAAAAACGGTTTTTGAAGGTCCGTTCGCCTGCATGAAAAAGTCTTAATAAGCCCTACAATTCGCCATACATTGTACATAGAATTCTATGCAAAATTTCAATATTTTGACGCCGCGGTCGAGTTTTTCACTATTTTTCGCTGTTTTTTAAGCTCCCGCGCTCAGGATACACATCTCGGGACCTGTAACACGAAAAGTCTAATTAGATTTTCACGGAAAATTTTCCGGGAGAGGAAAATTCACTCACCTGATACACCGCGGTTGAGTGCTACAGCCACATCGACGCTCCCGCGTGCGGTACACGTCTCCTGCGGCCCTATAACTGCCGAAAAGTGGTGAATTTTCCGGAGGATTTTCCGGGAAAGGAAAATTTCTCCTGACTTTCTCGGCGACGAGCGAGTCCGGGCCGTTTATTCGCTGCCGACAGCGCCGTTGCGCGCGCCGTTGTGCGAATTCCACCCAGTCTCGCCCGGAAAAATCGGTTTTTCCCGGATTCTGACTCCGGGAATAAGCCGATTTTCCTCGCACCGGGGGGACCGGACGGCGCCCGCCTAGACGCGTGCAACGAGCCCTCGCGCGCGAAAATCGGCTCAGCCGTTTCCGAGAAAATCAGGAAAAACGGTTTTTGAAGGTCCGTTCGCCTGCATGAAAAAGTCTTAATAAGCCCTACAATTCGCCATACATTGTACATAGAATTCTATGCAAAATTTCAATATTTTGACGCCGCGGTCGAGTTTTTCACTATTTTTCGCTGTTTTTTAAGCTCCCGCGCTCAGGATACACATCTCGGGACCTGTAACACGAAAAGTCTAATTAGATTTTCACGGAAAATTTTCCGGGAGAGGAAAATTCACTCACCTGATACACCGCGGTTGAGTGCTACAGCCACATCGACGCTCCCGCGTGCGGTACACGTCTCCTGCGGCCCTATAACTGCCGAAAAGTGGTGAATTTTCCGGAGGATTTTCCGGGAAAGGAAAATTTCTCCTGACTTTCTCGGCGACGAGCGAGTCCGGGCCGTTTATTCGCTGCCGACAGCGCCGTTGCGCGCGCCGTTGTGCGAATTCCACCCAGTCTCGCCCGGAAAAATCGGTTTTTCCCGGATTCTGACTCCGGGAATAAGCCGATTTTCCTCGCACCGGGGGGACCGGACGGCGCCCGCCTAGACGCGTGCAACGAGCCCTCGCGCGCGAAAATCGGCTCAGCCGTTTCCGAGAAAATCAGGAAAAACGGTTTTTGAAGGTCCGTTCGCCTGCATGAAAAAGTCTTAATAAGCCCTACAATTCGCCATACATTGTACATAGAATTCTATGCAAAATTTCAATATTTTGACGCCGCGGTCGAGTTTTTCACTATTTTTCGCTGTTTTTTAAGCTCCCGCGCTCAGGATACACATCTCGGGACCTGTAACACGAAAAGTCTAATTAGATTTTCACGGAAAATTTTCCGGGAGAGGAAAATTCACTCACCTGATACACCGCGGTTGAGTGCTACAGCCACATCGACGCTCCCGCGTGCGGTACACGTCTCCTGCGGCCCTATAACTGCCGAAAAGTGGTGAATTTTCCGGAGGATTTTCCGGGAAAGGAAAATTTCTCCTGACTTTCTCGGCGACGAGCGAGTCCGGGCCGTTTATTCGCTGCCGACAGCGCCGTTGCGCGCGCCGTTGTGCGAATTCCACCCAGTCTCGCCCGGAAAAATCGGTTTTTCCCGGATTCTGACTCCGGGAATAAGCCGATTTTCCTCGCACCGGGGGGACCGGACGGCGCCCGCCTAGACGCGTGCAACGAGCCCTCGCGCGCGAAAATCGGCTCAGCCGTTTCCGAGAAAATCAGGAAAAACGGTTTTTGAAGGTCCGTTCGCCTGCATGAAAAAGTCTTAATAAGCCCTACAATTCGCCATACATTGTACATAGAATTCTATGCAAAATTTCAATATTTTGACGCCGCGGTCGAGTTTTTCACTATTTTTCGCTGTTTTTTAAGCTCCCGCGCTCAGGATACACATCTCGGGACCTGTAACACGAAAAGTCTAATTAGATTTTCACGGAAAATTTTCCGGGAGAGGAAAATTCACTCACCTGATACACCGCGGTTGAGTGCTACAGCCACATCGACGCTCCCGCGTGCGGTACACGTCTCCTGCGGCCCTATAACTGCCGAAAAGTGGTGAATTTTCCGGAGGATTTTCCGGGAAAGGAAAATTTCTCCTGACTTTCTCGGCGACGAGCGAGTCCGGGCCGTTTATTCGCTGCCGACAGCGCCGTTGCGCGCGCCGTTGTGCGAATTCCACCCAGTCTCGCCCGGAAAAATCGGTTTTTCCCGGATTCTGACTCCGGGAATAAGCCGATTTTCCTCGCACCGGGGGGACCGGACGGCGCCCGCCTAGACGCGTGCAACGAGCCCTCGCGCGCGAAAATCGGCTCAGCCGTTTCCGAGAAAATCAGGAAAAACGGTTTTTGAAGGTCCGTTCGCCTGCATGAAAAAGTCTTAATAAGCCCTACAATTCGCCATACATTGTACATAGAATTCTATGCAAAATTTCAATATTTTGACGCCGCGGTCGAGTTTTTCACTATTTTTCGCTGTTTTTTAAGCTCCCGCGCTCAGGATACACATCTCGGGACCTGTAACACGAAAAGTCTAATTAGATTTTCACGGAAAATTTTCCGGGAGAGGAAAATTCACTCACCTGATACACCGCGGTTGAGTGCTACAGCCACATCGACGCTCCCGCGTGCGGTACACGTCTCCTGCGGCCCTATAACTGCCGAAAAGTGGTGAATTTTCCGGAGGATTTTCCGGGAAAGGAAAATTTCTCCTGACTTTCTCGGCGACGAGCGAGTCCGGGCCGTTTATTCGCTGCCGACAGCGCCGTTGCGCGCGCCGTTGTGCGAATTCCACCCAGTCTCGCCCGGAAAAATCGGTTTTTCCCGGATTCTGACTCCGGGAATAAGCCGATTTTCCTCGCACCGGGGGGACCGGACGGCGCTCGCCTAGACGCGTGCAACGAGCCCTCGCGCGCGAAAATCGGCTCAGCCGTTTCCGAGAAAATCAGGAAAAACGGGTTTTCCAGGCCCGCCCACCCGCCCTTTATTGTATATATAAGAAAGGGGGGTCAAATTTTAAGCAAAAAATTTTTATTCGCTTATCTTGTGGAGGGTTCCGAGTGATTTCAGAATCTACTAATAAATCGCCTGGGACTCGTACCCTTCACAAGATATAGGACCAGATATCTGGGATTCGAGGCTCTTCACCTCACCTCCCGTAACACGAGACTTTACACCTTCCAAATCTTTATTTGTTGTTGGTGTAGGTATATATATATTCTGACTGTTGGGGACTCTTTACACCCTCAACAAAACAAATTAGCCATTAGTTTTAGGCTACATTTATTGCTGACTACATTTTAATTTAGGCATATTATATTTATTTTGACTGTTGGGGACTCTTTACACCCCCAACTAAAATTGTGATATTTAGACGAGACTGTTTTAGTCCTAGGTTGTTTTGTTGACACTGAGAGGCAATTTACACCTCCAGTTATTATTTATTTTGTGTTTGTGTTGATTTTAGTTTAATCTAATTACGTCTTATTAAGGTTGGGTTAGGATTTTAGATATTATTTTTGACTGTTGAGAGGCTCTTTACACCTCTCAACAAATTTTAACTACTGCCTATATTGTTGACTGCTGGGAGACACTATACACCTCCCAACCATTTAAGTTTAGGTTAGGATTTCTCAAATAATTATTGACAGAGAGGTAGATCTAAATATTATAATAGTGTTCCAAATTCATTATGTTCGGCTATAGAACCCCCAAAAAAGATCTAACGGGATCGCAATCTCCGGATATGTTGGAGCCGGCTATGTCGCCAGCGAAAGAAAACCCTAACAACTCGGGGAATCTTACTGGAACCCCAACTGATGTGACCTTTGTGCTTCCTGAGTCAGCTTCTGAAAAACCTAAAATAAAAATTAGAGAAGCATCCTCCCAAAAAACTGCCGCCCCACTCAAAGAAAAGACGCAGCCCCTACAAGAAAGCTCAGTAGCCGTTCGTAGGGCCTCTTTCGAGTCTGCTAGATCCCCACCGCCGAAACCAAAATATGGCAGTAGATCAGCCGAGGCGAAGGCTTGCCTAATAAGGGCAAAAACCTTGTTGGGCGAGTCGCGCAATTTAAAGGCGGATATCAAGTCTGGGGTCACGCAGGCGGTAGAGAGACTCTACAAACTAGTGATCGAAGCGGCAGGATTAAAGGACCAACCTGCTAGCAGTCTCCCGTCTGCTCCGACTTCTTCGGCCGAAGACCTCGCCAAAGAGGTTAGAGCGGAGCTCAAACACCAAACTGAATTGGTTGCCGCGGCCAGGCGAGACATGAGTGCCGTCAGGGATCAAGTACAAAAACTAACGGATGCGTATGAAAAATACAAGGTCACTGATGGCATCACGTACGCGGCCATGGCTGCGACGGCCAGGCCGATTGGCGTCTCCCCGCCTCCCCGGCCTGTCCACTCAATGGTCGTGTCGTCTGTTGACGCTCATGACACGAGCGAAGATGTTATAAACAAGATACGCACGGCCGTGAGCGCCAAAACAACGGGCATAAGGGTGGACAGACTGAGAAAGGCCCGGGAACAGAAGGTGGTGTTGGGCTGCCAGTCTCGGGAGGAGCTGGCCAAGGTCGCCGAGAGGCTCAAGACCGGCAGCCCGACACTGCTCATGGAAGAGAAAGCCAATCGAGATCCTCTAGTCATTTTACATAACGTTTTAAAAGTAAATAGTGACGAGGACATCTTGATTGCCTTGAGGAGACAAAACTCTGCCGTACTAGGTGCGATACCTGAGAACGAGTACCGAGCGAGCGTGCGGTTCCGCAGGAAAGCAAGGAACCCGCTCGAGGGGCATGTAGTTCTCCAAGTGTCGCCGATAGTGTGGCAGAGACTCACTGAAGCCGGAAGGCTGCATATAGACCTTCAACGGGTGGTGGTCAAAGATCAGTCTCCGCTGTTGCAGTGCTCCAGGTGTCTGGGGTATGGACACGGCCGTAAAGTTTGTACAGAAATCACAGACACCTGCAGCCATTGCGCGGGCTCTCACCTGCGCAGTGAATGCCCAGCATTTAAGGCCGGAGACCAGCCCACCTGCTGCAATTGCCAGAGCGCCAAACTCGCTGTGACGGACCACAGTGGCTTTGATGACAGCTGTCCGATAAGAAGGAAGTGGGACGCGCTGGCAAGGGCGCGGGTGGCGTACTGCTAAAGGCGCACCGGGCGAATCACAGGGCACTCAGAACAACGCTGCGACTGAACGGGGCTACCGTGTCGTCCAGGCAAACCTGCAAAGAGCGAAGCTCCCTACGAAAGAACTTATATTAGAAGCTCAAAAAAGAAAGATTAGCTTGGCACTCGTGCAGGAGCCTTACGTTGGAGCTGATGGGGAGCTCGGTGGCTTGGGAAGTCTTAGAGTTATCCAGAAGATGCAAAATAGGGTGAAACCAGTAAAATCGGCGATAATAGTGCTGGACGACGATTTGGAAATAATAGAACATCCAGCACTGACCACAGAGAACATCACTGTCGGAACCCTTAAGACGCATTCCTGGGAACTGTGTGTCATTTCCATCTACTTTGAGGACAGCCTACCCATGGAGTCCTACCTCACCCATGTGCAGACCATAAAGAACACTTTGCGGCCCAAAAAATTGATCATTGGAGGCGATGCAAACGCTTGGAGCACATGGTGGGGTAGCGACTCTGAAGACCACAGGGGCGAGGCGTTGGCGGGCGTCCTTGAGGAGATGGAAATGCATATACTAAATGAGGGAACTGTCCCGACATTTTTTACGGTGAGGAATGGCATCGAATTTAAAAGTAGGGTGGACATCACGGCGTGCAGTCAAAGCCTTCTTGGCGCGGTCACAGATTGGAAGGTAGATGAAGGTGTTACCAGCTCTGACCATAATGCTATCACATTTACAGTTAAGTTGACGGAATCCAAATGGGAGAGACCACTAAAGACCACTAGAATATACAATACAAAAAAGGCAAAGTGGAAACTGTTTAGGCTACATCTACTAAAAGAACTGGAAAATCATAAAATAAGTGTACAAGAAATAGAAAGCATAGAAACACACATGAAATTGGAAGATGTAGTAGGGAACTTCACAAAAAGCATAAAAGAAGCATGCGAGAAAGCGATACCAAGAATAAAAAGAAAATCAAAAGCGTACTTACCATGGTGGACACCGGAGCTGGAACACCTGAAAAAAGATATGAAAACAAAGAAACGTAGAATAAAGTGCGCCGCGCCACGTAGGAGACAGCACGTCGTCGATGTGTACCTGAAAGCAAAGGAAAAATACATATTAGAAGCGTCAAAGGCACAAACGGACAGTTGGAAAAGTTTTTGTACTGCTCAAAACAGGGAAAGTGTATGGGATGGTATCTACAGGGTAATCAGAAGTACATCCCAGAAGCAAACAGATCAACCTCTCGTTAAAGATGGGATCAGCCTGAGCTCGGAGGAATCGGTAAAATTACTAGCAAATACATTTTTTCCGAATGACGAGGAATCGGAGGATAACTCGGAACATATGGAAATACGTAGGAGAGCAAAAGACATAGATGAACCGATTCTTAACGATAATCAGGACCCACTCTTTACAAAAGACGAACTACGGTATGCGATTGGAACTTTCAACCCGAAAAAGGCACCGGGAGGGGACGGGCTCACAGCCGACATTTGTGCCGAGGCCATACATGTCGATATAAACTTATATCTTGCCATTGCCAACAAGTGCCTACAGATATCATACTTCCCAGTCATCTGGAAACAGGCGTCGGTGATAGTCCTAAGGAAACCAGGAAAGTCGGACTATAGCC
The DNA here is from genome assembly GCA_036785405.1 of Coenonympha arcania. Lineage (NCBI taxonomy): Eukaryota > Metazoa > Arthropoda > Insecta > Lepidoptera > Nymphalidae > Coenonympha > Coenonympha arcania. The sequence continues at coordinate 17,371,887 of CM072067.1, read as the reverse complement.
AACCAAAGTCGTACAGGCCCATAGGACTGTTACCGGTCCTGGGTAAGATACTGGAGAAGATGATGATTAAAAGACTTCGATGGCACTTGTTGCCAAAGGCAAACCCTCGACAGTATGGTTTCGTGCCGCAGCGCAGCACCGAGGACTCCCTCTACGACCTAGTCCAGCATATAAGGTACAACCTAGATCTTAAACTTATAAATGTGATTATATCGCTCGACATAGAGGGAGCCTTCGATGGTGCGTGGTGGCCAGCCATCAAGTGTCGGCTGATGGACAAAAAATGCCCTCAAAACTTAAGGCGAATTGTAAATAATTATCTACACGAAAGACAGGTCAGTGTACGATACGCCGGAAAGGAATACATGCAACAAACTACAAAAGGCTGTATTCAGGGCTCCATAGCGGGGCCCACTTTCTGGAACATCTTATTGGATCCACTTCTGGATGCTATTGATGGAAGTAAAGTCCACTGTCAGGCGTTCGCGGACGACATTGTCCTGGTGTTCTCCGGCGGATCAGTATCGGCCATCGAGGATAAAGCGGATCAAGTGCTCAGCCGTGTGTATGAGTGGGGTGTAGCGAACAAGTTGAGGTTTGCACCTCAAAAAACTACTGCAATGGTTATTACTAAAAAACTCAAATACGACACCCCTCGCATACACATGGGGGGCACTAGGATCCAGCTGGTCAGAGAAATTAAGATACTTGGTCTAATACTGGATGACAAAATGACTTTCAATAGTCATGTCAAGTACATCACCACCAAGGCCCTCAATATATATAAGCCACTTGCTAGGTCGGCAAAAATAAATTGGGGGCTATCGAAGGAGATCATCAGGACGATGTACGTCGCTGTAATAGAGCCAATCATCCTCTACGCCGCCAATGTATGGGCTACTGCGGCAGGAAAACTTAGCATCCAGAAATACCTGAATACAGTCCAGCGGGGCTTTGCACAAAAAATGTGCAAAGCCTATCGCACAGTATCCCTAAATGCGGCAACTGTCTTAAGCGGCTCCATACCTCTTGACCTGAGAGCTCAAGAGTGCATGGAACTGTACGAGTCAAAGAAAGGAAGGTCGCAAAACATCTTAAGAGATAGGGAAGTGGAAACCAAGGTGTGCTTTCTAAAATCAGACCATCCTGCAAAAGAGACAATAGAAAGCTTCACCTGTCTCGAAGATCTGAGCGCGGAGACTATCGGGGAGAATAGCATGATCGGGCTGAGTATATTCACGGACGGCAGCAAGATCGATGGCAAAGTTGGAGCAGCATTATCATGCTGGGATGGCGACAAAGAAATACGGAGTGGTAAATTCCTGTTAGAGAACTATTGCACCGTATTTCAAGCCGAAATGTATGCGCTCTGGAAAGCCACCGAGCTCGCTATAAAATGCCATAAGCCGATCGTAAATATACTCAGCGACTCAAGGTCGTCGTTAGAACTTATAAAAAATCCAGGGACGTTCCACCCACTCGCATTTGAGGTGAGGAAGAACTTAGCACTGTCACGAGAAAAAGGAATTGACATCAGGCTGTTCTGGATAAGGGCCCATGTCGGGGTTAGGGGCAATGAAAGAGCGGATGTTCTTGCTAAAGAAGCAGCGAGAACAAAGAAAACTGCCCCTAACTACGACATGTGTCCCTTGTCGTACATCAAAAAAGAGATAAGGAAAAAGACCATAAAAACCTGGAACAATAGATACATAGCAAGTGAAACGGCGGCCTTGACAAAAGTTTTCTTCCCCGACATAGAAGGCGCATTTAAAATACTTAAAAAGGAGGTGCTTACACCGATTCACGTTCAGGTCCTAACGGGTCACGGTGGGTTCGGGCACTACCTCCATCGGTTTAAGTGTAAAGACAGCCCAGCCTGCGACTGTGACCCTGTTAACGATGAGTCGGTGCTGCACCTTCTGACGGAATGCCCTATCTATGGGAATGATCGTCTCGAGACAGAAACCTTACTGGACTGTAAAATAGTAAAAGAATCCCTGTCTTTCCTAATATCGCAAGCAAAAACAAGGTCCATCTTTCTGGCATATTGCTCAAAAATCGCGAAGAAAGTAATAATCAAAAATAAAACGAGATAATGTTGTTGCTATATTATATACAGATAATAAAGATCTAAAGTATCATAAATATTAGTGAGAATATTGGTGTTTACTTAGGTATAAATTACTCGGTATATAAGATAGGAACAATGATAATAATTCAATATTTTGAAAATTAAAATAATAAACAAAGTAGTAAAAAAGTTCAATCGCATAAAAATAGACTCCGATAAACGTCGGGGGTAGCTTGGCGTCTCCAAAAACTATACTTGGAGACTTTAAAAAAAAAAAAAAAAAAAAACCTAACCTAACCTAACCTAAGTTCCGTAACCTAAGTTTCCGCGATTTTCGCGCTGGTGTCGTCTGTCGTCCACTCCCGGCTGCCTGCGGTGCCCTGGAAAGCGAAGGAAAATTGATTGTTCTCGGAAAATTCGTGAAAATTTCGAGGAAAACTTCGCGAATTTCCCGCGAATTTCCTCCTGAACTGCTGCCAGGGCACGCGTACGTGCGCCCGCAGACGCGCCGGCGCGCTCGCGCCACGCAAAGCTAAAGGAAAACGCGAAAAACGGCCGTTTTCAGCGAACCGAGTTTACATAGGCCGTAGGGACTTTGAGTTTATTTGATATCAAATTGATACAAATTTCTTCTATTTTTTCTATTTTCGACCACTTACCTCAAAGTTTCCGCGATTTTCGCGCTGGTGTCGTCTGTCGTCCACTCCCGGCTGCCTGCGGTGCCCTGGAAAGCGAAGGAAAATTGATTGTTCTCGGAAAATTCGTGAAAATTTCGAGGAAAACTTCGCGAATTTCCCGCGAATTTCCTCCTGAACTGCTGCCAGGGCACGCGTACGTGCGCCCGCAGACGCGCCGGCGCGCTCGCGCCACGCAAAGCTAAAGGAAAACGCGAAAAACGGCCGTTTTCAGCGAACCGAGTTTACATAGGCCGTAGGGACTTTGAGTTTATTTGATATCAAATTGATACAAATTTCTTCTATTTTTTCTATTTTCGACCACTTACCTCAAAGTTTCCGCGATTTTCGCGCTGGTGTCGTCTGTCGTCCACTCCCGGCTGCCTGCGGTGCCCTGAAAAGCGAAGGAAAATTGATTGTTCTCGGAAAATTCGTGAAAATTTCGAGGAAAACTTCGCGAATTTCCCGCGAATTTCCTCCTGAACTGCTGCCAGGGCACGCGTACGTGCGCCCGCAGACGCGCCGGCGCGCTCGCGCCACGCAAAGCTAAAGGAAAACGCGAAAAACGGGCCCCCCCACCCACCCACCCTATCTTGGTTACGCAGGTAGGGCCGAGCGCTACCGTAGGGAGAGCCGTTTAACAAAAGTCCTGTTTTTGATTGCGGAAAAGTGGTTGACGGCTTTAGGACGACTTGTGGGACCATATACACTTACCAAGTCGCTTCTGAAGTCAAAACTTTGACCTCGGGGGCGTTTTACACCCTCCGAAACTAACTTCACGAGATATTTGTAGTGACACTGTGGAATTTTACTGTAGGTAGAAATCGGACTTCGGAGGCTCTTTACACCCCTGAACCTAACATCTTAGACTTTAGTCTAAGGAGACAATTAGCTTTAGTTAGTATATTGACATTGGGAGGCAATTTACACCTCCCAAGATACCACCTTTGTTTATTAAGCATTATTGTTGATTATTTCAATTAAAATTGGGATTTTATCCTGAGGTTAGGTTAGGCTATAAATATATTGACTTGGAAGAATTAATAATATACTTTATAGGGCTTTTTACACCCAATAAGTCTTAGTAATATAGTCCATAGGGCTTTTTACACCCTTGAACGGTTCGGTTAGGAAAGTTGATAATTACAGTAATCTAGTCAGTCGAGGGCCGTTTACACCCTCATTACTTAACTGATTGGTACTTAATTATTAATTTAAATTTTCACGTATTCCTCTGGCCACCATGTTCGGTTTTAGGACACCGACCAAAACTACAAGGCTGTCTCAAAGCCCGGAACCTGGATGCGAGGAAATGGACCTGATTGCAACTAGTGAGGCAGGACTTTCTAGAAGCATAGGAAATATATGCTCTAAGACCTTCGATGTGGCCAAAACCCCAGAAGAAGCAGGCATTAATGACTCCACCAAAGTCCTGACTCCTGAGGCAGCTCCGGTGGGTCCTCCCAAGTCAAAGCTGAAGGCGGTGCTCTCTCAGAAGAGCACTGGTCCCTCAGGACAAAGGAGGCAGCTCACACAGGGGAGCTCAGCGACCAATGACAGGCAACCGGTGGAGACTCTGAGAACCCCACCAGGCGGTGGGGCTCTCAGCGTCTCTACTGAAGTAAAGCCCAAATACGCCAGTCGATCGGCGGAGGCTAAAGCCTGCCTAGTAAGAGCCAAGACTTTACTAGGTGAGTCGCGAAATTTAAAGTCGGACATAAAAGCTGGGGTCACACAGGCCATTGAAAGACTATACAGACTGGTCATTGAAATGGGAGGTGCAAAGGAGCCAACAGAAAGAGCTCAAGAAAGAGAAGAAAGGACTGCCAAGACCACTTCGGATACAACTCCACAGATAGAGCTGATGCAAGAGCTCGTAAAATCCATCAAAGAGCACAAAAAAGCTCTACTAGAGTGCCAACAGCATACAACAGCTCTGTCTGCGGACATAAAAAAGATCCCACGGCCGTTTGAACTGGAGCAAGGACCGTCCTACGCAGAGGTCGCCAAGCTAACCAAGAGCATCGATGACCTTAGAAACGACCTCACCAGCCAAACCATTTCGCGGCCTACCTACGCGGATGCACTACAACTACCTAGACAGGCAAACACAGCGCCCCTACACTCAATCATTATAAAATCTGACGACAAAGAGGATACAAGCCAAGAGCTTATCACAAAGATTAGGGACGCAGTGGATGCGAAAAATAGTGGTATTCGCGTGGATAGGCTGCGAAAAGCAAAAGACCAGAAGGTCATTGTTGGCTGCCACAGTAGGGAGGAAATATCGAGGGTCAGCGAAGCGGTTAGAACAAACAACCTGCTAGTCAAAGAGGCACAGAACAAGGACCCACTAATTATAGTGAGGGACGTTCTGGCCGTTCATACGGATGAAGAGGTTGTAACGGGTTAAGGAGAAAGAATGAAACCCGTATACATGAATAGTAGTTATGTAATTATTAAGTTCAATTTACAGATGAGTATGATTGAGCTAGGGACGTGGGTACAGATAAGTGTTAATGAGAGAGGGTCGTGGGTAGGCGGCCTTCACTTGATTCACTGGCCCGGAGTGGTACTGCCCTGGGACACGCTGCGCTCCGGAGAAGACGCTCGAAGCTCAGGCCGGCGGTGGTGAAGAACCCGGCCCGCGTAGCACAGGGAACGGGCCGTGCGCCGTGGTGGCGCGCTCAGGTGCAGTTGATGTCAAGGACCGGCCGGCGCGTGGCGAGGCGGCGCTCAGTGACGCAGCCGGGACACGCAGCGTGCGCAGCAGAGACGGGCGCGTGCGACAGGCACGCGGCCCGCGTAGCAGGCGGCTAGCGGACACGCGGCCTCAGCGACGGCGGCGAAGGCGCCGGCCGCGGTGGTCGCTCAGCGGTATTCCGCGAGGAAGACCACGGAAAGCACGCGGCGAGGCGACGCTCACGACCAGCCGCTGAGAGCCGAGTCTGGAGGTGTCACGCGCTGGTCAGCACGTGGGAAGGCGGCGTGCCTGACCAGCAGCCGTGATGGAGGCAGACACGTGGCAGCTAGCGCATGGCCCAAAAGCAGGGTTCGTCACGCAAAAGAGGCGAGACGAGCCATGCCGCGAAGCATCAGCCGTATTCTGGAGTGAGCCCAGCCAGGGAACCCTGGAATCAACATCCAGTTCCTAAAGAGGTGACCTTCAGCCCGTCGCTTGCTCGCGCCGCGCGTCACCGACGGCAAGTACCCACAAGAAAAACTGGCGTGGCGCTTAACGCAAGCAAACGACGTTTTACAGCGGTCAGAAAAAAATCGTGACACTCACCCGGTATTGGGGTCCTATATTTTCATGATAACGAACTATTCATGAAGTTATTTTTTTTTTTTATTGACTAAATTTTGGGCACGCGTTTAGCGTTCAACTTCCCGGCCAAGACTGCCGGGCGACCGCGGTGCAACCGTGCGGCCCGGTGTCGGCACGCACACATGCGCGCGCGCAGAACAAAGACTGTGTAAGCGTGCATTTCAGAGTTCCGCAATGGTTTTATAGAACCACGCGCTCGTATAAATTTGTACTAAATTAAATTCGCCATCCTAGCTATATATTACGTTACAAGGTTGTTGGGGCGCTGCGAAAACAGAATGGTCACCTTCTGGCAGACATTGCAGAACGAGATGTGAGAGTTGCGGTGAGGTACAGGCGGAAAGCGAGAAACCCGCACACCGCCCATATTGTGCTGCAAGTGTCACCCGAAGTATGGCAGCGCTTCACCACGGCGGGTCGAGTACACATCGATCTTCAAAGACTTCAAGTGGAAGACCAGTCGCCGTTGGTACAGTGTTCACTGTGCTTGGGGTACGGACACACTAGACGCCTCTGCAAGGACACAGTGGAGAAGTGTAGTTACTGCGGAGGCCCCCACAAGTGGGCAGAGTGTGAAAATCGGCTCTCGGGTGATGCTCCGACATGCTGCAACTGTAGCAAGGCGAAACTGGTTGCAGCAAATCATAATGCCTTTAACCAAGATTGTCCCATCAGAAAGAAGTGGGACGCCTTAGCTCGCGCAACAGTCGCGTACTGCTAAGGGCGTCCCAGGCAACCAAAACGCAACCAAGTCCACGACCTCCCAAACCAGGAAGCTGTATAGCGTACTCCAGGCCAACTTGCAGCGAAAAGAGCTAGCAACAAACGAGCTAATGCTTGAAGCAGTTAAAAGAAAAGCAGCCCTTGCGCTGCTCCAGGAGCCATATGTGGGTAGGACAAAATGCCTGAAGAGCTACCGGGGAGCGAGGATCTTCCAGAACGTAAACCATGGGGATGGCACTGTCAAGGCGGCTATTGCCGTCTATGATCCAGACTTAGGTGTAAGGCAGTTCCCAAAACTCACCACGAATAACATCGCAGTGGTGAGCCTTCATACTTGCGCCTGGGAGATCACCGTAATATCGTACTATTTTGAGCCGGACCAGCCCATAGAGCCATACCTGGAGCAGCTCAAGCTTATACAAAAAGAGCTTCAATCAAAACTGCTTCTTATAGGAGGAGACGCAAACGCTAAAAATACCTGGTGGGGAGGGGAAACTGTCAACTGGCGGGGTGAAGAGATGGCTGGTACTGTAGGTGAAATGGGTTTACAGGTACTCAACGAAGGAAACATCCCCACTTTTGATACCATCAGAGGAGATAAACGTTTTTCCAGCTACATTGATATCACGGCTTGCACAGTGGAGATGCTAAACTTGGTTGAGGACTGGAGAGTGGACGAAACTATCACAAGTTCGGACCACAACACTGTAACCTTCAACATCAGAATGACTAAGGCCAACGGTACGAACATCCAGAGGACTACACGGATTTATGGTACTAGAAAGGCTAATTGGCCCCAGTTTCATGAGAAACTGGACCAATTAAAAACAAAGGGTTCCATAAACAAAGAAAAAGCTGAAAGCATTACCAACATAAGGGATTTGGACTCTTTGGTGGAAGGGTATACGATAGTTGTCAAAAAGACATGTGAAGATGCCCTTCCAAAAAAGAAATCCAAGGAAAAACTTACCCTGCCGTGGATGTCCGACGAACTCTACGCCCTGAAGAAGGAGGTCCTCACCAAGAAGCGACGCATTCGTTGTGCAGCGCCAGTCCGGAGAGCAAAGGTGGTCAACGAGTACCTGGAAATCAAACAGAAATATGAGATGGAGGTCAAAACAGCACAGATAGAGAGTTGGAAAGCATTCTGCGGAAAGCAGGACAGGGAAGGAGTATGGGAAGGAATCTATAGAGTTATGAGTAGGACCACCAATCGGCAAGAAGATTTGCCCCTTGAGAAAAACGGAAGGACTGTTGACCTTCGGGATTCAGCAAAGGTGCTGACTGAGGCCTTCTACCCGGACGACTCGACAGAATGTGACTCTCTACATCACAGACTAGTCAGAGAGGGGGCCGACCGAGTAAACGCTGATTCAAATGATGGGAACCGGGACCCACCATTTACGATGGTTGAGCTCCGGTCCGTGGTGGAAAGCTTCAATCCGAAGAAAGCCCCGGGTGCAGACGGCCTCACGGCTGATATCTGCAAACAGGCAATATCCCAAGATCCGGAGTTTTTCCTGTCACTGGTCAACAAATGTTTGCAGCTGGAGCATTTCCCGACCATCTGGAAGCAAGCAACAGTTGTGGTCTTACGTAAGCCTGGCAAGGACAATTATAGCGACCCAAAAGCTTACAGACCAATAGGTTTGTTACCAGTGATGGGAAAAATTCTAGAAAAACTTATCGTAGGTAGACTTAAATGGCACATTCTCCCAAGGCTTAGTACTCGCCAATACGGATTTATGCCCCAAAAAAGCACCGAGGACTCCCTCTATGATCTGGTGAAACACGTGCGACAAAAAGTGAACGCAAAAAAGCTGGTTGTAATGGTATCGCTAGACATAGAGGGAGCCTTTGACAACGCTTGGTGGCCAGCAATCAGAGTCCGTTTGGCTGAGGAAAAGTGTCCTATTAATATACGGAGAATTGTCGACAGCTACCTACGAGACAGGAAAGTCACAGTCCGATACGGTGGGGAAGAACACACAAAGATCACGTCAAAAGGGTGTGTGCAAGGATCGATTGGCGGTCCTATTCTATGGAACCTGCTCCTGGATTCCCTGCTCAAGGGCCTGGAAAGCAGGGGTGACTACTGCCAGGCCTTTGCGGATGACGTCGTCCTCGTGTTTGATGGAGATGAAGCGCCCCACATTGAGAGACAGGCCAATGATGCTCTCGCCTATGTCCGGGATTGGGGCGTCAAAACTAAGCTCAATTTTGGTCCATCTAAAACAAAAGCCATGGTCATAACTAAAAAGCTGAAATATGACGTCCCGAGACTGAGCATGGGTGGGGTCAGCATCGGCATGTCCGAGGAAATAAAAATCCTGGGGCTCTACATAGACCATAAATTAACGTTTAATAAGCACGTAACGGAGGTGTGCAAAAAGGGTATAAACGTGTATAAACAGCTTTCTAGAGCAGCCAGGATTAGTTGGGGCCTCCATCCAGATGTCATCCGCACAATATATACTGCGGTAGTGGAACCTATAATAATGTATGCCTCCGCCGCTTGGGCGTCGGCGGCAGAAAAATTGGGGGTTCAAAAACAATTGAACAACGTGCAACGGGGCTTCGCTCAAAAACTCACTCGAGCATACAGGACCGTCTCCTTAAACTCTGCCTTGGTGCTGTCCGGATTGCTCCCTCTCGACCTCCGTATAAGAGAAGCAGCTGCACTCTATGAGGCCAGGAGGGGGGTGCCCCGGGCAGACCTGGGTGATAGAGAAGTGGAGCGTGTCGTTGCATATGCCAGAAATCCCCATCCGGCGGAACATATGAGCTTGGAGTTCATGAGTCTGGTAAACCAAGAGCAAGTCGATAGCCAGAATGTGCAAGCTATTCGTATATATACGGATGGCAGCAAAATTGACGGCAAGGTCGGAGCAGCGCTATCCGTGTGGAACACCGAAACCGAAATAAAAGCCGTCAAATTAAAGCTGTCACCTTTTTGCACGGTTTACCAGGCGGAACTGCTCGCCATATGCGAAGCCACGAGGATGATGTTAGACCGAAAAGAAAAAAGTTTTGGCATATACAGCGACTCCAGATCCGCTCTGGAAACGGTCGTAAACAACGCCTCGATGCACCACCTAGCCGTTAGGTCGCGGGCAAATATCGCCACTGGCAAACTCCAGAACAAGATGATATCCTTGTTCTGGATCAAAGCACATGCCGGACTGGACGGCAATGAGCGAGCCGATGCTCTGGCAAAGGAGGCAGCATTAAAAACGAAAGTAAAACCAAACTATGATCTATGCCCGGTCTCGTTCGTCAAGCGACAAATCCGTATGGAGTCGCTTGACGAATGGAACCGGCGATATCAAACTGGGACTACCGCAGCGACAACCAAACTCTTCTTTCCAAACGCCGTCAACGCATATAAAACAATAAGAAACACAGAGTTGACGGGAGTGCTGACGCAAGTACTGACAGGGCACGGTGGATTCGCAGAATATCTAAACAGGTTTAAGTGTAAGGAGAGTCCATCGTGTATCTGCGACCCCAATGTAACAGAAAGCATCACGCACTTATTGTTTGATTGCCCCACAAACTCCAAATTAAAGTACGACGCGGAGCACAAACTGGACGAAAAAATCTGCGCAGGAAATGTAGCATACCTTATAAGTGATAAAAATAAAAGGGAAGAATTTATGAAATACTGCATACAAGTAGCAAAAAGGAGTATAGAAAGAAATAAATAGAGAAATGAACGCAATTAACATGCAATAGATTGGAAAAATATAAACTTAATAAATAGAAAGCAAAAAATACTTAAGAATCAAAACATAATAATATGCTAAAATAAGACTCTGAGGATTTTTTGTCAGGGGAAATTGTCAAAAAAAAAAAAAAAAAAAAAAAAAAAAACCTAACCTAACCTAACCCTGGCCTGGACGTTGAGGAGGTTAAGAACAGGGACCCGCTTCTGGTTCTTAAGGGAGTCCTATCAATGAATACTGACGATGACATAGTAAAAGCCCTGAGGAACCAGAATAGGGAACTTTTTGCGAACCTTAACAGTGGAGATGACCGGATCCTGGTAAAATACAGGAAACAGACCCGAAACCCGCATACAAACAACGTGGTCCTGAGCTCCTCGCCTATTCTCTGGAGTCGGATAATAGGAATGGGCAGTGTACATATAGATCTCCAGAGAGTCAGGGCAGAGGATCAGTCTCCACTGGTCCAGTGCTCGAGGTGCCTAGGCTATGGCCACAGCAGAAAATTCTGTAAAGAGTCTGTGGACGGGTGCAGCCACTGTGGAGGCCCGCACCTCAAAGCAAAGTGCGACGAATGGGCAGTGGCAGCACCGCCCACATGCATAAACTGCTCGAGGGCGAAGCTCGAAAACCGAGAGCATAACGCCTTCAGCAGCGATTGCCCGATTAGGCGGAGATGGGACGAACTGGCCCGCTCCACGGTAGCATATTGCTAAGGTTGTGCCCGTCGACACAGTGGCTCTCAACTTCCTTCAAGCAAACCTCCAGAGGAAAAAACTTGCACTCACTGAGCTCCTACTCGAGTCCGAAAAACGCGGGGTTCAGGTAGCGCTAGTGCAAGAACCCTATGTTGGTAGAGAGGGCAGAGTATCGGGTCGAAGCGGAATCAGGGTCTTCCAGTGCGCCGATAGCGGGGAGGGCACCGTCAAGGCCGCAATAATTGTTTTTAACGATGACCTACACGTTATTCAGTACCCGAAACTCACCACGAACAACATCTCAGTGGTGGGGATACGTACCGGCGCCTGGGAGATTGTTCTGGTTTCGTTTTACTTTGAACCCGACCTGCTGATGGACCAGTATCTGGCGCACCTGCGCAGAATCCGGCTCGAGCTGGGAGCCCAGAGATGGTTAGTCGCAGGCGACTGTAACGCCAAAAACATCTGGTGGGGAAGTCCTGTGACGGACCGCCGAGGAGAAGAACTATGCGGGACCCTAGAGGAACTCGGTCTGGCGATCCTTAACAAAGGAGAAACTCCCACTTTCGACGTCATAAGAGGAGGACAAAGGTATAGCAGTTACGTAGATATTACGACTGCATCGCCTGACCTCCTCGATTTGGTGGACGACTGGCGCGTCTGTGAGGACCTGACTACCTCTGACCACAACGGCATCGCCTTCAAATTAAATCTAAAACGCATCAGACACAATTACATTAAGCACACGACACGACTATACAACACACGGAAAGCCAATTGGACCCAGTTTCATGAGAAACTGAGTCAAATTCTGCAATCCAATAATATCACAGTTACAAATATTAAAAACATTGACACAGCAACAAAATTAGACGACATCATACATAAACTAATACAGGCAATGACTGAAGCGAGCGAGTACGCAATTCCCAAAATCAAGAAAATGAAGACACTTGCGGTGCCGTGGTGGTCTGAGGAGTTAGCGGCACTAAAGCGCGAGGTGGCCACCAAAAAACGGAGGATTAGATGCGCAGCACCGGTCCGACGAACAAAAGTGGTGAACGAGTATTTGGAGGCGAAAACTATGTACGAGACCGCGGAAAAGGAGGCACAGACTCAATCCTGGAAGGACTTTTGCTCGAAACAAGACCGGGAATCTCTCTGGGGGGGAATCTACAGAGTGCTGGGCAGGACAGTTAAACGAGAGGAGGATCCACCGTTGGTGGAAAATAATGTTGAACTCGACGCCAAAAGCTCGGCCCGACTTATGGCCGTGACCTTCTACCCCGAGGACTCCAAAGAGCACGACTCTGAGGAGCACCGACAGGTGAGGGCCCTAGCCGAGCTTATAGACAGCGGGGCTTCTTCGGATCGGTGGGACCCCCCCTTCACACCTTTGGAGTTGAAGCAGGCGAGTCGATCTTTTGACCCGAAGAAGGCTCCAGGTGCGGACGGTTTTACCGCCGACATATGCCTGCACGCAATAAACCTAGACCCGGACCTCTTCTTGTGTCTTTTCAACCGGTGCCTGGCAATTCACCACTTTCCCAGGGCCTGGAAAGAGGCCACGGTGATCTTCCTTCGGAAGCCAGGGAAATCCACATATACGGCTCCCAAGTCGTACCGTCCTATTGGCCTTCTTCCGGTACTTGGGAAGGTCTTGGAAAAGATGCTCGTCGCCAGGCTGCAATTCCATCTTGCGCCTAACCTGAGCACTCGCCAGTTCGGCTTTATGCCCCAGCGGAGCACCGAGGACGCCCTCTATACCCTGGTGAAACATATCAGACACAACCTGGATAAAAAGAGAATTGTTGTTCTGATTTCACTTGATATAGAGGGTGCCTTCGACAATGCTTGGTGGCCCAAAATTAAAGTCAGGCTGGCGGAAGAAAAATGTCCCATAAACATCCAGAGACTCTTGGGCAGCTACCTTAGCGACAGGAGGGTCAGAGTCAGGTACTGTGGGGAGGAGCACGAAATAGGAATGGGGAAGGGGTGCGTGCAGGGATCTATCGGCGGGCCGATATTATGGAATTTACTCTTAGATCCACTGCTTCGGGATCTGGAGACCAGGGGTGAATACGCACAAGCATTCGCTGACGATGTGGTGATGGTTTTTGATGGTGAGACGGCTCTCGAGATCGAACTACGAGCCAACGCAGCCCTCGAACGCGTTAGGGCGTGGGGTGAGTCCAATAAGCTTCGATTTGCGCCTCATAAGACCAATGCTATGGTTATGACGCGCAAATTGAAGTACGACGCCCCGCGTCTTCACATGGGCGGGGTCGATATCGTCCTATCAAAGGAGATTAAACTGTTGGGAGTCATCATAGACCAGAAACTCACATTCAACACCCACGTCGCGAGTGTCTGCAGACGAGCGGTCGCGTTTTACCATCAGTTAGCACGAGCGGCCAAGATAAGCTGGGGTCTCCATCCCGAAGTAATCCGCATTATCTACACAGCGGTGGTTGAACCGGTGATCCTGTACGCCGCTGGCGTATGGGCGCCTGCGGTGAACAAGCTCGGTATCCGGAAACAGCTGAACGTAGTCCAGCGAGGCTTTGCACAGAAGCTCTGTAGAGCATACCGCACCGTCTCCTTGAACTCGGCCCTGTTGCTCGCTGGGATACTCCCTCTCGATCTTCGTGTCCGCGAAGCCGCGGCGCTGTATGAGGCAAGGAAGGGAGTACCCCAGCCAGAGATAGGGGATCGGGAGGTGGAGCGGGTGTCCTCGGCTCTGCAGTCCCCGCATCCCGCCTGTCATGTCGACCTCGGGTTCAAGTGTCTAGTGGATCAGGAGCAACTCACGGCCAACAGTGGAAACGATTACAACATCTTCACGGACGGCAGCAAGATTGAGGGCAAAGTGGGTGCGGCATTATCAGTATGGAGTGGTGCCGCCGAAACCAAAACCCTCAAGCTTGCTTTGCCGTCCTACTGCACGGTCTACCAGGCGGAGCTCCTGGCGCTATGCCGGGCGGCGCGAATGGCTGCAGAAAACTTGACTGGATCAGTCGGAATTTATTCCGACTCCTTATCGGCACTCCAGACTCTGCAAAATACTAAAGCCTTACACCCCTTGGCCGTAGAGGCACGAGGGCTTCTGCGTGGTGCTTTGCTACAGAACAGAAGTATAAGTCTGTTCTGGATCAAGGCACACGCGGGACTCGAAGGGAATGAGCGTGCCGACTATCTGGCCAAGGAGGCGGCACTGAAGTCAAAACGGAAATTTGACTACGACAGCTGTCCCGTCTCATTCGTCAAGCGGAACATTCGTCTGAGATCGCTTGACGAATGGAGCGACCGGTACCGGGCCGGTGAAACTGCCGGCGTCACAAAGAAATTCTTCCCCGATGCGGTGGCTGCGTACCGAATTATAAGTAAAATGGAAGTGGACAGATACGTCACCCAGGTGTTGACGGGGCACGGCGGATTCTCCGAGTACCTGCACCGATTCAAGTGCAAGGAGAGTCCGTCTTGCATCTGCGACCCCGGGGAGTCCGAGTCTGTCCTCCATCTTCTACTTGACTGCCCTGTCCACCTCTACGAGCGTCTTAAATTGGAGCATAAAATGGGCACTAAGTTGGCATCAAATAGTATACCGGACATAATAAGCGACAGTAAAAATAGAGCCCTGTTCTTAGAATTTTGTAAATATATATGTAAAATAGTGAACAAAAGAAATAGCAAGTAAGTTATGCTGGTTAGATATAGTGGTATATTTTAAACCAGCATAAGAACATTTGTTTTTAATAGGATAGGCTTTAGTGTAGATAACATGTGGGTAATAATAAGTAACAATAGTGTATTGTTTAGTTGTTATTAATAGTTAAAATTGTGATTGGTACTGATAAGGAAAAAAAAAAAAAAAAAAAAAAAAAAAAACTAAGGCTCTTTAATGCTCATTAAAATGCTCTGAAGGGAATAGAAAATAGGAAGGGAATCCACCCATCGTTTAGAGGCAAAGGAACGGAAGCAAAACTTAAAATAAAGAAAGTAAAAATGTTAAAAATTGTATACTTACAAATACATAGAAATATTAAAAGAACAAAAGTAAACAAAGACTCTAACCATGTTAGGGGGATAGTATAAAAAAAAAAAAAAAAAAAAAAAACCTAACCTAACCTAACCTAACCTAACCTAACCTAACCTAACCTAACCTAACCTAACCTAACCTAACCTAACCTAACCTAACCTAACCTAACCTAACCTAACCTAACCTAACCTAACCTAACCTAACCTAACCTAACCTAACCTAACCTAACCTAACCTAACCTAACCTAACCTAACCTAACCTAACCTAACCTAACCTAACCTAACCTAACCTAACCTAACCTAACCTAACCTAACCCGATATCAATTTGATACAAATTTCTTCTATTTTTTCTATTTTCGACCACTTACCTCAAAGTTTCCGCGATTTTCGCGCTGGTGTCGTCTGTCGTCCACTCCCGGCTGCCTGCGGTGCCCTGAAAAGCGAAGGAAAATTGATTGTTCTCGGAAAATTCGTGAAAAAACTTTCTGCAGTCGCCCGCCACCGAGAACGCACGCGTACGCTGTTTTGCAAAGTCGCTCCGTGCAGTTTTAACTTTCAAAAATTCGAAAAAGTGGGTTTTTCGTGACCAATTGTGAAGTGCAATACATCAAAAGTTGCGCATTTGCGCGCTCTACGTTGTGGTGGTGATCGTTTCTCTTAAATATTTTGAAAAGTAATTTTAAAAGTGCAAAAAGTGTGAAAAAGTGACTTTGAAAAATCTTTAAACGAGAACGCTGCTCAAAAGCGATCGACGACACATCAATTATTTTACTTTGCCGGATGGGGCTTTCTAAGCCCTCTCTTCTGACACCTCGTCTGGATTTTTGTGGTGAAAATTCAGCGAGATATTGAGGGAAAACCAATGACCACGTGGCCACGTGCTCCAACAACCAGCAATCTCAGGACAGCGCGAGATACTTCAAACGACGGAGGACATCAAGGGCAGCTTAACGACGTATAGCACAAAATTTTCGGATAAGTAATTGCGAAGTTATTAAAAATTAAAATTTTTGCTAAATTTCAAAAATTTTTCTCTTAAAAAGTAAATCGACGACCCCCACTTATTTTTTGTATCTTTTATAGAGCTCATTAAGTTCTACATACAGTCCAAATTTTATAATTTTCGACCTTATAGTATTTATTTTACAATTTTTTGAAATTTAAGGGTTGACACGTGGGGGTGTAAATAATTGTTTTTTAACCTCGCAATTTATCTTAAAAATTAGCTCTTGTTGTATGTATATATATTCCTAACTTTTTTGGTAAAATTTTTAGTTTATTCTGATACATTTAGCCATTTTTTGTTGAATTTTATGTGTTTTTTGCATCCCTTAAATCGGGGGTTGCATATTTTTTCTAGATTTGTGCATAGTTAAGTAGCTAATAAAGAGACGAATCCAACGAGCCCAAACTCGGTGGGATTCGTATAAGTTTAGACGATTTGGTGAAATTCTTTGTTAGAGGTGGCCATATTGGCCGCCATTTTGAAAAGTTTAAAAGTCTCATAACTTCTGTTTGAGACGTCCCAAAAAGTTGGGGTTTTCTGTATATATATAGTTGTGGCGGGCTCTACACTTTGCACAGACTTGCGACTCTAGATAGAGTCGACATCTAGACTAGAAAAATTTGACTTGTTCTGGATAGAGGGCAATACGCCCATCACGGAGAGCCGTCGCTCATGTTTCTGCGACTAGTGGTTCACGAGATATAAAATTTCTAAATTTAGGTAAAATTTCTGGTCCGCCATCTTGGAAAAATTAAAACGGGGTTAGCTTGGTAACCACTGGTCGTAGAACGACGCGGTTTTTTCCGTTAACCAGCCCCAGATAAGGGCTATAAATCGGTGCTAGAGTAGCGACTCTATCTAGAGTCATTGTAGAGTCGACCTGTTAATACACTGCAGAAGTATTTTTTATTAGTCTTTAAGTAGCTCTTAGGTTGTTTGAAGTGCTGTAGCACCTTCTAGACGGGAACAGTCTCTGTTTTTCCATTTACAAACCGCTATTGCGGGATTTAATATTATTGTTATTTATTTAATAATATTGACGGCGTTTGGAAAGTACTAAATTAGTTGTGTCGTCCTAGATAAGATTATTTATTTTTATTTTAAATTGTTGACTGTTGGGAGGCTTTTTACACCTCCCAACTAAATACAAACTTTATTCTTTTTCTTACTGTTAAGGACACCTTTCTCTTCGCCTAAATATGGCAACAAGGGCCACGACATCCAGCTCGGGCAGACTAAACGTGAAAAACGTTAGCGTGGAGCATGCGGATGCAGAGCCCCGCAAAAGACCCCTTACCAAACCGCCGTCACCGGACCTATCGTCCTGGGCGAAGTCGGCCGCGGAGGGCCCCCTGGGAGAGCTCGGTTCGGTTGCAAACAGGCTCTTCCAGGAGGCAAAAATGCAGCTGGAGCAGTCGGGAAATATTAAGTCCAGCATAAAGGAGACGGTGATGGAATGTCTGTCGAGTCTCTACACTGCTGTGTTGAGACTCGGCGGCGGTGCACCGTCACCCACGACTGTCCCAGCTGTCACAGCGGCCGACTTCGCCAGGGAGGTGATGGCGGAATTGCAGCAGCAGAAGGAACTGGTTGCCGCAGCCAGAGCCGACATGGGTGTCGTCAGGGACCAAGTTCAAAAACTCACAGATATTCACGAAAAGTACAAGGTCACTGAGGGCATCACTTACGCGGCGATGGCTGCGACGGCCAGACCGGTTGGCGTCTCCCCGCCTCCTCAGCCTGTCCACTCGATGGTCGTATCGTCAGTTGATGCTCACGACACGAGCGAAGATGTTATAAACAAGATTCGCACGGCCGTGAGCGCCAAAACGACGGGCATACGGGTGGACAGGCTGCGGAAGGCCCGCGAACAGAAGGTGGTGTTGGGCTGCCAGTCTCGGGAAGAGCTGGCCAAGGTTGCCGAGAGGCTCAGGGCAGGCAACCCGACACTACTCATGGAGGAGAAAGCCAATCGGGATCCTCTCGTCATTTTACACAACGTTTTAAAAATAAATAGTGACGAGGATGTCCTGGGTGCCTTAAGGAGGCAGAACTCTGCCATACTGGGGGCGATACCGGAGAGCGAGTATCGGGCGAGTGTGCGGTTCCGCAGGAGGGCTAGGAACCCACTCGAGAGCCATGTCGTTCTCCAGGTGTCGCCGCCGGTGTGGCGGAGTCTCACTCTGGCAGGCAAAGTCCATATGGACCTGCAGCGAGTAACGGTCAAAGACCAATCCCCACTGGTGCAGTGCTCCAGGTGTCTCGGATACGGACATGGTCGGAAGACCTGCACCGAGTCCGTAGACACCTGTAGCCACTGCGCGGGCTCACACCTGCGTAGTGAATGTCCAGTGTGGAAGGCCGGAGACGCAGCCACCTGTCGCAATTGCCGGGATGCCAAGCAGGACCGTGCTGACCATAACTGCTTCGAAGAAAGCTGTCCGGTCAGGCGGAAATGGGAGGCACTGGCAAGGGCGAGGGTGGCGTACTGCTAAAGGCGCACCGGGCGGAACTCAGGACCCTGCTGCTGCTGCTACTGAGCGAGTTTACCGTGCCGTTCAGGCCAACCTGCAACGAGCGAAGCTGGCCACGAAAGAAATGTTATTAGAATGTCAAAAGAGGAAGGTCAGCTTCGCGTTGGTGCAGGAGCCGTATGTGGGGGCGGACGGTGAGCTCGCTCAGGCGAGGGGTTATCGGGTCGTCCAGAGGGCGCGCGACAGGGTCAAACCGGTCAAGTCTGCGGTCGTGGTGTTGGATGACGATCTCGTTGTGATTGAGCATCCAACACTGACGACCGAGAACGTTGCGGTGGCCACCCTGAAAACGCGCTCTTGGGAGGTATGTGTCATTTCCGTCTACTTCGAGGACAGCCTGCCCATTGAACCCTACCTCACTCATGTAAAAATGGTCAAAGACCAGCTCCAGCCAAAACATATAATCATTGGAGGCGACGTCAATGCCTGGAGCACATGGTGGGGTAGCGATTCGGAAGATCATAGGGGCGAGGCGCTTGTGGGCGCTGTTGAAGAGATGGAAATGCACATACTGAACGAAGGGACGGTCCCGACTTTCTTTACCATCAGAAACGGGGTCGTCTGCAAAAGCATGGTTGACGTCACGTTGTGTAGCCACGGTCTGCTCGGGCTGATTAGCGACTGGAGGGTTGACGAAGGGTTAACTAGCTCTGACCACAACGCCATTACATTTGCGATTCGGCTGGGGAAACCAACTGGTGCAAGACCTGCAAAAACAACAAGAAAATATAACACGAAGAAAGCGGAATGGACGAAATTTAAGCAGGTCTTGAAACACGAATTGAAGGGTAGGGGAATTAACACACATGAAATTGAAAAAATAGATTCACCAGTTGGTATAGAGAACGCTGTCACCGAATACGCTACCTGCGTAGAAATGGCTTGTCGGTCATCCATCCCTCCCGTCGCTGGGAAACCAAAGTTTGACTTACCTTGGTGGACCAACGAACTCGAGGCCCTGAAGAGAGAGGTGATGACAAAGAAGCGGAGAATATCCTGCGCAGCACCACGGAGAAGGCAATTCGTCGTCGATGAGTACCTGCGGACAAAGGAAAAATATGAAACAGCGACATTAAAGGCACAAACCGAGAGCTGGAAAGAGTTCTGTGGGAAACAGGACCGCGAAAGCGTTTGGGATGGGATATACAGAGTCATACGGAGAACCTCTAGAGTATATGAAGACCATCCCCTCATAGACAACGGCGCGGTCCTGAGTCCTGGAGAATCGGTCCGGCTCTTGGCCACGACGTTTTTTCCGCGGGACTCGGAGGCTGACGATGACCCTTCTCACACGGAGACGCGGCGGATGGCTGAGCGATGTGCGGATGACAGCTCGGAGGGTATCCAAGATCCATATTTCACAGTTGACGAGCTGCTGAGGGCGGCCAAAAGTTTTAACCCTAAAAAAGCGCCTGGAGCTGACGGCTTCACGGCAGATATTTGCTTGGCCGCCATCAGCGGGGACGAAAACATATTTTTCAGCTTGGTAAGCAGGTGCTTCGCCTTATCATACTTTCCAGTATCGTGGAAGGAGGCAACGATAGTGGTCCTACGGAAGCCAGGCAAAGATGATTATACAAAGCCTAAATCCTACAGGCCCATAGGACTACTATCGGTCTTCGGGAAGATACTGGAAAAGATGATAGTAAAAAGGCTTCGGTGGCACCTGCTTCCCAAGCTGAACACTAGACAGTATGGGTTTGTCCCTCAATGCTCGACGGAGGACGCCCTCTACGACCTCGTTCAGCACATCCGCGGCAACTTAGATGAGAAGAAGATAAACGTGGTGGTCTCGCTAGACATTGAGGGGGCATTTGACAGTGCGTGGTGGCCGGCCATTAAGTGCCGGTTGGTTGAGAAGAAATGCCCCCTTAATCTGCGCAGGATAGTCTCCAGCTATCTCGAGAACAGGAGGGTGTGTGTGAGGTACGGAGACGAAGTGTACCGTACCTCAACCACCAAGGGGTGTGTCCAGGGGTCCATAAGCGGGCCCACACTTTGGAACCTGCTTTTGGACCCCTTGCTCGACTTAGTAAGCGAACGCGGCACTTATTGCCAAGCGTTCGCTGACGATATAGTTCTGGTTTTCTCGGGGTTCAAAATCGCAAACATAGAACGGGAAGCTGCCCAGGTACTGACCTGTGTGTATGAGTGGGGTCTCGCAAATAAGCTGAGGTTTGCCCCTCACAAAACAAGCGCGATGGTGGTGACCAAGAAGCTGAAGTTCGACACCCCGCACATACGCATGGGCAGTACCCAGATAGAATTGGTAAATGAAATGAAGATTTTGGGTCTTTTGGTAGACTCCAAGCTGACATTTAACAACCATGTCAGGGCAGTCTGCCAAAAGGCCACAAATATCTACAAGCCCCTAGCTAGGGCAGCAAAAATTAACTGGGGGCTGAACCCCGAGACAATCAGAACTATTTATAACGCTGTGATTGAGCCAATAGTAATGTACGCGTCCAGCATATGGGCACCGGCCACACAGAAGATTAAGATCCAGAAGCAGCTAAACACGGTGCAGCGCGGTTTCGCGCAAAAAATTTGTAAGTCGTATCGCACCGTGTCGCTCAACGCTGCACTTCTGTTGGCCGGTCTCATACCGCTGGACTTAAGAGTGCAAGAGGCGGCTCAGCTTTACGAGGCCAAGAGGGGACGTCCACAGGCTATACTGTGCGGCAGTGAGGTCGAAAAGAAGATTGGCTTTCTCAAAGCCCCGCACCCCTCAGAGGAGGTTGTGGTGGAGTTTCGGTGCTTGGAGGACTTGGAGCCGGAAACCGTAGCGTCTCACGCGATGACTGGTCTGAGGATATTCACAGATGGTAGCAAAATGGATCGGGGAGTGGGTGCGGCTCTGACCTGCTGGATGGATGGGGAGGAGACTCTCTTTAGGAAGTTTCTTCTCCAATCCTATTGCACAGTCTACCAGGCGGAGCTGTACGCACTCTACCAAGCCACGGAAGTTGCCCTTAAGACCAGGGAAACGTCTGTGAATATCCTTAGCGATTCAAGGTCCTCACTGGAGACGCTCGGCAGCGCCGAAACTTTCCACCCGCTGGCCTTTGCCATTAAAAGAAACTTGTCTCTCTTAAGGGCTAAAGGTACGGCAATCAGCCTCTTCTGGGTGCGTGCCCACGTTGGACTCGAGGGTAACGAGAGGGCCGACTTCTTGGCCAAGGAGGCGGTTATGAAGCTCAAGACCAGACCACATTACGACAGTTGTCCGATATCGTATATTAAAAGGAACATTAGAAAGGAAACTGTCGTGAAATGGTCTGGTCGTTACACAAGCGGAGAAACTGCCTCCGTAACCAAGACCTTCCTGCCGTCAGTTGAAAAAGCGCATTCATTCTTAAAACAGCAAGCGCTGACTCCCCTCTTGGTGCAAGTACTTACGGGACATGGCGGGTTTGCTGAGTACTTGCACAGATTCAAATGCAAGGATAGTCCGGGCTGTGTCTGCGACGACGGCGTCGCGGAAACTATTATACACATGATAATTGAATGTCCGCAGCACAGCCGGGCAAGAGAGGATCTGCAACAGCAGATCCAAATGAATCTGTGCAGGGACTCCATTCCCGCCCTTCTAGAAAACCCGAGCTCCCGTGAGCCGTTTCTTGCATTCTGCTGCATGGTAGCAAGGACGGCCATAAAGAGGAACAAAACACGGTAGCAGAGATGCACAGTGTTTCGACTATTATGAGAATAGACTGAATTCACTTGCATATAAGCTTCGCGTGTTTTGTTCCTCTTTACCTTAAAATATTTTAACTTAATTAAAAAATTGCTAGATAACAAAAAAAATAAGCCTAAGAAAGTCTCCGACCTGAGTCGGAGGTAGCCGCCTTGCTACCAGGTAGCATTAAAAAAAAAAAAAAAAAAAAAAAAAAACCTAACCTAACCTAACCTAACCTAACCTAACCTAACCTAACCTAACCTAACCTAACCTAACCTAACCTAACCTAACCTAACCTAACCTAACCTAACCTAACCTAACCTAACCCTACGGAGCCCTACGTGGGGGGTACGGGTAGAATGAAAGATTATGCAGGAGTCCGGGTTTACCAGTGCACTGGCTGCGGCCCTGTAAAAGCTGCGGTGGTGGTTTTCGACGGCAACATGATTGTAACGTTGGACACCAAGCTAACGACTAACAACATCGTTGTGGCAAAAATAGCAACCAGTGCATGGGAAATTGGCGTGGTTTCATTCTACCTGGAACCCAATCAACCTATCGAGCCATACCTGGACCAGTTAAGAAAGGTAGTAGACGAGCTTGGAACACGTCACACGCTGGTGGGGGGAGATGCGAACGCCAAGAACACCTGGTGGGGGAGCTCGATTACAGACCGTAGAGGAGCAGAGATGGAAGCCGCCCTGGACGAGCTGGATTTGCAAGTACTTAATAGGGGAAGTATTCCAACCTTCGACACGATAAGAGGCAACAAAAGGTACTCCAGTTGCGTAGATATAACAGCATGCTCTTCGGACATGCTGGCATTGGTGGACGACTGGCAGGTAGACGAAGGGGTGACGAGCTCTGACCACAATACGCTTAATTTCAAAATTCACTTAAGGAAAGCGAAGGGTATTATAATAAATAGAACGACCAGAGTATTTAATACAAAGAAAGCGAATTGGAGCGAGTTTCATGAGAAACTTGCACAATTGTTTCTAGAACTTCAAATAAACAAGGCAGAAATAGAAAAACTTAGGGATGGAACACAAATAGATAATTTCACAGAAAAGTTTACGAAAACAATTATAGAAGCATGTAACGAAACTATACCCTTAAAGAACATAATTGATACATTTAAATTACCTTGGTGGAATGAAGAGCTCGCCACCCTGAAGAAGGAAGTCGCCACAAAAAAAAAAGCGTCGTATCCGGTGCGCAGCATTAGTCCGAAGGGGCAAGGTTGTGAAAGAGTACCTGGAAGCAAAAGAAACCTATGAGTCGCTTGCAAAAAAGGCCCAAATCGCAAGTTGGAAGGATTTTTTCAGGAAACAGGATAGGGAAGGACTCTGGGACGGAATCTACAGGGTCTTGAGTAGAACCACAAAAAGGCAAGAAGACCTGCCTCTTATCAAAGACGGTATTACTCATGACCCTGAAGAATCAGCCAAAATGCTGGCAGAGACATTTTACCCCGAGGACCATGTGAAGGACGACAATCCCGAACATAGCGAAATAAGGGGAACTGCCGATCAAGTAAATGAGTGGACCAAAAGTGGAATTTTGGATCCACCATTTACCTCTGATGAATTGAATAGCGTCGTCTCGAGCTTTAATCCCAAAAAAGCCCCCGGATCAGACGGGCTAACGTCCGACATCTGCCAGCACGCAATCTCGTCGGACCCCGAGGTATATCTCACCCTGGCAAACAAGTGCCTGGAGCTCGGTTACTTCCCGAAAAGTTGGAAGGAGGCGACAGTTGTAGTTCTTCGGAAACCGGCAAGAGAAGACTACACTGATCCTAAAGCCTACCGACCGATCGGGTTGTTACCGGTAATGGGCAAGATCCTGGAGAAGATGTTGATGAACCGGGTAAAATGGCACGTCTTACATGGGATTAGTACTCGCCAGTATGGCTTTATGCCACAAAGGAGCACCGAGGACGCCCTCTATGTCCTGATGCAACAGATAAATAGCAAATTAAAAGAAAAGAAAATAATAACGATAATATCTCTAGACATAGAGGGCGCCTTCGATAGCGCCTGGTGGCCTGCTATTAGAGTCAGACTGGCTGAGGAAAGGTGTCCCATAAACATCAGACGGGTCATCGACAGCTATCTCCGGGATCGCCGGGTGAGGGTGCGGTACGCTGGCAAGGAGTACTGTAAAAGTACCACAAAGGGGTGCGTGCAAGGCTCGATCGGGGGGCCCATCTTGTGGAATCTGCTCCTAGACCCATTACTAAAAGGCCTCGAAGAACGGGGCGACTACTGTCAGGCCTTTGCCGATGACGTCATCCTCGTCTTCGATGGCAACACAGGACTGGAGATCTCCAGGCGGGCCAACGCGGCTCTCGCCTATGTGCGGGAGTGGGGGGTCAGAAACAAGTTAAAATTTGCGCCACATAAAACCAAGGCCATGGTTATCACCAGAAAACTAAAGTATGACTCTCCACTCCTGACCATGGGGGGAATCGATATTGGTCTGTCGGATGAGATCAAAATCCTGGGTCTAACCATCGACAAAGGTCTGACATTTAACGCACACGCAACCAACACGTGCAAAAAGGTTCAGGGCCTCTACAAACAACTGTGTCGAGCTGCAAAGGTGAGCTGGGGTCTCCACCCCCAGGTCATTAAAACAATTTACACCGCAGTGGTGGAACCGGTGGTTATGTATGCGGCGAGTGCGTGGGCACCAGCCACAAAGAAGCTTGGTGTGCGCAAGCAGCTCAATTCGATCCAGCGGTCATTCGCCCAGAAAATCACCAGAGCCTATCGGACTGTCTCCTCGAACTCTGCTATGATATTGGCTGGAGTACTCCCCCTTGACCTTAGGATCCAAGAGGCTGCAGACCTTTACATGGCGAAAAGAGGAGTATTTCACCAGCTTCCGGGAGACAGGTCGATAGAGGTGAAGTTGGAATACGCGGCGCAGCATAGGGAGCATCCTGCGTGCGGCGCCGTGATCGGCTACTCCCACCTTGAGAACCCCCAGTCTGACTCCACTGCTGGACAATCCTCTGCAATTACATTAATTTACACAGATGGAAGCAAGATCGAGGGCAAGGTGGGGGCGGCCGTTTCAGTTTGGGAGGGTGGCACGGAGGTCAAATTCATGAAGCTGAAGTTGGAATCGTACTGCA
This sequence comes from Coenonympha arcania, assembly GCA_036785405.1. Taxonomy (NCBI): domain Eukaryota; kingdom Metazoa; phylum Arthropoda; class Insecta; order Lepidoptera; family Nymphalidae; genus Coenonympha; species Coenonympha arcania. Next base: position 17,346,265 of record CM072067.1, on the reverse strand, counting down.
CTGTGTTCCAAGCGGAGCTGTACGCCTTGGATGTTGCAACTCAATGGGCCCTAGAGAACATTAAAAGCGAGATCTGGATCTTGAGTGATTCCAGGTCCGCTTTAGACCTTATAAAAAGCGGGAAAGTTTCACATCCATTGGCGTACAGTATACGCAAGAACATAGGTGCGGTGCGGGCCCAGGGGCGCACAATTAAGCTTTACTGGATTAAAGCCCACGCTGGCAATGAAGGTAATGAGCGCGCCGATAGTCTAGCGAAACAAGCGGCGCTGAACTTAAAAACCGCCGCAACGTATGGCGCCTGCCCAGTATCCTATGCAAAAAGGATGATCAGGGCGGAAACGCAAAACCAGTGGCAGCAGCGCTATGACGAGCAAACCACCGCTAGCACCACAAAATTTTTCTTGCCAGATGTTAAAAAAGCTCATAAAATAATGGTGGCCACTGAAATAACTCCCATACTTACACAGATACTTAGTGGCCACGGTGGATTCCTTAAATATTTACATAGATTTAAGTTGAAAGAAAGCCCACTATGTAAGTGTGGCATGAATAAGGATGAGGAACCCATCCATTTGCTGGTGGAGTGCCCAAGATTCGATAGACAACGGCATGAATTTGTTAACAGATTTGACCTAGATCTAAATTCAAAAACGCTTAAAGACATATTTGGAATGAAACATTTTAGGCCAAAATTTATAGAATTTGCAACAAAAATTACAAAAATTATTTTAGAAGAAAACAAGTGATAAAATGAGCAATAGATCATGATGTTACCTAATATTGTATAAAGAATATTGGCAATAACGCAGATATAGTGCTCATAATAATTTGGAAAGATATGAAAATTCAGTCAGGTCATAAATCTAGCTATAGTCCAAATGAAATAAATGCCAGAAGATACACAGATAACGCGTATACAAGTAGACTTAAAAGAAGTAGAGCTTACATGAATAATGTAACAAAATTAGGAATATAAATGAATTATTGTAAAGTTAGATAGAGAAAACTGTAAATAGATAAAGCGAAGTTAAAATAAGAAATATTGTAATGCAATGGTATTCGTATATAAAACAGAACAATAACAAGAAATAATAAAAAGGATTAATAGAAAAGAATAAAGCATAAAAATGTATAAGAAACTAAATACACAGAATAATAAAGTCTCTTGTAACGTAAGAGGTATACGACAAAAAAATTAAAAAAAAAAAAAAAAAAAAACCTAACCTAACCTAACCTAACCTAACCTAACCTAACCTAACCTAACCTAACCTAACCCGATATCAAATTTATACAAATTTCTTCTATTTTCGACCACTTACCTCAAAGTTTCCGCGATTTTCGCGCTGGTGTCGTCTGTCGTCCACTCCCGGCTGCCTGCGGTGCCCTGAAAAGCGAAGGAAAATTGATTGTTCTCGGAAAATTCGTGAAAATTTCGAGGAAAACTTCGCGAATTTCCCGCGAATTTCCTCCTGAACTGCTGCCAGGGCACGCGTACGTGCGCCCGCAGACGCGCCGGCGCGCTCGCGCCACGCCAACCTAAAGGAAAACGCGAAAAACGGCCGTTTTCAGCGAACCGAGTTTACATAGGCCGTAGGGACTTTGAGTTTATTTGATATCAAATTTATACAAATTTCTTCTATTTTCGACCACTTACCTCAAAGTTTCCGCGATTTTCGCGCTGGTGTCGTCTGTCGTCCACTCCCGGCTGCCTGCGGTGCCCTGAAAAGCGAAGGAAAATTGATTGTTCTCGGAAAATTCGTGAAAATTTCGAGGAAAACTTCGCGAATTTCCCGCGAATTTCCTCCTGAACTGCTGCCAGGGCACGCGTACGTGCGCCCGCAGACGCGCCGGCGCGCTCGCGCCACGCCAACCTAAAGGAAAACGCGAAAAACGGCCGTTTTCAGCGAACCGAGTTTACATAGGCCGTAGGGACTTTGAGTTTATTTGATATCAAATTTATACAAATTTCTTCTATTTTCGACCACTTACCTCAAAGTTTCCGCGATTTTCGCGCTGGTGTCGTCTGTCGTCCACTCCCGGCTGCCTGCGGTGCCCTGAAAAGCGAAGGAAAATTGATTGTTCTCGGAAAATTCGTGAAAATTTCGAGGAAAACTTCGCGAATTTCCCGCGAATTTCCTCCTGAACTGCTGCCAGGGCACGCGTACGTGCGCCCGCAGACGCGCCGGCGCGCTCGCGCCACGCCAACCTAAAGGAAAACGCGAAAAACGGGCCCTCCCACCCACTCTATCTTGGTTACGCAGGTAGGGCCGAGCGCTACCGTAAGGAGAGCCGCGAAACAAAAATCCCGTTTTTAACCGCGGAAAGTGGTCCAGGGCTTTAGGACGACTTGTGGGGCCATATACACTCCCCAAGTCGCTTCTCAAGTCAAAACTTTGACCTCGGGGGCGTTCTACACCCTCCGAAACTACAAAATTAACAAAAATTTTTAAGTGCAGTTTTCTTTGACAGAAGGCTCTATACACCTTCCAACAAAACATTTCTTGCATATTAAAGGACGTTGGGAGGCCCTACACCTCTTAATTTTAACTGTTTTTAGTTATAGGACTTTAAAGTTTTGACCGTTGGGGGCCTTTTACACCCGCAACAAAGTGAATTAGTCATTAGTTTTAAGTTATATTTTGACACTGAGAGTCATTTTACACCTCTCAGAAATCTTATTCGTATTATGTGTTTTTGTGTCGATTCTAGTTTTATTTAATTATTGTCTTTTTGAGGTTAGGTTAGAATTACAATTATTTATTTTATTTATATTTGTATAGGCATTTTCTAGCTTATTGACCGGCGAGAGGCATTTACACTTCTCAAAAATTTAAATTACTTCCTATATAATATATTATATTCGTGCTTTGGTTGACTGTTGGAAGGCAACTTACACCTCCCAACCATTTTGGTTAGACTTATGTTAGGATTTTAAAAATTATATTGACCCTTGGCTTTCAACTGCCTAAACGGTGTATACTAATCTCTTATAGCCATTATTGAGGTTCTGCGTTATATCGTTTCAATATGTTCAAAACACCCCCAAAAGAAGCTGTAGCCAGCGTGCTAAAAGGAACACCCCTAAAGACACCTGAAACAGCGGATAAGCCTCTGAGCGTTACTGATTCTGCCAGGCGAACATCACAAGTGTTCTTTGTGGACGTCGGAACTGAAGACAGACCATCTGTTGGACGCGTAAAACGGACAGAGTCTGAAGTAATTACTGAGCGAGCTCCGGCTAACACAAGAGGGACTCGCCAAAGGAGTGGAAAACGCGCCCTTGTGATCCAGAAAAGCGAGACAACGACAGAATCCTCTGTGCAACTAAGGCCGGCAGTGATCGGAAAGGAGAACGCCGCAGTATTGGCGGACCAAGAAATAACACAAGAGGGAGTCTTGGAGAAAACCTACATGATAACATCCCCAACTGCAACCCTATGTGATCAGACAACAGACGACTCTATGGACCTCTTAAAGGACATACCGAAAATGATAAAACATGGAAAAGACATGATAAGGGAATCCCAAGCACTTATGAATAAATCCGGAAACCTAAAAAAAGACATCAAAGATTCGGTTACGGATACCCTCACAAAACTGGATGTTATGCTGGGAAACTTTGCCCTCATATCAACCTGCCTTGTACAGTTCGGACCAAGAAAATCAATGAAGAAGGAAGAAGGAAACATCGCGGAAAGAGGTGAGCTAAGCGCCCAAATCGCAGAACTTATGGAGACGATGAGAGTCTGTAATAAAAACACTGCTGAGTGCACGCACTCTACACGTGCACTCACGCAAGAAATACAAACATCACACTCCACACAAAACAGCCACCTCACAGAAGGAGTTACTTATGCAGGAGCAGCTGCGAAAAAAATGGCCGCAGTTCCCCCACCGATGCACTCCATCATTGTCTCATCTGAGAACAAGGAGGACACGAGTGGGACGGTGACGGACAAGGTAAGAGCTGCAGTGAACGCGATAGACACCGGACTCAGAGTAGACAGGATGCGTAAGGTAAAAAATCAAAAAATAGTCCTAGGATGCCACTCTAAGACGGAATTAGATCACATTACGAAAAGGCTAAAGGAATCCGACGAAAGTTTAAGAATTGAAGAGGCCGTTAATAAGCTACCCCTGGTGGTGCTCAAAGACGTACTGTCATACAATACGGATGAGGACATTACCAGGGCGATCCTAAACCAGAATTCGCACTTGCTGGAGGGCTTGGATAAAGAAAACACAAAGATGGTAGTACGATACAGGAAACGAGCCAGAAACCCACACGAAAACCACGTGGTGATGCAAGTCTCTCCCCAAATATGGCAGCGCTTGACCGAGGCGGGGCGCGTACATATTGACATGCAGCGAGTCAAGGTCTTCGACCAAACACCGCTCATGCAATGTACGAGATGCCTTCGCTTCGGTCATGGTAAGAAACAGTGCACGGAGGAGAAAGATGCATGCTCGCATTGTGGGGGCCATCATTTGCGTGCCGAGTGTCCATCCTGGCGGGCTGGTGACCCTCCCAGTTGCAGGAACTATCATCAGGCAAAACTGGATGATATCCAACATAATGCCTTTAGCACCGACTGTATTACGCGCAGAAAATGGGACAAAATAGCACGGTCCAGCGTATCGTATTGCTAAAGGCACCAAGGTGGCCTGCAGCGTCCACAACTCAGCTTATTTCACTCAAAACACCAGCTCGACAATAACGCCTCCCCTTATCAGAGATAAAGCCTACCTCTTCCTGCAGGCCAACTTGCAGCGGAAACAGCTGGCAACCACGGAAATTATGAAAGAGGCCTCAGAGAGAAAAGCAGCTCTGGCGTTACTCCAGGAGCCCTATGTGGGTGGAGGAACAACCATGAAGGCATATGGGAGGACGCGAATATTTCAGAATACCACTCCAGGAGAGGGCACTGTAAAGGCAGCAATTGCCGTCTTTGATCAAGATATAGACGTAATACAGTGCCCAGAACTGACAACAAATAACATCATAGTCGTCAAGATCCGTACTGATGCCTGGGAGGTAGTATTCGTCTCCTTCTATTTCGAACCGGACAAACCCCTGGAGCCCTACCTGGAGCAGTTAAAGAAGATAGAGGCTACAGCACAGTCCACAAGGCTTGTTATAGGAGGAGACTGTAATTCAAAAAGCATCTGGTGGGGTGGTGGCATAACTGACGCAAGAGGAGATACTCTAGCAGGGACACTGGACCAGTTGGGACTTAATGTTCTTAACGTCGGCTCTGTTCCAACTTTCGACACAATAAGGGGAGGTAAATCATTCAGCAGCTACGTGGACATAACAGTGTGTACCGCAGACATCCTCGACCTGGTGGAAGACTGGACGGTAGATCAGAGCATGACGAGCTCGGATCACAACGGCATCTATTTCAAAATTAAATTAAAAAAAAGGGAAAGGGGTTAACATAAATAGAACTACTAGGGTATACAATACAAAAAAAGCTAATTGGAGTCAATTTCATGAGGAAATGATCCAATTAAAATTTGAACAAAATATAGATAAAACAAAAATTCAAAACATCACCAATACTGAACAATTAGAAAATACCATAGAGGCATACATACATATAATACAAACAATGTGTAAAAAACACATACCTCTTATAAAAACTAACGCTAAACTTACCTTTCCGTGGTGGTCCGAAGAACTCGATAAGCTCAGGCGAGAAGTCAACACGAGGAGGAGGAGAATACGAAGCGCCGCGCCGACCCGTAGAGCTTTGGTAGTCGAGAAATACCTGGAAAAGAAAGAAGAGTATGAAATTAAGGAAAAGGAAGCACAGATACGTAGTTGGAAGGAGTTTTGTAGCAAGCAGGACAAAGAAGGGATGTGGGAAGGAATATACAGGGTGATAGGTAGAACAGCTAAAAGAAAAGAAGACCTTCCTCTAAGCGCAAACGGAGCCACCCTCAGTACAAAGGAATCCGTCAAACTGTTGGCCGAAACATTCTACCCGGAGGACCTTGAATGCCAGGATAATGCCGACCACGTAGAGATAAGAAGAGCAGCCAACCAGATAAATGACTCCAGCCATGATAGTTCTCATGACCCTCCATTTACTCTGGAGGAACTCAAAAACTCCGTGGAAAGCTTTAACCCTAAGAAGGCCCCGGGTGAAGACGGACTGACTGCAGACATCTGTAGCCAGGTAATAGGACGAGACCCGGAGACATTTTTGGCACTCGCTAATAAATGCCTCGAACTGGGCAGTTTTCCGACTATCTGGAAACGCGCGGTAGTTGTTGTTTTGAGGAAACCGGCCAAGGAGGATCTAACTAACCCAAAATCATACAGACCGATTGGGTTGTTATCTGTAATGGGGAAGATCCTCGAAAAAATGTTGGTCGGCAGACTCAAATGGCACCTGCTCCCAAAAATGAGCACCCGCCAATATGGCTTCGTGCCACAGAGGAGCACCGAGGACTCCCTCTATGACCTCATGCGATACATTAGGAGCAAGCTGAACTTGAAGAAACTTGTAACAATGATATCGCTGGATATAGAGGGAGCCTTCGACAGCGCTTGGTGGCCAGCCATCAAACTACGATTGGCGGAGGAGGGCTGCCCTGTCAACATACGTAGGCTCTTAAACAATTACCTGCACGACAGGAGCGTCACCGTGCGGTATGCTGGCGAGCAATTTAGTAAGCCAACCAACAAAGGGTGCGTGCAGGGATCCATAGGGGGACCCATATTATGGAATCTCCTTCTGGACCCTCTGCTCAAAAGCCTAGAGGAAAGGGGCGAGTACTGTCAGGCGTTCGCCGATGATATTGTGTTGGTTTTTGATGGTGACACTGCACAGGATGTTCAAAGGCAAGCCAATGCAACCTTGGCACATGTTCAGGATTGGGGTGTCCGAAATAAACTTCGATTCGCACCCCACAAAACAAATGCAATGGTGGTCACAAGAAAGTTGAAATACGACACACCACTCCTGGGCATGGGAGGAGTCCCCATAAACATGACTAAGGAAATAAAAATCCTTGGCCTTACTATTGACAGCTCCCTGACATTTAATACACATATCGCAAACACTTGCAAAAAAATATCAAACATCTACAGGCAGCTGTCGAGAGCGGCCAAGATCAGCTGGGGCCTACATCCGGAAATAATCCGAACTATATACACTGCAGTAGTAGAACCCATCATATTGTATGCGGCGAGCGCCTGGGCACCAGCGGCGAGAAAGCTGGGGGTTGTGAAGCAGCTGAATTGTATTCAGCGCGGATTTGCGCAAAAGCTCAGCAAGGCATACCGCACGGTCTCCCTGAATGCCGCATTGCTGCTGGCCGGGATACTCCCACTCGATCTTCGCATACGAGAGGCAGCAGCTCTGTATGAGGCAAAAAGGGGAGTGCCCCGGCCAGAGCTAGCGGGCAGGGAGGTCGAGCGAAGGGCCAGGTACGTAGAGAACGGTCATCCGGCCACTCATATGAGCCTTAATTTCGTAAGCCTGGTAGACCAAGAGGATGTTGACAATTATAACAACCAAATTGTGCGCATCTTCACGGATGGCAGCAAAATTGACAACAAAGTTGGTGCCTCACTTTCGTTATGGAAAGGAGAGGCCGAGTTCAAAGCCATAAAACTGAAGCTGCCATCCTACAGCACGGTATACCAGGCTGAACTTCTGGCCATATGCAGAGCAACGACGGAGATTCTCAAGAGTACCGAGCTCAGCTTTGGAATCTATAGCGATTCCAGATCCGCGCTGGAGACCCTAGTCAGCTACCGGTCTTACCACCCCTTGGCAGTCAAGGCCAGAAAAAGCTTAGAGCTGGCACTTACCCAGAACAAAGTTGTCACCTTGTTCTGGATAAAAGCCCACGCTGGCCTGACCGGAAACGAGCGCGCCGACGAACTGGCGAAAAGTGCCGCTCTTCACTCAAAAAAGAGCCCCGATTATGACCTTTGTCCTGTCTCATTTGTCAAGGGCCAGATCCGCAAGGAATCCCTCGACGAATGGAACAGTAGATATAAAAATGGGGAAACGGCCGGAATCACAAAGATCTTCTTCCCGGATGCCATTGAAGCCTACAGGATCGTAAGGAAAATTGATATTGATAGTCTGGTCACACAAATGTTAACAGGGCACGGTGGGTTCTCTGAATATTTAACAAGATTTAAGTGTAAGGAGAGCGCATCGTGCACCTGTGACCCTGAGGCATCCGAAACTGTGAAACACATTTTGTTTGAATGCCCAGTCTTTGGCATGCAGAGGTTCAACATAGAACAGCAACTAGAAACTCCCATCACCGAAGCAAATGTTGCGCAAATAATGGCGGAACATATGAGCTTGGAGTTCATGAGTCTGGTAAACCAAGAGCAAGTCGATAGCCAGAATGTGCAAGCTATTCGTATATATACGGATGGCAGCAAAATTGACGGCAAGGTCGGAGCAGCGCTATCCGTGTGGAACACCGAAACCGAAATAAAAGCCGTCAAATTAAAGCTGTCACCTTTTTGCACGGTTTACCAGGCGGAACTGCTCGCCATATGCGAAGCCACGAGGATGATGTTAGACCGAAAAGAAAAAAGTTTTGGCATATACAGCGACTCCAGATCCGCTCTGGAAACGGTCGTAAACAACGCCTCGATGCACCACCTAGCCGTTAGGTCGCGGGCAAATATCGCCACTGGCAAACTCCAGAACAAGATGATATCCTTGTTCTGGATCAAAGCACATGCCGGACTGGACGGCAATGAGCGAGCCGATGCTCTGGCAAAGGAGGCAGCATTAAAAACGAAAGTAAAACCAAACTATGATCTATGCCCGGTCTCGTTCGTCAAGCGACAAATCCGTATGGAGTCGCTTGACGAATGGAACCGGCGATATCAAACTGGGACTACCGCAGCGACAACCAAACTCTTCTTTCCAAACGCCGTCAACGCATATAAAACAATAAGAAACACAGAGTTGACGGGAGTGCTGACGCAAGTACTGACAGGGCACGGTGGATTCGCAGAATATCTAAACAGGTTTAAGTGTAAGGAGAGTCCATCGTGTATCTGCGACCCCAATGTAACAGAAAGCATCACGCACTTATTGTTTGATTGCCCCACAAACTCCAAATTAAAGTACGACGCGGAGCACAAACTGGACGAAAAAATCTGCGCAGGAAATGTAGCATACCTTATAAGTGATAAAAATAAAAGGGAAGAATTTATGAAATACTGCATACAAGTAGCAAAAAGGAGTATAGAAAGAAATAAATAGAGAAATGAACGCAATTAACATGCAATAGATTGGAAAAATATAAACTTAATAAATAGAAAGCAAAAAATACTTAAGAATCAAAACATAATAATATGCTAAAATAAGACTCTGAGGATTTTTTGTCAGGGGAAATTGTCAAAAAAAAAAAAAAAAAAAAAAAAAAAAACCTAACCTAACCTAACCCTGGCCTGGACGTTGAGGAGGTTAAGAACAGGGACCCGCTTCTGGTTCTTAAGGGAGTCCTATCAATGAATACTGACGATGACATAGTAAAAGCCCTGAGGAACCAGAATAGGGAACTTTTTGCGAACCTTAACAGTGGAGATGACCGGATCCTGGTAAAATACAGGAAACAGACCCGAAACCCGCATACAAACAACGTGGTCCTGAGCTCCTCGCCTATTCTCTGGAGTCGGATAATAGGAATGGGCAGTGTACATATAGATCTCCAGAGAGTCAGGGCAGAGGATCAGTCTCCACTGGTCCAGTGCTCGAGGTGCCTAGGCTATGGCCACAGCAGAAAATTCTGTAAAGAGTCTGTGGACGGGTGCAGCCACTGTGGAGGCCCGCACCTCAAAGCAAAGTGCGACGAATGGGCAGTGGCAGCACCGCCCACATGCATAAACTGCTCGAGGGCGAAGCTCGAAAACCGAGAGCATAACGCCTTCAGCAGCGATTGCCCGATTAGGCGGAGATGGGACGAACTGGCCCGCTCCACGGTAGCATATTGCTAAGGTTGTGCCCGTCGACACAGTGGCTCTCAACTTCCTTCAAGCAAACCTCCAGAGGAAAAAACTTGCACTCACTGAGCTCCTACTCGAGTCCGAAAAACGCGGGGTTCAGGTAGCGCTAGTGCAAGAACCCTATGTTGGTAGAGAGGGCAGAGTATCGGGTCGAAGCGGAATCAGGGTCTTCCAGTGCGCCGATAGCGGGGAGGGCACCGTCAAGGCCGCAATAATTGTTTTTAACGATGACCTACACGTTATTCAGTACCCGAAACTCACCACGAACAACATCTCAGTGGTGGGGATACGTACCGGCGCCTGGGAGATTGTTCTGGTTTCGTTTTACTTTGAACCCGACCTGCTGATGGACCAGTATCTGGCGCACCTGCGCAGAATCCGGCTCGAGCTGGGAGCCCAGAGATGGTTAGTCGCAGGCGACTGTAACGCCAAAAACATCTGGTGGGGAAGTCCTGTGACGGACCGCCGAGGAGAAGAACTATGCGGGACCCTAGAGGAACTCGGTCTGGCGATCCTTAACAAAGGAGAAACTCCCACTTTCGACGTCATAAGAGGAGGACAAAGGTATAGCAGTTACGTAGATATTACGACTGCATCGCCTGACCTCCTCGATTTGGTGGACGACTGGCGCGTCTGTGAGGACCTGACTACCTCTGACCACAACGGCATCGCCTTCAAATTAAATCTAAAACGCATCAGACACAATTACATTAAGCACACGACACGACTATACAACACACGGAAAGCCAATTGGACCCAGTTTCATGAGAAACTGAGTCAAATTCTGCAATCCAATAATATCACAGTTACAAATATTAAAAACATTGACACAGCAACAAAATTAGACGACATCATACATAAACTAATACAGGCAATGACTGAAGCGAGCGAGTACGCAATTCCCAAAATCAAGAAAATGAAGACACTTGCGGTGCCGTGGTGGTCTGAGGAGTTAGCGGCACTAAAGCGCGAGGTGGCCACCAAAAAACGGAGGATTAGATGCGCAGCACCGGTCCGACGAACAAAAGTGGTGAACGAGTATTTGGAGGCGAAAACTATGTACGAGACCGCGGAAAAGGAGGCACAGACTCAATCCTGGAAGGACTTTTGCTCGAAACAAGACCGGGAATCTCTCTGGGGGGGAATCTACAGAGTGCTGGGCAGGACAGTTAATCGAGAGGAGGATCCACCGTTGGTGGAAAATAATGTTGAACTCGACGCCAAAAGCTCGGCCCGACTTATGGCCGTGACCTTCTACCCCGAGGACTCCAAAGAGCACGACTCTGAGGAGCACCGACAGGTGAGGGCCCTAGCCGAGCTTATAGACAGCGGGGCTTCTTCGGATCGGTGGGACCCCCCCTTCACACCTTTGGAGTTGAAGCAGGCGAGTCGATCTTTTGACCCGAAGAAGGCTCCAGGTGCGGACGGTTTTACCGCCGACATATGCCTGCACGCAATAAACCTAGACCCGGACCTCTTCTTGTGTCTTTTCAACCGGTGCCTGGCAATTCACCACTTTCCCAGGGCCTGGAAAGAGGCCACGGTGATCTTCCTTCGGAAGCCAGGGAAATCCACATATACGGCTCCCAAGTCGTACCGTCCTATTGGCCTTCTTCCGGTACTTGGGAAGGTCTTGGAAAAGATGCTCGTCGCCAGGCTGCAATTCCATCTTGCGCCTAACCTGAGCACTCGCCAGTTCGGCTTTATGCCCCAGCGGAGCACCGAGGACGCCCTCTATACCCTGGTGAAACATATCAGACACAACCTGGATAAAAAGAGAATTGTTGTTCTGATTTCACTTGATATAGAGGGTGCCTTCGACAATGCTTGGTGGCCCAAAATTAAAGTCAGGCTGGCGGAAGAAAAATGTCCCATAAACATCCAGAGACTCTTGGGCAGCTACCTTAGCGACAGGAGGGTCAGAGTCAGGTACTGTGGGGAGGAGCACGAAATAGGAATGGGGAAGGGGTGCGTGCAGGGATCTATCGGCGGGCCGATATTATGGAATTTACTCTTAGATCCACTGCTTCGGGATCTGGAGACCAGGGGTGAATACGCACAAGCATTCGCTGACGATGTGGTGATGGTTTTTGATGGTGAGACGGCTCTCGAGATCGAACTACGAGCCAACGCAGCCCTCGAACGCGTTAGGGCGTGGGGTGAGTCCAATAAGCTTCGATTTGCGCCTCATAAGACCAATGCTATGGTTATGACGCGCAAATTGAAGTACGACGCCCCGCGTCTTCACATGGGCGGGGTCGATATCGTCCTATCAAAGGAGATTAAACTGTTGGGAGTCATCATAGACCAGAAACTCACATTCAACACCCACGTCGCGAGTGTCTGCAGACGAGCGGTCGCGTTTTACCATCAGTTAGCACGAGCGGCCAAGATAAGCTGGGGTCTCCATCCCGAAGTAATCCGCATTATCTACACAGCGGTGGTGGAACCGGTGATCCTGTACGCCGCTGGCGTATGGGCGCCTGCGGTGAACAAGCTCGGTATCCGGAAACAGCTGAACGTAGTCCAGCGAGGCTTTGCACAGAAGCTCTGTAGAGCATACCGCACCGTCTCCTTGAACTCGGCCCTGTTGCTCGCTGGGATACTCCCTCTCGATCTTCGTGTCCGCGAAGCCGCGGCGCTGTATGAGGCAAGGAAGGGAGTACCCCAGCCAGAGATAGGGGATCGGGAGGTGGAGCGGGTGTCCTCGGCTCTGCAGTCCCCGCATCCCGCCTGTCATGTCGACCTCGGGTTCAAGTGTCTAGTGGATCAGGAGCAACTCACGGCCAACAGTGAAAACGATTACAACATCTTCACGGACGGCAGCAAGATTGAGGGCAAAGTGGGTGCGGCATTATCAGTATGGAGTGGTGCCGCCGAAACCAAAACCCTCAAGCTTGCTTTGCCGTCCTACTGCACGGTCTACCAGGCGGAGCTCCTGGCGCTATGCCGGGCGGCGCGAATGGCTGCAGAAAACTTGACTGGATCAGTCGGAATTTATTCCGACTCCTTATCGGCACTCCAGACTCTGCAAAATACTAAAGCCTTACACCCCTTGGCCGTAGAGGCACGAGGGCTTCTGCGTGGTGCTTTGCTACAGAACAGAAGTATAAGTCTGTTCTGGATCAAGGCACACGCGGGACTCGAAGGGAATGAGCGTGCCGACTATCTGGCCAAGGAGGCGGCACTGAAGTCAAAACGGAAATTTGACTACGACAGCTGTCCCGTCTCATTCGTCAAGCGGAACATTCGTCTGAGATCGCTTGACGAATGGAGCGACCGGTACCGGGCCGGTGAAACTGCCGGCGTCACAAAGAAATTCTTCCCCGATGCGGTGGCTGCGTACCGAATTATAAGTAAAATGGAAGTGGACAGATACGTCACCCAGGTGTTGACGGGGCACGGCGGATTCTCCGAGTACCTGCACCGATTCAAGTGCAAGGAGAGTCCGTCTTGCATCTGCGACCCCGGGGAGTCCGAGTCTGTCCTCCATCTTCTACTTGACTGCCCTGTCCACCTCTACGAGCGTCTTAAATTGGAGCATAAAATGGGCACTAAGTTGGCATCAAATAGTATACCGGACATAATAAGCGACAGTAAAAATAGAGCCCTGTTCTTAGAATTTTGTAAATATATATGTAAAATAGTGAACAAAAGAAATAGCAAGTAAGTTATGCTGGTTAGATATAGTGGTATATTTTAAACCAGCATAAGAACATTTGTTTTTAATAGGATAGGCTTTAGTGTAGATAACATGTGGGTAATAATAAGTAACAATAGTGTATTGTTTAGTTGTTATTAATAGTTAAAATTGTGATTGGTACTGATAAGGAAAAAAAAAAAAAAAAAAAAAAAAAAAAAAAAAAAAAAAAAAAAAAAAAAAAAACAAAGGCTCTTTAATGCTCATTAAAATGCTCTGAAGGGAATAGAAAATAGGAAGGGAATCCACCCATCGTTTAGAGGCAAAGGAACGGAAGCAAAACTTAAAATAAAGAAAGTAAAAATGTTAAAAATTGTATACTTACAAATACATAGAAATATTAAAAGAACAAAAGTAAACAAAGACTCTAACCATGTTAGGGGGATAGTATTAATAAAATAAAAAAAAAAAAAAAAACCTAACCTAACCTAACCTAACCTAACCTAACCTAACCTAACCTAACCTAACCTAACCTAACCTAACCTAACCTAACCTAACCTAACCTAACCTAACCTAACCTAACCTAACCTAACCTAACCTAACCTAACCTAACCTAACCTAACCTAACCTAACCTAACCTAACCTAACCTAACCTAACCTAACCTAACCTAACCTAACCTAACCTAACCTAACCTAACCTAACCTAACCTAACCTAACCTAACCCGATATCAATTTGATACAAATTTCTTCTATTTTTTCTATTTTCGACCACTTACCTCAAAGTTTCCGCGATTTTCGCGCTGGTGTCGTCTGTCGTCCACTCCCGGCTGCCTGCGGTGCCCTGAAAAGCGAAGGAAAATTGATTGTTCTCGGAAAATTCGTGAAAATTTCGAGGAAAACTTCGCGAATTTCCCGCGAATTTCCTCCTGAACTGCAGCCAGGGCACGCGAACGTGCGCCCGCAGACGCGCCGGCGCGCTCGCGCCACGCAAAGCTAAAGGAAAACGCGAAAAACGGCCGTTTTCAGCGAACCGAGTTTACATAGGCCGTAGGGACTTTGAGTATATTCGATATCAATTTGATACAAATTTCTTCTATTTTTTCTATTTTCGACCACTTACCTCAAAGTTTCCGCGATTTTCGCGCTGGTGTCGTCTGTCGTCCACTCCCGGCTGCCTGCGGTGCCCTGAAAAGCGAAGGAAAATTGATTGTTCTCGGAAAATTCGTGAAAATTTCGAGGAAAACTTCGCGAATTTCCCGCGAATTTCCTCCTGAACTGCAGCCAGGGCACGCGAACGTGCGCCCGCAGACGCGCCGGCGCGCTCGCGCCACGCAAAGCTAAAGGAAAACGCGAAAAACGGCCGTTTTCAGCGAACCGAGTTTACATAGGCCGTAGGGACTTTGAGTATATTCGATATCAATTTGATACAAATTTCTTCTATTTTTTCTATTTTCGACCACTTACCTCAAAGTTTCCGCGATTTTCGCGCTGGTGTCGTCTGTCGTCCACTCCCGGCTGCCTGCGGTGCCCTGAAAAGCGAAGGAAAATTGATTGTTCTCGGAAAATTCGTGAAAATTTCGAGGAAAACTTCGCGAATTTCCCGCGAATTTCCTCCTGAACTGCTGCCAGGGCACGCGTACGTGCGCCCGCAGACGCGCCGGCGCGCTCGCGCCACGCAAAGCTAAAGGAAAACGCGAAAAACGGGCCCCCCCACCCACCCTATCTTGGTTACGCAGGTAGGGCCGAGCGCTACCGTAGGGAGAGCCGTTTAACAAAAGTCCCGTTTTTGATTGCGGAAAAGTGGTTGACGGCTTTAGGACGACTTGTGGGACCATATACACTTACCAAGTCGCTTCTGAAGTCAAAACTTTGACCTCGGGGGCGTTTTACACCCTCCGAAACTAACTTCACGAGATATTTGTAGTGACACCTTGGAATTTTACTGTAGGTAGAAATCGGACTTCGGAGGCTCTTTACACCCCTGAACCTAACATCTTAGACTTTAGTCTAAGGAGACAATTAGCTTTAGTTAGTAAATTGACATTGGGAGGCAATTTACACCTCCCAAGATACCACCTTTGTTTATTAAGCATTATTGTTGATTATTTCATTTAAAATTGGCATTTTATCCTCAGGTTAGGTAGGCTATAAATATATTGACTTGGAAGAATTAATAATATACTTTATAGGGGTTTTTAAACCCAATAAGTCTTAGTAATATAGTCCATAGGGCTTTTTACACCCTTGAACGGTTCGGTTAGGAAAGTTGATAATTACAGTAATCTAGCCAGTCGAGGGCCGTTAACACCCTCATTACTTAACTCATTGGTACTTTATTATTAATTTAAATTTTCACGTATTCCTCTGGCCACCATGTTCGGTTTTAGGACACCGACCAAAGCTACAAGGCTGTCTCAAAGCCCGGAACCTGGATGCGAGGAAATGGACCTGATTGCAACTAGTGAGGCAGGACTTTCTAAAAGCATAGGAAATATATGCTCTAAGACCTTCGATGTGGCCAAAACCCCAGAAGAAGCAGGCATTAATGACTCCACCAAAGTCCTGACTCCTGAGGCAGCTCCGGTGGGTCCTCCCAAGTCAAAGCTGAAGGCGGTGCTCTCTCAGAAGAGCACTGGTCCCTCAGGACAAAGGAGGCAGCTCACACAGGGGAGCTCAGCGACCAATGACAGGCAACCGGTGGAGACTCTGAGAACCCCACCAGGCGGCGGGGCTCTCAGCGTCTCTACTGAAGTAAAGCCCAAATACGCCAGTCGATCGGCGGAGGCTAAAGCCTGCCTAGTAAGAGCCAAGACTTTACTAGGTGAGTCGCGAAATTTAAAGTCGGACATAAAAGCTGGGGTCACACAGGCCATTGAAAGACTATACCGACTGGTCATTGAAATGGGAGGTGCAAAGGAGACAACAGAAAGAGCTCAAGAATTAACAGAAGTAAGGACTGCCAAGACCACTTCGGATACAACTCCACAGATAGAGCTGATGCAAGAGCTCGTAAAATCCATCAAAGAGCACAAAAAAGCTCTACTAGAGTGCCAACAGCATACAACAGCTCTGTCTGCGGACATAAAAAAGATCCCACGGTCGTTTGAACTGGAGCAAGGACCGTCCTACGCAGAGGTCGCCAAGCTAACCAAGAGCATCGATGACCTTAGAAACGACCTCACCAGCCAAACCATTTCGCGGCCTACCTACGCGGATGCACTACAACTACCTAGACAGGCAAACACAGCGCCCCTACACTCAATCATTATAACATCTGACGACAAAGAGGATACAAGCCAAGAGCTTATCACAAAGATTAGGGACGCAGTGGATGCGAAAAATAGTGGTATTCGCGTGGATAGGCTGCGAAAAGCAAAAGACCAGAAGGTCATTGTTGGCTGCCACAGTAGGGAGGAAATATCGAGGGTCAGCGAAGCGGTTAGAACAAACAACCTGCTAGTCAAAGAGGCACAGAACAAGGACCCACTAATTATGGTGAGGGACGTTCTGGCCGTTCATACGGATGAAGAGGTTGTTGGGGCGCTGCGAAAACAGAATGGTCACCTTCTGGCAGACATTGCAGAACGAGATGTGAGAGTTGCGGTGAGGTACAGGCGGAAAGCGAGGAACCCGCACACCGCCCATATTGTGCTGCAAGTGTCACCCGAAGTATGGCAGCGCTTCACCACGGCGGGTCGAGTACACATCGATCTTCAAAGACTTCAAGTGGAAGACCAGTCGCCGTTGGTACAGTGTTCACTGTGCTTGGGGTACGGACACACTAGACGCCTCTGCAAGGACACAGTGGAGAAGTGCAGCTATTGTGGAGGTCCTCACAGAGGGGCGGAGTGTGAGGATCGTCAGGTTGGAAACCCTCCAACTTGCTGCAATTGCAGCCGTGCAAAACTCACTTCAACTAACCACAATGCATTTAATCATGAGTGCCCTATCAGGCGGAAGTGGGACGCCTTAGCCCGCGCTACTACAGCGTATTGCTAACGGCGTGCCTGGAGATCAAACCGCACCTAGTGACGTAATTCCACACGAACCCGCAAAACAATATAAAATATTCCAAGCCAATCTCCAAAGAAAGCACCTAGCAACATCAGAGCTGATGCTAGAAGCTGAAAAACGCCAGATTGCTCTTGCGCTGCTCCAAGAGCCATACGTAGGCAGTTCAAGGTGTATGGGACATTATGGAGGGGTGAGGATTTTCCAGAATGCAAATCAGACAGACGGGCCTGTCAAGGCGGCAATCGCCGTCTTCGATCCAAACCTTGATGTAAGGCAGTTCCCAAAACTCACTACAAATAACATCGCTGTGGTGAGCATCCGGACTTGCACCTGGGAGATCACTGTGGTCTCATACTACTTTGAACCTGATCAGCCCGTGGAGCCATACTTGGAGCAGCTCAAGAGAATACAAAAGGAGCTACAGCCAAAGATGCTGCTAATAGGCGGAGATGCCAACGCAAAAAACACGTGGTGGGGAGGTGAAATAATTAATCTGAGGGGCGAAGCAATGTCTGGAGCTTTAGGTGAGATGGGCCTGCAGGTTTTGAACGAGGGAGACATTCCCACATTTGATACTATCAGAGGTGGCAAACGCTACTCTAGCTACGTAGACATAACGGCTTGCTCGACTTCGATGCTCAACTTGGTAGAGGACTGGAGAGTGGATGAAGCGGTAACCAGCTCCGACCATAACACACTGGCCTTTAATATCAGACTTAGCAAGGCGAAAGGCGTGAGCATTCAAAGGACGACACGCATTTATGGCACCAAAAAAGCTAATTGGACCCAGTTTCGTGAGAAACTGGACCAATTAATAGTGGAACATGCCGTAAATCCTGAAACGGTCAAAAACATTAACAACACAGGGGATTTGGACTCCTTCACGGAGAGGTATACGAACATCGTCAAAATGACCTGTGAAGATACCTTGCCGAAAAAGAAGTCCAAAGAAAAACTCACCTTGCCGTGGATGTCCGAGGAGCTCTACAGGATGAAGAAGGAAGTCCTCACGAAGAAACGTCGTATCCGTTGCGCAGCGCTGGTCCGTAGAGCAAAGGTAGTAGGGGAGTACCTGAAAATAAAAGAAGAATATGAGATTAAAGTAAAGACAGCACAAATAGAAAGTTGGAAAAAATTCTGCGGAAAACAGGATAAAGAAGGAGTATGGGAAGGCATATACAGGGTAATAGGAAGAACCGCCAAGAGACAGGAAGATTTGCCCCTCGAAAAGGACGGAAGGACTGTGGACCTGCGGGATTCAGCCAAGGTATTGACTGAAGCCTTCTACCCGGACGACTCGACAATTTGTGACTCTATACACCACAAACTCATAAGAGAGGAGGCTGACCGCGTCAATGTTGGGACTTCCGATGAACACCGGGACCCACTATTCACGATGACCGAGCTCCGGTCCGTGGTGGACAGCTTTAACCCGAAAAAGGCTCCAGGTGCAGATGGCTTCACAGCCGACATCTGCAGTCACGTGATATCCCGCGATCCGGAGTCTTTTCTATCACTGGTTAACAAATGTCTGGAACAAGAGCACTTCCCGACCATCTGGAAGCAGGCAACAGTGGTGGTCTTACGTAAGCCTGGGAAAGACAACTACTGCAACCCCAAGGCTTACAGACCAATCGGCTTGTTGCCAGTGATGGGAAAGATTCTGGAAAAGCTGATCGTGGGTAGACTGAAGTGGCATATTCTTCCTAGGCTTAGTACTCGCCAATACGGGTTCATGCCACAAAAAAGCACTGAGGACTCCCTCTATGACCTAGTGAACCACATACGGCAAAAAATAGACGCAAAAAAGATGGTAGTAATGGTTTCGCTGGACATAGAGGGAGCTTTTGACAATGCTTGGTGGCCAATGATCAGAGTCCGTTTGGCTGAGGAAAAGTGCCCTATTAATATACGGAGAATCCTCGACAGCTACCTACGAGACAGAAAGGTCACAGTCCGATACGGGGGGGAAGAGTATACAAAGAACACCACTAAAGGCTGTGTACAAGGTTCAATTGGCGGTCCCATCCTTTGGAACCTTCTTCTTGACCCCCTACTCAAGGGACTTGAAGATCGAGGCGACTACTGCCAGGCGTTTGCCGACGACGTCGTCCTCGTCTTCAACGGAAACACGGCCCTTGAAGTAGAGACACAGGCCAATGCCGCCCTTTCCTATGTTCGGGATTGGGGCGTCAAAAACAAGCTTAATTTCGGTCCATCAAAAACCAAAGCTATGGTACTCACCAAAAAGCTAAAGTTTGACGTCCCAAGACTGACCATGGGTGGGGTTGACATTGCCATGTCAGAAGAGATTAAAATCCTGGGTCTCTACGTCGACCACAAGTTGAATTTCAATAAACATGTGGCAGAGGTTTGCAAAAAGGCCATTCAAATATATAAACAGCTCTCCAGAGCTGCTCGAATTAGCTGGGGCCTGCATCCAGAAGTGATCCGTCTAATATTTACCGCAACCGTCGAGCCGGTGATCATGTATGCCTCCAGTGCTTGGGCTTCAGCGACTGAAAAGCTAGGTGTGCAAAAACAGCTGAATAATGTGCAAAGAGGCTTTGCTCAAAAGCTGACGAGAGCATATAGAACCGTCTCTCTGAATTCGGCTCTGGTGCTGTCCGGACTACTACCCCTTGACCTAAGAATAAGAGAAGCAGCTGCACTCTATGAGGCCAAGAGGGGAGTACCCCGGGCAGACCTAGTGGACAGAGAAGTGGAGCGAGTCACTGCATATGCCAAAACTCCTCATCCGGCAGAACATATGTGCCTGGAGTTCATGTGCCTGATGAACCAGGAACAAGTCGATGACCAGAACTGGCAAGAAATAAAAATATTTACGGATGGCAGCAAAATTGACGGCAATGTAGGCGCAGCACTATCCTTGTGGAATGGCATAGCTGAAATCCAAGCCGTCAAAATAAAACTGTCTCCGTATTGTACGGTTTATCAGGCAGAACTCCTAGCCATATGCGAAGCCACCAGGATAATATTAGACCGTCAGGAAGTAAGTTTTGGCATATACAGTGATTCAAGATCCGCCCTAGAGGCGATTACAAATAATGCCTCCAAGCACTACCTGGCGGTTCAGTCGCGAGCCAACATCAAAGCCGCAAAACTCCAGAACAAGGCAATATCCTTGTTCTGGATCAAAGCACACGCCGGACTGGAAGGTAACGAGCGGGCCGACATCCTAGCTAAAGACGCGGCGCTGAAAACAAAAACAAAGCCCAAATACGATCTGTGCCCGGTTTCATTCGTCAAGCGACAAATTCGTCTGAACTCGCTTGACGAATGGAACCGGAGATATAGGGCCGGAGGAACCGCGTCAACGACCAAAATATTTTTCCCAGATGCGGTACGTGCTTATAAAGTTATCAGAGAGCTGGAGCTAACGGGAGTTCTGACACAGGTGTTGACGGGGCACGGCGGGTTCTCCGAATACTTAAATAGGTTTAAGTGCAAGGAAAACCCGTCGTGCATCTGCGAGCCAGGAGTGAAAGAAACAATCCAGCACCTGTTATTTGAATGCCCATCCAGCTCTCTGGTAAAATATAACGCAGAACAAAAATTGGACGTGAGCCTAACTGCGGAAAATGCAGGCGCAGTTATAGCTGACAAAAGCAAAAGAGAGCTGTTTATAAAATACTGTACAGAAATAGCACTAAAAGCAATAAATAGAAATAAAACATAGTAAAAACGATATGCAATATATATATAGTAAATTATATATATGTAACAAGCATACATACTAATATAAGTTAATAAATGGCAAATAAAACAACAATCTGCTACGAAATCGAATCCGCGCAAATGAAGAACTCTGAGCAACATTTGTCAGGGGAAAAAGTTAATAAAAAAAAAAAAAAAAAAAAAAAAAAAAAAAAAAAAAAAAAACCTAACCTAACCTAACCTTACAGATATCAAATTGATACAAATTTCTTCTATTTTTTCTATTTTCGACCACTTACCTCAAAGTTTCCGCGATTTTCGCGCTGGTGTCGTTTGTCGTCCACTCCCGGCTGCCTGCGGTGCCCTGAAAAGCGAAGGAAAATTGATTGTTCTCGGAAAATTCGTGAAAATTTCGAGGAAAACTTCGCGAATTTCCCGCGAGTTCTCTCCTGAACTGCTGCCAGGGCACGCGTACGTGCGCCCGCAGACGCGCCGGCGCGCTCGCGCCACGCCAACCTAAAGGAAAACGCGAAAAACGGCCGTTTTCAGCGAACCGAGTTTACATAGGCCGTAGGGACTTTGAGTATATTCGATATCAAATTGATACAAATTTCTTCTATTTTTTCTATTTTCGACCACTTACCTCAAAGTTTCCGCGATTTTCGCGCTGGTGTCGTTTGTCGTCCACTCCCGGCTGCCTGCGGTGCCCTGAAAAGCGAAGGAAAATTGATTGTTCTCGGAAAATTCGTGAAAATTTCGAGGAAAACTTCGCGAATTTCCCGCGAGTTCTCTCCTGAACTGCTGCCAGGGCACGCGTACGTGCGCCCGCAGACGCGCCGGCGCGCTCGCGCCACGCCAACCTAAAGGAAAACGCGAAAAACGGCCGTTTTCAGCGAACCGAGTTTACATAGGCCGTAGGGACTTTGAGTATATTCGATATCAAATTGATACAAATTTCTTCTATTTTTTCTATTTTCGACCACTTACCTCAAAGTTTCCGCGATTTTCGCGCTGGTGTCGTTTGTCGTCCACTCCCGGCTGCCTGCGGTGCCCTGAAAAGCGAAGGAAAATTGATTGTTCTCGGAAAATTCGTGAAAATTTCGAGGAAAACTTCGCGAATTTCCCGCGAGTTCTCTCCTGAACTGCTGCCAGGGCACGCGTACGTGCGCCCGCAGACGCGCCGGCGCGCTCGCGCCACGCCAACCTAAAGGAAAACGCGAAAAACGGCCGTTTTCAGCGAACCGAGTTTACATAGGCCGTAGGGACTTTGAGTATATTCGATATCAAATTGATACAAATTTCTTCTATTTTTTCTATTTTCGACCACTTACCTCAAAGTTTCCGCGATTTTCGCGCTGGTGTCGTTTGTCGTCCACTCCCGGCTGCCTGCGGTGCCCTGAAAAGCGAAGGAAAATTGATTGTTCTCGGAAAATTCGTGAAAATTTCGAGGAAAACTTCGCGAATTTCCCGCGAGTTCTCTCCTGAACTGCTGCCAGGGCACGCGTACGTGCGCCCGCAGACGCGCCGGCGCGCTCGCGCCACGCCAACCTAAAGGAAAACGCGAAAAACGGCCGTTTTCAGCGAACCGAGTTTACATAGGCCGTAGGGACTTTGAGTATATTCGATATCAAATTGATACAAATTTCTTCTATTTTTTCTATTTTCGACCACTTACCTCAAAGTTTCCGCGATTTTCGCGCTGGTGTCGTTTGTCGTCCACTCCCGGCTGCCTGCGGTGCCCTGAAAAGCGAAGGAAAATTGATTGTTCTCGGAAAATTCGTGAAAATTTCGAGGAAAACTTCGCGAATTTCCCGCGAGTTCTCTCCTGAACTGCTGCCAGGGCACGCGTACGTGCGCCCGCAGACGCGCCGGCGCGCTCGCGCCACGCCAACCTAAAGGAAAACGCGAAAAACGGCCGTTTTCAGCGAACCGAGTTTACATAGGCCGTAGGGACTTTGAGTATATTCGATATCAAATTGATACAAATTTCTTCTATTTTTTCTATTTTCGACCACTTACCTCAAAGTTTCCGCGATTTTCGCGCTGGTGTCGTTTGTCGTCCACTCCCGGCTGCCTGCGGTGCCCTGAAAAGCGAAGGAAAATTGATTGTTCTCGGAAAATTCGTGAAAATTTCGAGGAAAACTTCGCGAATTTCCCGCGAGTTCTCTCCTGAACTGCTGCCAGGGCACGCGTACGTGCGCCCGCAGACGCGCCGGCGCGCTCGCGCCACGCCAACCTAAAGGAAAACGCGAAAAACGGCCGTTTTCAGCGAACCGAGTTTACATAGGCCGTAGGGACTTTGAGTATATTCGATATCAAATTGATACAAATTTCTTCTATTTTTTCTATTTTCGACCACTTACCTCAAAGTTTCCGCGATTTTCGCGCTGGTGTCGTTTGTCGTCCACTCCCGGCTGCCTGCGGTGCCCTGAAAAGCGAAGGAAAATTGATTGTTCTCGGAAAATTCGTGAAAATTTCGAGGAAAACTTCGCGAATTTCCCGCGAGTTCTCTCCTGAACTGCTGCCAGGGCACGCGTACGTGCGCCCGCAGACGCGCCGGCGCGCTCGCGCCACGCCAACCTAAAGGAAAACGCGAAAAACGGCCGTTTTCAGCGAACCGAGTTTACATAGGCCGTAGGGACTTTGAGTATATTCGATATCAAATTGATACAAATTTCTTCTATTTTTTCTATTTTCGACCACTTACCTCAAAGTTTCCGCGATTTTCGCGCTGGTGTCGTTTGTCGTCCACTCCCGGCTGCCTGCGGTGCCCTGAAAAGCGAAGGAAAATTGATTGTTCTCGGAAAATTCGTGAAAATTTCGAGGAAAACTTCGCGAATTTCCCGCGAGTTCTCTCCTGAACTGCTGCCAGGGCACGCGTACGTGCGCCCGCAGACGCGCCGGCGCGCTCGCGCCACGCCAACCTAAAGGAAAACGCGAAAAACGGCCGTTTTCAGCGAACCGAGTTTACATAGGCCGTAGGGACTTTGAGTATATTCGATATCAAATTGATACAAATTTCTTCTATTTTTTCTATTTTCGACCACTTACCTCAAAGTTTCCGCGATTTTCGCGCTGGTGTCGTTTGTCGTCCACTCCCGGCTGCCTGCGGTGCCCTGAAAAGCGAAGGAAAATTGATTGTTCTCGGAAAATTCGTGAAAATTTCGAGGAAAACTTCGCGAATTTCCCGCGAGTTCTCTCCTGAACTGCTGCCAGGGCACGCGTACGTGCGCCCGCAGACGCGCCGGCGCGCTCGCGCCACGCCAACCTAAAGGAAAACGCGAAAAACGGCCGTTTTCAGCGAACCGAGTTTACATAGGCCGTAGGGACTTTGAGTATATTCGATATCAAATTGATACAAATTTCTTCTATTTTTTCTATTTTCGACCACTTACCTCAAAGTTTCCGCGATTTTCGCGCTGGTGTCGTTTGTCGTCCACTCCCGGCTGCCTGCGGTGCCCTGAAAAGCGAAGGAAAATTGATTGTTCTCGGAAAATTCGTGAAAATTTCGAGGAAAACTTCGCGAATTTCCCGCGAGTTCTCTCCTGAACTGCTGCCAGGGCACGCGTACGTGCGCCCGCAGACGCGCCGGCGCGCTCGCGCCACGCCAACCTAAAGGAAAACGCGAAAAACGGCCGTTTTCAGCGAACCGAGTTTACATAGGCCGTAGGGACTTTGAGTATATTCGATATCAAATTGATACAAATTTCTTCTATTTTTTCTATTTTCGACCACTTACCTCAAAGTTTCCGCGATTTTCGCGCTGGTGTCGTTTGTCGTCCACTCCCGGCTGCCTGCGGTGCCCTGAAAAGCGAAGGAAAATTGATTGTTCTCGGAAAATTCGTGAAAATTTCGAGGAAAACTTCGCGAATTTCCCGCGAGTTCTCTCCTGAACTGCTGCCAGGGCACGCGTACGTGCGCCCGCAGACGCGCCGGCGCGCTCGCGCCACGCCAACCTAAAGGAAAACGCGAAAAACGGCCGTTTTCAGCGAACCGAGTTTACATAGGCCGTAGGGACTTTGAGTATATTCGATATCAAATTGATACAAATTTCTTCTATTTTTTCTATTTTCGACCACTTACCTCAAAGTTTCCGCGATTTTCGCGCTGGTGTCGTTTGTCGTCCACTCCCGGCTGCCTGCGGTGCCCTGAAAAGCGAAGGAAAATTGATTGTTCTCGGAAAATTCGTGAAAATTTCGAGGAAAACTTCGCGAATTTCCCGCGAGTTCTCTCCTGAACTGCTGCCAGGGCACGCGTACGTGCGCCCGCAGACGCGCCGGCGCGCTCGCGCCACGCCAACCTAAAGGAAAACGCGAAAAACGGCCGTTTTCAGCGAACCGAGTTTACATAGGCCGTAGGGACTTTGAGTATATTCGATATCAAATTGATACAAATTTCTTCTATTTTTTCTATTTTCGACCACTTACCTCAAAGTTTCCGCGATTTTCGCGCTGGTGTCGTTTGTCGTCCACTCCCGGCTGCCTGCGGTGCCCTGAAAAGCGAAGGAAAATTGATTGTTCTCGGAAAATTCGTGAAAATTTCGAGGAAAACTTCGCGAATTTCCCGCGAGTTCTCTCCTGAACTGCTGCCAGGGCACGCGTACGTGCGCCCGCAGACGCGCCGGCGCGCTCGCGCCACGCCAACCTAAAGGAAAACGCGAAAAACGGCCGTTTTCAGCGAACCGAGTTTACATAGGCCGTAGGGACTTTGAGTATATTCGATATCAAATTGATACAAATTTCTTCTATTTTTTCTATTTTCGACCACTTACCTCAAAGTTTCCGCGATTTTCGCGCTGGTGTCGTTTGTCGTCCACTCCCGGCTGCCTGCGGTGCCCTGAAAAGCGAAGGAAAATTGATTGTTCTCGGAAAATTCGTGAAAATTTCGAGGAAAACTTCGCGAATTTCCCGCGAGTTCTCTCCTGAACTGCTGCCAGGGCACGCGTACGTGCGCCCGCAGACGCGCCGGCGCGCTCGCGCCACGCCAACCTAAAGGAAAACGCGAAAAACGGCCGTTTTCAGCGAACCGAGTTTACATAGGCCGTAGGGACTTTGAGTATATTCGATATCAAATTGATACAAATTTCTTCTATTTTTTCTATTTTCGACCACTTACCTCAAAGTTTCCGCGATTTTCGCGCTGGTGTCGTTTGTCGTCCACTCCCGGCTGCCTGCGGTGCCCTGAAAAGCGAAGGAAAATTGATTGTTCTCGGAAAATTCGTGAAAATTTCGAGGAAAACTTCGCGAATTTCCCGCGAGTTCTCTCCTGAACTGCTGCCAGGGCACGCGTACGTGCGCCCGCAGACGCGCCGGCGCGCTCGCGCCACGCCAACCTAAAGGAAAACGCGAAAAACGGCCGTTTTCAGCGAACCGAGTTTACATAGGCCGTAGGGACTTTGAGTATATTCGATATCAAATTGATACAAATTTCTTCTATTTTTTCTATTTTCGACCACTTACCTCAAAGTTTCCGCGATTTTCGCGCTGGTGTCGTTTGTCGTCCACTCCCGGCTGCCTGCGGTGCCCTGAAAAGCGAAGGAAAATTGATTGTTCTCGGAAAATTCGTGAAAATTTCGAGGAAAACTTCGCGAATTTCCCGCGAGTTCTCTCCTGAACTGCTGCCAGGGCACGCGTACGTGCGCCCGCAGACGCGCCGGCGCGCTCGCGCCACGCCAACCTAAAGGAAAACGCGAAAAACGGCCGTTTTCAGCGAACCGAGTTTACATAGGCCGTAGGGACTTTGAGTATATTCGATATCAAATTGATACAAATTTCTTCTATTTTTTCTATTTTCGACCACTTACCTCAAAGTTTCCGCGATTTTCGCGCTGGTGTCGTTTGTCGTCCACTCCCGGCTGCCTGCGGTGCCCTGAAAAGCGAAGGAAAATTGATTGTTCTCGGAAAATTCGTGAAAATTTCGAGGAAAACTTCGCGAATTTCCCGCGAGTTCTCTCCTGAACTGCTGCCAGGGCACGCGTACGTGCGCCCGCAGACGCGCCGGCGCGCTCGCGCCACGCCAACCTAAAGGAAAACGCGAAAAACGGCCGTTTTCAGCGAACCGAGTTTACATAGGCCGTAGGGACTTTGAGTATATTCGATATCAAATTGATACAAATTTCTTCTATTTTTTCTATTTTCGACCACTTACCTCAAAGTTTCCGCGATTTTCGCGCTGGTGTCGTTTGTCGTCCACTCCCGGCTGCCTGCGGTGCCCTGAAAAGCGAAGGAAAATTGATTGTTCTCGGAAAATTCGTGAAAATTTCGAGGAAAACTTCGCGAATTTCCCGCGAGTTCTCTCCTGAACTGCTGCCAGGGCACGCGTACGTGCGCCCGCAGACGCGCCGGCGCGCTCGCGCCACGCCAACCTAAAGGAAAACGCGAAAAACGGCCGTTTTCAGCGAACCGAGTTTACATAGGCCGTAGGGACTTTGAGTATATTCGATATCAAATTGATACAAATTTCTTCTATTTTTTCTATTTTCGACCACTTACCTCAAAGTTTCCGCGATTTTCGCGCTGGTGTCGTTTGTCGTCCACTCCCGGCTGCCTGCGGTGCCCTGAAAAGCGAAGGAAAATTGATTGTTCTCGGAAAATTCGTGAAAATTTCGAGGAAAACTTCGCGAATTTCCCGCGAGTTCTCTCCTGAACTGCTGCCAGGGCACGCGTACGTGCGCCCGCAGACGCGCCGGCGCGCTCGCGCCACGCCAACCTAAAGGAAAACGCGAAAAACGGCCGTTTTCAGCGAACCGAGTTTACATAGGCCGTAGGGACTTTGAGTATATTCGATATCAAATTGATACAAATTTCTTCTATTTTTTCTATTTTCGACCACTTACCTCAAAGTTTCCGCGATTTTCGCGCTGGTGTCGTTTGTCGTCCACTCCCGGCTGCCTGCGGTGCCCTGAAAAGCGAAGGAAAATTGATTGTTCTCGGAAAATTCGTGAAAATTTCGAGGAAAACTTCGCGAATTTCCCGCGAGTTCTCTCCTGAACTGCTGCCAGGGCACGCGTACGTGCGCCCGCAGACGCGCCGGCGCGCTCGCGCCACGCCAACCTAAAGGAAAACGCGAAAAACGGCCGTTTTCAGCGAACCGAGTTTACATAGGCCGTAGGGACTTTGAGTATATTCGATATCAAATTGATACAAATTTCTTCTATTTTTTCTATTTTCGACCACTTACCTCAAAGTTTCCGCGATTTTCGCGCTGGTGTCGTTTGTCGTCCACTCCCGGCTGCCTGCGGTGCCCTGAAAAGCGAAGGAAAATTGATTGTTCTCGGAAAATTCGTGAAAATTTCGAGGAAAACTTCGCGAATTTCCCGCGAGTTCTCTCCTGAACTGCTGCCAGGGCACGCGTACGTGCGCCCGCAGACGCGCCGGCGCGCTCGCGCCACGCCAACCTAAAGGAAAACGCGAAAAACGGCCGTTTTCAGCGAACCGAGTTTACATAGGCCGTAGGGACTTTGAGTATATTCGATATCAAATTGATACAAATTTCTTCTATTTTTTCTATTTTCGACCACTTACCTCAAAGTTTCCGCGATTTTCGCGCTGGTGTCGTTTGTCGTCCACTCCCGGCTGCCTGCGGTGCCCTGAAAAGCGAAGGAAAATTGATTGTTCTCGGAAAATTCGTGAAAATTTCGAGGAAAACTTCGCGAATTTCCCGCGAGTTCTCTCCTGAACTGCTGCCAGGGCACGCGTACGTGCGCCCGCAGACGCGCCGGCGCGCTCGCGCCACGCCAACCTAAAGGAAAACGCGAAAAACGGCCGTTTTCAGCGAACCGAGTTTACATAGGCCGTAGGGACTTTGAGTATATTCGATATCAAATTGATACAAATTTCTTCTATTTTTTCTATTTTCGACCACTTACCTCAAAGTTTCCGCGATTTTCGCGCTGGTGTCGTTTGTCGTCCACTCCCGGCTGCCTGCGGTGCCCTGAAAAGCGAAGGAAAATTGATTGTTCTCGGAAAATTCGTGAAAATTTCGAGGAAAACTTCGCGAATTTCCCGCGAGTTCTCTCCTGAACTGCTGCCAGGGCACGCGTACGTGCGCCCGCAGACGCGCCGGCGCGCTCGCGCCACGCCAACCTAAAGGAAAACGCGAAAAACGGCCGTTTTCAGCGAACCGAGTTTACATAGGCCGTAGGGACTTTGAGTATATTCGATATCAAATTGATACAAATTTCTTCTATTTTTTCTATTTTCGACCACTTACCTCAAAGTTTCCGCGATTTTCGCGCTGGTGTCGTTTGTCGTCCACTCCCGGCTGCCTGCGGTGCCCTGAAAAGCGAAGGAAAATTGATTGTTCTCGGAAAATTCGTGAAAATTTCGAGGAAAACTTCGCGAATTTCCCGCGAGTTCTCTCCTGAACTGCTGCCAGGGCACGCGTACGTGCGCCCGCAGACGCGCCGGCGCGCTCGCGCCACGCCAACCTAAAGGAAAACGCGAAAAACGGCCGTTTTCAGCGAACCGAGTTTACATAGGCCGTAGGGACTTTGAGTATATTCGATATCAAATTGATACAAATTTCTTCTATTTTTTCTATTTTCGACCACTTACCTCAAAGTTTCCGCGATTTTCGCGCTGGTGTCGTTTGTCGTCCACTCCCGGCTGCCTGCGGTGCCCTGAAAAGCGAAGGAAAATTGATTGTTCTCGGAAAATTCGTGAAAATTTCGAGGAAAACTTCGCGAATTTCCCGCGAGTTCTCTCCTGAACTGCTGCCAGGGCACGCGTACGTGCGCCCGCAGACGCGCCGGCGCGCTCGCGCCACGCCAACCTAAAGGAAAACGCGAAAAACGGCCGTTTTCAGCGAACCGAGTTTACATAGGCCGTAGGGACTTTGAGTATATTCGATATCAAATTGATACAAATTTCTTCTATTTTTTCTATTTTCGACCACTTACCTCAAAGTTTCCGCGATTTTCGCGCTGGTGTCGTTTGTCGTCCACTCCCGGCTGCCTGCGGTGCCCTGAAAAGCGAAGGAAAATTGATTGTTCTCGGAAAATTCGTGAAAATTTCGAGGAAAACTTCGCGAATTTCCCGCGAGTTCTCTCCTGAACTGCTGCCAGGGCACGCGTACGTGCGCCCGCAGACGCGCCGGCGCGCTCGCGCCACGCCAACCTAAAGGAAAACGCGAAAAACGGCCGTTTTCAGCGAACCGAGTTTACATAGGCCGTAGGGACTTTGAGTATATTCGATATCAAATTGATACAAATTTCTTCTATTTTTTCTATTTTCGACCACTTACCTCAAAGTTTCCGCGATTTTCGCGCTGGTGTCGTTTGTCGTCCACTCCCGGCTGCCTGCGGTGCCCTGAAAAGCGAAGGAAAATTGATTGTTCTCGGAAAATTCGTGAAAATTTCGAGGAAAACTTCGCGAATTTCCCGCGAGTTCTCTCCTGAACTGCTGCCAGGGCACGCGTACGTGCGCCCGCAGACGCGCCGGCGCGCTCGCGCCACGCCAACCTAAAGGAAAACGCGAAAAACGGCCGTTTTCAGCGAACCGAGTTTACATAGGCCGTAGGGACTTTGAGTATATTCGATATCAAATTGATACAAATTTCTTCTATTTTTTCTATTTTCGACCACTTACCTCAAAGTTTCCGCGATTTTCGCGCTGGTGTCGTTTGTCGTCCACTCCCGGCTGCCTGCGGTGCCCTGAAAAGCGAAGGAAAATTGATTGTTCTCGGAAAATTCGTGAAAATTTCGAGGAAAACTTCGCGAATTTCCCGCGAGTTCTCTCCTGAACTGCTGCCAGGGCACGCGTACGTGCGCCCGCAGACGCGCCGGCGCGCTCGCGCCACGCCAACCTAAAGGAAAACGCGAAAAACGGCCGTTTTCAGCGAACCGAGTTTACATAGGCCGTAGGGACTTTGAGTATATTCGATATCAAATTGATACAAATTTCTTCTATTTTTTCTATTTTCGACCACTTACCTCAAAGTTTCCGCGATTTTCGCGCTGGTGTCGTTTGTCGTCCACTCCCGGCTGCCTGCGGTGCCCTGAAAAGCGAAGGAAAATTGATTGTTCTCGGAAAATTCGTGAAAATTTCGAGGAAAACTTCGCGAATTTCCCGCGAGTTCTCTCCTGAACTGCTGCCAGGGCACGCGTACGTGCGCCCGCAGACGCGCCGGCGCGCTCGCGCCACGCCAACCTAAAGGAAAACGCGAAAAACGGCCGTTTTCAGCGAACCGAGTTTACATAGGCCGTAGGGACTTTGAGTATATTCGATATCAAATTGATACAAATTTCTTCTATTTTTTCTATTTTCGACCACTTACCTCAAAGTTTCCGCGATTTTCGCGCTGGTGTCGTTTGTCGTCCACTCCCGGCTGCCTGCGGTGCCCTGAAAAGCGAAGGAAAATTGATTGTTCTCGGAAAATTCGTGAAAATTTCGAGGAAAACTTCGCGAATTTCCCGCGAGTTCTCTCCTGAACTGCTGCCAGGGCACGCGTACGTGCGCCCGCAGACGCGCCGGCGCGCTCGCGCCACGCCAACCTAAAGGAAAACGCGAAAAACGGCCGTTTTCAGCGAACCGAGTTTACATAGGCCGTAGGGACTTTGAGTATATTCGATATCAAATTGATACAAATTTCTTCTATTTTTTCTATTTTCGACCACTTACCTCAAAGTTTCCGCGATTTTCGCGCTGGTGTCGTTTGTCGTCCACTCCCGGCTGCCTGCGGTGCCCTGAAAAGCGAAGGAAAATTGATTGTTCTCGGAAAATTCGTGAAAATTTCGAGGAAAACTTCGCGAATTTCCCGCGAGTTCTCTCCTGAACTGCTGCCAGGGCACGCGTACGTGCGCCCGCAGACGCGCCGGCGCGCTCGCGCCACGCCAACCTAAAGGAAAACGCGAAAAACGGCCGTTTTCAGCGAACCGAGTTTACATAGGCCGTAGGGACTTTGAGTATATTCGATATCAAATTGATACAAATTTCTTCTATTTTTTCTATTTTCGACCACTTACCTCAAAGTTTCCGCGATTTTCGCGCTGGTGTCGTTTGTCGTCCACTCCCGGCTGCCTGCGGTGCCCTGAAAAGCGAAGGAAAATTGATTGTTCTCGGAAAATTCGTGAAAATTTCGAGGAAAACTTCGCGAATTTCCCGCGAGTTCTCTCCTGAACTGCTGCCAGGGCACGCGTACGTGCGCCCGCAGACGCGCCGGCGCGCTCGCGCCACGCCAACCTAAAGGAAAACGCGAAAAACGGCCGTTTTCAGCGAACCGAGTTTACATAGGCCGTAGGGACTTTGAGTATATTCGATATCAAATTGATACAAATTTCTTCTATTTTTTCTATTTTCGACCACTTACCTCAAAGTTTCCGCGAT
Source organism: Coenonympha arcania (assembly GCA_036785405.1). Taxonomy (NCBI): domain Eukaryota; kingdom Metazoa; phylum Arthropoda; class Insecta; order Lepidoptera; family Nymphalidae; genus Coenonympha; species Coenonympha arcania. The sequence continues at coordinate 17,313,608 of CM072067.1, read as the reverse complement.
TTTCGCGCTGGTGTCGTTTGTCGTCCACTCCCGGCTGCCTGCGGTGCCCTGAAAAGCGAAGGAAAATTGATTGTTCTCGGAAAATTCGTGAAAATTTCGAGGAAAACTTCGCGAATTTCCCGCGAGTTCTCTCCTGAACTGCTGCCAGGGCACGCGTACGTGCGCCCGCAGACGCGCCGGCGCGCTCGCGCCACGCCAACCTAAAGGAAAACGCGAAAAACGGCCGTTTTCAGCGAACCGAGTTTACATAGGCCGTAGGGACTTTGAGTATATTCGATATCAAATTGATACAAATTTCTTCTATTTTTTCTATTTTCGACCACTTACCTCAAAGTTTCCGCGATTTTCGCGCTGGTGTCGTTTGTCGTCCACTCCCGGCTGCCTGCGGTGCCCTGAAAAGCGAAGGAAAATTGATTGTTCTCGGAAAATTCGTGAAAATTTCGAGGAAAACTTCGCGAATTTCCCGCGAGTTCTCTCCTGAACTGCTGCCAGGGCACGCGTACGTGCGCCCGCAGACGCGCCGGCGCGCTCGCGCCACGCCAACCTAAAGGAAAACGCGAAAAACGGCCGTTTTCAGCGAACCGAGTTTACATAGGCCGTAGGGACTTTGAGTATATTCGATATCAAATTGATACAAATTTCTTCTATTTTTTCTATTTTCGACCACTTACCTCAAAGTTTCCGCGATTTTCGCGCTGGTGTCGTTTGTCGTCCACTCCCGGCTGCCTGCGGTGCCCTGAAAAGCGAAGGAAAATTGATTGTTCTCGGAAAATTCGTGAAAATTTCGAGGAAAACTTCGCGAATTTCCCGCGAGTTCTCTCCTGAACTGCTGCCAGGGCACGCGTACGTGCGCCCGCAGACGCGCCGGCGCGCTCGCGCCACGCCAACCTAAAGGAAAACGCGAAAAACGGGCCCCCCCACCCACCCTATCTTGGTTATGCAGGTAGGGCCGAGCGCTACCGTAAGGAGAGCCGCGAAACAAAAATCCCGTTTTTAACCGCGGAAAGTGGTCCAGGGCTTTAGGACGACTTGTGGGGCCATATACACTCCCCAAGTCGCTTCTCAAGTCAAAACATTGACCTCGGGGGCGTTCTACACCCTCCGAAACTACAAAACTAACAAAATTTTTAAGTGCGGTTCTTTGACAGAAGGCTCTATACACCTTCCAACAAAACATTTCTTGCATATTAAAGGACGTTGGGAGGCCCTACACCTCTCAATTTTAACTGTTTTTAGTTATAGGACTTTAAAGTTTTGACCGTTGGGGGCCTTTTACACCCGCAACAAAGTGAATTAGTCATTAGTTTTAAATTATATTTGACACTGAGAGGCTTTTTACACCTCTCAGTTATTTAATATTTCTTGTGTTGATTTTATTTTCATTTAATTAACGTCTACTTTGAGGTTAGGTTAGGATTACATGAATTTATTTTATTAATTTATACAGGCATTCTATTATTTTATTGACCATCGAGAGGCTCCTCTCCTCTCAAAAAATTTTTAATTACTGCCTTTATAATATAATTGTGTTCTTGTTGACTGTTGGGAGACACTTTACATCTCCCAACCATTTGAGTTAGATTAGGTTGAAAATTATAAAAAATTATTATTGACTGAGTGGTCTTATCTCTTATAATATAAATATGTTTGGCTATAGAACCCCGAAAAAAGGTCATACGGGATCGCAATCTCCGGATATGTCGGAGTCGGTTACGTCACCAACAAAAGAAAACCATAGTACAGCGAATCTTCCTGAAACCCCAACTAATGTGACATTTGTGCTACCTGAGTCAGCTCCTGAAAACCCTCCTAAAATAAAAACTAAGGCAGCACCCGCCCAAAAAACTGCCGCACCACATAAAGAAAAGACGCAGCCCGTACAAGAAAGCTCAGTAGCCGTTCGTAGAGCCTCTTTTGAGCTTTCTAGATCCCCACCGCCGAAACCGAAATATGGCAGTAGATCAGCCGAAGCAAAGGCTTGCCTAATAAGGGCAAAAACCTTATTGGGCGAGTCGCGCAATTTAAAGGCGGATATAAAGTTGGGGGTCTCGCAGGCGATAGAGAGGCTCTACCGACTGGTGCTCGAATGTACAGGATCAAAGGAGCCTGTTAGCAGTCTCTCGTCTGCTTCGACAGTTTCGGCCGAAGACCTCGCGAAGGAGGTTATAGCGGAAATCAGAAACCAAACGGAATTGGTTGCCGCGGCCAGGCGCGACGTGAGTGCCGTCAAAGTACAAATAGAGAAATTAAATGAAAATGTTACACAAAGTAGAATCCAAGATGGCTTCACGTATGCCGCCATGGCTTCGGCACCAAAACCTGGAGCCTCAATGAGAAAGCCAGCGCAGACTGCGCTGCACTCAGTAATGGTCTCCTCAAAAGATGAGGAAGAAACGGGTGAACACGTATTGAAAAGAATAAGAGAGACAGTGAACGCGAAGGATGGATGGGTGAAAGTGGAAAGAGTGAGGAAAGTGAAGGATAGGAGAGTCATAGTAGGATGTGCAACTGAAGAAGAAAAAAGAAAACTAAAAGAAAGACTTGGGAAAGCGTGTGATACATTGAATGTGGAAGACATTGCCAACAAGAAACCCCTGGTCATGCTCAAGGATGTCTTAAGTTATAATACGGACGAGGAGGTGCTAGGCGCACTAGAGCGCCAGAACAAGGCGTTGTTTGAGGGCCTGGGGGAGGAAAGGAAAGAAGTTGAGTTCTGTTTCAGGAAAAAGACTCGTAACCCTCACGCCAGTCACATTGTGTTGCGGGTTCCTCCTAGAATCTGGCAGCGCATGACCGAGGCAGAGGCAGTGCACATTGACCTGCAGAGGGTCAGAGTGGTGGATCATTCGCCACTCGTACAGTGCTCTCTCTGCCTCGGATATGGGCACAGCAGAAGACTGTGTAAGGACACGGCAACAAAGTGCAGCCACTGCGGAGGTAATCATGTTAGAGCAGACTGCGCTGACTGGGTCGCGAACGCGCCCGCAACGTGTTGTAATTGCACACGCGCCGGGCTTGGAGGCTCGGCTGAGCACAACGCGTTCAGCCAGGACTGCCCAGTCAGGCGCAAATGGGATGCGCTGGCGCGATCCAGCATAGCGTATTGCTAAAGTGGTCCCAGGCAATAACGGCGTGACACCCGGACCCTACCTTAGCTTCCAAGCAAATCTACAGAGGAAGGAGCTTGCAACGCAAGAACTAATGATGGAAGCCAGCAAGAGAAAGGTAGCGTTTGCACTGATCCAGGAGCCCTACGTGGGGGGTACGGGTAGAATGAAAGATTATGCAGGAGTCCGGGTTTACCAGTGCACTGGCTGCGGCCCTGTAAAAGCTGCGGTGGTGGTTTTCGACGGCAACATGATTGTAACGTTGGACACCAAGCTAACGACTAACAACATCGTTGTGGCAAAAATAGCAACCAGTGCATGGGAAATTGGCGTGGTTTCATTCTACCTGGAACCCAATCAACCTATCGAGCCATACCTGGACCAGTTAAGAAAGGTAGTAGACGAGCTTGGAACACGTCACACGCTGGTGGGGGGAGATGCGAACGCCAAGAACACCTGGTGGGGGAGCTCGATTACAGACCGTAGAGGAGCAGAGATGGAAGCCGCCCTGGACGAGCTGGATTTGCAAGTACTTAATAGGGGAAGTATTCCAACCTTCGACACGATAAGAGGCAACAAAAGGTACTCCAGTTGCGTAGATATAACAGCATGCTCTTCGGACATGCTGGCATTGGTGGACGACTGGCAGGTAGACGAAGGGGTGACGAGCTCTGACCACAATACGCTTAATTTCAAAATTCACTTAAGGAAAGCGAAGGGTATTATAATAAATAGAACGACCAGAGTATTTAATACAAAGAAAGCGAATTGGAGCGAGTTTCATGAGAAACTTGCACAATTGTTTCTAGAACTTCAAATAAACAAGGCAGAAATAGAAAAACTTAGGGATGGAACACAAATAGATAATTTCACAGAAAAGTTTACGAAAACAATTATAGAAGCATGTAACGAAACTATACCCTTAAAGAACATAATTGATACATTTAAATTACCTTGGTGGAATGAAGAGCTCGCCACCCTGAAGAAGGAAGTCGCCACAAAAAAGCGTCGTATCCGGTGCGCAGCATTAGGCCGAAGGGGCAAGGTTGTGAAAGAGTACCTGGAAGCAAAAGAAACCTATGAGTCGCTTGCAAAAAAGGCCCAAATCGCAAGTTGGAAGGATTTTTGCAGGAAACAGGATAGGGAAGGACTCTGGGACGGAATCTACAGGGTCTTGAGTAGAACCACAAAAAGGCAAGAAGACCTGCCTCTTATCAAAGACGGTATTACTCATGACCCTGAAGAATCAGCCAAAATGCTGGCAGAGACATTTTACCCCGAGGACCATGTGAAGGACGACAATCCCGAACATAGCGAAATAAGGGGAACTGCCGATCAAGTAAATGAGTGGACCAAAAGTGGAATTTTGGATCCACCATTTACCTCTGATGAATTGAATAGCGTCGTCTCGAGCTTTAATCCCAAAAAAGCCCCCGGATCAGACGGGCTAACCTCCGACATCTGCCAGCACGCAATCTCGTCGGACCCCGAGGTATATCTCACCCTGGCAAACAAGTGCCTGGAGCTCGGTTACTTCCCGAAAAGTTGGAAGGAGGCGACAGTTGTAGTTCTTCGGAAACCGGCAAGAGAAGACTACACTGATCCTAAAGCCTACCGACCGATCGGGTTGTTACCGGTAATGGGCAAGATCCTGGAGAAGATGTTGATGAACCGGGTAAAATGGCACGTCTTACATGGGATTAGTACTCGCCAGTATGGCTTTATGCCACAAAGGAGCACCGAGGACGCCCTCTATGTCCTGATGCAACAGATAAATAGCAAATTAAAAGAAAAGAAAATAATAACGATAATATCTCTAGACATAGAGGGCGCCTTCGATAGCGCCTGGTGGCCTGCTATTAGAGTCAGACTGGCTGAGGAAAGGTGTCCCATAAACATCAGACGGGTCATCGACAGCTATCTCCGGGATCGCCGGGTGAGGGTGCGGTACGCTGGCAAGGAGTACTGTAAAAGTACCACAAAGGGGTGCGTGCAAGGCTCGATCGGGGGGCCCATCTTGTGGAATCTGCTCCTAGACCCATTACTAAAAGGCCTCGAAGAACGGGGCGACTACTGTCAGGCCTTTGCCGATGACGTCATCCTCGTCTTCGATGGCAACACAGGACTGGAGATCTCCAGGCGGGCCAACGCGGCTCTCGCCTATGTGCGGGAGTGGGGGGTCAGAAACAAGTTAAAATTTGCGCCACATAAAACCAAGGCCATGGTTATCACCAGAAAACTAAAGTATGACTCTCCACTCCTGACCATGGGGGGAATCGATATTGGTCTGTCGGATGAGATCAAAATCCTGGGTCTAACCATCGACAAAGGTCTGACATTTAACGCACACGCAACCAACACGTGCAAAAAGGTTCAGGGCCTCTACAAACAACTGTGTCGAGCTGCAAAGGTGAGCTGGGGTCTCCACCCCCAGGTCATTAAAACAATTTACACCGCAGTGGTGGAACCGGTGGTTATGTATGCGGCGAGTGCGTGGGCACCAGCCACAAAGAAGCTTGGTGTGCGCAAGCAGCTCAATTCGATCCAGCGGTCATTCGCCCAGAAAATCACCAGAGCCTATCGGACTGTCTCCTCGAACTCTGCTATGATATTGGCTGGAGTACTCCCCCTTGACCTTAGGATCCAAGAGGCTGCAGACCTTTACATGGCGAAAAGAGGAGTATTTCACCAGCTTCCGGGAGACAGGTCGATAGAGGTGAAGTTGGAATACGCGGCGCAGCATAGGGAGCATCCTGCGTGCGGCGCCGTGATCGGCTACTCCCACCTTGAGAACCCCCAGTCTGACTCCACTGCTGGACAATCCTCTGCAATTACATTAATTTACACAGATGGAAGCAAGATCGAGGGCAAGGTGGGGGCGGCCGTTTCAGTTTGGGAGGGTGGCACGGAGGTCAAATTCATGAAGCTGAAGTTGGAATCGTACTGCACTGTGTTCCAAGCGGAGCTGTACGCCTTGGATGTTGCAACTCAATGGGCCCTAGAGAACATTAAAAGCGAGATCTGGATCTTGAGTGATTCCAGGTCCGCTTTAGACCTTATAAAAAGCGGGAAAGTTTCACATCCATTGGCGTACAGTATACGCAAGAACATAGGTGCGGTGCGGGCCCAGGGGCGCACAATTAAGCTTTACTGGATTAAAGCCCACGCTGGCAATGAAGGTAATGAGCGCGCCGATAGTCTAGCGAAACAAGCGGCGCTGAACTTAAAAACCGCCGCAACGTATGGCGCCTGCCCAGTATCCTATGCAAAAAGGATGATCAGGGCGGAAACGCAAAACCAGTGGCAGCAGCGCTATGACGAGCAAACCACCGCTAGCACCACAAAATTTTTCTTGCCAGATGTTAAAAAAGCTCATAAAATAATGGTGGCCACTGAAATAACTCCCATACTTAGTGGCCACGGTGGATTCCTTAAATATTTACATAGATTTAAGTTGAAAGAAAGCCCACTATGTAAGTGTGGCATGAATAAGGATGAGGAACCCATCCATTTGCTGGTGGAGTGCCCAAGATTCGATAGACAACGGCATGAATTTGTTAACAGATTTGACCTAGATCTAAATTCAAAAACGCTTAAAGACATATTTGGAATGAAACATTTTAGGCCAAAATTTATAGAATTTGCAACAAAAATTACAAAAATTATTTTAGAAGAAAACAAGTGATAAAATGAGCAATAGATCATGATGTTACCTAATATTGTATAAAGAATATTGGCAATAACGCAGATATAGTGCTCATAATAATTTGGAAAGATATGAAAATTCAGTCAGGTCATAAATCTAGCTATAGTCCAAATGAAATAAATGCCAGAAGATACACAGATAACGCGTATACAAGTAGACTTAAAAGAAGTAGAGCTTACATGAATAATGTAACAAAATTAGGAATATAAATGAATTATTGTAAAGTTAGATAGAGAAAACTGTAAATAGATAAAGCAAAGTTAAAATAAGAAATATTGTAATGCAATGGTATTCGTATATAAAACAGAACAATAACAAGAAATAATAAAAAGGATTAATAGAAAAGAATAAAGCATAAAAATGTATAAGAAACTAAACACACAGAATAATAAAGTCTCTTGTAACGTAAGAGGTATACGACAGAACATTAAAAAAAAAAAAAAAAAAAAAAAACCTAACCTTACATAATAAGTTTTTTTCAATGATTTGGTACGCATTTTTTTAGTTTCGTTTCTGTTTAGGCATATAATTGGGGCAAGAAATGAAACACTAACTTTAGCCGTTAGTTTGGTTTATTGTTCACCCGAGCATGGTTGTCGAGTGACTGGTCAAAAATGCAATGTCATATAGCACGCACTTAACTTAGAAATTCTATATGTGTACAGCATCACTCATGACCCTATCAATATTAGAATGTGCTGTAAATTCTAGTGTACTAGTCACTTTGTAATACATTTCAGTATCACCAGTGAGTATTAATTATACCCACTTGAATCAAAATACTGAGAGTTATACCTAAGAACCCACCTTAAAATATGAATAGCAAAGCCAAAATGTTCAATGCTATTTCTGTTCGTTAATTTAGAATTAAAATACCTATACACAGATGACGCCTTATTGTTAAGTGCTGGCATACCTATTGGGCCTGATATTATGAGCCAGCGTAAGCGACAGTGTTTAAGATTTAGCTTCTCAGTACTTAGAGATGTTTGACGATTTCCTAATAAGTCCCAAAATGTTTTTCTTAAAAATACACCACAGGTGGGCTTGTTAAATTCGGGATCGGATAATATAATATTGACAGTGTGTTTAGACATTTCATCTACAATACAGGCAGTATTGACATCGACGTTATCATTAACAGAATTTAATTGCACATCATATATCTCCGATAACGAATTAGATGACATGTCTTTATTATTTTTTAACGTGGGAGATTTGAAATGTGGCTCTAATTTATGTTCAAAAATTTGAGGAATTTCAATACCAATTTTTTCTGAATTAGACTAAGTAGAATTAATATTATAATCAAAGGATTCACGACGCCTGTGTTCGTATTCTATTTTATTTGAATGAGGCTGAGAAAAAATATCATCAAAGTTAAAAGAACTATGTTGCGCATAGCAATCACCTTTATTTGTGAATTTTTCTATCAGTATTTTAGCAATTGCAATACTTTTGGTGATGTCGCGGTCAATAATATCGCGCTCATCAATTTCATGAAATAAGTTTTCTGGAGTAACCAACAACTCTATCTCATCCTGCAAATGATCAAACCTAAGCGACAAGGCTTGAAACCTTGCAAGTTTAACGTTTAAGAAATTTAATTGGAACTTATCTAATTCTGATTCTTTAGAAATACTATTTAAATATTTTTTGAATATTGTAATCTGCGCTTTAATAGACGAGCGCTTAATAATTAATTCCTTTAATCGTTGGCTACTGTCAGGCATGGTGAGTAAATAATGACGCTCACACATTATTTACTCACCATGCCTGACAGTACATTCCGTTCCGACACACGTTCCTCATTTGTGTCGCGACTCCACCTGTTCGCTCGAGCGCGCGGGGCGGCGGTCAGAAATCCGCAAAGTACCTACGCCACTTATCGCCTGCTGCACGCTGATTATGCAGCTGCGATCGCGCAGCAGTCGCACGAAATGCTGAAATGTTCGGCAAAACGAACTAAATATTTAGCTAAACAAAGTTCACGAAACGTGTGATGAGCCTGCGAACGAGTATGCGATCAACGTTAGGTTGACAAATTATTATTTAATTCAAACCATTATTCGATTGTTCAAACTATTATTGGAAATGAATTGACTTTCGGAATTTATCACTGTACTACGAAAACTTTCAGTAGATTCTACAATTAAATCGAAGTAATTTAGATATTGAAGATTGTAAATATGAATTTATTGTAAAATCGTAGGTAGGTAGGTTACGAAACGATGAACGTCATTGAAATCAACTATAAACTTTAAAATATTATTGTAGTGATTAGAATATTGTTTAGTTTTAATAATAAACAATAAATTGAATGAAATTTGAATTGAATTAAACAAACAGAAATAATTTTACGCCATGTAACGAGGTAGAAAAATAAAACTTTACTTATTATGAAATGATTTTGCAGTTAGTATTTCTATTCAGATTTTTTTTAATAAATTTTACCAATAATGCTGTAATGCTATTCCTAATAGCTTTAGCCACTATTCATGTAATTAGAAAATATACAGTTAAGATTTCTAGGTTATTGTTTGACTGATTTGCACTAATAGATTTATAAAAACACTTTGCTTACACAAACCAATGCAATTCCCAATAGCTTTAGCCACTATTTTAGGAAAGGATTAGAAAGTATGACAAAGGAAGGACACTTATCTTGTAAATCCTCGCCGTGGTACGATATCGCAGTGTATCGAAGTCTCATGCGCGCGCTTCTTGCAGATTCTTCGTCGTGGTGTGATATCTCCGTGTATCACAGTCTCACGCTTCTTCCTTTTTGCAGGTTCCCCTCATGGGCCACCAATTTATATGTTTAGGCATATAATTGGGGCAAGAAATGAAACACTAACTTTAGCCGTTAGTTTGGTTTATTGTTCACCCGAGCATGGTTGTCGAGTGACTGGTCAAAAATGCAATGTCATTATATAATGGTATAGAATGCGCCTTTCCGTATTTAATTGCAATTATTAATATCTTCAAAATTAGTCTTGTGAAGGCGTAGGCCGGAACAGTTTCGCATATTAGCAAGCATTGAGTCAGGGTGCTTGATTTCGTGTGGACCGACTTCTGCGATTTGATACATCTGTCGACCCACAAGTTTTGATGATAGGTTAGGTTTTTTGAGATTCTGACTCCGGATATAAGCCGAATTTCGTAGCACATGGGTGGCCGGACGGCGCTTGCTTAGACGAGTTAGCATAATTAGCGATCGCTCATAGCTATTACATGGGATTATTCAACAAACTCCTCAGGTACTGCCAACGCATTTTTATTTTCCCTGGTGCTGCAAATGCCCATGGGCTACGGTAATCGCTTAACATCAGGTAAACGCCCGCTCGTTTGCTCGTGAGGACTATAAAAATAAGCAAAATAGTCAAAAAACCCCGAAAATGTGGAAGGTTAGACCTTACTATCCGCTCATGCATTTAATATTATGAAGGTTTCGTCACTGTTCATACTTTCTCAATAGCTCATTAACCAGATCACAAACTAACTAGCTAGTCCACCAAATCAGACGTTGGTAATGATTATTACTAATAGAGATTTAAAAAAATTAAACCATAGGGAGGTAGGTAGTTCTCATGTAGTACCTAGTATAAAGAAAAGTACTAATTTGATTTTTGCTTCATGATGACATCGGTCCTTGTTCTTCTGATGCCTTGGGTCGAGTCGTTACGTTAGGCGTCGAGTATTTATAGTCTCATTAGAAATAAAATAAAATTTGATTATATAAATAGCATTTATTTTCAAATTTACAAATTCTATGTACATTATTCATTCACTTTTTATATTATCAATTGAATAATTTACTAAGATTGTGTTTGTTTCTGTTGGGTGCATAGAATAACAGGAAACTGTTAAAATACTGGTTTAATCTTATTAACGTGTTTCAATAATTTAGTATTCACATACATAATATAAAAATATCTAGAGCATGTTATACTGTCATTTTGTTTCTTTGACAGAGGTTTGAGGTAGGTAAAGTATTAAAACATAATCACTATAACAGGAGCGTTCAATAAGTAACACATCACACCGGTGATCGGGTATATTGTGAAGCCTCAGTCCGGCGCGAGCCCCAGCGTCACTGTACACGCAGTGCGGCGCGAGCTCCAGCGTCACTGTACACGAGGTCCGGCGCGAGCCCCAGCGTCACTGTACACGCAGTGCGGCGCGAGACCCAGCGTCACTATACACGCAGTGCGGCGCGAGCCCCAGCGTCACTGTACACGCAGTGCGGCGCGAGCCCCAGCGTCACTGTACACGCAGTCCGGCGCGAGCCCCAGCGTCACTGTACACGCAGTCCGGCGCGAGCCCCAGCGTCACTGTACACGCAGTGCGGCGCGAGCCCCAGCGTCACTGTACACGCAGTCCGGCACGAGCCCCAGTGTCACTGTACACGCAGCGCGGCGCTCACAGCAGGCGCGCGTGCGGCGGCGGCGCGTCGTCGTCGCTGTCGCAGTCGAAGCGGATGCGGCGCGGGCCGGGCGCGCGCACGTCCGGCGCGGCCGCCAGTCACACCTTGTCCTCGGGCGCGTGCGGCGCGGCGGAGCGCACGAAGGACACGGTGGTGTTGGTGGCGGAGTTGGCGCGCGGCCGGAAGGTCAGCACGCGCCAGCGCCGCCGCAGCTGCGCCAGCACCTCGCCGTTGCAGAAGCAGTACAGCACGGCCACGCACAGCCCCTGCAGCGACGTGGTGAGCGCCGTCACGTACTCGTACGCGAGCCAGTAGGGGTGGTCGCGCGCCGGCCGGCACGGCGTGAGCACGTACTGCAGGCCCAGCAGCGGCGCCAGCAGGCACGTGGCGCGCAGCGCGTGCAGCGCCGTGGCCGAGGGCCGCGCCGCGCCCGCGCCGCCGCCCGCGCGCAGCTTGGTGCACAGCACGCGCACGATGTTGCACAGGAAGGCCAGGTTGAGCAGCACGGCGGCGCACACCAGCACGGCCAGCTCGGCGCGCGGCGCGCCGTCGTCGGCCCAGCACAGCGGCTCGGCGGCGGCGGCGCGGCGCCACGCGTGCGCCACGGCCGACGGCAGCGGCAGCAGCCAGCCCAGCGCCAGCAGCGCGCGCAGCAGGCGGCGCTCGGACACGAAGGCGCTCACGAGCACGGTGTGCAGGTACAGCCCCTCGCACAGCATCCACGTGTAGTTGCTGAGCAGCGCGTACTGCAGCGCCGCGTTGAGCGCGCGGCACCAGGGCGGCGCGGCGGCCAGCGTGGCGGGCGCGCGCACCACCAGCGCGTACCACGCCAGCCACAGCGCGTCGTTGAGCGCGAACGACGCGAACAGGTTCATGTGCACGGTGATGCGCGCGCAGCGCAGCGCGCGGAAGTGCAGCAGCACGCCCAGCGCCAGCAGCAGCGCCAGCAGCGACGCGCCGTAGCCCGCCTCGTACACGGCGAGCACGTCGCTCATGTCGTCCTCGGCCGGCACGCAGCCCGTGTAGTTGGACCAGGCGCGCCCGGTGGCGGGGTGCGCCCACCAGCTGCCGTTGGCCGTGCACAGCTTGTGCGCGCGCAGCTCGGGCGCGAAGCCGGGCACGAACTCGGGGCACGACGCGTAGGCCGTGCTGTTGGCGGCGGTGTGCGGCCAGCAGCGCCACGTGTCGAACGTGCCCGCGCAGTACACGCCTGCAACGTACGCGCGAGTCACGAGGGGAAACGGAATAAAAAATATGGGAGATACACAGAAGTGGGAACTTGTGTAATTACTATGACGCTACACTACAAAACAAGATTGGAAGTATCGGTAGCTGTATCGGTATATCAAATATTTTAAAAATATGCGGGACAAAAATTTATTTTGTAGAACATCGTGGTCCGGCGGAAGTTTAAAAAATATGTTCATAATATTATTATCTAACTACCAATAGATAGCAGTATTTTTACAATTAAGTACAAGCAAATTTTTGCAACTTAAATTGCTGCCGGCGCGGCGGTTCGGTGTGGTTGTTGGCGAGCAATTGCCACTCCGCGTACCTGCCGGCGGCTCGGTGTTGTTGTTGGCGAGCAGTTGCCACTTCGCGTACCTGCCGGCGGCTTAGTGTGGTTGTTGGCGAGCAGTTGCCACTCCGCGTACCTGCCGGCGGCTCGGTGTGGTTATTGGCGAGCAGTTGCCACTCCGCGTACCTGCCGGCGGCTCGGTGTGGTTATTGGCGAGCAGTTGCCACTCCGCGTACCTGCCGGCGGCTCGGTGTTGTTGTTGGCTAGCAGTTGCCACTTCGCGTACCTGCCGGCGGCTTAGTGTGGTTGTTGGCGAGCAGTTGCCACTCCGCGTACCTGCCGGCGGCTCGGTGTGGTTATTGGCGAGCAGTTGCCACTCCGCGTACCTGCCGGCGGCTCGGTGTGGTTATTGGCGAGCAGTTGCCACTCCGCGTACCTGCCGGCGGCTCGGTGTTGTTGTTGGCGAGCAGTTGCCACTTCGCGTACCTGCCGGCGGCTTAGTGTGGTTGTTGGCGAGCAGTTGCCACTCCGCGTACCTGCCGGCGGCTCGGTGTGGTTATTGGCGAGCAGTTGCCACTCCGCGTACCTGCCGGCGGCTCGGTGTGGTTATTGGCGAGCAGTTGCCACTCCGCGTACCTGCCGGCGGCTCGGTGTGGTTATTGGCGAGCAGTTGCCACTCCGCGTACCTGCCGGCGACTCGGTGTGGTTATTGGCGAGCAGTTGCCACTCCGCGTACCTGCCGGCGGCTCCGTGTTGTTGTTGGCGAGCTCACAGGCGAGCTGTTCGCGCGCGATGCGCTCCGGATCGTCCATGCTCGCGCCGCCTCGCCGCTCTCTCGCCGCCCTCTCGCCGCCCTCTCGCCGCCGCTTTCACCAACCACAAACAGGTTTCTTCATCCTCGCACTCACTGCGTAATCAATAATACGTTAATTAATTAACAAAAAAACCGACTTCAACTCTGTTGAATACATCCATTCCAATTTAAAATTTAAAACTTATATGGTTTTCTCATGGATATCATTATCGGAACTGGACTAAATTGAAATGAGACCACACGGGAAGCGTCAGCTATCAAAAAAAAGAGGAAGTAATCGATTCACCCAGTCAAAAGTTATGAGGTAAGAAACATAAAAGAGACATACAGTCAAAATTATAACCTCCTTTTTTGGAGTCGATTGAAAAGCAGTCATCATTAAACTGTTTCAGGATAAACGCGCTAGCAGGCGCGATTTTGTTTTGGCATCAACTATAATCTTTACGTATTGATGACCTCCGTTCACTTTTGGCCATAGAATGAAGTGGTTGCAAACAAGGCGAAATAGCAAAATACTTTAATTTGCGAAAGTCCCATTGAAGAGAGTCGCGAGTCTCCGGGGCGCGGTGTCGGCGGTGTCGTCACTCGCACAGAGCACGTGACACCACGCGGGTACAGCTCTATAATTTGCGAAAGTCCCATTGAAGAGAGTCGCGAGTCTCCGGGGCGCGGTGTCGGCGGTGTCGTCACTCGCACAGAGCACGTGACACCACGCGGGTACAGCTCTATAATTTGCGAAAGTCCCATTGAAGAGAGTCGCGAGTCTCCGGGGCGCGGTGTCGGCGGTGTCGTCACTCGCACAGAGCACGTGACACCACGCGGGTACAGCTCTATAATTTGCGAAAGTCCCATTGAAGAGAGTCGCGAGTCTCCGGGGCGCGGTGTCGGCGGTGTCGTCACTCGCACAGAGCACGTGACACCACGCGGGTACAGCTCTATAATTTGCGAAAGTCCCATTGAAGAGAGTCGCGAGTCTCCGGGGCGCGGTGTCGGCGGTGTCGTCACTCGCACAGAGCACGTGACACCACGCGGGTACAGCTCTATAATTTGCGAAAGTCCCATTGAAGAGAGTCGCGAGTCTCCGGGGCGCGGTGTCGGCGGTGTCGTCACTCGCACAGAGCACGTGACACCACGCGGGTACAGCTCTATAATTTGCGAAAGTCCCATTGAAGAGAGTCGCGAGTCTCCGGGGCGCGGTGTCGGCGGTGTCGTCACTCGCACAGAGCACGTGACACCACGCGGGTACAGCTCTATAATTTGCGAAAGTCCCATTGAAGAGAGTCGCGAGTCTCCGGGGCGCGGTGTCGGCGGTGTCGTCACTCGCACAGAGCACGTGACACCACGCGGGTACAGCTCTATAATTTGCGAAAGTCCCATTGAAGAGAGTCGCGAGTCTCCGGGGCGCGGTGTCGGCGGTGTCGTCACTCGCACAGAGCACGTGACACCACGCGGGTACAGCTCTATAATTTGCGAAAGTCCCATTGAAGAGAGTCGCGAGTCTCCGGGGCGCGGTGTCGGCGGTGTCGTCACTCGCACAGAGCACGTGACACCACGCGGGTACAGCTCTATAATTTGCGAAAGTCCCATTGAAGAGAGTCGCGAGTCTCCGGGGCGCGGTGTCGGCGGTGTCGTCACTCGCACAGAGCACGTGACACCACGCGGGTACAGCTCTATAATTTGCGAAAGTCCCATTGAAGAGAGTCGCGAGTCTCCGGGGCGCGGTGTCGGCGGTGTCGTCACTCGCACAGAGCACGTGACACCACGCGGGTACAGCTCTATAATTTGCGAAAGTCCCATTGAAGAGAGTCGCGAGTCTCCGGGGCGCGGTGTCGGCGGTGTCGTCACTCGCACAGAGCACGTGACACCACGCGGGTACAGCTCTATAATTTGCGAAAGTCCCATTGAAGAGAGTCGCGAGTCTCCGGGGCGCGGTGTCGGCGGTGTCGTCACTCGCACAGAGCACGTGACACCACGCGGGTACAGCTCTATAATTTGCGAAAGTCCCATTGAAGAGAGTCGCGAGTCTCCGGGGCGCGGTGTCGGCGGTGTCGTCACTCGCACAGAGCACGTGACACCACGCGGGTACAGCTCTATAATTTGCGAAAGTCCCATTGAAGAGAGTCGCGAGTCTCCGGGGCGCGGTGTCGGCGGTGTCGTCACTCGCACAGAGCACGTGACACCACGCGGGTACAGCTCTATAATTTGCGAAAGTCCCATTGAAGAGAGTCGCGAGTCTCCGGGGCGCGGTGTCGGCGGTGTCGTCACTCGCACAGAGCACGTGACACCACGCGGGTACAGCTCTATAATTTGCGAAAGTCCCATTGAAGAGAGTCGCGAGTCTCCGGGGCGCGGTGTCGGCGGTGTCGTCACTCGCACAGAGCACGTGACACCACGCGGGTACAGCTCTATAATTTGCGAAAGTCCCATTGAAGAGAGTCGCGAGTCTCCGGGGCGCGGTGTCGGCGGTGTCGTCACTCGCACAGAGCACGTGACACCACGCGGGTACAGCTCTATAATTTGCGAAAGTCCCATTGAAGAGAGTCGCGAGTCTCCGGGGCGCGGTGTCGGCGGTGTCGTCACTCGCACAGAGCACGTGACACCACGCGGGTACAGCTCTATAATTTGCGAAAGTCCCATTGAAGAGAGTCGCGAGTCTCCGGGGCGCGGTGTCGGCGGTGTCGTCACTCGCACAGAGCACGTGACACCACGCGGGTACAGCTCTATAATTTGCGAAAGTCCCATTGAAGAGAGTCGCGAGTCTCCGGGGCGCGGTGTCGGCGGTGTCGTCACTCGCACAGAGCACGTGACACCACGCGGGTACAGCTCTATAATTTGCGAAAGTCCCATTGAAGAGAGTCGCGAGTCTCCGGGGCGCGGTGTCGGCGGTGTCGTCACTCGCACAGAGCACGTGACACCACGCGGGTACAGCTCTATAATTTGCGAAAGTCCCATTGAAGAGAGTCGCGAGTCTCCGGGGCGCGGTGTCGGCGGTGTCGTCACTCGCACAGAGCACGTGACACCACGCGGGTACAGCTCTATAATTTGCGAAAGTCCCATTGAAGAGAGTCGCGAGTCTCCGGGGCGCGGTGTCGGCGGTGTCGTCACTCGCACAGAGCACGTGACACCACGCGGGTACAGCTCTATAATTTGCGAAAGTCCCATTGAAGAGAGTCGCGAGTCTCCGGGGCGCGGTGTCGGCGGTGTCGTCACTCGCACAGAGCACGTGACACCACGCGGGTACAGCTCTATAATTCAAAGACCATCCCTTTCGGAGGTTCCCGAGGGATCCGGGCAGACCCTCATTTCGGTGTATAAAATATAAACAGACTTTTTAGTGTCATTCTATCAATAGCTCGCTTCGGGAATGTCTTCTACTTAATAAATGGTTTGTAAATCGCCTCGGCAAGAATAAGAGATACTAGTGTCGTGTCGTATGTCGATACGTATAGTAGCACACGGGCTACTAGCCACAACCACAACACACCGCTACCAGCAAATTTCTTGTACTTTTCACACAATCGCAATTAAACCATCTTTGTCAGAATCCATTATGATACTGCGCGCATGGGCTAAAAAAGTGGTCGCCGCCGGCCACAAGTGGCTGTGTCGCGCTTCAGCTACCTTTGTGGCCGCTTCCAGCTACTAGTGGCGGCGTTTGAGACTGTGGCGTGTGGCCCATGTGAAAAACCAGAAGTATTTAATTGCAGAATGTACGGCAACAAAAACTCTCTTCTCCAGCCACAGCGAGTGTTCTCGCAAGCGGTGCACAGACCGGTCAGCTCCCAAATCTCTAAAATATTATTTCTTGACTTATATTCTAATATATGGTTTTATATATTTTACGATATTTAATTGACTATTTTAAACATATTATTCAGCCAGACTAATCGTAACGACCAAACATGCCACAGACGGCATTGACGTTCGCTAACGCTATGCCATAGCGTTAGCTTATGTCAGTTCCTTACATTTTGGACTTTTCGTTTCGGAACATCGTTAATAGCACAGTTTAAAGATACTATACACACTATAGAATGTCACTTTGTCTACAGGCTCAGGGCTTTCTTTCTATTATGTTTGTTGTTTGAAAGAGTTGCATTACGCGAGTTGTTTCAGGCGCGAGTCGCTTGAGGGCGGCAGCGGGCGGGAGGGCTCCGGGCAGCGGTCTGCGGGAAGCAGTAAATATTGGTGTTTTATTGTGCAAATAACCCCGCTGTTAGCGAAACAAACACAAGCCCGCCCGAAATAAAAGTTACGACGCATTTCTTACAACATTTCTATAGTTAATTTTAAAACGTTGCCTGTTTAGCGGTTTTTACAGGATACACTTTGGCGAGTATGCTCAGGAACAACATAACCTTGTACCTCCTTCACCTTTCTACCATAGGGCTGCAAGACGCCGAGAGCGTTGGCATCTTTATGTGCTTGACGTCCAACAAACTCGCACGAAACGTTTTTCTTCCACGTTTTGATACGAACCGCTAAGGTGTGGAACGCCCTTCTAGCCTCCGTGTTTCCAGCCAAGTACAATCTGGGTGCCTTCAAGAGAAGAATGAATGACCTCCAACCTAGACCTAGAGTTGGCTCTACCAAAAAGCTTTTTAAACCAATAAATAATTATTTAACTCAATATAGAGGCCTGATTACCATGTTTGAATGACATAATAATTATTTTCTGTGACTATAATATGATATTTAATATAATAGAATAGCTAGATGTTTCAGCTATATATTATTAGTATGTATGCACTTCGCATGCCATGTATTGGTAGATTGTGGAAAGACTCTGTATGTACCTAATTATAACATTTTATATTATGTAACCTACAATTTTGCAAAAAAAAGAACTTCTGACTTATGACTCATCATTGCTTTCCATCAGGCATAATTGTTGTCAAGCGCAAGCCTCTTAAAGTCTGTCAATAAAAAAACGTGAATGTGAACCACCAGATGATCGGCTGAATACATAACTATTTTAACCAAAACACATTGTTATGTGTAATATTAAATAAGTACCTAATCTGTAATCACTTTCAAAACAAGCGTAATAAATAAAATTCAAATGGACTTTTAAATAAGTTATCTGCCTCACCGGACATCCGCTCGCCGCGAAACGCTGGAAAATACCCTCAAAAAATTGCTAAATTCTTATAATAGGTGGTTTTAGCATAAAAAAGTAACGCCCTTTCATTATGATACCCCACTCAATATTGTTATCTCATTTTGAAATTTAGACGCCACCGGTATTCCCCCCATTTCAAGTTAAAATAAAAATTATTTTAATTTTTTTATGATTGCATTAACTGAAAAGCATTATTACCTACAACTATTCCAATTTTCATGTCGATATCTATAATAGTTACTAAAATAAACGACCGTAACAGACAGACAGACGGATAACAAAGTGATTTTTTTTTTCATTTTTTCATTTTATTCATTTATTTATTTAGTTACAATATGTCCATTAAAGTAACGGAACCCTGTAAGGGCGCTGTAACGGATTTATTGTGTCAAATAACAATTTAACAAATCCTATAAGGGTTCCGTTTTTTTCTCTTTGAAGTATGAGATCCTAAAAATATATCCACAGGAATTCAAACCCCTATCTAATCAGCTGAACGCTTACAAACACGTTGTTGCTGATGCTGGAAAAGGAGTAGGTATTCATCGCGGTCGGCAAAAAATTCTGCACACATTTTTTTCATCCAACGATGAGGCAGAAACTATTGTCGACTATACGAGACGACAAGTACCTACGATGAGTCAGTACCACTTCAGTACCATAACTTTCTATGAAAAAATAAACAATCACTGCAGGGCGCCCATGGCTTTATTTGCATCGCCTCCATTTTATCCCCATTTATACTGATGAATTCTTTTTAGGGTTCCGTACCCAAAGGGTAAATTTGGGACCCAATTACTAAGTCTTCGCCGTCCGTCCTTTCATTCGTCCGTCCGTCTGTCACTACTCTATATTTCTTAAAACGTTATAGTTAGAAAATTGAAATTTTCAAAAAATGTATGTATTTCTGTTGCAGCTTTTACAACAATTAATACTTAAAAAAATGGAATAAAAAAATATGTAGGCTCCCATAAAACAAATGTGATATTTTTGCTTGTTTTTGATCGATTTTAATAAAGTTTTTCTAACAAGACATTATACACACCGAAATCTAGCCCCAAAGTAAGCGACAGCTTGTGTTATGGATAAGTACTAGATAACTGATAAATATAGATAATATTTAATATAAATAAATACAATATGTTGAAAAACACCCACAAACTTGAAAACATTCTCCAGCTGTGGGAATTACACAAACATTTACCAGTTGTGGGAATCGAACCCACGACATCCGATGCAGATGGCAGGTTTGCTAACGCTAGGCCATTCGGTCCTTAAACGTATGAAAATCTTCGTATGGAGTTCGTCCGGGTAGGTGATCACCGAAGTGTTAGTTGTGGAAGCATAACTGTACTACAGTGTGTCGGTTTGAAGGGGAACTGTAGTTGACGAGATTACTGGGCAAAATGACCCCTAAGAAGTAAGAACGATGTCCCAACATGTGATGAGTGCAGTGTAGTGCCGCTAGTGCGTCATTATTGCATGCAATCATGGGATGGGACACACTCCATCTGAAAAGAACAGGCGTATCAATAGACTTCGAATGACCATCTTCCTAGTCCAAGTTCTTAATATCGCGTTCTTTGAAAACACTCGCCGAAATATTGAAGAGCGGCTCCATCGTTGTTTTAATGAAAAAATTATTATTATTTCCGAGAGTATTAAACGATTCTTTAACTTTTACGAAACGTTTTTACCGAGATAAAGGTTGGTATTAAGTGAGGAATTTTTTGCGAAGTTGCTTTGACATGACATTAATACCTATTCTTAATGAAATATAAATTATGTAGAGTTTTCTATGTTGTCCTTTTGTTCATTCCTAATTGAAGGCAACGGTGAAGCATCACACAAAATGACTTTCAAGCCTTTAATAATAATAATAATAAAATAAAAAAATATATTATATCATATTCACGGAACATGAATTCATTAGGTATGTTCCACACCTTAGTGATGTGTATAGATTGATAGAATCATCAACTCTGGCGTTGGTGTTTTGTTGATGACAAAGGTCTCATCCTAGAGCGACATACAGCCAATTACATCGCGAGCAAATACAATCCGAGAGGAGCGTTCTGTGTTTAGGATACGACAAGCGTCTTATTGGATGCTGAGTGTTCAGTGCCGGGTTATTTACTTGATTTGTTTCAAATGTGACGAAGAATTTATATTGCTCCTCGCCCTTTCGATGTCGTAATCCTCTGTTGTTTACTGTCAACGCTTAACCTTTCTTAGCTTATCTACACTTGCATTGTTTAACTGTATACTAAGAATGTTGAAATGTACGTCGGTACAATCAATAAAAAACAATGTATAATGTTCGTTTCAGTACATTAAAAAATATTAAATGCTTCCAGATTTTATTACATTTTTATCTGTTCCGGTCTGTATCACGGTCAACTCCGACAATGACGTCATCACATCTTATAAGCAAAGTAGTTACTAAAGGAACCGTACACTTTACTAAAATGATAGGGAAAGTTGAACGAACCCAAGCATTTATAATGTGAATATACTTAGACTTATAACGTTTTAAAAAGTGTTATTCATTTACTTTTTTTTTAAATAATAATAATAAATCATTTATTTGCTTAAAACACGTTCAGGGTTATTCGTAATTCTATAAATTATTACTCGTAATATATAAATTCACATTGCGATTTGCCTTGACGTTGATTTCCCGCAGAGTGGAGCGCTTAATTAATGACAGTCGATTGTCCGCTAACAGGCGCGACCACGATGATACTGTAACATATTTAGATATATTCTCGTAAATGTGTGTTTAATATTGTGGTAGAAATTTTTTTTGACAAAAAAAAAGAAATTAAAACGTGAATATTTTTTTAAAGATTATAATAAAGTTAAGAAGTTAACTACGCTAAGCTTCCGAGAAATGGACCTTGCGAGAGAGAAAAACGCTGAAAATGTCTTGAAGTTCTGGCCCACAATCACGGGGCTAGATGTGATAGGAAGTCTAGTCGTTCAAGGAAGAGTAGAAGGCACCATCAGACGAACAGATCAAATATAGGTTGCAGTGGACGTCCATTTACGCTGACTATTAAGATTAAAGGTCATTGTCAAGCATGTTACAACCGGGAGGTGACCACGACCGCACTTACAGAGTGAAAAGAAAGAAAAGATAATTAGGTAATTCACAATTAGACATTGATTTTCAATACGCAGAAGAAAATTTGCTAGCATTATATTAACCCCCTTTCTAATAATAAACGTAGAATATATTATACAGGTGGCATATTCTATGGTCTGTTTCTTTCGTATTTCAAATTAATGACGACAGAAGGACATAACAGATTATAACTATTCCACGTTTTACTTCAGAAAGCTACGGGAGTTCGCGCACGCGTGGCGAAGCGGCTTGGAGTGACACAGAGAATTTAGGTATGCTGCGGACAGCGACGGCGCGGCGAGTCCGTCTTTTGTATTGTCCTGCCCCAGAATGGAGAGAGTGAGTTCATAGGGACAAGGAGCGAGAGGAAACAACTTGTAGGGAGTCAAGAAGGCGCCCCGGGAACACGCCAATAGCAAGTACTGAACGGGCGCCCTCCCGCGTTTCGGCCCCCATAACCGCGAGGTTGATTGGGCCATGGGTGGTGGAGGGTTGTCCTATTCCACGTTTAAATGACAGGTGGAAACAGTATAATCGTCAGTCTGTGTAGTATACAAATGAGGCGTATCTATCGTTAATGAGGTTAATACAGTTAATTCGCACCGGCTCGTGTTTAATGCGCGCTGGGCTCGACCTCGCGCCGTCAGAGCTGCATATCACTTGCAGATGTAATTGCAGCACAAACAAACACACACTTGTGTGCATCAATTGATGGCGCCACGAGATGAGTCACGTCGAAACTATCCTTGAGAAACTGTTGCCCGCCGCGCCGATACGAAGGTGGTAAGACACTAACGGGCTGTTATTAATTAAGTGATTTGTAGTGACTTTCGAATTTAAACGGCATGTATTTTGTGCCTTTAATCCAAATTCGCTTCGAGGCAGAAATACGGGTGGAAGGACTTGCTCCAAAATCTCCTCTTTTGTTACTGTTATAATATTATAATAAAGTCTTTGTCAATCGTTCGCACAGCGTGAACGACGTGTGCAGTGGGACTGGGCAGTGGACAGTGGACCGCGGATAGTGGGCAGTGGGCACACACACATCAGGTCGTCGGTCGTGTAGCGGGCTGGTATTAGTAGCCGATGTTTAGTTGTTTACATTGCTACTTGCTACACAAACAGGTGAAACCGACACCGGCCCTCGCTGCTAGCGACATGACCCGGACTAAATATCACCACCTAACAATTAGATAACAAACTTACAAAGTTACAATAGCGTTATTGTACTCTCTGTTGTCTCTGTCATAAATAATTTAATATTCGACGGTAATATTTACCAATATTTTTTCCACGTTTAATTTTAAGGGGCTAGAGTGTAGCACGTCCCAATATTTAGTCTGTTCACTTTATGTGTTTTCCGCTACGCGTTAATATATAGGAAGGATTAAGAAGGCCGTCTCCGAGCGAGCCGCAGTCAATCTTCATCGAGCACGAGGAACTAACCTCACAGGCTCGCCATCCACTGATCCGCGAGCGTTGCTCTATACTACGTGTGTTGTATTCGATATAAATAGTATTATAATAGTTTGATGTTTATTATATTTTGTGCCTGTAAATAAGGCCTAGGTATGAGATATAAAAATATAACAAACTTTTGAATATGATATTATGGTCTTGTACTATATTAGGCCTAAACTCTTTGTCAATGTACTCGTACCTCAGTCAAGTATCGCGTAAGGTAAATGAGGTGAAAGCCTACCTTAAATCTAGGCGGCCATGTTACGAGTAAGTAAAAATAAGTAAGAATAATACAGAATAAACAATGTCGTCAAATAGATTTAACGTTAACATTAACATGCTGATCAAATGGTCAAAGTTCTTTTAAATAAAAAAATGCACAAATCTAAGATGCAAATTCGAATTAGTTCAGAGATGTTATAAACCCAAAAAGAACTTTTGCGTAATGCGTTATCTCTAACCACAAACAAAATAACGAAAAGTAGAGTGTTAAAGCGTATGCGTGGATATTTTAAAGCGTATGCTGTAGCTATGGTTCTACGCCTGACCGTGGACAGCCGACCTACTAATTGTTCGTCTAATCATTTCAGTGCTCGCTTCCTGTTCTTGCGACGCGCCGGCTCTCCACGTTTCTTCACTGTTATTGACACAACACGCACAATGTACACGATATAATGCCTCAACGAGCCTGATTGTGCTACACAAAGCACCTCACGACTCGCCGCACTACACTAAACGAGGACACAATGGGACAACCTGTTGAGATCGAACACTCAATATCGCGTGTCCAATATTCAGAACCGTCTTGAGACTTTGGAAGAAAATACCCAATGCGTCCTACGATATTCATGACCTTTGGAGCTGGCTTAGATTGTCTTGTAGGCTTTGGGGTACTCATCGCTTCCAAGTTAATAGGATAACATCTTCGGCTAGCTCGTCATCTACCATCAGGTGAGATCACAGTCAAGTATACCTACCTACTAACCTTAATAGCAGACCTCAGCAAAATACTTTTAGTTACAAGCACACACACACACACACATACACGCTTTTATAATTTTAGGTACGTGTGTTTCTTTAATTTGAACCGTCTAAGTTGCCGCAAAATACGTACCTAATTCACTAATTAGGTGTACTGTAAACAACACTTCGCATTTTCATGAGGCTCATGTTTTTCTCATCTCGCTGAGGTGAGGTATTATCGCTGTTTCAGGAGCCCAGATTTCATCGATTAATTATTGAGGAGGGTATTTGAGGGCTGCATAACATTTCGCATCACCCGGACCTTTCATAAAGCCGGCTCATTCAACTCACCGCTTGAAAGAGAAAATCTCCAACTCAAAACAAATAAACGACCGAACGGTTCGCTGAGGGCGCTAACTCGTTAACTCAAAATGTGGACGCCTTTATATTGACGCTTCAACGCGTTTTTAAACAATATTCATTTTATACAGATTAATATAAATAAACAAGCAATGTTTGGTTCCCTATCAATATATCAGAGGACACTAAAGGAAAATTGTTAACAAAATTAATAGTAAAAAGTTTGGCGCACATTTAAAACAAATCCAATGTGAAGTAGCTACAAGTTTTCCGACGGGAAAGGAAAACCGTTTCGTCGGATGTTAATAGGTGTATCTAAATAAATCTACTGTTTACATTCTTTTGTCGTAGATCGGACAATCATGCCTGATGAAAGCAATGAGGGTAGATTCGAGCGCGGTTGACTAAAAATACCAATTCACTCTTTTCTTGAAGTCACCCAGATTGTATCTGGCTGGGAACACGGAAGCTGGAATATCGTTCGTCGTTCCTTATCTCGGCTGTTCGTATTAGCAACATGGAAGCAAAATTGCTTGTATTTTTCATTTTTTACTAATAAAAGCGAGCTGTGATAATAAGCAGTATAATTTAGCTTTTAATTAATTTTAATTATATATTCGCTGATTACAATTTATTTTGGATAGAAAGCGAGGTCTTAGTTCGGTGTAACACAATAAAAGTATAAAAAAAAACAATTAGCAAATGACTCTACATGGGCTGTATCTACTAATTTCTGTTACCAACTAGGTGTTTCGAATATCCAGGCCATTATCCGGTTTCACCAACGTCCGTCTCCATTTGTTGGGCGGCTAACTTATAATTATTAGTAATTTGGGCGGGCGCGTAGCTACTCTAGCATAGCTAGTAGTAGTAGGTAGTATAGGTACCTATAGGAGAGGAATTGGAAACAGTCGCTTGTGCTTATTTAACTGTTACATTATTATTGTGTGTAGTGTGGTGTCAAAAATCGCATCGGAGCCATTTTTGCTCTCGCGTCGCTGTCCGTTGCTGCCGGTACATAAGTATGAGTAAATTCCGATAAAGGTGTATTTCGTTACGGTACCTCATAAACTTATCTGAATTATAGGAATGTTAGTATGAACTTAGTTTTTTTCATTATATATTGATAAAAGTATTAATTTACCTATGTACCTTTCACTGCCTGTAAGTTAGACTTTAGTGGTTATACCGCTGACCGCATACATAAAACAACTAACACACCTATGTGAAATAAAGAAGTTTAAATCTTTGTAAGTAGGTACTCATTGTTTTAACATTCTTTATCTTAAAAATAACGTTTATTTGTTTTTGTATAATTTTTATGATTTCTATTTCTAACTTTAATTTTTTTTTCTGCTCTACGTAAGTGGCAGTGGCGTGCACTTCATATAGGCATAAAAGCAGTGCCTACCTAGCATTTCATCACGTAAAAAATAAAAATAAACACACATCACAATAATTACGTAAATTAGTATAAAACAAATTCGCGACATCTGCAGATTTTTCATGAAACGAACATTGTTTGAGATTTGTTTATTGAACTATCGAGTCCATATTGAGACTTAAAAGTAATTGAAGAGTCTGGTAGATGGCACTACCTCGGGTATTGTTTAGGAATTACCTTTATCGTAATAGCTATAAGGTCGCTTTCAGTTCAGAGATAAAACATTTTGAAATGTCCTCTAGTGGGAAAGTATGGTACTAAATATGTGCCTTTGTCATCTGACATTTGTCTAGGCTGCACTTCTCTGATCGGATATTCGATAGTATAATTATTATTGGCTAAATTGACGACACGTTTGTAGGCAAGACAAGCTCTGGTTGTTCTATGACACGACCAAATTAAAAACTGCTAAATTGACGAAATCTTTTGTGAATCGCCTTTTTAAAATGTTTGTATTATAATTTTGTGTTAGAGTTTTATTTGGTTATAATAGGCGCCATTTTCTTTCATGCTTTCACTGTGTGAGAAACAACAAAGAGTAAATAGTCATTTTATTTACGAATTACGGTGTTTTTGTCAATTTATTGTTTTGATCGAAATGGATAACAGTTGTGAAAAGTGTGGTGACAATTGTTTATCAAGATTGCGGGACTTTTCGAAGTTTAGTTAGGAAGTTAAAGTTAGGATTGTTGAAAAAGGCCGGTATGTACCTAATTTAGAATTGCACCAAAAAAAGGTAATGTAGTGAGACATTTCAGCACAAAATCTTATGCGGCTCATGTCTGGTTAACGGGTTGTTTGCACACTAATCGTCTTTTTTGTTTTCCGTGCATGTTATTTTCGAATGAGAAAACCGTCTGGTCGGATAGGGTACCTATATTTTGATGTAAATAATTTTTCTAACGCCGTTAAAAAGCATGAACAGTCAGAAAATCATCTTGAGGCATCATTAAAGTTTTGTACTTTTGGCAAAACACGTATCGAAACTAATTTAAATAGCCAACTAAAGTTAGATATCGAAAGCCATAACGCGAAAGTCGATAGAAATCAAAACGTATTTCAACGCTTGATTGATATAGTTTGTTATTTAAGAAAACAAGAATTAGCTTTTCACGGTCACGATGAATCCGCGAACTCAGCACGGTTCTTTCTTCTTAACACGGCTTCTTACTAATATTTATAAATTATCTATCTACGCACACTTCTGTTATTAGGTTTGGTTATTGTATGCCTCTTTTGGATTATGCCTACCCAGGTCAAAAATTCAGTGCACGCCACTGGTAAGTGGTACGAAGAAAATATAAAAACTATGCATTAATTGATCAAGTTAAACATTTCGAGTAATAATTATAGAATTATGTGACCAGCTATGTATCGCGCTGTAATAAGTAATTTTTAAACTGGATACTTAATATTTTATTCAGGATAATCTAACAATAAGCTCAGAGGACCCTCTATACAACCTTCGTCGTTTCTTTAAAAGCTTTCCTCGAGATTGAGTAGGTACACGAGTTGCGCGGAATTAGCATTAAAAAATAATTAAATAATAGTTAAAACGCACACAGCATTAAGAATACTAGTGGTAATTATAACATAATTGAAAACTGCAAACCTTTTTATCGTCACCACAGCACGATAAACAACAAAGTGTGACAAACAACAACAACTTCCAACTTCACTCGTGTCGTGAACAACAACGCTACAGCACTCGATGTAAGTTGTCAGCGCAACTTAGTCGCAACAGATCGCACCACCACTGAGGAGATCAGATCGCGGCGAGAGAAGTGAGCACAGTTGTGGCTGCGAGTCGCGCCGCGGCTACTCTCGCACTGCCGCCTCGCGCCTCCCGCCGCCGCCTCCGGGACACGACAGCGCAGTTTACGCGCGCTCGACTTTAAGTTAAAGATCCTAGGTTTGATTCCTGGAAGGTACCCCGTCCAGGTGACGTACGACTTAAAAAATCACGTATTGACATTGATTGAGTTCTTTAATGATTGATATTTTTTTAGCCGATCGTCCTGCTGAGCGATCTGTGGACTGATCTCAGACCAAGGATATAGGTTCATTCCGTCCCATAAAGATTATCATGGGGTTTCTTCCCAAGTTATGGAATTTACGGTTACAAATCCACCAATTACCTACTCTATCCAAGTTACAGACTTTTTATCATTTGGATTAGGTTCTTATGCATGCTTCAATCTACATCTTACCTAAAATTGGTTGTCTGTAAAATCGGTTTACTGACGATAGTTGAACGTGACAAATCTCGCTTGCACTTCAAGCCTTACATGGAACGCCTCAGAGCGAGGTAACGGCAAATGAGTCATGTTTTTTTGTGCGTGCAGCCGGCTCTATCGAATTATAAAACGTTGTCACGTCAAAAAGAAGTGAGCGTCGACACACACTCGGTAGAAACAAGTTTTGGTATAACACCTAAAACAAGCTCTATCAGTAGCGTGGTTTGTCTTGCCTCTTTATCCGGATTATTATTCTTCTAGACCTGGTAAGGGACTAAGCCCTCGCCATCCTGGCTTGTAGCCTGTACAGCCAGTAGCCAAGCTACATACCAAGGGAATGCCAATGTATTACAATATGGTCTATGACAGATATCTGCGGCATTCACTTTTGAGAAATATAAGAACTGTGGCAACAGGCAAAACAGACGCAGCTACGCGATAGTTCCGGGTGGAGCGTGTAATCGAGATTATTATTATTTCGGAGAAAATGCGGAACGATAACGTTTATGAGCGGTGGTTCACAAGAAACGGTTCTTGAAAATTGATAAGAAGGTTGGAAGAAAAACGTTGAATGAAGAAGCATGCGTGAGTGTTGTGCAACACTCGGTTGAAATTAAGTTATTGTTCACAGTAAGTAAGAGAGTATATAAGAGTGATATGCGATTTAAAAAGCCGTACGTAAGATACATCTGTATTAAAATGCCAAATTCGTAGCTTTTTAGTATATTGCGTAGGGTAGCGGTTTAAACGCAAGGTACAAGAAGTCAAGCCTCACCGCAGAACTTATTTTTTTAGAAATTATAGTATCAATCAATCAATCAGTTTATTTGCATAAAAATATGTTAAATACAGATGTTATTACAATTATAAGCGTATCAATGTTTCTACCTTTTTAAGGCATGCAAAAGTTACAAATAATCCTTATAAAGTAATCTATATAAATTTTTTTCCAAATCTTTTTAATTACAAATCCAAGAAAATCCGTCGGAGCTGCCATTGCTATTTTCGTTTCCAATATCAATTAATGTAATTAGTAAGTATTGATAAACTGCCGGTATATGAGAAGTATCAAGAAATTGAATTAGTCATCAACTGGTAAACCACCATCAACACCGTCATAGGCAAAACACAGCAGCTCCGGCGGATTTTCTTGGATTTGTAATTATACTGATAGGTTCTTATTTCTTACTTTCCTTTAGTCGGGGAGTTTCAAAAAAATTATTTAATCCTTTTTCAATTAAAAGTCTGCAAAAGTCGTGGGTGTTTTAATATTTTTTAATTTTCCACTTGTTTTATAGTTTTTCGATTAATATATTAATGTAATTTAAATTGTATTATTATTAAAAAATGAAAATAAATCTTCAAACTGGCCATTAGCTCCTCTAGCAGCGTTTGAAGGCATCATCCCTTCCAAGTCATAAAGAGACGTTTATTGTGGCGCCCCCTGCTGGTCAATCACAAGAACAATTATCTACAAATTATTACCAATGACTCACTAATATCTTATACAAAACTGTATCCAAATCGGTTCAGTCGTTTTTGTAATAATTGAGAACATTCGTTTGCACTGTAAATGTTTTTTATGGCGCCCCCTGGTGATCGATGTTAGTAACAACTATCTAAGAACCATCGCCAATGAATACCATATATTATACAGGAAACTGCATCTAAATCGGTCAAGCCGTTTTTGAAATAAATGGGAACATTCGTTTGCAACATAAATGTATTTTATGGCGCCCCCTGGTGATCGATATTCGTAACAACTATCTAAGAACCATTGCCGCTGAACACCAAACATTATACAGAAAACTGCATCGATGTGCACAAACAACCACACAAACAAACAAACAAACAAACAAACAAAAATATTTTTGCATTATTGGTTTTTGTGAACAATTTAACATACAAACAAACATAAAATATTTTTAATAGAGTAATGTACAAACGGTCTCTCACCCTAAACGCATATACCCGTACTCCGTTCCGTCGTGGGTAAAAAAGAAAAAAACTATAAATGAATAATTAAACTCCTATGAATTAGGTTTATCACTAAATTACATTAAATATTCTTTAATATCATAATCACATTTTTCCATAAGATATTCGTTCAGTTGCCTTTTAAATATAATTTTAATAGTAAAAAGAAATATTTTTCTTCTTATTATAATTTCTTGAATAACAAACAAATGTACTTAATATTTGCAAATTGAATATGCTGGCTATTCAGTAAAAAAATAAGATGCGTAAAGGGTGATGTGATTTTCGTAGCTTTTCTTCGTGACGGGATTTCCTTAGCGGGAAAAACCTATTTTCTTTCGTCTAGTTCCCTACGCGCTATCGTCTGAAAAGACCCTGTTTCAGAAATAATACATTATGTTTACCTAATAATGTTTTCATCGCTGAAACCGAGTAACACAAGCAATAATGAGCATTAATATTATTCAAAGCGATCATCTCGTCGTAGCAGATCTTCGTCGTGTCAACTCTGTCTGTGCTTACTTTCACAAAGACGTATCGACCCAAGGCGCTGAGGGATGCAGATGCAGTGTCAGCAGAACAGTCATCAGTCATTCTATCATGTATCTCACCACCATGCTACCTGTATAATTTGTACGTATTCAACATCATTCACTCCTTTTAATGTCCAGAAGATAAATTTTTCACCAGTAATTTATTTCAAACCGTAAAAAACCTAAATATAAAATAAAATAAATTATTATGTTATATGGGTTACGCACATAAAATATTTTAACAAGAAGTAATCATTTAATTTTTGACGTGATAACGTTTAATAAATTGATGAACACCAGCAACGCACATGAAAAATAGTAACGTTCCGCGTAACGTTCCACCTGAGCCTGTGCGTGCAAGCGAGAGCGCGCAACAAGCGATAGAGAGGCACGATAAAACAAACGATAGATAGGCCAATTATGACATTATCACGTAAATCTATCGTCCGTAAACCGACTTTACAGACAACCAATTTTTTTTAACAAGTTTTTATATGATTGGTCGGTATTCTTTACAGCACCTGACCCTGGTTATCTAGCACCAAAGTACTCGTCGAGACGAACTAAATGAGCCCAAACTCCATGGGGTTATGTCGTTTAGTTACTGAGTATCTATGACCATCTTCCAGCTACATCATCAGAGCGTGGTAACCGTCTAGCACCAAAGTACTCATCAAGATGAATCAGATGAGCCCAAACTCGATGGGATTGTTTTTACCGAATTCCTATGGCCACCTTCCGATTTCAAAATTTCAGCTCATTCATCGGGACAAACAAACATCGGGACAGGGTGAAACTAAATGAAAACTTGTTAAAAGCAATAAAGCAATACCCACTAGCGCTGCCGAATCCCACGGCAGTTCTCATTCTGAAGCCCGAGATAGGTGTAGATATAACTATAGCGTAAGAAAGTAGATGTAACAAGGAGTAGATATAAATAGAAGCTAGATGCGATATAAAAAGGATCGCTCGTCGCTGAATAGTTAACGCGTAGGCGCGGAGGCTGGAAGCGAATCAAACTGAATACATTAATGTGAATTATTAACACTCGCGCCTCGGACGGAATTTAGCACTTCCCTCCTTTACGCGTCGATGGATTTTTTAGCAGCAGGGCTTTAGAGTTGTGAGGGAACGCCTCTCTATCCTCGAATTCTTGGTAAGAGGATAATGAATATTAAACTTCAGGCCCTAAAAGGTTAAGTGGATTACGTTTTCCTAATACTGAACTTACTAAATTTCGGAAATTTTGTTAACTTTTTTTTAATTTATTTAAGTCAAAAAATACAAGCAAAAATCATATTTTCAAAATCTCTTTTTACATGCTTATTGTGCGTCTAATTCACAATTATACATCAGATTCTACCTTTCGGCATGCAATATCATATCAACTAAAACAATTAATATTATGTTCAATATTATCAGTTACATTTTTTACTTACAATTATATTTTAACCTTATGTCACATAAAATCCTGATAGTAAATTATAAACAATCCTACGATTTCATACAACAATACAATAACAAATTTTAAGATACAAAACAAGATCTTAAGAGCTCCTGGGCTGACTTTACTATCATCTCTATACTATATTATGTTATTTTATAAGTATATTTGCCGTCATAGTTACATATTTAAAGAACATATTTAAAGATCTAAATATTACTAATACATAATAAAGTAGATTATCTCATAACTAAGGATAATTATATTTCGGAAAACTATAAAAACTTTATTAAACTGAGGGATAATGTGCGAAGTAGTAGGAAAACAAGGTTCATGGTGCCACAAATATGTTTATGTAATTCCCTTCATACTTTTCCTTCTCTTATTTCCCTATAATTGTTTTAACAGTCTAGTTATAACAGCTTGTTCCGACATAGGCATCAAAATATTCACCTGTTATCACATTGATTTCTATCATATGGATCAAACATTCTAAGAATACAACTGACAGTAAACTTTTTGTGCCGATTTGAAGCGCCCTTCTTGAAGGTCTATGGTATTAAATTGACATTTTGTTGCTAGTGTCCGTCGTTATGAATGTCATTTTATTTTAGTTCCATGGACGCTCACGCCAGGTCACGCAACAATCAGCGCCAAAATTGTGAAAATCTTGTGTCTTCATTTTTACGTTGACAATCTGTGATCCAGCGTACTATGTTATGATAAAGACGCTTGGACAGCTCCATAATCGTTTTACATATTAAGAATTACTACAATCAACACTCCTGATTTGTTGTTAGGTAGGTATACTCAATTTACATTTTTTTTTTATTATTATTATAAATTGACAATGTTAAATTTTTTTTCTTTCTTTCATTTGTAAAATTTGTAACTACTGACTTTCAATAAGTGTATGTATGATACCTACATTGAATAAAATATTTGATTTAAATTGATTTGATTTGATTATCACCAGAGCAGAGCAGGGGCAGTCAGCTAGTCAAAGGTAAAAATTATAATTAGGTACCTGAAAGGTTTCTGGAAGTCTTGCGAAACTGAAGTTTCTGAAAAAGTACTTCCATTGAAACAATCTGAGCGGTTAGCTCGAGCGGCGAGGAACATTCCCTTTGACCATTTGTAAAAATCGAAAAACTTTTATCTTCGCAATAAAGAAGATAAAGCTGCGAAGTTGTGATATCCGAACGTGATAGGATATTTTATTATAAAAATCTGCGCTCTATCTTTGAAGGAGACAAATTATTTATTGGCCGTTTAGTTTATTGAAACTCGTCACGCGTGGTCCTATTATGCTATTGGTATTTTTAACCCCCGACGCAAAGAGTGATCGTTTTATAGTTTGACGTCGATGTCTATGTGTGTCTGTCTGTAGCATCGTAGCTCTCAAACGGATGAATCGATTTCGATGTCGTTTTTTCATTCGAAAGCCAGTTTTCTTGCGGTGGTTCTTAGTAATGTCTGGTTAATTTCGGTCCAGCGGTTTAAAAAAGAGCATCAACTCTTTTTCAAAATGATGTAGGTAAGGCATCTTTGCCGTGTGCATCTCGCTTGCCAGTATAATCATAAATATATAATTTGACGACTGAATGGCGTAGCGGCAGCGAACCTGCCGTCTGCGTCCGAGGTCGTGGGTGCGATTCCTAGTACTGGTAAATGTTTGTGTGATGAGCATGAATGTTTTCCAGTGTCTGGGTGTTTTTCAATATATAATATTTAAGTATATTAGTATGTATATATATTTATCAGTTATCTAGTACCCATAACACAAGCTATCGCTTACTTTGGGGCTAGATTGCGAGGTGTGCAATGTCCTGATATATATTTATATTTATAAATGACAAGCGTAGGGGGTTTTTAATTATTTTAATTTACTGCTGTTTATAATAGCTGACCTCATAGGTAGTCCCGACCCTCAGCCATGAAGATGCGATTAAGAATTTACGATATCATTAACACCTACAATAATAGATATATTTTTTACAGGCGCTTAAAAGTCATCAAAAACCTTCACCTGTTAGCGCTCTTTGTGCGGAACTTGCTCGACTGTGGACCACGAGGTCCTGAATTCGATTCCCGGGTTCGGAATTTGTAAATTGAAGATTTATTCCCGTGTACGAGAACGTCCTAAGCTATCTCTCCAGTATGTCAAACTCTCGTTGAATCAAATGGAACGACATGAGCAAATTGAAAGGTTACGTCTGCATTATTGACGACCGAATGGCGTAGCGGTAGCGAACCTGCCTCTGCGTCGGAGGTCGTGGGTTCGATTCCCACTACTGGTAAATGTTTGTGTTATGAGCATGAATATTTTCCAGTGTCTGGGTGTTTTTCAATATATTATATTTATGTATATTAGTATGTATATATTAATCAGTCATCTAGTACCCATAACACAAGCTATCGCTTACTTTGGGGCTAGATTGCGATGTGTGTAATGTCCTGAAAAAAAAAAAAACAAAAAAAAAATTATAATAACTTCCTCGTAGGTTGTAAACCTCGGTTGAGATTACGTGGCCCAATATGGCCTAGGGTGCATTATTATGAGTCCACCTGCATACTGTTGTATTGTATGTAATGTGAGTCAAATATTTTTTGGACAGTTTCATCAGCAAACTGGGCACGTTCGAGCCATTGTATTGTGATACGCGTTAGTTGAGCACTTATCTACAAAGTGTTGTTGTTGTCAATGCTATACGTACTTACGTTTCACAAATGAGCCACATCTATTACCGACGTAACCTTCACAAATTTTTCTTAAAACTGTAGTACTCTTGTACTAATTATAACACTCTTGTACTCACAAACAACAAATTGTAACAAATAACTCTTTTACTCTTGTACATAATATTATTATTTACGCGTACGAGCGGGCACTCGATTTTGGCACACATTTAAAAATTTCTTGAAAGTGTGCGAATCGAATATTTTACTCAAGGCTAATTTTAATATTATATAGATGGATGGTGGATTAATTATTATTATTATAAAATATTCTTGCGAAGGGAAAACTTTAGCGCACATTGCGTGCACTGAGTAGGAAAATCTGGTTTCAGAAGAAAGCTATAATTTAAGAATTATGATCGGATTTTGACCATTAAACATGCCTAATAAATGGTTGTAAGTGGCTAAAAAAGATGATCAATAATGGTCTCACCATACGTGACATGATAACGTTCGGGACCCCCTGTCACGTGATAAATGACCATTGTAATGATGAGGTGTTAGCATGAGGTCACGGCAGCTCGCGTGACCACTCACCACCTGTTGACACTTCACAACTCACTGTCCTCCGCACCCCTCACACCCCGCACCCGTGAACTACTTGCGGCCTATGAAAAAATATTTCATACTTCAATTTCAAAGTAACTAGAACCCATTCGTTTTTTATGAATGAATGAATGATATTTTATTCATTACATTTATACTAGCTTGGCTGTTAATAATAATCAATTGCTAGTTGCTATAATACGGTGATGATGGTCATAAATCTACCATTGAATAAATTACAAAGGTTCTACCGTGAAGCAGTAATCAATTGCCTACTGTGATTCTGCTTGGAATGTACCCAACGAGATTACTGGGCAAAACGAGACCTAAAAATAATTTTTCAGAATGATAAGCACAGTGCAGTGCGTCGAGTGGTATGGCACTATGCAGTGCCGTATCATTCGACGCACTGCATGATATGAACAAGTGTATCACCTAAATCAATTCTTACTCAAGCATGAGTAAGAATTGCTGTGTTGGCGAGCTGCATCATTCTGTTGTTAAAAAAATAAAATTCACTTTTTATAGCTTTACGAATAAATCTTTGCTATCACTTCCCATAATAACTAAATTTCGTTCGCCGTACTGTTAAAACGTTGATAAACTCTAAAAATAACATTTCATTGAAAATCAAAGAGCTTTCGGGTTGGAAGAGCCCCCGAGACCTACAGCTGTTATATCAGTAATTGGGGAATGTATCCGGGTCAGCAGTTGTGAGCACCTGCAGTGTCGGAAATCAACTATTAATTATTAACTGACTACCTAAACACAACGCGATAATAATATACTAGTTCTTTAATAGCATCCGTCTATGGGTTATGTAATTTTGAAACGAACTTTTCTGAACGCTCATAAGACCCTCATAAGACTAACGTTAATTTGTAGTTGATAAATATGTTCTTATCTTTCACACAGAAGAACATTTTCTTTTTACAAAGTAACTAAGGACCGATATTTAGTTTTTTGTTTTACTAGTAAAGAGAGTTCTTTGGACTTGATTATCTTTGTTGTAGGCCCTGAGGGTATTATCTGCTCCGGACATTCCATTGAGTATTCTTAAATATTAAATACATTTTCTGGAATAAAACCTATATACCTCGTTACGGTTCTGGATATTTTATGAATGTAGTTAGAATACCTACGGCCCGGAGGCAAGTTTACCGTCGTCGGCAGGTAGCGGCGCTCTCTACGCACATAAATGACGTTACAGTTGACCGTGTGTCTTGTTTCAGCTTCATCGCAATACTTATCGTATCTTGGTCGTTTCGTTACCGTGGCGTGTAGTATCGTGAAGTATCTATTCAATTAAGTAGCCACGGCGTAAAGGCGTAACATATAAGTACATGCATACATATTATTACACAATTATCTTTGTACATTGTTTGGTGAGAGGCTTCGGTCGCGGCTATAGGTAACTATATTCTATCAGCAAATGATGCACCATCAAGTGATTTAGCGTTTCAAAGAAAGCGCCGCTGCCGCTCTGTACAGGAACTTAGTCGTTCCTTACCCCTTTCAAGCCATCAAATCCCATCAAAATCAAATCAAAGTATACTTCATTTTATATAGGTCGCTATCATATATCTTTTCATCAGGTAAGATCGTAGTCTAGTACTATCTAGGTACTTGTATAGTGTCTAAGGAATAGAAACTTTCACGAGTGATTAATTTTCCTTGCAGCCTTGAGTAGTAGTTACTTACCTACCTACACGTAGAGATCTTGACGTGAACTCTTTCTTTAAAAGGTTTTTTTATTAACTTGATTCTGATTTTATTGAATGAAAGTGGATGAATCTTTATTGATTACCTATTCGAAAATATAGACGAAATTCTGAAAAGGAGTTGTAAATACAAATTATTTACTATCTGTTTGTTAAATAAAACCATTAACGGTAATTTACAAGACAGGAGACGTGGTTCACCTTATTTAATTTCATTTGAAGACATAATTAACATCGCAGCAATTACTTTTTCCTCTCTCGTTTCGCGGGTTTCGAGGTATCGTAATTAGGAGGTGGGCGGTAAACAAGCGTGGCGTGTCGGCGACGTGACGGCGGCGTGGCGGCAGCGTGGCGGCAGCGTGGCGGCGACAGGTGAGGCTGATAACAACCTCATTAGGCTCCATTGTTCTTCCATTTACCCTTATCCTTCCCGCCGCTGTACACCGCGCTATATATAAGCTTTTATTTGGTTTCACCTGTCCCGATGTTTGTTTGTTTGTTTGCCCGTAATCGAACCTTGCAAGTCCTTTATAATATTAAAGATTAAAAAAAAAAAAAACTTGCAAGTTAAAGTTGATCCACTTCCCGATTACCTACCAATTGAGCTGAAATTTTGCATGCATAACATACGTAAATCGGATGGTAATGCAAAATTATTATGACACGGAGCTTATCTGGTGATAGAACAGGAAAGTGGCCATAGAAACTCGGTAGTTAAACGTCACAAACCCATCGACTTTCGACTTATTCGATCCGTTTTGACGAGTACTTTGGTGCTAGCTGATGGTAACCACGGTCTGTTGACGAAGCTTACACACACAATAAGAACTCAGGCCACAATAGGAACTCAGTAATTAAACGTTATAACCCAGCGAGTTAAACATAACAAAACATAACAGATGCTATTCAGTATGCTCTTCAACAAAAGTGGAAATGGGCGGGACATATAGCTCGATACAAAGACAAAAGATGGACGTATGTAATATCAAAATGGCAAGGGCCCGTAGGCAAAAGGAAAAAAGGAAGACAGAGAAAAAAATGGGCTGATGACATCATAGACGTTGCAGGACGAGATTGGCGAGGCTACCGACGGGAAAAACTGGCAAAGAATGGAGGAGGCTTTTACCCACAGGGGATCATACAAAAAAAACCAAGAAAACAAAATTTCTTAATACTTGTACATATAGCTAATATTTTATAAATTGTAATTTGTATGGGAAATAAAGCTATAATAATAATAATAACCCAGCGAGTTTGGGCTCGTCTTATTCGTCTTGACGAGTACTACTGAGCTAGATGGTAAGTCAAGGTCTGGTGCTGTAAAAAATACGGATGAAACGTATATTTTTTTTTTCTCTTCTTTATCTCGCTTGTTTATCTATATATATAAAAGAATGAGGCATTTTGGTGATTTTGGTTGTTCCAAGGATTCCGCCAAAACTATAGGTCGTAGAGATCTGAAATTTGGTACCTAGGTAGATATTAGGTCATGAATTCGTACTAAGACGGGGATTCCAGAAATTCAAACTTTAAGGGGTAAAAACCGTTGGTTTTTTGGATTTCCCTATACAAAAGTGAAATTTTTTTCGTTGTTCCAGGAATTCCCGAAAAGCTACAAGTCGTAGGAATCTGAAATTTGGTACCTAGGTAGATATTAGGTCATGAATTCGTACTAAGACGGGGATTCCAGAAATTCAAATTGTAAGGGATAAAAACCGTTGGTTTTTTGGATTTCCCCATACAAAAGTAAAATTTTTTTCGTTGTTCCAGGAATTCCCGAAAAGCTACAAGTCGTAGAGATCTGAAATTTGGTACCTAGGTTGATATTAGGTCATGAATTCGTACTAAGACGGGGATTTCAGAAATTCAAATTGTAAGGGGTAAAAACCGTTGGTTTTTTGGATTTCCCCATACAAAAGTGAAATATTTTTCGTTGTTCCAGGAATTCCCGAAAAGCTACAAGTCGTAGGGATCTGAAAATTGGTAACTAAGTAGATATTAGGTCATGAATTCGTACTAAGACGGGGATTCCAGAAATTCAAATTTTAAGGGGAAAAAACCGTTGGTTTTAGGGATTTCTCCATACAAAAGTGTAATTTTTTTCGTTGTTCCAGGGATTCCCGAAAAACTAAAAGTCGTAGAGATCTGAAATTTGGTACCTAGGTTGATATTAGGTTAAGAATTCGTACTAAGACGGGGATTCCAGAAATTCAAATTTTAAGGGGTAAAAACCGTTGGTTTTAGGGATTTCTCCATACAAAAGTGAAATTTATTTCGTTGTTCCAGGGATTCCCGGAAAACTACAAATCGTAGAGATCTGAAATTTGGTACCTAGGTTGATATTAGGTCATGAATTCGTACTAAGACGGGAATTCCAGAAATTCAAATTGGAAGGGATAAAAATCCTACTTTTAAGGGATTTTCCCATACAAAAGTGTAATTTTTGCGTTGTTCCAGGGATTCCAGCGAAATTAAAAGTCGTAGAGATCTGAAATTTGGTACCTAGGTTGGTATTAGGTATATCATGAATTCGTATTCAGAAAGGGATTTTCGAGATTCAAATTTTGAGGACGAAAAATTTTGAATTTTTTGGCCGCCATTTTGAACTTTTTTGTTACTGGGCCGATTGCTTTGAAAATCGATATTTGACTATGGCAGAAAGCATAGAGACGGAATTTGTGGTCAAAATTTAAAAAATAGGCCGCCATTTTGAACTTTTTTGTTACTGGGCCGATTGCTTTGAAAATCGATATTTAACTATGGCAGCAAGCATAGAGAAGGAATTTATGGTCAATATTTAAAAAAGTGGCCGCCATTTTGAACTTTTTAGTTACTGGGCTGATTGCTTTGAAAATCGATATATGACTATGGCAGCAAGCATAGAGAAGGAATTTGTGGTCAAAATTTAAAAAAGTGGCCGCCATTTTGAACTTTTTTGTTACTGGGCCGATTGCTTTGAAAATCGATATTTGACTATGGCAGCAAGCATAGAGAAGGAATTTGTGGTCAAAATTTAAAAAAGTGGCCGCCATTTTGAACTTTTTTGTTACTGGGCCGATTGCTTTGAAAATCGATATTTTACAGTGGCAGCAAGCATAGAGAAAGAGTTTGTGGTCAAAATTTAAAAAATAGGCCGCCATTTTGAACTTTTTTGTTACTGAGCCGATTGCTTTGAAAATCGATATTTTACAGTGGCAGCAAGCATAGAGAAAGAGTTTGTGGTCAAAATTTAAAAAATAGGCCGCCATTTTGAACTTTTTTGTTACTGGGCCGATTGCTTTGAAAATCGATATTTGACTATGGCAGCAAGCATAAAGAAGGAATTTGTGGTCAAAATTTAAAAAAGTGGCCGCCATTTTGAACTTTTTTGTTACTGGGCCGATTGCTTTGAAAATCGATATTTGACTATGGCAGCAAGCATAGAGAAGGAATTTGTGGTCAAAATTTAAAAAAAGTGGCCGCCATTTTGAACTTTTTTGTTACTGGGCCGATTGCTTTGAAAATCGATATTTGACTATGGCAGCAAGCATAGAGAAGGAATTTGTGGTCAACATTTAAAATAGTGGCCGCCATTTTGAACTTTTTTGTTACTGGGCCGATTGCTTTGAAAATGGATATTTGACTATGGCAGCAAGCATAGAGAAGGAATTTGTGGTCAAAGTTTAAAAAAGTGGCCGCCATTTTGAACTTTTTTGTTACTGGGACGATTGCTTTGAAAATCGATATTTGACTATGGCAGCAAGCATAGAGAAGGAATTTGTGGTCAAAATTTAAAAAAGTGGCCGCCATTTTGAACTTTTTTGTTACTGGGCCGATTGCTTTGAAAATCGATATTTGACTATGGCAGCAAGCATAGAGAAGGAATTTGTGGTCAATATTTAAAAAAGTGTCCGCCATTTTGAACTTTTTTGTTACTGGGCAGATTGCTTTGAAAATCGATATTTGACAATGGCAGCAAGCATAGAGAAAGAATTTGTAGTCAACATTTTAAAAAGTGGCCGCCATTTTGAACTTTTTTGTTACTGGGCCGATTGTTTTCAAAATTGATATC
Organism: Coenonympha arcania; assembly: GCA_036785405.1. Taxonomy (NCBI): domain Eukaryota; kingdom Metazoa; phylum Arthropoda; class Insecta; order Lepidoptera; family Nymphalidae; genus Coenonympha; species Coenonympha arcania. Next base: position 17,272,308 of record CM072067.1, on the reverse strand, counting down.
TGATTATCGCAGCGAGCATAGAAAAGGAATTTTTGGTAAAAATTTAAAAGAATTGGCCACAATTTTGTACTTATATGTCTTACCATGGTAGCAAGCAACCACGGCCGGATGGACGAACGGACGGTGGAGTCTTAGTAAGAGCTTTTACCGTTTGGGTACGGAACCAAAAAATGGCCACCATATTTAACTTTTTTGTGACGATCGAATTTTTCAAAATCAATATGTGACTATTACAAGGAAGCAAGAGAAAATTTTGTGGGCAAAATGGTGTGTAGTGCAGGAATTTTGGAAATTAAACCACCATAGTAAAGCATAACTCAGAAGTTAACGTGAGCGAAGCCGCGGGCGTTTGCTAGTAAATATATATTTTTTTCATGATTATGGTATATTAAATGGATAAAATATAATAGCTACATTCGGTCATAAATAGCTTTTATGTTTGACAGGCACTGCCGCGAATGAGAAATGTTTTTGAGACGGCCTCAATTCTCAATTCTCAAGTGGCGGTGCTCATTTCATTTGTTTGCGGGAAATATTTGCGGGAGGGCGGCCGGAGGGGTATTTTTGCGGCTTTGAGGGAGGTTGTTATTAAAATTGTGCTTACACTGTGCTTCAATTTCTTATTATAGCGGCCAGGAGCAGTGATGGATCAGCGGTTAAAGCTACTTCGGATCAGATGTCCGGGGTTCGAAGTTTCGAACCTCAATCATCTCTACGAGTATACCTCTGAAATCTTTTTGTAATAAATACACAATATTTGAATATTAATTGAATCAGTGATACAAATAGAAGCAGTGGTTCGAACCCGGACATGCATCTCTGTTTCTATGAAACTGTGTGTTTGTGGTAACGAAAATAACTGTATCACTTGCTTAACTGTGAAGGGAATCAAGTGCTAAATCATAAAAGAGAATTGAAATCATTTAAAGAAAATGTTCAGGGTAAAATTATGATCGTATGGCATCCAGTGTGCATAACTCGTAACAAAGCATAGTAAGTAGCATTGCAGAATAGGCTACACTAGCTTTTGCCCGCGGCTTCGCCCGCGTGAATTTCGGGCTGTTACAAATACCGTGGGAGCCAACGATTTTCTGGGATAAAAAGTAGCATACGGGATAGACAAACAGTCAAATACTACAACAACTAAAAGAAACATCGGCTTAGTTGTTTTACTGCTCTTCCCGCTTTCGTCCTTAATCAATATAGGTTCAACTACGGGGCTCAATGTATCTACCCATTTTCACATTGCTCATCTAAAACATAATATATTCATAACGAATTTTTGATAACTGGCTTAGTTTTTTAGTAATGAGGTAAAACGTCGTTTTACTGATATATTCTTCCACAACGCTGCATACCAACCTATTCTTACCTAAGCTAACCTGGAGTTCTTGCAATTTCAGCAGCTGTGTACCCATTTTCACATTTATCGTATTACTTTCCCATATCCCTTGTCAACTAAAACAAAAATTTTCAGTAGCAAAACAGTTATTAGTTTAAAACCTATGTTATATGGGTACCCGTTTTCACAAATATAATATTTTTAACCCGTATCTCATTGACTCATCTAAACTCATCTATCTCAACTAAAACAAAAAAAACTTATAGTGAAACAATGGTAAGTCAGAATTTATATAGGTATTTAATATTACAGTTACAATATTACTAACCCCAAATCCCATTGCTCAACTTAAACACACAATGTAAATAGAGACCTATTTAGGTACCCATTTTCACATTTATAGCATTATAATCCCATATCCCATTTTTCAACTAAAACACACATTGTTAATAGCGAAAAAGTTGTAAGTTTAGGGTCTGTATTGGTACCCGTTTTCTCAGTTATAATGTTATATTAACCCATAACCCATTGCTAAACACACATTGTTAAAAGCGTACAGTGCTAAGTTCAGAACCTATATGGTGCCCATTATCACAGCTGTAGTGATCAGTAGTAGTAGTATCAGATCTGTAGTATCATTAGCTTTTGCCCACCGCCCTGCCTGTGTCAAATTCGCTTTTTAACAAATCCTGAGGAAAACATAAATTTCCCGTTCCCATTCAATATTACAACCTTATACATACTTTCAAAGATGTTTGCTTTAGCTACGTACCTATAGATGTAGCTATAGATTGCTGTAAAAATTTCCCACGGGAACTATGGAATTTCCCGGAATAAAAAGTAGCCTATGTGTTAATCCGGGTTATAAGCTATCTATGTTCCAAATTTCAGCCAAATCGGTTCAGTAGTAGCGGCGGGAAAGCGGAACAAACATACAAACAAACTTACTTTCCCATTTATAATATTAGTAAGGATAGTAATATAGTAATAGTAAAGTATAGTAAAGTATAATAGTATAATATAGTATATATAGTATAGTATGTAAGTATGTAATATATAGTGTGATAGTGTGATAGTGTGATATAGTGTGATACACCTACTTTCAGGACAGATTGTCAAAGTAATCTACCTATAGCTGTAGCTATAGATTACTGTTGAAAATTAGGGTTTTTTAAATATCCCATGGGAACTATGGATTTTTCCGGGACAAAAAGTAGCCTATGTTTTAATCCGGGTTATAAGCTATCTATGTTCCAAATTTCAGCCAAATCGGTTCAGTAGTTGCGGCGTGAAGGAGTAACAAACATACACACTTACACACACACACACACACACACTTACACACAAACTTTCGCCTTTATAATATTAGTGTGATAGTGTGAAGTGTGATTTTGTCTCGGAATAATCCATAATTCCAGTAAGATAAGTGAAAAACTGAATTTCCCGAGGGTAAAAGTTAGGTAGATAAATATTATACAATACTTCAAACAAGTGGAAATCCGGTGTAGTAGCTGCGAGGGATGCGAAGCGGTCTGTATGTAATGCAATAAAGGGCGTAAGGAACCCGCGATGTCGCGTGATGCGATGCGTGAAGTTGTAACTACTACGCAACAGAGGGCTAGAGGGGCTAGGTATGACAGGGTGTCTGTGAGGCGGCAGTGAGGTCACGAGGCAGCGACACCTGTTGCTGCCACAACAAGTGACTGCTTGCACAGAATACTCAATAGCGTATTTTAACTGAAGAAGACCAATCAAGAGCAAGTCAGCTCTGTCTATCTTAATTCTATTTCTTCCGGCAAATTGCCGACTGTATTTGAGTAACCTGTCGACAGTTTGCGCCACGTAAGTAGATTCTTATTTGCTACTTGTAGCTTCATGCCTGTAATTCGGAGAGCGCCTGACTTGTAGCTGAGAACAGCCTCACACCGCAATATCTCAAACTTGAAACTTCACACAACCATAATTTTAACCGCAATAGTTTGTTCGCGTGGTATTCCAACAGTGCCAGAAAAATATCACTCGAGTTGCAGAAATGTACGCTTCTTCAATATAAAAAGATATACATTTAATTGTAAAATAATTGTTTTCCCAAATGCAGAAAGGATATGAATAAAAGTGCTTACTAAAGCTGTACAGACGGTTTTCATTTTTGTCTCTAAAATTCGCCGCAAATTACGGTTTGAACCCGTTAAGGGGATTTATTGAATTTATTTTTGTCTTTCTCACTCTCACGGAGATTTGGTAGGTGCGACATGCAGCGTCGCGGAAGAATATAACAGAAAAACGACCTTTTACCTAATTACTCAAAAACTAAGCTGTTTATCAAAAATCTGTTTCTTAGCGTTTTTGGATATTATTATTACCGACACTTTAGAACAAAAATTACAATTACATCCAATGTAGTGTCCGATAAAAACTAGAAAAACTGAGATTTTAGAGCAACTTTTGGGAGAACTTTCTATCGAGAAAATTTTATCCAATCGTGTTTCTGCTTCTTAGCGATTTTAGATTAAAAACCCAAATACATGACGTGTAAATTTGAAAGCTCGAAAGTAATCGTCTTTATAGTTTTTGCATAAAACTTCATTCAAAATTACAAAAATACGGCCTGTAGGCCGTTAAAATGTTGTATTCATGTTTTCAGTTACGAAATCTTAGTTTCAGAATATGTGTTAGGTATTGTGGTGATATTCTTAGGTAGTATTGTGAGTATTGCGACTGTCAACGAGCGAGCACCTCCATTGATTCGAGGGGCGACAACAATGCCTCGTGCGTCACCGAGCAAAGATGTTCACGCACAGTTGCCGATTACACGGGTTAGTTACTGTGACTGACTGTCGTTGCTAAGCAGTAAGGTGCTGACTGCGCACTGAGATGCTATGCGGAGCTGAGAATATATGAGTTTAGCTAAACTACTATAGAGACAATTGTGAAGACAATAGATAGTAAGTAGTTTAAATATTGCTTCTTCTACATTAGGACATAATTATACCAACTTAGAGTTTACACATACAAACATTTTAGTACTCGGCAGCATTTAGGTACGCATTTTTGTATGAAGAGTAGGCATTTTTGTATCTTAAACAAATACTTAAAAATAGGTACTTATCGTTATCTCTCGTTTAAAAATCACCATCGCAAAACCTTTTCAGAGAGTGTTACTTCTAGTCAATGAGTAAGTTTTTTATAGTATACTCGTAGGTAAGTGTTGTCGCTAAGAAAAGCATCTGTTATAAAATGGCGTCACCAGTAACGTGCACGGCCAGCTTAATAGATACCTATTCATAAGCAAAAGCTATTCGGACAGAATATTTTTGTGAAAAGATAATCGATAGCTTGTCACTTCTTCGCTGGTGGTGGGATTCATGCCTAAGGTGCTTAAAGGGTTATTCTATTTGTTGCAAGCCTCGCAACTCGTAATGATCACAAAACACTTGACATCTGTGACGCGCTTGACCCCGACCCTTGCCCCTGGCGGAGCCCTCGCGGAGGAACTGATCTTCGACATCTTTAGCACTGATTCACTTCACCGTAAAGATGGCAATCATGACATTAGCATGATAATACTTATTCCATTCATTTTGTAAACTCATTCAATCATTCATGTTTTAGTACGCGTCCATTTCCTCAAACTAGATAAGTAAACAATTTTAAATAAGTCATTGTAACAAGTACATCACCGAAACGATTTAGCTGATATTTGTAGTATTGACATTGCATTGAATTGACTTCTTTATCACAATCCATGATTCGCCATGCGTGCGATTTATGAGCAACTGAATTAGGTATCCGCAAGTGGAGTTTTTCTATAAATTAGTTCCAGTGCATTTATATTACGCGCTACAAAAATGCGCGTGGGCGGAATGGAATGGTGTAAACTTGCATGAGCGGGCACGTGCGTCGCGTGCGCAGCACCTGCACGGAGCTCGGCCCGTCGGGCGCGGGAAGTGTAAACACCGCTGAAAAAATTGTTCATCCAATAAAATGATATGATAAAAATGAAAAAAAAATGAAAACCTCTTTCGTCTGCTTACAAGATGGTCTTTTGTAATATTATCTCTGATATATAAAATTCTCGAGCCAATGTTTGTTACTGAAACTCCTCCGAAACGGCTCTTTCGGAAATTTTCATTGTATGTTCCGTAGGTCTGAGAGTAGGTGCTAAGCTATTATTTTGCATGTTTCTAATGGTAAAACAACGTTTGCCGGGTCAGCCAGTAATATGTAAAATTCTCGTGTCGTAGTGTTTTTTAACCAAACTCCTCCGAAACGGCTGGGCCTCGATTATTTTTGAATTTTTAAAATATGAGCCAGAGCCGAATTTTGTTTCTGTTTTCGAGTTGTAGAGTAGGTATGACACTTCATAAGCGTTTGTAAGTTAGACATGTTAATTGAAAGAATACACATTTGATTATTGTGTTATTGGAGATTGAACATCACAAGCCGACAGTTATTCAGCTAATTAATCACCTCCGCTGTAACACTTCACTCGTGTAATATTGGCAATCAACTAATTCACCGCGAGCGCCAATTCACTGTCACAATATTATGTTTCAAGTATTAAGTGAGAAACGTCAATATTTGCCATTCGTTCGTAACAGATATTATTGCGATGGTATTTGTGTTATAATTATTCAAGTGTTTTTTATTTCATGTGCAAAATAAAGCTTGGTATTTCTAATACTCTGCAAGTTTAATATAACTTTAAGTGTACATAAGCTCTACGAGTATTTTACTTGAAACAGCGTGTAAGTAGAAATTACACATAGGTATTACAGTCATATTTATGAATACTTTATGAAATACAGATCATAAAGCAAGAAACTGGCCTAAATGATTGTTACAGCTATTCAAACATTACCGACCGAATGGCGTAGCGGTAGCAAACCTGCAGTCTGCGTCGGAGGTCGTGGGTTCGATTCCCACTACTGGTAAATGTGATGTGATGTCATTTGTGTGATGAGCATGAATGTTTTCCAGTGTCTGGGTGTTTTTCAATATTTATGTATATTTATCAGTTATATAGTACCTTTAAAACAAGCTATCGCTTACTTTTGGGCTAGATTGCGATGTGCGATGTGCAATGATTGGAGATTGGGGTTGTTTTACAGATAATTCCATGTAGGTACCTACATTGAGCTATACGCCGAAGGCATTGAACAAATAGTGCATCTGATATTGGCCCAATCTTTGATACGTACGACAAACATTCTATTTTAGACAAATATGAACACGCTCGTCTTGTCCTCTTCTGTTGAAGAAATACATAGATATGAGCTGAATCATTGTCTATCGTAATAATTATTTTGATTGTCGTTCATCGAAGGCGGTATAAGCGTCGAGTTGGCGGTATAAGAAAAGCAATGATTTTAATTAATTTCTGCAAATTCTCTGAGCTCATCGGTTTTATGTCGCGGAGAATTTTAATAATTTCAATGTGACAGTGCGGGGCACGGGATAGGGAGGGGATGGCAGCAGGGGGGTAACAGACAGCAATCCCCGGATATAACAATTAAATGAGTCATTACATAAAATATAAAACGTTTTACAGAAATTCATGCCTCGACCGCTTAATTAAATCGTATCTCCCCATTTACGCTGTAATAAGCCCCTGTGCTGAAACCGCGTGTTCCGCTACTGGAGGTCAACATTTAATAAATTATATTTGCTCAAAACATGAAATATGAAACGCGAAGCCCAACTTGGGTGTTTCATTTCACTTCACTTCACTCACGACAGAGATCGTGTTGAAAGGTTAATTAAGTTTTGTTTTGATTGTTGTTTTTCGCGAAATAAAGTTATTGTATTTGTTGGACTTTCATTTTACCCGAGTGCCAAGGAATGGTTTTGTTTTTTGGGCGTATCTTTAGTTAGTAAATTTCTTTATTATCTCGTGTCTTTCAAACGGCTGAATCGATGTTGACAGTTAAGGTATCGCTAGATTCGTCTTTAGAAACCCGATTAGTAAATAACCAAACCTATCTAGTGGAGTATCAAAATCAAGGAAGTTAATAAAAGGACATTACTGAAATATACAAAAGCCATAAGTTTAAATTTAATTTTACATGTAAACTTTATTATCAGCCATTCTCAGTAAACCGAGTTTATGTGAGGCGAGTTTGCAGCGGCTGTGTTCGTGATTGGATTATTGTAATCGGATCAATTAAATTGTAATTGATCCGATGATCGATTCAATGTAATGCCTTTACAACATATAATATGTAATGCCTTTATAACCTACTATATATACTATGGCTGTTGGGATTATTAGTGGTACTTATACCATAATGTCTTTCATTATTATTATAAATAGATAGAATTGTGCTTGACAATCGTGCCTGATGGAAATCAGTGACGAGATTTAAAAATGCCTATTTACTTCTTAATGCTTATTTATTTCTCTTGAAGGCACACATATTGTATTCGGCTTGAAACAGGAATAGAATGCGTCCCACCTTAGAGATATATTAAACCACGAAGGCGCGCCCCACTTTGTCGAAATAGCTTATGTTTCATTCGATTCGTATGGATTTTGAAAGAGTGAATATAGATATCGATTCGTATCAGAAACGGGGAAGAAAACTTTTCGTGCGGGTTTATGCCACCTCTCTAGGTGTATTCCTATCAAAAGTTGAAGTGCTGAACTGCGAAAAAGTTATAATGTTCTTATTCAAATGAAGACCTACGGCGTCAGTTCTATTGTATTACTAGGTACCTATGTATAGTTATATATACAAACTAGTAGGGCGCGTGAGTGCGCGGGCCACATGTGGCCCGCGTGCAGTCTTCCCGCCCATAAAACTATCGCCGTCATCTCCATCGCCAATTGGAATCCGATTGGCAGTGGGCTGAAAAAATTACGTAGAAGCACGGTCATGGTTTTAAAGATAGTTAAGGGCTGTTCCAACAAAAAATACCGCTGAACCTCATCGGATGAGGTTCAGCGTATTTTTGTTCGAGCAGCCCTTAACTATCTTTAAAACCACGACCGTGCTCCTCAATCATCATCCAAATCCTAGATGATCATCTATTCTAATATTTTTCTCTGGCGGTTCTCCGTAGAACTGCGTCAATGACTTGCATAGTTCCCTACTTATTGTGGCATGTACATTGTACATTTTCCATCGAAAAATAAATTACGCCACTTTGATTTTTTTTTCCATTCATCCCGTAATCCTTGACATCCTGATCACCTCTTGCTAAGAAACCACTCTATTATCTTTTATACTTTTTGAGTTAGAACAACACGAAAAATGTATGGCGGCCATTTTGACTTTTTTCCAGCTCACTGCCAATTGCATGAGGTTCCGAGTATTTTTTGTTTGAGCAGTCCCCACCTAACTATAATATCTTGCCCGTGCTCCTCGACAGTCTTCAAAACCCTCAATCATTATCTCATTCCATATTTTTCTCTGAGAGTCCTCCAAAAAACCGCATCAAAGTACTACATGTTTCACAACTTATCAATAGTCTCTTCGATATTCCCCATACATTTTCTATGAAAAAATAAATTCCGCCATTTTGAATTTTTTTTCTATCCATCGAATAGACCTTCGAGTTCTGATCACCTCTTGTCAAGAAACCGTTCTTCCATCTTTTATACTTTCCGAGATATCGGCGAAATTCGAATGGCGGCCATTTTGAATCCGCCATTTTGAAAATTTTTTGAGCTCACTGCCAATTGGATGACGTTTCAAATGACATTTGGTCGAGCACCCCCCACCTATCTTCAATACCCTGGCTGTGCTCTTCACCCGTCTCCGAAATCCTCAATCATCAGCTCTCTCCGTATTTTTCCTCCTCATGAATTTTTCTCCTCTATACGACGTAGTCCTTGAAAAAAAAAATTTCATACAAAATTGTTCAGGAGAGGTGATCAATGAGTGAATCAGCACGAGTAGCTATATTTTTTTTGTTCAAACAGTCCTTAACTATCTTTAAAACCATGACCGTGCTCCTCAATCATCAACCTAATCCTAGATCATCATCTCTTTTCACATTTTTCTTTGGCCGAAAAACTGCATCAATGCTTTGCATAATTATATTCGAAATGTAAATTTTCTATGAAAAAATAAATTCCACCATTTTGATTTTTTTTCTACCCATCAAAAACACCTTCGGGTCCTGCATTTGCTAAGAAACCACTCTCTTATCTTTTATACTTTCCGAGATAGAACAACACGACATTAGTATGGCGGCCATCTTGAATCCGCCATTTTGGATTTTTTTCAGCTCACTGCCAATTGCATGAGGTTCCGAGTATTTTTTGTTTGCGCAGTCCCCACCTTACTATAATACCTTGCCCGTGCTCGTCGACCGTCTTAGAAACCCTCAATCATCATCACATTCCATATTATTCTCTGGAAGTTCTCTGAAGAATCACATCATACACTTGCAAAGTTTTCAAATTTTCGTCTCTTCAAAATTCCCCATACATTTTTTCTATGAAAAAAAAAAATTCCGCCATTTTGAATTTTTTTTCCATCCATCTAATAGACCTTCGGGTCCTGATCACTTCTTGTCAAGAAACCGTTCTTCCATCTTTTATACTTTCCGAGATATCGGCGAAATTCGAATGGCGGCCATTTTGAATCCGCCATTTTGAAAATTTTTTGAGCTCACTGCCAATTGGATGACGTTTCAAATGACATTTGGTCGTGCACCCCCCACCTATCTTCAATACCCTGGCTGTGCTCCTCACCCGTCTCCGAAATCCTCATTCATCAGCTCTCTCCGTATTTTTACTCCTCATGAATTTTTCTCCTCTATACGACATCGTCCTTGAAAAAAAAAATTTTCATACAAAATTGTTCAGGAGAGGTGATCAATGAGTGAATCAGCACGAGTAGCTATATATATATTAACTAGTAGGTTGCGTGGGGGCGCGGGCCACATGTGGCCCGCGTGCTGTCTTCCCGCCTATAAAAAAATCCCCTTTCATTTTGTATGAAAAAAAAAAATCCGCTATTTTGAATTTTTTTTCGCTCCATCGAATAGACCTTCGGGTCCTGATCACTTCTTGTCAAGAAACCGTTCTTCCATCTTTTATACTCTTCGAGATATTGGCGAGATTCGTTTGGCGGCCATTTTGAATTCGCCATTTTGAATTTTTTTTCAGCTCACTGGCAATTGGATGACGTTCCAAATGACATTTGGTCGAGCACCCACCACCTATCTACGATACCCTTGGCTGTGCTCTTCATCCGTCTTCGAATTCCTCAATCATCAGCTCTCTCCGTATTTTTCCTCCGAATGAATTTTTCCCTTATATACGAAATGGTCATTGAAAAAAAATTTTTTCATACAAAATTGTTCAGGAGAGGTGATCAATGAGTGAGTCAGTGAATCAGCACGAGTAGCTATATATATATTAACTAGTAGGGCGCGTGGGGGCGCGGGCCACATGTGGCCCGCGTGCTGTCTTCCCGCCCATAAAAAATCCCTTTAAAATTTCCCATACATTTTCTATGAAAAAATAAATTCCGCAATTTTGATTTTTTTTTCTGTTCATCGAATAGACCTTTGGGTCCTGATCACTTCTTGTTAAGAAACCGTTCTTCCATCTTTTATAATTTCCGAGATATCGACGAAATTCGTTTGGCGGCCATTTTGAATCCGCCATTTTGAAATTTTTTTCAGCTCACTGCCAATTGGATGACGTTTCAAATGACATTTGGTCGAGCACCCCCCACCTATCTGCAATAGCCTTGGCTGTGCTCTTCACCTGTCTTCGAAATCCTCAATCATCAGCTCTCTCCGTATTTTTCCTCCGAATGAATTTTTCCCTTCTATACGAAATGATCATTGAAAAAAAAAAATTTCATACAAAATTGTTCAGGAGAGGTGGTCAATGAGTCAGTCAGTCAATCAGTGAATCAGCACGAGTAGCTATATATATATTAACTAGTAGGGTGCGTGGGGGCGCGGGCCACATGTGGCCCGCGTGCTGTCTTCCCGCCCATAAAAAACCCCTTCAAAATTCCCTATACATTTTCTATGGAAAATATAAATTCCGCCATTTTGAATTTTTTTTCTATCCATCGAATAGACCTTTGTGTCCTGATCACCTCTTGTCAAGAAACCGTTCTTCCATCTTTTATACTCTTCGAGATATCGGCGAAATTCGTTTGGCGGCCATTTTGAATCCGCCATTTTGAAATTTTTTTCAGCTCACTGCCAATTGGATGACGTTCCAAATGACATTTGGTCGAGCACCCCCCACCTATCTTTGATACCCTGGCTGTGCTCTTCACCTGTCTCCGAAATCCTCACTCATCAGCTCTCTCCGTATTTTTCCTCCGAATGAATTTTTTTCTTTTATACGACACCATCCTTGAAAAAATTTTTTTTCATACAAAATTGTTCAGGAGAGGTGATCAATGAGTGAGTCAGTCAGTCAATGAGTGAATCAGCACGAGTAGCTATATATATATTAAAGAAACGAGAAGAAGCTTAAATAAATAAAGAAATTCGTCTTTGCGTCCATCCAGAAATCATAATATTTATTGCTTATTTGTCCGCGAGAACTACTCAAGCATAAATAAGCCTCCGCGATAAAATGTGGAAATATTGTAGAGAAATAGAGATCTTTATATCTTCGTTCGGAGAAACATAATAATATTATCATTATTTGTATTTCATAAGACTGTTATAGTAACGTAACTTCCGACATTTTGTATACACAAAACAAACCTCATATTGTGGATTTCAATCTTCATTTTGCCAAAGGAAAAGGGTAAGTAGGAGCGTGGGTGGAGAGATTAATTTAACAGCGGTGAAGGCAGCGGGTTTCGTCTACGCCGACTCATCGGTCGGACCTCACAATGCAGAGGGCGCTGTGACCCTCGACCCTCGAGGTGCCTCATTACCAGACCCGAAATATTTCACCTGATGAAACCTCAACATTGTAGTGGATGCTTTGATGTAGGCCTGCGCCTCTACCTGGAGGTTATTGTAATAAAACATTCATATAGGAAATATTACAATCAGAAACAGACTATAAACTTACCTGCCTTTAATTCTACTCTACTCCTTTTATTTTACAAATGTGTGAGTTTATTTGTTTGAATGTTTGTTACTTAGCTTATCAGCTGGATGAATGTATAGGCTTCTTTTTATTCCAGTAAAGTCAACAATTCCGAAGGGATTTAAAAATATCGTAAGTATGAACATCTAGATAGGCTGTACAGAAATACAAAGAAAGAAAGTCTTTATGTTTTGTATCCTTATTACTCATTCAGAAGAAATAGAATCACGAACAAAAAAATGTGCAATCCGTAATAAAAATATATTGCTAAAGTGAACTTCCTTGAGAGCAGGTAAAAAGGGAGTGGGAACGGGAATAGGAAATTTCCGATTCAAAAAATTATCGATAAATTGCACCTCCGAAGTAAATTAAAAATGCGAAGTCTAAAATTTTAACGCAAACCTTCGCTCATCTAAATATTCAAACACCTAATACTTTGAAGGAGTTTGTATGATTGATGGTGTTAAAAATGCTTCTGTGGCAAAAAATAAAGAGCATTTCAGCCGGTGTAACTCTAAAAACAGGTCCTCGGCGTTTATTGATGAATCGGTTCAGAGTGAAATTTAATTTTTCTCTGAATTATATTTTCGTGCTATACGTTTTCAGTGGCCACGACATTACTATAGTATATATTAAACATAATATAACCAGTCAAGTGCGAGTCAGACTCGCGTAGAGCGTTCTGTACTACAGAAACGAGACGGTGATGAATACTAATTTGTTAACGAACTGCAAAACTAGCTTTGTTTGTAGATGTTGATTGTTTATATCAAATTTGAAAATACTAACCTATTTAGAACGTTACTTTCACGTTAGCGACTTCCTTGATAAAGAGGGAACAGTATTATTATCAACATTTGGCATAATAAATAAAATAATAAAGCCCATTCATAATATGATAATATGTCCCCCCCAAATGGGACCTACAGTTGTCTTATTTGAATTTTAAAACCTTCGATAGGGGTAAGGTTTTATATTAGGGTACTCAGCTATTCCAAATTCCGTGTCGATAGCTTCAATAGCTACTGAAATAATCGATTGCGACAAGATGGCAAAAGTTTGGACAAAGTCCGATAACGGTTCCAATTTTAGCCTTTGGCTACGGAACCCTAAAATTGAAAACGATCATAAGCTTGGAGTGAAATGAGCGAGGCTGTGCGTGGGGCGGCCCTTCCTCGGTTTAGTAATTATTTTCCCTTGTTCTCTCCGTCCTCGGCCGAACCTGCTCTATCTGAGATTGTGAGATGTAAATCTTCAGGGATTTACGTCAAATCCAATATTTTATTTTGACGAAACTGCGTACATTTGGTAACAAAACATACACAAAGGACACATTTTGCTAATACATTAAGTAAAAGTACGTATATTTATATTTAACTTCTATATTCTAATCTTAAATGTACCTAATAAATAAGATCCTTATTTCCAGGCACGTGCAAATAATGGAGCGCTATCATTTCACTGTTCCCTCAAAGCTTTAGCACGAGGTTATTCAAGAGGTTATTTAAACAAACTCCCTAAGAGCCATCAACGCAATAGTATTTCCTCTGGTGATGCAAATGTTCATGGGTAGTGCTGATTGATTATGAAGGCAATCTGCACAATTGAAGTAAATAGTATGATGTATCAAAGGTATTATAGAAGCTATACCTCTATGTGTTGTAGTTATCTATAGCTGTAGCAGTGGCTATAGTATATCATGTGTTAGGTAGTTAGTTACTAGTGACACTCAGTGTTTTGTGAATGCACTGAATTTTTTTTTACTATTATATCTATCCCTAGGAACATTATAGAATAATGATTCAGACTAGTGATCCAGACAGTTGCAGACAGTTGCAAGTTTAACACTTGACTATTGTTGGCTAGTATTATCTATTCCTTCCACCCGTTTTGTCCGTCGTCCAATGTCAATGTTAGCATAGTTTAACCGTGATAAAGTCATATCACACTCTACATCATGTCACACTTTTCTATTCAGTTGCAAACCTTTTCAACGCGATAAGCTCTTTAGGAACGTAGATTCTTTTTTAAATATTTGATAGCAGCTGAACCTGAGTGTGCTATTTCAAGCGTGTTTGAAGTTAAACATTTGTTTCGTGTAAACGCTTTGTTTGAGTTTTAAAATTATCTCTCCTTTGACCGCGCTGTTGTGAGGTACCTCTCGCTTCCACTGGATGTTTCTAAAATCCAGTTTATACTGTAATAACGACTGTTGATAACAATGTATGTAAATATGATAACTCTGGTGTAGTGAGGGCGGTGTCGGATTGCAGCGGGAGGCCGGGATTCGATTACTGACCAAGGCTATTTGGGATTTTCTAAACTAGCTCTGGTCTGGTCAGAGACCTTTTTACCGTATCATAGTTGGCAGTAGCTACGCAACTAATAACCTTCCGCTGCGATGTTGTGTGACTTTAGAATTCTTCTATTTCTTTCCATCTGTTGCCATTATCAGTGGAATGCATTTCATTTGAATGCACTTCAATATTATCGTCAATCGAGTTATCATTTTGGTAGCTCCTGCAGGCAGCATTCGCGTATGTAAGAAACACATCGTTTTATTTTTTGACTTCTGTTACATTTGGTTTGTAACCTGCCTTCCAAACCTGGCGGTAGACTTTTGCCTTTTCATAAGAGCTTATATTTAAGCCTTTGTGAAAAATAAAGATTTTCGTTTTGCGATCGTATCACTAAAGTATGCATTCTGTGCTCTTTTAACGTAACTTCTTATCTATGGTTTTTTAGAATAATAGGACTAAAAAGCATGAGTTCTTTTCAGCTAAAAGTAAATGCAGAAAACGAATTTTTATTTTCAATTTTTATCCACAAATCAGGGCATTAATTAAATTATAACAGTGTATCCACATTGTACTTGGTAAAACACACAATCCATCAGCGCGGTAGGCACGGACTTCCTTTCAGTCATTTCATGCAGTTTGATTTACGCCGCTCATTAAACGCTAAATCCGTCCCCCCTCCCCCCCCCCCGGGAGCGCTATATTTAACGCACAGTTCACGTTAACTCGCCGGTCGCCGGTAAACGAAACTGATCAAAATAACACGTTTATGTCATTTCACAGAATGTAAGCCGTCTGAAATAATTTCGTAGATGCCTCTGTAATGTACTAGTAAGATGATAAACTGAAAAGTTACGACTCTTTTATTTTTGTATTAGCGGAGGTCAAGAGAGGTTACTTTTTGTCCATTTACGAGTACACTGCTGGGGGCTGGTTCTGTATCATTCGGTTTGTTAATAAGAAACCCTCACTTGGTTATTAACTAAGAAAATGGAAGATTTTTTTTTCATTCTTTTTGCACAAGTTACCAACCTATAGCTAGGTTGGTATGTTATAATGTCAACATACCATGTACAGTTTTTTGACGTGATAACGTTTAATAAATTGATGAACACCAGCAGCACTCATGAAAAATAGTAACGTTCCGCGTAACGTTCCACCTGAGCCTATGCGTGCAAGCGAGAGCGCGCAACAAGCGATTTATAGAGGCACGATAAAACAAACGATAGAGAGATGAAATGAAATGAAATGGAATGGAATGGAATGGAATGGAATGGAATGGAATGGAATGGAATGGAATGGAATGGAATGGAATGAAATGAAATGAGTAGTAGTAAATCTATCGTCCGTAAACCAACTTTACAGACAACCAATATTTTTTTTACTAGCGGACGCCCGTGGCTCCGACCCCATGAATTTCGGTTTTTCACAATACCCGTGGAAACCATGGTTTTTTCGGGATAAAAACTAGCCTATGTTTTAATCCAGGTTATAAACTATCTCCAATCCAAATTTCGGCCGAATCGGTTCTGCAGATAAATTTCTCATCTACGAAGATGAGAAATAATATATTATTTATACTAGCTTTTGCCCGCGGCTCCGCCCGCGTTAAATTCGATTTTTACTAATCCCGAGAAAAAATTTAATTTCCTTTTCAATGACCTTTACACCTACTTTCAGGAAAGATTGTCAAAGTAATCTACCTATAGCTGTAGCTATAGATTACTGTTGAAAATTAGGGTTTTTTAAATATCCTATGGGAACTATGGATTTTCCCGGGATAAAAAGTAGCCTATATCCGGGTTATAAACTATTTAATATGTTCCAAATTTCAGCCAAATCAGTTCTGTAGTTGCGGCGTGACACACACACACACACACACACACACAAACTTTCGCCTTTATTATAAAGTGTTAAGTGTGATATGCGGTAAATTTGTACTAATTTCGGTGAAAAATTAACCTTTCCCATGATTCTTCATTGATTAGAAAATAAATGAAATCGCCTAAAATAGTTAAAAGACCCCGTCAAGTGGAAACGCAGCCTTAGCGCGACGCGACGCGATGTCCCGCGGGAGCGAGGGTCAGTATGATAGCCCCGTTTGGTGAAAATACCAACTCGCCTGACCTACTGTATTAATTATTATAATTTAATATTCAAGTTTTCTGAAGCTCGCCCCATTTATGAACATAATATTTTATAACGCAGTTAAAACTAATGGGGCCAGACTCTGAAAACAGATTGCTTCTCGTTCCCCGTACCGACAAATTAGTACTATAACATCTTCGTCTTCATCGTCACTTATCATTAGGTAAAACAGACCGGGCCAGGTAAAATAGAGTCAAACTCGCCCACCGAGGGTTTCACTCTACAAAAGAAATAGGTAATAGGTCAATCATTTTTGTTAACGAACCGCAAACTTACTTACTTTCTTTTTAAAGAAAGATAAAATTGTTAATATTAAAAAAGCTAAGAGTGTTTATTTTCCTATACCTACACGCAATCCCTTTTGATCCCTTAAAGAGAGTACGGGTATTCTAGGAATGCGAAAAGTTCAGAGTTCAGACAGGCCATGTGTACTTCGAATGTTAAGTATAAAAGTAAGAGTAACAAAAATAATATGTACGTGGTGCTGCCCAACTAACGGGTTTAAACCCAGCAGTGATGGAAGAGATAGAGTTACGTGATAGAGAGGCAAGTTAATACCATAGACCTGGGAAACAATAAGGACAGACCCCGTCTACAAAATTAGCGGGACTATTGTTAATCTGTAAAGTAGCGCATAAAATGGCGTCGCCTAGGGTAGTAACTCACAAATCTTGGCGCTCATCATGGCGCCGCATGTCACGCAAGGCTAGGCTAGAATTAATGAATAGGGCGTCTCCATAGTTCTGTTATCTCTATGGTTAATACAGGTTGTTGCGATCTTAAAGGCCCTACTCAAAGCACTGCCTGCAGAGCCTGCTGCTAGTTACTGCCGCAGAGAAAGTTGCTCCACAAAGCACTGCAAATCATTTACGCGGCCTACGTTGTTGTGTTCTTGCCTAAATTCGTTAGTTTTTATAAATGGCGCCTACATTATTCAAACACCAAAAAATAGCATTGGGTTTGACTGTATTGAGTACTTGTAGCTTAGATAAAGTATTCTTGGTCCTAGACTTGTAGCGTTCAAAAGAAAAAAAGGAAGCACTGGTGTAAAAAATGGTTACTAATGGGTTTTTTTTGAAAACGGCTAATGTAGCGTCTTCGTCAAAAGTTTTATATTTTTCATGTAAAAGTGACATGGCCTGCGACCGCATATCTTTGTTATGATAATGGTCGTGGTTAGTTTTCCAAAGACATGGCAAATCAAGATACAGTACAAATATGTCCCTCCACACATCTTTTTAACGTTGACTCATTTTTCTGATGAAAACAGATTTTGAAACCGAATAAAACCAACATCACCACCCAAAAAACTGAATTGACAACCGTCAACCACTGACAAGACAAACCACAGATCAATTTGTATATACAACTATACAAACTAACGGCCTAAATCGGCCCGACCGAGTTACACATGTCCCTGTTTGCAGTTTATGGAGTGGTGAGATCGTGTGTCGGGCTGGCAGAATGACACTGCAGCCCTGCGACAGAGTGAACAATTAAAATATCGGCCCTGCTTGCATACATACAATACGATCGGCAGTGGCACTGCAAGCAGGGCCCAGCAGGCAGTGCTTTGAGTAGGGCCCTTTAATTGCACTTTATCGTGTGGTTACTAGAATCGCTATTATGCTGACATGATTCTGTGGAGTGAAACATCCATACCTACCTGTGAGCACGCTTTTGGTATTCAGTAGTTCAGGTCAGAAGGCACTTAGAGCAGTCATTCGATCCGTATTGTTTTCGCGAGGCACACTGCGCGGCGGCGAGGGGGCGGGCGGCGGGAGGTGGAGGCGGCGCGTTAATGGACGCGGCGCAGTAATTGTGTCTCCTTTATCAGGGCTCCACATCTCCGCCATTGTTGCCAGGAACGGATACTGCCCGGATAATACTCGGCGCGGTATCCGATGTGGCTCGCGGCAGCCCGCTGCGAATATTGAATGTTTTGTTATCCTCCAGTGATCTTATAATTAATTTACAAAATAGGTACGTTTTCGTTTCACAAAACATTGTTAACATTTAGATTAATGTCAGACTTGTCTTGTTTCCCTATTTAATAAATAAAGTAGGTAAAAACTTACATAATATTATGTTGAAGTTACGGTTAGGTACATACCGAATAGGCGTACTTCACACTTTTCAGAATACATAATATGTATTACGTAGAGTAGCTCTCAGGCACTTTTGTTTACCACACAATTATAGTAATGATGAATATGAATAATTGCCCATTTAAATCTTGGTTTAAATTGTTGACAAGAAATATTATATAATGAAAGAAAACCTATGACTTACATAATGTTTACACAATTAGGTACAACCATTTGTATGCATTAAATTACATTTCCAATTCAATATAAAACTTTAATCTGACTTATAGGTGAACTTTAATGTATATTTTAAAACTATTTTAAATTAATTTCATTTTGAAACTCATTTGAACGGTTTCGTTATTTTTTATTGATGTCTTACAATTTAGCGCCAAAAATACACTTGATGGTTATGAGAAGAATCGAAACAAACAAACAGAAAAATATGAGATGCACGAGAAACACATAACTCTTCCTTGGCAGTCACTTAAACGGGGCATCTGGAAGAGATCCTCATTTGTAGTGATAAGATGTCCTTGTGCATGTCTTCTCTATGTTTGTGTTTTTTTTTTGTATCTTTGTTATATGTACAAATAAATTAAATTATTATCAAAAACATAAAACAACTTAATTCACTTCTTCTGTCTGTAATTTATAAGACGTAGGTTTGTGAACTTAAAATAGTGACTATGCATAAAACTATTCCATCGGTTAAACAGAAAAACAATGACGTTGTACAAAAGTATTTTACCTATCAGGTAAATGAAATTACTTTGCTGGCGTGAGCGGTTTAATTAAAATGTAAGTTCAGAACTACTTTCCCGCACCCCGCAACCTGTACATCATCTACCACTATCTTCATTTTACCTGCATTTTATATAGAAATTTAGATAAATTAATGTTCGTATAAGAATGTATCTTCGAATTGTATTGGGAACGTATAGTCCGAGAGAATTCCAGTAATTTTATTACAGCTCTATGTAAAAAGAAAAACTCGTAAACGATATTAGCTCACGCGTCAATTTACTGGCAACATGCTCAGTAAATGTAAAAATACGCTACAAAAGACGACTCTGATAAAAAGATTTGAAGATGCTGTATCATTACGATTTATCCGTCGAATTTATCTACAACAATGAAATTTAATCGGTCTCATCTGGTGTGCAATGATATTCAGAGGACATTATTACGAGTAGGTTCGTCTCGATATTACCTACGTACGTAGGTGAGTGTTAAGTTATTTCTGGAACGGTGACAAAGGTAGCTCAACAAAAGTCGATATAAAAATTTTTAGTAGGTAACTTTATAATATAAGGCGATCATAAGCATTTTTTAGTACAGAGTGGTCAGTGCAAGTTGTTGGATTTTCGTTTAGGATTCGACTTTTGCCATACTATCTAGCTAGAGGAGGATATTGAAAACGTGTGAAACTAAGTTATTTAACTTAGGGCCGAAATTCAATCATCAGATAAACTATCTGAGAAATAATTTTTGAAATATATGCCATACAAAATCTGTCAAAACGTCATATTTATTCCTTAGTTAACGATTATCTGGCGATTGTAAAATCGGCCCTTATAGGTATAACTCGTAAACTTAGTTTTAAGTCGACTTGTAGTTATCACCGTACATAATATTATGTAACAAATATTGTTGACGTTTTACAAGTGCCTTGTAAGTTAGGCCTATGTGAAAAAAATATATTTTGACTTTTGACTTTGACTTTTAACGCCTCACTTTGCAGGCGCTAGAGCTAGACTACAGGCACTAAGTGTAGGCATACTCAGCTACAAGCTTAGTATTATAACGCACATTTCCTCGACATAAACCGATCGCGTCGGGCGGGCGGCGGAGGGCGGCATAAACCAAGTTCAGGGGACGCGCCCAGCGACCCGCGGTATCAGTTCAGATATAGTTTACGAGCTATCAAACTTGGTTTAGGGTTCCCTATGAACGAAACACAAGATATGAAAGAAAATGGAGCTTGCTGAAAAGAAAATTTTGATTGCTGAGAAGTTGCTGATCTATCAACGCACAGTTCAAAATACTGCACGCATTGTCATGTGCAGATAGATAGTTATTATTGTTACGATTTTTAGATATTTAATCATAATCAAAAAAACTAAGACCATTTAGGTATTTTGGTATCACTTTGTCGTATCTTTTTATATGAATTATTCCGTAATTAAAACAGAAAATCAAATTAAAAAAAATACCTTTAGCTACCTATTAGGTGCTGTCTTCTTCGATAAATATTTCATTAGATTTTTAATTGCTTATCTCGTCTAATTTCCTGAATGATAATTAACAAATCAATATATAATTATTGGCTTTGGAAGTAATAGGTGCTTTCTTCTTACTCCAATTAGCGTTATTAAATATTTCATCACCTTTTTATACTGCTAATTTCACCTATTTTACTTATTTATTATAGCGGTTTCTCAGACATTATTATTATTGACGGATTTATAGAGAACTTGATTTTATTTGACTGTCGGCCGTGGAGGTAAGATGCGGCGTAAGGAACCCAAAGTTTCGAGTCAGCATCGCACTTGACCGGTTTTATTGTAGCTTATGTCGCTAGTTTGAATATAAACCGATACTGGCATAAAGTGTGTTCGCAGTTTACTGCTAAATAACACATCGGATATAAATATAAAGCCGTCGCTCGTTTACCCGCCTTTTAGTGGAGTCTGAAACCCGGGGCGCCGGGGCGGGCGGGGCGGCAGTGCGGGGTAGCAACTACAGATTAACGGGATCACGCTGTTATCCTACGGAAACGGGCAATAAATACACTTGCTTGTCTACAGATATCCACTAAACCCACAACGAAGCCTTTACATATAATAATAAACTTTTTTACAAACTGCAAATTTATTATATGTGCAATGTCCTGATATTTATATTATATTATATTTATATTTATTTATTTATTTATTTATTCTTGACTGGAGTTTATTCTTCTTGTCAAGTTGTCACCGTCAATATGTAAGTGACGATGCAGTAGAAGATGTTTTCGTATTAATTTGGAAAGGACAGGAAACGCCTAAGGGAAAGGGAGATCTATATAAATCTGACCGTTCCCTGAAATCGAACCTAGGGCCTCTCTATTTATTCTGAATCTGAAGAAAATGGGGATCAGTAGATTTTACATTAAAATTGGTAATATCTTACCAAATGTGAGAATTTGTTAACCAATTAACGCTCCTAATAATTTACTTTAATCTGAATACATTTTCACGCCTGCGTACGTACCGTAGCTGTACCATTTATTATATTGTACTCTGTGTGAAAATTTGAATACCAATTACATAATTAGTAAAACTTCACTAAGATTATTATAGTCTAATACGAATTAATTCACTGTGTTACATAAAAGAAGTCCATTTTAGCTTCTATAGGTACAATAAACGTGAAATGAAAAGTAAACGATGGTGGGGAGATTACATCCTTTATAATCACTGAACTTTTTACATTTGGGGTGAAAGGGGGGGAGGTGGTAGATCGGAAGGGCGGTGTAATCGGTCTAACAACGATCGATCGAAAAACCATCCCACTATTATTTCTTGGACGAGGAAAAAAATGGATTTTTTCTATCTCAACTAAAAGAAGTACCTAGATACTCGCTTGTTCGCGGTTAGCGGTTATGTATTGTATCTACGAGTTTATAAGCACAGGTATAGGCCCGGTTTCCACCAAAGCGGAGCGGAGCAGAGCTGTGTTTGAGTAACCAATGAGATGTCGAAACATTTCGACATCTCCTCTCCCCGAGGTCAAAATGAGAAAATCTGATTGGTTACTCAAACACAGCTCTGTTTCGGTTGAAACCGGGCCTTATAACTTGTCTCAAGGGAGGATTTGGGATAGTTTTATGGGAGCGGAAATGAGGAGTAAAAGTGACCGATTATGAAGTAACTTTTCGTTGTATCTATACACCCATACATCATGTTACAATTCATCTCTCATCTCTTTCGCTTCGCTCTCTTGTCAGAGGTGTCGAGGTGACTTCTCTGTCACACGCTTGTCGATCCGTCTCCTTTCTTCCCGGATAGCTGCTTTTACACGTTACAATTAGATACATAATAATCACTAGAGAGAGCAAGCTAAATATAAAAAGGTGGTGCGCCCGCAGGCGACGGCCGCGGTGTCTTTCTTTGGTCTGTGGTATATTCCTATTTCTGTGGTCTGTGGGTCCGGAATACCTATTATATCTAGTACAAGGTTATTGGCAAATAATAATCATTTCATCGGAAACACACACACCGGTAGTGTAATAAGAGCCGAACTAGAGCCGAAGGGTACACGTTATGTATTGTGATGTTCATACATCACTAAAGGTGGGGGTGATGGGGGGAAAAGGTGACTAGCTACACTACAGGTGGTACACTGAGAACTAAGAACATGCTTACGCATTAAATGTCGACTTTGTAGGTAGTTATAGAGATAAAATATATATTATAGTGCCTACTTATTGAGAGAGAGAGAGAGAGCGAGTTAGTTAGAAATTTAGCGCAATAGATGAAAATTCATTTCCCATTCCCAGGGAGAAAAGGGGATATCGTTTCTTTAATTACCTACACCTCCTGTATAAGCTAGGTTTTCAAGGACCCTTGCTAGAAATGAATGTTCCAGTCTTTATGTACCTCTAGCTACTTGTATATGTCGGCGCGGCGTGCGCGCCAAAAGTTAGACGACGCGGACGGCGCGAGGCCGTCAATAAAACGATAACACAGCGTTACACGCATTTAAAATCAGTTATCAAGCCTAACATTGATAGATTCATAAACCGGATCCCAACACTGACACTCACACGGCCAAGTTACAGCTGTAAACAAAGTAAAATTAAAAAGGCAAAACTTGTCAAGCCAGTAATATCACTAAAAACTCGTGGGTATAACTTTTCAACTATGCTTAATTTTACAACGCTTAATTTTACAACAGAATCGGGTGGTCGTCATCAATAAAATCCGTAAATTTTACGTCAATAAATTTTACGTCTACCCTCAATTTGCGACAAGATTTTATAACTTTTCGTGTTTCTTTTAGCAATATTTTACGAATGATCTTGTTTATTACCAGCAGTCAAAAATTTGAAATGTAAAGATACGGTTATCCAAACAAATCATGGTCAGAATTTTTTTTTAACATGCCACAGACTAAACATGGTTCTTTTCAACTATAAAAAAAAATTAAATAACTTTAAAGAAATAATTTAAGTTCAAAAATTATTATTTATGTTTACGCAACAGCGTAAAAATGATTAATAAATAATTTATTTTCCATAAAATTATGAAAAACAAAACAATATTTTAAAACGTGACCGCTGGTTTCATACCAAAATCTAATTAAATGCGAACAACAATTAATATTTCAAAATATATCCGAAATGGAGTAAACCAACGGTAAAACATTTTTGACTTAATTAAAAATTAAGGCAAATAACAAATAAATTTGGTTTGATCTCACCGAGTATTCCTGGCATATATAAGTTTCCTCAGCATGTGACAGTGTAAACGCAGGTCCTAGCAGTCCCGCGCATTATACCGTAAAAATAAATACACAGGTGCAGATTATACAGTTTCTCCCTTTAGTGGGGACGCTGCCGCGTCTCTAACGCGAGGAAACGTGCAATGCTTGGCCCGATATCCAGCTCACCTCAACGGGAAATCAGCAACACATGTAAAAACACAAAAATAAAACATTAGACTTACAAGTTACGAGGAACATAGATTCACTAATCAAACCGCTGCTGTCGGCGCGGCGTGCGCGCCAAAAGTTAGACGACGCGACGGCGCGAGGCCGTCAATAAAACGATAACACAGCGTTACACGCATTTAAAATCAGTTATCAAGCCGCATCGGCCACACTGACTTACGATCAAAGCTAAAATAGTGATTAAAATATGAAAACTGAAGTAATAAATGAGATTATTATGATTTTATAAATAGTGATTAAAAGAAATATAATAAAAGGTAAATAATTGAATTGTGGTTGACGGCTCAAGCAAGCGCCATTGCAAGAGTGTGTTCGCCCGACTAGCGCGCCGGCTCAAAAGTAAAGACAAATCGTCCCCACCTCGCGTTACCGAAGGTGGCGCGATATTCCGTCACGATTGCGCGCGCATCCGTTAAACAACTAGAATCATGACATAATACCGCCAGATGGCGTTTCAAGGAAGTTTGACCACAAATAATGAAATAATAGTTTTTTAATAAATTGCCTTTGATTTACCTCAAAATTACCTTTAATAAAAACCTTACCGTTTACCATTACCATTTACCAATTACCTTATAAACCTTTACCTTTATTTTTGATCACAAAGATCTATCTACCAGCTATCCTTTAAATGATTCGTAATCATCCAAATGATAACTAAAAATAGAAAAATCAATTCAAGTCAACATTATTACTGTCAACCATCGGCCCTTGCGCCGATATATACTTAAAAGTTTATTAATATAATCTTGCACTATTATCTATAACTAAAACATATCACGATTAAAGAAGCACTACTTACTGTTGAGATTCTTTTACTATTGTAGAACAAAGATGAATCTACGAAATAACTTGACAGTACAAATTAAAAAGAGTCAAGCAAGACTGAATGCAGCACTTGAACAATCAACACCTAACTGAAGCTTTCCTGTGCAAACTTAATTTGAGCAATTCTGGCTCCTTTGACTGGCCATTTGTAGAGATATTGGTGTTTACCTTTATAGTATACCACGGCACGGTGAACCCGGTCAATTAATGATTTACTTTAATTTACTGAGAACAACGTTCAGTCGTTCATTTTAATTGAATTATTATCAGTATAGGAGAATTGTGAATAAATAAACAAGTGTGGTACACTTGTAGTACGATCAAAATGTGGAACTTTTTGTTTTAAAAAAAATTTACAGTTTCAATCGAGATTTAAAAAATTGGTTGTCTGTAAAGTCGGTTTACTGACGATAATTGAACGTGACAACGTCTTCTTTGTCGCTCGTTCCGCGCTCGCGAGGTAACGCTGGTAACGCCGCATGAGCGAGGTAACGCCGGTAACGCCGGATGAGTCATGTTTTTTCGTGCGTGCAACCGGCTCTATCGATTTATAAGACGTTGTCACGTCAAAAAAATGACGTGGCACTCCGGAAATGCTGTCAGAAGTGTCGGTAACTGTGTAAGGTTTTGGTAACGATTTCGTCAGTTCACTGGTATTTTGCCGTCTGAAAATGTCCAATACGCCTATAGAAAATTTCACTTCAAAATGTTATTACTGTGGGCAAAACTACATATATCTATGTAGTCTGTAGAGATTGGGTGGAGGTAAGAGGGAACATAAAACAATAGTCTACTACTATTATACTATCCTAGCACCGTAGATTCGTAGATTGAGACCCCTCCGGACAGTCGGCAGTTCCCGCGGGAAGAACTCATATCGCAGTTATCGCTCGCAACTCGCACGTAACGCAAACTCGATGCTCGTTGTTTTGTCGGCAGCCTCGCTGCGACCACGCTGTATCGATATTCGATAACGATTATATACTCCAGTAACTGTGGTGGTGTTATACCTACTGTAAAGGAATTTTGAGATGGTACTGAGACTACTAACAATTTTGCGGTCGTTATAGAGGTTTATACCTACTGCCTCCTCTGGAGTATGCTTGAATAATTTATGTAACTAATGCCAATTTGAGACTAATATAATTCGAATTTGAGAATCAATGTTGTGTTTAATACGAAATGGTAATGTAAAAACCAGTGGTTCTAGGTTTAGTGGTTAATACGTTAGTCTTGCGGTCTGGCGTTCAAGTCTCTATCACGTAGGGACGTAGGTATAAAACTTCCTGATCAACAATTACAAAAAAAAAACAATATGACACGCAACAAAAAACTTGCGCACGTAACTATGCCTACTTACTAAATCATTTTCTTGTGTGAAACTTGTCAATTCAAAATCCACCAGCTTATGAGGTATCATTTATCGCCAAGCGACTGGGGATGACGAAGATAAAACGTCGTATGATGTTTCAATGAAACTTGATATAAATAAAATCAGTTTGCTAATTAATATTCCAAAACAGCTGCAATTTTGTTTTAGCACTCTAAAAATAACAATAACAGATATTTATTTTTTATTAGATTTGCTTAATATGTACCTAGGTACGTTCATTTTTTCTTAACCGCAATTTCGAAATACTTTTCTCTCGTGCCGTGTCGCGGGGAGGTAGTTAATTAACAATAACCATTACCCCGACAATCGTGTCGCGCTGTTAGGGGCGGTATTTGTCCAATTAACTTTATTTTCGTTTTATACCGCGCCCGTAGCACCTTCGTTACAACTACCACTATACCCTGTTGCTCTATATTTATGACAAGCTTTAGTCCCTACTTCACTGCAATCTCACCTGATGGTAAGTGTTAATAATCCCTAATCGCTGCTGGACACCTAACTTCAAATGCTTCAAGTGCTGTATGTTCCAACTGCAACGTTAAATTCGTCAAATTGAAAATTTTTCATACTGTTTTTAATTTTTACACATATGAGCTCCTTCTCCTGTATCTAGAATCCTTAGCGTGTGAAATCTGACTCGCGCTTGGCCAAGTTTTTCTTCATGGGTAACATAAAGATTGAAAATGGTGCATGCCACTCGGGCCTAAATTTTTTTTCGGATAGAATTACACATACTACATTGAATTCGTCGAGAAGCAAAGGATTCTACTTTAGAAACCTTTGCTTCGCTCTGAATTTAAAATAACACACCCTCGAAAACCAATAATTTATATCAATTTGGTAGGTCCTACAATGTAATTACAAATAACTACTATCAACCGCAACAACATACCTACTGTTTGCAAGTGAGAAGTGACCACATGACCAGTTTACCCAGATATTCGCGTTACTACCTATAGTCAAGTATATTCATTTTCCACTCAAAGTATACAAAAACTTTAACGTAAAAAGTCGTAAAATCTATATCCGCGCCGAGTGTGTTTATTTACGCAAATGAGCCTATAAGTAGGTACCGAGTACAGACCAGCGGACGGACGGACAGAAATATCCCTCTCACAAACAAATCACTTCGCGCAATCACATTTAATTACCGGCCGAGAGTTAGCTACAACTACAAAGACTGGAGTTTACATTATATTCCTTTGAATACACAAATAATAACGTTATATGGCTGTGAATAGGTGGTTAAATTTTTTTATAAACAAAACTATTTAGATGCAGGTATGTAATATGAATATTCATTTAGTAGGTACTCGTACTTTTGCGTCACAGAGCAACAGAAATTATCGATTATAACATTTTATTAGATAAATTGTTGCAATTATTCAGTCAGATTGAAAACCCAATTTACCGCTGAATTGGAAATCGGCTTTGATTTGGGATATAATATTTTGTGATCAGCAATAAATATAATATAACTAATGCGCAAAACAGAGAGTTACAGGAGGCAATGAGAATCTCTCACGTATTTTGTGTCATGCCAGCCATGATTAGCACGGAACCACAGTAACCAATTATCCTAATTATTTCACTTTTTTAGATCGTCATAATAGTTTAGAGATTTCTCACAAAAGAATTGGCACTAGTGTATTTTAGGGAACCTGACATCAAATTACCTAAAGATGAAGGAAAACATCGTAAGAAAACTTACGTAGGTACAGTTCGCCACAACGTTCTCAAAGGTGTACGAAGCGTGCTTATTATCGCACTTAACCAAACGTCTCTCATTCTGAGAGACTCGTACCCAGAAGTTGGACATAAAAAGAGAGTATACACACAAAGAAGATTGCACTTTTAATATAGCTAAGATTCTGTTGATTCCTTAATGCTAAATGAACTGCTCGCTCGATCGGTCAGAGCCGGGACGCCGCGCGGGCGGGGGCGGCAGGGCGCAGTCACTCGTGGCGGCTCGCTGGGGCTATTAATTCAAATTCCAATAGCCGGCTTTCATAATGAGAAAACTAATTGATTGTAACTGTCTCCGACGCGCTCCCCGTTCCGCCAACAAAGTCATTTCAAATGTCTGTAAGGACTTTAGAGATTTAAACTCGACTACTACTTATGATCGTAGTTTTTGAAAAAGTTTAACGTGGAAAAGCTTAACCTTTTAAAACCAATAAAAGCGTCAACTATTATGAGAGTCATTTCAAGTTTGATTATGTTTTATGAAGTAAATATTTTGATACCGCTTTTGGTTTCCGTATTTTTCTTTTGTTATACAAATTAATTTTTATTAATTTATACGAAAATTCGTACTTGACTGCAACCTCACCCGATGTTGTGGTTATGTTAGGTATTGAACGTACTTATTAAAATAAAAATATAACTACTTTAAGAGGTAATGGTAAGGCCCCTGAGCCAATTAAAAATGGTAAAATTATTTTAAAGATATTCGTGCTGGGAATCGAACCCAGGATGTCGTTATATCTGTAAGCACTTTTAACTACGTCATGGAGGACTTTAATTACCTACTTGCGTTTGACGAAAATCCTTCTTGATGAAAAGCTCTGATGAGACCTTGCCATGAAAGTTTAAGATTTAGATCTAACAAGCGGTTAAACTCCCTGCCACCCACAGAAACTTCCCTGAATAATACTGTGATTCAATTATTATCTGCTTCGTTCATTTATCTTCAACCTGTCAATATGCAAAGTCTCCCTTATTCCCCCGGAAATCAACCCCTGAATCTAATTGTTTTAGAAATCAAATATTTAGCTCATTAAACAAGAAGAGGGTCGGGAAACAGATCAAAATATCGAGCAATAGTCAATAGCAGCATGCAAGCTCAAACATGTTAGATTTTCAATTCAAATCTCGATTCGATTTCGGCAAGATCCACACGTAGGTATAATGCGGGAAGTAATTGAAAACATAAAACCTTAACGATTATATATTATTGTATTAAAATCTCAGCATTATTGTATCTTGTAGTAGCCTTGCTGATAAGAGTTAGTTAGTTGGCACGACCCACTACCAAGATTTACTGCTGTTTTGTAATCGGAGAACTGCTGACAGGAATTGACAACAAGTGTGTAAAATCTTCAACGGTGAATGACCATAACATCTTCGTTAAGTAACTTGTGACGTCATTTAAATCTTGATACTCGAAAGGAAGCGGTTGTTGCTGCAAAATAAAAGAATTCTGCTATTTAACTAAATATTATTATGGAATAAGTATTATTGATAAATTACTACAAATGAAGTGTTTGTGTTCTGCTAACCCGTTCTCTACATGCAAAAATTGGTGCATGCGAAAACGTCTTCAAAATACGAAATTAATATTCGACAAACTATAATTTTCCCGGGAGGCTACGAGAGCGCAGATAGAAGCTGGTATTAACTAATAGTATAAATTAAACAGCAGGTTTATCACATAGTTCAGTGTTAACAAGCGTGCAGATTATAAGAGATTAAAATAACTTGTGGTGAAATGATCCTTGAAGTACCTACTACCCCTCCGTTTCATATACGTAGTTTCACCCGCTTAAAGCCGTCTACAAACTATCTAACACTAAGGGCAGTTGTGTAAGCGGCTTACAAATTAGTTTCTGTTACTTACTGGTAATTAGGGACCCTAATAATTACCAAACCGTGTAGTTTAAATCATTTGTGTTTTAGATTTCGTTATTGTTTTAGTTGCAATTAAACATTTCACTGGTGGTTAAACTGTTTTCGCAGTGTCAGTTATTCTACTGCGTATTACACCTAGCAACTGAAGTAAATATGATAGTGTAGTGCAAAGACATAGTAAGGTCTGCATTTGGCATGAGTAGTCACTTAACATCAGATGAACATCTTGTTCGTTTTAACAATATTATTTCGTAAACTTTTATACTATCTGTGGTGTCTATGTATATCGCCGAAATTATGTTGGTGTAAACATTCAATAGCCAGCCAGATTGTAAACACTGTTAATGTTGTATGTATTAAAATAAAAAATAGATTACGTATCACGTTTGCCCTTGGCCGTTATGAACTCGGTTTGGTAAAACAATATTTTTGTGCAATGCCGGATGTGGAGTATCAAATTCCGCGAGATAAACATGACTAGCTAATATTTCAAAGATGATAAGACTGCTTGCTGAAACCTATTTGGTAGGTAAAATTATTAGAAGATATTTGGCTGCATCGTTATTTAACATCAGGTATGCAATTCACGTTACGTGTCGGCTAAATTTTGTAAAGTAAAATGTTTAAAAAGTTCTTGTAATTTTTGTACACATAATATAAGCAGACGATAATATTGAAACCAAAGCATTTTTTGCGAACAATTAATTTTACTTGTAAAGTTGAATGCAGTTCAAAACGCTACATTTAATTTGCGTGATTAGGTTGGAGGAAATACATTCAATTTTGCACTCTAAACCAATCAACTTAAAGTTAATTTTTCAGTGTTAATTTCTTATGTTATTTCTTGATCCACATCACTTAGTGTGTGAAAACGTTACGTGAATCGCCCCCTGGTGAGCTTCTCATGCACATTCAAAAACTAACTTGTAGTGTGTCAGAAAAATAACAGCAAGCAGCGTCACATTTTACAGTTGAAGTTGACGTATCTTGGTGCGAATTTTGACGAATCCCTGATGTAGAGAAATAGGAAATTGAATCGCGTGTCAAAACGTGTCGTGTTATAGGGGTGCGTGTGTAAAACGTGCTCATTTTACTTCCTTAATTTGGCTATTGTGTTTAATTGTTTTTCGTCGTCCGAATACTGAAAAACCCGTCAAACCACAGGCCAGAGAATAAATGTGTGTCAAAGATCAAAGCTATAATGCGATTTAAAATGCATTGTTTTAAACTCTGGGCCATGTTATACGATGTGGACCAATAGCCTGTCTCACGTCCCAATATTTATTATATTATTCATTAGTATAACCAGTATAATATTTATATAGTATTTATTAGTCCTTATTTTAAATCGCATAATAGTATCTTACGCCCCATCTTGAAAATCTCGAAGTAAGTGCCTTCAAACTTCAAGTACGTATCAATTTCAATTTAGTTAAAGACAGAAACAGTAACTAATTTAATATTGTAGTTGGTGCCGAATGCCACGCGACTCACGAGGGAAATCGACATCGGTTTGTAAAAGCTCAAACACGAAGCCTGCAACACGATAAGCTTGTTAAAATGGCTATAACAATAATATGGTTTTTACATAGTTTATATAAGGTTTTTACCGCAGCTCCGCCCGCGACGTTGCGACGTGTGACATGATCTGATTTTTTTCTAGCTTTCAGCCCCCTCTTAATGACACGAGCCTAATCTATCTCCGTTCCAATACCCCAGTATTGAGTTACCTATCCATGCAGTGCAAAGGTACATAAATACAATTAAAAGTATAAAGATTTTATTGTACAACACTGATAATAATATATTCAGTCACTCTTCCACGCCATGTGGCACCGGCAGAGTAGAATAGTGCCACCCCTATTACCCAGTGGGTGTCGTAAGAGGCGACTAAGGGATTATGTTGAGTAGCTGGCTCACAAAAATGAAGACAGCCCCCTCGGGGACCTGAGTGGACCCCGAGTGGCGTACCACCACTCAACCGACAAATGGCGGGATAACCATTTCGTGTTGGCCAAACTGGATAAGAACACAGACCGGTGTCGGGCAGCAGCGACACCGGTGCGACCAGTTGGGTCCTGCGGTGACCAACCCGCCTGCCCAGCGTGGTCACTATGGGCATATCTTCCTATGAGTAGCGCCAAGACACAATGGCCCCCAGTTCCCGGTCGCCCTGCTATTCCCGACTTTGGTAGCAGTCGCGGTCACGGCGGGGCAGGGGGTGCAAAGAATCTCCGGGCGACGGCGAGCTACCACCAAAACCGACTATTCTTGGCTACGTATAATACCAGGACTCTACAAAAGTCTTCAACGCCTGCGTCTTGCCGGTCATGACATACGGAGCAGAAACGTGGACATTCACAGTAGGCCTTGTCCACAAGTTCAAAGTCGCTCAGCGTGCTATGGAGAGGGCTATGCTGGGTGTTTCTCTGAAGGATAGAATCCGCAACGAGGACATCCGTAGGAGAACCAAGGTTACCGACATAGCCCAACGGATTAGCAAGCTGAAGTGGCAGTGGGCGGGCCATATCTGTCGCAGAACCGACGGCCGTTGGGGCAGACGTGTTCTGGAGTGGAGACCACGTACCGGCAAGCGCAGCGTAGGACGACCTCCTGCCCGCTGGACCGATGACCTAAAGAAGGTCGCTGGTAGCGGGTGGATGAGGAAGGCGGAGGACCGTGTGTGGTGGCGCGCTCTCGGAAAGGCCTATGTCCAGCAGTGGATATCTATAGACTGATTAGTTAGTTAGTTAGTTAGTTACTCTTCCACGGTGCCTCTGCGATCCGATTCATTTGATCTAAAGTAAAATAATGTACGTCCTACCAAAAACAGTGGCTTTCCTCTTCTGCTAGGTAGTTTTTAGAGAAAACTTTTACCACTAAACGTATTTGCCTCTCACTCGCTGCCCACGTGATGTGACGTGACGTGACGTGAGTGAACAATGTGATGCATAATGATGAACGTTCAATGCAGGAATGGTTGTAGCATCTTTAGAGCGCGAGCGAGTACTTATTCTAAATCTATGTATCTTCACATTTTGTAAAAAAAACACTTATTTGAAACTGTTTAGTTTACGAAATTATGAAGTTAGTTATGTCATACATTTTTTTAAATGGAGAAATATCCATATGAAAATGATATTGCCAGTCCCGTAATTTTACTGGCATATCTTATACTAAGCCTACAGTTTTTTATTAGATAGCAAATTGCGAAAAACAAAATAAAATTCGAATTAGACGGGCAGACCGCCATAAAGGATAAGAGCGGCGGAAACGTAGTTTCAATACTCTAAACCAGAGTTTCTCAAAGTGGCGTTCGTGAAACTCGGGGTTCACCGTCCGACGGTAGGGGGTTCGCGAAAAGGTTTACGTAATGGATGGCTATCGAATTCGAAAAACAGGCTCATGCGGCACCGCGACACACAAGGACTATTTGGTAGGTACTATGGGGCGGCATGCATAATTATAAAAAAAATTGGAGTGGGGTTGCAGGTGCAAAAATCACAGAATTGGGTATTTTCCTTCTCTTGATTTGAAAAATATTATTACTTTAATATAAACTAGTAAAAAATTATGACATACGCTGAAAAACAAATTAAAAACCTACAAAGATTTACAAAGTTACAGACATTTTAATTTTGGAGTAGGAGGGTCTTCTATACGTTTCTCGTAAAACGGACATTGGTAATTTGGTATGAAGCCGCGCGAAGCTACTATGGCATTTGTGAGGTGTGACGTCACAATTTAATATCGCTATCTCGGTCTAATCAGAAATATTTAAATACTTATAATTTTTTTGTTATTTGATCGATTTAATTAGTTTTTTCATTGTTCATCATTATTTAATCCTAGTTTATAATAAAAACATTGGAGTCAAATACACAATCGGTGGAGCCGTTTAAGAGGAGTGCGATGATAAACACCGTGACAAGATTTTTATGTGGGCACCTAATACATAATTATGTATTACATGTTTTGGGGGTAGGAGAATTGGGGGTTTAGAAACTCTAATGTGGGTTTAAGAACCAAAACTTTGAGAAATCCTGACGATAGCCGTACAGTTACTCCCGCTGCGCGATATACAAATACCTATTTATTGGCGCGTTATCATAAATCCAGGTTTCCGGGGCTCGCGGTTCACGCTTTTTTGAAATCTTTATAAGCCGTAAAAGTCTACGCCATAACTTTCTGTGATTTATAATAATATCTTTCCATCAATCGCCGCACGTTTTTAGAATCTCTCGCAGATTCAGTAAGGCAACTGGAAAATCAATGTTTGCCGAAACTTTTACCTGTTAGCTATGTATGTGCCATGAACAGTAAGTATAATTTTAGAATTCCGTTTTTTTTTTCAAAACACTTATTCTAGTTAGAAGCACATTATTTACCATTTATAATATTCCTCCGACCGATTACGACCACGTTGATTAATCTGTGCCTATAGAGATTTCCCAGGCAGAAGATATTACAATGCACAAATGTGATGTGCAAACACAGGTGCACTCTCTATTCCTCACTCACGGGGCTCTCCGATGGGACTTTAGCTTATGGGTAGATAGGGACACGACGCAAGATAGATCAGGAGCAAAATCGATGGTTCTCCGGAATAGAATTGAGACCGCATTACTACCTGCAATCGAGAACACTAAATTAACGAGGCTATATTACATTAGGTATGATTGCAAGTCTAAATTTTCTTTGTCCAAATTCGAAAATACACCGAGCTAGTAAACAACATCAAGCAGGGCAAAGCTTCGTGCCTTATAAATTAGACATAATTAACATAATGGGTACCGTCTGCTACAAACCATCCTGATAGGGGAAAGAATTGAGGCTGCATCTAAACGCCTACATCTTAACGGTGTATAGCCGTATTTAAGCGATTTTGAATGAAGTTTTATTCAAAAACTATAAAGACAATTATTTTCAAATTTACATGTCATGTATTTTGGGTCTTTAATCTAAAATCACACGATTGGATAAAATTTTCTCGATAGAAAGTTCTCCCAAAAGTTGCTCCAAAATCTCACTTTTTCTAGTTTTTATCGGACACTAAATTGGATGTTATTGTAATTTTTGTTTTAATATGTCGGTAATCATAATATTATTCAAAAACGCTAAGAAACATATTTTTGATAACTAGCTTAGTTTTTGAGTAATTAGGTAAAAGGTAATTTTTCTGTTCTGTGCATATTCTTCCGCGACGCTGCATGTCGCACCTACCAACGTACCCGTGAGAGTGAGGAAGACAAAAATAAATTCAATAAATCCCCTTAATAAGACGTCAAAGAAACCCTTATTCTGCAGCTAGCGCAAGATTATAATAATGCTGAAAATTCGATATCGTTATTCTTTTCCGGTTATTCTCCGCATATAATATATTGTACGGCGATGCCAAATCGAAATTCGAATAAGAATTTATCCAACAACTTGTACTTAACTCAACCGGAGCCTTCACGCCTAAATCAACAGTTGCAAACAACGTGTGATTCCATCGATTGTCTAAGCCCATGTCGGTAATTGAAAATACAATCTAGTTTTCAATTTCACAAGTGTGTCGATACCGCTTCAAAATATCACCAGTCGCCACAAAACCCGCGCGTCGCTATAGATTAGATTGATTCTCTCTCTATGAGAGAATCAATCTAATCTAAAAATGCAATTAAAACTAGATTCGCCAAGCGCTCTCTTTCACCTCAGCGAGTGACATCCATGCATTTGACGTAATTCAAACTCACTGTGAAAACTGCAGGAAAACTGAAAAAACTGACAATATAAACCGTCATGTGTGAAGGTGGTTTAGCCAAGGTTGATAGTGTTTCAGCAAGTTAGTTTCGCGGTTTATTAAGTTCAATGAAGACGTGGTCATTACAGTACATATAGACTTCATATTCTCTCTGAAGGAAGAGGTGTTATAATATTTAAACTTCGCTCATTACCACCGTGTGGAATGTGAACTCCACGATTATTATTATTGTTGTTTTAGTCAACAGCTTTATAGCGCAATGCTTCGATTAATATCGCTTCGATTTTATAACAATGCTTTAGCTCGACTAGGCTGCATACAGAAAGCAGTAGTTCTGGAGACGGCACGTATTGTGGAGGTTCCTCACTCTGGAGCCCTGCCCAGTAGACTGATACATTATATATAACACTGATAACACTGATAGATTTGGCCTTGAAAGCCCTGATGCCCATGGGCACAATTTTTTTATAATAATATTTATTTTTCTTAGGAGCATGGCGTAAAAATATTAGAGAGTGTAAGTGAATAAATTAGTTTATTTAGGTAAAGAATAAAAACTACAGCTAAATCGCGGGTAAGAGCTAGTGGCAGTACAGCCATTCAAATAATATTTTATGTACGTGTGAGCAGACACCGCAGTCTCGTGGTCCCGTCGTCGCTGCTAAATATATTGTATTGTGATGTTGTCTGCGCCACCTGTAGCACGTAGTCTGTAGCTACGTGGCTACGCGCTACATGCTACGTTTTCTATGTTCTACGAGCATAATTTTGGAAAAACTGTAATGTACAAAAATTTTATTTTGTCATTATTCATTACAACATAATACTCTAATAATATTATGGAGTGAAATTAAACTCTCTAGTGAAAAGTAGCGCTGTAACGCTGACACGTGACCTCAAACAATTTTGTAACTAAAGTAATACTTTAAATCACTTCAGTCTCATTGATTTCAATAGAAAATCTTCTCCAGACGGCTAGGTACTCGATGACCTGTGTCGGAAACGTCGCCTCGTGGCGAGTCACTTAATAACAGTTCTGTACTTTGTCAACTCAACACAAACACAAAACCTAAGTAAGTAGTTTGTAAGTAAGGAACTGGCAACAAAGGCGGCTGCGGGTCCACTTTGACTTAGCAGTAACTTCAGTTTGGGCAACAACTATAAGTAACAACTACAACTCCAGCGAAGCACAAGTTTAATGCTTGTTCGCTAGTGACTTCATCCGACTCTTTAACCGACTTCATTATGTTTCAAACATAAAGCGTGAATTGATGATTTATTTTTAAAGGTATTTTTTTAGATTTAGATGTGCGTCGTAAGCAGCGAGAGCCGAATGATCAGACTTCTACTATTTGTTAGATGATCGGGGGTTCGAATCCCGGACATGTAGGTACCTACGACTTTTTAAGTATGACCATTATAAAACTTCTCACATTCTCTAACAGTTGAGACCAAGTAGGGTTATCGTACTAACCTTTATTGATATCAATTTATTTGATAACATCCTTTACTGTGTCGTCACTGACCGTTATTAGGTGAGATTGCAGTCAGTAACTAAGAGTGCTTCATTCTTGCATTATGTTGCGTCGGCGCATGCGACGTTTCAAGGTATGGATGGAATTGGTTTCAAGGTATCTCTAATGATGCATCGACCTAATATATACCGTGAAAAAACATAAGTAAATATGCAGTAGGAAGTTCGCACAAGTCGTTCAAAAGATGTTTCTTCATAATCATAATAACATTATTCAAATAACATTGTCGTGGGTATCATTTTGTTATCGCTCGGGACGCGGCCGGAATACAAAATGGCGGAAGGGAGATAGCTCCTGCTGGCATGTTGCCGCGAATAATACAGAACAAACAAATAACAATACGGCGCTTATCGTTTTGTACCAAATTGATCGCCATTTTTCCTGAAAACAACCTAATATTTTAGTCTGGGAACTGGTGGCCAGAACTGAGTATCTTTTATTTGTTCTATGTTGGTATACTTAACTGCAATCTCTCCTGGTATATGTCAAGAAACCGCCGGAGTATTACCTAATATCTTACTGTGGTAGCATAAAATGGGGAAACAGGACAGCGTCTGCTCGGCATTACGCCCATAAGCGCGACAGAGAGCGGGGGAAACGGGGGAACAGGGGGCCTGTTTCCACATTTTTTGCAAGGTGAGCAGCGAGTAATTGTGCTGACTGTAGTATTAAACTAACACCCTCGTTCAAGTTCAAATTCAAGTTTTAGTTGCATTTTCATAATTTCTAAGCTTTTATCACAGCCAAGGTTTATGATAGCAAAGTTGCGGAAATACGTCGTACGTATCTTCTTATGTGTGTTAAAGGCTTAAAAGTGTTTACTTCAGGAAATCACTCCGAGAATCGAAGATTTTGTATTCGTAGACATTTTGTGAGCGAACTGGATACACGACTTATTCCCTTTTAAGCAATTATTTAATACAGGTCAAATATGATCCTGTCATTTCCCCAATTTTACGTTCATATTTTATTTGTCTTATAAATTGTGAAAAACTACATAAAAATTGAATTTTGCGGGCACAATTATTAATGAATTAACATAGTCACTTGAGAGGGTGACCGTGGTTCAAGTGCCTGTTGTAAACTCGCCACTGTCTCTGCGCCACTGCGTGTGATCTTCACGCGTTGTGTTTCACGGTGTCGCATGTGGTCTGCGGAGAGGGGAAGTAAGGGGGAGGTCGGGGGAGGGGGGAGGCTCACGGCTCGCGGGATAATTAAGAAGCGATCAATCTCACTTACGTCTTACCAATGAAAGAGAGTGCACCGCTAATACGTCTTGATCAAGATGAATCCGTCCGTTGTCGTAATTGCTATTAGCTATCTATCGGTAATCACCTCACGACCCACTACCGGTCCACTGCTGGGGCTTCTCATAATGCCCCTGAGCACTGCTCACTAAGCTGGTGCGGCTTGGCAGGATTTACACAGTTATTTACACAGAAAGTTGGGCAACCCACAAGCCTGCAGGTTTCCTTTACAAGAGCTTTAAGAATGACCGTGTTTCACTTGATGTCAAGTGGCGTAGCACCCAAACTTGGAACCGCTGAGCGGTATGCATTTACAGCCAGAAAAAAGCGAGGAATTTAGAAATTTTCAAACTAAGTCATGCCCTACATTTGAATGTGGAAAAAGAGCTTTATGAGCCTTATGCTGTCTTCCCCTCCTTACTAATTAACTTGGAATAGCGGTGACTCTGTTCTCAGTGTGTGTTGTCCATCACACTAATATTATAAAGGTGAAAGTTTGTGTGTAAGTGTGTGTGTGTAAGTGTGTATGTTTGTTACTCCTTCACGCCGCAACTACTGAACCGATTTGGCTGAAATTTGGAACATAGATAGCTTATAACCCGGGTTAAAACATAGGCTACTTTTCGTCCCGGGAAAATGTATAGTTCCCATGGGATATTTAAAAAACCCTTATTTTCAACAGTAATCTATAGCTACAGCTATAGGTAGATTACTTTGTCAATCTGTCCTGAAAGTAGGTGTATCACACTATCACACTAATCACACTTCACACTTCACACTTCACACTAATATTATAAAGGCGAAAGTTTGTGTGTAAGTGTGTGTGTGTGTGTGTGTGTGTGTGTGTGTGTGTGTGTGTGTGTGTGTGTGTGTGTGTGTAAGTGTGTATGTTTGTTACTCCTTCACGCCGCAACTACTGAACCGATTTGGCTGAAATTTGGAACATAGATAGCTTATAACCCGGATTAAAACATAGGCTACTTTTTATCCCGGGAAAATCCATAGTTCCCATGGGATATTTAAAAAACCCTAATTTTCAACAGTAATCTATAGCTACAGCTATAGGTAGATTACTTTAACAATCTGTCCTGAAAGTAGGTGTATCACACTAATCACACTATCACACTTCACACTAATATTATAAAGGCGAAAGTTTGTGTGTAAGTGTGTGTGTGTATGTGTGTGTGTAAGTGTGTATGTTTGTTACTCCTTCACGCCGCAACTACTGAACCGATTTGGCTGAAGTTTGGAACATAGATAGCTTATAACCCGGATTAAAACATAGGCTACTTTTTGTCCCGGGAAAATCTATAGTTCCCATGGGATATTTAAAAACCCTAATTTTCAACAGTAATCTATAGCTACAGCTATAGGTAGATTACTTTGACACTCTGTCCTGAAAGTTGGTGTATCATACTATCACACTAATCACACTTCACACTAATATTATAAAGGCAAAAGTTTGTGTGTTGTGTGGCATAGATAGCTTATACCCCGGATTAAAACATAGGCTACTTTTTGTCCTGGGAAAATCCATAGTTCCCATGGGATATTTAAAAAACCCTAATTTTCAACAGTAATCTATAGCTACAGCTATAGGTAGATTACTTTGACAATCTGTCCTAAAAGTAGGTGTAAAGGTCATTGAAAAGGAAATTCAATTTTTTCTCAAGATTATTAAAAAATCGAATTTAACGCGGGCGGAGCCGCGGGCAAAAGCTAGTAGATTTATAATAGGTCGTCTCTTGCGCTCCACTGTCATTTAAGACAGAGAAAACCGGTCGATTCATGTTTGACACACACCTAGGGTTCCGTAGTATAAAAATCACATTTGTCCATAAACCTTTGCTAATATCAAATGCTTGTTAGAGTGTGATTTTATTTTACAATATTATGAAAAAGACTAAATCACAACTTTCCCTAAACAATAAAACGAAATGAAGGTGGAAAATATTCGAAGCTTCCTCGAATTTTTGCTCGGAGCTTTTCGCTCTTTTTATTCTTTTGTTATCGCTACCTGAGTAAATATTCTCAGAGATAAGTAAAATATTCGCGACTGTAAGGCGGAGTGAGGCTGAAAGTTTGCGTGTTAAAACAGCAGATAACAATGAATTTGACTGCGTGAATGCCTACGTCCATTATTTAACTGTTAGCCATTGTTCTACGTAATATTAGGTATTTTTTCTCCAGTGCTTTATATACGTTTTTGTACAAACAAACAAGTTACCGCGTCACCAGTTGTTAATTAGTGATCCCTGCCGTCCATAGCTGCTTGCAGTGGTTTTATTAAGAGCGGGCTGAAAGCTAGAAAAAAATCAGATTGTGTCACAGAGGTGTCACACGTCGCAACGTAGACTGCTATGTAATGTCAACAAAACCGCGAACACTAGGTAAGATAATCAGATAAATTCGGCTAAGTGCATTTCGGACCACCTAGTTGTAGGCAAAAGATTTCTTGAAATTTTATTTGAAAATTGTAAGGGCATTTTTTGGAATTTTAAAATTTACCACAAATTTTTGATGATATCGTAAGATGACGTTATTCAACAGAATAAACAACTTTTCGGAATATTTAATTAATCTTATATGATTTTTCAATCGTCAGATAAACGTTAATTGGGGAATAAACATAATAATATGACGTTTTGACAGATTTTGTCTGCCATAATATAAATATTTCAAGTTTATTCCTCAGTTTATTCATCTGCCGATTGAAAAATCGCCACTAACAAAAGGTCAATATGGATTTGGGAAAAATAAGTCTAACTCAAATGCCATGTTTGAACTTGAACATTATTTTAGAAAAGCTAAATAATGGAAACTCTATAACTGTTATATTTCTTGACATGTCTAAGGCGGTTGATCTTGTTAACCATAAAAAATATTGGACAGATGTTATACTTTTTATATCTGTCAATCTTATTAGTCATCCTTCTTTCTATTTCTTTCTGCATTGTATCACTTGTAACTATCAACTGTCCAAGGTAAACATACTCTTCCACATAATCGATTTTCTCATTATTTACTTTGATGTTATACCTATGTGTGTGATGCATTTCTCATAATTTTTGTTTTAATTGTGTCATTGAAGCCCTGCGCGCTGTCGCTCTGTGATCTGATAGTTGCTGTTGCATTTCATATAGTTTTTGGGGACACTGAAAATAGGCTGAGATCATCTGCGAAGCGTAAATCAGATAGGAATGAGGATTTTACATTAAGTTCATAATCGTCCCATTCCAGGTTCCTGAAGGTCATTTCGAGGGCTGCTGAAAACAACTTGGGTCACCTTGTTGGATAGGTTGGGTTAGGGTCACCATGAACACCCTAAACACGCATTGCTTCCCAGATATATTCATGTTCCAAGGAGTCTAAGGCTTTGTTATAATGGAAAAAATGGATGAAAATTTGAAATACGACATGACAATCTACATGTAAATGTAAAATAAAAGAAATGCATGCTTAACCAGAAATTAAAAGAAGACCACACAAACACAAGACATATCTATAACTATAAAAGGCTTTGTCCTGAGTGACTGACTGACAGACAAGCTACAGCCCAAACGGCTGAACGTAAGAACTTGAAATTTTCAGGGAAGATTCTTTGTGAACCCAAACCGCTCGCTAAGAAAGGGTTTTTTGAAATTCTACCCCCAAGGGGGTTAAATAAGGGATTTAGGTTTGTATGAATTTTCAAGTTAGATTCTTGAAAATTGGTATATAGACTTTCGAATAAAAATAAGAGAATGGGTGTCCAAGGGATTTTGGAAATTTCACCCCTAACTCTCTAAAAAGGGGGTTGAAACTAGAAAACGCTTGGTCCCGGCTGGCTGGCTTTTGGACAAGCTACTGCCCATACGGTTGAACGCAGAAACATGAAATTTTCAGGGAATATTCTTTTAACACCCTAGATGTGTAATAAGAAAGGAATTTTTGAAATTCTACCGCTAAGGGTGTTAAATAAGGAATTTTATTTTACATATATAGAAATCCGTCAATTTTCAAGTTGTGTTCATTAAAATCGGTAAGTAGGCTTTTGGATAAAAATAACAAAGTTCCTTGATTTTTTAATTCCACCCTTACTTATGAGACTACCTCCTAGGGGGGTGAAACGGGGGTCCAAAGATATTACGAAGAAATGCTTCTTCACACCGCAGTCGATTTGTCTAAAATTTGAATAGAGGATTTATATCCCGGTTTGATACATAAGCTACTTTTTATCCCGAAAAAATCCATGCTTTCCGCAGGATGTGTGAAAAACCAAAATTCCTGTGGGAGAAAAACTCCCTTACGCCGCAACTACTGAAACGATTAGGCTAAAATTTAAATTAAAGGTAGATTATATAATGATCTAGCACTTAGGTTACTTTTTATTTCGGAAAATTACATGGTTTTTGCGGGATATTTGAAAAATCGAATTCCACGCGAGAGAAAAATCGTTCACGCCGCAATTACTAAACCGACTTGGCTGTAATTTGGAATAGAGGTAGATTATATCCCGGATTAACATATAGGCTAATTTTTATCCCGAAAAAATTCATGATTTCCGCGGGATGTGTGAAAAACGAAATTCACGCGGAAGAAATTAACCTTCATTCCGCAAATACAGAACCGATTTCGTAGATATTTTGGAATGGAGCTAGGTTATATCCTGGATGAACACCAAAGGTTACTTTTTGTCTCGGAAAATCCATGTTCACCGCGGAGTTTGTGAAAAGTCGAATTTTACGCTGGATTCACACAAAATACACATTCTTAAAAGCTAAATTAAAAATACCCAATTTTCCAAAGCAATCGATACCGTCAGCTCCTTTCTTGAAAGTAGGCATAAAGGTTAAGGTTGATAAGGAAATTCAGGTTTATGAAAAATCTGAATCTCTGGGTTTGTCAAAAATCGAAATTAACGCGGGCGAAGCCGCGCGCAAAAGCTAGTTTGCTATAATGATAAACCAATTGACATTGTTCAATATAAGGTTTTCAGGCATTTATTTTGACGTGGGCTATTAGGCTAGTCTGATGGGCACTTTTGGCCCGGGAAAAACTCGCTGCAAGTGAAATTTTGATTCGTATTTAAATTAATAGGAATTATTATTGAATTGAACTAGGCGTTATTTTGCGAAAATCCATAATTAGC
Source organism: Coenonympha arcania (assembly GCA_036785405.1). Classification (NCBI taxonomy): domain Eukaryota; kingdom Metazoa; phylum Arthropoda; class Insecta; order Lepidoptera; family Nymphalidae; genus Coenonympha; species Coenonympha arcania. Next base: position 17,228,183 of record CM072067.1, on the reverse strand, counting down.
AGGACAGATTAATTTGTTTTGCTATAGTAAGTAAGTTAGTTCTTTATTTGCTTAAAAACATGGTTTAAATAGATGGATGGAGTATAATCCGCTACTTGAAAAGATTCTGTCGTAGAGCCTACGATTTCGCATCGTGAAGTCAACATCCTGAGGATGTCCCGGTGTCGGGTCGAAACGTGCGTCTAAGAAAGTGATGGAAAATTGTGTGTGGTGTTTCAAGTGGGCAGTGTTCCTGCTTATTTTACAGTGTCCTTGCTTTTCAAATAGCGGATTATAGCAAAACAAATTAATCTGTCCTGCTTATAGGAATTATATCCTATAAGTGTGTAAAACACTAATCAAAAGATGATTAGTTAAAGCTAGGGGTTTATTATAAAAACTACATATTTATACTAAATAAACTAAAATGTTAAAAAATAAATTAAGACTAAAAATATTTACAAAATGTACACACCGTCCAAATGCTCGCTTAATGGCATAATAAGCTAGGGGTTGTTTTTTAAGTACACTGTCTGTACAGTGTCTAATTATCATGGTTCAAGAAATACAGCCTGGCGACAGACGGACGGATGGACGGACGGACAGATGGACGGAAAGACTACCAGTGGAGTCTTCGTAATAGGTCCCGGTTTTTACACTTTGGGTACGGAACCCTAAAAATAAGCCAAAAAAATTATTTAAGTGGAGTCTTTTTCATTAGCTGTGTACAAATTCATTTCACCCTCTTACAGAATTCATTACTTATAAATATTACCTATTTATATTGTATGTGTATTGAATCGCAATAAATTTGAAATATTATTTAATTTATTATTGCACATTATCTCTTGAACTATATTTACGTAGGAACTAATTAACATACTAACATTTAGTAGTTTTGTGAATGTTAGCATGTTATATCTAATATTTGCATACTGAAGTGTCAAAATAGTGAACATGTTGCACAAATTGCGCACATACAGGAGCACTCTTTATTCCTCTCTCTCAAAATTGATTGGGATCGTCCTTTTTTACATATACTACTCCCACCGACATTGACATGTCATTGCTTGAGGGAATTCAGTGCTCGTTAATTGTGTGCTTTAAAAGTAAAGAGTGAAGGTCGATATTTGACAGAAAGGCTTTTGCTTTAATATACTTTTATTTCGCAGTTTTTGCTCCCCATATTTACAATTATATTATTAACACCACCAAATCATTTATAAATACACACACAATAATTTATAATTCATAATTTATGTATTAAGGATACAAAGAACTATTTTTTTGGCCTGGAGCACAGAAATACAGTCTTCTCGTCTCAATGGAGCAATTGCGACTGATTGTCATGCGCAAAACATTGTTCTGGTATAAAAGAGCATGGCGTATTACGCGAAATAAGAATGTAATAAGCGCCATTTATAGTTTACTGTAATAACTTTTAAAACACATGATTTAGAAAGAAAACGATAAGATACGCACTTCGTAATATTTATTGGAATTATAATCCTAAACCTTGGCTCTCTAGTACGTATAACATTGATAATAAATTGAAAATTGTAAAAAATTGGACGCAACTTCGGGAATTTTTTTTATCGACAAAAAATTATCCTTTTATGTTTTCAATTTTACAGTTTCTCGGCAATATGATGTTATATCCGTGTGTTTTATTTCAGGAAGTTGAGACTTGATTTACTACTGTAAAAATCGAATCTTGAACTGACATCTTCACTTACTACCCGCTCTTAACTCTCATCATCATTTTATCATTTTGCACTAACCCACTTTATATCTCCTTTGTATCTCTCACCAAAAAGAAAAGGTTGTCCGGAAGAGATTGCCTATGGCAATAAGACCGCCTTTGCGCATTATGTTTTGTATGATTTCTTGTTTGTTATGTTTTCCTTTCTTGTAATGTGCAATAAAGTATTCATTCATTCATTCATTCATTCAGTATGAAATAACTGAGGGGATTTGTTTCATAATTACAGATGAAAATTAATTTCATTTCAAATAATATCTTTGAATATAAATACCTCTTAACTCTTTTTTAAGTATGTACAAAAAGGGATGAGATGCGCAAGGCGTGTTAAGTAATTTGCCTGCTCATGTCATATGCAGTGCGTCCCAGTACCTTGCGTGGCCATTTCACACGACGCGCGGCGCTCATCATCCTTAAACCTTAGTTCTTATTAATTACGTCTTTATTGACAAAAATACTACTGTGATATTCTAAACTTGAATCGATTGGTTTAACATAATATAAAAACAAGTATTGGTAAATTTTAATAAATGAAAACCAATGTTTGACGACCGAATGGCGTAGTGGTAGCGAACCTGCCGTCTGCGCCGGAGGTCGTGGGTTCGATTCCCACTACTGGTAAATGTTTGTGTGATGAGCATGAATGTTTTCCAGTGTCTGCGTGTTTTTCAATATATTATATTCATGTATATTAGTATGTATGTATATTTATCAGTCATCTAGCACCCATAACACAAGTTATCGCTTACTTTGGGGCTAGATTGCGATGTGTAAAAATGTCCCGTATATATTTATTTATTTATTATTTATTAATGTTTCATTTCAAGAATCTATTGGAATCTCCAGCATAGAATATAATATCTCTATAGCGTAATATCTCTGTCGAGGTATGAGGTAGGTTGACTGCCGGCATGTATCTACGGTGTAATTAGTATTAGTTGCGAATAATTAATCCCTGGCTTCCCGCAAACATGAGATGTGATGAAACATTCAGGACGTCACAACACATTACCGATGTGGGATCGATCCTGATTTGCGATTGACCCCAATCTGCGTCGATTATGAATCCCCATCGCTGTGGTTGAACGAATCTGATTATTTGACAGCTGCTGTCAATACGCGCCTCCCGACATTGAGCGGGGTGGGGTGATACGGGTCTCCTGCTAGAATGAGATTAGTTACGGCAGGCTTCACATACCTTTGAATGTGTTATGGAGGATATTAGACAAGCAAATTTCCTCTACGTGTTTTCTGTTCTATCTTATAAACGCAGAGGTGACTGACTGTCTGATCTATCAACGCACAGCTCTAACTAACTGGATTAGAGTAGAGTGCAGAATATACTATATTTGCAAATAATTGCATGCAGCACATCGGTAGGAGGTGCGATGGAAACCACGGAAGTACGTTACTCTCTGAAAGCACTCAAGAACAGAGTTAAGGGGCGTAATTGCTTGCGCCGACTATCCCTCCGTCGTCGACTAGACATTAGCAAGTAAATATTATAAAAAGAAATACTTTTACCTGAATCTCAAAGTGTTCGAACTTCGTACAGTGACAGCCCAATGGTTTAGTTTTCAACTTTCAATCTTAGGCACGCCTCTCTAATTTTTTTCAAGCTGCATGCATTTTTGGTGAGAGCAACAAAGTGTCATATAAGTACCTGACGATGAAGAAGAATTGAACAGACATCTATTGTTTCCAATGGTGTGTAATTACCGCGAACTACGTCTTTTTTTTTCAGATGCTTCTCTATTACTGCAATCAGCTTTTTAAACCTTTCCTTGACCGGAATATTAAGGCAAGCACGAAAATTAACTTTCTACTGAACAATACCATACAAAATTTCTTCCTATCGTCAACTATTTAAAATTTTTTTATAGTAATTAATTTACAATTCTCCAACCGTCTATTTGTGTCCACTCCCATACATTGCATAGCTATGACCTCTTTCTTCATCCAGCTATTACTTAGTCAAGTATATTTTAGGAAAAGGGAACACTCTCTTGTTAAAGAATTTATGCATAAGTCGCTAGAAACTTTACACCACACAGTTTGGGCGAGCGCCGGAGCGGAGTACATGCAACATCTTAAATTGAGAAACTTTAATGAACTTCTCGACACGTGATTAACATTCACTCGCCGCGCTGCACGCTCCAAACTCGCGAGTTGCGAGTTAGCAACTCTGTTCCCGTCTCCCCTAATTGTTAGTGGAGACGGGATAGAGTTAAGACTTCTACCCTAGAAGTAGTCACAATGCTGGAGGTAACTTAGGGTACAATACCTTGAACTTTACAATCAATTTTCCGCCGTTAGTTTCTTTTATAACCTGACTTTCAATTGTGAAAGTTGTGACTTGAGATATTGGTTATAAGAATAAGAAAAATTAATTAGACAAAGCTCACAAATGTGGCTTACCGTCTAAGGTCACAAAGTTAAATCGAAATGGCTTGTATATTATTTACAAATTTTAAAAACGCGGACTCTGCACTAAGATTTAACTTGTATTGCAGAAATTATGTTATGCCGTTTTTACCTATCTCAAAAATGCCTAAAGCAATAAAATTCTCAGTTCAAAAATGTGAATCCCAATATAGGTCGCATCGATTATTATACACGTTCGTATTGTCTATATTGCCCGTTTTATAACCTCTTACAAGTACGTACCTATGTAGTATTAATCTTATTGACATAAAATCACGATTCCCAATCAAGAGCGTGAATCGAATTTATGTGAAAAAGGTAAAACAAATAGTTGTCAGGGTCGGTGGAGCGGAGAATTTAATAATCGAGGAAGGCGAGTGGAACAGGACGCACACTCGAGCGAGCCGGAGCCGCGCCGGACACGGCCGGACCGGGGGCGTGGCGCCGGACACCCTCGTCAATATCACGAGGCAATATGACGCCGGACATTCCCGCCACGCTCTGAAACTATGTCCGTTTTAAAGATTTTGTAGATTGATATGTACCCTTATTACGTCTAGATTTAACTCCGTACGCTGACAAGACATTCACATGAAACATATTATGCTGATAGCTGGAGATTCTTTTCTATAGTAGACCGACTTATTTTAGGTAATTTTTCGTGATGAGTCAGTCGCACGCGATGAAAATGATTCGGAGTAAAAATGGATCTATCACTTTCATAACATACAGATTACATACCTATAACACTGTCCACCTTTTTTAAATTTCTCTCGTTTTATGGTTGTTTGGAAGAGATCGGTCATTAGTTACTATGGCGATAAACTTTTCTACAGTTATAATTTTTGTATTTTGTCCAATATCGTTGCTGTGGTGCAATAAAGTACAATGGTTTACATTACATAGTATAATTACTTTCGTTCAGTAAAAGGCCGTGAAGCCGAGAGTGACGAGGGTCGGTCGGAATATTGAATTTTTGTGTTTTCACTTCCTACTACATTAAGTAATGTATGACCCACAAGATCCATCAGTAGTATAGTAAACTGTGAATTGAAGAAGAAGAATAAACGCTTTATTGCACTCATACTAAAAAAATATACAGAAACAAAGGAAAGAAAAATTCAAAATGATATGACATCATCCAATTACGATCCTACGGATAAAGTATAGAATGGAAGAGTATACTGAATAGTGATACTTTACTATGATATTTCATTACCCCGCGTGCAGCTGAATATTGCGTCTAGTGACGCAGATAGAAAAGCCTTTACATTTTTTCAAAGGCTACACATTATTCTAGCGAAACTAAATTATAGAGTCCTCAACTGTGCGTTGCCGTCACAGAAATGGTAAGTGGTTGCCGTATTATTTCTTCGTCTTCTCCGCGCATCATGCAGAAGCTTTACCTAAGTATCTTTTTCTATTATTAAATCTCTCTGTTTCATTGTTCTTGCCGCCTGCGTCCAACCGCATTAGATGCAGATGGAATCGCTTTCCTTTTATAGCGCTGTATAATGGACTCAGTTGATTGCAGGCTTACTCCTTTATGCGAAATAGGTTCTTTACTTCTTTATTTCTGAGACTCTACAGTATGATAATATTATTACCCTTAATTTCATAATGGACTGTATCTCGGATGTAATTAATGTATGTTCACTCAATTCTTTGCACGCCAAATCCATTTTTTAGTTTTCCGTAGTATTATTTTTAACTAATCACATTTATTGTAAACTTATGGTGTCAAATCTTGGTGTAGCGCGCTACCTATAAAAGGTGACCTATTCACTTTAGATTTGAAGGTATCCCAAACAATGGGTGATGGGGACGACGGAGACCGGGAGGGTATTCCAGACCCTTGCAGTGAGTATCAAGAACGCATAATATAATCAAACCGATTCGTATTATGTGTCTTTGGTACGTCAACTTTTACGTTGCAGTTATGGTAAAAAGATACTATTTAAACCTCATGCGGTCAGTCGACGCGCGATCGCGTTATACAGAGCAATGCAGTGTTGCTGTGGTATAACGTATTTATTGGAAACACATAAACTGAATCGTTGCCCCGCCTGTAAACTTTATACAGCTCCTATCCTAATACAGTCGATATTCGTATTTAAACCGGTACCCGGTATACACCGCATCATACTCTCATTTGATCGCTTTCTGCTCAGCTTATATTTATTACTGAAGAGGGCTTACAAAACTAAAACATCATCTTCATATTATGTTTATAATTAATATAAAAATCTTTGCTTATCCAGTTAAGGAAATAAGTCTGAGAACTGTGTCTGAGAATCGAACTTTTTTGTGGCATATTTTAAACTCAATATTCGGATTGATTTCTTAAATTTGATTTTATTATAAAATTTATTTAATTAGTTTACTTTTTTTAATACAGCAATGATTTTATTTTACTGTTTACCATTTCTAAAGGCTTCTACCGCGGTCTACTTAGCAAAGATTTTGATGATCAACGTGTGCGTTTGTGAAAACTCACTTGCCGTAAGTAAGGTGAAGGAAATATCGCCAGAAAACCTTCATGCCCGATAATTTACCATGTTCACCATAATGTTCTTGAACCTAGCAGACCTCTCTCATTCTGTACCAGTAGACGCGTCTTTATATGGTTTTCCTGGAGTAGAAACATCGTCTCTATGAATCCTTACGCTGTAAATAGCAGGCGGGCGCGGCGAGTGCAGCAATTAACTAAATACAGACGGCGTTGTTTGTGTTACAGTGTGTTATTTTTATCGTGCTCGCAGTTACAGTGCACACACTGTACTGTATACAGAGTACACTGTACAGTGTACACAGTGCTGAGTGCAGAGTAGCCCGAGCAGAAGCAACTCAAGTTACAAAGACGTGAATACGTCTTTATTATGTTCCGTTTTACATTGTTTCCAGTAAAAATTGTAAGATTCTCATTTCTGAACAAATTTTGAAGACTACATACGAGATGTGTACTTTAAGTTTTGAAAATATCGAATAGTACTCAAAATGTCATTTTTTTGTATTTAAAACTAGCTGATGAGGCAAATGTTTTTTTGCCATTTAGGGGTATGAAAAATAGCTTTTAACATATTCTCAGACAAACCGAATGTAGACAAAAAATTTTGATACTAATATGAAGTTTGGAAATTAGAGATAATCCATTCCAGAGGCCCTGAGAGCACGTAAAGTCGTCGGATCTACCCCTGATCTTTATATACACGACACGACATGATAATCCATTTTCACCCTATCAGATAATGAGAGTGAGGAAATAGAGAGCCCACCTGTGTTACTACGCCTACGTGCACTACAATATTTCCCACGTAGTTGGTAAACATTATACATAATATATGGAGAATAGCCATTTGCAGCCGAAATTAATCTAAATAAAGTACCAGGTTTGGCTAGTGACTTCGCTCAAATGCATTACAGTTTTTAACTAATCCCGATACACTTCCGATTGATACAAAAGTATACTACAATATTGTATACCTAGCTATAATAAATTGCTATAAAAATGTCGGTTACTTCAAAATCCCGTGAGATCTGTAGACTTTTTGCGACTAAAAGTAGATACTATTGTAGTTGGTATCTTCAGGGAATAAGCTGTCTGCGTTCTAAACAATCAAATCAGTTTAGTAAGAGTGACATGATTGAGTCACAACATCAAAATCACAAACTTTCACATTTTTATTGACGTGACAACGTCTTATAATTCGACAGAGCCGGCTGCGCGCATAAAAAAACATGACTCATTTGCCGTTACCTCGCTCTGAGGCGTTCCATGTAAGGCATGAAGTGCAAGCGAGAGTTGTCACGTTCAACTATCGTCAGTAAACCAACTTTACAGACAACCAATTTTTATTAGTATTCTTTGATAGGATTACGTGATATTGTCAAGTTTGTAAAGAGCTTGCGGCGTGAAGCAATTTCCCCAGATGCATATTAGATGCGCGACGTATGGTGTGCAGCGGACTGCGGGCAGAGTATGAGGCAGTCACTAGTTTATTCATGCTCCGTCTTCGAGCGAGCTACTGTTTGTTCTATTTTTCTTATTTCTCTCAAGTTGGATATTGAAAACGTGTTCCTTACAGAAAATATTGAAAAATGTTTCTTTAAAAGTTTACTTACTCCGCTAGACTTGGAATGAAAGACTGACTTGTACTTAATCTGAATAATACAGGAAAGAAAAAGGAGGTTGACTGATTGACTGATTGACTGATTTATCTACGCACACCTCAAGCTATTCAAGCTACGGGATATCAGAAATCCAACTCCTAAAGGAGGAACTTACTTAGGCAGAACCTAACAAAAGCCCCGACAGGCCGCCGAGGCTTAAGGGTACCAAGCAAACAATTTGTACATTATGATGTATTTTTATTTGATTAAATAAATAAATAACGTGAAAAATGCCACCGCCAATTTTTTTAAAGATTTAACTGTGAAACTATTGCGCGCATTTTTATCAATTGCAGTACGTACATGTTAATTGAGCCGAATCACCATAACCCACAAAAAAAGGGGAGGAAACTTCTATGATCTATGCTTTATGCAATTAAGTATTTGACTTTGCATTGTATTACGTGTAGGGACATTTATATTATGCAGTTCAACTACGCAATGTGTGGTGGCTGTGTCAGGATTTTCGCTCCTGTATTCAGTTGACCAGCGCTTGGCACAGTAGGTACTTAGACGTGTAATATTATACTCGTAGTAAATAAATTGTAAGGGTGATTATAGGATAAATTAATAAAATTATCTAAGAACTCTTTAAGACTTATTACCCTCAAGATTGCATACTTGTACGTATTTGTATTTACTCGAACTGCCAAAAGTTAAATGGTTCGTACGTGCTATGAGCCGCTATGTATAACAATTGTGGCGGCCATTTTCAGTGACGCGTGTAGCGAGTTCGAGCGGCAACATTCAAGTTCCAATAACTCAATAAGTCTAATAGTCACCGGCACCATCCAATGTACCAATAACTTTGCACTAACTACACTATTAGTGCTCTACACGTGTTTATAAGGCAGACATCTACGTAAACATACGTATGTACAAATAACTATTGATTAGATAAATGCCCTTAAACTATTATTAGAAAGACGAAACTTCATACCCACGTGCTGCAGGCAAAAGCTAGTTAATCACAAAAACATCATAATGTATCGATCGATCTTGTTAACATGAGTTTTTTGAATTTCCTTTTACTATAGACATGCACAAAAGCCCTTAACGACAAAAACCGAATTATTTTTCTTTTATTACGATTCCAGTGGGTGTAATCGACGTTTTCACACAAGCGTAATATACTCTCATATTTTTAATTTATTCTCATATTCCAACAGAACAACGATTGCGTAACCAGCTTCATTATAATAAAAGCTGCTCGAAGTCATCTCGCTCGGATGGAAATCCTGTATACCCGTGGCAACATACTTGCTACTTTTTATTCCCGTCCCGTTTATGTGTTTGCGAGTACTCTACGCAGCAGACAGACATGTTTACGCTCTCTTTATTTACATTTTGCCGGCTCGCTGCGGCGTAAATAGAAGCGAAAAGCTCACAGCATCAGGTGCTGGCCCTGTTGTAGCTCGCGATTTTGCGTTATAGTTATTTGTGTCACAAGGGTTATTTTGTTCGTCGATAGCGTTAGCTTGAATCCCTCGCTACGCCCAGGGTCATACTTAAGAATCCCTTGCTTCGTTCTACATTTAAAATGCGCCCGATAAAAAAATGTTTTCGCTCAAAGTTACACACAACTTTTAACCACTACATAATATGAGAAAAGAATACCTAAATAAAATTCGTAAGTATAGACATAATTAACTGAATGAGAAAAACAAATGACTTGAACGCGAACCAATCAGAAGAGAGAAAGCGCAAACTGCTATAAGAACAAAATAGAATTTTGCTCCTGATATCCTTTGAAGCCAATTTTCGTTATACACGACGTAGTGATGATGAAAATTACTATACCTATTACGCGGCCAGTTATTACGTCAAAGACTAGTAATACCAACAGCCCAAATGGACAATGTCTAAAGTGATCTATATCTCAAAGTTTGTCATCATTCTCTACATTTAGTGAGGATAACAGTGAGGCGAAAATGAGTAATAACAAAATTCCCCCCCGTTAATAGGTCCGGCATACCTCCGCATTACGATGGTAGCAGCCCATAAACACACATACTACTTGTGCGTGAGTGTGTGTGTGTGTGTACAGGTAAAAGCGCAGGTGTGCGTATGTGCGTACACTTGTTCAATTAACATTTTATTCCGTTTTTACGGTCGACCTCGATGGCCTTTGGTCTACCGTGGATCTGTAGATATCAAAATCTACTACATGCGTCAGAAATACGTTTTTCGAACAAAAAATGGTAAAATTGGGGTTTTACCATTTTGATATTTTTGAACTTTGAAATAGAATTTTTCTACATTTTCCTCAAAAAACTGGTATAGTATTGGCGTGATTGAGTACAAGTATTTTTATGTTAATGTATAATTATTCGTAAGTACAAAAATAATTATTGTCACTGCGCGAAAGATATAATGGTACCATAGATATATAATACTAAGGATGACGGGTCAGCGCTAAAAAGTGTCCGAACCGAAAGAGAGATAAAACGCGAAAAGGGAAACAATCGCACTATAGCTAGTTGCAAGTAAAATTAGGCTGTCTTTAGTTTGTTTTTAAAAATACACATACCCTCGTTTATATATAGGTTTTCTCGGGACACTTTTTTGTGAATTTTGTGTTACACCCGGGGTCCTTAGATAGTAAGTCAACGAATGGTATCCATATCCTGTGGATGCAAGAAGAGAATCGCCGTAGCACTCGTAGCCTCGTAGCAATGGCCTACGTCGTAGATCGCCTTGACGTCACGAGCAGAGCTTGTCATATTTTTATCGTGTTCCAAAAAGTTAATAAGTTAGGTACTTAGCCTATGTATGAAAATGACATAGGTTACTTAGGTAAAAAACCGACTCCAACTCTCATCAAACTGCTGTTGAAGTTCATCTTTTCTAATAAAAAAAATCATCAAAATAGGTTGGCCGCAAAAGGAGCTATTCGCCCATTTGTCGTGGACATACTTAAGGCAAGGACTTATATAATTTCTCATGGATGGATCTAATGTTAGAATTGGACCGAATTCAAATGGAAAAGAAGAATCAACAAAATCGGTTCATCCAGACGAAATGAGAACCTTCTCTTTTTTGAATTCACTTGAAAAGGCTTGTAAATAATAATCAAAAAATGCGGTTTGGACAAAAGTTGATATCAATCATTTATTTTACTTTGAAATTTCTAGAAACACATTTGTTATTTGCATATAATTTACAATAAAATTATTGAGAAAAATACTGGCAAAAAAATTCAATGTTGAAATTGTAGAACATGCAGTTACATACTCCATGTTGTTTAGATTAACAATTAAGTCTCGAGAGGTCCTCTTTGTGTATGGGTGTACAACGTGGCCACCACGAAAACCTTCAAAAAAGTAGTTTGTGCTTTCATAAGTTAGAAATTTATGTAAGTTTACAAATTCAAAACAATTTTTACTGTTTCTAAGTATCTTAACAGCACAAACGGCTGTATTAAGGAGGTCTAAAGATACAAGACAATGTAGTTGAGAGTTATTAGTGTATTAAGAGTGTCAGTTCTCAAGGAGCATATAAAATTCACGTTCTCTGTGCAGTGAGACTCGGGGAGCGTAAATATGTTACTACTTCTTAACGAGTTGCAGCACCAAGTTGTAGTTGTGGTGTAAACTAATACTAGATGAGTATTCAGCGCTTGGACAGGATTGTACTGAGCATTCGGGTGGGATTTAATGAATTTCATAATTAATTTACGTAGGATAATACATATTATAATACAGAATAGCGCTTGACTCTTAGTCATATCACATTTGATGGAAAGTGATGATATAGTCTAAGGTGGAGCGTGCTTTTCTAGGAAATGTATTAATTCTGATGCAAATTTACTCTTGATTTAATGGCACCCAAGTAGTATGGGGTGGTCTTTTGTAGAACTTTGCGGCTCGAAAGAAAAGAAGATATGAAATGTATTTAATACGCAGATGAGGCTGCGGTTATAACTACTAATATTTAATAGGCAAGGGCACATTGACGACCGAATGGCGTAGTGGTAGCGAACCTGCCGTCTGCGCCGGAGGTCGTGGGTTCGATTCCCACTACTGGTAAATGTTTGTGTGAGCATGAATGTTTTCCAGTGTCTAGGTGTTTTTCAATATAATATTATATATTCATGTATATAAGTATGTATGTATATTTATCAGTCATCTAGCACCCATAACACAAGCTATCGCTTACTTTGGGGCTAGATTGCGACGTGTAAAATGTCCCGTATATATTTATTTATTTACATTTCACTCGATATCGCGTGGCACGTGTGGAGTGTACCGCATGTGTCACGCGTCACTGGTACCACATTTGTCAACGCACGTCACGGCCCGTGACCGCGTGTGACGTTAATGGCCTTTTAGCCTTTATAACGATCTTTTTGTCGCCGCCCGCTGTCAAGTCAATGTAGTCAGAGGCTGACATAATAAAAACATATTATTAGGTAAGAGGGACAAGGAAGTAGCTTATTTTGTAAAACTATCGTCCACGTCGTCATAACTATATAGTTATTCTCTTGTATGTTTCTATGGTTATATTTTGTACGAAAAAGTCATGAGTACAGCAAAATACTGTCAGAACCGTTCTCCTGCATTGCAATATATTGCGACGCACTGCACTGCGCTCATCACCCTGAGACATCGGTTCTTAGGTCTCATTTTGCTCAGTCATCTCGTCAGCTATGGTCCTTCAAATTAATGACAACCTCCCTGGTGCAGTGGCGGCGCACTCGGATTCGAGTGGGAGGTCGCGGGTTCGATTGCCGCCACGGGCCACTTTGGAATTTTATAACTTCTAAATTGACTCAGGTCTGGTCTGGTGGGAGTCTTCGGCCGTGGCTAGTTACCCTATCAGCAAAGACGCTCCGCCAAGCGATTTAACGTTCCGGTGCGATACTTGTAGAAACTGTTGGGGTAAAACTTACCCTCCCAAATTAGTACGCTAACATCTTAGGCTGCATCATCACTTACCATCAGGAGCCATCAGGTGAGATCGCAGTCAAGTACTAACTTGTTTAGTGTAAAAAAAATTGAACACAGTGATGCATTATTGCATCACGGTAAACTGACACCGCGGTGGTACCGCAAGGACTCTGCAAGAACAGCTACCACCAGACACCAGTGAAAAGCTATAATAAAAATAAATAATTAAAAAATTAAAAAACACGACTGCCCTGTTTTAAAACGAACTAAAAAGTAAAAAACAATTTAGTTTAGTTCATCTGCATATTGACAAAGGGAAAAGTGGTCAAATTTCTCATTAATTAAAACAGATAAACATATTATGGCAGTCGGGGGACCGTTCTGAGGAACACCTTCTATTCTAAGAGGTCCCCCGACTGCCATAATATGTTTATCTGTTTTAATTAATGAGAAATTTGACCACTTTTCCCACTTTTCCCCCTTTTGGGCAGTCGTGTAAAAAGGTAAATGACAAGAAGGAACCTTTTGGCTTTCTGTAATTTATGTCGAGATATAAGGGTCATAATTGTGGAACTTATTTATTTACGTTCTATAAAACTGATCAGTAGCTTATTCTAATTACTATACAAGTCTTGCCCGCGTGGAATGGTGGCAAGAATACTGGCTGCATTTCCGCGTTGAACAGCTAGGCTGATACGTTGCGCAAAAAATGAGCCAGCCCTTCTGTCACCAGTTGAGGTTATTAGGAACTTATTTCCATTTATATTATTATACAGCATCGTAAGTGCCTCAGATACTGTTACTAATTTGTATGCGATGACAATGATTACATTTGTAAATTTAAACTAAAGCTGCTTTGCTCTAGCAAATGCTTTACTTAGAAGAGCCAAACTCATCCGGTTACATTTTCATGATCATAAACCAACGTTACTTGGAACAAATCAAGCTGGCTAATAACAGTAATTAGCAGCCAGCCTTTGTGTTTTGAACATTGTTTGAAGATTCCTAATGTTGATTAATCTTGAAAGTTTAATTTGGTATATTTATTCCCATTTCACTCAAAATCCGAGTCGGTAATTTCTTATTTAAATGAATTCGTCAAGTTGGTTAGATCTCCTTGTTGTCAATTATAAACCGCGACGACTGAATTGATAAGCAGAACATTCTAGACCAAGATAATAAAGTCATTTAGAACCAGATTCTTTTACTTCACTCAAAATTATTACTTCACTCCACAATCACGCATATTCACATAGTATTTTAAAGACAATTCTTGCGAAGCAAAGAACTACTTTCTATGAGGAATTGCTAGGCTTTTTATTTGTGCCTGTTTGTCTGTCGTAAGTAACGTCTCCAACGGGACATAGCCTAGAGATGATGAATGATATTTAAGTACTTAGGTCCTAGTACACAACTTCTTGATTTTATAGGTTTTATTGATGCTCAGTTTTCCAGTGCTCCCGTTGGTTTCTCCGTGCTAAAAGAAACAGTAACATATTGCCATGTATTCACTGATTCACAGTTTTTGAAACAAAATCTAAGTGTTTCTGATACAAAATATTTGTTTTAGAAACATTACTATTTACGCCAACCTTCTGTGCTCCCCACTTAGGATGGGCAGCATTGAATCATTATTTCGGAAACATCTACGTGAAGTTTCAAAAATATGTATCTGAAACCTCGTATATCAGTAAATACGTGGCATCAAATTCATGGAAATTTTTAGTGATAAAACTCAATTATTTAATGTTTTTGTACAAGTAACTAGACTTACGGCCTAGGGTAAGTTAATTAAGGTAATTGCCGAGAGTTCGGTGCTTCTGGTATAAGCCATGTCCTTCATAGTTCGCCAATGTTCTTAGTCGGGGGCACGGGCCAGTTGGTGTAATAATTTTATTAGCTGCCGGCGAATACACCGTCTAAAATATTTTGTACAAAATACTCTCTTAGTTAATGACGTTCAATTTTCTAGCGCTAAGTCGCACTAAGAATAAGTGCTTTATTCCAATAAGTACGACACTGTGGACGTCAAATAAAATACTAACAGTGATTTTTTTGTTGACAAAGCTACGATAAAAGTTTTTTACAAACCCTGCAATGAGAAGAGACCACAACAAACTCAGAAGAAAGTGTAGCCTGTTTTATATAATGTTCAAATGAATGAGAAAGATTTTCTTACTAATTTATTTCAAAGTATCAAGAAAAGGTAATATCATAAAAGTTAAGATACTTACGGTACTTGTAGATAAAGTAAATACTCCTCGGGTCGACATTTTTTAAACCTAATTGTGCGAGCAGAGTAATTTTTCTTTCTCTGAGAAAGTGTTGTTTAATAAAAGTCTGCAATATTTCCCCCGGCGTCGCCGCGTGTCAACACCCTGTGTAGTGTATAGTGGCCACCCTGGCCTCACCCTGTATAGTGTAAATAACTCGCGTCCCCACATTTCTCATATCGCAGCAGTTTTTATACACTACACATTTATATCAAAGTATTATGACGACCTCTCGACGCAGTGAGCGCCGTGTGGTATTTCATTCATTCCCTTAATTGGATTAGTTCTAGATCCCTTCAAAAAACTTCGCATCCGAAGTGGCTTCGGCCGTGGCTGATTAATATTATCATTATCATCCTACCGCAAAGACTTCCCTCTAAATTAATGTTAGAAGCAACCTATCAGTCACGTATCTAAAATGAGACAAGTACCAATTGACAAGAAGAGTTATTTATACCTCCAGCACACTGGCGCGCGCTCTGATTCGAGTGGGAAGTCGCAGGTTCGATTCACGTCATGGGCCACGTTGGAATTTTATAATTTCTACATTGGCTCGGGTCTGGTCTGGTGGGAGACGGTCGTGGCTAGTTACCACCCTACCAGCAAAGACGCACTGCCAAGTAATATAGCATTCTGGCGCAATGCTGTGTAGAATCATGTAAGGGTTACCACCCTACCAGCAAAGACGCACTGCCAAGTAATATAGCATTCTGGCGCAATGCTGTGTAGAATCATGTAAGGGTTACCACCCTACCAGCAAAGACGCACTGCCAAGTAATATAGCATTCTGGCGCAATGCTGTGTAGAATCATGTTAGGGTTACCACCCTACCAGCAAAGACGCACTGCCAAGTAATATAGCATTCTGGCGCAATGCTGTGTAGAATCATGTAAGGGTTACCACCCTACCAGCAAAGACGCACTGCCAAGTAATATAGCATTCTGGCGCAATGCTGTGTAGAATCATGTAAGGGTTACCACCCTACCAGCAAAGACGCACTGCCAAGTAATATAGCATTCTGGCGCAATGCTGTGTAGAATCATGTTAGGGTTACCACCCTACCAGCAAAGACGCACTGCCAAGTAATATAGCATTCTGGCGCAATGCTGTGTAGAATCATGTTAGGGTTACCACCCTACCAGCAAAGACGCACTGCCAAGTAATATAGCATTCTGGCGCAATGCTGTGTAGAATCATGTAAGGGGTGAGTTTTGCGATTTAATTTAATACGATAACATCATCAATTACCATCAGGTGAGATCACTGTCACTTGTGCAGTGTTAATAAAAGTAAGTGGATTGAACAATATCGAAATGAAATCCCTGAAGTCGTGGGAACAGTCTTTATTAAATACTTTAAACTGCAAGCAATATATTAATATCGTCGCACATGTTTTCTTTTGAAATACCTATGATATAAAATTCGGTTCAGACGAATCGATCCAAATACTAACGTAATAGTAAACGAGGTTTGTTTACCGAGAAATTGATGTTGGTGTTGGATGTGGATTGATTGATGGTAAAGGGTAATTATTTTTATGTGTTGAGAGATGAGAATTAGTAAATAAATAGGTATAGTTGGCAGTTATCTCCAGAGATTGGCTATCGCTGACGAACTAATTCTTTTCCGATACACCTTTTGTGTCTCCCTAATTTTTAAGACGAGACCAGCTCGTTAAAAATAGCATTTAGTTGCCTTCTCATTAAATACAATGTTCTCTTGTTTCCTCGGCGAATACAATTTCTTTTATGCTGTGTTTGAAAACACAGTTTCTAATTTAAGCTTTTCAAATGAAAAGAGCCGACTAAACGGGATAATCTCTCTCTAAACAATAATTTACCCTTTTCACAGAATGCGCGCAGTTTCTCCGAGTCCGACGCGAGCAGATTAATGTTTTCCTACTGTGTTTTAAATGAACCGTGAACGTATAGTGACAAGGGAATCCCGTTGGTTGACCTCTCTCTCTCTTCAGGGATTTGAATCCCCGGAAACTCTGCCTTCACGAGTCATGTGTTCAGGTTACTAGTTTTTATCTCATATCTCCGCTCGCGTGATTGTTGAACTTTGCAAAACCCATAGGAACTAACAGAAAAAATGTTATAATCAATCAACTTTAAAAATATTGTTGCGGCTTGGCGGATTTTTCTAGAACTCTTAAAGGGGAAAAATCCGTCACACATAATAATTTTTGCGTCACTTTAATCGTTTACGTAGCGCATGCAACGGCAACTGTCCATAAAATGTAAAATTCTTTTCAAAAAACCAACTTCAAATGCCACTACAAAGAATGAAATAATTTTTAATGTACACCAATTCAAGTCGGGCAATGTTTTATTAAATCATTAATAGTCCTTTGTATTATAAAACTTAATGTGCAAAAAAAACGACAAAATTATCGACAATACGGAGGACTATTAGTGAATGAACGAAACATTGCCCGACTTCGAATTGGTGTACATTAAAAATTATTTCATTCTTTGTAGTGGCATTTGAAGTTGGTTTTTTGAAAAGAATTTTACATTTTATTTTTTACTTTTTAGTGGAAAACAAGTAATGCGCAAGGCATTGAAAAAAAATGCCCAAATCGCTGGAAGTACCTAGGCTTCTAAAATCTGAAGAGTTCCCTCAATTTCTCCAAGATCCCATCATCAGATTCTGACTTGATGAATACAGTCATTACTTGATGACTGCAAGGGAATGCAATAGTAACTATAAAAAATACCTAAATCGCTTCAAGTATACTAGCAAAATTTGAAGAGTTCCCTCGATTTTACCAAGATCCCCTCATCAGATTCCGACCTGATGACCATAAGACTACCTGGAAAAAATTACTCTTTCAAGAAATACCCAAATCACTTCAAGTGTGCTTATAAAATTTGAAGAGTTCCCTCGATTTCTCCAGGATCCCATCATCAGATCCTGACTTGGTGACTATGGGACCATCTGTGAACCTTGAAACAAAAAAAGAATTTTCTAAATTGGTCCACGCATCTTCGAGTAATCGGGGAACATACATAAAAAAAAAAAAAAAGATTCCGACGAATTGAGAACCTCCTCCTTTTTTTTGAAGTCGGTTAAAAAGGAACAGTTTTTCCCGTTTTTGCAACATTTATATTGATGCTCCGCGCCTATTGGTCATAGCGTGATGTTATATAGCCTAAAGCCTTCTTCGAATATCCAACACAAAAATAATTTTTCAATTCGGATAAGTAATTAGTTTCTGGGATTAGCGCGTTCAAACAAACAAGCTCTTCAGCTTTATAATATTAGTATAGATAGGAAATTAAATATCACTTGCCTTGCCATGAAGGCAATCCGCAAGCCTGAGAGTTGACCAAACATTCTCAAAAGTGTGTGAAGCCTGTCAAACCACCCTCGACCCACGTGAGGGGCAATGCCCAAACTCCTCTTATTCAGAAAGGAAACCCGTGCCCTACAGTGGGACATATAAAGGGGTTGAGGGAGTTAATGGGGGGAATATTTTATGGTAGTAAGGTTGAATGTAAAAGGTTTAATTAAATGTTTGTCCACGGCGCGCACGCTAATGAGTCTGGTGCTAGCAGTAATGGTCATTAAACAAAGAATGCTTTTATGCTTACCATCTTTTTTTTTTTCTGAAATCATAAAGCCCAGCTTCATTGTTATACACTCAGAGAGGTAAATATTTAAAACATTTCATGATTCCTAATTATAGTAGTTTATGTAACGGTTACATAATGGGGGGTATTAATACACTCGTGTGATACTATTAAAAAACTCGCCTGCGGCTCGTTTTTTAAACTCACACTCGTATTTTAATACCTAATTATGTAGAGTTTCATACACTACTTTATCTACGCTCATATTATTATCATAAATCCAAATCATAAAATCTTGCTAACTTTTGTCGTAAATCATTGCAACTACTAAGATGTCAGGTGGAGTGAAATTTTGTTTAGTAGGTTTCACTACTAGACATTTTTCAGCGCAAAGTTTTGACTACGTAACAAAAAAAAATAGTTGTCTGTAAAGTCGGTTTACGGACGATAGATTTACGAGATAACGTCATAATCGTAATCGTTATCGTAATCGTTGTCGTAATCGTAATCGTAGTCGTAATCGTAATCGTAATCGTAATCATAATCATAATCATAATCACAGGCCCAGGTGGAACGTTACGCGGAACGTTAGACATTGTGTTGTTGTCTATGGTCAATCATGGCCCGTCTATACTCTCGGCAATGACTACCAACTATGTGTTGTCTGTGGATTCACTTAAAAAAATATTACATAAAAAATATTACCTACCCCAGATAATAATTGTAACCGTTAACCGTTGTATTGCCGATAGCGGTACTGTAATCAATTCCTTCAAAACCCCAGATACAAATACAGGAGTCCAGAGCCGTGTATCGTTATGGATATTATACAACTTTCTTTAAATATTTCCATAGTAGAGCGATGTTATTATGAATAACTTTTTAATAATTATAGAAGTCTGTGAATAAAGTAGGTAGGTAATTATTTGACACATTTCGATTTTATAATTCGAACTTTAAGCAATGAGCGTAGATAAAATTAGATTAAAAAACTTCATCACGTGCAAAATTAACATGTTAGTATTAATTAATAATGAAGATGAATATTTTTGAACCAGTCTTCACTGAAGTTTGAGATGGTCATTCCTATATACCGTTTCAAGACACATTTTCTTTTGTTGAAGTCGGGTAAAAATAGAAAACGTGGGAAGTAACATCTCGAAATACGACAAGGGCCTGTAGCTAATAAATTTATTCGAACCGAAGTTTAAAGGGCTTTTTAAATGGGTTTTAAAAGTGAAAGAAGGCAATAAATTTGGAGTTATCATGACATTAACTTAAAACTAAAGCTGAATTTATTGCCACGTTTCGAGTGTAAAACACTCGAAACCTAGAGAGCAGACAAACGATTCAGTTAGATTTTTTGCACTATCCTCGCTGTTTGTTTACGTATAGCGTGGGAGCCGGTTTTGCTGTTAAAGGCTAAATTGCACTAGCAAAACAAAAGGGGCTGCGCCAACGCACAGTATAGTTACGAGGGGACCAATTAGGAAAAAATGGATACTCTGGCGCAGCAAATGGGCGCCGAACAGATGATTTTGTGGTAAATCTTTACAGAAAAAGGCGTGGCCTGGGATCCTGGAGGCGGAGTCCAGCAAAAGCTGGGAGACCAAGGGATGAGAGGGAACAGGCGACGGCTCCAGGGACAGACAAGTTTCGGTGCTCGAGAAATGTAGACGCGTTTTACTAATTAGGAAATAGTAAAGAATTTTCTCTTGTAAAAATTTGTGACTTCATTAGTATTAATAGAAATTAAAATCTAATAATTAAAATTTTATAAAGCTTAACCGTGATTGTAATTAAATATTAGTATAGTAGAGTGTGGTATTTGCGAGCTACTGGGAAGCTGACGGTCAACTGGACGGAGTTTTTCGGTGACGTATTAACTCTGTTTATTTAATTATCGCTACCTAAATTCGTACCTAGATTTCCTAACAATAATCTAGACTTTGAGATAATATTTCTGAGCAGAAGATATTGTCAGAAATGAATCCAGGAACAGCCATCGGCAATATTTATGACGCAAATAAAAAGGATCAATCGTGGAAACCGTATGATACTTTTGATCGTAATGAATAAATGGAATGGTGCGAATTCAGGTCTTGCGCTGTACATTATATGCTTTTAGATAACTAATGTAATTGTGTGTGTTTTCGTCTATTCTTATAGGGTTACAGGTAGAAATAAGTTCTGTCAGGTGTAAATATTTTAAGCATGAACTAGTAGTAATAATGTAGTAGTTTTTTAGATGTGGTCGGGGAGTTTTTGACTTAGGCAAACCGTTTTCTCCCCTAATTAGCATGACCTAGGAACGGGATTGCCTGGCTAAATAGTTGACCGCCAGGTCGATATTTAGTCTAAATAACATTTCAGTTTCGTTTTTTTTTTATTGTACTTGATGTTGAAATAAGTGACCTAAGAAATTTGCTCAGAATAAAATTTAACTTCTAGCATTTACTGCCTTTTCTTTTATTATTATAGTCTACCTTACCTCAAAATTCTAGTTAGGGAAGTTGAAATAAAAGGTGATTTTCTCAGAATACAATAAGACATATAACTTTACTATTTCTATTGTGCTATCCAAACAAAACTACTAGCGCTACGAGTTACGAGAGTAAATTCTCAGCAAACAAACTTCAACTAAGTATAGCCAGCTGCATTCATGATGTTAAATTACTCGATAGGAAGTGAATAAAGTAAATAAAGATTTATTACGTTTAAAGCCTGAATCCATACTTGGAGCCTAGCTTAAGGTCTAAGTTATTCATCTTGACACAGTCTAAGTAAATTAGCTAAAATTTTTTAAATCACTGAGGCTAAATGAATCAAAAGTACGTAAGTCGAATAAAACGCTGTGTAAGGAAATTAGACCGTAATTGCTGTGCATAAGAGTCAAAAGAGAATTAACCGTAAGAGACTTGTGTCTTATGTAACTGTAGCGACAGGTTTTTTTGAAATAATTTCTTAACGACGGAACGAGTCGACGAGCTGCGTTGGCGTAAACAAAGGATGGGGTGAGCGAGATTACAAAAACAATCAGGTAAGAAATGTATCTTAAATAGGGAACTTTGAAACTGTAGGAAGGACAAAGGGGATCGTAGAACTAGTGACATCCGAGGTTGAGTGGGTAAATAGTTTTCATGCATTGATTCAATTTAATCTAACATTGTACATGGCTGATTGGTGGCGTGCTAGCGGCGTAATCTCGACACAACAATTACACGTCCTCTCATTGCAGTCGGCTCCGATCGATTCTGGCCAGAATCAAACATATATATATCAAATTTATACTAAAATCAAAACCATGGTTTCGGGGCGAGCCTAGAGCTCAAAGAGAAGTACCCCCTTTTTCTGAAAGGATGTGGGAAGTTTAATTTAGCGCTTCGCAGCGAAAAAGGAGCCGATTTCTGCAGCCCCAACAACCTGACTTTTCCAGGGCCGTTTTCACGGCGTAGGTTTTTTCCCAAGTGTCCGCTGGATTACGGTTAGTTCACGATGGCCAAAATTGGCAAATACAATGTATCAGCTGACCTATCAATCTGCTCTGAAATTGCACATAGGACTAGTCTAAACTCTCAAGTCAACCACTTTGTTGAAACACAAGATAACTAGCTGTAATTAGAATCTATAATAGATCAGGCAGAGTGATTCGGGAAAGCCTACATTGTCCACCCAGCGAAGTGTACTTAACAATTATAGGCATTTAACTAACAATAGCATTTAACCGGATACCCACGTTGCCACAAGTTCTGAAGTCCCACCGTCCAATTGACTAGTTAGAGTTGCATTCTATATACTCAGTCACTTGAATTGATAAAATAGACGATCTCACGAGCGTGTACCATCACAAGTTTCACCAGTTTACTGGTGCCAATGATATTTTTGACACCCACAGCGTCAATAGTAAGCCGACAGCAGTATTGTTGATAGACCGTGGTCCCCGCCACAGATACTTTGCCTTGCCAATAGTCAGTACCTACGCACGTTTCCATGGAGTCGGTTTCTTCCATATTGCGTTACTGGAAAATTTTGAAAGACAGCTCTACTATTTTCTTGTATGAAGGTGTGTATAAAATGTTCAGATGGCCATATCCTCTGGTTCCTTATCGGTGGGTATAACTAAACTCGTTAGTCCTTCGTTGAGTGTTTACACACCCATACCATACTGCGAACACGGCACTTCCGCAGCTCTACTTAGTTTTTACGACATAAATGTCGTCGCGTGTAAAGGCAGAACCTATTATCAAGTCCACTACGAACTGTCGCTCAAAGAGCTCCCAGTGCAAATAAAACAAATTATTTTCCACCGAGCTCGCAACTTTTGTGAGACGCGTCAACTTCGCGAAGGTCAAGTTAATTTTATCAGCACAAATTCCCATTATGAAATAAAAACTCGTGATTTCCTAGTCAAAGATAATAATTATATTATTTTAAGGGTTCCGCCAAATAAAAAACCGGATCCCTTCTAAGATCTGTCTGTCACGACCCTTTATATCAGTAACTAAACTTTCATTCTAGATTTTCGTAGATTTTCTTCGTAACAGGATTTGCGTCACGCGTAAAATCCATTTTTTTCGCCAAACTCCCTGCACGATAACCTCCGAAAAGAAACTTTGTTTCAATTAATATAGTTAAATGTTTAATTTGTGTTCGTTAATTCAAAATCTATAGGGCTGTGATAGATGGATAGTGATAAAATCAAATCAGCCCAAATTAACTCGAGGACATCGCTCAGTCAATCGAATCGAACCCAAATTCACAAATATTAAAATGTGTGCTAACTTCATTTAGAATCCTGAATGTAACTGAAACTAATGAATGATAGTCCCAACAATGGCTTGTAATAAATCTCTGGGAACAAAGCGGGGAAGCTGCGACATCACTTATCTCAACAGACTCCGCGATTTGGTACTTAGTTTTCAATTGTATTTGCTAAACAATAGCACTGTCAGCGCTTAGAGCTGGAAACATGGCCAAAAAGTGAAAATCCTATTACATTAATTAAGACAGCCTTTTTAATTGTCAATAGGAAAGCTCAGAATGACAGCTGAACGATGGAGCGACAAATCAGAAATGCAAACGAACCAGCGGGGCTAGACAAAGTAACAGTCGTTTAGCGTTCACGACAGTAGATAAAAATGTATGGACAAACCACGTGACGAATGAAAACAAATGAAAGTAGAATCTACTTTATGCTTAGCTCGGCTGTCAATTTTCATGCGAAGTACGCTAAAGTCATCTACAAGGTCTGCGAGAACGCCAGGGAGCGCTCAAATTGTCGTAGTCGATTATCAAACATCGTGTTTTCCTCTATTCGGTCATTGTTTTTCTACAGTCACGTGGTTTGTACATACATTTTTGTCTACTGTCGTTAACGCCAAACGACTTACTTTGTCTAGCCCCGCAGAGGGGCCGATAGAGCTCAACAACGTGTCAAGTTGAAGTTGTAATAGACAAGGCTTTTAGGACTGAAAATTAAATGTACGCGAAAAATCGCTGGCTTTCACGACCTCCCTATAGCGCAGTAGGTATAAGCTTTTGGATTCGAGAAGGGGATATACGGGTTCGGTTTCTAGTATGAGCCAGGCAACTTTGCAATTTCTAGATTGGCTCAGGTCTGATCGTGAAAGGTAGTTTACCGCCGTACTGGCAAAAACACTGCACCAAGACATAACTTTCTAAAGACGTTAGGGGTTACCTACTTCTCCCCTATAACAATGTAACATGTTAAATGTAACATGTTCAATCTAACATGTTAAAATCGACTGCATCTTCACTTATTATTGAATGAAGTCGCAGTCAAGTAGGTACTTTCAGGGGGAAAAAAGGAAAACTTTCTCCACCGCAAAGCTAGTGATACTTAGCTCCCTCAAACCCACTCTTGCCATAATATATATATCCCCATAAGATTCCTCACAGCAAATTGAATCGTTCTACGGCGCAGTTCGGTGTGTACGCACGTCACGCTATAAATTACCCACTGTAATCATATCTTATGTATAAATCTTGTTTGGGAAGAGGGAAAATGTAATTCAATCTATCAAACACCGAATATACTCGTAGGATATATACGTTTAGATTCGACACGAGAGACCATGCCTGAATCCCTGAAGCAGTTGGCTCGCACGTGTATACGAGTGAAAGGTCGCGATTTCGTTCCAATTTTGAATTTTATTATTTCTAACTAGCTGATGCCCGCGACTTCGTCCACGTGGGATAAAAACTATTCTATCTTCTAAGTTTGACCAAATGACAGATATTCACGAAGTTTGAACTAAATCGGTTCAGTAGTTTAGGAGTCCATCGCGGACAAACATTGTGACACGAGATTTATATATATTATACTAGCTGACCCGGCCACGCGTTGCTGTGGCTAAAGTTTTTGTTATATTAATAAATTAAAATTGCGACTATCATTTGAGATTTAAACTATCCTATCTCTCAAGTTGGACCAAATGACAGATATTCACGAAATTTGAACTAAATCGGTTCAGTAGTTTAGGAGTCCATCGCGGACAAACATCGTAACACGAGATTTATATATATTAAGATAAGAAGATGGGGCGTTCGCATGCATGGCAAACCTCTCACAAACTTCAAACTTACAGCGGTAAAATGAAATGGGAAAACATTTTATTGCCTGTCTCCCATTTTATTGCCCCATGTGCAGCGAGATATTGCACTTATAAGACAAAGGTCAGGTCGGCCGTGACACATGAGACCTGTGACCCTCAAGTAATGTGATCCAGATTAACGTCGTAAATCCGAAAAGATGTTATTTGTAGGCTAGTAAATCTTTAGTGTAGGCGGTAGGTATGCAGGTGTAACTGTAGGTACCTACACGAGATACGGTACGAGTTGGCCGTCGACGGCGAACCACCGAGAGTTATGGTTATTGGAAGCTCAGGAGATTGACACCCCCTCCTTACCCCTTCTCTACCCCCTCCCAGTTCTCGGGGTCACGAGATGAACAAGTTTATTAGTAATCGCACCTAATCCTTACTAAACTTTTTCTGGGAGTAATAAGGTGCTACTAATACTCGCTAAAAATGATGCTATTTAACATGCATCGGTCAAGTTTCATTAATTTTGTTTTATTTTTGGCATCTACAAGCAATAGAGTACCTACCTACTTAATGTTAGATCCACTCGTAATGTAACCGTTTTCATATAAGTTTATAGATAACCATTTGTTCCATTTGCTTCATGTGAGTACTACCTACATTGCGAGTACCCGTGGCGTGGTTTACAAGGCACAATGGCGCTAATGGGGTATCGGATTCCGAGTGAGGGCTAATGGCGGCCATGCTTTCGACCCGCGACCACATTACCTCTACACCCGCTGGACTACTGTTTTAGAAAAAGTATGACCGTTAGCGTCGTGTTCGTATCAACCGATGGACCACCAAACCCCAGGTCTGTTTTCCGCCTGAAGCCTCTTGATGTCGTCCATCCACCTAGTGACATATGGGGGCATCGTTATCGTAACTGTAAATAAAGTCTATCCCCTGCTGAAAAATACAGCGGGTTTGATCGAACATCTTGCATGTTTTCAATTTTTTATTTATTCTATATATAAGTTAGTACTTGACTGCGATCTCACCTGATGGTAAGTGATGATGCAGTCTAAGATGTTATCGTTCTAACTTGGAAGGGTAAATAAATTTACCCTAACGGTTTCTACACAGCATCGCACCGGAACGCTAAATCGCTTGGCGGTGCGTCTTTGCTAGTAGGGTGGTAACTAGCCACGGCCGAAGCCTCCCACCAGACCAGACCTGAGCCAATTTAGAAATTATAAAATCCCAAAGTGGCCCGTGGCGGGAAACGAACCCGCGACCTTCCACTCGAATCCGAGCGCGCCGCCACTGCGCCAGGGAGGTCGTCGATTAGGATAAAGATGAATTTGTATCATTTAAACAAATTCCTAACTGCTATCGTCATGCTATTATAGTTTTCGACATAGCTTTGGACGTCTTCTTGAAGAGAAGTTTCCTGTTTGCTAACGCTGGTTCCCAATATTTTATCTATGTTCTATTTGCCCTACTAGAGATACCAAAGTAACATAAGTTCCATACAAGTTATGTCAAATTTCTATCTCTAGTAAGGCTAACCATGGATAGATAGAATACTGGGAACCGGCATTACTCAGTGGTTATCACAATATGACAGCCAACTTTGACGAGTGGCTTTGACATTAACTGCCATTACTTTCACATTTTATGCTTCACTGGGTGTTATGATAATACAGTTTCATAGCAAAACTTCAGTGAATGTGAAATATTCTGAAAACGAGCTCAATATTTTACGGCGAAAGTCTCAAGGAAATGTCAAAGCGAATGAAAGCGGGGTATTGCTTTTCAATTGGCTTTAACAGGAAACTATAACGAGTTCCTACTGCAGTCAGAGACACCAAGCAGAAAGTACTCGTTTTGCAGTAGCCATGTTATGTTATCTATCTTATACTTACTTTTTCTACAATTGCTATCGGGTCGAAAGCTGAAAAATGTATAATAATGTCGTAAGTAATGCCTATAGGATCACGTAACTCGCGCCCATGTTACCACACACCCTGTTACCTTTACTAACACCTTAGTTTTTACTTTAGTGGGCATTCCCGGAGTTTCACTGACTTTTTCTTAAGTGTCACAAGGTATTGCGACACTTAAAAAAAGTGCGTCTGCTTAAACGTGTCGGTTCAAGTTATTCTTTCGTCCACAGTTCCTACACGTGCGTGCGACTCCAAAACATGGCTCCTGAAAGCGTGTTTTTATGTATGTATATATTTTTATTGTGCACCCAAGAAACAATTAAAAACAAATAAAGTAGAAATAAAAAGAAGATACAGGTAACAATGAGGCGGACTTATCGCTAACTAGCGATCTCTTCCAGACAACCTCAGACACCAATTAATTACGAAGTAGGAAAGTGGGTGGTGGTGCAAGTTGTATACAATAAACTTACATGCTAATAACTACATAGACTAAACATAGTAAAATAGTTAATAATAACATAGATAATATATATAATTATATTATATATCAATAAACGTACACGTAAGTAACCTGATATAATACACGTAAACATACTTACAATAATAAAAAGAGAGAATAAAAATAATTAATGTCGCTATCGATTATTACATAGTGATAGATAATGATTCCTGACGTCAGCTTTAAACTTGTCCAGAGTCTTCGCGCGATGGATATAAGAGGGAAGCTCATTCCACATTTTAGGAGCCACTTGACGTTTTTGGAGTCTACGATGTAATATAATGTGGTCGAGGCCTGACGTCTGACGCCGCTCGCGGAAACAATGGCCAGACTGCCAGACTTCACCGCTAATATGACAAACATTAAGAACACTCATCTATCACAGCTATTATTTTTACAGTTCTTTACTAGAAAACAGTTTTTCTTTTTAGATACACTCAAGAAGGGTCCCGTGCTATCAAGCAAGCTCACGTTGATTGAATGGAGAGGAAGGCTACAACCACCTAAAAATTGACAATAGCAATAATTATACAATGCCCAAATATCCGTATCTTTTGAGCCTTGAATTGTGTACTCTCCATCTGACTATAAAACAGTTTTCGCTTTATTTCGTTCCACATAGTTATAACTGCAAGCAATTGTATAATTACCAGGCAAGAGTTATTTGTCTCAGTTTATACCATAGATATAATGGTTTATACTCATTGTGTGCTCCCATTATCTTATTTTCCGCTGCGACCATTGTGAGGCGAATAGCAGTGAGACAATGGCCATCACCCGGCTCTCCTCGTGACTCGGCTGCGTGTTAATTAAGTTCTATTATATGAAAAGAAAACGCAACTAGTTATGGAGGTAAAATGGTCACATACAGTTAAGATTGTGTCAGATTACAAATTTTAAAAACCCCCGACACAAAAAATAAAATATAAAAAGTAACAAATAATATTTTAAACCTATTATAATAATTATTATCGTCACAATATATTATTAAGAACGTTCAGATATTTTTGAATTCAAGCGTCGTCGCATCGTCGGGGGACATATGGACACGTTAAACTTATGACACCCCTTTTGCGTCTCTCTAACGGTCCCCCGACGATGCGACGACGCTTGAATTCAAAAATATCTGAACGTTCTTAATAATATATTGTGACGATAATAATTATTATAATAGGTTTAAAATATTATTTGTTACTTTTTATATTTTATTTTTTGTGTCGGGGGTTTTTAAAATTTGTAATTTTACTTTTATTTTGTCCTTCTTAAAGTAGGTAATAAGGTATTAAATATAGGGAAGGTATTAATAGTGATAAGTAAGTAACTTAGTTAGTTACTGGATATAATATTAGTTTTCATTTAGTAGATTAAGTTTTACCTTCCTACTCGTAAGTTTAGGTTAAATATTAGGTAGGTATTTGTTTTTCGTATTAGTTTAAGCAATTTAGGTATGCCTATGGGAACGATAGGACATATGGAAGGTAGTCAGATCCCCTCATCAACTATTAAAGAGCTGATGATCATCAAACGGCAAATCAGGACATGCTTACCTTACCATATACTTTCAATATCATTGAAGTAACACAATACCAAATTTCGAATCGATAGGATATATGGAAGGTAGTCAGATCCCCTCATCAACTATTAAAGAGCTGATCTTCTTCAAACGGCTGATCAGGTCATGATTACCTTACCATATACTTTCAATATCATTGAAATAACACGGTACCAAGTTTCGAAACGATAGGACATATGGAAGGTAGTCAGATCCCCTCATCAACTATTAAAGAGCTGATCTTCTTCAAACGGCTGATCAGGTCATGATTATCTTACCATACGCTTTTAATACCATTGAAATAACACGGTACCGAGTTTCGAAACGATAGGACATATGGAAGGTAGTCAGATCCCCTCATCAACTATTAAAGAGCTGATGATCTTCAAACGGCAAATCAGGTCATGGTTACCTTACCATATACTTTCAATGTCATTGAAGCTACACGGTACCAAATTTCGAATCGATCGGACATAAAGAAGTTAGTCAGATCCCCTCATCAACTAGAAAATAGCTGATAATCTTCAAACAGCTGAACAGATTTTCATGAAACATGGCTAAGAACACTCGGGTTAAAATTATCTATGACACAAAATAAACTTCATGAAAATCGGTCCATCCGTTTGAGCGCTACGCTACCACAGACAGATACACAGATACACAGATACACAGATACACAGACAAGTTAAACTTATAACACCCCTTTTGCGTCGGGGGTTAAAAAACGTACCTACTTATGCATCACTTGTAAAAGTAAGTAGACCGGTAAACCTAGGCAAGTATGTGTTGGAAATGTTTATTCTAATCGAAGGTATTTGAGGAGAAAACCACTTTGGGTAATTAGGTATTTGACACCAATTTTTTTATTACAATAAAGTACCAGTTACATTACAATAAGTACCTAACATATACACCTATAGAACTTAATTCCTAAGTAGCCCAAGGCGAGAATCGAACCCGCGATCTCCCACTCGAATCCGATTGCCCACCAACTGCGCTAGGGTTGCGTCACTAACATCGGTGTCTGAAGCCTGATAATCCGCATTTTTGAGGAGAATTGGAGGCCCTACACGTTGCTTGCCCCACTCACTAATACTCACTCGGTAATGCTCGGTACACACGACTCATTGTCTATTGAAGTACCGTGTAGTGTTTGCTTAGCTGTCTGACCTAAATTCTGTAATAAAAGATCTATAAGTACTCCAATATCTATCATTGGACATCAATTTCTAAGTCTATATTTCATTTGGTTATCCATGAGCTGTGAAGCAAGTCGCACAAAAGTTTGTGTTTATGTTTGTTATCTCTTTACTCCGCAACCACTGAACCGAATTTCTGGACTGTCAACCAGAGTAACAGATCTTACTTTTATTCCAGGAAAATCCATGATTCCCGCTGGGAAAATCGAATTCCATACAATCACGAAAAAAGTAATAATGAGTATTATTTCAGTTCAATCTGCATTAGTAATTCTTTGCATAGCGGTTAGTTCTCAGCTTCTAACTATTTAACTGTTATACTAACTCGTGCACTAATACAATATTTATTTTTAATATTCTAAAAGCGTATACGCTAAATTGAAGACAATTCTCTTGAAATCTCTCATTAAAATCTTCTCTTTTATCTTTGTTTGAACCTTTCTTATTATTCATGGTTTAAATTTATTTATGAACATCACAACATAACTACGAGTAAGTATAACTTTTATAAAGGTTTGTTCTTTAAGTGAATTTTAACGATATGGATGGATAGGCTTTTAACTTTGAAGCCTATACAGATTTAAATCCTCACCCAAAATTGTAGAACTTTCAGAGGCTTAAGGACTTTATAAACTAGCATAATCACTTTCTGTTTGTAGTGGTGCCTATGGCGACTAGAATGCCGATAAAAGTAAAAACTCAAACAAAGGTGTCCTTTACGGTAACAGTGTCGCAAGTTCAATGGGTTTTCCCACCTGAAAATTGCGTAACGTGCTTTAAAAAGTTATCACTCCAAAAAATGCGGCGGATTCACATATTCCCTAACTATAAGAGTTGGAAAAACTCAATCCCGAAAGCAAGTTTAGGAATTCCCTCCGCAGCCCGCAGAGTGAACGCAAATATCTCAAAACTCAGTAACTATTGTAAACTCGCGCACAAAGAGCTGCAGATTACAAATAACACTTCGCCGAGTTTGTATCAACTTCGAGGAAAGTTCTTTTATTAGGTTTGATACAATTTGCTAGTATTCAGTCAGTGTTCTTCCTCTGATATCTTGACTAGCGACGATGATCGTCATGTACTATGTCGTGACCACCGTACTACGGCGGTAACTACCATCTGAGTGGGCCTAAACTATATTCGTACGTTTCAGCCGACGGACGTCCGCTGCTGGATAAAGGCCTCCTGCAATGATTTCCAACCTTCCCGTGACTCTTTTAAGGGGATTTATTGAATTTATTTTTGTCTTTCTCACTCTCACGGGTACGTAGGTAGGTGCGACATGCAGCGTCGCGGAAGAACACAACAGAAAAACGACCTTTTACCTAGTTACTCAAAAACTAAGCCTGTTATCAAAAATCTGTTTCTAAGCGTTTTTGGGTATTATTATTACCCACACATTTAAACAAAAATTACAATTACATCCATTGTAGTTTCTGATAAAAAGTAGAAAAACTGATTTTGGAGCATCTTTTGGGAGAACTTTTTATCGAGAAAACTTTATCCAATCGTGTTTCTGCTTCTAAACGATTTCAGAATAAGGACCCAAAAAAATGACGTTTAAATTTGAATGTAGTTTTTAAATAAAACTTCATTCAAAATCGCGTAAATACGCCTCCTAGGCCGTTAAAGTCGTCAGTCCATGTCGGAGCCCGTGCGGGGTTGCTATTGCAGCACTTTGGGTCTTCAACGTCCGTCGATTCTTCGAGCTAAGTGCCCCGCCCATTGCCACTTCAGTTTATACGTTGAGCTAAGTTGGTGACTATGGTTCGTTTACGGATACTCCTCATTCCTGATTTAATCACGCAAAGAAACTCTGAGCCTCCTTATGCGGTAAACGAACCTAACCTAGGCACTAGAAAATTATTATTATATACATACTTATGGGTACCTACACGGAAGCGTCGCATGTATACAGTATGTTTCAGCCTTAAAACAGATTGGAAACAGAAGTATCGCAAATCTCCCGCATCCCGCATCCCGCTCGCGACGCGATCAGCGCAAAGCCGCGTCTGATTGGTTTTCCGCCGGTTCGAGGGAAAAGGAATAAAATATAAAATGTGTTCTTTTGCGTTTTGTGCTCGTACGAGTTGTGTTGTTTGTTTGTGTGTGCTTTAAGGTAAGACTGGTAAGCATTACCCTTTGAGCACTTTCACGTGATTGTCGGCTGCGTTTCGTGAAGTGTAATGTTTAAAAAACGTCGCGGCATTCGCGTCTTTACGCAACTACACATGAACCAACCCCTGCCGCTCACAGCGTCACGCATAACTGAAGTCTGTGGTGAAGTGAATCTTCACATAGAGTGTGTCAAAACAATACGTGAATTGCCTATCCGGTGGTGGTAGAACTTTTTTGTGTCCCTGGATGCTATCTACCATATCAGATATTCAGCTGTGAAACAGTCATCGCGAAGCTGTGTTTCCAGAGGGTAGGTATATTGAATAGTAGGAATACTTATGTGTTTTAGTTTGAAGACTTTGTATCCAGAGTGATTAACGGGCATAAGGAAACTTAACAAGTGACAACTAATGTCACAGGATGACGAATGCATTGCAGTGTGTCCTATGATATTGCAATGTAACCTCGACGGCCATAACCTTCTGCAGTAGACAGAACATAAATCTCATCTCAAAATACATATAAGCTCAGCCTAACAACAAAATTGCTACAGTAGCAGCATCCTATAATCCATAATTTCCCATACAAATCGGTGAATTATTCAGTCGAAACGGCAATAGATTCTACGTTTGAATGCTGAACGTTGAACGTGCTTAATATTCAATTCTGATGAACCGCTCGCTCAAAATTCAAAGGCAAACGCAAAGATAACAAACTTTTCATCACTCATACACGGAAAGGTCTGAAGTTGCCTGAGAAGCGGGTTGAAAGTAATACTTTGCAGCCCTAGGGAGAATCGTTTTCAACTGACAGCTGTCAAATAATTAAAAAAAACTAGTTGTCACATTTTTATTGGAGTTCAAATGAAACACGACATACCCGAGTGCATCCATAGACAAGAAGAAAGATAGACTTTATTCATAAAGTAAAGCAACTGATTCATAGACATTAATAGACAATCATAGACAATACTTGACTATTATAAAGCTAAATGCATAGCCCGCCAGCTAGGCCAAAGAAAAAAAAAAGGCGGGAAAGTGGCAAGCGGCAATCCGATTTTCATTTGTTTTTCGAGTAGTAGAGTTTTGTTTAGGCTTCTGTTTTTACAGTGATTTTTATTGACACAATTATTCAATTTTCTTTAGCTAATTTCTATTTTTTTTTTTTTTTTTTTGACTTTCCTTATATTCGTAATGAAAAGCACAGTGTTTACCTCGGGATAAAGACTTATTTAGTCCCTCGAACTATAGGCCCCCTCGCTACGCTCGGGCGCCAAACCCCGTCTCGGGACTAAATAAGTTACTTTCATCCCTAGGGTAACAATGTACTATTGCTCCCCCGTCGCACGTGTATAGTTTCTAGCATAGTAGTACTTTAGTAGTAGAGTGTAGCTCTTTCCAACTCAAACCCTGTCTAGCACGGAGAACCGTTTCACGAGTGATTTCATGAGCACGTATTTTCAGCGCATAATGAAACACCTGTGTTGCGGCAGTTGGCACGTAAAACGAATGAAAGGTAGAAGGTGCGGGCTCGTTTTGCGGCGTGATGGTAGTTTTATCGGCCCCGGGACGATAAACCGGCCGACGGCACGATATATTTACAACAGTATATACCACAAAAGGAGAAATTCCTCGCGTGGGCTCTCTACGGTTTATGACGGCCTTTGAGTGAAAGTATATAAACATTGCTTTGTTACTGATGGAATGCTGTGATTTAAAAAAAAATAAAACAGTTAGTAATGTCGCAACTTAATGATGTAGGTATATTACATGAATATAAAACCTATTTAATGAGCATGGACGCAAGCGTTAATATAATTAATAATGATCAATTAATAATGTTTTTCGGTCACGGGGGCTCATCTTAAGGAAGATTTAGATAATATATTAGGTAGGGTAAATCCGTTAGAGATGGCCATACGGGAGAGATGACCAATCGAAATATTTCCCAAATAGGTTCGCTAGGTGGCGTTGCATTGCGGTTAGTTTGCCTCGGGCCGTGCTTCGAAGTGACCGCGCACAAAAATACTGGGCAAAAATATTATAAAAAGTGAGAAAATATGCTTTTTTTTCATAGTAGTTATAAATTTTTTGTAGTTGGGTCATTTAGCATCCTTTATCACTATAGTTTTGTATTGATTATTTGTGTTTTTGTGTATTTATTGCATTTTTCATGTTTCTACCTATATTCTAACCTCACAATGGCTGCTGATTTGATTTTGTTTCTTTTAAATTTTGATGTGGCCATCTCACCCGTACAAATAGGACAGATGGCCGTATTAAGTCAGTGTATGATGGCCATACTAGTTTAAGTGAGTTTTAAGGTATCCACTATCCAGTGTTAAGGTTTTAAGGTCCATATCCACCTACGTCTTCACGTACAACATCCCTAAACCAGAACTCTTCAGCTGCAACAATTCTAAACCGGGAAAATGTTGAAAATGAACCAATACCAGGAACATCCACCGAACAAAACATTGACAATGTTAATTGGACACCGTCTAAAATCCATAAAGAGTTATCGCCTATTCCACAAAAAATAACAGAAGCTCGCAAGCGAAGCAAGCAAGTTGGTAAGCCTTTGACGTCTAACGAGCATATAGCAATGAGAAAAATAAAAGAAGAAGAAAAACGTATAAAAGAAAATAAACGTAGAATTAAACAAGTAAAATTAAACGTCGCAAAGATCGAAGAGGAGAAAAAGACTGATAAACTTGCTACAGTAAGAAAACGAAAAGCTATCAGACAGGACTCCGTGAGCTCAAGTAATTCTGATGAAGAGGAACCAATACCATGTGATACCTCGTTCGACGAAGACTTGGAAAATGAAGCAGATAACTGCGCTGCATGTGGTGAAAATTATAAAAAACCCGTCTTATTGAAGGTTGGCTTCAATGTTTGATTTGTAATCTGTGGGTACATGCAAATTGTACAGAATATGATGACATGTGTTCCAAATGTGGCCAGAAGAAGAAAAATGCCCAAAAGCAGGCATCAGTGACTGGAAAAGGGAAGGGGAAAGGCAAAAGGAGCGCTGGTCATCTGTCCCGTACTTCTATGGCCAACTTACCCTGATATTCTGGGTGAGATGGCCAATCCTATTTTTTTTTCTTATTACTTTTTTTGTATGTTTTAAACATAAAAGACTTTAATTGAAGTTGATTTCATAAAAACTAATTGTGAATAATTATAATAGAAATAAAGCTTTAACTATAAAAACTACATTTTTGATTTTATCACACTTCAAAAAAACTATGGCCATCTCTAACGATTTTACCCTAGTTATAAGTGAACAATTGTGAGGGCACTTTCTATTCCCCCTTAGTCATATAGCATGGCAGGCGGTTCGTCAGAGAGAAACTCAAAATTAAGTTTACATTACTAAATTGTATTAGTATGATATATTATGATACAAAACTCAGTCCACAAGGGCAAACACTGTAAAATACTAAATTCATGCTTTCAAAGGAAACGAAAGTAAAGTAGGTACCTACTACGAGTATAAATGAAAATAGGATCTCATATTTGCATCCATATCGTCCACAAAAGGATTGTAGTGACACTGCGAGGACTTATGCTAAAGTCCCTGTATTTACATCGCTGAATATAAACTCTGTCCACTTTTTATTTGTTACCGAACAATGGTAGGTTATGAATGATATAATATTTTAAAAAATATCCGTTTGAGCCGTAACATTGCTCGTTATCCTGCGAAGATCTATCAAATATAACCCATTTAGAAAAGCTTTGCTTTGTTTGATGAGTTTCCCCTCCCATTTCAGACGACCACGTCTCTCGCTTTTTTTTTTTTTTATAATTGATAGGCATGCGCTTGACTACAATCAGGTCTGATGTACAGAAATGATGAGGTCTAGGATGGAGCGCGCTTGCGTAGAAAATGTTTACTACCTTTAATTGCTTAATTGCTTTACCTACCTGTTGGCACTGTAGGTGTACCATTATTGACGCGAAATGAACCCCAACTTATGTTAAGACCCTTGTTATTAGGTACATCACTCTGACAACGAACATTAACCGAATTACCGTATCAAATTACTTGTGAGCTACTCATGTGTGGTGTGATACATAATATTGTAATAATCTATCAATTACAATGCCTCTCACAACATGTTACCTGGTAAATTCCCAATTTACTATGTGTTACGACATCACGAATCACGACGCAACTATGGAATCAATCTAGCTGAAATTTCGAATAAATACTCGTAAATACCGGAAAAACAATTGTTCCTAATGGAAATTTCTCTAAAATAAATACCGATTTATTACAGAGACATTCCTATTTCATGAGAGTTAAGAAAGAATTTTGCGACATTCGTCAAGATCATCTGAGCAGAACAAAAAAAGATATTCAGATAAAAAAATAAGATTTTGTGGCAACTTTTGAGAAAACTTTGTATCGAGATTTTTTTCCAAACGTATACTTAGCGACTTTAGATTAATAATGACTTAAATTATGAGACGTTTAAATTGTAAATAAAATTACAATTAACTAACCTGCCAGTCACGGAAAATCGCTTACTTAACCGTTTTAGCCCTTTAAAAGCCAACATTGCAAACTCGATGTCGCCATCGATGCAATGTAAATATTTTCTTTCAATTACCTGCTTGTACTGATGTACCAAATAACTAAAGCTAAATAACGACCCAAGTTGAAAGGTACCTACACCGATCAAACTCTTGTATTTTAATTATTATCACGATACCGAACAAACATCTTTATTAAATTTTAAAAGTCGTTATCATTTCGCTGAGGAGAAGTCGTTTGAGATAAAAAATTGAGTGAGTGCTCGTTACCGACGCGACGGCTGTTTGTTTTTAATTAGAGGAAATTTACCTGTTCTATCTCGGGCAACAATCTTAATTAACACTTTTTGTGAATTCGGAATACCTTGAAAACGTAAAGCGCAGGTCTCTTCGTACCGTAAAGAGGTTTAGCGTTCGGGTACGACCATAATATACCTTTGCATCGTCACTAGCCATCAGGAGATGCAGTATCGATTTCATTTTGATTTTACCATAAAAACACGCCGGCAGCGGTGGCATCTTTAGGTTGTTGAAGACTGAAGTTCAATTACTTAGTACGAAACGAATTTCTTCCATTTTCTCATGGTTTGAAATATCTTTCCGCTGACATAATATGCGCCCAGCCAAGTATATCCTTGGTTTTTTCTTATGGAAAGTGCGTTTAAAAATACGTATGGCAAGTGCCTTCAACCTGATGAGTTTCAGCCCAAAACTATCTGCTATTTAGTAAAAAGAAATTAATAACTTGTACTTCTACCGACGAAAACAAAAACAATGTTTTCTGCATCTGTGTAAATTATCGACTGACTATAATGTTGATTGGTAATTGTAATTAATGTATGCAGAATTCAAACTAAAGTTTTGCAAAAAATCCAAATCCTTATTCTTTCACCCAGGCCGTTTACTCAAATTTCAGACTCTATACAGCCACGTTATGGAAGCTGATTTGCACCGAGAAAAACGGGCAATAAACTCGGCTTCGACCGTGGTTACACCTATCACTCTACCAGCAAAGACGCACCGAGAACTGATTTAGCGTTTCGGTGCGATGCTGTGTACACTGTACAAGCTAGAAACTATTAGGTGTTACTTACTCTTTTCAAGTCAGTTAGCTAACTTCTTCGGTTGTACCTTCTTCGTCGTTTCATTCTTTACAGAGCGGTCGTGGTCATTTCATTAGGAAACACTGTTGGAGATAGATGTTCTTCTCTTCATGAGCATACGCCACGTCTCCCTGCTTGTTAAGACTCTGGTGCACTTATGCAGGTAATATCATATTGTATTAAGTAGGGTTAAAAGTTAGTACTTGAAAATAATCCACCACTAAAGGAGGAAAAGAGCAGGTCACGGGAGTGAAAAGCCGCGGGTGTCTACTAAAGCATAGCAATAATTATGCTGGTGATTGTACGAGTAACTTATAGGACGTAGGTGTATGGTAATGCGCTCTGTATTATCAAGAAGGCACGTCTGTCGGTATATTTGCCAGATGGCTGCACCGATGGCGACGGGCGTCGTCTCCGTCGCGTCGCCGCGTCGTCGTCGCTGATGAGCAGGTATTGAGGTGGAAACAGCCCTGAACAATCACCGCACGCCGCCGCCCACGGCGTCTCAATTTACTCATCAACGCACTGAGGCGTTAGTACAGGTTTTCCTACGAATTTCGAGTCGATTCGCATCGCACAAACACCGGATCCTCCATACATTTACAGCCATCGTCATCTATTGACACCCGCATGTCAGCGACTGTCCATAGATGCCGTTAGCGGTCATTGCTATGCTATGCTGGCGACATGATCGCTGACCGCGCTTATGCGGGCGAACAGACCTTTTGGACCAGCAGGCCTCAAGCCATGAAGGCGAGGCCTTAGCTCCTTACCGGCGCTAAAAGAACAACACCGAGGGAGCGCGACTCCCCCGCGACACATCGCCCGGGTAAGGAGGCAAGCCTTGAGGCCCGTACCCCCGTGGGGACTTGCTTCCCATGGAGAAGACCAGACAGCAGCACAGCAGTTGGCTGTAAATGTATGGAGGAATTCGATTCGTTCGTACGATGCGAGTCGACGCGAATTTGGTACCAAAGTTGTACTAACCCCTCTGACTTATAAGTGATATCACACTGTAAATAAATCCTGGGAAAATGCTAATTTCCTACTTACACTAACAAAAGTTGAATAGCATTTACCCTTATACACAGCTTCAAGGAATCTGTTCAAAATATTCTTAGATAGTTCATTCTCTATTAATTTTGGTAATATAAGCACATTCAAATAGCGATGTGTGTGAGAAACAAGCAAGTGGAAGACAATCGAAGCCCGCAGGTGTCGGAGGACCCTCGTATTCACACAACAACACTCGCGGCAAATCCTCAAAACTGACAAAATTAATTTCACGTAAGGCTCGCAAGGAAAACGCTCATTGAGCAAAAAAACTGCCCACATCGTTTATAAAGTATCTTGGAAATAATATAATGAAAATTCAAGTCTCTACTCAATTCAAGTTATAGATTATAGCTGATTTCCACTAAAAGTTCTATAGTCTCTTGGAAGTAAAAAAGTTCAAGTACATAAGTATCTACTCAAAAGAGCTATAAGAGTTGTTATCCACATAAAATTAAAATATAAAAATTATTTTTCAGAAACTTCAAATGCCACTGCATAGAAGGAAATAATTTTTAATGTACAGATCTATTCGAAGTCTAGTTAATTTTCATCAAGTTATGTTTTTAATTAAGTATTGAGTCTTGCTGTAAGAAAATTAAATTGTTAGATCACGCATAAACCTACATGTAAGTACCTGATGTACATATACCTATTTAACAGTACAAATGTCTGGGGACTGTTTTTTCGATTAATGAACGATTTGACCTTTGAGGTAAACATATCTCCTATTTTATATAACTATGTGAGGGAGGAAACGACAGGGCGATGGAGGAGGGAGTGTGTCGTTAAACAATGCGAGATTAATCGCGCATTATGAGATAACTTTTATGCTAAGCCCCCGCTGAAACACGCTCGACACGGCTATCACAATATACACGACAACAACATATCAGCATATAGCAGTCTAAAATATATTCAGACAATAATATAATGATATATGTATGGAATTGGAAGGTATCTAAGGTAATATTTCTTCCAAGTTAGTCCCTCACTATAATCGCAACAGATGGTAAGTGAAAATGCAGCCGAAGATGTTATCGTATTAACTAAACGCGTGACAAACTTAAAAACTTCATCACTACATTTGCAATTCTATGAATGGAACTCTTTTTTCTTTTTTCATAAATGCGAATGTGTGCCTTTATATTTTGGTTGTTTCAAATCAAATCAAATCAAACAATTAATTTGCATACATGTGATTTAAGTATAAAGATTACATAGAAGTCAGGGTTTCAACATGTCATTGCCACATAGGTGTGCAAATACATTTAATTAATAATTAATTAGAGAAGTCACAATATTGTAACTAAATTAGTCAATATTTCTATTTATGTTTCTATTCAGTTTTATAAGAAAATCTTCTCGTGCCTCCCGAAATTCCGTTAATTTAAAACTAAATCCTGGTAGTCCTCGTTTGAAATCTGAATTCAAAATTATGACATTATTAAATTCTCCTGTCACAGAGTTAGTAACAAAACTCCTTTGATTAGGTATATATACAAAACTCCTAGTAACTCGGCTTGACCGATTTACTTATAAGTATGATATTTGTTGTGAAGGTAAGTATATTCCTTAAGTCCGATAAATGATATACGACGTAACCAATTTTTAATACCGGTTATTTAGAAATAATTTACATAGCAAAACAACGTTTGCCGGGTCAGCTATTATTCATTTGAAAGCTAATACTTTGAGTTGGTTTTAGCGCTACGTCGTCGTCGCTAAAACAAATGCAATGTACTAGTAAAGTAAACAAGGTAATAAATCAAACAGCCTGTTTACATGGCGCTAAAAGCTGAAATAATGGCAGGTGACGGGGATTTATATCTGCAGATTAGCGGCGAACGAGCAGAGTTAACGTCATAATATTACTGTAATATTCATCTAAAACAATAATATTAAAAACTAGAAAAATGAGGGACCTTCATACAAGCCTAAATCCCTTATTTAACCCCCTTAGGGGTAGAATTTCAAAAATATTTAATATTTATTTACTTAGAACACAAACAATACAAACAATATACTGCACGTATTACATGTTATACAACGTATTTCTTTAAAAACATACTCTTTCACTTACATGTATATCTATAGTGAGCACAACAAATCCTTTCTTAGCACGCGGTTTGGGTTCACAAAGAATCTTCCCTGAAAATTTCAAGTTTCTACGTTAAGCCGTTTGGGCTATAGCTTGTCTGTCAGTCAGTCACTCAGGAACGCGAGTCGGGCTCGCGCACTGGGAGTATGTATGGGAGCTCCCATAAATATATTTTATTTAATTCTATTTTTTAGTATTTGTTGTTATAGCGGCTACAGAAATACATCATCTGTGAAAATTTCAAGTGTTTAACTATCACGGTTCAAGAGATACAGCCAGACGGACAGAAGGACAGGGAAATCTTAGTAATAAGGTCCTGTTTTTACCCTTTGTGTACGGAACCCGAAAATATATATATTTCTACCGTAATATTCGTCTAAAGCAATGTTCAGCGCAGTAAGGTTAACCGTGTTTAATACATCTGAGAGACAAATTTCGCTGAAACAATACTGCTTAATTTACGTCCAAACAACAAACTAAGCAATCACAAACAATTAACAACAACAAGACAACAACAACATCAATCGGCGACGAGACCTTGAAGATTTGGTCGCCAGTGTTTACATAGAATTTGGGAAAATTGCAAAGAAAAACATTGGTACGGTACGACCTTAAAA
The DNA here is from genome assembly GCA_036785405.1 of Coenonympha arcania. NCBI lineage: Eukaryota > Metazoa > Arthropoda > Insecta > Lepidoptera > Nymphalidae > Coenonympha > Coenonympha arcania. Next base: position 17,185,825 of record CM072067.1, on the reverse strand, counting down.
ATATTAAGGTTGATTTGAAAAAATCGACGTTTGAGCATAAGTACCTCAAATAGATATCTCCATATTGTCATTATCCAAAAAACACAATTATATGCTTATACCACAGTTTCAAAATATTCTACCCTACTCTTAACACTGTGCTTATACAATGGATCAAACACAAGGGTTTGTACATTCAAAAATGTATATTCGATGTTCGAATATAGAATTTTGTAATGATTAATTATTATGATATTTTGTGTTACTGATTGACATAGATATTTTGAAGTTCAATATTGCACACCCTTTCTTTCATTATAAGATCTTCATATGTACATGTAAGAGTTGATGCAATAAATATATTATGATTATGATTATGAAAATGCGAGTAAACTAAGTAACTCTAAGGGCTGATTTTTCAATCGCCAGATAATCGTTAACTAAGGAATAAGTATGACGTTTTGACAGATTGTGTATGGCATATGTTTCATTCTTCAGATAGTTTATCTGGCTATTGAAAAAGGAGCCCTTAGATTTTTGTCCGCCACTATGCGCAGATAAAATAGTTCACTAATGACCGAAGTTAATTTAACGTATTCTATCCGGAATCCGGATTAGTCCTATTAGAGATAGTACCTAACTTGTATGGAGCATTGATTTCTTTCTCGGATTGGGCAAACGTAGGTCACAAGATAGGTCATTAATTTCAGCCAATAATTGGTATTGTATAACGTCTAGACATCTTCTAGCTCTGTTTTGAAGGCCCTATCGTTTCGAAACGATGCTCTAAAAATAACAAGGGTTTGGACAAGCCACCAACGTTGCACTCTGGCCAAATGTAGCGTGCAAGTTAAAATGCATAATTTTCGGTTTATTACGATTATAATTATGTACGATATTGTTTAAATGAAGCTTCATTTACGTTGTATTGATCATGGATTCTTTCTTTTAATCGTTTAATTCCACTGGAAATAAAAATATTCACATAATACGGAAAAAAATCAAAAGTTTTTACACTTTTCTCAAAGCCATGTGTTTTATGGCCTGCACGGCAAAAGAGCGATTTAAAGCCTATAGTAGGATCTATAGCGATATCTATCTAGGTCAATATTTTAATATCTATATAGTCCTACGTCTCTACCATCTTCACCGCTTGCATTATTATCAATCCCTTGTGCTAATAGCTCGGTGCAAAAAGCTTTAATATCCGACCTCCGCTCTGCGGTTTTTCACGGTTTTCAAAAACTACTCTTATTCCACTACATAGAAGATTTATCATCGTATAACAGCAAATTTCATTGTACCGGGTCTACTTTTATCTCGTAATAATTTACGCTGAAATTATTACTAACATTCTCTACATTTCAGCCATTACGTAACTCTGTTAATTTTGCATCATGTAGAAACTAGAATGCATAATAATTATTGTACCTAATTAGGAACAAACTAATCAAAAATTATACATGCATTATCATTTATGATGGTGCTTGTCCACAAGAGATGAGCTTTGAACATTGCTTTGCTATGTTTTCTGTCAAAAAGCAACAATAGGTATTTGATTTCATAACTCATGAATACTAAACTATTCTATTGTTGACACAAACTGTAGCTGTGCCATAATTATATAGCACACCTCTGGTTGTCAGGCACCCTCTAGGTAAACAAAGTTAGGTTTTTGACGTGATAACGTTTAATAAATTGATGAACACCAACAACGCACATGAAAAATAGTAACGTCCCGCGTAACGTTCCACCTGAGCCTGTGCGTGCAAGCGAGAGCGCGCAGCGAGCGATAGAGAGGCACGATAAAACAAACGATAGAGAGGCCAATTATGACGTTATCACGTAAATCTATCGTCCGTAAACCGACTTTACAGACAACCAATTTTTTTGACGTGATAGCGTTTAATAAATTGATGAACACCAGAAACGCACATGAAAAATAGTAACGTTCCGTGTAACGTTCCACCTGAGCCTGTGCGTGCAAGCGAGAGCGCGCAGCGAGCGATAGAGAGGCACGATAAAACAAACGATAGAGAGGCCAATTATGACGTTATCACGTAAATCTATCGTCCGTAAACCGACTTTACAGACAACCAATTTTTTTTTTGCAAACTCTACAAGTTGGTATACCTACTCAACTGCGATTTTACTTGGTAAGTCGCGAGATTTCGCATGTTGACTGTTCACGTAACTGCTTTTGCGGCCTGGGGAATAAAATGACATTTTCCGCCCGCATTTCGAAAATTAATGATAAATTTTCAGATAGGGTTGAATGAAAAATAAATTGCTTTCGTTTATAATAATGGCGACATCTTCCTCGAAACAGAATGTACATAGTAACGACAACATCAAACCGCGGTGTTCACCTCCGCCCTCCAACCCTTCTCATTTATCGAATCAGAAAAACCTTTTCGGCTTTATCGGGGTATTCTATGTACAAAATGAGGTAGTACATTAACTCATTGAGTACTTACATCGAGAGGGAAATATGCGCGGGTGCAAACCGACAGCTAGCTATCAACCACGCTCTCCTCACTAAATTAAAGTTGAAATTACGATTATTTTTAGGACGAAATTACTTTTTTATACTCAGGAAATGCCTAACGCATGCTCCTCCATCAGGAGAAACGAAAGGCTTATGAATGGGATCACACTCAATAAATCCTAATGTGTTTTTCTACGATTCCACTTAGTTATTTTTTTACGACAACCTCGTTCATCGTAAGGACCAAATTACTTTTTTAATAGTTTTTTTTTTGCCATTTTGACGTTAGCTAATGCGTAATATTTACTCTGACGTACTCTACTCTTTATTAAATTATTTCTGTAGGTATGCAGATGCCTGATAACTTTCAAAGGGATTCATTTCTGGTGATACGGTCTGCAGTTTTAAATGAAGCATATTACTCGTATGATCGTCGCGTTGGTCTTACCCATTTTGGCTTAAGTGTAGACTCCGTGGGTAGACTCATCTTTTCCGCTCCTGTCGCATAATTACGTAGTGGTAAGTAGATAGGTAGGTATATAGGTAGGATCGGCAATCGGAGGTCACTAATTCAATTTAGTTTAACCTTTCGCTGTCAAGTTGTTTTACTTCAGAAGTTTGTGACGAGAGAGCTTTGTCGTGTTGATTTTACTAAACACTGTTTTTCTTGCCGAGTTGACATTTACTGTCACTCCCGAGTAAAGGGTTCATGACTTAGAAGTAACGAAACAAGTATCTACTTTGAAAATTAAATAAGGCAGGCATTAGGTATGGCCACTGTATACCATGCCAGCTAGCCTAAGACATTTGAGAATAATATTTTTGAGACCTTTTAGATATCCAGGTTTCTGTATGATGTTTTTTTTTCAACACAAGCAAGTAATGTTACCATTACTTCACACTTGCGTCACAAACGCGTATAATGTGATAATGTCAGATTAGCTATATTATATTACGTTTCGCATGCACTTTATTTGAAAGTCAACATTTGCATTGGTTTATGCAATTATTGTAGAGAATCATTCGCATTGAATATGATAATTCCATTTATTATTTCAATATTCAGAATGTCTTTTCATATAGGCCAAACTTATTGTTTTTTTATTTTACCTAGTTAGACAATCATGTCTAAGATCGGAACGCGCTTGCCTAGAAAATGGTTATTCACTCTTCTCTTGAAGGTACCCAGATTGTAGGTACTTGGCTGGGAACACAGAGGCTGGAAGGGCGTTCCACACCTTAGCGGTTCGTATCAGAAACGTGGAAGAAACACGTTTCGTGCGAGTTTGTTGGACCTCAACCACATAAGGATGCCACTGCTCTCGGCGACTTGCGGTCTTATGGCTTAGATCGCACGTTTTTAATGGTCCAAGTATTACTACAGTACAGAGAGTAGGTTAATCTCGTTATGCAGTAGGTAATGTTATTCTGCGCGCATCCCGGGTCTCGGGAGATATTCGTATCTAGCCTGTAATATCACGTGCGAGACGGCGAACATCAAATTATTCATATGCAATCCCGGAGACGCCTTGTAGATGATTACTAGCTACTAGCGAGGTACTAGGTGTTGTCTCCGCGCCGCCGGTCCTTATATTATTACAATGTCTGAGACGAGAAAATAGCTTGTAAATACAAATAATAATAGACATGGGTATACCCTGGACAAAGTGGACGGCTCGAAAAAATGTCGCCAGTTTATCGGTGCCAAAAATGATTGTTTTAACACCAACAGTTAGGCCACGCTGTAGTTCGCTCAGCAGCCACCTATAGAGTTTTGACAGATGGCGCTACTTTTGCTTGAACGAAAAAGTAAATCGTTCGTATCCTGAGGTTTCTTATCGGTGATACAAATACATTTGTATGTACAATTAACGGACTAAAACGGTTATTTAGGTATGCCATTTTTAGATTGTAGGTTAGGAACTTTAAAGAAAATTGCTTTCAAATTTAAACCTTATGTATTTTGAGTCTTTAATCTAAATTTTTAAGGAGCAGAAACACGATTGGCTAGAAATAATCTAGATATAGCTGCTCCAGATTATTTTTTTGCTATCGGAAACTATACTTAATGGATTTTATGTATTTTTTTTTAATTCGTGTCGGTAATAATAATTTACAAAACCACTTACAAATACATTTTTGATATTTGGATTAGTTTTTTTAGTAATCAGGTAAAACGTTGCTTTTCTGTGATAATTTCCCGCAATTCTGCCGCAAGCGCAAACTAACCAACTCACCGACGTATTCCTAAGAGTGAGTTCAATAGTAAATTAATTGGTGTAGGACCTTAACACCATCATAATAGCACAATCAGGTTCCTAATTTCCATACCGTAGTAGGTATAACGTCTTTAATTATACGCCTTAGATTCCCAGTAAAAATCTACGTCCTACTCTGTCATATAAATTGTTTCGTTTATAAAAAACGCTCAGTAATGCGTCATTTAATGTGAAATTCGTAATTAAATGTAAATTAAATGTTTTTTTTGCGTAAAATTTTCAAATTATAGTACTTAACTAACTAAATAACTAATCGATTATCGATGTACTAATTGACTTATTGACGCATTTGTTTTTTGTGCCTCTCCTTGTAAGGAGTTGTTCGTCGATAGTGGGGGCCGTGCCAAGCTAGATTGTCAGGTAAAGCCCAGGGCTAAAAGATAAACGGTGCGGTAGATTTGAATGAAGTTTTATTTAAAAACTTTAAAGACAGTTACATTCAACGTCATGTATTTTTGATCTTTAATCTAAAATCGCTTAGAAGCAGAAACACGATTTGATAAAATTTTCTCGATAGAAATTTCTGCCAAAAGTTGCTCCAAAATCTCAGTTTTTCTAATTTTTATCGAAAACTACAATGGATATGATTGTAATTTTTGTTTTAATGCCTCTGTAATAGTAATATCCAAAAACGCTTGGAAACAGACTTTTGATAACTGGCTTAGTTTTTGAGTAGGTAATTAGGTAAAAGGTCGTTTTTCCTGTTATATTCTTCCGCGACGCTGCATGTCGCACCTACCAACGTATCCGTGAGAGTGAGAAAGACAAAAATAAATTCAATAAATCATAACCCGGGGAACTGTTCATCCCGAGAAACATCGCCCGGGCAAATCAGCCTCGAGGCCCGTACCCCCGAGGGACTCGCTATCTGTATAATGTTGATGAGACTCCATTGCTTAACAAACCTGACATAAAACCTCGTGTTTTCATTTACCCCGGCCGCGACGACTCATGAATAAATTACTGTACAGACTATGTACATTTATGCCCACGTCGTCGGATGTGTTTTATCCGGGAATCCGGTATTTGTTTCCCGGGAAACGGCCTCCCTTCCCGAGCGGGAAGACCTGGATTCTATAATTTTATAATTTGTAAATTGGCTTGGATCTGGTTTGATTAGAGACTTTGGCCGCGGCTAGTATCGCAAGTGCGATCCTGTGTAGCAACTGTCAGGGATTGTTTACCCCATCACATGCGATTGTAGTCTTGTAATAAATAAAATTGAAATGAAGGTAAGTTCCTAGTGTAATATCGATGAAGATATATTAAAAGCGTATAATATTAAAAAATAATTACACTTCAGAATACCTATCAACCTTGCCTTGGTTATAAGCCTTAATTTGAACGTCAGACAATAGGGCAAAAGCTCCACAGATGGAGGGGCTTCAAAGTAACGGTTTCACGAGGCAGCGCCTTTATAAAGCCTTACCTAAGGCCAGGCTTTTGGTGGCGACTGAACAATTAATGAGTGTAATAAATATAATTGAACAGTGAAAAACTAAAAAAAATTCCGAGTGAATGCGAATTATAGGTTTTACTAATGAGAGCTGGTAGTACACTATTTATCTCCTTATTTTGACGTGATAACGTTTAATAAATTGATGATCACCAGCAGCACTTATGAAAAATAGTAACGTTCCGCGTACGTACATTTTTTGAAGTGACAACGTCTTATAAATCGATAGAGCCGGCTGCACGCACAAAAAAACATGACTCATCCGGCGTTACCGGCGTTACCTCGCTCGCGTTACCTCGCTCTGAGGCGTACCATGTAAGGCTTGAAGTGCAAGCGAGAGTTGTCACGTTCAACTATCGTCAGTAAACCGACTTTACAGACAACCATTTTTTTTAAAGAAAAAAAATCAATCATACAAACATAAAATAACGATTATGACGTTATCACGTAAATCTATCGTCCGTAAACCGACTTTACAGACAACACATTTTTTTTTCTTTAATTTCGTCGCAACCCCGCAGCATCATCAGATTTTGACTCCATAAAGCTTATTTCTAAAATGAAGATACATGTATGTAAATAGATAAACATTACATGAAAGTGGAATAAAAGCCAAACAGGAGCTAGCAAGTGACAACATCCGCCTGTAGTTATAATATCTAATTACTTAAAACTTTAGCAATTTGCGTTAGTTATTAATTACGCGCTCAAAGTGCTTTATTTTCTATAACAGAGTTATAAAGTTTAGTTCAGAACTTCCTAACGCAAACAGATGAAAACTCTATAAGTTTCGGTGACTTTACCTGCTACGACCGTTTAAGTAATGTTGATAATTTAAGTAACTTACATAACATTATGAGCTGTCGTATGTCTTTTTTATCAGTTATGACGTTTTACAAGAACCTGTATGTTAGGCCTATGTGAAATAAAGATATTTCGAATTTTGAATGATGTCATCGTCATGTCGACAGTTACCTACCGGGTTCAATTTCCAGCTAGCGATTTTGCGCCGCTTGGCGCCAGCGACTCCCGCGACTTTCTTTATGTCGTCCGTCCACCTGGTGGGGGCTCTGGCGACTCTAGCGCCTACCCAGCACCTTCAGTCCCCAACATCCATCGGTTCTACGAGCTATGTACCACGCCCATTGCCACTTCAAAATTGCGACACGTTGAGCTATATCGGTTACTTTGGTTCTTTTCCGGATCTCCTCATTTCTGATCATTTCATCGCGCAAAGATACTCCGAGCATAGCTCTCTCCATCGCGCGCTGAATGACCCGCCTAAAGCGTGTAGGCGGGGCTAGGCGGGCGTCTAAAGTCCTGCAAACCTGCCGTAATGCGAGTGCGATAGAGAGCGCAACAGAAGGTCTGTTGACACATGTTATTGCCCCGCGCGCAACGAGATATCGCGACCAGTGTAGACCAGTAAATGTATATTTATTTTTAGGGTTCCGTACCCTTAGGGTAAAAACAGGACCCTATAATTGCTAAGACTTATCAGTCCGTCCATCTGTCACCAGGCTGTATCTCTTGAACCGTGATAAAACAATTGAAATTTTCATAGATGATGTATTTTGTGTTGCCGCCATAACAAAAAATACTAAAAAAAGATTCCGGCGAATTGAGAACCTCCTCCTTTTTTTGAAGTCGGTTAAAATAGAATAAAATGAAGTATAATTAAGAGGGTTTGCCAGTGATGTAGGCAATAGGGAAATTTCCCTCCAGGCAGATGTTATGCCTGGGGACCGCTTGTGATCCGAGCGTGTGACGTCAGAACTTGTATGTATAGCACGCTCGCAGAATCGCTCCGTCAGCGTGTGCTAGGGTACTGGTTACGCCATCTATCGTCAGCTATCGAAGACCGCTACAAGGGTCTCCCATAACACATGCGATTAGTAGTTAAGATGTAATCAACAAGCTCACACATTACAAGTTATTTCACCTGAAACATAATAATAGTCGTTTTAGTGCGGTCTCGTGTAAACTCAATTATTCAGCACTTCTTATCGCCGCCGACACTCCGGTTTAAATTGCATCCAGATGCCATCAAAGACGACCTTCCCCGAATCTAATCCGTTCATACAGCCCCGCCGCCATAGACACACTAGACGCTCGCTTTCACTTGGGATAGCTCATAGCAGTGGAATATATTTATAAACTGAAAAGTTCGAAATGTAATTACATAGCTTTACTAGCGTAATTAGCTAGTTAATGGTCTGTTGATAAAAAAAATACGTGGCACTCCAGGAGTTCTGACAGAAGTGAAAGTTTTAACAATTACATGGAGTCTCGGTTACGGTAACAGAATCTAATACTTAGTATATTTTCATTGTTATAGCACTACGCAGAACAATAGAGGACAATGTTGATATTACAAACTACACGGTAACAGAATGATCGAGCAACAGACTATGCTCTATCTATACGGTAATATATGTATCTTCGCTCACCTAAAACAGAGCACTATAACTTGAATAGAATAATATGTAAGCCTCGCTATAACAGCTCACGACTTAATACAAGGTTTATTGACTGTCTAACGACAACCGAGCTCACGCAAGCCTTAAAAATTAGATATCTTTGACTTTTTTTTGTACATGATAGAGAATTATTACAAAACACAAAAATATAGAGAGGACATTGCACATCAAGGACATCTTATCGCTACAAATGAGGATCTCTTCCAGATCCCCTGGATGTGTGAACAATTAAAAGAAATATGCGAAGTAGACGTAAGAAAAACAAAAACTAAATTTTCATGCTAGCCTAGCATTTAAGATCTTGCTCGTAAAATCTTAAGCTAAGACTTGCCGCCAATGCGTCTATTGTTTCGCGGTCGATGTCCTTATCGCTCGCTATGAGCCCCACGCGACGCGACGAGAGGCGCCGGCTGAAGGCGGCGAGAAATCAAATTAGGAGGCGTTGAGCCTTAAGTGACGTCATTAACGACATGTCGCTTGACACCCGGAGTATACTTGTAGGAAGATGGCTAGCATAGCACCTGACAAATTTCGCTTAAAATTAAAAACAGAATACTAGTTTGTTTCAATTTTTTTTAATCTCTCTTTCTTTCGTGTATACTCTTATTAGAACAATTCTATTTTTTTTAAATACATTTTTGGCTTCGTATTTTTAGGAAAATATAAACTATTCTATGGTTTTCACTCTTTTGATACTGCAGTCTGCAATGTAGTTTTAACCTAGTCAACAATTTATTTTTAGAGATCGACGCATCTCTCCATGGTGTGCCGTGTGCATAACAAGAATAACGGACAATTAGCTTTTATTTTGTCTTTTTCCGTAATTGATCCGTCTTCTCAGCACACACACAGTATACACAGTATATATATACAGTTTGAACCATGAGAAAGTCTTCTTATGCTAGGAATGCTGATACAAACATGACAATGTACTTTTTGGCTTGTATAATTAATTCTGAAAGATGACTGTGAAATTAATTGAGCGACTCGTCTGCCTCCGTTTTATTAAATATTTATAATTTTCCAGAACAACAGTCGCGGGGCTTCTCCATTGTGAGCCTGATTATGAGCGAGTGATGGTAACGTAAAGTGGTTTTATCATGAGATGAAAAGAAAAGGTCGAAATAAAATATAAGTAATGTTGAAAGAAAATTTTTGTATATTGGAACACAGATTAATTGAAAAACATTATTTTATTCTCATTCGTTGTAAATTCTGAAGAAGCTGTTAACAACTTTGAATTTAGATATGAATCTTGTAGGAACCAATAAAATATCCCGGTAATCTATCTCACGGTAGGTAGGTAATAGCACTAATGTTGAAGTGTGTGAAGCCCACTAACCGGTTCCAATATGATAATTGGTAGACTACGGCCGAACATTTCTGATCTCTCAAGTGAGATAACACAAGTATGATATTAGTAGCTATATCATTAAACAAAATATATCTCACTGACTCTTCAAGTATAAAGTATTGATTTTTAATTGATTTGATGACCCCAAGCTCAATAAAATGAAAAAAAATGGGTTTCAATAATGAGGAGCTCTCTCTCTCTCATTTTTTCTTGTGGAGTCCGTTTGTGATATATTATATATAGGATTCTATTGTGAAGCTGTCATATTATTTTATTTGTTTTCTGTTCGAAGGGTACTTAAGCCGACGTGATTACTGGACAAAAATGAGAGTTAAGAATTGACGTCCGTATGTTATTGCAACGCAAATCCGCGGGACGCACTGACTCTGACATGAGAAGGCATATCACTTATCAGCAAGTGAACGTCTCCCTAATGAAAAATTCTATTTGAAAGCCTCGAGCCCTAATAACTTTATCTATTTTATCAGCACTCGAGGCAAGCGGGCGTCTCAACTCTCAATATTAGCATATACCTCCAACGATCCCTTTGTTCCACGTAACACAATTGACGCTCTCAGACAGACTGACAGACGCTTGGCTGTGAATCGACGAACACTTACCGACATCAACTGACAACGCTGACAACTGACAGCTGCGGTAAACTCAAAGGCCTGTCGAGTGTCGAACTGTCAAACATCAATACGATGTACCTTTAGTTTGGAAAAAAGAAAAACAAAAGATGTACGATTTCAAGATCTTTAGTACTCTGCTCAATAATCACCCTTACTACGGTAGCATTTACATATATTTTTCATACATTTACTCAAAAAGTAGACATTTCCATGTATGTTTAGAATGCGGAAAGTTATTCTTTTCCGCAGAATTGTATAATTTTTTCCACTGAGAATGGGTCATGAGTAATTGTTATACCCCTAAATGGCAAAACAACGTTTGCCCGGTCAGCTAGTTTATACCATAAATACCTAATTAGATGAATTAAATTATATTTTTTCAAAGGTTTGCTTTCGTTATTTTATTTTATCGCAAATTTATTCAACAAGCGTCGTTGAATGCACTTGTGGAATAACAATATTACCACGCTTGTAATGAAACGTACTATTATAATAAATCACTCATTTTTTAAAAACAGTGTGGTTAGTACAGGTTTTTATACGAATTTCGAGTCGACTCGCATCGCACAAACGAATCGAATTCCTTCATACATGTACTAACCCCTCTGCATGCAAGAAACAGAAGGACGTCATCCGTCGATCTTCTCAGTTTATGCTATAGCGAGATTGCAGGCAGACGATTATTCAATAAACGTTTGTGCCTATTCGTTTCTAATTAATATAAAAATAATATCCTTTTTTTTATCGACAGGAAATGCCTAACGCATACCCCTTCGTCAGGGGAAACGGAGGGGTAATGTGGGGCTTGCACCCACTAAAACCTGTCCCCTGCCACGACGGTCCTCGTTGGCGGGAGTACGGGATTCACTTGCGTATTCACCGCGCTCCCGCCAGGCCCCGACCCGCCACCTGAGCGGCAGGACCCGTCGCTGCTGCCGGCAGCCTGACCGCCGCCGACTCCTCCTCGGAGGCGCGTCCTGAATAGGACACGCCACCTCCTCGGCCTGTTGATGGAGTTCGGGCAACGGACGCCATAGCCCCTTACGTCCGTCACCCACAGGCCGGCGCACCCGGAAGCCGAAGAACGATGTTCGTCCTCCAGCAACCGGTGCGTCTCCTGCGAGAGGGATGTGCCACAGTAATTGTCCCTCTCGACGAGCGTTCCCGCCCACTTCGGTGATTGTTTTTAAGAGGTTGGCTTCCTCGTAGTTTTTTTTTAGGATTGGTTATTCCACACTTTGTTTCTACGGAGTGTTCCACGATACTCCCGTCTTGTTTTACTTCTGGAAGGAGCACAAGAATAACATCTTTAAACTGTACATCTAGGCTGGCTCGAATGGTTCAGCAGAAAGGGATGGATGCATGGGGATTTTGAAGGTGAAAATTCAAAGGTATTATGGTATTCTGTGGCAGCTCTATTACTATTCAATATTACAATATCCTCGAACACCTCCTGTTTAGCGGTTTTTTACAGGATATATTTTGGAGAGTGTGCTCAAGAACTCCACAACCTTATGCCTCCTTCACCTTTCTACCATAGAGCCGCGAGACATCGAGAGAAGTGGCATCCTTATGTGGTTGATGTCCAGCGTACTCGGACGAAACGCTTTTCTTCTACGTTTCTGATACGAACCGCTAAGGTGTGGAACACCCTTCCAGCTTCCGTGTTCCCAGCCAAATACAATCTGGGTGCCTTCAAGAGAAGAGTGAATAGGCATTTTCTAGGCAAGCGCGCTCCATCCTAGACCTCATCATATCTGTTCATCAGACTTGATTGTAGTCAAGCGCAAGCCTATCAATTATAAAAAAAAACGCGAACTTTCAATCAACACTATAGACGCTCCCAGCGCATTATTTAGCTATAATTGCAGGATGGCGTGGCACGTCCGCTACCGACCTCAATGCAGCCTACGATTTGAACAGCGAGGGTGGTGCCTCATGGATGTGCCCTCGACTCACTGCTCAGCTAATCAATTTACGTCGAAAATGTAAATAAAAAATAGATATGTATTTGGTACATGGCGCGAAAAAATCCCGCCAAGTTATCGGTGCCAAAAATTATTGTTTTGCCACCAACAGTAAGGCCACGCTGCACCTATAGAATTTTGATAGATGGCCCTGTTTGCTTGTGTTGTGCTGCTTGCTTGTTTGCTTGTGACTTGTGGTTAACTTAAATCGTTCGGATGCCCATATCCTGAGGTTTCTTATCGGTAAACAAATATAAAGTATATGCTTTTCTTTATACGTAGAGACAGAGTCAGATATTTATCCTAATTTTAGTACCATATAATTATTGAGCCATATTTCTGAAGGGCTTACTCAGTATATATTGTGACCTCAGTTACGAATAAAATTACGAAGAAATTCGCATTAAAATCGCTCGCAAATCGGTGCGGTCAAAGAAGAAAATTTTGGGGAGGGAGGATATTTGTTTAGCTTTACCTTTGAGGAATGAAATACGTTATATTAATAGCAAGTGCAAGCAAGGTAAGTTTTCGACGAACTCAGTTCATGGAAAATCGGCAAAACAGAAGACCATAACAGTATCTGGACCAAAACAAAGAATCAGTTCCATGGAAATTCGTGCCTGTAATAACGTTAACCAATCAGACACAAAAACAAATTATCGATAATAACGGGTATCATAGTTGGAACAGTAATTACTGGGCCCCGGGCATGTCCAATTGTCCACCCGCTGCTTCTAATCAATTAGCGTCTATTACCGCCCTAGTGTGTTATGTTGCTATTACCACCCTAGTGCGGCAGATCCTATATTACGTCATTGTTTCCGAGGTGGCAGTCAAATGTTTGCCTTATAACCTATTAGCTTGATGACATTTGCAACCTGAGTGGCCTTGTTATTACCGAAGTATTGTTTTCGAATTGCGGTATAATTTTGAAGAGAAAATAATTCTGTCATGACTAAATTACAGAAGAATTAAGACTGCGTTTATTAGTTCGTCATCATACTTGTACACAAAATCCCATCGTTTAACGGTAGGAAAGCCTTTGCCTATAAGTGTTTACCCACAGGTTTACCTACTACGCAAAAATGCTTAACTAATCGAAGGTCAGTAAATTTTTGTAAAGTCAGTCTTTAAATTTTTATAAAATCTTCCGCCAAACACTCCTACCAAATTGTAACGACCGTAGTTCCCTTATTTTCGGCATAAAAATCTTCAGTGTTTTCGTAACCAATAGTAGCAATTCTTCCACAGACTGTGAATTTCTCATTTCGAAAGTGCGATTCCGTTGCCCATTCATCAAGGAACCCTGAAAAATTTAATCAAACATCAATCGTCGTACTCCCTCGTCCGTCATTTCGTGTTCCGCACATAATGTACTAAATTGCGACAGTAATAATTGAGCTTTCTATCTACAGGAGGGTAAAATAATTTATTTACAAGAAAATATATACAAGCTACTATGCGATTTCAATCAATTACAATATGCAAATTAATACTTAACTGCTATGCCTCGTGATAGACAGTGAAGTGAGTGTTATTTAATGCAATTCAAACTAAGTAAGATAGACATTAGACATATCTTTTTAACCTAACATTAGACATATCTTTTTAACATAACAATTTTAACAACCATTCCATTCCATATATTTCCATCTCTTCACGAGATATCTTAAAAATTATCTATTAATTATTGATATAATTTGAGAAATTGTATATAATGACATTTTTTTTTGAAAAGAGCAAGTGCCGAGTTTCTTGCCAGTTCTTCTCGGTGCAAACCTGCTTTCCGAACCTGGCGGTAGAGTTTTGACTTTTCATAAGAGCTTATTAATTGGGCCTATGTGAAAATAAAGATTTTTCATTTTCATTTTCATTTTCATTCAGATTATTGAATTCATTTCAATTATGTAGATATACTAGCTTTTGCGCGCGGCTTCGCCCGCGTTAATTTCGATTTTTCACAAACTTATACTTTTTTTTATATATATATATATATATATAAATTACTATATATATAGCTACTCGTGCTGATTGGCCACTGACTGACTCACTGACTGATTGATCACCTCTCCTGAACAATTTTGTATGAAAAAATTTTTTTTCACGAATGGGGTCGTATAGAAGGAAAAAATTCATTCGGAGGAAAAATACGGAGAGAGCTGATGATTGAGGATTTCGAAGACGGGTGAAGAGCACGGGGAGGGTATTCAAGATAGGTGGGGGGTGCTCGACCAAATGTCATTTGAAACGTATTCCAATTGGCAGTGGGCTGAAAAAAAATTCAAAATGGCGGATTCAAAATGGCCGCCATTCGAATTTCGTCGATATCTCGGAAAGTATAAAAGATGGAAGAACGGTTTCTTGACAAGAGTTGATCAGGATCCCAAGGTCTATATGATGAATAGAAAAAAAATTCAAAATGGCGGACTTTATTTTTTTCATAGAAAATGTATAGGGAATGTTGAAGAGACTTGAAAAGTTGTGAAACATGTAGTACTTTGATGCGGTTTTTTAGAGGACTCTCAGAGAAAAATATGGAATGAGATGATGATTGAGGGTTTCTAAGATGGTCGAGGAGCACGGGCAAGGTATTATAGTTAGGTGGGGACTGCTCAAACAAAAAATACTCGGAACCTCATGCAATTGGCAGTGAGCTGAAAAAAAAATCCAAAATGGCGGATTCAAGATGGCCGCCATACAAATTACGTGTTGTTCTATCTCGGAAAGTATAAAAGATAAGAGAGTGGTTTCTTAGCAAGAGGTGATCAGGATCTCAAGGTTTACGGGATGAATGGAAAAAAATTCAAAGTGGCGGAATTTATTTTTCGATGGAAAATGTACATGCCACAATAAGTAGGGAACTATGCAAGTCATTGACGCAGTTCTACGGAGAAGCACCAGAGAATTATATTGGAAGAGATTCAGATGATCTAGGATTAGGATGATGATTGAGGAGCACGGTCGTGGTTTTAAAGATAGTTAAGGGCTGCTCGAACAAAAATACGCTGAACCTCATCCGATGAGGTTCAGCGGTATTTTTTGTTGGAACAGCCCTTAACTATCTTTAAAACCATGACCATGCTCCTAGGTAATTTTTTCAGCCCACTGCCAATCGGATTCCAATTGGCGATGGAGATGACGGCGATAGTTTTATGGGCGGGAAGGCAGCACGCGGGCCACATGTGGCCCGCGCCCACACGCGCCCTACTAGTTTATAATATATAATTCATAATTTTCTGAATATATATATATAAATTTTCATAAACCAGCTGACGGTATCGATTGCTTTGGAAAATTGGGTATTTTTAATTAATGTTTTAAGAATGTATATTGTGTGAAGGAGTATTTTCCAGCGTAAAATTCGACTTTTCACAAACTCCGCGGTGAACATGGGTTTTCCGAGACAAAAAGTAACCTTTGTGTTCATCCAGGATATAAGCTAGCTCCATTCCAAAATATTTACGAAATCGGTTCTGTATTTGCGGAATGAAGGATAATTTCTTCAGCGTGAATTTCGTTTTTCACACATCCCGCGGAAATCATTGATTTTTTGGGATAAAAATTAGCCTATATGTTAATCCGGGATATAATTTACCTCTATTCCAAATTACAGCCAAGTCGGTTCAGTAATTGCGGCGTGAACGATTTTTCTCTCGCGTGGAATTCGATTTTTCAAATATCCCGCAAAAACCATGTAATTGTCCGAGATAAAAAGTAACATAAGTGCTAGATCATTATATAATCTACCTTTAATTAAAATTTTAGCCTAATCGTTTCAGTAGTTGCGGCGTAAGGGAGTTTTTCTCCCACAGGAATTTTGGTTTTTCACACATCCCGCGGAAAGCATGTATTCTTTCGGGATAAAAAGTAGCCTATGTATTAAACCGGGATATAATCTACCACTATTCTAAATTTTAGACAAATCGATTCAGAAATTGCGACTTGAAGGAGCATTTCCCCCGCGCGTATTTCTATTTTTTACAAATTTCGCGGGAACCATAGATTTTTGTGGGATAAAAAGTAGTCTATTTATTAATCCAGAATATGATTTAACTCTTTTTCAAATTTCAGCCAATTCCGATCAGTAGCTGCGGCGTGAAGAAGCATTTCTTCGTAATATCTTTGGACCCCCATTTCACCCCCCGAGGAGGTAGTCTCATAAGTAGGGGTGGAATTAAAAATCGAGGAACTTTGTTATTTTTATCCAAAAGCCTACTTACCGATTTTAATAAACACAACTTGAAAATTGGCGGATTTCCATATATGTAAATAAAATTACTTATTTAACACCCTTAGCGGTAGAATTTCAAAAATTCCTTTCTTAGTACACATCTAGGGTGTTAAGAGAATATTCCCTGAAAATTTCATGTTTCTACGTTCAACCGTTTGGGCAGTAGCTTGTCCAAAAGCCAGCCAGCCGGGACCAAGCGTTTTCTAGTTTCAACCCCCTTTTTACAGAGTTAGGGGTGAAATTTCCAAAATCCCTCGGACACCCATTCTCTTATTTTTATTCGAAAGTCTATATACCAATTTTCAAGACTCTAACTTGAAAAATGGACTTTCATACAAACCTAAATCCCTTATTTAACCCCCTTAGGGGTAGAATTTCAAAAAACCCTTTCTTAGCGAGCGGTTTGGGTTCAAAAAGAATCTTCCCTGAAAATTTCAAGTTCTTACGTTCAGCCGTTTGGGCTGTAGCTTGTCTGTCAGTCAGTCACTCAGGACAAAGCCTTTTATAGTTATAGAAACTCGCACTCAGCACACAGTTTTATATTATGCCATATTTATGTATTTCTAATTTTGTATGTATCTACCAAATTGTGTTAATTTTTTCCCTAACCTTTCCTACTCCCTACGCACTATACCCTAATACTGCCTAAATCTAAAGACGTGCTGAAAGAAAATCCATTTGGATTAAGCGCTGATATTTATTTTATTTTATTTTATTTATTTAGTACCACAATGGTTATATAAGTTACATGAAGAAGAAAGATGATTGTGTACAAGGATACACTTATCTCTATAAGAGATTTCTGCCAGTGACCCTAGCTAGTGGGAGAGGTGAAAGGGAAAAGGAGAATAGGTAGGTGTAGTGATTTCGTCCATGTGCTTACTCAGATTGTGTGCATCCATAATTTTGGTTAAAGCTTGATGAAGTGGAGTAAATAGTTTAAGCTAGGTAGTGTAGGAACTTTATGAACACTTAAGGTACAAGTTGGTAGCCGACTGCAGACAGCAGCAGCAGACGACGTGTCGTCGCTTCATGTCGTCGCGACACGTCGTCGCGTCATGTCGCTGCAGTCATGATTTCGAACCCGACTGCAGACGACAACAGCAGATGGCATCCAGTTGATTGGGATTGGCTCGAACGCGGTCGTTGCTCCAGCGTCAGCGGCACTACTGATCTTGGATTGGCTCGAACGCGGTCGTTACTCCAGCGTCAGCGGCACTACTGATCTGCGGTCGGACGACACTGCCGTCTGCCGCTCGACGACGCGTCGCTGGCTTTATGTCGCTCACTACGGAGGGAATTTCATAGAAATACATAGAAACCAGTAGTGTCGCCGCGACACGTCGTCTGCTGCTGCTGCGTGCAGTCAGCTACCAACTTGTACCTTAATACTATTCCATTTACTATTATAAACTATTTAATAAATATAAAAAACCAAATATTTCTGAGCAGAGAAAAATTTAACATGTAGTTTATGTCCTACCCTCTCTTGGAAAAAAAAAATATTGTACCGTGTGTGCAGTAAAAATTAAATTAATAATTATAATAATTATTTATTTATTAAAAAAAAAACGTGAGTATCGTGGAACACTCCGTAGAAACAAAGTTGGAAAAACACCTAAAACAAAACTCCATTTTAGATTTTCATGTTTAATTTCCCCTCAGATTACTAGATTTCCCCCATCGCCCGTTACGTTAATCGGCCCGATTTACGACACAATCAAGCTGCCCATCGCTCCACCCAGCATATTATTGTTCTACTTCATTAATTTACATTTATCGCCCCTTACGCAGCGGATTTGCGAACTGTCGTAAGTTTTAATGTTCG
This sequence comes from Coenonympha arcania, assembly GCA_036785405.1. Classification (NCBI taxonomy): domain Eukaryota; kingdom Metazoa; phylum Arthropoda; class Insecta; order Lepidoptera; family Nymphalidae; genus Coenonympha; species Coenonympha arcania. Next base: position 17,167,131 of record CM072067.1, on the reverse strand, counting down.
CAGACCGACCCCTACCTTGACGTAACTCAGTGTCATTAACTATTGGCTCAATGTCATTAACAACAGTTACACAGGGTCACTTCAACCTGCTTGCAAAAAGAATTTCCATTGATTAGTCCAGTCAATGAATAACCTAAAAGGGGGTGTAGAGTGCATGAGAGGGGACCTAAGCAATTTCTTCTGAAACTTGTTCAGGGTACTTAGGAAGTTAACATACTAAAAGTCCTGACGTCTGGGAGGTGAGCCGGAGTGGGGAGGGGGGGGAAAAGGTACCACTTTTGGGTTTTTCACTAATATCTCAGAAACGGTGCATCATAGAAAAAAAAATCTTCTAATAAATTAAAGCTCATAAAATTATCTAAAACTTTGGTCTTATTCAATTTTGCCGTATTCCTAACCGTTTTCGAGCCACACGCTCCGGAAAAGTTAATACTACAAAAAAAACCTTATCATATAATAATCCGGTCAAGTTAGACATAAAAATACTGGTCAAATAACAATAATTCCGACAGAGCCAAATCTTCGTAGAGACCTTAGGTTTACCAGAAAGAATAAAGTGTCTAAAGTCCCCATCAATCCTATGTGTGCAACAAAAGTTATTCGGGGTCAAATATCAAAATTTGAGGTTTTTTGGATTTTTCTCGAAAACGGTAAGTTTTCTCAAAAATAAATTCAGGCCAAAGTTGTAGGTCTTAAAATTATCTACAAAAATGGTCCTTATGATATTTTTCCTAAGAGTTAACATTCCTGAGATATCGCGATTCTAAGAGTCACATTATACATATGCACATATATATACATAATCAGGCAATTACAATTGTAGTTGCTGAAGATATTGATTTCTTAGTAGTTACTACTTACTACAAGGACTCCAATGGATAAAATAGTTTATTTTCTTTAGCTTCCTAACATTAACCGTTTACGCAGTGTACGCAACGGAAACTCTCAATATGGAACAAATTTTCCCATTTTAGCAACATTTTTCATTGATGCTCCTATTGTATTGGTCGTAGCGTGATGTTATGTAGCCCATAGCCTTTCTCGATAAATGGACTATCCAACACAATAATAATTTTTCAATCAGGACCCGTAATTTCTAAAAAACAAACACGTTGATCCGCTCCTTCGTTTCAGCGAAATGGCGATTGCCATAATAAAAAAATTATAGCGAGTCAAACTTAGAGATAGGTATTTGCTGTTGTGGATTATTTTTTAGAACTATTAAAGGAGATCAACTCCGCAATACATGATTTTTGCGAGACTTTAGCCGTTTACGCAGCGTACGCAACAGAATTATGGCAATCGCCATTTCGCTGAAACGAAGGAGGGGATCAACGTGTTTGTTTTTTAGAAATTACGGGTCCTGATTGAAAAATTATTCTTTCTGGTAAATCTAAGGTCTCTACGAAGATTTGGCTCTGTCGGAATTATTGTTATTTGACCACTATTTTTATATCTAACTTGACCGGATTATTATATGATAAGATTTTTTTTGTAGTATTAACTTTTCCGGAGCGTGTGGCTCGGAAACGGTTAGGAATACGGCAAAATTGAATAAGACCAAAGTTTTAGATAATTTTATGAGCTTTAATTTATTAGAAGATTTTTTTTTTCTATGATGCACCGTGTCTGAGATATTAGTGAAAAACCCGAAAGTGGCACCTTTACCCCCCCCCCCCCCCCCTCCCCACTCCGGCTCACCTCCGAGACGTCAGGACTTTTAGCATGTTAACTTCCTAAGTACCCTGAACAAGTTTCAGAAGAAATCACTTAGGTCCCCTCTCATGCATTCTACAACTCCTTTATTGATTGGACTAGATTGAAAACAACTGTTTTGTATCCAATCAAGATTATCTATCAAATCGCCACAGAGGTCAAAACCAAAAAAAATATCAAAATAAATCAATCCGTTGGTAAGATATAAAAAAGGCGTTCCAAGCATGTCGAATATCGCATTACAAGGTGGTGCGAATCATGGATATTTAATAGTACATTTCAATATACCTAAGTGCGGAAAGTTTGTCATTTCTTTACGAGTCCCGGTTTCTTGACCCAAGCCGAAGGTGAGGGTCAACTATAAGGACGAGTAAAAATGACAATGCCGCACATGCATTGAACGACGTTTTTTAATACAGTTGCGAAAAAAAAATATTGGTTTTACATAATATTTGCCTGCTAGGTGTTTGCATGCCGTGCTCGTGTTCATGCGCTCCTGGTGCGCCCACTCCGGTACCGCGTAGGAGGAAAACACAAAAGTGCTAGTGCGGAAAAGAATAACTTTGCGCAAGCTAAACACACATGGAAATGTCAACTTTTTGAGCAAATGTATTAAAAATTTTTTTTTCAAAAAACCTACTTGACAACTACGTCAAACAATTGGGTCTTTGGGACGAATCTATTATGAATGGCCTTAACACGGCCTTAACTGTCAAAGTCCATCCAGCCTTTTGAAAGATAAGAGGTTATAAATAAACAAACAAACATGCAAAAAAACATAAATACTCGCGAAAAACATTTATTCATTTATTCATTTATTCATTTATTCGGTTACAATGTCCATTATTTGTAAGATGTCAACATAGTTATAAGTTACATGTCAATAATTTATAAATACAAACAACGGAACCCTGTAAGGGCGCTGTAACCAGAGAGGCGGACCTATTGTGGCGAATATATTAGTTAGCTAGTTCCATTTTTGGTTCAAAAATTCGTTAATATGATAAAACGCATTTTTTTGCAGGAATTCTTTTAAATTGTTTATGAATTTATTTGTATTTTGCTCTGCTTTTAATTTTTCTGGGAGCCCATTATAGACTTTAGTACACATGGGGTTTGGACCGGTACTGTGAATAGTTAAATTTGATTTAGGCTGAACTAAATTATATTTTCGCTCACGTCGTAATTTATCTGATCGTGGCATGTCTTGTAGTTTTTTAAAAAGTTCTGGATATTTCCTAACAAATTTGCATGATTCTAGTATGTATATGCTTGGCAGAGTCAGGATTTTTGATGTTTTAAAGTGTGGTGCGCAGCTTTGCCTGTTTTTTAGATTATAAATAATCCTTACGCATTTCTTTTGTTGCACAAAAAGTTGATGTGCCTCTGTGCTATTACCCTACAATATGACCCCATAACTCAGCCATGCATTCGCATACGCAAAATAGGCTAACAGTGCCGCTTCCGTGTCGGTGGATTTTTTTAGTTCTCTCAACGCATATGTGAACCGCGATAATTTTGTTTCATAACTCTTCCTTGTCCCACGATTAAAATAAATAGTTTTATTATTCGCCAATAGATGTCAGGTAGAGTCATACTTTACCTTTAGCGATGATTGCCCCCACTTTTGCCCCCCATTACAAATAGAATTACTTTTTCATCACTCATACACGGAAAGTAGGTCTGAAGTTGCCTGAGAAGCGGGTTGAAAGTAATACTTTGCAGCCCTAGGGAGAATCGTTTTCAACTGACAGCTGTCAAATAATTAAAAAAAATTAGTTGTCACATTTTTATTGGAGTTCAAATGAAACACGACATACCCGAGTGCATCCATAGACAAGAAGAAAGATAGACTTTATTCATAAAGTAAAGACAACTGATTCATAGACATTCATAGACAATCATGGACAATACTTGACTACCGCCGGCTAGGGCAAAGAAAAAAAAAGGCGGGAAAGTGGCAAGCGGCAATCCGATCTTCATTTGTTTTTCGAGTTGTAGAGTTTTGTTTAGGCTTCTGTTTAACAGTGATTTTTATTGACACAATTATTAAATTTTCTTTAGCTAATTTCTATTTTTATTTGGCTTTCCTTATATTCGTAATGAAAAGCACAGTGTTTACCTCGGGATAAAGACTTATTTAGTCCCTTAAATCCCTTAGTAAATAAGTTACTTTCATCCCTAGGGTAACAATGTACTATTCACCAACAGAAGTCAGGAAGAGTTACAATGGGACTACCTAAAAAGTGATTTTTTTTTCACCTAAATAAGACATTTTCTACAAATGGATACTAGCTAGATCGATTTATCGCCCTCAAAACCCCCTGTATACTAAATTTGATGAAAATCGTTCGAGCCGCTCCGAGATTCAGATTATATATATAGTTAAATACAAGAATTTATTTACGATAAGATAAGATTAATTTTAGATAGCGCCGTGCAACCTACATAATATTTTGACGTGATAACGTTTAATAAATTGATGAACACCAGCAGCACTCATGAAAAAGTGTACCGTTCCGCGTAACGTTACGTAACGTTACCTGAGCCTGTGCGTGCAAGCGAGAGCGCGCAACAAGCGATAGAGAGGCACGATAAAAATTACATAAAATAATGATTATGACTATGATTATGATTATGATTGCGATTACGGTTACGATTACGACAACGATTATGATTACGATTACGATTATGATTACGATTACGATTATGGCGTTATCACGTAAATCTAATCGTAACCAATTTATTTTTTTTAAATTTGTTTAAACTGTTACCGAATTATAAATGTTGTTTACAAGTGAGTAAAATATTATTTTCATCACTCATACACGGAAAGTAGGTCTGAAGTTGCCTGAGAAGCGGGTTGAAAGTAATACTTTGCAGCCCTAGGGAGAATCGTTTTCAACTGACAGCTGTCAAATAATTAAAAAAAACTAGTTGTCACATTTTTATTGGAGTTCAAATGAAACACGACATACCCGAGTGCATCCATAGACAAGAAGAAAGATACACTTTATTCATAAAGTAAAGACAACTGATTCATAGACATTCATAGACAATCATAGACAATACTTGACTATTAAAAAGCTAAATGCATAGCCCGCCGGCTAGGCCAAAGAAAAAAAAAAGGCGGGAAAGTGGCAAGCGGCAATCCGATCTTCATTTGTTTTTCGAGTTGTAGAGTTTGGTTTAGGCTTCTGTTTAACAGTGATTTTTATTGACACAATTATTCAATTTTCTTTAGCTAATTTCTATTTTTATTTCGACTTTCCTTATATTCGTTATGAAAAGCACAGTGTTTACCTCGGGATAAAGACTTATTTAGTCCCGAGACGGGGTTTGGCGCCCGAGCGTAGCGAGGGGGCCTATAGGTCGAGGGCCATAAGTTACTTTCATCCCTAGGGTAACAATGTACTATTGATGAATGAACTTTGTATTTTTGTTAGAAAATGTCATTGACCGAGCGATCGAGGACAACGAGTTAACGGCGTAGAAGCCGTATGTAAGTGATTTTGAATGAAGTTGTATTTAAAAACTATAAAGACAATTACCTACTTTCAAATTTCAACGTCTTGTTAATGTATTTTGGGTCTTTAATCTAAAATTGCTTGAAAGCAAAAACACGATTGGATAAAATTTTTTCGATAGAAAGTTCTCCCAAAAGCTGCCCCAAAATCTCAGTTTTTTCTATTTTTTATCGGAACCTACAATGGATGTAAGTGTAAGTGTTTTTCTGTTATATTCTTCCGTGATGCTGCATCCGCGCACCTACCAACGTATCCGTGAGAGTGAGAAAAACAAAAATCGAAAATTCAAATTTTATTTAGTTTTTCACTAATTGTACGATAATTATACATCGTAGGCAATGAAATTTTCGAGAATAACATTTATGCATCCAAGCTTTTATTAAAAATACATGAAAATGAAATAAAAAATTATTTCATACGTCTACGCAGCACACACAACGGAAAATTTTAAAAACGAATAAATTTTCCCTTTTTTGCAAAATTTTCCATCGATGCTCCGCTGTGATAATCATAGCGTGATGTTATGTTAGGAATAGCCTTCCTCAAAAAATGAACTATTAAACACAATATTAATTTGTACGATTCAGAGCACTAGTTCCTGCACGCCCAAACAAACAAAAAAATTCTTCAGTTTTATAATATTAGTATGGATAATCTAATCTTTTTTTAACCGACTTCAAAAAAAAAAGGAGGTTCTGTATTCGACCCGTATGTTTGTATGTATGTTTGTATGTATGTTTGTATGTATGTATGTATGTATGTATGTATGTATGTTTGTCCGCGATTATTTCGCGTTTGGCTGAACCGATTTTGATGCGGTTTTCGGGAAAGTGTTTGTTACATTCTGGAGAAGGTTTTAGTATATTAACCGACTTAAAAAAACAAGAGGTTCTTAGTTTGATAGATATATTTGTATTTAAGTTTGTTCGCGATTATCTCGAGTTCGGCGAAACCGATTTTGATGATTCTTTTTTCAATAGGTAGGCCATACATCACAGGTAGACTCATTTCAATTTGGTTGAGATCTAATGAATATCTTCGGAGATGGAGAGCGGAACTCCTCAACGGAAAATCGCTTGCGATCGGTATAATTAATTTACAGTGTAGATTTTAACAGACTTCAAAAGAGATAGTGATTCTCAAGTTGACTATAAAATATGTTTTTAATTGACCGACTTCAAAAAAAGAGGTTCTCTCTTTAACCCCTATATTGGTATTTAGGTTTGTCCGTGATTATCTCACGTTTGGCTGGACCGATCTATTTGATCTATCGCGAAACAACATTCCTCGTCATTAGGCATACAGCATATTAAAATATAGGTATAATAGTAGATACGTCAAAGTCAGTATTACATATGATAGGATATGTTTTTAGTGGTAAGAATAATAATCACTAAAAAACCTATCACTAGAATAAATTGATAAGGTAGTATTAATTAGCCCAAAACCTACTTATCACTAAAAAGTATGAAATAAAAAATAATAATAAAAAAATCCCATTTAAAACACATGATAATTCTTTCTTTTTTAAAAAAAAGGGAACCGCCTTCAAAAAACCAACCCACTGAAAAGCAAAAAAATAATTTTCTAATAAATCTGGGTTTACTTACCTACCTACTTAGTTTATGAAGTCGGTGCCAAATCAAAATTCGCAATTCATTTTGAGTATGGCTAATGGCACCGACTTCAAAAACTAAGTAGGTAGGTAAGTAAACCCAGATTTATTAGAAAATTATTTTTTTGCTTTTCAGTGGGTTGGTTTTTTGAAGGCGGTTCCCTTTTTTTTATAAAAGAAAGAATTATCATGTGTTTTAAATGGGATTTTTTTTTAATATATAAAATTCTCTCGCTTTTCTTTGTTACCAAACTCCTCCGAAACGGCTGGACTAATTGTTACGAAATTTTCAGTATAATATATTCTCTAGGTCGGGGAACGGGTTGTTATCTATTTTTTATGTCCCTAAGTGAGAAAAAATTTACATGGCAAAACAACGTTTGCCGGGTCAGCTAGTAATATATAATATTCTCTCGCTTTTTTTTGTTACCAAACTCCACCGAAACGGCTGAACCGATTGTTATGAAATTTTCAGTGTATGACCTCTAAGTCTGGGAGCAGGTTGTTATCTATTTTTCATACCCATAAGTGAAAAAAAAATACAGGGCAAAAAACGGTTGCCGGGTCAGCTAGTATTATAATATTAGTTCGGGAAGCCTGTGGTGCCTGTAGGGATGGATGCGTATGCGCTGTGGGAGTAATTACATACCAAATGTTTCACGATTAATGTTTTGAAGTGTTTAAGCAAGCCTGGGAAATGTGTATTATAAAATTTTTGCCATTCCACTAATTTCCTTCCACTTGTATAGGTACAATGACGGATTGCATAGATTTCTGATGACATGACTACTGCTTGTCGGCGACCTCATGCTTGTGAGGTCTTTACTAACTTGATTTACATACGCCTAACTTGATCTCTGTAGGGTACCGTCACACAATCGCGTGTGAACCCTATTGCCTTACCATAAGCTTAGGGAACGTTGAACTATTTCTAAAACATTTTGACTGGGTTTTGCCGCAGTATATCGTTCACGTAAAATTTTCCGGCTACTGTTTATTATAGAAAAACTCAAATACCATTCCCGCAGGATTGACAGTATATAGTTATTTAAGGGCCGATTTTTCAATCGCCAGATAAACGTTAATTAAGGAATAAATATGGAGTTTTAACAGATTTTGTATGGCATATGGTTTCAAATTTATTCCTCAGATAGTCTATCTGGCGATTAGTCGAATAACGCCTATCTGACGTTTGAAAAATGTAATATTTTAGTTTACAATAAAACTCATCACTAGCTTATTACTATACAAGTCTTGCCCGCGTGGAATGGTGGCAAGAATACTGACTGCATTTCCGCGTTGAACAGCTAGGCTGATACGTTGCGCAAAAAACAAAAAATATTTTAGTTTCCATCGAATAAACATTATCTGTCTGTTTTTCTGAGGATTGAAAAATAAATAATTCATAGATTTACATATTACAAGTTGAAATCTAAGCCAGTCAGGCGTGAGTCGCAATTGCGTGTACGGAACACTCGACTTGCGAGTGTTACTCGCGCTTGGCTGTTTATTTTTTCTAAACTTCGTTGATTCATTTAACTGTCCGAGATGTTAAGAAAAGGGTTAGTGTAACTACAACCCTTAGTGGTGACTTGTTTACTGTGCCTCTCTAAGACCTAAGTTAGTACTCAGTTGCTACTAGAAACTACTACGCACTTAATCTAGGCACCGTTAAACAATACTGGACCTGAAAACTATCAACTATCAATATCTTAAATTGTGCTAAGATACATCAAATTTGCTAAGTTTGGTTCATGAAATCTTCTGAAGTGATTTTTTAAAGACTAATGCTGTGCGTCATTACAAAATGGATAGTGAAAATACGTGTGTTTCCAAAGAGGTACCAGTGTTATTGTGTGAAAAAAAGTAAGTAAATATAAATATCTTGAAGTTACAAGAACTCCTTATCCACACCTATAAGCTGAGTTTGTTGTGGGCTTCTTCTCAGTTCAAGGTGCGTTAGGACCCTGGTAAATTTACGTTTGACGACCTCCCTGGCGCAGTGGCGGCGTGCTCGGATTCGAGTGGAAGGTCGCGGGTTCGATTCCCGCCACGGGCCACTTTGGTTTTTATAATTTCTAAATTGGCTCAGGTCTGGTCTGGTGGGAGGCTTCGACCGTGGCTAGTTACCACCCTACCAGCAAAGACGCACCGCCAAGCTATTTAGCGTTCCGGTGCGATATGCTTGTAGGAACCTTTGGGGTAAATTTACCCACCCTACCGAGTTATAGTACGATAACATCTTAGGCTGCATCATCACTTACCATCAGGTGAGATCGCAGTCAAGTACTAACTTGTATAGAGTAAAAAAAAGAAAAAAAAAGACGTTTATCTTACTGACTATTCATAAGTTCCTGAAAGTTAGGCCCATGAAATAAATCCTTTCAATCTAATCTCTAACTGTAAAATTAATTATTTACTATGGCTGTAGATTTGATATTAGATAAAGTATTTCCGATATTTTGGGTAAGCTCGTGTGACACGGAAAAAGCTTATTTTACATATTTGCTCAAATAGTGGACTTTTCCATGTATGTTTAGCGTGCGCAAAGTACTTCTTTTCCGCACTAACTAGCATAGATTACCTTTTATCCCTGCTGGTACTTTTTGTTTTCCTTCTGCATGGAGTTTTTAATCAAAAAGGTTGTAGTACAGAATGTGTGTATTAAATGACTATATTATAGCATAAACACTATTAATACTTGAATTAAAGAACTTTTAACTTTTTAAATTGTTAAATCTGAAATAAAAATATAATTTTTCAACAAAGTTTCATTGTTATTTGTTTTAGAGTTACTTTTTTGTAAAATAAAAGGACTTTCATAACTGCCGGATACTGACCCCAGGTCACAGAGTGCATCAGTTGACCATAGACAATTCTTGTCCTCTTTTTGTTTTTTTTTTTTTGTGCGTGAGTGGTCTGAGTTCATGGTAAATTACCTTAAACTACTATTATAATATTTTTATTTTTGGCCCCAACTTTATGTATTTTCGCAAATGTGTTAAAAAATGTCGTTCAATGCACGTGCGGAATTGTCATATCCACTCGTCTCTACTGTTGACACGCGCCTACGGCTTGTGTCAACAAACCGAGACTCGTAAAGAAATGACATACTTTCCGCACTTATATTGAAATGTACTATTTCATTACTCATACACGGAAAGTAGGTCTGAAGTTGCCTGAGAAGCGGGTTGAAAGTAATACTTTGCAGCCCTAGGGAGAATCGTTTTCAACTGACAGCTGTCAAATAATTAAATTTTTAATTATTAATTTACATTATTAATACATTTTTATTGGAGTTCAAATGAAACACGACATACCCGAGTGCATCCATAGACAAGAAGAAAGATAGACTTTATTCATAAAGTAAAGACAACTGATTCATAGACATTCATAGACAATCATAGACAATACTTGACTACTAGAAAGCTAAATGCATAGCCCGCCGGTTAGGCCAAAGAAAAAAAAAGGCGGGAAAGTGGCAAGCGGCAATCCGATCTTCATATTTGTTTTTCGAGTTGTAGAGTTTTGTTTAGGCTTCTGTTTAACAGTGATTTTTATTGACACAATTATTATTCAATTTTCTTTAGCTAATTTCTATTTTTATTTTGACTTTCCTTATATTCGTAATGAAAAGCACAGTGTTTACCTCGGGATAAAGACTTATTTAGTCCCTCGAACTATAGGCGCCCTCGCTACGCTCGGGCGCCAAACCCCGTCTCGGGACTAAATAAGTTACTTTCATCCCTAGGGTAACAATGTACTATTTATTGCGAAAATAAAAATGCATTTGATCAATGTTCGGTATCCCCTTGATGGACTCTTGTAAGTTGTTTAAAAAGCCTTATTAAAAAAATAGTCAAGTGCAAGTCGGGCTCGCGTAGCAAGGGTTGCGTTCAAACCTAAATCTTGAGGGGATTTATTGAATTTATTTTTGTCTTTCTCACTCTCACGGATACGTTGGTAGGTGCGACATGCAACGTCGCGGAAGAATATAACAGAAAAACGACAAACGAAAAATTACTCAAAAACTAAGCCAGTTATCAAAAATTTGTTTCTAAGCGTTTTTGGATATTATTATTACCGACACATAAAAACAAAAAATACAATTACATCAATTGTAGTGTCCGATAAAAATTAGAAAAACTAAGAATTTGGAGCAACGTTTGGGAGAACTTTTTATCGAGAAAATTTTATCCAACCGTGTTTCTGCTTCTAAGCGATTTTAGACTAAAGACCCAAAATACATGACGTTTAATTTTGAAAGTAATTTTCTTTATAGTTTCAAATAAAACTTGATTAAAATCGCTTAAATACGGCTTCTATGTATGAAGTTAATTGCTTTAAAGTGAACTGAGCACCTATGTCCGCCAAATTAAAAGTTTGATACGGTATTCCATACATCAATGATCGTTCTTCCTATATTTGTGCTATAATAATATAGCAATCCTGATACCTCTTTATTTTTCTGTATGTGGTTGCAATATAGCTTTATAAATAAATAAATAAAATAAAAAATAATGAGCCAAATAGGTGATGCGCGCACATATATATTAGGTACTCATTTTTATTTATATAAGATAAGATTTATAGCGCTTATACTTAACCGTAGGTTTCTGATGTCGTTAAACTTTGACACAAACAATTTTTTTCCTTGTCATTAAAACGTGAATATTATAACAAGTTTTGAACTTCGATGCCCATGGGTAGGTAAAACATTATTACTCTCATATTATATCTGTTCCATGTGTAATAACTATGTTTTATGCAAATAAATAATACTTCATATGTATACGGTATCATTTTGACGTTTCGTCCAAGGAATCGAAAACTGTGCATAATAGTACATTTCAATATAACTGCGGAAAGTATGTCATTTCTTTACGAGTCTCGGTTTGTTGACACAAGCCGTTGGCGCGTGCAACAATAGAGACGAGTGGAAATGACAATTCCGCACGTGCATTGGACGACATTTTTTAACACATTTGCGAAAATACATAAATTTGGGGCCAAAAATAAAAATATTATAATAGTACCTAGTTTAAGGTGTGTAATTTACCATGAATACAGACCACTCACGCACAAAAAAAAAAAACAAAAAAGTGGACAAGAATTGTATATTGTCAACTGATGCACTCTGTGACCTGGGGTCAGAATCCGGAAGCTATGAAAGTCCTAATATTTTGCAAAAAATGTAACTCTGAAACAAATAACAAAGAAACTGTGTTGAAAAATTATGTTTTTATTTCAGATTTAACAATTTAAAAAGTTACGTTCTTTAATTCAAGTATCAATAGTGTTTACGCTATAAAATAGTCATTAAATACAAACATTATGTACTACAAACTTTTTGATTAAAACCTCCATGCAGAAGAAAAACAAAAAGTACTAGTGCGGAAAAGAAGAACTTTGCACACGCTAAACATATACATGGAAAAGTCCACTATTTGAGCAAATGTGTTAAAAAATTAATTAAAAATTAAAATCTGTTTAAGAATGTCAAAGTAGGGTTCCGTAGGCAAAGGGTAAAAACAGACCCTATGACTGAGACTTCGCTGTGCTAAGTACCGTCCTTCCGTCTGTCACCAGGCTGTATCACTTGAACCGTTATAGTAAGACACTTGAAATTTTTCAGATGATTTATTTCTGTTGCCACTAGGTATGTATTACAACAAATACTAAAATATAGAATAAAATTAATATTTAAGCTATTCCAGCTTCCTTCTTATTTTTTTCTTATTTTTTAAAAAATTCATATTACATGTTGCCTGGGTATAATATTATGGGGAAATTCCACTGACATGAAAAGAATCATTGTAGTTTTGTAAAAGTTCGTAGATCCCGTATACATGTGGTCGAGCCGGTTAGTACTAATCTGTAGTGAATCACGTAAACCAGTCTTTATAAGCTTAGGAATCAACAATTCCTGGTATTTTAATTATATTGTTATGCTATACGAAGACTGTTCTAACGTTACGGACATAACATACCTACATTGCATAATACGGAAATTCCACGCGTTTGATGACATTAAACATATTCTTTTCTCTAATTTATTCATACGGATTAACATTGAACCTGTGTTTTTGAAGTTGTTTATAAAATGCAAATGTAATAGCTGCTTCTCACATATCTGTAGGAACGGCGGCACGCAGCGGCAATTTAGTAGTTTTGTCTCATAAAACTTAGGGCCCTTCGCACACGGCTCGTAAGCGTAGACGTAGCGTAAGCGTATCCTTATGACGCCACGCATAATAGTATGACAATTACGCCTTCTACGATTCACTGCAACACCGCTTCTTTAGCGGACATGTTTGAATATGTTCGTGCTCGTACTGCTCTCGTCGTACGCGTGGATAACTCTACGCTTACGTTTACGAGCCGTGTGCGAAGGGGCTAAGAGTGCACGTCCCGCAGGACACGTTGATACCACACAATATTGCCCTATCTGCCAACGCGGTGCGACCACCGAAAAAAATTACAAGCTCTTACAAAAAGTCAGTACTCTACCGCCAAGTTTGGAAAGCAGGTTTATACCGAGAAAAACTGGCAAGAAACTCGGCACGGCACGGCAAAAAGAACATATTATTATTGAAAATCTTTTTTATTAAAATCATTAAATGCCAAATTTTTTAATTTCGATAGCATCTTTATTAATACACACTCATGACCTAATATCATCCTAGATTGCGAACTGCAAAATATCTCTGCAACTTATTATTTGGAGAAAACCAAATTGCCCCGATCGCGCTACGCACTTCTGCAGCAGGCATGATTTCGGGAAATAAGGTGATCAGAAAATTGCCCCCGCTTGCCTACACACATACAAATTTTGGCGTCTTATTGAATCAGCCCTGCCGCAGGTGTGTAGCGGTTTACTCTGTTTCTTGCAGATGTCGACGACATGGCGCGGATGTGAAGCCGCCCTGCGTAGAACCGCTGCGGCGTTGCGGAGACGCGTCCAGTAAAGTGTGGCGCTACCTGGAACTCTTCGTGTTCGGTATGCAAACTCAATTTATTTTTTCACATTCATTCTTCATTTATCATGTCGTCGCATCGAAAATGAAAATTAAAGTATTTATTCATCCCACAAGCTCAATTTTCAGGTCAGAAAGCAGCTTCTTTCAAACTAGATACTTGCTATTGTCAAAAACGTCATTACATTATACAACTTTTCTGACATAGCATGAAAGCATGTACTCGTACTACATGATTTTTAGGGTTCCGTAGCCGAATGGCAAAAAACGGAACCCTTATAAATTCGTCATATCTGTCTGTCCGTCTGTCCATCTGTCCGTCTGTCCGTCTGTCCGTCCGTCTGTCCGTCTGTCCGTCCGTATGTCACAGCCACTTTTTTCCGAAACTATAAGAGCTATACTGTTGAAACTTGGTAAGTAGATGTATTCTGTGAACCGCATTAAGGTTTTCACACAAAATTTTAAGAAAAGTAATAAATTTTGGGGGTGCCCCATACTTAGAACTGAAACTCAAAAATTTTTTTTTCATCAAACCCATTTGTGTGGGGTATCTATGGGATAGGTCTTCAAAAATGATACTAAGGTTTCTAATATCATTTTTTTCTAAAATGAATAGCTTGCGCGAGAGACACTTCCAAAGTGGTAAAATGTGTGTCCCCCCCCCCTGTAACTTCTAAAATAAGAGTATGATAAAACTAAAAAAAATATATGATGTACATTACCATGCAAACTTCCACCGAAAATTGGTTTGAACGAGATCTAATAAGTAGTTTTTTGATATTTACAATAAAACCTCTAAAAACAAAGTTAGTTTTGCGGTTCGATAAGAAAAGTGGTTTTTATGGTTTTATTCCTCCGGTTGTAGTACGGAACCCTCAGTGCGCGAGTCCGACTCGCACTTGACAGGTTTTATGATATATCTCGTGAGGAGACGGATGCATATCTTTCCAAAAATCCTTGTTTTCAATGGTATAGTGACTATATTAGGAGGTAATTTTTCTTCTGTTTGAGGCAGATGAAAATTCTTTTGTCGTGATCCTGATGCACTAATGCAAGGGACCACCAACAATTATTAGCCTTGTTGGTCAGTCTAATGCATGTGTGACTAAACTAAACTAAACACGTGCAGAGTTATGACTAATGACTGCCTTGACAGCTAGTTATTAGATTCTCGGCTGAAGATTGTGAAGTTCTGAGGTGGATCCTCAGGTCTGGTGGTAGGTACATGACTATAGCGGCCATGAACGGAAGCATTGATGAACGAACATGCAAATGTGCGTCGAGGCACAGATACTTGAGTCCATCAATGCCTAGTTGTAACCAAGGCTTGTATAATAGGACTTTTCTCAAAAAATGCGTAGAAATTTAAACTAAGTAGTACCTAGGCAGAAATTTTCAAAATCAACACGAACAACGAACATTAATAATTGCCAAGTTAATTAAAAAGGCAAATTATACTTACACGAGAGATATGAGTTTAGTATGGAATTTATTCGACAAATTAAACGTATTATTTTAGGATAAAATCCAAGATATTTTGTTATTTCTGAATTATAGTAATTTAATTCAATTAATATTCAATGTCACTGGTTATTTACTATTTTAATAAGTTGTATATTTTTTTGTAATACCATAATCGACGCAAAATTGCGTCAGCCAACGAATTCATTTTTAGTATGGAGCGAAACGCGAGGCACATTGCGCCGCATGAACGCTCTTAACCCCGAAGGAGGTTGTCAAATTAATGTCAAATTAATCAAGCATTTGTACATTTGTGGAGTTTCACACAATACCTATACTGCATGGTGAAGCCTGCCACTCCGCATTTGGCCAATCCCACTTAAAACAGGATTACGAATGTGTATCACCCGCTAAGCAGGTAATTGCCCTACAAGGTGCTATGAGGTATTTTGTTTACTTGCATGCAAAAATGTCGTTCTATGCAAAGGCCCTTTTAGAGATCAATTGTATGGATGCATGCCAGATGTTACTGTTACACTTACAAAGATGACTTATGAGGTGCTGTTCAGTGCATTGACTCAGACCTCAGCCTATCATATGTGGTCAGGGATTTTTATTGTAATCTGACTTTTCAGAGTTATGTGCGTTTTATAAACTAAATATAACATGCTTAACGGTGAACTAAAATCATCGCAATGTCCTCAAAGAGTTGGGAAGACAGCGAAGTCGCACTTGGCCAACATGGCTGGCTGTGGCGAAACCTCTCTCATTCTGAGGGGAGAGCTATATCTAGCAATGAGACAGAGACAGGGTTGCTATGTTTTCCAATCAGAAGTCCAGATTTTAGATCCCAGGCATACATCTAACATGATTTTTCGCAGCGAGCCGTAGGAGCCAAATTCTTTCTTGTCTGTCTATCTCTGACACTTTTTACAACAAAAGTGTCTGATACGTTTAATATATTAACAATGAAAGAGCTTTATGCAGATACGTCGAACAGACTGCAAACCGCTTATGATGCAGTTGCGAAAATATAAATCCGTCTCCCATAGAAAGTAAAAATGTACTAAGCCCATTGAGTATGTTAATGTGTAATTTTATGATTTTTAACGACTACATACCAGGTTTGTTTATAAAGCATGTTTTGCCTATATTTCGATATTATTGCGTACTTAGGCCATATACGGCCTATTTACGAGCTTATGTGTACGGCTTATGCAATTGGGTTGAAATATCACTAAAACATGCATCATAAACAATCGTGGTATGTACTCGTAAATAATCATAAAGTTATGGATTCAAACCACGAAATAAGTCTTAAATCATCAGTATGTATGTAATGTGGCAGCCGATGATAATAATACCGGTTGAAATAAGTTTTAAATCATTAGTATTAGGTATATGTTAATGGCAGCCGATGATAATAATACCGGTCGACACTACACCCTGGCAAGGGAGACCAAACGGCTGGGGGTCCTGGCGACTGGAAACCGGTGGAATATCCTAGCTGACTCCATCACCAACGCTTTCTGCATCTTGGCCGCAAGTAAAACTGCAACGGAACCACAGTTGCATCTGGTTATAGTGTAACGCATACCACGTCATACCTCTTGATCAAGAATTGTGCATTTGTGTTTGTCTGATACTTAGTGTAGGCAAGCATCGAACAACCCGAAAGCGCATGGCTGAGTGACTCACCGAGATAGCGACAGGACAGGGTTGATTGTTTAAGTTCACGAAGAGCCTTAAAAGCATCCATGCACTCAGTGCATCTCCTTCCCTTCCATACCGATTCCCAGTCAGGGGTGCATTAATCATTTTGATTAGTTTGTAACTACGCTTACTCTTTTTTCGTTTGCTCTTTTTTCGGCAGCGCTGACGGCGGCGGCGGCGGCGGTGTGGCTGTCGACGAGTCAGGCTCGCCACGAGCTGGATATCACCACCCAACTTAAAGGTGACCATCCTCATCCTTTCGTTTAACATACTCGTACTAAAGTCTCGTGTATCTTTGGACTATCCTCCACCTTCCCATGGCCCCACCGCCCTCTCGGACTCTTGGGCCGAAACGCGGGAGGACACCCGAGGTACTTGCTCTCGGCGCTTTTCCCAGTTCGGGTGCCTTCTTGAGCTCCCTACACGTTATTTCTACCTGTCTCCTTGTCCCTGTTGTCACTCTCCCCTTTCTGGAGCAGACTCTACTATCACGTTCTTCACTCGTTCGCTCCCAGCCTCCTCCTCTCCCGACGAGCTCCGGTTCGTTTCGCTGATGCTGCAGCTCGATGTGAGCTCCTCCTCCTCGGCCTCTCGTCGTCTCCTTCGTCGTTGCCGCACATCCGAGCCGCTCCGCCTCTTGTGCCACGCGTGCGCGAACTCCCGTAGTACGTGGAAGTTCGCCCCCGACGAAACGAGGTCCCGGTAGTACACCGGACCCACCTCCGAACGCACTATCCCGTCCAACATCTTGCACCGGAGGTCCTCATACAAACTGCTTTCCCAGAGGACGTGGTGAGTGTCCTCCAATCCATCACCACATTCACACTGAGCGCTCTGACACAATCGGAACCGATGCAGCTGCCACCGAAAGCAACCGTGACTCGTGAGGATCTGCGACGTTTCGTAGTCCGGGGCGACCCAAGTTGCCTCGAGTCTCCCGTGCACCGTCGGGAAGAATCTCCTATATCTTTGGACTAATGTTAAATATTAATAATGACTCGTGCAGATGGCGAGCGGTTCGACTACATCGTGGTGGGCGCGGGCGCGGCGGGCAGCGCGGTCGCCGCGCGGCTGGCGCTCGCGGGCATGCGCGTGCTGCTGTTGGAGGCGGGCGGAGACCCCGGCTTCGTCAGCAAGGTGGGCATAGGTGCATCTTAGATCTTCCTGTTTCCATTTAGATGGATTGTTCACGAAAAGCTCAATATCTCTTCATGTCATTGCCGTTTCACTTCTTCTACATACTTGTGGTCAGTCAAGACTACTTAGAATGGTTATGGTACCCAAACAGTAAAAACTTTTTTATTATTATCTACATATTTAACTAAACTCTCACACTCGGCACAATATATATAAAAGCAAAAGACATACAATAAACTTACTTAAATACGCAAAATTTAAATAAACATACATATACCCTACACACATACATATATGTGCCGGGCGGAGGACTACACCCCGGCAGGAGAGACCAAACGGCCGGGAGTCAGGGTGGCAGGTTAAGAAACTGACGGACTATCCTAGCCGAGTCGAGCACCACCGCCTTCTGCATCTTGGCCGCAAGTGAATTGCCACGGAAACCCAGCCGCCGCAGATGGTTAGCGAGCCAGACTGGGATTAAACCGTTGGCAGAAATCACGATAGGGATGGTTTCAGTGGATTCCACGTGCCACATGGCGGAAACCTCGTGAGACAGATCCAGATACTTTTGTTTTTTCTCCGTCTCAGCTCTCACGAGGTTCTCGTCATACGGGATTGTGATGTCCACTAAAAACTCCCGCGACTGTGCCCGGTCCATCACCACGATATCAGGCTTCTTAGCCAAGATGGTCCTGTCCGTGATGATTGACCGGTCCCAATAGAGCCGGACGCCGCCGCGCTCGAGGACAGGAACCGGCGTGTACCTGTAATAGGGCACCCTCTCATCCAAGAGTCCGTACTTCAGAGCAAGCTCTTGGTGTAGGATTTTGGCTGCTTGGTTGTGCCTGTGCAAATACTCAGTGTTGGCAAGCGCCAAACAGCCCGAAAGGTGAGTCTGAGTGACTCACCGGGATGTCGCAAGCTTGGCAAATGTCCTGAGTGCCATCTTTCAGAATGTACTTTCGGTAGTTCCGCGTCTTAACCACCTGATCTTGTATTGCACAGACAAAACCCTCGTTTTCCTCAAAGAGGTCACCGAAACGAAGCCACTGCACGGACGCTTTTCTATCCACGTGGAAGGAGGCTCATGAAGAGCCTTAAAAAAGCGTCCGTGCAGCTCTTTCTCCTTCCATACGGACTCCCGGTCAGAGGTGCTAAGCACAACCGGTCCCTGCCACTCGGCGTTGGCCAAAGATAGGGGGGTCAGTCCTTTATCACATTCTATGACTTCCCGATGCACCGGAGACTCCTTTTTCGCCCTAAAGTGAGTTCTGAGGCTGGATATCTCCCGGTTGTGTATGGTCTTGACGCTGAGCATGCCTCGACCACCACACTTCCGGGGGATATACAGTCTCATCACAGCAGACTTCGGGTGGTGCATACGATGGGTAGTCATAGTTGTGCGGACTTTCCTATCCAGGGCATCTAGCTCGGTTTGAGTCCATCTAAGCACGCCAAAGGTGTACACGAGGACGGGCATGACCCAGCCGTTATAGGCTCGGACTTTATTGGCACCCGACAAATAACTCTTACAGATCTTTGCCAGGCGCCTTAAAAAGACCTCGCAAACTGACTGTTTCACGTCCGCCTCCTGAATCCCTAAAGATTGTGACATGCCCAGATACCGGTATGACTCAGCCTCGGAAAGGGTCTTGATGCTCGAAGGCTCGAGACTGATCCCGGTCCCCTCTCCCCTCTCCACATGCAGGACCGCACACTTGTCCACCCCAAGTTCCATTCTGATGGAATTGCTGAACTCAGTGGTGACTGGTGACGTTCAACAATTCCTGCAGACGGGAAGCACTGGGCGCCATCAGTTTGAGGTCATCCATGTAGAGAAGGTGAGGCACCTTCGGCCCCCCTCTCCGAAACTGAAAGCCTGTCCCGGAGCCCTCCAGCAATGTGCTAAGAGGGTTCAGAGCCAGGCAAAACCAAAGTGGACTTATTATTATTATTATTGATAGGCTTGCGCTTGATTACAATCATGTCCGATGGACAGAAATGATAAGGTCTAAGATGGAGCGCGTTTACCTAGAAAATGCCTATTTACTCTTCTTTTGAAGGCACCCAAATTATACTTGGCTAGAAACACAGAGGCTGGAAGAAAAACTTTCCCTTCGAGTTCGCTAGAAATCAACCACATAAGGATGCCGCTTCTCTTGGTGTCTTTGGATTCTGTGGTAGGAAGGTAATGGAGGTACTAGATTGTGGAGTTCCTGAGCGCGCTTTCCAAAGTATATTCTGAAGAAAACTTCTGAACAGGCAACGTTGCGTCGATGTTCTAAGATGAGCAATTTAGCCCTTGTTAGCGATTCTTTGCCGATTATTCTGCGTGCACGGTGATCAAACAAGTCCAATGCATAGAGCTGATATCGAGCAGATATCGAGCAGATTCATCCCAGAAGAGACTGCATTACTCCAGGCCAAAACGAACCTGAGCTTCATACAGAGTCAAAAGCTGTTCAGGCATCAAATACCGCTTAACCTTGTTTAGGATGCACAGCTTTTTAACGGCTGTTTTCGCCTTTGCTTTGATGCATTTTCCAAAATTGAAACTGGGTGTTATTACCCAAGAAATCGATGTGTTCGCCGATCGGAAAGTGGGACATTTTTTCGCAACGTCGATTCCACGGAAATAGGTCTATTGTGAAGGGGCTCTTCTTTGCGGTGAATAAGCACATTTGTGTTTTGGTATTGGCTGTAGTTCATCTTGAAACTAAACAGGTTCATCATGTTTCAGGTACCCGGAGCCGCGTTGACGTTGTCCGCGTCGTCCATCGGACAGAATTACGACACGCTGTCCAACAACAAGTCGTGCCTGTCCAACGAGCACAACTCGTGCCGCTTCATCCGCGGGCGCGGCGTGGGCGGCTCCACCGGCCTCAACTTCATGATGTACACGCGCGGCAACCGCCGTGACTACGAGTACGGGCTGCCCGGCTGGAGCTGGGCGCAGCTGCGGCCCTACTTCCTGCGCTACGAGGGCCTGTACGACCTGCGGCGCCTGCCCGCCGCCTCCGCGCGCCACCACAACACGTCCGGCCTCATCCCCGTCGGCTTCTTCGGCGACGACGCGAATCCCTGGCGCGCGCGGCTCGTCGCCGGCCTGCGCGCGCTGCGCGTGCCGCACAACCGCGACGTCAACGCCGCCTCGCAGATCGGCGTGTCGCGCGTGCTCGGCTACACCGCCGGCGGCGAGCGCGTGAACACGGCCGGCGCGTACCTCGCGCAGCCCGGCGTGCGCGGCCGGCTGCGGCTGGCGAAGCGCGCGCGCTGCACCGGCGTCATCGTGGACGAGCGCAACGTGGCGCGCGGCGTGACGGTGGCGCGCGCGGGCCACCACCGCGCCGCGCTGCGCGTGTTCGCGCGGCACGAGGTCGTGCTGAGCGCGGGCGCCGTCGCCACGCCGCAGCTGCTGATGCTGTCGGGCGTCGGCCCGCGGCAGCACCTGCAGGAGCTCGGCATCCCCGTCAAGGCGGACCTGCCCGTCGGGGAAGGGATGTCTGATCACGTGTTACCCGTCGTGTATGTTCAGGTCGACGATGAGAGCAAATCTACGTCTCTTCTGTCCGCCATCGGATCAAAAGGTCTCCACGCGGCGCGGTGGTTGGCCACTCGGGGCGGGCCCATGGCGTCGATCGGGCTGACCGACGTGACCGCGTTCCTCAACTTGCAGTGCTACAACTTTACGCGGCGCCAGCTCCAGAACGACAGGCCGGAGTGCGAGCTGCCGAATCTGCAACTCATTCACATGTACGCCGAGAAAGGTTTCGGGCGGCTCACCCGAGCCGTGCTTCAAGACATATTCTCCCTACGAGATGAATATTTCGAACAGATATTCTCCCGCAACGACGAAAGGAGCCTAGTTGTGATATCGCCGGTGCTGCTGCAGCCGGCGTCGCGCGGCTGGGTGCGGCTGGCGAGCGCGGACCCGCTGGCGGAGCCCGTCATCGCGCCCAACTATCTGGACGACGAGCGCGACGTGCGCGAGCTGGTGCGCGCGCTGGTGTTCGTGGAGCACGTCCTTCAGACTCCCGTGTTCAGGAAGCACAACGCGACGATTGTCCGTCCCGCGTTCCGCGCGTGCCCCGGCGCGAGCGGGCGCCGCTACTGGGCGTGCTACGCGCGGCACATGACGCAGTCGGTGCAGCACGCCGTGGGCACGGCGGCGCTGGGCCGCGTGCTGGACGAGCGGCTGCGCGTGCGCGGCGTGGCGCGCCTGCGCGTGGCGGACGCGGCGGCGCTGCCCACTCTGCCGCGCGGCAACACCGCCGCCGCCGTCATCGCGTTCGGCGAGCGCCTCGCCCACTTCCTGCTACAGGACCACGAGCCGCAGAAGTGACACATGACGCAGTCGGTGCAGCACGCCGTGGGCACGGCGGCGCTGGGCCGCGTGCTGGACGAGCGGCTGCGCGTGCGCGGCGTGGCGCGCCTGCGCGTGGCGGACGCGGCGGCGCTGCCCACTCTGCCGCGCGGCAACACCGCCGCCGCCGTCATCGCGTTCGGCGAGCGCCTCGCCCACTTCCTGCTACAGGACCACGAGCCGCAGAAGTGACACATGACGCAGTCGGTGCAGCACGCCGTGGGCACGGCGGCGCTGGGCCGCGTGCTGGACGAGCGGCTGCGCGTGCGCGGCGTGGCGCGCCTGCGCGTGGCGGACGCGGCGGCGCTGCCCACTCTGCCGCGCGGCAACACCGCCGCCGCCGTCATCGCGTTCGGCCAGTGCCTCGCCCACTTCCTGCTACAGGACCACGAGCCGCAGAAGTGACACATGACGCAGTCGGGGCAGCACGCCGTGGGCACGGCGGCGCTGGGCCGCGTGCTGGACGAGCGGCTGCGCGTGCGCGGCGTGGCGCGCCTGCGCGTGGCGGACGCGGCGGCGCTGCCCACTCTGCCGCGCGGCAACACCGCCGCCGCCGTCATCGCGTTCGGCGAGCGCCTCGCCCACTTCCTGCTACAGGACCACGAGCCGCAGAAGTGACACATGACGCAGTCGGTGCAGCACGCCGTGGGCACGGCGGCGCTGGGCCGCGTGCTGGACGAGCGGCTGCGCGTGCGCGGCGTGGCGCGCCTGCGCGTGGCGGACGCGGCGGCGCTGCCCACTCTGCCGCGCGGCAACACCGCCGCCGCCGTCATCGCGTTCGGCGAGCGCCTCGCCCACTTCCTGCTACAGGACCACGAGCCGCAGAAGTGACAACTGATTAACGTCTTTTGTGTATCGTTGAAAATTTGGTTCTCAGATAGTCGCGGACGGAAGGAGAAGGATTTGTTGGAATTCTAGTTCCATGACGATGTGTGACGATGACGAGAGCATGCTTATAGTAATATCTAAGATGTACGATCATAACTCTTACAGTATCTATTATAAGATAGTAATAAATTATCTTGTCTGACTTAACAATATTATTAGACGTAAGGATTTATTTATTAGGCACTATCCGTATAACAGGACTGTCCTGCGTTAGTAAATTTTAGATAAGTAAGTACAGTATTATATTTTTACTAAGTTTTTTGAGGACATAATATTAATGTCAGTAAATAAACGATACATATACCTGATAATTTTGAATATACTCTAACATATACATTAAAAAAAAATTTATGTAGGTACAAGCTACAAAACATGGTATATTTCTCTTTTGACAATCCTGAAATTGACTACTCCTGACGTAGGTATTATAAGTATGTATAAAATATAGCTATCAGCTATAGACCAGAGTCGATAATTTTTGAAACAAAAAAAAATTACAGTAGGATGAAACCCATTAGAAAAGGAGGGGAATATGATCAAAATGAAAGGAAAAATAAATTACGGTCGATCCAAGTTCGGGAACAGGGTGGGAGGGGGGGTTTAAGTGTAAAAAATGGTTTTACATGATTTCCGGCAAAACTATAAGTCCTATGGAAAAAGTTAAATGGCAAAGTTGTAGGTAATAAAAAGATCTACAACTTTTATATTTGCAATTTTTTCACATAACCTCAAAATTTAGATAAAAAATTCAAAAAACCAAGTTTTTGGTTTTTTATTTATATCTTTTTCAAAAAATAAATTTTTTCTACGAAATTTGGTGAAAACTTACCGTATTATGTCCCAAATACACTGTAATTTATTTGATTTAAAATATTGATTTTTTTCACCTTATTTTGAATTAATATCGAAAAAGCACCCTATTTTTCATCGAAAATTCTGACGTCAAAATATCAGCTTTTTTCAAAAAGTTGGTATGTTTTCTGTTCGTTGAATTTTCTACTTTCTAATGGTGAAAAAAAAATATATGTACAGTAACTATAGTAAGTAAATCTTCTCAGAAAATACAAAAAAAAACTCGAATTCGAATTTTTTTTTTAAATATTATATACAATTTTGAGCTATTTATTAAAATTTACACTTTAATTACTCGAGAAACGTAAGATTACATGTTACATTGATAAAAAAAATACCTGAGTGACCTAAGAAAAATTATATCAGCTTTTTTCAAGAAGTTGGTATGTTTTCTGTTAGTTGAAATCTCTACTTTCCGATTAGGATGAAAATTAGGGTGCTTTTTCGATATTCATTCAAAATAAGGTGAAAAAAATTGCCGCTGGCCTGGCCGATTTAATTTTCCCGTGATTTCCCCATACAAATACCTGTGGTCGTACCGCTGTATGGTGGAATCAAACGAATCGCACATCAAATGAAAGAGCGTAAAAAAATACTCGATCCGAGTCGACGACTTATATGTGGAGAATTAGGATTATCGAGTATTTTCAAAATAAAAATAAAATTAATAAATTGAATTAATGGCGTTGCTAAGTAAACATTTCATTGCTGTCAAATGTTTTTACGTTCAATTATACGTCAGGTTTGTCCAAGCCTCCGCCACACACTGCTCCTCGCGCTGCCGCGTAGCACGTCCTCGCTCTGCCGCGTAGTTGCCCTCTGTGGCCACACACTACTCTACTCGCGCGATTAATAGCGACGCTCCGCACTAGGTCATTCGCCCTTGCTACGCGCGAGCTATGCGCGAGGACGTAGCGCGAGGCGTAGTTAGGGCGAGTATCGCTGCCACACGACGTCTCTGCCTACTTCCTACGCTACTTGCTATGCCTCTCGGGCAGTGTGTGGCAGGCACATAGATTTACTGTAGTGTAAGGTCCGACCTCTTTGGTCTATTTAATTTATCAGCTCAAAGTTTATTTGATATGAAAAGAAAGTCGTGTTAGTTACACTATTTATAAGTGAGACATAATTAATAAGGCAAAACAACGTTTGCCGGGTCAGCTAGTTAAGAATAAAAATATTTTCTTTTCTTTAACTTCTTATGTTGTAAGCTTTAATACTTTACTGAAACACCTAATCGACTGTAATAGACAGACGTACGGTTGAATTAGCACCATAAGGTTTTTTGCAATTTTGGTACGGAACCCTAAAAATATTTCATTTGAGACTAATGGCTGGAAAGAAGAGTAATAAAGGAAGGAATTAAATAAAAAGTGGCACACTCTTCGATGGATTAACGCTCGTAATTGCCGCTCCGGTGTTGCAATATTCATGAACCCATCTTACAGGGCTGATAACTTTTACATATAGTGTTTCCCTTTTTTTATACATAGGCACAGGATATCATAGTAGTATATGTATTTCAATCCTCGAAGACGCGGCCCACTCTGTCAAAATCACTTGCTTCATTCGATTCGTATGGTCTTTTAAGAGTAACGAGCGTCTGATGTTAAGTGATAGGTACTCCAATCCTTGTCAGAAGAAGTGCGTTCCAGGATTCAGTACTGACTTTGAAACTCCCCAGATCGTCACTTCTGGAGTTAAAACGATAAAAAAATGCTTAAAAAGTATTTTTCGATGATGCCTCACGAAATGTAAGGCAAAATAAATATGTTTTTCTCTGTTTGGCTTGTATGAAAAGCGACCCTCTGAAATGATTTATGATTCTTTGATGTGTATACTAAGTGATTTATTTTGTGTATACTAAGTACCTACCACGATGTTGGCCAACATAGGTATATAATGATATGTAGGTACAGATGTTGCACATTATAATAATTATTGGTTCGCTCGTTTTCTTTATGATTTTTAATGTAATTTGAGGTAATTCTCTTCATGTTCTTGTAGCGGGGCTCTCGTCGGGCAAAAGCAAATCCACCCAAAACATTCCGGATACCTAGAAACAATAAAAATTACAGCATCTCTAGCACGTCCCATCAATGCGTTTTTTTGAGATTTGTATTGCATCGCCTTTGAACGAAATTCAAAAAATTGGTTGTCTGTAAAGTCGATTTACGGACGATAGATTTACGTGATAACGTCATAATTGGCCTCTCTATCGTTTGTTTTATCCAGTTTTATCGTGCCTCTCTATCAGGATCTATCCACAGGATCAGGTGAAACGTTACGCGGAACGTTACTATTTTTCATGTGCGTTGCTGGTGTTCATCAATTTATTAAACGTTATCACGTCAAAATGTCTGAGAATGCGTGTGTGCAATTAGCGATCATTTAGCGAATCTTTTTAACCGACTTCAAAAAAAAGGAGGAGGTTCTCAATTCGTCGGAATCTTTTTTTTTTTTTTTTTTTTTTTTTTTTTTTTATGTATGTTCCCCGATTACTCGAAGATGCGTGGACCAATTTCGAAAATTCTTTTTTTGTTTGATAAGGTATAGTTCACAGATGGTCCCATAGTCATCAAGTCAGGATCTGATGATGGGATCCTGGAGAAATCGAGGGAACTCTTCAAATTTTATAAGCACACTTGAAGTGATTTGGGTATTGTTTGAAAGAGTAATTTTTTCCAGGTAGTCTTATGGTCATTAGGTCAGGATCTGATGATGGGATCTTGGTAAAATCGAGGGAACTCTTCAAATTTTGCTCGTATACTTGAAGCGATTGAGGTATTTTTTATAGTTACTATTGGATTTCCTTGCAGTCATCAAGTAATGACTGTATTCATCAAGTCAGGATCTGATGATGGGATCTTGGAGAAATTGAGGGAACTCTTCAGATTTTAGTAGCATTCTTCAAGCGATGTGGGCATTTTTTCCAATGCCTTGCGCATTAGTTGTTTTCCACTAAAAAGTATAAAATAAAATGGAAAATTCTTTCCAAAAAACCAACTTCAAATGCCACTACAAAGAATGAAATAATTTTTAATGTACACCAATTCGAAGTCGGGCAATGTTTCGTTCATTCAATAATAGTCCTTCGTATTGTCGATAATTTTGTCGTTTCTTTGCACATCAAGTTTTATAATAAGAAGGACTATTAATGATTGAACAAAACATTGCCCGACTTCGAATTGGTGTACATTAAAAATTATTTCATTCTTTGTAGTGGCATTTGAAGTTGGTTTTTTGGAAAGAATTTTCCATTTTTTTATACATTTTAATTTCATTCCATCTCTATATTGTCAGAGTATTACATAAGCCATTCGTGTACACTACACCTAGTAATAGTACAGATTGGACGACAACTGCCCTTTCCGGCCAGCCAGCAGCCAGCAGCCAGCAGCCAGCAGCCAGCAGCCAGCAGCCAGCAGCCAGCAGCCAGCAGCCAGCAGATAGCAGCCAGCCAGCAGCCAGCAGCCAGCAGCCAGCCAGCAGCCAGCAGCCAGCAGCCAGCAGCCAGCAGCCAGCACCACTGCACAGCCCTACATTCCCGGGGATAATAATAAAATCGATGAGGCAATTACTGTACTGTCGACGACGCTCGATGCCGCGTTACTTAGTCTACTTTGCATATATATACGCCTATGCATATTATTATACTTATTACAAATAGCTCACCCAGAACACTTTGTTTTGCCATATTGGGGTATGAAAAGCTCACGACTAATATTTTCAGACCTGCCGAACGCAAACAAAAAAACGTAAAAATCGGTGGAGGACTTTGGTTACAAACTCTTACATATCGCTATTACCTTCTCCTCCTTTTGTTTTTCAAAGTATGGGTTAAAAATAATGTTTATTACACCAAAATTATCCTTACTATATATATATTTAATATTATAAATGGGAAAGTGAGTTTGTTTGTATGTTTGTTCCGCTTTCACGCCGTAACTACTGAACCGATTACTTTGAAATTTTGCAGACGTAAAGTTAGAAGTCCGGATTAAATAATAGGGTACTTTTTATCCCGGGAAAATCCATAGTTCCCGTGGGATATTCAAAAAACCTAAATTTTTACAGCAATCTATAGCTACATCTATAGGTAGATAGCTAAAGCAAACCTCTTTGAAAGTAGGTATAAGGTTGGAATATTGAATGGGAACGGGAAATTCATGTTTCCCTCAGGATGTTAAAAGCGAATTTGACACAGGCAGGGCGGTGGGCAAAAGCTAATGATACTACAGATCTGATATTACTACTACCTACTGATCACTACAGATGTGAAAATGGGCACCATATAGATTCTGAACTTAGCACTGTACGCTTTTAACAATGTGTGTTTTAGTTGAAAAATGGGATATGGGATTATAATGCTACAAATGTGAAAATGGGTACCTAAATAGGTTTTGAACTTATCATTGTTTCGCTATTTACATTGTGTGTTTTAGTTAAACAATGAGATTTTGGGTTAGTAATAATGTAACTGTAATATTTAATACATATATAAATTCTGACTTACCATTGTTTCACTATAAGCTTTTTTGTTTTAGTTGACATAGATGAGTTTAGATGAGTCAATAATATACAGGTTAATAATATAATATTATAACTGTGAAAACGGGTACCTATATGATATAGGTTTTAAACTAATAACTGTTTTGCTATTGAAAATTTTCGTTTTAGTTAAGCTATGGGATATGGGAAAGTATAACGATAAATGTGAAAATGGGTACATTGCTTCTGAAATTGCAAGAACTCCAGGTTAGTTTAGGATAGGTTAGTATGCAGCGTTGCGGAAGAATATATCAGAAAAACGACGTTTTATCTAAATACTAAAAAACTAAGCCAGTTATCAACAATTCGTTCTGAATATGTGTTTTAGATGAGCAATGTGATATGGGATAGTAATGCTGTAAATGTGAAAATGGGTAGATACCTATATAGATACTGAAATTAGAACTGTTTCGCTATTAACAATGAGTGTTTTAGTTGAGCAATAGAATATGTAACAAATGAAACAAAATGAAACAAATCCTTGGCTCCCACGGTATTTGTAAAAGCCCGAAATTCACGCAAGCGAAGCCGCGAGCAAAAGTTAGTATAATGCTATAAACGTGAAAATGGGTGCCTAATATTGGTTCTGAACTAATAACTGTTTCGCTATTATGTGTTTTAGATGAGCAATGGGATATGGTAATGCTATAAATGTCAAAATGGGTACCTACATAGGTTTGCAAATTGCAAGAGCTCCAGGTTAGGTTAGGTTAGATTAGTATACAGCGTTACGGAAGAATATTACCGAAAAACGACATTTTACCTAATTTCTAAGGACCGATTTTTCAATCGCCAGATAGACTACCTGAGGAATGAATTTGAAAGATTGCCATACAAAATCTGTCAAAACGTCATATTTATTCCTTAGTAAACGTTTATCTGGCGATTGAAACATCGGCCCTAAAAAACTAAACTAGGTATCCAAAATTCGTTCTGCGGTTTTTTGGATATTATTATCACCGACACATTAAAACAAAAATTACAATTACATCTATTATAGTTTTCGATAATAATTAGAAAAATGTAGATGTTGGAGCAGTTTTTGGGAGAACAATCGTATTCCTGCTTCAGAGCGAATTTGTACTAAAGGCCCAAAATAAATTTGAAAGATCTGTCAAAACGTCATATTTATTCCTTAGTAAACGTTTATCTGGCGATTGAAACATCGGCCCTTAAAAACTAAACTAGGTATCAAAAATTCGTTCTGCGGTTTTTTGGATATTATTATCACCGACACATTAAAACAAAAATTACAATTACATCTATTATAGTTTTCGATAAAAATTAGAAAAATGTAGATGTTGGAGCAGTTTTTGGGAAAACAATAGTATTCCTGGTTCAGAGCGAATTTGTACTAAAGGCCCAAAATAAATTTGAAAGTATTTAAGTATAGTTTTTAAACTGCAGGTCACTGAAACCTAACGCTTACGCCGCTAACAATGTGTGTTTTAGTTGAGCCCCGTAGTTGAACCTATACTGATTAAGGGCGGAAGCGGGAAGAGCAGTAAAACTACCAAGCCGATGTTTGTTTTAGTTGTTGTAGTAGTTGACTGTTTATCTATCGCGTATGCTACTTTTTATCCCAGAAAATCCTTGGCTCCCACGGTATTTGTAAAAACCCTGAAATTCACGCGGGCGAAGCCGCGGGTAAAAGCTAGTCTCTTAATAATTTTCATATGTAGAGAAATTTCCGCAAGGATGGAGTATTTTCTGTTTCCACACCGCATCGCACCGGGACGATAGCACTTTGTGGATAGGTAGAAAGAAAGATGGATTGGTTGATAGGTAGGATAATTATAATATTTCAAAATGATCACCCATCATATCCGCCAATTACATCACGGAATAAGGTGCTATTATGGTATTCCGTGATGGAATCTTAAAAGGCAAGTAACAATTAAAATACAATAGTTGTTATACATACAATGTGGTAAACTGTATCCCCTCCAGTCAACTCGCCCGCGCCCGGACGTCCGCTCGAAGCAATTTCCTCCCACATTAGCGAGGAAAGGAAAACCGTAAAGTGCCTTTCAGGTATTAGTTTTTCTTTCAATTCCTGCACAAAGTAAACGTACAGTTAAACGGTTCCTTCTACCGAGAACATTATTATTGAAAGGCAGACAATAATATTCTACGGGACTTTAATAATAATGTAGATAAAGTAAATATGTACGTGTGTCCCTGTATGAAGATTGCAGATTTCTGTGGGCGGTGTGCCCACATGAAAAACCACACGCAATTCTTTCTTTCAATAATTTCTTTGACGCACGTTTCGACCTGGACATCCTCAGGACTCAGGAGATGTTGATATCCTATGTAAAACCTATTTGCAAAGTTGCCTTCGGGACCAAAATTGTAAATGCTATACGTAATTGGTACAACAAAATATGTAGGTACCTACTCATCTCAGCTTTAAAAATAATATATGAAAAGTTAAAAAAAAGACAGCTTTCTGTGATCCACTGATGGACACATTTAAGAGCATTATGATATACTCTCCATGCAGATTTGTTCGTTATTTAACAAGTGATATTAGTTTCTAAAACACACACAGGTAGCTCCGAAAACTCAAAAGTGCGTGCTAGGGAGAGGCTAGGGATTTGTACCATCAAACGAAAGTAGAGGGCTGAACCAAAGGGCTGTCAGCTGTCACTGCGGCAAATCAACTCAGTACTAGTTAATGAACTGAAAAGAGAGCGCCGCGTCTGGGATAACGAAATAATTAGATCACCTCCCACCGCCCGCCGCCTCGTTAACCGTTTAGTGGCCGAGTTAGTTATAACGGGTTTAACCCTGCTCTGCGGTGCACTGTCAGCAACCAGCCAGCAGGAGAGGAATCCTGTAAGCATTAATTTCACAGCAGTTACGTCAAGTCAGAAACTTTAGCCGCGACAGTGGTATAGTGATTAAAAAGTCTTGCTCGTTTTCACCAACACCCATATAGTTTAACGGACACCTCATCACCAATTAAATTGTTGTAAGTGAACTGTCACCTATAAGCTTAAGATAAAAATATCTGGGTGACCGAGCTTTGCTCGGTTGCCAATAGATGGCAGCAGGGTTCATATTTTTTTTTGGTAAATTCGACATTTTCTAAAAGTGAATCCTAGCTAGATCGATTTATCGCCCCTAAAACCCCCTGCATACTAAATTTCATGAAAATCGTTCGAGCCGTTTCCGAGATTCAGATTATATAGAAATATATATATATAAATATATATATATACAAGATTGCTCGTTTAAAGGTATAAAAAATATAAAATTTAGCGATTGTTATTGAAAATGAGCACTAAGCTCTCAACTCGTCGAATTCGTTGAGCCGTTGAGGATCTTTTGTTTTTTTTTAACAATATAGGCTTGACTGTGTTCACACTTGATGGAAAATGATGATACAGTCTAACGTTGAACGCGCTTGTAGATTGTGGGAAAGACAGTACCTGGGAATGTATTCCAGACCTTTTCAGTGCGTATCAGGAACGAGAAATGAAACCGCTTCGTAGGCGTCTTTGGTACGTTGACTGTGTAGGTGGAAGCCTATGTTCGTCTGCATTACATGAAACATAAGCGATTTTAAAGACGTCTTCATGGATTGAAAGTACCTAATACACGTAAATATCAGAATATACTTAGACTAGCAAACGCCCGCGGCTTCGCTCACGTTAACTTCTGAGTTATGCTTTACTATGTTGGTTTAATTTCCAAAATTCCTGCATTACACACCATTTTGCCCACAAAATTTTCTCTTGCTTCCTGGTATTAGTCACATATTGATTTTGAAAAATTCGATCGTCACAAAAAAGTTAAATATGGTGGCCATTTTTAGGGTTCCGTACCCAAAGGGTAAAAGCTCTTACTAAGACTCCACCGTCCGTTCGTCCATCCGGCCGTGGTTGCTTGCTACCATGGTAAGACATATAAGTACAAAAATGTGGCCAATTCTTTTAAATTTTTACCAAAAATTCCTTTTCTATGCTCGCTGCGATAATCAGATATCAATTTTGAAAACAATCGGCCCAGTAAAAAAAAAGTTCAAAATGAAATGTTGACTACAAATTCTTTCTCTATGCTTGCTGCCATTGTCAAATATCGATTTTCAAAGCAATCGGCCCAGTAACAAAAAAGTTCAAAATGGCGGCCAATTTTTTAAATTTTGACTACAAATTCCTTCTCGATGCTTGGTGAAATCATCAGATGTCGATTTTCAAAGCAATCGACTTAGTAACAATAAATTTCAAAATGGCGGACACTTTTTTTAAATTTTGAGCACAAATTCCTTCTCTATGCTTGCTGCCATAGTCAAATATCGATTTTCAAAGCAATCGGCCCAGTAACAAAAAAGTTCAAAATGGCGGCCACTTTTTTTAAATTTTGACCACAAATTCCTTCTCTATGCTTGCTGCCATAGTCAAATATCGATTTTCAAAGCAATCGGCCCGGTAACAAAAAAGTTCAAAATGGCGGCCACTTTTTTAAATTTTGACCACATTTTCCTTCTCTATGCTTGCTGCCATAGTCAAATATCGATTTTCAAAGCAATCGGCCCAGTAAGAAAAAAGTTCAAAATGGCGGCCACTTTTTTAAATTTTGACCACAAATTCCTTCTCTATGCTTGCTGCCATAGTCAAATATCGATTTTCAAAGCAATCTGCCCAGTAACAAAAAAGTTCAAAATGGCGGCCACTTTTTTAAATTTTGACCACAAATTCCTTCTCTATGCTTGCTGCCATAGTCAAATATCGATTTTCAAAGCAATCGGCCCAGTAACAAAAAAGTTCAAAATGGCGGCCACTTTTTTAAATTTTGACCACAAATTCCTTGTCTATGCTTGCTGCCATAGTCAAATATCGATTTTCAAAGCAATCGGCCCAGTAACAAAAAAGTTCAAAATGGCGGCCACTTTTTTAAATTTTGACCACAAATTCCTTCTCTATGCTTGCTGCCATAGTCAAATATCGATTTTCAAAGCAATCGGCACAGTAACAAAAAAGTTCAAAATGGCGGCCACTTTTTTAAATTTTGACCACAAATTCCTTCTCTATGCTTGATGCCATAGTCAAATATCGATTTTCAAAGCAATCGGCCCAGTAACAAAAAAGTTCAAAATGGCGGCCACTTTTTTAAACTTTGACCACAAATTCCTTGTCTATGCTTGCTGCCATAGTCAAATATCGATTTTCAAAGCAATCGGCCCAGTAACAAAAAAGTTCAAAATGGCGGCCACTTTTTTAAATTTTTACCACAAATTCCTTCTCTATGCTTGCTGCCATAGTCAAATATCGATTTTCAAAGCAATCGGCCCAGTAACAAAAAAGTTCAAAATGGCGGCCACTTTTTTAAATTTTGACCACAAATTCCTTCTTTATGCTTGCTGCCATAGTCAAATATCGATTTTCAAAGCAATCGGCCCAGTAACTAAAAAGTTCAAAATGGCGGCCACTTTTTTAAATATTGACCACAAATTCCTTCTCTATGCTTGCTGCCATAGTCAAATATCGATTTTCAAAGCAATCGGCCCTGTAACAAAAAAGTTCAAAATGGCGGCCTATTTTTTAAATTTTGACCACAAATTCCGTCTCTATGCTTGCTGCCACAGTCAAATATCGATTTTCAAAGCAATCGGCCCAGTAACAAAAAAGTTCAAAATGGCGGCCAAAAAATTCAAAATTTTTCCTCCTCAAAATTTGAATCTCGAAAATCCCTTTTTCTGAATACGAATTCATGATATACCTAATATCAACCTAGGTACCAAATTTCAGATCTCTACGACTTTTAATTTCGCTGGAATCCCTGGAACAACGCAAAAATTACACTTTTGTATGGGAAAATCCCTTAAAAGTAGGATTTTTATCCCTTCCAATTTGAATTTCTGGAATCCCCGTCTTAGTACGAATTCATAACCTAATGTCAATGTAGGTACCAAATTTCAGATCTCTACGACTTGTAGTTTTTCGGGAATTCCTGGAACAACAAAAAAAATTACAATTTTGTATGGAGAAATCCCTTTAATGTACTATTTCTACCCCTTGAACAAAGACAAAATTTTACTTTTGTATGGGAAATACCCTTAAATGTATGATTTTTACCCCTTAAACATGGAATTTCTGGAATCCCCGTCTTAGTACGAATTCATGACCTAATATCTACCTAGATACCAAATTTCAGATCTCTACGACTTTTAGTTTTTCTGGAATGCCTGGAACAACGAAAAAATTACAATTTTGTATGGAGAAATCCCTTTAATGTACTATTTCTACCCCTTAAACATGGAATTTCTGGAATCCCCGTCTTAGTACGAATTCATGACCTAATATCTACCTAGATACCAAATTTCAGATCTCTACGACTTTTAGTTTTTCTGGAATGCCTGGAACAACGAAATAATTTTACTTTTGTATGGGAAATACCCTTAAATGTGTGATTTTTACCCCTTAAACATGGAATTTCTGGAATCCCCGTCTTAGTACGAATTTATGACCTAATATCTACCTAAGTACCAAATTTCAGATCTCTACGACTTATAGTTTTGGCGGAATCCGTGGAACAACCAAAATACCTCATTCTTTTATATATATAGATAGTCTTTACTCTGTGTTCACACAGGGTGGGTAAGCAACTCGTGACGTGCGCCCAACTGATTGGATTAGGACCCTAATCCGCGCGGAAGGAACGGTTTCCATCACTTCGAATATCTCACACTAGGGTTGCTAGCAGCAGCTATTTTTTTATTTTCAATTTTTTTGATACAGTGTAACATCTTTCCACCCGGTTCCTGGATTTTTTGTGGGGATTCGGAAAAGGGACGGAAATGTGTAAAAGGAAACCTGGGAATCGCGCCCTACTTGATTTGATCAATGAGCGTGCTGTTACACGTGCCGAGAATTTAGTCTTTGAAAAAAAAAAGATTTTATTGACACACAAATAATTTTAATTACTTTTCAATTCACATTAATTATATTTATACTTTGAAATTCAAATTAACGGATCCGAGCAACGGAATAAACGTGCTATTTGGAATACGGACTGCCTCGAACTGACGTTTAATGCGGCAATGGGTTTATATAGGTTTTAATTACATCATCTCGAAAAAGAGGGGATGGAGGTTACTGCGTCAACATTAGTCAGCAATAACCCTTACATTTAAAAGTATATTGTTACCCTAGGGATGAAAGTAACTTATTTAGTCCCGAGACGGGGTTTGGCGCCCGAGCGTAGCGAGGGGGCCTATAGTTCGAGGGACTAAATAAGTCTTTATCCCGAGGTAAAGACTGTGCTTTTCATTACGAATATAAGGAAAGTCAAAATAAAATTGTGTCGATAAAAATCACTGTTAAACAGAAGCCTAAACAAAACTCTACAACTCGAAAAACAAATGAATATCGGATTGCCGCTTGCCACTTTCCCGGCTTTTTTTTTTCTTTGGCCTAGCCGGCGGGCTATGCATTTAGCTTTTTACTAGTCAAGTATTGTCTATGATTGTCTATGAATGTCTATTGTCTATGAATCAATTGTCTTTACTTTATGAATAAAGTCTATCTTTCTTCTTGTCTATGGATGCACTCGGGTATGTCGTGTTTGATTTGAACTCCAATAAAAATGTGACAACTAGTTTTTTTTTAATTATTTGACAGCTGTTACTATTACTTTACTTGTTACTATTACTTGTTACTATTACTTTCAACCCGCTTCTCAGGCAACTTCAGACCTACTTTCCGTGTATGAGTAATGAAAAGTATAGCGCTGTGCCTTTACTAATCTGTGGCTGTGCCAATTTCCCTAAGGTCGGTAGGTACTACGACATACTTGTACCTATTGTCAGCCAAAATAGTGTACCAAAGTTACATATCATTGTCCTTAAAAAATAAAATCATATGTTATTACCATTACTGAAAGGCTCGTACTATTTTTATATACGAAAGAAAAAGAGAAGAACAAGACATTCAGATGTTGAATTGTTGAGTAAGCCGTCTTCCCATGATAGATGCAGCGCGTCCTACGAATTTGGATTGGAATATTTCTGCGCTGCGTTCATCATCACTGCGATGGTAAGTACACTTAATTACTCGGACGGACGCAAGACTCAAAAATATACCGACCGGTATTTGTGATATAATGTATGCATTATAATATTTTCTAACGCGCCCTACACTACAAAAAACCCCCAAAAAATTTAGCCGAATTTTGCTTTTTCATCATCACCATTTTACGAAACCTCTTAAAAAATGATTGAGCTAGTATAATTACAGTCACTATCCCTTTTTTCAATCCTTGCATATCATAATGTGCTCTGAGTTCTGACGAAGACGGTTTAATTTCCAGAATCCCATTCGTAAGTCGGTATTCATAGATTTTTACTAGTAGGGTGCGTGGGGGCGCGGGCCACATGTGGCCCGCGTGCTGTCTTCCCGCCCATAAAACTATCGCCGTCATCTCCATCGCCAATTGGAATCCGATTGGCAGAGGGCTGAAAAAATTACCTAGGAGCACGGTCATGGAAAGATAGTTAAGGGCTGTTTGACCAAAAACTACGCTGAACCTCATCTGATGAGGTTCAGCGTAGTTTTTGTTCGAACAGCCCTTAACTATCTTTAAAACCATGACCTTGCTCTTCGATCATCATTCAAATCCTAAATCATCACTAATACCGACTTTTTCTGTGGCAATTTTCCATGGAAAAATAAATCCCGCCATTTTGATTTTTTTTAACCATTCTGTATACTTTGAGACCCTGATCACCTCTTACTAAGAAACCACTCTTCTATCTTTTATACTTTCCGAGATATCGACGAAATTCGTATGGCGGCCATTTTGAATCCGCCATTTAAAAAATTTTTCAGCTCATTGCAAATTGCATGAAGTTCTGAGTATTTTTTGTTTGGGCACCCGACACCTATCTTAGATTCCCTGGCTGTGCTCTTCACCCGTCTCCGAAATCCTCAATCATCATCTCATTCCATTTTTTTCTGGTAGTCCTCCAAAAAATCGCATCAAAATACTGCATGTTTCACAACTTTTAGTCTCTTCAACATTCGCCATACATTCTCTATGGTAAAAAAAAATTCCGCCATATTGGATTTTTTTTCTATTCATCGAATAGACCTTCGGGTCCTGATCACTTGTTGTCAAGAAACCGTTCTTCCATCTTTTATACTTTTCGAGATATTGGCGAAATTCGTTTGGCGGCCATTTTGAATCCGCCATTTTGAAATTTTTTTCAGCTCACTGCCAATTGGATGACGTTTCAAAAAACATTTGGTCGAGCATCCCCCACCTATCTTTGATACCCTGGCTGTGCTCTTCACCTGTCTCCGAAATCCTCACTCATCAGCTCTCTCCGTATTTTTCCTCTTCATGAATTTTTACCCTCAATACGACACCATCCTTGAAAAAAAAATTTTTCATACAAAATTTTTCAGGAGAGGTGATCAATGAGTGAATCAGCACGAGTAGCTATATATATATTAACTAGTAGGGTGCGTGGGGGCGCGGGCCACATGTGGCCCGCGTGCTGTCTCCCCCCATTTTGCCTTACAACTTTAGTCTCAACATTCCCCATACAATTTCTATGAAAAAAATAAATTCCGCCATTTTGAATTTTTTTTCTATCAATCGTATAGACCTTTGGATCCTGATCAACTCTTGTCAAGAAACCGTTCTTCCATCTTTTATAGTTTCCGAGATATCGACAAAATTCGAATGGCGGCCATTTTGAATCCGCCATTTTGAAAATTTTTTCAGCTCACTGCCAATTGGATGACGTTTCAAATGACATTTGGTCGAGCACCCCCCACCTATCTTAGATACCCTGGCTGTGCTCTTCACTCGTCTTCGAAATCCTCACTCATCAGCTCTCTCCGTATTTTTCCTCCGAACGAATTTTTCCCTTATATACGAAAAGGCGATTGAAAAAAAAATTTTTCATACAAAATTGTTCAGGAGAGGTGATCAATCAGTGAGTGAATCAGCACAAGCAGCTATATATATATTAACTAGTAGGGCGCGTGGGGGCGCGGGCCACATGTGGCCCGCGTGCTGTCTTCCCGCCCATAAAAAATCCCTTCAAAATTCGCCATACATTTTTCTATGGGAAAAAAAACCGCCATTTTGTATTTTTTTTATATCCTTCAAATAAATCTCCGGGTCCTGATCACTTCTTGTCAAGAAACCGTTCTTCCATCTCTAAGACATTCCGAGATAACGGCGAAATTCGTTTGGCGGCCATTTTGAATCCGCCATTTTGAATTTTTTTTCAGCTCACTGCCAATTGGATGACGTTTCGAATGACATTTGGTCGAGCACCTCCCACTTATCTTCAATACCCTGGCTGTGCTCTTCACCCGTCTTCGAAATCCTCAATCATCAGCTCTCTCCGTATTTTTCCTCCGAATGAATTTTTCTCTTGTATACGAAACGCATAGTGAAAAAAAAATTTTTCATACAAAATTGTTCAGGAGAGGTGATCAATGAGTCAGTCAGTCAATCAATCAGTGAATCAGCACGAGTAGCTATATATATAGTAATAGTATTGAAAAAAAAAAGATTTCGACGAATTGAGAACCTCCTCCTTTTTTTGAAGTCGGTTAAAAATAGTATTTCACAGCCCTATCAGAGCAGCGACTGGGCATCGGGCAGACGGATCGCGGCGGCCTTTTATCAAAATGAATCGCTGAAATATTACATCATAATGAAATTTATTTTATCACAATCCCGTGTAGTATGAGCCTTTATACTATAAATGAAGACATTAATTGTGAGAGAATAAATTTCATTTTAGCCACTAGTAATAATTAGTATGATGATAATTTTTTTACGACCTCTCCAGCGCAGTGGCGGCGCGCTTGGATTCGAGTGGGAGGTCGCGGGTTCGATTTTGGAATTTTATAATTTCTAAATTAGCTCAGGTCTGGTCTGGTGGGAGGCTTCGGCCGAGGCTAGTTACCACCCTACCTACAAAAACGCACCGCCAAGCGATTTAGCGTTCCGGTGCGATGCTTCTAGAAACCATTGGGGTAAATTTACTTACCCTTCCAAGTTAGTACGATAATCTTAGGCTGCATCATCACTTACCATCAGGTGAGATCGCAGTCAAGTACTTGTATAGGCAGAGTAAAAAAAATTAGTTTTGAGAACCTCCCTAGTGCAGTTCGAGTGGGAGGTAAGCGGGTTCGATTCCCACCACGAGCCACTTTACTCGTAGATTTTTTTTAATTGGGGTAGGTCTGTTGGATGGCTGTGGTAATTAGCCATTACTAACATAATATCGACTAAGACGCATCGCCAAGCGATTTAGCGTTCCGGATCGATGCTGTTTAGTAACTATTAGGGAAAGTTCCTTCCCCTTCCAAGTTAGTACAATAACATATTTGACTGCATCGTCACTTAGCACCAGATGAGTTTGAGGTCAAACACTAACTTGTTGATTAAAAAATCAATAATTCATGGATAATGGATCAAATAATACAAACTTTATATAACTGATATATTAGGTTTTATTTAATTATCAACAGGAACAATAATCATCATAATTATAATTTGTACCCAAAGTCATAAAAAAGCTCTTAAAAATAAGGTATAAATCTATCCGTATTCAACGTTACTTTTATATAGACAAAAGACAAGGAACGGCGTTTCAAAGAAGACCTCGCCGAGGCCTAGAAGATAGGCTCTAGCCGTATGACAAACTTGATATTGCGATCCGTTAAAAACATGGAATGGAACGAAATTGAAAATATCATGTAAAAGAATGCGTGGAAGTCACGTGATCAAGAATTTGAATTTCATTCCATTTCTATCTTTTTATCGGATCGTAATATTATGTCAAATGGCTAGAGCTACAGATAAGCTAATGTGGACTGTGGCTATAAAAACTACTACTTTTACTAGTAAAAGTGTTTAAAATCCGCAATAGGGTCAATTTATCACATAAGTTTATTATTGTCCTCAATTTTTCGAGTTTAAAATCTTCAATCCTTTTTGAATGAAGGATTTTAGAATCACTTGAAGTTCACAAGTTTTGCGGACGAAGTTTTCGGGCATCATAATTATAGTGTTCTAGTAACCAATGATCTATAATAATAAAAATATTATTACTACAGTACTATAGGGCTGCATATATTACTATATATTAAATAAATTATTACGTAATGTTTATGGTCAACATAAAAAGAAATTACTCTACAGAGGAATTCTAACACACTACAATAATTAAGTATTGAGTGTAAAAACTATCATAATACCTTTATTATGATAAAATAAATTATTGATTTTTTCTCTAAATCTCCTTAGATTTAGAGAAAAAATCAATAATTTATTTTATGAGTATATACATCCATGCTTTGAATTCTGTATAAAAGATTATGAAACATTTAGCTTATGGTTTATGGCCAACATTAACACCCAATGCTCTAACCCAATGTTCTGTACTGAATTTCATAATAACAATAATTTTTCGATCCCATAAGCGTAAACTGTTTACTCAGTACGCAGCCTCATTATTGCTACTCGATGCGTGGTATTTCTATCTGTATAAATCGGTCACTGAGGTAGTGAGTGAGTAGTAGTGAGCCACTGTGAGGGTAAGTGAGAGAATAAGTAAATAGTCAGTGAGTCAGTGTGAGACTGAGTAAGGGAGAGAATGAGTCACTTAGTAGTAGTGATTGAGTAATTGAGTAGTAAAAAGCTAGTTAATGAGTAGTACCTAGTGAGTAAGTCAGTTTTCAAGTAAGTGAAAAAGACATTCGTCCTGCCGTCTGCGCCGGAGGTCGTGGGTTCGATTCCCACTACTGGTAAATGTTTGTGTGATGAGCATGAATGTTTTCCAGTGTCTGGGTGTTTTTCAATATATTATATTCATGTATCTACTATACATGAATATAATATATATATATATATGTATATTTATCAGTCATCTAGCACCCATAACACAAGCTGTCGCTTACTTTGGGGCTATTGGTCCCGTATTTATTTATTTATTCAGTGAGTGAGTCAGTCAGTGATTAAGGGAGTGACAATGCGAGTGAGTGAGTGAGTGACGATAACTTTTTACAAAAACATCTTTAAAGTTATCTCACGAGCTGATACCTATTCCTTTTATTTGACGACATAGAACCTCAGCGAGCTTTTAAAACGATGAATATCATAGCTTAGTTTACAAAAAGTACTGTACCTATTCGCTACGCTACGATGTCTTGTGATATCATATTATTTACATATAATACTCTTCATGTGTTTTGAATGATTCTTCTTTGGCAACGCTTTTTAATTGGCTCAAGCAGTCAATTTTCTTGCCTTACTTATCTGCCGTCATTTATGCGGCTCGTGGTCCTGTAGCAGGAAGTGGGCGAGGCGCTCGCCGAACGCGATGACGGCGGCGGCGGTGTTGCCGCGCGGCAGAGTGGGCAGCGCCGCCGCGTCCGCCACGCGCAGGCGCGCCACGCCGCGCACGCGCAGCCGCTCGTCCAGCACGCGGCCCAGCGCCGCCGTGCCCACGGCGTGCTGCACCGACTGCGTCATGTGTCACTTCTGCGGCTCGTGGTCCTGTAGCAGGAAGTGGGCGAGGCGCTCGCCGAACGCGATGACGGCGGCGGCGGTGTTGCCGCGCGGCAGAGTGGGCAGCGCCGCCGCGTCCGCCACGCGCAGGCGCGCCACGCCGCGCACGCGCAGCCGCTCGTCCAGCACGCGGCCCAGCGCCGCCGTGCCCACGGCGTGCTGCACCGACTGCGTCATGTGTCACTTCTGCGGCTCGTGGTCCTGTAGCAGGAAGTGGGCGAGGCGCTCGCCGAACGCGATGACGGCGGCGGCGGTGTTGCCGCGCGGCAGAGTGGGCAGCGCCGCCGCGTCCGCCACGCGCAGGCGCGCCACGCCGCGCACGCGCAGCCGCTCGTCCAGCACGCGGCCCAGCGCCGCCGTGCCCACGGCGTGCTGCACCGACTGCGTCATGTGTCACTTCTGCGGCTCGTGGTCCTGTAGCAGGAAGTGGGCGAGGCGCTCGCCGAACGCGATGACGGCGGCGGCGGTGTTGCCGCGCGGCAGAGTGGGCAGCGCCGCCGCGTCCGCCACGCGCAGGCGCGCCACGCCGCGCACGCGCAGCCGCTCGTCCAGCACGCGGCCCAGCGCCGCCGTGCCCACGGCGTGCTGCACCGACTGCGTCATGTGTCACTTCTGCGGCTCGTGGTCCTGTAGCAGGAA
The DNA here is from genome assembly GCA_036785405.1 of Coenonympha arcania. NCBI lineage: Eukaryota > Metazoa > Arthropoda > Insecta > Lepidoptera > Nymphalidae > Coenonympha > Coenonympha arcania. The sequence goes on along the minus strand of CM072067.1, from coordinate 17,124,147 downwards.
GTGGGCGAGGCGCTCGCCGAACGCGATGACGGCGGCGGCGGTGTTGCCGCGCGGCAGAGTGGGCAGCGCCGCCGCGTCCGCCACGCGCAGGCGCGCCACGCCGCGCACGCGCAGCCGCTCGTCCAGCACGCGGCCCAGCGCCGCCGTGCCCACGGCGTGCTGCACCGACTGCGTCATGTGTCACTTCTGCGGCTCGTGGTCCTGTAGCAGGAAGTGGGCGAGGCGCTCGCCGAACGCGATGACGGCGGCGGCGGTGTTGCCGCGCGGCAGAGTGGGCAGCGCCGCCGCGTCCGCCACGCGCAGGCGCGCCACGCCGCGCACGCGCAGCCGCTCGTCCAGCACGCGGCCCAGCGCCGCCGTGCCCACGGCGTGCTGCACCGACTGCGTCATGTGTCACTTCTGCGGCTCGTGGTCCTGTAGCAGGAAGTGGGCGAGGCGCTCGCCGAACGCGATGACGGCGGCGGCGGTGTTGCCGCGCGGCAGAGTGGGCAGCGCCGCCGCGTCCGCCACGCGCAGGCGCGCCACGCCGCACACGCGCAGCCGCTCGTCCAGCACGCGGCCCAGCGCCGCCGTGCCCACGGCGTGCTGCACCGACTGCGTCATGTGTCACTTCTGCGGCTCGTGGTCCTGTAGCAGGAAGTGGGCGAGGCGCTCGCCGAACGCGATGACGGCGGCGGCGGTGTTGCCGCGCGGCAGAGTGGGCAGCGCCGCCGCGTCCGCCACGCGCAGGCGCGCCACGCCGCGCACGCGCAGCCGCTCGTCCAGCACGCGGCCCAGCGCCGCCGTGCCCACGGCGTGCTGCACCGACTGCGTCATGTGTCACTTCTGCGGCTCGTGGTCCTGTAGCAGGAAGTGGGCGAGGCGCTCGCCGAACGCGATGACGGCGGCGGCGGTGTTGCCGCGCGGCAGAGTGGGCAGCGCCGCCGCGTCCGCCACGCGCAGGCGCGCCACGCCGCGCACGCGCAGCCGCTCGTCCAGCACGCGGCCCAGCGCCGCCGTGCCCACGGCGTGCTGCACCGACTGCGTCATGTGCCGCACGTAGCACGCCCAGTAGCGGCGCCCGCTCGCGCCGGGGCACGCGGGGAACGCGGGACGGACGATCGTCGCGTTGTGCTTCCTGAACACGGGCGTCTGAAGGACGTGCTCCAAGAACACCAGCGCGCGCACCAGCTCGCGCACGTCGCGCTCGTCGTCCAGATAGTTGGGCGCGATGGCGGGCTCCGCCAGCGGGTCCGCGCTCGCCAGCCGCACCCAGCCGCGCGACGCCGGCTGCAGCAGCACCGGCGATATCAATAAAAAACTCCTATCATCGTTCTTAGCTATAATCTCCTCGAAGATATCATCGCACATCGGAGTCATAGTTTGAATTGCGGATCGGACGAGGCGCCCGAAACCTTTCTGGATATACGCGTGAATGAATTGCAAGCTCGGCAGCTCGCATTCGGGCTCGTCGTTCACCAGGCGTCGCCGCGTGAAGTCGTAGCACATCGTGTTGATGAACGTGGTCAAGTCGGTCAGATCGATCGACGCCATGGGCCCGCCCCGAGTGGCCAGCCACTGCACCGCGTGGAGACCTTTCGATCCGATGGCGGACAGAAGAGACGTAGATTTGCTATCATCGTCGACCTGAACGTACACGACGGGTACCACGTGATCGGACATCCCTTCCCCGACGGGCAGGTCCGCCTTGACGGGGATGCCGAGCTCCTGCAGGTGCTGCCGCGGGCCGACGCCCGACAGCATCAGCAGCTGCGGCGTGGCGACGGCGCCCGCGCTCAGCACGACCTCGTGCCGCGCGAACACGCGCAGCGCGGCGCGGTGGTGGCCCGCGCGCGCCACCGTCACGCCGCGCGCCACGTTGCGCTCGTCCACGATGACGCCGGTGCAGCGCGCGCGCTTCGCCAGCCGCAGCCGGCCGCGCACGCCGGGCTGCGCGAGGTACGCGCCGGCCGTGTTCACGCGCTCGCCGCCGGCGGTGTAGCCGAGCACGCGCGACACGCCGATCTGCGAGGCGGCGTTGACGTCGCGGTTGTGCGGCACGCGCAGCGCGCGCAGGCCGGCGACGAGCCGCGCGCGCCAGGGATTCGCGTCGTCGCCGAAGAAGCCGACGGGGATGAGGCCGGACGTGTTGTGGTGGCGCGCGGAGGCGGCGGGCAGGCGCCGCAGGTCGTACAGGCCCTCGTAGCGCAGGAAGTAGGGCCGCAGCTGCGCCCAGCTCCAGCCGGGCAGCCCGTACTCGTAGTCACGGCGGTTGCCGCGCGTGTACATCATGAAGTTGAGGCCGGTGGAGCCGCCCACGCCGCGCCCGCGGATGAAGCGGCACGAGTTGCGCTCGTTGGACAGGCACGACTTGTTGTTGGACAGCGTGTCGTATTTTACACCGATGACGGATGACAACGGCAGAGTCATCGCCGCTCCGGGCATCTAAAATGTAGAATAGTACATTTCAATATAAGTGCGGAAAGTTTGTCATTTCTTTACGAGTTCCGGTTTGTTGTCAACTATAAGGACGAGTAAAAATGACAATTCCGCACGTGCATTGAACGACGTTTTTTAATACATTTGTGAAAAAAAAACATTGGTTTTACATGTTTGCCTGCTCCGTGTTTGCATAACGTGTTCGTGTTTATGCGCTCCTGGTACGCCCGCTCCGGTGCCGCGTAGGAGGAAAACACAAAAGCACTAGTGCGGAAAAGAATAACTTTGCGCACGCTAAACACACATGGAAATGACTACTTTTTGAGCAAATGTATTAAAAATATTTTATTTTCCGATATTTTGGGCTTCGAACCGTATGAATTTAAATCACATAAGTTTAGAAGAGATTCATATCAATATTATGAAAAGGTTAAGTAAGTACCGTTTTCACCTTCACCTTTCACTTGATAGGCTTGCGCTTGACTACAATCATGTTCGATGAACAGAAATGATGAGGTTTAGGATGGAGCGCACTTGCCTAGAAAATGCCTATTCACTCTTCTCTTGAAGGCACCCAGATTGTACTTGGCTGGGAACACGGAAGCTGGAAGGGTGTTCCACACCTTAGCAGTTCGTATCAGAAACGTAGAAGAAAAACGTTTCGTTCGATTACGCTGGAAATCAACTTTTTGAAAAGTGAACCAAGTGAAAAAGAACCAAGGTGAACGAGCTCTTTTTTGCGATGAATAAGCACGCTTGCTTGTAGTGGAACCGCTCGCCGTCTGCACGAGTCATATATCCCAGCTCACCTTGCTGACGAAGCCGGGGTCTCCGCCCGCCTCCAGCAGCAGCACGCGCATGCCCGCGAGCGCGCTGCCCGCCGCGCCCGCGCCCACCACGATGTAGTGGAACCGCTCGCCGTCTGCACGAGTCATATATCCTAGCTCACCTTGCTGACGAAGCCGGGGTCTCCGCCCGCCTCCAGCAGCAGCACGCGCATGCCCGCGAGCGCGCTGCCCGCCGCGCCCGCGCCCACCACGATGTAGTGGAACCGCTCGCCGTCTGCACGAGTCATATATCCTAGCTCACCTTGCTGACGAAGCCGGGGTCTCCGCCCGCCTCCAGCAGCAGCACGCGCATGCCCGCGAGCGCGCTGCCCGCCGCGCCCGCGCCCACCACGATGTAGTGGAACCGCTCGCCGTCTGCACGAGTCATATATCCTAGCTCACCTTGCTCACGAAGCCGGGGTCTCCGCCCGCCTCCAGCAGCAGCACGCGCATGCCCGCGAGCGCGCTGCCCGCCGCGCCCGCGCCCACCACGATGTAGTGGAACCGCTCGCCGTCTGCACGAGTCATATATCCCAGCTCACCTTGCTGACGAAGCCGGGGTCTCCGCCCGCCTCCAGCAGCAGCACGCGCATGCCCGCGAGCGCGCTGCCCGCCGCGCCCGCGCCCACCACGATGTAGTGGAACCGCTCGCCGTCTGCACGAGTCATATATCCTAGCTCACCTTGCTCACGAAGCCGGGGTCTCCGCCCGCCTCCAGCAGCAGCACGCGCATGCCCGCGAGCGCGCTGCCCGCCGCGCCCGCGCCCACCACGATGTAGTGGAACCGCTCGCCGTCTGCACGAGTCATATATCCTAGCTCACCTTGCTGACGAAGCCGGGGTCTCCGCCCGCCTCCAGCAGCAGCACGCGCATGCCCGTTTAGCAGTCTTTAGCTGACTTTGGTATGAATGAAAGTCGCGGTTATCAGAAGGTATTGAATTATGTATAATATTATATGCGATATGCGATATGCGATAATGTAACAACAAACTTAGCCTAAGGCTAAGTTCATATGGCCGCGCGGCACCGCGCGCCGCCGCGCGATGTTAGAGTTCACATGACAGGGTATATACGAGCGCCAGTCTGGCATTAACATTGATATACAATGGACGTGGAGGAGGCAATTTGCTTGTGGATTTTATATAGAAGACTGAGACGTCGCAGAAGACGACAAAGGCGATACTGGGTGCATCCAATATTAAGTGACAGACTTTCTTCAAGCCTGTTTGTCACCTTATACCCTGAGTTGAGGTTACATGAAGAAAAATTTTTTAATTATTTCCGTATGTCAGTTGCAACCTTTGATTTTTTATACGATTTCATTGAAAATGATTTAAAATCCAGTGAAAATGCTGTAAGATATTGCATATCACCAAAAGAAAAACTCATTGTAACATTGCGGTAAGTTAACTGTTTATTAATCATAATCACAGTAAAAATTATAAAAAATAAGAAATTATGAGCGAGGCTTCTTGGCAAATTAACTTTTAGTTTAATTGAACAGATCTAATTCTTGAGAATCTTCGTATGACGGGTCACAAGTAACATCACCCGGGGGTGATGTTACTTGCGATGAACTTGTGGGAGGTGAAGTGTATGAACTAGTTGTATAGCCATATTGTGTTGATTCTCTATCAGAGTACTGCATTGGGTTGCTATATTGAGAACTTTGAAATGAAGCATGATAGTTTCTGGGTGGTCGTTGTGAGCTATATGAAGTAGACGGGTAGTTAAAATCTTCAAGTGGCTGTGCTCGTGTAGCTTGGTATCGTTCTAATAAATTATAAATTTCAATTTTCAGTTTTAAACGCCGGTTTTCAGGAACTTTTTTTATTTCCCTAACCAATGAAAGACAAAATAATTTATCTTCATCGTCATCTTTCTTTTCTGCTGCATTATTATTTCGAGTATTTATGCTTTGTTGTAAAAGATTTGCAAAATGTTCATCGGCAGGGTGAAGTTTGAATTTTTTCCGGAGCACATTTTCTGTTGAAGCTTGAACGCCGCTGCTGTTAACTGCACTATCCAAATCAGGATTCTCTGTAACTTCCGCAACATCAAGGCTGTTGTCAGTTTTTCGTTTCTGGACAACTTGTTTAAGAAATGACAATCTTTGGAAATACGCAAATGAAGATGGTGTTGATGCTGAGGAACCGGACTTCAAATGTTTTGTTTTCTTAAGTTCTTTTACATAGGCATCTCGTAAATTTTTCCATTTTTTTTGCAAAATCGATCCTAGAAAGTAAATAATTAATTATTAGTTTTCATTGCAAAACTATTGAAAAATGTTGTACGATACGGGTGCATAAAGAGTCCTTATGACCTACTTTATGCAAATTGTACTTTGTGCACTTTATGCTCACGTGCCACACTGTAAACACTCGCTATGAATGTGTTTTCTTTGTAGCACTTATTCAGTAAAGATTTACTTAAAAGAAATAGACATAGACATAGAATTAGGAATAGGAATAGGAGTAGGCATAGGAGTAAGTAGGGGTAGGAATAGGTATGGGAATAGGAATTTGACGAGGAATAGGAGTAGGAATAGAAATGGAATATTTATCGTGGCACGTGAGCATATGCACTTTATGCTCGCGTGCCACACTGTAAACACTCGCTATGCTTGTGTTTTCACTGTAGCACTTATTCGGTAAAGATCTACTTTATGCACGTGTATCTTAAATAACTATTATGTTACAGGTACCTAGCAACTGGTTCTTCATTTGCAGAGTTACAATATGGTTATAAAATTGGCAAGTCTACGATATCGGGTATAATTAAGCAAGTGTGCCAAGTTTTATGGAGAAATTTAAAAACTTTGGTCATGAGTCCACCAACAAAAGAAATCTGGACACAAATATCTATACAATTTGAAAATAAAGCATATTTTCCAAATTGTGTTGGAGCGTTGGACGGCAAACACGTTCGTTTAATACAGCCACCAGAATCAGGATCAATGTATTACAATTACAAACACTTTTTCTCATTAGTTTTAATGGCTTTATGTGATGCTAACTATTGCTTCATATGGATAGACGTTGGAGCTTACGGAAAAGACAGTGATTCGGGTGTTTTCAAGGAAACGTCATTATTCAAAAAACTCTCAGAAAATTCGTTGAACTTACCAGAGCCTAGATCTATCACAAATAATGAGAGCGATGCATTTAAACTACCATACGTAATTGTAGCTGACGAGGCTTTCGCTATGACTAAAAATTTGATGAGACCCTATGGTGGTAAAATGTTGTCAAAAGAAAAAAAAATATTTAACTACCGCCTTTCTTTAGCACGAAGGTATGTCGAATGTACATTTGGCATAATGTGTAACAAGTGGCGTATCTTACACCGGCCAATAGACGTGAAGATAGATTTTGCTGTTGATATCGTCAAAGCTATTTGTGTTTTACATAACTTGGTAAGGATGAGAGATGGTATAAATCAGGACGATATGATCAATCCAGCGCCATTACCTAATGTGAATCCAACTAACAGTGGACGAGCAATCCATGAAGTAGATAATATTCGAACTAAATTCACAAATTATTTTGTTACTGAAGGTAAATTAGATTGGCAAGATAAAATGGTGTAATAGGTACCTACCTATGATTTTATAAAACTTATTTTAAATAAATAAAACTAATTAAAAAAAAACTTACCCAAATTTTTCTTTTTTTCTTCGGAATCATCATTTTTGCAAAAAATTAAAACTAGTTCTTCCCAAGACCTTCTTTTTAATATTTTATTTGAATAATCCTTAGAGTTAAGATTCCAAATCGCATCTCTTTTTTCGATTTCGTCGATAAGCAAATCGATAGGCACAATGTCATCTTCGGTACTCATTGCATCGATCTATGTGTCTGTCCGTCTCAAGGCGCGCGGATCAACTGAACAGGTCGATACAGGTTTGAAATACTTGTGCCGCGCGGCAGCGCGCGGTTCTAGATCTTGCGCGCGGGTCAGAGCGCGCCGTGCGTTGGCGTGCGGTACCGCGCGGTAATGTAGACGATAATTATCGTTTATATTGATCTTGTGCCGCGCGGTTCGTAGTTCCGCGCGGTACCGCGCGGCCATATGAACTTAGCCTAACTTATTTAAATAATTAACAACAATTAAACTAGTGCGGTAACAAGTAATGTTATGCGTCGACCAATAGCGTGCGTCGCGGTGAGGTCTGCGGGAGGAGAGGTCGCTTGCGTCATGGAGCACGGCGCGCGGCGTCTGCGCGCGCGGGGCGAGGTCATATAAATATGCCCCACGTAAATAGCGCGCGGCGGCAGCTCCAAGCGGCAGTCGCAGGTTATCGGCGCACGGTGTGGACGAGCGGTGTTCTCCATGCGATGATGATTGCTACATAGTATGTAGTGCCGTAGGTGTGGTTATTACAGGCAGCTACACCCGCGAGCGCGCTGCCCGCCGCGCCCGCGCCCACCACGATGTAGTCGAACCGCTCGCCGTCTGCACGAGTCATATATCCTAGCTCACCTTGCTGACGAAGCCGGGGTCTCCGCCCGCCTCCAGCAGCAGCACGCGCATGCCCGTGAGCGCGCTGCCCGCCGCGCCCGCGCCCACCACGATGTAGTGGAACCGCTCGCCGTCTGCACGAGTCATATATCCTAGCTCACCTTGCTGACGAAGCCGGGGTCTCCGCCCGCCTCCAGCAGCAGCACGCGCATGCCCGTGAGCGCGCTGCCCGCCGCGCCCGCGCCCACCACGATGTAGTGGAACCGCTCGCCGTCTGCACGAGTCATATATCCTAGCTCACCTTGCTGACGAAGCCGGGGTCTCCGCCCGCCTCCAGCAGCAGCACGCGCATGCCCGCGAGCGCGCTGCCCGCCGCGCCCGCGCCCATCACGATGTAGTCGAACCGCTCGCCATCTGCACGAGTCATATATCCTAGCTCACCTTGCTGACGAAGCCGGGGTCTCCGCCCGCCTCCAGCAGCAGCACGCGCATGCCCGCGAGCGCGCTGCCCGCCGCGCCCGCGCCCACCACGATGTAGTCGAACCGCTCGCCATCTGCACGAGTCATATATCCCAGCTCACCTTGCTGACGAAGCCGGGGTCTCCGCCCGCCTCCAGCAGCAGCACGCGCATGCCCGCGAGCGCGCTGCCCGCCGCGCCCGCGCCCACCACGATGTAGTCGAACCGCTCGCCATCTGCACGAGTCATATATCCCAGCTCACCTTGCTGACGAAGCCGGGGTCTCCGCCCGCCTCCAGCAGCAGCACGCGCATGCCCGCGAGCGCCAGCCGCGCGGCGACCGCGCTGCCCGCTGCGCCCGCGCCCACCACGATGTAGTCAAATCGCTCGCCATCTGTAAACAATATGATTTATAAGTAGAAAATGATCCAGAAAAAATATCCACCACTTAAATCATAACGCTTACTAGCCAATACATAGAACAAACTCTTTTCGTTTCAGGGAGTTTCAAAGGGATCTGGGGGTTACAGTTTACGACCAAAAGAGAAACAAAATGACGTAAAAGGACCTGACCTCAGACCGAGCTATTTTCTAGAGAGGGTAAGTAAAAACTTTCGCCTTTTTTGAATAGCCTACACGGTTAGATACTGTCGTTACAGGTAAGGTAATATATTAGGTCCTTACATATGAAATTGGCGTTTTGTCGTCTGGCCACTTTGATCTCAAATATCTCTTCTTTGGTTAGAAATTCCAATTTCAAATTTATACAGCTATTAACTCATGCTTTTGTGTTTTGAAAATCGTAATTCATTTGTTTTTTTCTCTTTTGGTTTTTTTTTGCGCCACTCTGTTTACAAAATGGAAAACATGAAATATCGCGTTATTTACGAGTACGAGTTCCATCGTGGCACCAGTGCTGCAGAAACGGCTCGAAGGATTAATGATGTGTACGGCGAGGGTGTCGCAAAAGAAAACACAGTGCGTTTTTGGTTCCAACGTTTTCGTTCTGGAAATTTCGACCTGCAGAACAAGCCCTGTGGACGGCCGGAGACCAAAGTTGACAATGAAGAATTGAAGGTTGTAGTGGAAGCGGATCCATCGCAAACCACGTCCGAGCTAGCTGCAGGCTGCGGTGTTAGTGATAAAACTCTTTTAGTTCACTTGAAGCAAATTGGGAAGGTGAAAAAGCTTGAAAGGTGGGTACCTCATGAATTGAGTGCAGCAAACCGACAAACGCGCGTAGACTGCAGTGTTACATTACTCAAACGGCACAGTAATGAAGGTATTTTAAATCGAATCATTACCTGTGACGAAAAATGGATCCTGTATGATAATCGGAAACGCTCATCGCAATGGTTGACCCCTGGCGAACCAGCCAAATCCTGCCCCAAACGAAAATTGACTCAAAAAAAATTACTTGTGAGCGTTTGGTGGACTAGCGCCGGCGTCGTTCACTACAGCTTTCTTAAATCTGGCCAGACGATAACGGCGGATATCTATTGTCAGCAACTGCAATCTATGATGGAAAAGCTAGCTGCTAAACAACCGAGGCTGGTCAATCGTTCTAGGCCTCTGCTGCTTCAGGACAACGCTAGACCACACACTGCACAACAGCCGGCTACCAAATTAGAGGAGCTTCAATTGGAATGCCTAAGACATCCACCTTACTCCCCGGACCTTGCTCCAACAGATTACCATTTTTTTCGAAATTTGGATAACTTCTAACAAGGGAAAAAATTTAACTCCGATGAGGCAGTCCAAAACGCTTTCAAAGATTTTATTGATTCCCGTCCGAATGGCTTTTTTAGTAAAGGGATCAATGAACTACCTATAAGGTGGCAAAAGTGCATAGATAGCAATGGTACATACTTTGATTAAATATGTATATTATATTTTTAAAAAATCGACTTTATGTTCCTCCCATACAAAACGCCAATTTCATATGTAAGGACCTAATACAATATTGTACATGCGCACGGTTGGCGTCCTTTGATGTCCTTTACGATTTGCTACACCGTGATACCAAACAAACTAGCAACTGTAACGAAAGGCAACCTGAATGCCTGAGTTCTTCTTAATATCCTGCAGAATGTGAAGGTACCAAGGTACCGCCGCCGACACCGCCAGCAGCGCGCACACCACCCGCAACGTAGAAGCGCTGACGATGAGATGAACATACCACTCAGCGAGTCACCGAGCAGCTGGCCACTGCGGAGCCTGTCGGTGGCGTCGCGCAGGGCGAGCCCCGCCGGCCCCGCCGCTAGCCACGCCGCCGCCGACACCGCCAGCAGCGCGCACACCACCCGCAACGTAGAAGCGCTGACGATGAGATGAACATACCACTCAGCGAGTCACCGAGCAGCTGGCCACTGCGGAGCCTGTCGGTGGCGTCGCGCAGGGCGAGCCCCGCCGGCCCCGCCGCTAGCCACGCCGCCGCCGACACCGCCAGCAGCGCGCACACCACCCGCAACGTAGAAGCGCTGACGATGAGATGAACATACCACTCAGCGAGTCACCGAGCAGCTGGCCACTGCGGAGCCTGTCGGTGGCGTCGCGCAGGGCGAGCCCCGCCGGCCCCGCCGCTAGCCACGCCGCCGCCGACACCGCCAGCAGCGCGCACACCACCCGCAACGTAGAAGCGCTGACGATGAGATGAACATACCACTCAGCGAGTCACCGAGCAGCTGGCCACTGCGGAGCCTGTCGGTGGCGTCGCGCAGGGCGAGCCCCGCCGGCCCCGCCGCTAGCCACGCCGCCGCCGACACCGCCAGCAGCGCGCACACCACCCGCAACGTAGAAGCGCTGACGATGAGATGAACATACCACTCAGCGAGTCACCGAGCAGCTGGCCACTGCGGAGCCTGTCGGTGGCGTCGCGCAGGGCGAGCCCCGCCGGCCCCGCCGCTAGCCACGCCGCCGCCGACACCGCCAGCAGCGCGCACACCACCCGCAACGTAGAAGCGCTGACGATGAGATGAACATACCACTCAGCGAGTCACCGAGCAGCTGGCCACTGCGGAGCCTGTCGGTGGCGTCGCGCAGGGCGAGCCCCGCCGGCCCCGCCGCTAGCCACGCCGCCGCCGACACCGCCAGCAGCGCGCACACCACCCGCAACGTAGAAGCGCTGACGATGAGATGAACATACCACTCAGCGAGTCACCGAGCAGCTGGCCACTGCGGAGCCTGTCGGTGGCGTCGCGCAGGGCGAGCCCCGCCGGCCCCGCCGCTAGCCACGCCGCCGCCGACACCGCCAGCAGCGCGCACACCACCCGCAACGTAGAAGCGCTGACGATGAGATGAACATACCACTCAGCGAGTCACCGAGCAGCTGGCCACTGCGGAGCCTGTCGGTGGCGTCGCGCAGGGCGAGCCCCGCCGGCCCCGCCGCTAGCCACGCCGCCGCCGACACCGCCAGCAGCGCGCACACCACCCGCAACGTAGAAGCGCTGACGATGAGATGAACATACCACTCAGCGAGTCACCGAGCAGCTGGCCACTGCGGAGCCTGTCGGTGGCGTCGCGCAGGGCGAGCCCCGCCGGCCCCGCCGCTAGCCACGCCGCCGCCGACACCGCCAGCAGCGCGCACACCACCCGCAACGTAGAAGCGCTGACGATGAGATGAACATACCACTCAGCGAGTCACCGAGCAGCTGGCCACTGCGGAGCCTGTCGGTGGCGTCGCGCAGGGCGAGCCCCGCCGGCCCCGCCGGCCCCGCCGCTAGCCACGCCGCCGCCGACACCGCCAGCAGCGCGCACACCACCCGCAACGTAGAAGCGCTGACGATGAGATGAACATACCACTCAGCGAGTCACCGAGCAGCTGGCCACTGCGGAGCCTGTCGGTGGCGTCGCGCAGGGCGAGCCCCGCCGGCCCCGCCGGCCCCGCCGCTAGCCACGCCGCCGCCGACACCGCCAGCAGCGCGCACACCACCCGCAACGTAGAAGCGCTCGTGACCAGCCACCCGACGCAGCTTCGCACTACTGTAATTTAGACAAAAAAGAGCTGAAAAATGGTTTTTCAATACAGTGGTTAATCATGGCGCACTTTCAGAGGCTGTCGTTAGGATTCGAAAATTAAATCTTACGCACAGGCATCTTTGTTTTACGAGCTCGATCATTACTTTTACATTTAAAAAGTTAGTTTTAGCGCAAAGTCATTTTATATTAGAATAAAATCTGATAGTTTTTTGCAGATACCCGCGGCTTCGCCCGCGTAAATTTTAGTTTTCCCTATTCTCACGGGAACCATCAATTTTCCCGGAATAAAAAGTAATCTTTGTGTTAATTTAGAGCGAAATCTATCTCCATTTTAACTTTCAGACAAAAATTTTCAATAGTTGCAGCGTGAATGAGTATTTCTACCGCTGGAACAGTGTACAACAAATATTCAAGCCATTGATTTTCCCGGGATAAAAATAGGCCTTCTCTTTCCTAATTTTCAGCCAAATCTGTTCAGCAATTACGGCGTGAAGGAATATTTTTCCCGCGTGGATATCTGTTTTTCACTGTTCCCGAAGGAACCATGGATTTTTCCGGGATAAAAAGTAGCCTTAGTGTTAATCCAGGATATAATCTATCTCTATTCCAAATCAGTTCAGTAATTACGACATGAAGGCATATTATCTATCACTATTATCATGGAAACCATGAAATTTTCCGGGATGAAAAGTAGCCTATGTATTAATACAGGATAAAATCTATCTCCTTTCCGAATTTCAGTCATATCCGGTCAGTAAGTGCAGCGTAAAGTAGTATTTTTCGCGCGTGAATATCAATTTTTCAGTTTTCCCGCGAAAACCACGAATTTTTCCGGGATAAAAAGTAGCCTTGTTATTAACCCAAGATATCATCTATCACCATTCCAAATTACAGCCAAACCGGTCTTGACTTGCGGCGTGAAGATTTTTTTCCGCGTGAATTTTGGTTTTTAACTAATCCCACGGGAACCATGGATTTTCCCGGGATGAAAAGTAGCTTATGTGTTAACTCAAGATGCAATTTATCGCCATTCCAAATTTGAGCCAAATCGGCTCAGTAGTTGCGGCGTGAAGGAGTATTGAAGCTTGGTAAAATAGGAACTTTGGAGCCCCGTTTCAACCCTTTAGGGGGGGAATTTTGAAAAATACTTTCTTAGTGCACCCCTAGACCTCATAAGGAACCTGTGTGCCAAATTTGAAGTCTCTAGACCCAGCGGTTTGGGCTGTGCGTTGATATGTCAGTCAGTCAGTCAGTGTCTTCTTTTATATATTTAGATAAAATCTGATAGTTTTTTACAAGGAAAAATTAAAATAATGTATAATTTTAAATTAACTAATTAGTTTTTCTATTCTTTTTCTTAATAAAGTTCCTTTTAATAATATGAAGACGTATTTTTAAAATATAAATAATATTCAACTTTTGTGTCACGATCAAATTTTTTCGTGTCAATATGTGACTATTACATAAAATAAAGCAAGCATAGAAAAAAATTTTGTAGTCAAAATTAAAATAAAGTAGTTAGGTAGTTAAGACAGGAATTTTGGAAACTAAACGCCTGAGGGAGTAAGTACAGCACAAGTTCAATGTGAGCGAAGCCGCGGGCGTCTGCTAGTACCGAATAAACGAGTAGTAGTAGAGGTGCTGGTCTAGATACCTTGGAAAAATAGAAGTCACGCGAGCGAAGCCGCGGGCACCTTCTATCTATGCAATACCCTAGCTTTGTACAAGTCTAATAAATGTAATATTTCATCAAGAGTGCTTCCAAGTAAAGACTTTCACAAAGCGACAAGTTTGTAAAACTTTCATCGCTCAGCCGGCGCTCAGACTTTGAATGAAGCAAATTACAGAGCTCAAATAGCCTCGCTCCACATTTATGAAAGTTTATTAATAAGTAAACAAGGCGATTATATTTGTGTAAATGCCCTTCTAAGCATGTTATACGTTGGGTCATCGTCACGTCGTGCGTCAATTCGCAAAAAAACACAAAATCATAATAATAATATGATCAATGAATTACTGATTCATTTTATAAACTACGTTAAAGTGTCTACAACATTTTTTTTATGTACGTCTAAGAGCTATGTCAATAAAATACGATATAATCCGTTTTAGGATTCCAAAACGAATGCCCGAAGGAGAATTTATAAATCCAGTATTATATTGAATTTTTAAAAGTACCTGTAATATGATAGACCCACTGATCTCTATTCTATGGATTAAACATTTATACAACTAGCTGATGCCCGCGACTTCGTCCACGTGGGATAAAAACTATGTTGGACCAAATGACAGATATTCACGAAGTTTGAACTAAATCGGTTCAGTAGTTTAGGAGTCCATCGCGGACAAACATTGTGACACGTGATTTATATATATTATGATTGAGTTCATTTTTGTAATTCGTGTATGTATTTTAAAGTGCCCACATAGGTTAAGGTAGAATTTAGAAAGGATATAAATTTTATCTTGTACTTTAGGCTTTGGACTGTCACTTTACCACTGCTGAGTTTGAAATGATTCTGTTCATTAATTCAGTAGTTAAAACTTAAAACAGGCGGACTGACGGACGGCGAGGGCTAAGACCTCCTTTAGCTCCTTAATTGGCGGCGGCCTTAACGCTATTCAGCGAACTCTACCGGGCAACCAATATCAAGAGATTTCTATAACTATTTTTCAACATCCATTTTTTGATTAATAGTAGGTGGGAGCTAAAGATCTGTCACGTCTAATTGGTTTTGTTTAATCACCTGCTTTTCAAAGATTAAATCGGCTAAAGCAAAAAGTCATAACGTTTTTTTCCTCAAACTATGGTATTTGTGGTGTTTTTCCATTTAATTGTAGGTTAACAAATCCAAAAATTGTAAAATTAAAATTAGATATTATCTAGATTGGTTTTATGGAGATATAACTAATCTTACTCGATCTTTAATAGTGTTTACGATTCACTTTAATACTTAAATTCATTTCTTTCTTTTTGATTGGATCCAAAAGCGCAGTTCGACTTGTTGTCGACCATAGTCTTACAAAAGTTTCTTGGACAGACCGCGTTCGAAACAGCACTGTGCTCCAGAGAATGGGGAAATGTCTAGAAGTGCTTAATACTAAAAAGAAGAGAAAATTAGAATATTTCGGCCATGTGATCCGTAAAGCCCAGAAATATGAGCTCCTTCAGTTAATAGTGCAAGGGAAGGTCAGGTCGGAGGAGGCCTGGCCGCAGAAGAATATCTTGGCTTCGAAACTTACGCCGATGGTTTGGAAAGAGCACTCGTAGCCTATTCAGCGGGGCTAGATAAAGTAACAGTCGTTTAGCGTTGACGACAGTAGATAAAAATGTATGGACAAACCACGTGACTGTAGAAAAACCACGTGACCGAAAAACAAATGAAAGCAGAATCTACTTTATGCTTAGCGTTGTTCACTGTCGGCTATCAATTGTCATGCGATGTATGCGGTTATCTACAACGTCTGCGAGAACGCCAAGGAGCGTTCAAATTGTCGTAGTCGATTTACAAAAAAAGCGTGTTTTCCTCTATACGGTCACGAGATTTTTCTACAGTCACTTGGTTTGTCCATACAATTTTATCTACCGTCGTGAACGCTAAACGATTGTTACTTTGTCTAGCCCCGCAGAGCATTGGTATCCAAGATTCAAATCGCTGCGATGGTTGCAACATAACATAGAGACGTTACCGCTCTGTGTGTTCTATCAATTTTTCAATGGGGACTGCTCTGAGGAGCTGTTTGAGGAGATTCCACCTTCCAATTTCTCTGCGCATACATTTGGCGCAGATATGCGTTGTTTTCCTACCACCTGGATGGCTGGCAATCCGGTGTGCCAGATTCTTTTTTCCGCGCACACGTGGAACCAGTTACCAACAGCAGCGTTCCATCAAAGCTTTAACATGGGGTTGTTCAAGGCCGGCAGTGATTGCTTAGCGACAGGTCTTCAGTGTCACTGCTAGACATTTTTAGGGTTCCGTAGCCGAATGGCAAAAAACGGAACCCTTATAAATTCGTCATGTCTGTCTGTCCGTCTGTCCGTCTGTCCGTCTGTCCGTCTGTCCGTCTGTCCGTCTGTCCGTCTGTCCGTCCGTATGTCACAGCCACTTTTTTCCGAAACTATAAGAGCTATATACTGTTGAAACTTGGTAAGTAGATGTATTCTGTGAACCGCATTAAGGTTTTCACACAAAATTTAAAAAAAAGTAATAAATTTTGGGGGTGCCCCATACTTAGAACTGAAACTCAAAAAATTTTTTTTCATCAAACCCATATGTGTGGGGTCATCAAACCCATATCTATGGATAGGTCTTCAAAAATGATACTAAGGTTTCTAATATCATTTTTTTCTAAAATGAATAGCTTGCGCGAGAGACACTTCCAAAGTGGTAAAATGTGTGTGTCCCCCCCTGTAACTTCTAAAATAAGAGTATGATAAAACTAAAAAAATATATGATGTACATTTCCATGCAAACTTCCACCGAAAATTGGTTTGAACGAGATCTAATAAGTAGTTTTTTGATATTTACAATAAAACCTCTAAAAACAAAGTTAGTTTTGCGGTTTTTATGGTTTTATTCCTCCGGTTGAAGTACGGAACCCTCAGTGCGCGAGTCCGACTCGTACTTGACAGATTTTTCCGAAGTGACGAAATTAATAAAGTAAAAACAAAGATTTATGATAAGTCATCGCTCGCGCTGCGAATAGATAGAGCTTTACCTATAATAATCATTAATAACAACAGCTCCATGAGTGCGGCAACTTTTCCTTGCAGTGTGAGTGTCAATTTGAAAATGGTGCGCGGATGCTATAATGTGCGTGAAAAATTGTGTAGCGATAGCTCGAGTTTGTCAACTTAGACAGAATATTTATTGCCGCACTTTCCAAGTCGCCGGTGGCCTCTTGGAGCTCTAGGAGTCAAAAATGAATTTGAGCGATACTTATTTTAATTAGTATCGCTAAAATCGAATCGAATGAAACATAAGCAATTTTGACAGCGTGGGGCGCGTCTTCGTGGATTGAAATATCTATAGTAGCATTATCGTCATGAATAGTTATAGACATTGGCAATGCAGTAACATTTCAGTGCTTCTTTACTTCACTTCACTAGGTTACGAACCTATAGTGAATCCTCAGAATACAGAATAAACAGTGAATCCTAAGAATAATGTAAGGTCAGAGGAAAATAAATAATTGGGTACGCATGTGAAGTTAATTAATAATAAGAACATTGAAATATTTGCATACCCGTCTGTGCGTGAAAACGTTGATTGTTTTTATTTTATGTATATTTCGACCTTGTTCATGTATTTCAACCGACTTCAGAAAAGACTGCATTTTTTTTGTTTGTTTCTTTAGAGCTTTCGACTGTGTGAACCGATTTTGATGATTTTTCTTTATTTGAAAGCTGACGCTTGCGGTGTGGTCCAATTTCAATTTGGTCTGACAGTGGCATCCATGAAACTATAATTGCATTATGTACGAGTATGTGCGCGTCGCGCGAAGAATGGACGAATAACTCAATATCACGCTTACCGATATGATTTTTTTTTTATTGGAAAGGAGGATGTACTTCAAGAGTAGTTTGATGACAGTTAAAGTCGGTATTTTATGCGTGCATACTTCCGTACTTGCTGTAACGGGTGTTCCATAAATCATGTGATGATTTTGTAGCCCTTTTTAACCCTCATGTGAGTCTGCGATTGAGATTCCACCCAACCGGTTGACCTGTTTGTTTTCCCTAACAACGCAATGTTGTCCATCGGGTCTAACTCTAATGGTAGAGATGGGTGGTGACCATGAAAATCCCTTAATTCATAGAAGTAAATAATAAATAAATAATCATTTATTCAAATTGACACATATTGCAAAGAGGTTTAAATACAAACTTGACGAGTAACTTAACCTATACCAATTCTCCAGACCAACGACTGCCTGACAGAGAAGTACTGCCCGGCCGTCGCGTTTCCGCAGTCCATTTGCGAGGGTAATAAGCTATGCCCTGGAGAACTGGCACCCCTGTACTAGCTAAACTAAAATTAAAATTAAAACTTAAGCTAAAATGTGTTGTGCTGAAAAGGCTACTGCCTCAGCATGATGCTGCAGTGGTTACCAGCTGCAGCGCTGATTTTCAGACAGCACCTTAAGGTGACGTCACGGTCCGCCCGCGGGGCTCTTCAATATTACATTACTTATATCAGCAATACAACAGATGTAGTGTTTCGGTTAAAAACAGAAATGTTTAAATATATCGTAAGCACATATTATTTATGGTATAGTATGTTATCATATAATTATTAAATATCTTATTCGCAGCTTTATCCAGTTTTCAGATTTGGTGCCTGCCAGTTCTGGGTCTGTCTTACATTAAAGGTAAAAAAAAAAATACCTAACCTCGTAGGTCATTTTGAACGATAAATCTAAAACAATTCTGCTTAAAACAAATAAAAATCTGTTTTAGAATGCACAAGTACAGTAATTTCATATTCCTGCTCAGTTTAGTCAACTTACTACCTACTAGCTTTCTGTTTATCCAGCTAATACGTTTTGATCATATTCTTGTAAGCTATTATAGATGTCAGCCTGCGAGCTGGTGGTGGCAGGTCATTCCAGATCTTGCAGAGTAGGTAATAGGTTTTATTTTTTATAACAATGAATGATGAAACGAGCAGGATGATCACCTGCTGTCAGGTGACACGGCTGCTCAAATCTGGTGCAGTGCGTCTCAGGGCTTTGCACTGTTGATGATTGCGCACAAAGTTTTGCTCGTGGATTTTCCTGTGCATTTTGCAAATACCGCAAGGATTTGTGGATTATTTCGGAGTAAAAAAAGAAGTTAATGTTATTAAAGATTAAAATTTTCAAAACTCTTTGAAATAAATTAAATGCAGTCTGCGAACTTAAAAATACGGCCAAGTTTGAGTTGGACTCGCGAACCGGGAGTTCCGTATTCGGCTACAAAAGGAGAACCATTTCTTTATTTATCGAACCGCAAAACAAATTCGTTCATAGAGATTTATTATTGTTAAAATTAATGAATGTTTATTACTTAGAACGTTAATTTTATTTTTCCTGTAAATAAACATATACTTACTAACTTTAAATATTTCATATTTTTCGATTGATAAGCTTCGTAGTTGGGAACCTCGTAGGTCATTTTGAACGAGAAATGTAAAACAATTCTGCTTAAAAACATATAAAAATCTGTTTTAGAATGTACAAGTACTTACATGTCATTTCGTATTCCTGCTCAGTTTAGTCAACATACCTACTTCAAAATTACAAACTCCCGATTTTCCTCCCTTTTTTAATTCAACTAAAAATAATGTTATTTTTTTTATTCCAATGATGTTGGGCCACTATGATAGATCTTCACAACTGTGCCAAAGTTAATGTCGATAGCTTTAAAATAGTGAAATAGTTATAAAATAAAGGGTATTGACGGACAGATAGACAGACGCACAATAAAGTGATCCCACAAGGGTTCTGTTTTTTCTTTTTGAGGTACCGGAACCATAAAAAATGTAAATTACTTTCTTGAAGTTAACAACATTACAAAGTTTTCACAGAAAATTAACCGTCATGTTCATCGGCGGAACAAACGGTTTTTGTGTTTCAAAATTAATGTTTTCAACCGCAACCTTTGAAGTTGCGGCGTTAAACTGTAAAAATGTTAAACTTAAAACAGGTTTAGTAACTGTGATTCATTCGATTCGCGAAAACCTTATGTTAGGAGGACTGTACCTTCAGTCTCCATAGCAACAGTTTTCTATTATTATATAACTTGTCATACTACTGTAAAATAAAACATTCGTCACAAGTTCCAACAGTATTTATTTTACTTTAATATGGTAGCAGAGCAAAAAATAAAGCTATAAATACGTTGATCACGATGGCGTCGGACTCAAGTACAAAAATTGAGACTTTAAATAAAGAAAATTTCGACACATGGCGAATTCAAGCAAGGGCCGTACTCATCAAAAATAAATTATGGAGTGTTGTTGAGAAGCCGCTGAACCTTGAGGAAGCTGATGAGGAGAAGAGAGAGAAGAATCTTTTAGCTCAATCTGAGTTAGTACTTCTAATTTCACCCTCTGAATTGAAGCAAATAAAAAATTGCAAAACAGCTCACGAGATTTGGACTTTGCTTGATTTTATATATGCCAGTAAGGGACCGGCTAGGAAGGCCTCTCTTTTAAAGAAGTTAATATTGTCCAAAATGGAAAATGGCAATATTAGAGAGCATTTAAATAAGTTCATGGACGTGGTAGACAAATTGCAGGATATGGACATTTGTATTCATGAGGATTTGCTCACTGTTATGATGCTATACAGCTTACCACCTGACTACGAAAATTTTCGTGTAGCGATAGAATCCAGAGACACGTTACCGAAACCTGAAGAACTCAAGGTAAAAATTTTAGAAGAATCAGAAGCCAGGCAATTTAATAATGGTTCCAACACCAATACTACCAACACTAAAGATGAACACGAAGAAGAGACAAATTTCGTAAAAACATGCAAATTTTGCAAGAAGAAAGGACATGTTATTAGTGAATGTAGAAAGCTGGAGAATAAGAAAAAGAAAGAAACGAACGAAGAAGTTCCTAAAACTTCCCACACTGTATGTTTGCATTCCAAAAGTAAGAGTTCAGATGATGAAAAGAATACATGGATTCTTGATAGCGGTTGTACATCGCACATGTCTCATAACAGAAACTATTTCGAAAATCTCGACAAATCTAACTTTCAACTGTTAAGACTAGCTTCCCAAGATGCAACAGCTGATATTACTGGTAAAGGTCAAGTCACTATTATGCTAGATGCCAACGTTAGAGGCAAAAGTAAAATTCAAGAGGTTATTTTGACAAATACTCTCTATGTGCCAACCCTATCCTCAAATTTACTATCCATAAGTAAAGCCACAGAATCTGGATGGACTGTCTTATTTACAGATAAAAAGGCCACAATTACACATCCTGAAGAAGGTATTATACTCGATGCGCCAAAAGGCAAAGATGGGCTGTACTACTTAAATCCTGCATCGTGTAAATACAACAACAAAGACAAATGTAACTTGGCAGAAGACACAAAAATTCATAAATGGCATAAATGTTTAGGTCATATGAATGAGGCCGATATGAAATTGGCATTAAAGAATGAGACACTTATCGGTTTAGATTTCAAGTCAGATGAGAAGCTTGGAGATTGTGAAATATGCATTCAAGCGAAAATTAAAAGACTGCCTAGTAAACCCAATGATACACTGTTGTGAATGAAACGAGCACTTGCCGTGAACTGTCATTTTATTAGTACCCACATTCTAACAATTATTACATACACATACAACATCTTTCCCATACTAAAAAAAAAATAAAAATAAAATTTAGCTAAAAACGTAAGAACGGAATTATGTATACATTCATATACTTAATCTAATCTTATGTTACCTTACCTTTTTGCAAGCTTAAAGGTTAATAATACATTTTCATATTATTATCTCTTTTCTATACATGCATAAATCATCATTAAATCTAAACATAATTGAACATTCATTATAAAGCTATTAAATACAATAATTATCATTACTGACAACACCTATTCATTTCATACATTTGATATTTTGCCGAGCCTTAACCGCCGCCGGTCTAGGTCCTGTTGTTTTAACTTTATCCTCATCACAGACGGTAAGGGGTCCCGCGAAAGTGGTAGCTACTTTACGCTCTTCATTTGGTGTGATTTGACCGTTGCTCTCTGCGCTACTCCACTTATCCTCCTCCTTAGAAGTCGAACTGCCACCACTCAGAGGCATGCTGAGCCTATATCGTCTTCCAGACGTGTCTTCGACGAAATACGATCGTGGTTGAGGCGCTGCGCATTGCACTTTAGCATGTTTGCGTTTACCTTCATCAGCCATGATTACCCTTTGTCCCGGTCTCAACTCGGGCAAAGCTCGCGCATGTTGGTCATAATAACCCTTGCTGTCAGCCTGTTTACGCAGCATTGTTTGGTAGTCGGACATATTGTCGCGATGAGGCCTGAGTAATTGCCCATACGTCGGCAGTCTGGTGTTTAATTTGCGCCCCATAAGTAATTCAGCGGGAGAGCTTAACCCGTCACGTGGGCATGCTCTAAAGTTTAACAAACCCAAATAAAAATCTGATCCGGAATTAATGGCCTTAATTAACATTTTTTTTACAGTTTGTACACTTTTTTCACTTCGCCCGTTAGCTTGCGGATAATTAGGTGACGTAGTGATGTGAGAAAAACCCCATTTTGCCCGAAATTCAGCGAATTCTTTAGAGCTATACGCCGGCCCGTTATCGGTCACGACCTGGATTGGGATTCCGTGTCTTGCAAACTGATCTTTCATAGCCTGGATAACCGCTTTACTGCCTATACTACTTAAGGAACTAACTTCAATGAAATTTGAAAAATAATCGACGATGATCAAGAAGTATTTATTCTGATACTGAAAAATATCTGAGCCTACCTTAGACCACGGAATATCAGGTATCTCGTGCGGTATCATAGGCTCGCGCGCCGGTCGCGATGCGTGCTCCGCGCACGTCGCGCAGCGGCGCACCACGCGTTCTACGTCACGTGACATGCCCGGCCAAAACATTACCTCACGAGCACGTCGCTTGCAACGGTCGATACCCATGTGCCCTTCGTGTACCCTTTCTAACATTTCCGATCGAAGACTTCGAGGGATATAAACCAGATTATCCTTTAAAATAATATTATCTATATACTCGAAACACTCTCTGTAAGACCATAATTCACGCAAGCCTTCATCTAGATCATATTTGTTTGCTGGCCACCCATTTTTTATATACTTGATAATCATTTGACATTCATTATCCAACTTAACACCCTTCTTGATCAAATTAAGTTTTTCGTTACTAAACCGAACATTATTGATTACGAAGCACGACTGTTCCTCGACCTCTACTGAAACCTTATTGCTCATGAGCTCAGGTAAAGGTGCACGCGACAGTGTATCAGCGACGAACATATATTTTCCGGGCTTATACACCACCTTAAAATTATAACCCTGGATACGTAGCATCATGCGTTGTAAGCGTGCTGGTACAGCGTCTAAGGATTTATTAAACAGGGCTTCTAAGGGCTTGTGATCTGTTTCTACTATTATGTCACCTCGGCCGAACAGATATTGATGAAATCGCTCTAGAGCAAAAACAATGGCTAGTAATTCTTTTTCTATTTGCGCATATCTGGTTTGTACCTCTGTAAGAGTGGCAGACGCAAATTCAACGGGACGGCCAGCTTGCAAAATAACCGCTCCCACGGCTCGAGAACTAGCATCGACAGAAAGCACCACTTGCTCTTGTGGTGAATACAGCGCTAACACGGGCGCTGAACACAGTTTCTGCTTCAACTGTCGCACAGCATTATCATGCACTTCGTCCCAACACCACAGTGCGTCCTTCTTCAAAAGATCACGCAGGGGTGACGCTATTTCAGAATAATTTACTATAAATTTAGATAAATAATTAACCATGCCCAGAAATCTTTCTACTTCAGACCTATTCTGAGGTGTGGGCATATCCTCAATAGCTTTTAATTTATTTACGTCGATTGACATACCTTTCGCACTAAAAGTGTGCCCTAAATAGCTCACTTGCTGAACTTTAAACTCACACTTTTCTTTGTTAAATTTAATTCCTACTTGCCTTGCCCTTTCTAGTAAACATTTCAGCCTTTCATCGTGCTGCGCCACCGTAGCACCCCATACAATGATATCATCTACGAAAGAATCGACACCCTCCAGATCTTCCAAAAGTTGGCGTACTTTCGCGTGAAAAACTTCGGACGCGCAATTAATTCCGTAAGGTAAGCGTAAAAATTGATATCGTCCGAAAGGTGTTCCGAACGTGCACAAGTCCGCGCTTTCTTTATCAATCTGTATCATCCAGTACCCCGAGCGAGCATCCAGCTTGCTGAAGTACCGCGCGCCCTGCAACTTAGTTGCTATTTCCGTGAGCGTCGGCAGCGGATAGTGCGCCCGGCGCACCGCTCGATTCAACGGTCGCGGATCGAGACAAACACGAATACTGCCATTTTTCTTAGCTACTACCACTATCGCGTTCACCCAATCCGTAGGATGCGACACTTTTCTTATAACACCCATATTCTCCATACGCTTCAATTCTACCTCTAACTTATCACGAACACCGATAGGTATCTTTCTTACAGGACAGACTGACGGTTGCACGCCAGGATCAACGATGATCTTGTACTCGCCCGGTAATTTACCTAACCCACGAAACAATTCTGAATAATCATCTATGTTTATAGTGAAAACGCGTTTAACAATACCTAATGTTTCGCAAGCATATTTTCCTAATACGCTTTGACACGAATTTGCACAGATACAGAAGTTAAAGTTATAAACGTCGTTTTTATATACCCAGCTTATATAACATGAACCAAGTATAGGAATATTATTTCCACAAAAGGACTGAGCTCTAATGTTATTCTTATATATAGATGACACATGCAAACCGAGTTGTTTATACTTTTCTAAAGATAACATGTTTAAATCCGACCCGGTATCTAGCTTAAAAGTTTCCGTTACATCACTGTTATATAAAGTTAAGCATTCATACCACTTGTTGGGGTCCTTATCGTGCGAGTTACCGTCGATCGTCGAGATCATAAACAATTCCTCATCCGAATCACTGTTTTCCACTATTTGATGAACGTTTATTCGTGAATTTGATGGACAGAGTCGCTTATAATGGCCAACTAAATTACAGTAAAAACACACGGCCCTCCGCGCCGGGCACTGACTATCACCATCACACTGACCACCACATCGATTACACGACCGCCACACCACACTGGAACCGCGCGGCGGGCCGCGCGCCATCGCGCCGCGCGCGCCGCCGCCCGCGCCGCTGCCGCCGCGCACCCAGCCGCGGCCGCGCCGAGCCCGCGGAGCCCCGGCGGCCCGTCCGCTCGCGCGCGCGCCGTATATCGCGTCCACAGCCGTCGATGATGATGCACTCGCTTCGTCACCCTTCGACCTAGCGCTCTCGATGTGATGCTTCTCCTCTTTAGACATCTCGTTGGCGCGGCATATTTTTAAAGCCCCTTCCAAGGTCAACTCGTCTGACCTGAGTAATCTATCCCTCACTTTGCTATCCGATACGCCGCATACTATTCGATCTCGAATCAGACCTTCTTCCAAGTGCTCGAATTCACAGTATTCCGACAATATTTTTAAAGCCGTTACATATTCGTCGATCGACTCACCGGATTCTTGATTACGAGTAAAAAACTTGAAACGAACCATTGTAGTGTTTTGCTTTGTGCCGAAGTGTTCGTCAAACTTTTTTAATAACGTTTCGATGTTTTCACGACTTTCATCCTTGGTGTATTTAAAAGTAGTGTAAATATCGTAACCCTCTGGTCCTATCAAGTTGACTAGCAAGCTAGCTTGAACATCCGTAGGCTCCTTGTGTACGCCGGCCGCTTTTAAAAACACATTGAATTGTTGCCGCCATTTTCGCCACGCCGTTGCGCGACAGGCCGGCCCACCTTCTAAACGTAACTCCAATGGTGGCCTCGCGTGTTCCATTATTGTAACGTCTCAATATTTAATGCACACACTGCAAACAACAACTTTTCACAGTATATTGACTGATAATTCATCCGATTATTAATTTATTTCACGCACCGCTGTCACCATGTTGTGAATGAAACGAGCACTTGCCGTGAACTGTCATTTTATTAGTACCCACATTCTAACAATTATTACATACACATACAACACGCACGACAAAACGACTTGAGATAGTGCACAGCGACGTCTGTGGTCCGATGACTCAAACCCTTGGTGGAGAAAAATACTTCATAACTTTCATCGACGATTATACTAGATACAGCCGAGTCTATTGCATAAAACAAAAAAGTGATGTATTGGACAAATTCAAACTTTACAAGGCAGAAATGGAAAATTTCACTGGTGACAAAATTATCAGTCTCCAGTCCGACAATGGTTTGGAATACTGCAATCAAAATTTTGATAACTTTCTGAAAGAACATGGTATTACAAAACGATTAACAGCACCATATACACCACACCACAATGGTGTTGCAGAACGTAAAAACCGCACCCTACTGGAAAAGGCTAGGAGCATGATGATCGAATCCAAAGCACCTCAAAGCCTTTGGGGAGAAGCTATTCAAACTGCAAACTACCTTTCCAATCGGAGCGTCAATAAAACTATTTCTGCACATTTTGGTACTGTTACTACACCTTATGAGAAATGGGTACAAAGAAAGCCTTGCATCTTCCATCTGTGTCAGTTTGGAATAAAAGCCTTTATGTTACTGAAAGATGGCAAAGAACATTATAAATTCAAATCAAAAGCTATACCTGGGATGTTTGCAGGCTATTCAGATACTTCCAAAGCTTATAGAAGTTGGGTACCTTCAAAACATAAAATCATAATTGCCAAAGACGTTCGATTCACTAACAAACTCTACTACACTGAAAAACAAAATCCAATCTCGGAAATTACTAAATCTTTGAAGGATAATGATAAACATTATGCCGAAATAAACTTCTTTGATGATGATGTTGAAAGTGAGTATGAGTCAGTACAAGAAAATGATGAACAAGAATCAGTACAAGGTAATGATAATGAAGAAATACCTATCCCAGATACAGATGTTAATGACACTATTATTGAAATAAATCCAACTGAAGAAGTTACCAATGAAGCTCCTGAACAACGAGTACTTCGTGATCGTAGCTGCCTCAGAAAACCACAAAGGTTTGACGAATTTGTTCTCGCTGCTACTGAAGAGTTTAACAACTATAGAGAACCTTCAACCTATCGCGAAGCTCTTGAAAGCACAGACAAAGAGAAGTGGTTAGGAGCGATGCTGAGCGAGATCAATTCCCTTCATGAGAACTAAACATGGGATATTGTTCCTTTACCAAAGAACAGAATAGCACTGCCTTGCAAGTGGGTATTTAAAGTTAAGACCAATCCAGATGGTAGTGTCGAGAGATATAAAGCAAGATTGGTAGTAAAGGGATTCTCACAGAAACCAGGGGTAGACTATGACAAGACATTCAGCCCTGTAGTGCGCCTTACTACCGTCCGTACCCTATTAGCAGTAGCTGTAAAAGAGAAATTATCTCTCTGTCAGTTTGATGTGTCAACAGCATTTCTTAACGGTAACGTAGAAGAAGAAATCTACATGAAACAGCCCGATGGTTATAGCGATGGAACAAACAGAGTGTGCCGCCTGAAGAGGAGCTTATATGGCCTCAAGCAGGCTCCAAGATGTTGGAACACCAGTATACATGAATTTCTTGTGAGCTCCAACTTCACACAGAGTACTTCTGATCCATGCCTATATATCCGAGAAAATGGAAATTCTAAAGTGTTGATTGCACTTTACGTTGATGACGGGCTAGTTGCATCAACTACAAAGGATGATGGAAAGAAATTCATAAAGGAATTACAAGATCGCTTCAAAATTGTAACAAAACCAGCTTCATATTTTCTTGGTATGGAAATCGAAAGATCTGACAATGGTAACATAACATTAAGTCAAAAAGCTTATACTTACAAAGAAAGTACTAGAAAAGTACAAGATGTCTGAGTGCAAACCAGTTAAGACACCAATCACAAAAGAGACAGCTAAAATAGAGAATGCATCAGATGAAAAGGAAAGTAGCTTAATCTTCCCTTATAGGCAGGCTGTGGGTTCCTTAGCCTACCTCATGGTCGGGACTAGGCCAGACATCAATTTCGCTGTCAGCTGCGCTTCAAGAAATTTTGATAATCCATCACGAGCAGACATTCTAGCAGTAAAAAGAATACTACGCTACCTAAAAGGTACAATGAATAAAAGTCTAGTATTCGGTTCGTCAAATAATGCTCATAACAAATTGATCTGCTACAGCGATGCAGATTTCTCAGCAGCGCACTCAACGTCAGGCATACTTTGTTTGTATTATGGTCCAATCAGCTGGCGGAGTAACAAGCAAAAGACGATAGCTTTATCGTCGACGGAGGCAGAGCTAGTGGCAGCTTCGGAGACAGCCCGGGAAATTATATGGCTACAACAGATGTTGGAGGAAATCACTTGATCGTAAAGTCAAGGGATTTAGGTACACTAGAAACTCGATTAAAAAACTCGGAAAAGAGATCTTTAATCCCCAAAATGCGGGCGGGAAATGCTATTATATTCCCTAGGCCCCAAAAGAATTTTCATTTCTCCCTAGGGCGAGAAAGCAGTATGAAAATCCTTTCTCGTACTAGGGCTTCAAAGCATTTCCAAATTCGAACAAGACGTAATGTCGTATTGCGTCTATAATGTCTAAAGCTGAAGTCTTTTTTTTTTAAACGCATACAGTCAGTTACGAAGTTCGACCTTAGAGTTTGTATAGGCACGTGTAGTATGGTGATAGATGGTATAAAAATAGAAGGCCTTTTTTAAGAATTTGTTTATTTGTCGACAAAACTTTGTCTTATAAAAATCCTGTTATATACATCGATAGCCTTCTCAAGGTCTACTCCTTTCCCCAAAGTACATTGTTTACGTCTTATTTTGGTTACGTTCCTCAACGCAAGTTCAAATGTACACTTTATTTCATATAGGCCTTGCTCATAGGGATTTATGACGAGTCATGTGTATATTACAATATCTCTATAATGGTATCTAATACTAATTTCATGAGGGTTCGCTAATGCGCCCTGACATGGAGAGTTAAATGGGTTATTGATATTTTTTCATAATATTTAAAAAGAGTATTTGCAAATTTTATAGCTCTTATAGTACAAATATTTCTGGTTTCTTTTAAGGGAAACGGAATTTAAAAAATATAATTTTTATACGAAAATTGTAACAATGGCTGAGTGTCCACTGCAGCATAGTGATAGCTGAGAGCGATGGTTTTGTCCTGTGTTGATAAACTTAGAAGTCTGTTCGAGGCGAACGTTATCAATAAGTTTACTTTTGAGGAGGAATATGCTGCATAAAAACATTTTAATTTTTTTACGAAAATAAATTAAACGGTCCAAAAGTACTTCTAAGAGTCCATCTTATGCTGTGATCTTATGCATGTGTTATCAATTTAATATACAATTCAACCTGTTACAGTTTTATTATAAGTGTAGATAGATGTAAATGAACTACCTATTACATACCAAAGGCGAACAGTTTGAGGACTCCCCTGGCTCTTTGCTTCACCCAGGCGTGGGTCGCAGCGAAGCAACTCCCTTGCCAGATCTCCATCAGACCTCTGTAATGTCCCCACCATCTGCAAAGATATCTCTACTTAAGACGATCCTCCACTTTTCCAATGCTCCACGGGCAGCGAGAGTCGTCGTTATAATACATTCTTTAATTTTTAGGCGTTCCGTAGGTACCTCTAAAGAAAAAAAACGGAATCCTTATAAGATCACTTCATTTCATTTCATTTCATTTATTTCAGCTTTCATGTACAATATTTGGTTATTTCATTATAGGTACATGAGACCCTGTTAGGGCGTTGCTGTTTTTAATAATTGGTCGGGGGACCGATTTTTTCATCTTTCATATAGTCATCAATTGAATAGTAACTGATCACTTTGTTGTCTGTCTGTTTATCACGACCCATTATTTCAGTAACAATAGTTTCAATTTCAATTTCAATTTCAATTTATTTATTTGCTGATATAGGTACATAATAATGGTACATAATACAATACAATTAGTTCACGCTATATCATACCATATTATTGGCATGCAAATTTATAAACAACAAAAAACAAATAAAATTATCAGTTTCCAAAATATTATTTGTAGGTCAATATTTAAGGAAAAAAAGTTGTAGGTAAGTTCTAATGGCCCGACATCATTGCAAGCTTAAAAAATTGGAAACCGTTTTTATTTTAATTTAAAAGGGAGGAAAACCGGATCGGACCGGATTTAATTTCAAAATGAGATAACAATATCGAGTTAGGTCTCATATTATGAAAAGTTGTTACTTGTGTATTCTAAAACTGATTGTTATTTATTTTTATGCCTGAATATTTTTGATTTATTGGCTAAAATATCGAAAAAAATACCGTTCTCTCCCTTATCTCCAAAATTTAAATAAAATAAATAAAAAAATAAAATAAAAATGATTAATAGGGATTAATGTTTACATTACGTGAAAAAATAAAATTAACTCTGTATGTATTACACTCTTTTTGATATTAATAATTAAATTCAAAAACCAAAGCTAAATTTGCGGTTCGGTAAGAAAAAGGATTGTTATGGTTTTACTTTTCTATCTACGTAGTACGGAACCCTCGGGCCGCGAGTTTTCATATTCATATTTCATATTCATTTATTCGGTTACAATGTCCATTATTTGTAAGATGTCAACATAGTTATAAATTACATGTCAATAATTTATAAATACAAACAACGGAACCCTGTAAGGGCGCTGTAACCAGAGAGGCGGACCTATTGTGGCGAATATATTAGTTAGCTAGTTCCATTTTTGGTTCAAAAATTCGTTAATATGATAAAACGCATTTTTTTGCAGGAATTCTTTTAAATTGTTTATAAATTTATTTGTATTTTGCTCTGCTTTTAATTTTTCTGGGAGCCCATTATAGACTTTAGTACACATGGGGTTTGGACCGGTACTGTGAATAGTTAAATTTGATTTAGGCTGAACTAAATTATATTTTCGCTCACGTCGTAATTTATCTGATCGTGGCATGTCTTGTAGTTTTTTAAAAAGTTCTGGATATTTCCTAACAAATTTGCATGATTCTAGTATGTATATGCTTGGCAGAGTCAGGATTTTTGATGTTTTAAAGTGTGGTGCGCAGCTTTGCCTGTTTTTTAGATTATAAATAATCCTTACGCATTTCTTTTGTTGCACAAAAAGTTGATGTGCCTCTGTGCTATTACCCCACAATATGACCCCATAACTCAGCCATGCATTCGCATACGCAAAATAGGCTAACAGTGCCGCTTCCGTGTCGGTGGATTTTTTTAGTTCTCTCAACGCATATGTGAACCGCGATAATTTTGTTTTTATTTTTTGGATGTGTGTTTTCCAGTTTAAGTGGCAGTCGATGTCTATTCCGAGCAAACTAAATGATTCGACACATTCTAGTGTGTAATTGTCAAATGCAAAGTTTATGTTTAATGGTAATTTTTGATATGGCCTAAATTGCATTAATTTCGTTTTTTGAAAATTTATTTCTAAATTATGCTCACTCAGCCAACCATTGACACTAGTGAGGATTTCTTTTAGTTTAAGATCTAAACCGTCGGCGCTCTTACATGTTGTTTGGATGGAAATATCATCTGCAAACAACACGCAAGGGTCCTGCAGGATTTTTGGAAGATCATTAATATAAACCAGGAATAGGAGACATCCGAGCACGCTGCCTTGCGGTATCGAATTATTAATGTATTCAACATCTGACCGAATATTTTTAACTTCGCCCGATTTATAGTTGTAGTGTGTGATTTCCACGTATTGTCTTCGGTTGCTTAGGTATGACTCGAACCACTTATGTGCGAAACCACGAATCCCCACGTCGTACAGTTTATTTAAAAGTATGTTATAAATTACTTTATCATATGCTTTAGTCATGTCTAACAATATACCTATCGCGTATTCTCTGTTATTTAGTGTGTTCAGTACTTTGTTAATGTATTTGTACGTAGCGAGTATGGTTGATCTATTTTTCCTAAAGCCATTTTGGCAGTCATCGAAAATGTTATATTTTTCGCAAAAACCGTACACTCGATTACACATAGCTTTCTCAAATATTTTAGATATTGAAGGTAGCAGGGCGATAGGGCGGTAGTTGCTTGGGTCTGTTTTTTTATTTTTCTTATGGATAGGTTTAATTAATGAAGTTTTAAGTGCGTCAGGAAATACGCCTTCAGAAAAGGATTGATTAATTAATTTAGTCAGAGGTTCCGTAAGTTCGTCAGCGCATTTTCTTAATAGGGAGGGTGGTAGCTCATCTACGCCATAGCTGTTTTTATTCTTTAGAGTCCGCAGGAGACGTCTTACTTCCCGCGCGTCTACCGGCCGCAGGAACATGGTGTTCGGCGTCGGGTGGAGCACTGGGCGGCCGCGCGGGAGCGGCCGGCCGTCCCTACTATCTAGTCGACCTACCGATGCAAAAAACTCGTTGAACGTGTTTGCAACTAGCGTTGGATTAGACGTTAGATTGTTGTGGATCAATAGTTCAATATTGTTATATAGTTTGGTTGTTTTTTTATTGGTTCGTTCTTTAATTATGTTCCAAGTGCATTTCATTATATTATTCGATTTTTTTATACGTTTGCTATCTTGGAGTTTTTTAGATGTGTTAACTAATATTTTAAGAGTTTTTTCGTATAATCTATAGTGTATTTTTAATATTGAGCTTTTAGTGTAACTTGCTAGGATTTTTAATGATCTTTTGTGTTTGCAAGATATTTTTAGACCTTTACTTAACCAATAATTTTTAGTTTTAGAGTTAATTTTAATTACCTTTTTAGGTATACAACGATTCATACATGATTCTATTATTTCATTAAATGAGTTGTAGTTTTCATTTGTCGTTTTATTTGGTTTTATTATTTCATGCCACTGAATATTTTTTAGTTCAATTTTGAATTTATTAGTATTTTTAACATTAAATATTCTTTTTTCCGTTTTCCACATGTTGATGATATTTTGTATTTTTTCTATTTTAATTATCGTACTTTTATGATCTGAGAAGCCAAAATCATTTACACATATCTCAAAAAGGTTTTTAGATAAATTAGTGAAAATTAGATCCAGACATGTCGAACTGGTTCTTGTTTCTCTGGTAGGTTCGTGAACATGTTGAGAAAAATTATGTTCTAGCATTAGGTCAAGTAATGTCATTGAATTAGTATTTTTTTGCATCACGTTAATGTTAAAATCACCGCCGATTATTATGTCTTTTTTAACGTCTTTTGTTTGCAATAGGTTCAAAATTTCATTTAATTGTTGATAAAATAAGTCCGCCTCCCTACTGTTCCACACACACACGCAGTACAGTTCGCCTCGCACTTGGCCGGTTTTATTTCTATCGATTACTCTCTCGATGGCCCATTTTATAAATGGCACAAACATACTCTTCCGCACCACAAAATGTAGATAGCCTGTATAATATCTACATTCGAAACAAAAACAGAAACTTCGAAAGCTCCCCCAAGCTAGGACAATACGGTACCCCACTAGCGTATGTAAAGCTAAATTTGCTCGCAAAGAATAATTCAATCTTCTAATACATTAAATAAAACCTAGGTAAGTAAGTACAAATGTTTCTTTAGAAACTTACCTTTTTTCGCTATCCATAGCTGAAGAAACAGCACACAAGTTTAATTAAAAAAGCTACTATCAAACTTTTACTAAAACTGTTACCAAAACAGATTTGTCGTTTATCGCCGAAGTCAAATAGTTTTAATTTTGGTACAGTTATGTGGGATTTGTGCGTATTCTAGTAGTGCCAAGCGATGTTTAGAACTGAATTAGAAGAAAACGCCTTGTAGTTTTCAAGACGTCAGGGTGAAGGCAGCGCGGGAGGCGTGGTCGCAAGCCAGGGTGTTCTGCGAACTGATTTCTGTACAATTTTTCCGACTGTTAAATAAAACAAGTCTGAGACAGCAAAAAGCCAAACGAGTGTGAGACGGAACACGCACTAGACTTCACGTGATTACAATTAAATACCTATTAAAAAATTAAGCCCGGAAAATTATCATAAGACTGGGAGTTCATCCTAGGGTGTGCTAAGCTAGCTATCTCAATTGGGTCTAAGGATTTTTAAGGATTACAAAGCACATTTTCCGATGTTGAGGGCAAAGAATCCTTCTTTCTATACAGGCAATGTGCCTGTGGAGAGTGGGTACCGCTTATTGTACATCGCCATAGCCCACTAACTCACACACACACAACACTCACACTTCACAACTTTGTTAGCATGTATTAGAGGACAAGTTGAGCCAGGTATTGGAAAGGTGCAACGGGGAAGCGCGTGTCGAGTAAGTACCTGAGGCTCATGAGCGATGGGGAAGAAATATTTCCCGCGCCTATTCCCAGGCAAGAAGCCCAAGCCTCGAGACCCGTACCCCTGTTAGGCCTCAGCCACTGCTGCAAACTTGGCTCCGAGACATTTGACTGGCTGAGTCATTGATGCCGGGTTGATTTCGGAGAATGTTTGACTATAGTTGTCTGGGAGTCTGAGAGTCAGTCGAGATGCAGACTGCGAATCGGATCAGGTTTGCCATTGCTTCTTCGAATTGTTGCGTTCGCGGTTGCTGCAGCTGTCGCAGTTGCTGCAGTTGCGGTTATTATATGTTCTTCAGTGGATGTTCGAGCTCCGGTGGGGATATTACCTGCGTCTCCAGTAATCCTACTAACGGGCTAATAATACTAACGGGCTTCGGAGTTCGTTCAAGTGCAAGCACTTGTTTTGTTGTCAATGCTGCCGGTACTTCTGGTAAGCTGAACAGAGGGTAGGTAATAGGTACCTACGTCAGATTTGGAGCTTGGAGGTCGGTATGTGGCTTTTTAATCAGTAGGACAAACACAAAAAACAGCGTTAGAATACTTAGATCACAGATAATTACTTAGATATACCTAACTCTTAAGCAAGAAACTCCATATAGAGCTGTTTAGTTTTTCACACTTTTCGTAATTGCAGCAGCCTTTAGCATTACCTTCGACATGGCTAGCCATTATAGCTATAATATTATCTACCTATGTGGTACTAGCTGGACGTTGGAAGTGTCTGCAGTTTATTTTTCAATTTAAAAAGGAAAAAATGCGTGAGTGTCGTTGAAAACTCGGTTGGATAAAGTTCCTTCCTAGTATATTCGGTATACTAGGAGACGCCCGCAGCTTCGCTCACGATGTACAGGGTTTAATTTTCAAAATTCCAGATTCTTAAACCACAGATTAGTTCTCTATGCTTACCTACTGCAATAGTCATATTATATCGATTTTGAAAGAATTTCCGTCTAATAGCAAAAAAGTTATTTTTCTTCTCAGAAAACCCTTTAATTTGATACCATACCATACCATATTGTAGGAATGCATTAAAAAGAAGTAATGCGTCTGCTTGGGGTCCCGCCATGTTGAATTATTATTTATAAGGATGACGTCACAAAGCTAACCATGCAATGTCCGCCAAAATAAACGTGTAAACAAACAGCACAGGTTGAAGAAAACTGCATCAAAATAAAAACTAGACAAAAAAGACTTCACCCGAACAAATATAAGTAGGTAGGTACACTAGCTGTTGCGTGCAGCGTCGCCCGTACGAATTTCGGGTTCTACCATATCCCGTTATAAAGAGTAGGTAGGTATACGATGTCCCGGACTTTTATATAGAACTTTTAATGGAGAACAATTTCATCATACATGATTTTTTTTTGTAACTTTAACCATTTAAGCAGCGCATGCAAGGAAAGATCTACAAAGGGAACAATTATTATTCCCGCATTTCCAACACTTTTCATTGATAATAATTAATAGTAATTAGTAGCCTTCTTCGATAAATGGGCTATCCAACACAAAAATATTTTTTTCAATTCGGACCTATAGTTCCAGAGATGAGCGCTTTCAGACGAACACTCTTTAGCTTTATGATATTGGTATAGATTGCAAATTGAATATATAACCTTGTAAAATAAAATTCGTCAGACGTGCTTTGTCTATAAGATATCTACTCGATCGTAATTGGTATACCTTTTTTGTAAACGAAGTTACAAATGCTCAAATTCGCTATGTAGGTTCCGCACAAGGAAAACGCATGCTATTATAATGCATAGCATTGCAGTTTTAAAGTCTAGAATATCACAATCCAATACCTAGATAATTGGCGTTTCTTCGAAGAGCCAAAGTGAACTTACGTCAGAAGTTGAATTGTTTAATGAGTTCAAACTCGAAGGTGGCCACATGGAATATTAATGGAAAATTATGGCAATATACTTAACTAGTGGGTATACTTAATGTTCATAATAAAATGTATAAGGTACCTATAATGGCGGGGCTACATTAGCGAGCTACGGCGAATATTCGGATTAACGCACAGATGTGGCCGGGTAGATCGATGCAACGCGGTAGTATTCGGGCGTATACGATGTTCTATCGGGGCACTGTCGGTAAACTAGCGCGAATCAAAGGGATTTGATGCGACAATATTCGCTTGGGTGGCTACACCTACGTCACTTCATTTTCGTCCAGACTTTGTATCGGGACAGACGTGCGTGTTTTTTTTGTACACTATGGACTGTAGTGTTGTTATGGATATCCATATCCGTAACCGAAACTATCGGATATCCGAAATAATTTAATATCCATAACCGTTACCGAAACCGATATTATTTTTTACCAATATCCATATCCATATCCATATCCGGATCCGAAATTATATATCCATAACATCCCTATTTAATAGTATATCACACTTCAAAATGAGTAGCTGTAAGAAAGAATTAATTGTATGACAGATTGCGAAACCTACAAGGTACAATAATTAAAGTCGAATATAATCTTATTTGTATTTCATTTTACAAAAATTAATATCCGTAACCGAAACTATCGGATAATCCGAAATAATTTAATATCCATAACCGTAACCGAAACCGATATTATTTTTTTACCAATATCCATATCCATATCCGGATCCGAAATTATATATCCATAACATCCCTTCTATGGAGTAGAGCAACGAAAAAGTGTAGGAGTTTATTCAGTTTTATGAAACAGAGAATATTATATGGGATCCTAGTAACACTGACCACAAAAAGAAGCATTTGGCACATGATGCGTGGATAATTAATTTACGGACATACAATGCAACGCCTCTACTTCCTCCATTTTGAATACGCATTAAATCGCCGACGGCGACAATCCGGCACGATAAATCTTCGCCCGCCAATGTAGACAAGAACATCGTGTATGCCCGTACACGATGCTTTTGGCGCGATAACGCGACACGAATCTTCGGACGCTACTGTAGCCCCGCCATAATAATTACTAGCTGTTGCCAGCGGCTGCGCCCGCTTGAATTTCGGTTTTTACGTATCCCGAGGGAACCATGGACATTTTTGGGATAATTGTCGTGTGTAATTAAAAAAAAGTGTCGTGGATTTTATGGAACTTTAAAAGATAATTCCGTCAACGCTTTACGCAGCGCACGCCACGTATCTAAGCTCTGTGTTTGCACAATTCCCCATTGATGTTCGGCTCCTATTCATGATAACGTTTTTTTTATTCTATACAAGTTAGTACTTGACTGCGATCTCACCTGATGGTAAGTGATGACGCAGCCTTAGATGTTATCGTACTTGGAAGGGGTAAGTAAATTTACCCCAACGGTTTCTACACAGCATCGCACCGGAACGCTAAATCACTTGGCGGTGCGTCTTTGCTGGTAGGGTGGTAACTAGCCACGGCCGAAGCCTCCCATCAGACCAGACCTGAGCCAATTTAGAAATTACGAAATTCCAAAGTGGCCCGTGGCAGGAATCGAACCCGCGACTTCCCACTCGAATCCGAGCGCGCCGCCACTGCGCCAAGGAGGTCGTCAAACGTAATGTTTTTTAGCCTATATTATCCTCCCTCGGTAAATTGACTATCCAACACAAAAATAAAATAAAAGTTTAACAAAAATAAAAACCGACTTCAAATAAAAAACGGAAAAATCTTTCCAAAAAACCAACTTCAAATGCCACTACAAAGAATGAAATAATTTTTAATGTACACCAATTCGAAGTCGGGCAATGTTTCGTTCAATCACTAATAGTCCTTCGTAATATACAACTTTATGTGCGAAGACAATTATCGAAAATACGAAGAACAATGAGGATCAGTAACGTTTTTAACTGACAATGCAGATTTATAGAGCTAAGAAATCCTTAACATACAGTGCAAAAATTTTTTTTCTACGACAAAAACTGAGGAAGTTATGAACAAATTCCTAGCGAAGTTCACTGACGGGCTGACGCGGTAGGCTGTGACGTCACACCAACGGTCGAAGCTAGTTAGCAGTTGGCAGCGATAAGGCGCGCGAGTGTTTCATTGTTTAATTGTGTCTTTAAAACAAATTAAGTGTTCGATTTGTATCTAATTCACTTTTCTAACTATGTATAAATATTGTATAGTGCCAAAATGTACAAATACTTCTTTTAAAACGCCCGAAAAACTCTTTTTAAAGGATAAAATAGATAGGTATCAAATCGCACTATTACATACGCACAAAGCTGCCTCGAAATGAGTGAATCAACGCGATTTTGATACTTTGATATCACAGATTACAATCTGTGTTTGATATAAAATTTTATATTTTGCCATTTATTTTATTAGAACGAAATAACTTAGTCGTTCTAAGATCCTTTTCGGAGGATATCAGGCAGGGGGCTAGGCGAAAAAAAGTGTTACTGATAATTATAACTTGATCATTATTGTTAGTCCGCCATATTCATTTAGTTGGTCGCAATTTCAAAGGTAATAAGACTTATGAGCAATATCTCGCTGCTCGCGATGCAATAAAACGGGGAAACAGGGCGTCGCCTGTTGGCCCGGCCCTGTTGCCCTGTTACGGTAACAGCGTGCGGTGTTGGTTACGGTAACATAACAGTGCGCGGTTTCGGTGACGGTAACAGTGTGCGGTGTCGGTTACGGTAACAGTGTGCGGTGTCGGTTACGGTAACAGTGTGTGGTGTCGGTTACGGTAACATAACAGTGTGCGGTGTCGGTTACGGTAACAGTGTGCGGTATCTATTACGGTATCAGTGCGGTGTCGATTACGGTTACAACGTGCGGTATCGGTTACGGTAACATAACAGTGTGCAGTGTCGGTTACGGTAACAGGATGTGGTGTCGGTTACGGTAACAGTGTGCGGTATCTATTACGGTAACAGTGTGCGTGTCGGTTACGGTAACTGTGTGCGGTGTCGGTTACGGTAACAGAAAACACCGACACCTCACACTGCCACCGTAACCGAAACCGCACACTGTTACCGTAACCGACACCACATCCTGTTACCGTAACCGACACTGCACACTGTTATGTTACCGTAACCGATACCGCACGTTGTAACCGTAATCGACACCGCACTGATACCGTAATAGATACCGCACACTGTTACCGTAACCGACACCGCACACTGTTATGTTACCGTAACCGACACCACACACTGTTACCGTAACCGACACCGCACACTGTTACCGTAACCGACACCGCACACTGTTACCGTCACCGAAACCGCGCACTGTTATGTTACCGTAACCAACACCGCACGCTGTTACCGTAACAGGGCAACAGGGCCGGGCCAACAGGCGACGCCCTGTTTCCCCGTTTTATTGCATCGCGAGCAGCGAGATATTGCTCATAAGTCTTATTACCTTTGAAATTGCGACCAACTAAATGAATATGGCGGACTAACAATAATGATCAAGTTATAATTATCAGTAACACTTTTTTTCGCCTAGCCCCCTGCCTGATATCCTCCGAAAAGGATCTTAGAACGACTAAGTTATTTCGTTCTAATAAAATAAATGACAAAATATAAAATTTTATATCAAACACAGATTGTAATCTGTGATATCAAAGTATCAAAATCGCGTTGATTCACTCATTTCGAGGCAGCTTTGTGCGTATGTAATAGTGCGATTTGATACCTATCTATTTTATCCTTTAAAAAGAGTTTTTCGGGCGTTTTAAAAGAAGTATTTGTACATTTTGGCACTATACAATATTTAAACATAGTTAGAAAAGTGAATTAGATACAAATCGAACACTTAATTTGTTTTAAAGACACAATTCAACAATGAAACACTCGCGCGCCTTATCGCTGCCAACTGCTAACTAGCTTCAACCGTTGGTGTGACGTCACACGCATTCGCGCGCCTTGAATTTAGGCAGCAGAAACCGCGTATGTTTAATACTTAATATCTTCGTAAGTAATTGTCCGATTTGGATAATTCAAAAAGGAATATCATTATTATGTCATAGAGAATAACGTAGATACTAGCTATATTGAATTTGCTATAACGTTACTGATCCTCATTAGTGATTGAACGAAACATTGCCCGACTTCGAATTGGTGTACATTAAAAATTATTTCATTCTTTGTAGTGGCATTTGAAGTTGGTTTTTTGGAAAGATTTTTCCGTTTTTTATTTGAAGTCGGTTTTTATTTTTGTTAAACTTTTATTTTATTTTTTGATTTTTAGTAGTCTGAAGTTCACTATTTTTTTTTAATATGGGTAGACCTACTGCTGCTCATGTGAGACAGGGCCGTTTTATTGAAACTCTACCTTCTTACGTAGTAACTGGTATAAATCGCACCTACATATTGATGAGTAGGTATAGTAAGTTGATTTTAAAGTTGTAGAAGAATATTTTTTGTTAATTTTTTATTTTAATTTTAAGTGGTCTGAAGTTCCTTATTTTTTCAATATGGGTAGACCTACTAAAGGGGCTGCTCTACCAAATCAACGCTGTGGATGAGTCTCGTGAAGTAGCGACATATGGTAGAACACCACCAGAGAACGTAATTCCCAAAGACGTCAATAGCTGTGGTGGTTTTCTGCCATTGATAAAAATTGGCGTCGAATCCCGCGTGATATTAAGACGCAACATCGTTATTTCAGAACGACTAGTGAATGGATGTTATGGGTATAATAAAAAAAATCAAATGGCCAGCTTTGAGGAGAGATCAATTAGAGGATGGAGAGCTACCAGAAGCCGTGTATGTCAAATTTGATGATGAATCTATTGGGCATAAGCTAAAAGATAGTGATGGTTGCATACCCATACCTCCATCTATTACTACTTACAATTCAGGCATTAAGAGGCTACGGAGATGTGGAGCGCCGAATGCTGCCTCTAATATTAAGCTGGGCGGTTACAGTCCATAAACTACAAGGCACCACCGTTGAGAGGGCTGTAATCGACCTTGGCAAAAAACTTTACTAAGGGCCAAATATATGTTGCCCTTAGTAGCGTTAAAAGTTTGGAAGGCATAGTCTTATCAGATTTGGACGCCAACAAATTATTAAATAGACCACATGACGAAAGATCATAACTAGACTTCGAAATCTGTCTTCCGGCAATGAAGGTCACATGTAATTATTGATTAAACATATAACGGATTAGCATTTAGTGACGTCACGCATGTTACACTCATGTTGCAATGCAACAACGAACGTAAGCGCATTGGAATTTGATTACAGATACCTAGTTAGAATTTCTGCCTGCAGGTCGCATCCTTACTGTAAGCCGTTAAGGAGGCCCGTTCCATTGATCATCATCATATTTGGTTACGGCAGTTACTTGACCACTTGACCATAACGACGTTATGGTAGGGAAATATCTGGATAGCCTATAAAAGATTCAGCTGAATATCGTTAATTTGCTCCTAAGAATTGAAGAGTTCCGTTATTTTGTCAGATATCCCATCATCAGAACCTAATCAAGTTTTCACCAAACCACCCTTGAAGTACATTCTTCCAAATAAAGCAATAATCATTGAAATCGGTTGGCGTATTATAGAGTTATTCATCTATTGTCGCGCAAGTACTTAATGAAAATTTAATACTTTATGGTTTTCTCATGGATACCATTATCAGAACTGGATAAAATTAAAATGGGACCACATGGGAAGCGTCAGCTTTCTAATAAAAAAAGAATCATCAAAATCGATTCGCCCAGTCAAAAGTTATGAGGTAACAAACATAAAAAAAAAAAAAACATACGCGTCGAATTGAGAACCTCCTCCTTTTTTGAAGTCGGTTAAAAAATCGGACCTGCATGTAGGTAGTTCCTGATATTAGCGTGTTTATAAACAAACAAACTCTTCTAACTCTTCTTAATGGAATAAAGTATAAAATAAAATGTAACCTAGGCATAATGGTAGCACAATGAAGATATAGAGTAGCTACATAATTTTATGAGTAGGTAATGTCTATACGTAAGTAACTATAATAATAACTAAGTATCACCTATCACCCTAACGACAAAGCAGCACCGCCAAAGGATTTATCAATCCGGTGCTATGCTGTATAGCGTATAGCAAGTATAAGCAACCGTTAGGGGGTTACATATCTCTAATTATTGTAGTGATATCTCCCATCACAGTCATGTAGTAGGTACCTAATGTATTGGTGCCATTTCTGTAGTGCAAAATATCTACACTTACGTGGCTACAAATTGTGCTCTCCTTTTCCATGGAAAACGTTTTGAAAAGAATTTTTAAAAACGTCAAATTAAATGAGAGATTTTGTACAATAGAATGGCACCATTAAGTATCTCTTTAATATAAATAAATAAATTATTATTTATAATTAGTTTATTAGATAGAAGTGTGATAGTAGCTAAACGTAAATTATTTCTCATTTAGTTAGGGTCTATCCACACAGCCTGGATTAGAGAGAAAGCGCAAACTCGACGCGCTTAGTGTGAAAATGTATAGTATGAAAAATAGTTTTACGAATCTATTTTGTATATATAATATTTATTCTATTTATTTATTTCTAAAGAAAACATTATTTTCTCCGCAAGGAACAATCTCGTATAGGAACACGAAAATTAAACTGTCGTTTTTAGTATTTTTCTCAACTTATCAGGTAAGTAGATCCTTGGGGGGCTCGCCAAGCAACCTCCACGAGTGCCCGAGTGCTACGGTGCCCCTCTGTAGCGCACGGGCCGGTGCTCCCTGGTAACGTCGGTTGATAACCGACGGCGAATAGCTTGGCCCGGCGGATAGGTGACGTTTCTTCGCGTGTCCCTCTGGGCCCCAGCAGAGGGCACAGTGTCGAAACGCACCAACCCCGGAGGAGGAAGAAAACCTCATTAAAAAATTACAGGCGGGGGCGGAAACGCCCACAAGTCCCTTCGGGGCACTACGAGGAAGACAACCTCGTAAAAAAATCACCGAAGTGGGCGGGAACGCTCGTCGAGAGGGATATTTACGGCGGCACATCCCTCTCGCAGGAGACGCGCCAGTTGCTGGGGTGCGAACACCTTCCTTCGGCGACCGGTGCCTGCCTGCGGGTGACGTACGTAAGGGGTTCTGGCGTCCGTCGCCTGTCCGACCTGTTCGGGACGCGCCTCCCAGGAGGGTCGGCAGCGGCCAGGCTTCCGGCAGCAGCGGCGGGGCCTGCTGCTTCGGTGGCGGGTCGAGGCCTGGTGGGAGCGCGGTGAATACGCAAGTGAATCCCGTACTCCCGCCAACGAGGTCCGTCGTGGCAAAGCACAGGTTTTAGTGGGTGCAAGCCCCACATAACCCCTCCGTGTCCCCTGACGGAGGGGTATGCGTCAGGCATTTCCTGTGGGTAAAAAAAAAAAACGGCCAAGTGCGAGTCGGACTCGCGCACCGAGGGTTCCGTACTCAAGAAGTACTGAAGCAAAACAATCAGGCATACTAATGTAGATGTAACACGACCAAAACTGTAACGACCAAAGACGTAAAACGGTAATAATTACCTTTGTTAATGAACCGCAAAACTAACTTTGTTTGTAGAGGTTTATTGTTAATATCAAAAACACTATGCTAGTTAGAGCATTGGCTATAGTTTTCCTGTAAAATATACGTAAATTCCTATTGACCATAATTATTTGAGATTTTTCGATTGGTAAACTCCGGAGATAAGGGGGGGAACGGTATTTTTTTAGACATTTTCCCCGATAAATCAAAAACTATCATGACTAAAAATAATTAAAAATCGTTTTTAGAATGTACAAAGTAAACCCTTTCATATGATACCCCACACAGTACAGTTATCTCACTTTTAAATTTCAACCCTCCGATTTTCCCCCCTTTTTAAATAAGAACAAAAATAATTTCCATTTTTTTTTATTCCAGTGTCATTGGGCCACTAATATACACAACTATTCCGAATTTCATATCGATAGCTCCGGTAGTTACTGAAATAATCGAGTGTGACGGACAGACAGACGGACAGACAGACAGACGGAGAAAGTCGCACCAAAAGGTTCCATTTTACCATTTTGGTACGGAACCCTAAAAAAGGTAAGTAAATCCTTGTTGGTATTTATGTTTAATTCGTAAAAGTAGGAAAAATTGTCGATAATTTTGTCGTTTCTTTGCACATCAAGTTTTTTAATACGAAGGACAATAATTAATGAATGAACAAAACATTGCCCGACTTCGAATTGGTGTAGGTACATTAAAAATTATTTCACTCTTTGTAGTGGCATTTGAAGTTGTTTTTTGGAAAGAATTTTCCATTTATTTATTTTTTGCTAGAAAGAATTTACATAATAGTCTTACGTATAAGTAGTAAAACGATCTTTTAATATCAAAAAGGTAATAATATATCAAAACACTGTTTGCCGGGTCATCTGGTGAACCTAAGGTTAGCCAAGCCTGTGTTATAAAAAAGCTATCTAAGTAATAACATTAAGTCAATGTCTAATAATTT
Organism: Coenonympha arcania; assembly: GCA_036785405.1. NCBI lineage: Eukaryota > Metazoa > Arthropoda > Insecta > Lepidoptera > Nymphalidae > Coenonympha > Coenonympha arcania. The sequence goes on along the minus strand of CM072067.1, from coordinate 17,079,541 downwards.
TTAAGATTATCAATTTTTGAAGAACATTATTTGCAGTCAAATCGGTTCTAGTAGAACGTGATAGAGTAACTAAAATCCAAATTCCGAAATTATGTAAAGCAGGGTTAGCAAAACGGCGACTCTTGTTGCGCGCTAAATTTTATTGCAGGCGAGTTTCCATAAATAATGTTGTTGTTTCGTAGTAATTACCTAGGTACTAGAAGAATATACCATTTATCACTACGATTAGGTATAACTTAAACAGTAGGTAATAATAATCAAAATATCTGTGATAGTCCATTGCTAACAGTTAACACCCGACTCTCGAAGTGGACTCGGGGTTCGAATTAAGTATGTACGAAAAGTTGTAATAATGACATTTTTGAAAAAAGCAAGTGCAGAAGTACAAGCCACTTCTTCTCGGTGCAAACCTTCTTTCCGAACTCAGCGGTAGAGTTATGATTTTTATAGGAGCCAGTTAATTAGGCCTAATGTAAAAGATTTTCATTTTAAATCCCAGAGCCACACGTCCGACTTTTCTGAATCATGAGCATTTTAGGAAACGAAATATTACTTGCTTGCTTGAATTCACCACAATGATCTCCAAGATTTTTTTATTATTCAATATAGGCAATCGAGCGTAACTTGACCTCTCACCTGATGGAAAGTTACCTAGAAGATGTCATTCACTCTGTTTTTAAAGGTACCCAGGTCGTAAGATGCGGAAAGCACAGATTTCGAGAGAGCATTCCAAACCTTAGCCATGCTTACGTACCTACTAAAAAATGAAGAAGCCAACCGCTTTGTGCGTGGTGGTCTAGCGATGACATAAAAGCCCGCCCGGTGTATTGCGGTGCGGTGGAAATATGGTGAGGGTAGGACCAGATCAAACAGCTCCTGAGGACACTCCCGAAATAATTATATCCTTTAAAAAACCGTCACGCTCGCCACCTTGCAGCGATGCTCTAAACTATGAAGCTTCGCCACAAGCGGCGAGACTTCGCCCATGAGTCTCCTAGCCCGACGATGTGCGAAGAATACCAACCCACACTTCACACTCGACTAAGTAGCATGGCTGGGATTCAGTGGGAGACCGCGGGTTCATTTCCCGCCACGTGTTATCTTTGGGATTATATAATTTCTAAATTGTTCTGATGAGAGATTTCGGTTGCAAATAGTTATCCACTATACTATACTTTCCAGGGGATTAAGTTTTCTGATGCGATGCTGAGTAAGGAATCGTTGGGGGTCTTATCATTTGAAGATCGGCAGTTAAATGATAATATGAACTCTCGGTAATCGCGAACCTATAGGAACGAATTACGACGCTATTAAATATTTTTTTTGATTATTATTTTCATGACGCAAATCATAACCATAATCGTAAGATTCCGGATGAAGCGTCTATTTGTTGTTTATGTACTTGCTTGCATACGACTTAACATTTTTTGCGTCTCAGAGTCTCAGTCAGATTCGGCCTTCGAATTAGCCTTTGAACGTTTGTGCCGGTTCGGTGGTATTTGACCACACCATAAAGGGCAAGGGAAAACCCAGAATCGAGTGGCCGTAGATGGGTTTTCTTTTTGTCCTCCTCGCTCTTACGAATACGTTAGTTAGTGTGTACGACAGGCAGCATTGTAGAAATATATCACGGAAAATTGATGTTTACCTATTGACTAAAAATACTATTAAAAAAATTCGTTGTTTTTTTTGAAAAGTACGTTCAACTGAACTTTTTTTGAACAGAACTTTTCAACAAAATCGTTTTAGTAGGGAAGCCCAAGGGGGAAATTTTGGTAGCTACTCGAGCGTCGTGGGGACCTATTGGATTGTAAATATTAGATGCTTCATCTTGATGTGCTTGTTGTCCTGACACAACGATAAGAAACCTCAGGGTACAGGCATTGGAACGATCTACGTAAACCTTTTTCATACACGCAAACAGTAGCGCCATCTGTACAATTCTATAGGTGGCTGCTGAGTGAACTATAACGTGGCTTTACTGTTGGTGGCAAAACAAGCATTTTTTGGCACCGATAAACTTGTCGACGGCGTCAGTTATAAGCCGACCGCAGTATTTTTTATGAACCGCGGTTCACATCACAGATCGCTAAACTAAAAATCGCTGAAGGCCTGAAAGTTCCAACGTTGAAGGTAGTCAAATAAAAATCAACTTCGTACAACACAATAAAATGTATTTGTTCAATAAATGCGACATCTTTCTTATAACATCGTGGTACTAAGTAACATGGTCAAGCTGCCATCACTTCATACAGGCAGACAGGCGGGCCCGAAATAAGGGCTGGCTACAATCGGTCGGCGTCAGTCGCATAATCGGCTATGATTCAGTCACAACTGTACTTACACATCATTATAGAAAGATTATACTAAACTAGTAGGGCGCGTGGGGGCGCGGGCCACATGTGGCCCGCGTGCTGTCTTCCCCCCTATTTGCCTTACAACTTTAGTCCCTTCAACATTCCCCATACATTTTCTATGAAAAAAATAAATTCCGCCATTTTGAATTTTTTTCCAATCCATCCAATAGACCTTCGGCTCCTGATCACTTCTTTCCGAGAAACCGTTCTTCCATCTTTTATACTTTCCGAGATATCGACAAAATTCGAACGGCGGCTATTTTGAATCCGCCATTTTGAAATTTTTTCCAGCTCACTGCCAATTGGATGACGTTTCGAATGACATTTGGTCGAGCACCCCCCACCTATCTTTGATACCCTGGCTGTGCTCTTCACCTGTCTCCGAAATCCTCACTCATCAGCTCTCTCCGTATTTTTCCTCCGAATGAATTTTTTTCTTTTATGCGACACCATCCTTGAAAAAAATTTTTTCATACAAAATTGTTCAGGAGAGGTGATCAATGAGTGAGTCAGTCAGTCAATCAGTGAATCAGCACGAGTAGCTATATATTTAGTAACTAGTAGGGCGCGTGGGGGCGCGGGCCACATGTGGCCCGCGTGCTGTCTTCCCGTCCATAAAAAATCCCTTCAACATTCGACATACATTTTTCTATGAAAAAATAAATTCCGCCAATTTGGTTTTTTTTTTCTACCCGTCGAATAGACCTTTGGGGCCTGATCACTTCTTGTCAAGAAACCGTTCTTCCATCTTTTATACTTTCCTAGATATCGACGAAATTCGTTTGGCGGCCATTTTGAATCCGCCATTTTGAAATTTTTTTCAGCTCACTACCAATAATATGACGTTCCAAATGACATTTGGTCGAGCACCCCCCACCTATTTTCAATACCCTTGGCTGTGCTCTTCATCAGTCTTCGAAATCCTCAATCATCAGCTCTCTCCATATTTTTGTTCTTAATGATTTTTTCCCGTCTATATGACAGTATACGTCAAAAAAATTTTTTTCATACAAAATTGTTCAGGAGAGGTGATCAATGAGTGAGTGAATCAGCACGAGTAGCTATATATTTATTAACTAGTAGGGCGCGTGGGGGCGCGGGCCACATGTGGCCCGCGTTCTGTCTTCCCGCCCATAAAAAATCCTTTCAAAATTCCCCATACATTTTCTATGAAAAAATAAATTCCGGCATTTTGAATTTTTTTCCATCCATCTGATAGATCTTTGGGTCCTGATCACTTCTTGTCAAGAAACCGTTCTTCCATCTTTCATACTTTCCGAGATATCGACAAAATTCGAACGGCGGCCATTTTGAATCCGCCATTTTGAAATTTTTTTCAGCTCACTGCCAATTGGATGACGTTCCGAATGACATTTGGTCGAGCACCCCCCACCTATCTTCGATACCTTGGCTGTGCTCTTCATCAGTCTTCGAAATCCTCAATCATCAGCTCTCTCCATATTTTTGTTCTTAATGATTTTTTTCCTTCTATACGAAATGGTCATTGAAAAAAAAATTTTTCATACAAAATTGTTCAGGAGAGGTGATCAATGAGTCAGTGAGTGAATCAGCACAAAGAGCTATATATATATTAATTATTAATAACTAGTAGGATGCGTGGAGGCGCGGGCCACATGTGGCCCGCGTGCGGTCTTCCCCCTATTTGCCTTTCAACCTTAAGTTTCTTCAACATTCCCCATACATTTTCTATGGAAAAATAAATTCCACCATTTTGAATTTTTTTTCTGTCCATCGAATAGATCTTTGGGCCCTGATCACTTCTTGTCAAGAAACCGTTCTTCCGTCTTTTATACTTTCCGAGATATCGACGAAATTCGTTTGGCGGCCCTTTTGAATCCGCCATTTTGAAATTTTTTTCAGCTCACTGCCAATTGGATGACGTTTCAAATGACATTTGGTCGAGCACCCCCCACCTATCTTCGATACCCTGGCCGTGCTCTTCACCCGTCTTCGAAATCCTCAATCATCAGCTCTCTCCGTATTTTTCCTCTTCATGAATTTTTCCCCTCTATACGACATCATCCTTGAAAAAAAAATTTTTCATACAAAATTGTTCAGGAGAGGTGATCAATGACCCAATCAGCACGAGTAGCTATATATATATTAACTAGTAGGGCGCGTGGGGGCGCGGGCCACATGTGGCCCGCGTGCTGTCTTCCCGCCTTTAAAAAAATCCCTTTAAAAATCCCCATTCATTTTGTATGAAAAAATAAATTCCGCCATTTTGATTTTTTTTTCTATCCATCGAATAGACCTTCGGGTCCTGATGACTTCTTGTCAAGAAACCGTTTTTCCATCTTTTATACTTTCCGAGCTAACGGCGAAATTCAAATGGCGGCCATTTTGAATCCGCCATTTTGAATTTTTTTTCAGCTCACTGCCAATTGGATGACGTTTCAAATGACATTTGGTCGAGCACCCCCCACCTATCTTGAATACCCTTTCTGTGCTCTTCACCCGTCTTCGAAATCCTCAATCATCAGCTCTCTCCGTATTTTTCCTCCGAATGAATTTTTTTCTTCTATACGACCTCATTCACGAAAAAAAAAATTTTCATACAAAATTGTTCAGGAGAGGTGATCAATCAGTCAGTCAATCAGTCAGTGAATCAGCACGAGTAGCTATATATATAGTAACTAGTAGGGCGCGTGGGGGCGCGGGCCACATGTGGCCCGCGTGCTGTCTTCCCCTCTATTTGCCTTCCCACTTTTAGTCTCTTCAATACTCCCATACATTTTCTATGAAAAAATAAATTCAGCCATTTTGGTTTTTTTTTCTGTCCATCGAATAGACCTTCGGGTCCTGATCACTTCTTGTCAAGAAACCGTTCTTCTATCTTTTATACTTTCCGAGATATCGACAAAATTCGAACGGCGGCCATTTTGAATCCGCCATTTTGAAATTTTTTCCAGCTCACTGCCAATTGGATGACGTTTCGAATGACATTTGGTCGAGCACCCCCCACCTATCTTTAATACCCTGGCTGTGCTCTTCACCCGTCTCCGAAATCCTCAATCATCAGCTCTCTCCGTATTTTTCCTCTTCATGAATTTTTCCCCTCTATACGACATCATCCTTGAAAAAAAATTTTTTCATACAAAATTGTTCAGGAGAGGTGATCAATGACCCAATCAGCACAAGCAGCTATATATATATTAACTAGTAGGGTGCGTGTGGGCGCGGGCCACATGTGGCCCGCGTGCCGTCTTCCCCCCTATTTGCCTCCCAACTTTTAGTCTCTTCAACATTCGCCATACATTTTCTATGAAAAAAATGAAGTCCGCCATTTTGAATTTTTTTTCTTTTCATCGAATAGACCTTCGGGTCCTGATCAACTCTTGTCAAGAAACCGTTCTTCCATCTTTTATACTTTCCGAGATATCGACGAAATTCGAATGGCGGCCATTTTGAATCCGCCATTTTGAATTTTTTTTCAGCTCACTGCCAATTGGATGACGTTTAAATGACATTTGGTCGAGCACCCCCCACCTATCTTCAATACCCTGACTGTGCTCTTCACCCGTCTTCGAAAACCTCAATCAACAGCTCTCTCCATATTTTTGTTCTTAATGAATTTTTCCCCTTTATACGAAACGATCAGTAAAAAAAAATTTTTTCATACAAAATTGTTCAGGAGAGGTGATCAATCAGTCAGTGGCCAATCAGCACGAGTAGCTATATATATAGTAAAGACCGCTTACAGGCAATGACATTTTAGTAAAAATCACCCCTAGGAGCTAAGGTAATAATATAAAATGCCCGTATACCCCCTGCCCGTATGAAACGATTACATACCTAATAATACTAACATATCGATTATGATTTCTACAGGATACACAAGAATATGATCATTGGCGCCACCATAGCTACGTGGAACACTTGTAACTAAGTTATATTAGATATATTTTATTATTTATCAATTCCATTTGTTTTGTTCTTACATCGACTTACATTAGTAACCTACGACTAGATGAAGAGGTAAAGTAGTTCTCGAGTAAATAATGGGAAGAATAAAAAGGGGGGAAGGAATTAAAGAGAAGTAGAGTACTTTTGGTATAACACTATTAATATAGTCCTTACAGCCGACGCCATCATGCATTTTCACAAACGATTCATGTTGAATGAAGAAATCAAGATAGCGACAGACCATAGACAAATTCCTTACAAATTTTCAAACCCTTAGCAAAACAACGTTTCTGTGTCTAACCTAAACAAAATTTTTGGTTCCGACGATGACGCGCTCCACTCTGTCAACTCCATACAAATCAAATGAAACATAAACGATTTTGACAGAGTGGCGCGCGCCTTCGTGAATTGAAATATCTATAACGTGCCGCCCTCATACTCCTCCTCAGTGACATACAATATAATAACATATATGTATCAAGTATACATTTATACAATATAATTACATTTAGATACATCCAACATTTATATACTCATCTTATTCGTACTAATATTATATTACGTTAGGGCCATAATGAATTGTCTTTCAAAGTATCTAACCGTGTGATTATTCGTCCAAGATCTAACCATTATACATTCGACAAGGTCTTTAAACTAAAGATTTTTCACCAATTTTTCTCGAAAATAAATAGTACATTTCAATATAAGTGCGGAAAGTTTGTCATTTCTTTACGAGTTCCGGTTTGTTGACCTAAGCCGCAGGCGAGTGTCAACTATAAGGACGAGTAAAAAATTACAATTCCGCACGTGCAATGAACGACTTTTTTTAATACATTTGCGAAAAAAAAATGGTTTTACGTGTTAGCCTGCTCCGTGTTTGCATGCCATGTTCGTGTTCATGCGCTCCTGGTGCGCCCGCTCCGGTGCCGCGTAGGAGGAAAACACAAAAGCACTAGTGCGGAAAAGAATAACTTTGCGCACGCTAAACACACGTGGAAATGTCAACTTTTTGAGCAAATGTATTAAAAAAAATATTTTCGAGACCAATTTGTTTAGCTTCGGAAGTCGCGGTTTGGTTCGCGGTCTGCAACCGGCTAAAACCACAGATAAGTAAAACTTATCTGTGGCTAAAACCCTGTCCTGGGGGCCTACAACCATGTCTTAAAGCAGTATTATTGTAATATTGTTTTGACATTTTTATACAATGTCAGTATGAAAATTTTTATTAGTATTTTTGTAATATTGTTTTGACATTTTTATACAATGTCAGTATAAAATTTTTAAACAATATTACAATAATACTTCTTTAAGACATGGTGGTAGGCCCCCTGTTCTTGTTTTGGCGATATTTTATGTATAACGGCCTAGTATAACGGTTATTTATATAATACATTTTTCAGCATCCTCTATGGATCTTATGAACGAATACTATAATAGTGGGGTTTTCGTGTTAGTATTTACTCTTAGTAAAATAAACTATACCGTTGTTTCTTTTTCGCTTAGAACACACAAATGTTAGTTACTAATAAATAACAAACATCAGAAAATTCCAATTTAAAAATTAATTATTAAATAAAATATAACAGCATTGTGCATCTTTGGTTTTGTGCAGTTTGACATCAATCCCATATTGATAATGATGTACAGGGGCCCAAACACCAACTCTTATAGCAGTACTAGCAGATACCCGCGGCTTCGCCCGCGTAAATTTTAGTTTTCGTATTAATCGTTTTAGTATTAATCCAGGATAAAATCTATCTCCTTTCCGAATTTCAGTCATATCAGGTCAGTAAGTGCAGCGTAAAGTAGTAATTTTCACGCGTGAATATCAATTTTTCAGTTTTCCCGCAAAAACCATGGATTTTTCCGGGATGAAAAGTAGCCTTTTTATTAACCCAGGATATCATCTATCTCCATTCCAAATTTCAGCCAAATCCGTCTTGTACTTGCGGCGTGATGATTTTTTCCGCGTGAATTTTGGTTTTTAACTAATCCCACGGGAACCATGGATTTTCCCGGGATGAAAAGTAGCTTATGTGTTAACCCAAGATGCAATTTATCGCCATTCCAAATTTGAGCCAAATCGGCTCAGTAGTTGCGGCGTGAAGGAGTATTGAAGCTTGGTAAAATACGAACTTTGGAGCCCCGTTTCAACCCTTTAGGGGAGGAATTTTGAAAAATACTTTCTTAGTGCACCCCTAGACCTCATAAGGAACCTGTGTGCCAAATTTGAAGTCTCTAGACCCAGCGGTTTGGGCTGTGCGTTGATATGTCAGTGAGTGAGTGAGTCAGTATCTTCTTTGATATACCATGAAATTTTCCGGGATGAAAAGTAGCCTATGTATTAATCCAGGATAAAATCTATCTCTTTTCCAAATTTCAGTAATATCAGGTCAGTAAGTGCAGCATAAAGTAGTATTTTTCACGCGTGAACATCAATTTTTCAGTTTTCCCGCGAAAACCATGGATTTTTCCGGGATAAAAAGTGGGCTTTTACTTACCCAGGATATCATCTATCTCCAATCCAAATTTCAGCCAAATCGATCTTGTCCTTGCGCCTTGAAGATTTTTTTCCGCGTGAATTTCGGTTTTTAACTAATCCCACGGGAACCATGGATTTTCCCAGGATGAAAAGTAGTTTATGTGTTAACCCAAGATGCAATTTATCGCCATTCCAAATTTGAGCCAAATCGGTTCATTAGTTGCTGCGTGAAGGAGTATCGAAGCTTGGTAAAATACGAACTTTGGAGCCCCGTTTCACCCCTTTAGGGGAGTAATTTTGAAAAATCTTTTCTTAGTGCACCCCTAGGCCTCATAAGGAACCTATGTGCCAAATTTGAAGTTTCTAAACCCAGCAGTTTGGGCTTTGCGTTGATATGTCAGTGAGTGAGTTAGTCAGTATCTTCTTTGATATACCATGAAATTTTCCAGGATGAAAAGTAGCCTATGTATTAATCCAGGATAAAATCTATCTCCTTTCCGAATTTCAGTCATATCAGGTCAGTAAGTGCAGCGTAAAGTAGTATTTTTCACGCGCGAATATCAATTTTTCAGTTTTCCCGCGAAAACCCCGGATTTTTCCGGGATAAAAAGTACCCTTTTTATTAACCCAGGATATCATCTATCTCCATTCCAAATTTCAGCCAAACCGGTCTTGACTTGCGGCGTGAAGATTTTTTTTCGCGTGAATTTCTATTTTTAACTAATCCCACGGGAACCATGGATTTTCCCGGGATGAAAAGTAGCTTATGTGTTAACCCAAGATGCAATTTATCGCCATTCCAAATTTGAGCCAAATCGGTTCAGTAGTTGCGGCGTGAAGGAGTATCGAAGCTTGGTAAAATACGAACTTTGGAGCCCCGTTTCACCCCTTTAGGGGGGAATTTTGAAAAATCCTTTCTTAGTGCACCCCCAGACCTCATAATAAATCTGTGTGCCAAATTTGAAGTCTCTAGACCCAGCGGTTTGGGCTGTGCGTTGATATGTCAGTGAGTGCGTGAGTCAGAATCTTCTTTGATATACTATGAAATTTTCCGGGATGAAAAGTAGCCTATGTATCAATCCAGGATAAAATCTATCTCCTTTCCGAATTTCAGTCATATCAGGTCAGTAAGTGCAGCGTAAAGTAGTATTTTTCACGCGTGAATATCAATTTTTCAATTTTCCCGCATAAACCATGGATTTTTCCGGGATGAAAAGTAGCCTTTTTATTAACCCAGGATATCATCTATCTCCATTCCAAATTTCAGCCAAACCGGTCTTGACTTGCGGCGTGAAGATTTTTTTTCGCGTGAATTTCTATTTTTAACTAATCCCACGGGAACCATGGATTTTCCCGGGATGAAAAATAGCTTATGTGTTAACCCAAGATGCAATTTATCGCCATTCCAAATTTGAGCCAAATCGGTTCAGTAGTTGCGGCGTGAAGGAGTATCGAAGCTTGGTAAAATACGAACTTTGGAGCCCCGTTTCACCCCTTTAGGGGGGAATTTTGAAAAATCCTTTCTTAGTGCACCCCCAGACCTCATAATAAATCTGTGTGCCAAATTTGAAGTCTCTAGACCCAGCGGTTTGGGCTGTGCGTTGATATGTCAGTGAGTGCGTGAGTCAGAATCTTCTTTGATATACTATGAAATTTTCCGGGATGAAAAGTAGCCTATGTATCAATCCAGGATAAAATCTATCTCCTTTCCGAATTTCAGTCATATCAGGTCAGTAAGTGCAGCGTAAAGTAGTATTTTTCACGCGTGAATATCAATTTTTCAATTTTCCCGCATAAACCATGGATTTTTCCGGGATGAAAAGTAGCCTTTTTATTAACCCAGGATATCATCTATCTCCATTCCAAATTTCAGCTAAATCGGTCTTGTACTTCCGGCGTGAAGATTTTTTTCCGCGTGAATTTCGGTTTTTAACTCATCCCACGGGAACCATGGATTTTCCCGGGATGAAAAGTAGCTTATGTGTTAACCCAAGATGCAATTTATCTTCATTTCAAATTTGAGCCAAATCGGTTCAGTAGTTGCGGCGTGAAGGAGTATTGAAGCTTGGTAAAATACGAACTTTGGAGCCCCGTTTCACCCCTTTAGGGGGGGAATTTTGAAAAATCCTTTCTTAGTGCACCCCTAGGCCTCATAAGGAACCTATGTGCCAAATTTGAAGTTTCTAAACCCAGCAGTTTGGGCTTTGCGTTGATATGTCAGTGAGTGAGTTAGTCAGTATCTTCTTTGATATACCATGAAATTTTCCAGGATGAAAAGTAGCCTATGTATTAATCCAGGATAAAATCTATCTCCTTTCCGAATTTCAGTCATATCAGGTCAGTAAGTGCAGCGTAAAGTAGTATTTTTCACGCGCGAATATCAATTTTTCAGTTTTCCCGCGAAAACCCCGGATTTTTCCGGGATAAAAAGTACCCTTTTTATTAACCCAGGATATCATCTATCTCCATTCCAAATTTCAGCCAAACCGGTCTTGACTTGCGGCGTGAAGATTTTTTTTCGCGTGAATTTCTATTTTTAACTAATCCCACGGGAACCATGGATTTTCCCGGGATGAAAAATAGCTTATGTGTTAACCCAAGATGCAATTTATCGCCATTCCAAATTTGAGCCAAATCGGTTCAGTAGTTGCGGCGTGAAGGAGTATTGAAGCTTGATAAAATACGAACTTTGGAGCCCCGTTTCACCCCTTTAGGGGGGGAATTTTGAAAAATCCTTTCTTAGTGCACCCCTAGACCTCATAAGGAACCTGTGTGCCAAATTTGAAGTCTCTAGACCCAGCGGTTTGGGCTGTGCGTTGATATGTCAGTCAGTGTCTTCTTTTATATATTTAGATTATTGTAAAATTGTTTTGACATTTTCATACAATGTCAGTATGAAAATTTTAAAACAATATTACAATAATACTGCTATAAAGAGTAGGTGGTACGGCCCACGCCGGCAAACTTCTTGAGCTTGAAGTGACGTAGTGGGGGAAAGTTAGCGCACGCGACTCTCCGCCGACGCGCCACCACTTACCACCAAAAGTATCTAAAATTCGCTTGTGCGTAATCAAGGTCATATACCCAAGCAGTTTGCCGTGTACTGTAAAGAAACCTCCGTGGGGTCGTCTGAGTTATATAGATTTAACCGATTGTCAAAAGATGTTAATTAAAAAAATTAAAACTTAAAAAATAATTTAACAACGCTGTGATTCAAGACGCTGCGTTGGAGTTTTCTGGTCTTTGAGAATCCGACTCAGTGCCGCCTGTATTGTGGATCCAAACAGAGTTTTAAAACTAAATGTTTTCGCTGTTTTTAAACTAACATCTTTTGACATGTAACTTGAAGGGTACAGGCAAAGAATAGGGCATGTTACAATATTTACTTTTTCCATTCCCTATTGACACACTATGGGGTCCCACGAGGATTTCGTTACACAGTGTATAAATATATGTAATATCAATTACAATTTTACTTGTGCTTATACTATAAATTTAAACATCAATCGATTTATAGTCTTATTTCTTTGGTTTTGATTAAATGAAGTAAGTATTTAAAGTGTTTTTTTTAAAAGCTTAAAGCTTTAAAAGGTAAAAAACCCTTAAATCTTTTTTCTTCTTTCATCTTTTTGAAGATTACCATGCACTCAAAATAACATAATCATTTTGATTCGTTGCTAACGATATATCATATGAGTGAAATTAGACTCAATTTACACCGCCGCGGAATGGAATGGAAGCGACTTTTTGCAACGAACTTCTACATAGCATAATGAACTTTATGACAATTGAATAACATACCAATTAAATAACAGCCAAAAAAAAACGCGCGTCTTCCGGGGAATTCTCGCGCATTCTCGAGAATTCCCCTAGCTACTGTTGGCCTCTGTAGGTAAACTGCTATAAACTTGACCCCCCTGATGGTTTGCGGGACGCGGGGCGGGAGCCGCTCAACCAATCAGCAAGTCCGTCGCTGACGCACTTGTTACAGCCAATCGCATCACCCGCCCCGCGTCCCGCAGACCATCAGAAGGGTCAAGTTTATAGCAGTTTACCTACAGAGGCCAACAGTAGCTAGGGGAATTCTCGAGAATGCGCGAGAATTCCCCGGAAGACACGCGATTTTTTTTATCTCTTATTTAATTTGTATGTTATTCAATTGTCATAAGTTCATTATGCTGTAGAATCTGTGGAATCCGCGGGAAATGACGCAAACGGGAAACCGCACTGCTGTGTGCGATGCCAAGCGTTTACGGAACAATCGCTGGACACTCGAGCATTCCAGCGAATTCGCGCGCCTTCTCACGTCATGATCCATTCCGTTCTATTCCGCCGTGGTATAAGGCTAAGGGCCTTCAGTTTTTAGCCCGACCTATTTTAATTCTGAACGCAGATACTATGTATTAGTAGCATGTGTATACGCGCAGTCGTCACGCAGTCGGTGGCACGCTTCAGAGCAGCGCGCAGCGGCCGAACAGCCGCCGCCGTCGCCGCTGCTTCTCCTCCTGCTGCGGATGGTTGCGGATGATGCGCACCAGCTGGGGACCGACACATCACCCATCAACATCATCACATAATGAAGAATATTCATTGAAGTGTAAACTTCTATAAACGCAATGGAATTTTCAATCGACTTCAAAAAAAGGAGGAGGTATTTTTTGTTACCTCAAAACTTTTGACTACGTGATTCAATTTTGATGATTCTTTTTTTATTAGAAAGCTGACGCTTCCCATGTGGTCCCATTTCAATTTAGTCCAGGGGCCATACCACCAACTCTTAAAGCAGTATTATTGTAATATTGTTTTAAAATTTCCATACTGACATTGTATGAAAATTTCAAAACAATATAACAATAATACTGCTTTAAGATATGGTGGTAAAGCCCCAGTTCTGATAATGGTATTCATGAGAAAACCATATCTTAAATTTTTTATTAGAAAGGCTGTATTCAACAGTAGTTTGAAGAGAGTTGAATTCGGTTTTTTTTATTAATTAAGTAACATATAATTATTGAGATGGACATCATTGAACTTGTTATAACGCAGGAGCGTCACGCTTTGAACCCGAAGTGTTCTTATTCTGTAAATTCATAATAGGCTTGTTGTATTACCTCGTGGAACGCCGCGTCGATGTTGAGCGGCGGCTCCTTGGCGCTGGTCTCGATGTAGGGCGCGCTCAGCTGCCGCGCCAGCTCCCGGCCCGCGTCCTCGCTCACCACGCGCAGGTGCACCGGGTCCACCTTGTTGTATTACCTCGTGGAACGCCGCGTCGATGTTGAGCGGCGGCTCCTTGGCGCTGGTCTCGATGTAGGGCGCGCTCAGCTGCCGCGCCAGCTCCCGGCCCGCGTCCTCGCTCACCACGCGCAGGTGCACCGGGTCCACCTTGTTGTATTACCTCGTGGAACGCCGCGTCGATGTTGAGCGGCGGCTCCTTGGCGCTGGTCTCGATGTAGGGCGCGCTCAGCTGCCGCGCCAGCTCCCGGCCCGCGTCCTCGCTCACCACGCGCAGGTGCACCGGGTCCACCTTGTTGTATTACCTCGTGGAACGCCGCGTCGATGTTGAGCGGCGGCTCCTTGGCGCTGGTCTCGATGTAGGGCGCGCTCAGCTGCCGCGCCAGCTCCCGGCCCGCGTCCTCGCTCACCACGCGCAGGTGCACCGGGTCCACCTTGTTGTATTACCTCGTGGAACGCCGCGTCGATGTTGAGCGGCGGCTCCTTGGCGCTGGTCTCGATGTAGGGCGCGCTCAGCTGCCGCGCCAGCTCCCGGCCCGCGTCCTCGCTCACCACGCGCAGGTGCACCGGGTCCACCTTGTTGTATTACCTCGTGGAACGCCGCGTCGATGTTGAGCGGCGGCTCCTTGGCGCTGGTCTCGATGTAGGGCGCGCTCAGCTGCCGCGCCAGCTCCCGGCCCGCGTCCTCGCTCACCACGCGCAGGTGCACCGGGTCCACCTTGTTGTATTACCTCGTGGAACGCCGCGTCGATGTTGAGCGGCGGCTCCTTGGCGCTGGTCTCGATGTAGGGCGCGCTCAGCTGCCGCGCCAGCTCCCGGCCCGCGTCCTCGCTCACCACGCGCAGGTGCACCGGGTCCACCTTGTTGTATTACCTCGTGGAACGCCGCGTCGATGTTGAGCGGCGGCTCCTTGGCGCTGGTCTCGATGTAGGGCGCGCTCAGCTGCCGCGCCAGCTCCCGGCCCGCGTCCTCGCTCACCACGCGCAGGTGCACCGGGTCCACCTTGTTGTATTACCTCGTGGAACGCCGCGTCGATGTTGAGCGGCGGCTCCTTGGCGCTGGTCTCGATGTAGGGCGCGCTCAGCTGCCGCGCCAGCTCCCGGCCCGCGTCCTCGCTCACCACGCGCAGGTGCACCGGGTCCACCTTGTTGTATTACCTCGTGGAACGCCGCGTCGATGTTGAGCGGCGGCTCCTTGGCGCTGGTCTCGATGTAGGGCGCGCTCAGCTGCCGCGCCAGCTCCCGGCCCGCGTCCTCGCTCACCACGCGCAGGTGCACCGGGTCCACCTTGTTGTATTACCTCGTGGAACGCCGCGTCGATGTTGAGCGGCGGCTCCTTGGCGCTGGTCTCGATGTAGGGCGCGCTCAGCTGCCGCGCCAGCTCCCGGCCCGCGTCCTCGCTCACCACGCGCAGGTGCACCGGGTCCACCTTGTTGTATTACCTCGTGGAACGCCGCGTCGATGTTGAGCGGCGGCTCCTTGGCGCTGGTCTCGATGTAGGGCGCGCTCAGCTGCCGCGCCAGCTCCCGGCCCGCGTCCTCGCTCACCACGCGCAGGTGCACCGGGTCCACCTTGTTGTATTACCTCGTGGAACGCCGCGTCGATGTTGAGCGGCGGCTCCTTGGCGCTGGTCTCGATGTAGGGCGCGCTCAGCTGCCGCGCCAGCTCCCGGCCCGCGTCCTCGCTCACCACGCGCAGGTGCACCGGGTCCACCTTGTTGTATTACCTCGTGGAACGCCGCGTCGATGTTGAGCGGCGGCTCCTTGGCGCTGGTCTCGATGTAGGGCGCGCTCAGCTGCCGCGCCAGCTCCCGGCCCGCGTCCTCGCTCACCACGCGCAGGTGCACCGGGTCCACCTTGTTGTATTACCTCGTGGAACGCCGCGTCGATGTTGAGCGGCGGCTCCTTGGCGCTGGTCTCGATGTAGGGCGCGCTCAGCTGCCGCGCCAGCTCCCGGCCCGCGTCCTCGCTCACCACGCGCAGGTGCACCGGGTCCACCTTGTTGTATTACCTCGTGGAACGCCGCGTCGATGTTGAGCGGCGGCTCCTTGGCGCTGGTCTCGATGTAGGGCGCGCTCAGCTGCCGCGCCAGCTCCCGGCCCGCGTCCTCGCTCACCACGCGCAGGTGCACCGGGTCCACCTTGTTGTATTACCTCGTGGAACGCCGCGTCGATGTTGAGCGGCGGCTCCTTGGCGCTGGTCTCGATGTAGGGCGCGCTCAGCTGCCGCGCCAGCTCCCGGCCCGCGTCCTCGCTCACCACGCGCAGGTGCACCGGGTCCACCTTGTTGTATTACCTCGTGGAACGCCGCGTCGATGTTGAGCGGCGGCTCCTTGGCGCTGGTCTCGATGTAGGGCGCGCTCAGCTGCCGCGCCAGCTCCCGGCCCGCGTCCTCGCTCACCACGCGCAGGTGCACCGGGTCCACCTTGTTGTATTACCTCGTGGAACGCCGCGTCGATGTTGAGCGGCGGCTCCTTGGCGCTGGTCTCGATGTAGGGCGCGCTCAGCTGCCGCGCCAGCTCCCGGCCCGCGTCCTCGCTCACCACGCGCAGGTGCACCGGGTCCACCTTGTTGTATTACCTCGTGGAACGCCGCGTCGATGTTGAGCGGCGGCTCCTTGGCGCTGGTCTCGATGTAGGGCGCGCTCAGCTGCCGCGCCAGCTCCCGGCCCGCGTCATCGCTCACCACGCGCAGGTGCACCGGGTCCACCTTGTTGTATTACCTCGTGGAACGCCGCGTCGATGTTGAGCGGCGGCTCCTTGGCGCTGGTCTCGATGTAGGGCGCGCTCAGCTGCCGCGCCAGCTCCCGGCCCGCGTCCTCGCTCACCACGCGCAGGTGCACCGGGTCCACCTTGTTGTATTACCTCGTGGAACGCCGCGTCGATGTTGAGCGGCGGCTCCTTGGCGCTGGTCTCGATGTAGGGCGCGCTCAGCTGCCGCGCCAGCTCCCGACCCGCGTCCTCGCTCACCACGCGCAGGTGCACCGGGTCCACCTTGTTGTATTACCTCGTGGAACGCCGCGTCGATGTTGAGCGGCGGCTCCTTGGCGCTGGTCTCGATGTAGGGCGCGCTCAGCTGCCGCGCCAGCTCCCGGCCCGCGTCCTCGCTCACCACGCGCAGGTGCACCGGGTCCACCTTGTTGTATTACCTCGTGGAACGCCGCGTCGATGTTGAGCGGCGGCTCCTTGGCGCTGGTCTCGATGTAGGGCGCGCTCAGCTGCCGCGCCAGCTCCCGGCCCGCGTCCTCGCTCACCACGCGCAGGTGCACCGGGTCCACCTTGTTGTATTACCTCGTGGAACGCCGCGTCGATGTTGAGCGGCGGCTCCTTGGCGCTGGTCTCGATGTAGGGCGCGCTCAGCTGCCGCGCCAGCTCCCGGCCCGCGTCCTCGCTCACCACGCGCAGGTGCACCGGGTCCACCTTGTTGTATTACCTCGTGGAACGCCGCGTCGATGTTGAGCGGCGGCTCCTTGGCGCTGGTCTCGATGTAGGGCGCGCTCAGCTGCCGCGCCAGCTCCCGGCCCGCGTCCTCGCTCACCACGCGCAGGTGCACCGGGTCCACCTTGTTGTATTACCTCGTGGAACGCCGCGTCGATGTTGAGCGGCGGCTCCTTGGCGCTGGTCTCGATGTAGGGCGCGCTCAGCTGCCGCGCCAGCTCCCGGCCCGCGTCCTCGCTCACCACGCGCAGGTGCACCGGGTCCACCTTGTTGTATTACCTCGTGGAACGCCGCGTCGATGTTGAGCGGCGGCTCCTTGGCGCTGGTCTCGATGTAGGGCGCGCTCAGCTGCCGCGCCAGCTCCCGGCCCGCGTCCTCGCTCACCACGCGCAGGTGCACCGGGTCCACCTTGTTGTATTACCTCGTGGAACGCCGCGTCGATGTTGAGCGGCGGCTCCTTGGCGCTGGTCTCGATGTAGGGCGCGCTCAGCTGCCGCGCCAGCTCCCGGCCCGCGTCCTCGCTCACCACGCGCAGGTGCACCGGGTCCACCTTGTTGTATTACCTCGTGGAACGCCGCGTCGATGTTGAGCGGCGGCTCCTTGGCGCTGGTCTCGATGTAGGGCGCGCTCAGCTGCCGCGCCAGCTCCCGGCCCGCGTCCTCGCTCACCACGCGCAGGTGCACCGGGTCCACCTTGTTGTATTACCTCGTGGAACGCCGCGTCGATGTTGAGCGGCGGCTCCTTGGCGCTGGTCTCGATGTAGGGCGCGCTCAGCTGCCGCGCCAGCTCCCGGCCCGCGTCCTCGCTCACCACGCGCAGGTGCACCGGGTCCACCTTGTTGTATTACCTCGTGGAACGCCGCGTCGATGTTGAGCGGCGGCTCCTTGGCGCTGGTCTCGATGTAGGGCGCGCTCAGCTGCCGCGCCAGCTCCCGGCCCGCGTCCTCGCTCACCACGCGCAGGTGCACCGGGTCCACCTTGTTGTATTACCTCGTGGAACGCCGCGTCGATGTTGAGCGGCGGCTCCTTGGCGCTGGTCTCGATGTAGGGCGCGCTCAGCTGCCGCGCCAGCTCCCGGCCCGCGTCCTCGCTCACCACGCGCAGGTGCACCGGGTCCACCTTGTTGTATTACCTCGTGGAACGCCGCGTCGATGTTGAGCGGCGGCTCCTTGGCGCTGGTCTCGATGTAGGGCGCGCTCAGCTGCCGCGCCAGCTCCCGGCCCGCGTCCTCGCTCACCACGCGCAGGTGCACCGGGTCCACCTTGTTGTATTACCTCGTGGAACGCCGCGTCGATGTTGAGCGGCGGCTCCTTGGCGCTGGTCTCGATGTAGGGCGCGCTCAGCTGCCGCGCCAGCTCCCGGCCCGCGTCCTCGCTCACCACGCGCAGGTGCACCGGGTCCACCTTGTTGTATTACCTCGTGGAACGCCGCGTCGATGTTGAGCGGCGGCTCCTTGGCGCTGGTCTCGATGTAGGGCGCGCTCAGCTGCCGCGCCAGCTCCCGGCCCGCGTCCTCGCTCACCACGCGCAGGTGCACCGGGTCCACCTTGTTGTATTACCTCGTGGAACGCCGCGTCGATGTTGAGCGGCGGCTCCTTGGCGCTGGTCTCGATGTAGGGCGCGCTCAGCTGCCGCGCCAGCTCCCGGCCCGCGTCCTCGCTCACCACGCGCAGGTGCACCGGGTCCACCTTGTTGTATTACCTCGTGGAACGCCGCGTCGATGTTGAGCGGCGGCTCCTTGGCGCTGGTCTCGATGTAGGGCGCGCTCAGCTGCCGCGCCAGCTCCCGGCCCGCGTCCTCGCTCACCACGCGCAGGTGCACCGGGTCCACCTTGTTGTATTACCTCGTGGAACGCCGCGTCGATGTTGAGCGGCGGCTCCTTGGCGCTGGTCTCGATGTAGGGCGCGCTCAGCTGCCGCGCCAGCTCCCGGCCCGCGTCCTCGCTCACCACGCGCAGGTGCACCGGGTCCACCTTGTTGTATTACCTCGTGGAACGCCGCGTCGATGTTGAGCGGCGGCTCCTTGGCGCTGGTCTCGATGTAGGGCGCGCTCAGCTGCCGCGCCAGCTCCCGGCCCGCGTCCTCGCTCACCACGCGCAGGTGCACCAGGTCCACCTTGTTGGCTGCCACTAGCATCGGGTACGTTTCACTGGAACACAACACACAGTACCATACAAAACTCTAGATTCTGTACGGTACAATATGCAGGAACACTGCCCACATGAAACACCACACACTTTTTCCAACACTTTCTTTGACGTACTACTCTTTGTTCATTTTCTTATGTAGTACTACATGTGAGCACTGAGCATGAGCATCAATATGAAACGCCATGCTAAGTAAGAGTATGCGTGAGTTTGTCTGCATGCTTGCGACCACGTGCATACGTGCATGTGTGTTACGTCTACCTACTAAACTACCGCACACAACACCCACCGGTCCTTGACGCGCAAGATCTGCGTGTGGAAGTGGCGAATGTTCTCGAAGCTCTGCTTGTCGGTCACGGAGTACACCAGCAGGAAGCCGTCCCCCTTGCGCATGTACTGCTCGCGCATCGCGCTGAACTCCTCCTGCCCCGCCGTGTCCAGCACTGGAACAACGAATTAGTGTCCTCTCAGCCAATCTGACCATGGTTGTCAAACACCAGCCATTTTTGACGTGACGTCTTAAAAAAACATGACTCATCCGGCGTTACCGGCGTTACCTCGCTCATGCGGCGTTACCGGCGTTACCTCGCGAGCGCGGAACGAGCGACAAAGAAGACGTTGTCACGTTCAACTATCGTCAGTAAACCGACTTTACAGACAACAAATTTTTTGACGTGACAACGTCTTATAATTCGATAGACCTGGTTGCACGGACGAAAAAACATGACTCATCCGGCGTTACCTCGCTCATGCGGCGTTACCGGCGTTACCTCGCGAGCGCGGAACGAGCGACAAAGAAGACGTTGTCACGTTCAACTATCGTCAGTAAACCGATTTTACAGACAACCAATTTTTTTGACGTGACAACGTCTTATAAATCGATAGAGCCGGTTGCACGCACGAAAAAACATGACTCATCCGGCGTTACCGGCGTTACCTCGCTCATGCGGCGTTACCGGCGTTACCTCGCGAGCGCGGAACGAGCGACAAAGAAGACGTTGTCACGTTCAACTATCGTCAGTAAACCGACTTTACAGGCAACCAATTTTTGACGTGACAACGTCTTATAATTCGATAGAGCCGGTTGCACGCACGAAAAAACATGACTCATCTGGCGTTACCGGCGTTACCTCGCTCATGCGGCGTTACCTCGCGAGCGCGGAACGAGCGACAAAGAAGACGTTGTCACGTTCAACTATCGTCAGTAAACCGACTTTACAGACAACCAATTTTTATCTGATCGGGAGATGCGATACTGGTTGGGAGTGCATAAGTGTTTGAATGCAGTTGCAAACTGGAGCAAGATCTATAATAATGAGATGCACTAAGAATCTATACTAATATTATAAAACTGAAGAGTTTTGTTGTTTTTTGTTTGTTTGAATGCACTAATCTCTGGAACTCAGAGTCCTGTCTGAATTGAAAAATTATTTTTGTGTTAGATAGATGAACTTTGTATAATATATTGTTGAGGAAGGCTATATAACATTAAATGAAGAATGTTGCAAAATGTGTTCCTTTTTGAAAGCTTCCGTTGCATGTGCTGCAGTTAAAGTTACATAAAAATCATCTATGTCTTAATATCAATTCTGATCTTCTTTAAAGGTTCTAAAAAAGTCTGTGAGACCACAGTGTTGAGGTCCTCTATTTGGATGCTGCTGCTTATTTATCACTACATTCTACTGTCAGGAGATAAATAAATTAAAGCACTCACAAAAGTTAATTGTTTTATTGTGCCTCATGATCGAGTTGTGTCATGGGCAATGGTACACCGCTGCAGTCTACAGTACATTATACAGAATGCATATTATGTGAAATATAAAACCCTTAACACAGTAGTTTCATAATAAACCCAATATTATTTATATCCCTGACTTGTTAATTTCACTCACCATCCAGTATGCACCATTGGCCGTCCACCTCTGTGTGCTGTATGTAGGAGTCTTCAATAGTGGGGTCATAGTCCGTCACAAACAGCTTCTGGAAGAACTGAATGGTGATGGCGCTCTTCCCCACACCACCATCGCCTACAACCACTAGCTTCACCTGGAAGAATTTTATACTTTTCAAGTACACTTCTTCCATTTTATAAGATGGATGATATGAGCCCACAACAAACTCAGCAAGCTAGGCATTCTTTTTTTTAATAATTTTGTCTATTATATAAGAAGCTCGCTCTTTTGAAAAGGACTCTGGAACATTATTTCATGTAGTGCA
This sequence comes from Coenonympha arcania, assembly GCA_036785405.1. Taxonomy (NCBI): domain Eukaryota; kingdom Metazoa; phylum Arthropoda; class Insecta; order Lepidoptera; family Nymphalidae; genus Coenonympha; species Coenonympha arcania. The sequence goes on along the minus strand of CM072067.1, from coordinate 17,057,748 downwards.
AAGGATCAACATGATATTTCCATGGATTTTGTGGGAATCTTCTATTAGCCCCAGACTAATGCTGCTGGATCTTGCTAGCAAAACATGTTTGTAACATACTATATTTTAAGAAGCAGCCTCCATTGGCAGAATTGAATTCATTCTTTGCCATTGTAGATGATAACAATAAATGTTTCTTTACAATCAAATGAGACCAATACAATTATGGTTCCTAACAACAATGATAAAACATACACTTTCACTGGCATGCAAATGAAATACACACATTTTTGCAAGTGTTATCTAGTAAAAAGCAAAGCACATACACCGTCGCAGCCCGTGAATATTGACAGCATGGTGCAAAGCAACTCAACTCTGAAACATATAACATAAGCTGTACCAGACTCTACATAAAATTATATCATTATGGTTTCCTCTCATTCAATGGTGGCACATTTCACACACCATCGAAAACAACGTATAAGTACCATGTTTCACACAAGCTAGTCATATTTATAGTTTCCGTTCATGCAAAAAGGTTAAGCATTTACTGAAGCCCCAGACCTCCAAATCATACCTACTGTATTAAAAAGTAAGCCCATCACAATTCCATTTTAGGTGTCTGACATAGAATTAAAATAATACTGTAATAAGTAAATGATTCCGGTCGTGATGCCGTCATCACGAACGGAATAACGCCAAAAGAATGGAGCAAAAGTGTTACCGTACTCTTCTTCAAAAAAGGAGACAAGAACTTGTTAAAGAATTATAGGCCCATCTCACTGCTGAGCCATATTTACAAGCTGTTCTCCAGGGTTATTACGAACCGACTTGCCCGAAGACTTGACGAGTTCCAACCTCCGGAACAAGCCGGGTTTCGAAAAGGCTACAGCACCGTAGACCACATCCACACTTTGAGGCAGATTATGCAGAAGACCCAGGAGTATAATCTGCCTCTGTGTCTTGCATTTGTGGACTACGAGAAAGCCTTCGACTCCATTGAAACCTGGGCGGTTTTGGACTCACTGCAGCAATGCCAAGTCGATTGGCGATACATCGAAGTGTTGAGATGTCTCTACGACGCCGCCACAATGACCGTTCAGGTGCAGAACCATGCAACACATCCGATACCAATTCGAAGGGGAGTAAGGCAGGGAGACGTCATTTCTCCGAAACTGTTTACTTCCGCTCTCGAGGATGTGTTCAAGGTTTTGGACTGGAAAGGTTTTGGCATAAACGTAAATGGCGAATACATCTCACACTTACGGTTTGCAGACGACATAGTAATATTGGCAGAAACGCCGCAGGATCTTGAGCAAATGCTGACCAATCTTAGCACTTCTTCCAGACGAGTGGGTCTTAAGATGAACGTGGACAAAACAAAGATCATGTTCAATGAGACGAGTGGGTCTTAAGATGAACGTGGACAAAACAAAGATCATGTTCAATGAATACGTCATCACAAGGCCCATCATTGTCGAGAATGCCAGCATCGAAGTTGTTCAAGAATATAACTACCTAGGACAGACTATACAGTTAGGTAGAAACAACTTCGACAAGGAAGCTGACAGAAGAATTCAGCTGTATTTGGAAAACTGCGTCAAGTCTTCAACTCGCCGATACCCCAATGCCTAAAGACAAAAGTCTTCAACGCCTGCGTCTTGCCGGTCTTGACATACGGAGCAGAAACGTGGACACTCACAGTCGGCCTTGTCCACAAGTTCAAAGTCGCTCAGCGTGCTATGGAGAGGGCTATGCTGGGTGTTTCTCTGAAGGATAGAATCCGCAACGAGGACATCCGTAGGAGAACCAAGGTTACCGACATAGCCCAACGGATTAGCAAGCTGAAGTGGCAGTGGGCGGGCCATATCTGTCGCAGAACCGACGGCCGTTGGGGCAGACGTGTTCTGGAGTGGAGACCACGTACCGGCAAGCGCAGCGTAGGACGACCTCCTGCCCGCTGGACCGATGACCTAAAGAAGGTCGCTGGTAGCGGGTGGATGAGGAAGGCGGAGGACCGTGTGTGGTGGCGCGCTCTCGGAAAGGCCTATGTCCAGCAGTGGATATCTATAGGCTGATTAGTTAGTAGTTAGTTAAATAAATGATCATTGTACAAATCCTGAACGCGTTTTCTTGTACAAATCCTGTAAGTATCCTACCTACAAATACTTTATACTTACTGAGATAGTCATCTGAGTAAGCAAGTATGTATTAAGTATTTATACTTAAACCAAAAAATCTCACTAATAACATCAAACAGAAGGAGCCAAAACTAAAAGCCTCAAGTTAGTAATTTCTAATTCGCATCTTTTATAAGCCACATTTAGAACATCTTTACATTATAACTCACAGTGGGAAGGTTTTCGCTCGGAGGTCCCGGCCGGGTCATGTTTACAAGTTTTTGATTTCGGGTCCTTAGCAGTCAAACTCGAGCGATCCGCGCTCATAGGCACTTACTATCTGCAACATTAGGCCAAATATTTTCCCCATCAGTATGTCTTCGCTCCTCCTACGCCGAGCTCCTAAACAATTCGCGATTACGTTATTACGCAGTTTGTCTCTCACCTCATCGCGTCGTATTTTTTTACCGGCAACGCGCACGGACTATTATGACAAGCTGGACGGATTGGTCGAATACTTCTGAAGGTAAGTAATTTTGGTGTAAATAACACTGTAAAAACATAGGAATGCTAATTATTTTCCGTACATATTTCGTTTGGAATTTCGATGTTTTATCAATTGATCATTTGAGTTTGACAAATTGATGTCAATGTCAATGTCAGCTGTTCCAACCACAGAGGTCTGTACGAAAATTTCACCACTAACACAGATATTGAGACTATATGATAGTTTTAATTAAAAATTATTATATTATTATTATTATTACTATGAGCACACCCACTACAATACAATCAATTACAATAATTTTTAATATTTGAATCAGCCTGGTTTATGTTTTTGTAACTATATTGTTGTGAAGCCGCCTTCGAAAACGGAATAGCAATCAGGATTGCGCACTTTTTACAAGCGCTAATTTTGTCAAACACAGTCTTTTACTTCTCTAAATTCACTAATACAAGAAAAGTAGATCCATAACTATGTCTGGCATGTATTGAAATTGAAATTGAAATTTATTTATTGATTAGAACATTTACAATTGAACACAGAATAACATGAACGATGACAACTGTAAAAGTATAAACTGCGTAACCGTTATCACGCCCACCTCCGAAACATATAATAAAACCTGTACCTGTGGGTTACTTGTTGTATTGTAGGCTCGTTAGCTAATAAACACCAATAATTATTGTACTTGAATTATCAATTCGTCGGGTATAAAATTCGCTTTCGTCCAGGATCCAGGTCCAACTTCCAGCACCGCTGTTGCGAAATGATGCTTTTAGAATGATTGCTAGGGTAGGTACCAAGCCCAACTATCAATTATGGCTCAATCAATCGCTTGCTATTGATGTATTAGCATAGAGAGTTCCCATCTGTCAGATGCATTCGGGGTTTGATATCACGGTCCACCGCACTGGATCAAACGTTGATCGCCGCTTCTCGATAATTTTACCTATTGTAGGTATCTACAGTACACTCAATTTCTCTACATACCTATTTACAGTTGATTAAATTGATTGAATCGGCATTATTTTGTCACAAAACTCAATATCTCTATTTCACTTAAGTATGCTTATCTTACAGGCACTTGTGAAAGATCAATACAATATTTAGGTAAATGTAACATTTAATACTTCTAAAATCAGATATCTATATTTTTTAACAGTTGAAGTGGAATTGCCCTGCCCATTTTCAAACTGCAGGCCCGTACCGGGAATCAAACCCGGGATCTAGCTCGCTCAGTGACTTACTTAATAAGTGTGTTCAAGTGGGCTCATCTGAGGAGAGTCGCGTGACCCAGCCGTGGGACAACATGGTTAAAGATGAGATCATGATATTTTTATACAAAAGAATAGGAACACGAGAAAGACGTTCTGCACCTGATATTAATTGATATAGGTACGGCTGTCCATATCAGTTGCAAACGCCTCACTGCAATATCATACGACACACTGCACTACGTTATTGTTATATTGAGGCGCTAGTTCTTAAAGCTCATTTTGCCCAAATACATTTACATGGCTGCTTCACGGTAGAGAAGTACCTAACTGACACTGCGCTGCACTGACCTACCTATGAGCTCCGCAAGAATAGTCCTACCACCAGTAAAGATGATTCTTGTGATAAATTCAGCAGGTTAGGTCTATCAGAACTTACCTCAAGCAGGGGTTTAAGCGCACTGCAAAAAACTGTTGGCCAAACTACTGCTGAAATGAGTAGGTACATCCGACGAGATTTATTAATATTTTTATCGAAGCCGATATAGCAGATTATATCGTCTCATATCGGACTGATATCAATATTGTTGTGAATCATTTCCGCTCCCAAAATCCAATATACGATTTAATCTGGGTGCCTTCAAGAGAAGAGTGAATAGGCATTTTCTAGGCAAGCGCGCTCCATCCTAGACCTCATCATTTCTGTTCATCAGACTTGATTGTAGTCAAGCGCAAGCCTATCAATTATAAAAAAATAAAATTATTATTCTCAACGTTCTTACCTTTACGTGGTCATAAAAATGCGACCGCTATACACGAACACCAATTTACGAATTCAGTGATGCACGTAATCGTATAATCATAATATTATGCTAAAATTTCCTTATATGATTTTGGAAAAGAGCTGATACTTTTACACTGCTGGCCCGATATTAACAGACAGTGCCTGAAGACTAAGGTCTTTGAACCGTGCGTGTTGCCATAACATACGAATCCGACACATGGTCGTTTACTATGGGCCTCTTAAGAAGGCTCAGATTCAGTGAGCAGGCGATGGAGAGAGCTATGCTCGGAGTTCTCTGCGTGATCAACCGAGGAATGAGGAGATCCGTAGGCGAACCAGAGTCACCGACATAGCTCAACGTATCGCAAAGCCTGAAGTGGCAATGCGCGGGGCACTTAGCTCGAAATCCGACGGACGTTGGGGAGTCAAAGTGCTGGAATGACGACCCCACACGGCAAAGCGTGTTGGCGACCTAATGGACTAACGACATTAAAAGAGTCGCGGGAAAGTGCTGGATACAAGTAGCGCAGGACCATGTGGCCCTAGAAATCATTGTAGGAGGCCTTTGTCCAGCTGTGGACGTACGTCGGCTGAAACGAATGAACGAACATCTTGCTCGTCTCCTCATTATTTTGTAAAAAAAATTACCTTTGCATTGATAATAGACCCGTGCGGCAGTCGAGTCGGTGTAAATTACAATAGCCACTTAGTTATACAGCACCGCTGCCGCTAACGAGAGGGGGCATAATGAGATCGTGTCGCGAATACAGTAGGTATACAGGCTCCTCCAAACTACCTACTGCCCTATCCCCCTCTATGGAGTAACGGAGTTAGGTACACCTATAGCACGTATATAGCGTCAGTTTAGCCAATGGATGTTCACTCTTAGAAATAGGTCACATAGGCCTCCTGAAATGACCGCCAAATACCACGTACTTCCACCACCCACCACCCACCAGTCCACCTGGTCTGGGGTCTGCCCACACTGCGCTTCCCGGTGCGTGGCAGCCATGCCAGCACCTTGGATCCCTAACGTCCATCGGTCCTACGAGCCATGTGCCCACCAGTGTTCACTGTTCAGTTTTGCGACACGTTGAGCTAGGAATGTCGGTTACTTTGGTTCTTTTGCGGATCTCCACCAGCTTGCTCTATGAGAAAATCTAGATGATAGTACCTACTCTGTTCTAGCAGCGAACTTAACCAGTGTATTTTTGAAGAAGAAATTACGACGCACCATTATTACCCCTTTTACTGATCTATTTCTATCCCCTCAAACCCGTTTATGTTCCACAGATGAGCAGTGAGTACCTACGGGTCACCTTTCAGAGCGAGAGGAATCTGATTATACATATAGACCAACACGCTGGCCAAGAGTGGGTTTGCAGGCTTCGCAGACGTTTGATGATATTGTGTTGAACTTCCATATTTCATGCCCGTTTCACATTTGTGTGTGACCACTAAAAATAAGTGCTCGATCAATTGATATTCAGTCACCACAAACCCACACTTCGATTAGTCAGATCGAACTGTGACTCAAACACGGACTTCCAAAAAATAATGAAACTATAATATAGTCCAGAATATACTAGTAGATTCGTATTCGTATTAAAAAAATACGTTGCGTTATACGAATGGTAGTAGCTATGGCAACGTATTTCCAAGATGGCGATTTTCACGGGCTTCCCGCGCTTTCCCGGCCGCTCTATCGATCCGTTACGTTCGGAAATTGGAAGTATAGAAGGTAGGAGTACATTAAAATGGTCATGTTATAGATAATCGTTTCTTAAATGTATCTATTAATGAGTAGGTCAATGGACTTACCTACTCATTTTATTAAAGATATTCTGTATTTATTTATGAGTAAGTAGGTACATCCCGAACTCAAAACTATAGTAATTAGATACCTACCTACTACTGTGGGCTGATTTTGTATAGTGTGATAGTTAACAACCCTCACTTGGTAATTAACAAAATTGAGGCAAGAATCCAATTTTTGCATTCTATTTTTACAAGTTACTGTATTTGTTTCATGTCAACATACCACGCTAGATGCTACGTTTTTTTATTTAAATTAAACTATTTTGTTGTTATTGTTTTTTTTTAATACTACAGCTATAACTTAATAGAGTATAACATACACAATGGATTCCGAAAATAAACGTAGAGTCCTCAGACTACTGTGGTAGAGTCATGCAATTTCACAGTTCATTGACCGCACTGACCCTAAAATATTATGTAAAGTTTATCGTACCGCATGACCTCGTTATGAGTAACGTTTAAGAAACATGAAAACTGAAAACTTTGATAACAAAAATAATCAAAGGTTTCGTATTAATTTTTGTAATTCTTTTAGTATTTTCAAATAAATGGTTAGGAAAGTACCTACTGCAATCTAACTATATTTTTTTATATTAAAGCATTTCTTTCTTTATGTGAATACTAACCGATGTATAATGTTATTTATTTCCCTGACCTCGGAAACGCCTCTAACGATTTGGATAAAATTTTTAGCTATCTATAGAAGCTACAGTTGTATTTGTTGTAAAAATACGATTTTCCAAAAAAAATACTGAGCATGGGTTGGTCACCTAGGTTTTCGCTATAATCAATTAATTATCTTAAAAAGCCTTTAAATTTAAGTAAAAAGAATTAGTAATTATAATATTTTTTCGACAATACTAATGCCAAAGTAAATATTATTCGCGCCTATTGTGTCAACTTCCGTGTTACAACCGGAAGCTCAAATTAATGTCAGTACGTTTTAGAATTTGTTTAGACACTTTGCGTAACGTTTCTGGACGAATTATCATTATTGTTATTCAAAGTTCGGCGCTCCATGGCGCCGGCAAGGCCGGGCCCGGCAGTGCGTCGTCGCCCGTTGCGTCAGATTCACGTCTTTTCGCTTCAAGAATGCGGGAAAATTCGGGAAAACCAAACAATGTACAACAAACAATAAATTAATCTTAATAATCATAACAAAGGAATGTGTGTTTTGTTCGGTGTAAATGTTAGTACTGCTGAATATCAATATTTCGGCTGCGGAAGTTTTCGGCGAACAGAAAAACCGTGAACGATTAAGAAATAATCTCATCGACTAACTGGGATGCTGAGGGACCGGTGAGATGTTTGTGTACTCAGTATTAACGCCTCTCGGGTAACCGATGCGAACGGCAAGTGCTGTCGTTTTCGGCATATTTATTAGTACGGAATGAATAATGTATTCGTAGACGTAAACAAACAACAGCAGCTTCAGTTATTTGTAACGAGTATTTTCGTATGTGCATACATAACTTTTTTTACCTTCTAGTTTTAACTGTTTTAGTTACCGAGCGTATGCTATATATGCAATTTTTGTTCTGCGATTTTTATAATATTATGTAGGTACCTACTGAGATCCGTAGGTAGTTAGGTTAGGTAAGAGTTCAGTTGAGTAAACCCTTTAGTTAATGTAGTCTGAGGAGTGAACAGTACAGGATATTTTTTTACAAGATTATTTAATTGTGCTATTTTATATTTATAGTCATAGAGTTTCATGAGATATTGCGGAGTAGGTATTATCAAAATTAAATTGTAATCTGTTGATTCCCATTTTGGTTTCTTCGGAAAAATTGCCACGTTGGTACGTTCGTACCAACGCGACGTGGAAATTGGTACGTTGTAAGTACCAGAATCAAGTTTTTAAAAAAGAAGTACCTATTGAATTTGAATTTGAAATGTTGAAATGGCGCCCAACTTGAAGTTGCTTAAATAATCTAAACAAAAAAAAATCCTTTTTTGTACAAGTAGGTATCTATTGTTCCAATGTTACCTAAGTAGCCGAAGTGCCCAAATTTTTTTCTTAAACCTATAATTTAGTAAAGTATCACAAGGACTAGATCCTTTGTGGCTGGCAGGCATTCAGCCTGTCTAGTTAAAATTGCCAATAAAATTGGCTGCAGGAAAAGGTCATAACTTATGAGCATACTGTCTTTAATTATCTGGTGCTCAAATTCAATGTAGGTGTACAAGTATATCCTAGTATTAAAAGTCTATTTTACTTAGTGGGTAATTGCAGGGTATACTCTTTAGTTTTTGGGTTTGTCTGTGGTTTATGACGTAATAAACCTTTGTCGAGGAGAGTTGGCGACTGACGACTGGCGCCCAACGGGGGCCGTAACTTGATTATTACTACCCAATGTTACATCGTCTCAGCTCGTTACATCGTGAACAAATAACTTCATTTACGCAATATAATATTTTCTCCTCTTTGATTGTACAAAGCAAGGGCTCGGAAAGTGTGAAAAAAAAAATTGTGAATTATTCTCTTGTCTCTGTCCCTCTTTATTGCCTCTATAACTTCTGAATTGACTAACAAAACTACTTCAAGATCAGATCTAGATCGGTGGCCCAAAGTTGGGGATAACAAACAAAATTATTAAATAAAAAAATAGTTATGTGAAGGCGGTGCTCATAGAAGCAAAACAATAAAGCTCATAGAAGAGAGTAATACCTAACTATTATTTACCTAGACTCTAATAACTTAAGCAATATTTCTGAAAAAGTCATTGCATCTGCAACATTTCTAAAAATTATGAAAAGGGGACTACAAGTAGGAAAACGTTATCGCTTTTCAACCAACTTCAAAAAAGGAGGAGGTTTTTAATTCGACTGTATGTTTTTTTTATGTTTGTAACCTCATAACTTTTGACTGCGTGAATCGATTTTAATTATTCTTCTTTTTACTAGAAAGCTGACGCTTTTCGTGTGGTCCCATTTCAATTTAGACTTTAGTCCAGTTCTGATAATGGTATCCATGAGAAAACCATATAAGTCTTAAATTTTTAATTGGAAAGGTTGTATTTAACAGTTGTTTGATGAGAGTGGAAGTCGTTTTTTTTGTTAATTAATTAACAAAAAAAACGACGAAAGCTTACGGTTAGACGATCCTCTTAAGATCTGCTGTCTCAGGGTGAAGAGCGCAGCGCTGAATCCCAATATGATAATTTGATTTAGTCTTACGTTAGGACCTTGAGTTGAAGCGGGATAATCCGCAACCCGGCCACGCGAACAGGAGTGAGGTAACCAGTGTAATGGGATTATACCTGGCTTGTCCCCTGGGTGATTTCTTTTAAACTCTCAACTTTTGCAAGATAAATCCTTGACCTGCGTGTAACTATTCCGTATAGGTACAGGTAGAGGGTAGGATACTCAGATCACTCAAGTGGTAGGATACTACCTAAGTTTACCTTAGTTGTCTCACTTTTCATCCTCCTATATTTTCCCCTTCTTTTTTAGGGTTCCGTACCCACAGGGTAAAAACGGGACCCTATTGAAAATGAAAATGAAAATGAAAATGAAAATGAAAATGAAAATGAAAATATTTATTTTCACATAGGCCTAAATAATAGGCTCTTATGAAAAGTCAAAACTCTACCGCTAGGTTCGGAAAGCAGGTTTGCACTGAGAAGAACTGGCAAGAAACTCGGCACTTGCTCTTTTCAAAAATGTCATTGTTATAATACAAAATTTCTTATAACATATATGAAAAATTATAACAAATGTTTCAGATGAGGAGATGGAAGCATATTTCTATCATTCCAAGAATCTTTGTCTTTAAGAAATTCTTCAATGGTATAGTAACCATGATTAATTAAATGTTTTTGACAGTGTCTTTAAACCAGTGCAAAGCTAAGTCCAAAACAAACTTCGGGATCATATTGTAGAAGCGTACACTCAACCCCACAAATGAGCTCTGTACCTTACGCAATCGGTGTGGTGGCACTATTACTAAGACTTCGCTGTCCATCCGTTCGTCCATCTGTCACCAGGCTGTATCCCTTGAACCGTGATAGCTACAGACTTGAAATTTTCATAGATCATGTATTTCTTTTGCCGCTATGACAAAAAATAATAAAAAAATATTATAAAATAAATATTTACATCCTCCCATACAACAATAGTGTTTTTTTTGCTTGTTTTGCTTGACATCCTTGAAAGAGTAGAATATTAAAAAATCCTAACTAAGCCTCATTAATATGAAAGCATTGCCGATAAAAATGTCTTGTCTTCAGACTTAGCAATTTTAGCTTTGGTTAAAAAGTGAACATTGCAATAGAACGTTTAAATAAAATTTTCTTGGTATATTTAATTTGCACATAATAATATATAGCTTTCTTGATGGATTGCACATGTTGTAGGAGAAACACTATTTCATGCTACGTTGGATGGCTTCATATTTTTAGATCAAAGAAATCGCAAGTCATAAGAGTGTAATGTTTAGATTTGAGTATTATTTGTAGCGAAATTAAAAGCTCTAAAACATGAAACAATTTAAATTACCTCCATAATATTATCAAAACCATTCAAATGCTATCGCTTACTTTGGGGCTAGGTTGCAATGTCCTGATAAAAAAAAATGGCAAAACTATTCTTGGTTTTCCAATTTTCGCCCGTGCTCGATGCTACGTCAAAAACTTAACCACCTTCGATCAACTATAACGTATGTTTGATTAGTTAGTCTTCTGAAATCTGCCCCAGAAAAAAAAAACTTTGCAATTTCGAGAGAGTAACGTTTATGAGTGAAAAATCTCCGTGGAAGTTTCACCTTCAGTGGAAAAATCGACAACACTGATATTGTAGACAAGCAGCATATTTCCCGGCTCGGGGGGAACAATATTTACACAAAAATTGAATGGAACAACGTGGGGTGGGCTCCTAATATTTAACATCCGTCGCGCTTGGCCGCCCCTCATGCATGTAGGGAAAATATACGAACTTATATATTATACGAAGGTTTTTAGTAAAAACTAGCAAACCCGGCGAACTCAGTTTCGCCACCAGATGGTTTTCCCGCTAAAAAGATTTTCCCGCTTTTCTGTTGAAATTTTTCCTGAATTTTCTTTGCTATAAACCTCACGGAGCCCGAGACCTTTCCAACGAATGCAAAACCGTGGAAATCGGTTCGTGCGTTCTGGAGTTATAGCGTCAGGAAGGAAAACCCGACTTATTTTTATATAGTAAAATATAACAATGGCAGTGTAACAAAGGTGGAATGATTTCTTTTCGACTCATGTTAAGTAATTAACAATTAGTTTGATGCAAGTTCTGTTCACCTTTGTATAGAGTTATTTTTGCCATTATTAACAGACCAACGCTATTTCATTATGCCTGTAGTAATTTATGTAATGCCATTATCAAGTAGTTTTTAAAGGACAGTTGATAATGTTGTTCTGCTCGTCTCTGCATCATGTTTCAGTAGGTATATCAAAAAGGTTCTCTGAAAAAAAAAGAAAGGTTCTCTGTATTAGATTTGTATTTGGCCGAATTATTTAAAATTATCTTTGTTATAGTCGAAAAAAAAATTATTTCCACAGTATTTTATAAAAAATTGTTTACACAGTATTGCATCGGCACACTGAGTGGTTTGGCCCACTCAGTGTGCCGATGCAATACTGTGTATAGCAACCCTTAGGTTATTTACCCCTTACAAGTTGCCGTGTATTGGGCTAGTAACGTGCTAGTAAGTACATGATTTAAGTAATAATTCAAAGGATTCGGTAGAGTTACGCGTTTTCGGTTACTACGCGCATATATAATCGAACCAGCAACTTGTACTAACCCCAAAGATAAGATTGCAGTCAAGGTACTAACTTCAAGTTGTAATGCACAGATTGTAATGTACCAAACAAAATATGAAATATCAAATAATATTGGATAGACCCCATATAGACCCATTACTAATTATTGTAAGTTAAAATGACGATGATAATAATTAATAAGTTCATAAAACTGTGTAGGCATATCAAGTGTAATTACATCGAGTAGAGTGGAAGATCGCCGGCACACGGTCCAGGCAGCTGCATAGACGCCATAATTGCATCCCCTCCACCGCCCACCCCCACCTAGACCAGCCTCCCCTCCACCTGCCACCCTCCAGTCTGCACCCACCAGTCACCACCCAGTCGGATTGATACATCTGCTTTTAATTAAATTCATTACGTGGTTTTGACTGGGTCCGAGGGCGCCGAAACTAAATGGCGAAACGGCTATTATATTGTTTCAGAATAGTTTCGTCCGTAGATACGTCGTCTACAATGGAAGAAAGCCAAAGTTAAAAGTTTTTGTTTGTGATTTTGGATGACATTCCATCTGTTATTGATCCATGCTGGATATTCCACACATTGGCGTTTAGTTTTTATGATGTCACTAGCTGTCACGGCAAACGTTGTTTTGCCATTAGGGATGTAAATAATAGCTTACGACTTATTCTCAGACCTACCGAAGATACCTACCATCAGGCGTACAGATAATTTCATAACAATCGATCGAGCAGTTTCCAAGCAGTTTGGTAACAAATATGAGACACAAGAATTCTATATACTAGAAGATTAGATAGTAAATTTAATCAAAACATAATGTCAAACACCCCAAATTAATCTAATTAAACGTGACCACTCTGTTTCTTTTCGACAGGGGCGTTCAATCGATGCAGTAAGTGCAATCACGGTACAAACGGGGAGCAAACCTCGAAGGCGCTAAATGACGGCAAAGAGCCGGCTTGTCGACTGACAGACAGACATGTTGCGTAACACTAACACGGGAAAATAGAGGGTCGTTCACCCCACACTACTACCCCTACACCGGCTGACGAAAACGCGCAAAAACCAACTCTAGTTTGACAACATAAAATTTATTTTACAATGAATTAAACTATTGTTAACCCCAAAAGGGGATTTTTAAAGATTTACGTAAATATAATCTTTACAATTTTGTGTATTCGGTTGATTTTCGCTTGCGTATTTTCATATTTTCCGGTCGGGAATTTTTAACCGCTGACGAGTTTGCTGTAATCAATAGCTGTTTCCACTAGAAACGAATTGTTTCGTGAACAACTTTAACCTGCGAGTTGCGACTTTGTTTATATGTAAACATCTTCTATGGAATAAATTAAATGCATACCTACCTAGTTGTTATTAAAATAGGCTTTTTTTCTTGCTAAGACTCCTACTAAATAGCGTATTTGAATCTTAATGACTCAATAGCAAATTGGACTTGCTCTAGTCCCGGTTACATTTCCGGGATGAAAAATCACTAAGGTGTTTCCTTTCGTTCTAATGAAAAGGCACAATACACGTATAAAAGCTACGCCGTAGTTGCACGTGCGAAATGTAGACCACGTCATTTTGTCACGATGAAAACGCTACGAGTCCGTAGCTGTTATTTCTTACCTACGAGCTACGTGACTACGAGATTCTACGTATCTCTTTCAATTCGTAGCATTGCCCTCACTATGAAAAAATTATTTTGACCTCGTTTTACGTGTCTGTCAACAGTCAAGTGGTTCTGTGTACGTGGGTTCTAAATACATATTTGGGGTTCAGTAGTAAGAATAGCGGTGATTTCGTATTCATGCGCTTTTTACAACGGAACCTGTGTCCCTAACTACTTCCACTAGCGCGCAGCGTTCCGTCTTGGAAACAGTTTTGGATGGTAGGTTAGAGTAGCCCTTTCTTTGACGAGGCATTTTCTGTGTATAAAAAAGGGTTTCGTAGTAAAATATCGATTATAAATATCGAATATTCGATATCGCGTAGTAAAATAATAAGAGTATTATGGTTTTGGCAAGTTATCCGTATGTTTTCCGAAGCGAGGATTAGCTTAGTGGTTAGAAACATACTCGTACCTACACCGATTACATAATTTTACCGTAAAAATACACACACAGCACTTCTTTGTCGGATATTCCATTATTTAGGAACTAAGATGTTATTAGATCGTTATTGGAATCCAAATTCCAATAACACTATATTATTAGTCGTTGGATAAGTCCAAGTTATCGTGTAATTCTCAGTTCAGCCAGGTTTTTGCATAATTTGGGAAATAGTTATAATACTATAACAATGAACTCAGTATATTCTAAATAAAAAGTAAATCACATCGTGCCTAATTTGTAATCGGGCAACTACGGAACCACACACTACGTAGTCTAGCACTTAGTCGGACTGCTAATAACATAGCACTTTTTTTTTATTATTCTATACAAGTTAGTACTTGACTGCGATATCACCTGATGGTAAGTGATGATGCAGTCTAAGATGTTATCGTACTAACTTGGAAGGGTAAGTAAATTTACCCCAACGGTTTCTACACAGCATCGCACCGGAACGCTAAATCGCTTGGCGGTGCGTCTTTGCTGGTAGGGTGGTAACTAGCCACGGCCGAAGCCTCCCACCAGACCAGACCTGAGCCAATTTAGAAATTATAAAATCCCAAAGTGGCCCGTGTCTAGAATCGAACCCGCGACCTCCTACTCGAATCCGAGCGCGCCGCCACTGCGCCAGGGAGGTCGTCAAAACTTGAATCAATCATTTATTTACAAGCAAATGCGTTTAACAAAAGTATTCAGACGTGTCAACATTTAATCTTTTGGGATTATAAACGCTCTGTTTTATTGAGATTACCTGCACAGATGAGTTATCAATAATGCATTCCTCCTTCTTCGCTTCGTCGAGGATAAAAGTTTAAAAAATATATCGCTTGGGGGAATACAGGAGTAGAGGGCGAGTCGGGGCGTCTCCAGAGTCTTAGTGCAAATTGGATTTGAGCGTTGATCGCACTTGGCCACTGAGTACTCACTCGGGAGTGGAATTTAAAGAAATCTTATTAATATTTTTAATGTGAATATTTGTCAATTTGTTAGTGTGATTAAGTAGCTAGCACTAAAGTAGCCTATGTGTTATAATAACACAGGCTACTTTTTATCTCTGAAAAAACATGGTTTCATATAGCAATAAACAAGACATTACTATATCAAACTTTATTAAAAGTACATATACAACGTGAACTATAAGTCGAAATAATATTGAAGGGTACATAAATGTACTTGATTTATAAAAATAAATATTTACTTATTTATTATAGGTAAGTGTACTTGATAACGAATCACCTTGTAAAAATATTAAAAAGAATTCAGCATATAGCTCATTTATTTTTCCATACATTATGGAATATTTTCTGAAATACTTTTACAGGATATTTCCTTATCATTTACCCTTCAATATTATTTTGATTTTTCGTAACATGTTGTATATTATTTTCTATTGGTTTACTAAAAGAGCGGGATACGTAACCCCTTTCATCCCAATAATCTACGATTCCCGTTAGATTTTTGGAAAAATTAGAAATCACGCGGCCAAAATCTAGTAAATAACAAAAAAATATGAGTTGGAAAAGACATTAATTAAAAATCAAAATAGAGCAGAAGCTTCTTTGTCAAAAGTATAAAAATACTTTTTCAAAAATTCATAATGCACAGCCGAAGGCTTTCCATTTTTGCCGTTCTTGTCGGCAGAGTATTGAATGCACGCGGCAGGCTGTCCACACTCTACTCATCGAAGATCGCGGCGAGGGGAGATGATACGCACTTTGTTACTATTACTTTGACAATTTAATGCAGTGACAACCTCTCTGGGGGGTATAGTACTCCTACATTATTTAAAAGGCATCTGGTTGTTGGAACTTCACCCGCATTGTCTTAGCATAGCATTCTTTAAAATGTATAACCTAGTACTTAGTAGACGTAGATTTTTTTGGAAATAAGAAAATATTTTGGGGAATAAAACTAGTCTCGGTTCTATTAGCAGTACTATAGTAATAATAGGCGTATTTTTTAATCTACATCAAGTTAGTACATACTTTACTACAATAACTCTGTGTATTTTGATGGTACTCGTAATTAATGACGACGCAACCCTCTATTACGTTTATGAAGGGATATGTATTATGGGATATTAAATTGCTATCAGTCGCTTCACGTACCTATATTGCACCACAGTTATAAATCGCTTGGATTTCGTAACAATGAAAGTTTATTCTCTCAGAAATAATAGAAATGAACCTGTTCTGTTCTCTCCTCTTCGAATGAATGTTGAAAAATGCCAAAAATTGCATCTTGTGTTCTATCATTCAACAGTGTAGACATTCATTTTGAGTGAAAGAATATAACTAACGTAAAATTACTCTAAAATCATATGTATCCCTTAGACCGTAAATGGTCTAAGACCTAAGTATTTATCCGTATTGTAGAGGTTAAAAATTAAAATTCTGTTAGTGTACAAAAATAAAAGGTAGTACAAAATGTGAAATGAACTGCAAATGTCAGCTGTAGTTCCCACGGAGAGGACTGGATGCAGCGCCGAATGAATACAGTGCTATAACTACCTACAACTACACCTATAATACAGGTAGAAAACGGCTGTACACAACACAAGTACAGATGTATTATTCTGTCGTACAAAGCCTGGGGCTGCGAATGGCATCCTATAGAATGCAGCCTGCGAGTTCAAGCTAGGCGCGATTGTTTAATATTTATTTCGAATACCCACTATAGGTTTTGTCCACGGCTCCAATGTAGATTTTTAAGTGTCGCCTCACTGAAAGCGACAAGTGTAGCTCTGCTTATTATAATAAAAAAAATACAGATTTTTATAGAAATCTCAAGGGATCATCCAATCCAATCTCAATCATAGATTTCCCATTTCTATTCGCCTTTCCCAACGCCTATAGGAAGTTTCCGGTAGCTGTATCTTCCAGTATATTTAACTAATAAAATCAATTAACTGCAGTGGACTTTCGATTCGAGCATCACGCCCAAACTAAATATGCCAATATGGTATCAATTGATAAATAATTTGAAAATAATATTTTAGATTTATTTTGAGTCCCTGTAGTAAATAAACTAGTGGCTGCTATGAATGAAGATAGAATAGGTACATACTCTGAGTTCAGACTTAACTCGTAGGCGTACTTTTAACCTGAAAAAAAAAACACAACAGCCACGGTATTTAAAAAAATCCAACGGATGAAAAAATACAGCAAGTAATTAAAGTAATACAGCCAAAACTGTGAAATATTTTTATTACGGAGTTATGATTTCAAAAGCAGTAGAGAGGTCCTCAGTTAAACCCTCAGCCGCGCAGTCATGCTAAGGGGGCAGATAATCGCCCCCTCCAGCCGGGGGGGGGGGGGGGGGGGTCCTCCCCGGGGCCTGCTCTGAGCGAGACGAGGGGTGCACGAACCCCCTGGATGTATCCGGAACCAAATGGACAGCTTCCGGTCAAAACTATAGTTACCAATACGTGATAGATTCGCTAAAAAACTCGCAAAAAAAATTATGTAGTGGAGGAGCGTTCATTTGTAATCAGTTGATGTCTACTTACTTTATATTACGTAAGGCTAACTTACTGGCACTTATGAAGAGAGAAAATTATTTTAAGGAGTAGGAAATTAAACACTAACGATTCTGTGATGATATTTTCCTATCTCGAGTAGGTACGCTCTCTGTGTACGTCATCATGTTTTAGTAGGAATCTGTACTTGATTTTTAACGATCTAATAATATAAGTACTTATCTCTCTTTCGCACAACTCCATACAAGCGATTATGAAGGTAGTAAAACGATATAGGATAATGAGTAAATTATACAGAAACCCTCAGGCCTCAATACTGCGGGAGTTAAAAATATCAGTGTTTATCCCCATGCCAACGTCATGTCTACTGTTTTCATACTGTTATAATATTATCACACATCATTTCCTCCACAAATCTTGCCTGCATTAGGTTTCTCTTAGGCATTTGGCATACTGAGTCTTTACACGATATTAATTTAGTCCTTTATACCCTCGACCTTTTCGTTTTCGGTAAGAAGGTCACCTTATTTTTAAACGGATTCATACATAGAGGTCCTGACCTATATACATTTTATCCGAAAGTCAGGCCCGGTTCGTTGACAATTAACCCTTACCAAAAGTAAAACAAGGCACCGAGTTCCAACCCCTGTTTCAACAGGGATGTTGTTTTAATATGGAAGGGTGTTTTTGTGTGCCTACCTACGATTGCATCGAGTATCTACCGGATAGGTACTCGCAATACAGACCCTCAGCAAACAGATAAATAATGCAGGAAAAAAGAGGCTTTTAAAAACTAAAAAGAATCCACAAAAAAGAAGTGTATATAATTAATGTATTCAGTCTTAATTGTCTCTGAAGTCCTTTGATATTTCTCTTTTTTAACCCCCGACGCAAAAGGGGTGTTATAAGTTTAACGTGTCTGTGTATCTGTGTATCTGTGTATCTGTCTGTGGTATCGTAGCTCCTAAACGGATGGACCGATTTTCATGAAGTTTATTTTGTGTCATAGATAATTTTATCCCGAGTGTTCTTAGACATGTTTCATGAAAATCTGTTCAGCCGTTTGAAGATTATCAGCTATTTTCTAGTTGATGAGGGGATCTGACTAACTTCTTTATGTCCGATCGATTCAAAATTTGGTACAGTGTAGCTTCAATAACATTGAAAGTATATGGTATGGTAACCATGACCTGATTTGCCGTTTGAAGATCATCAGCTCTTTTATAGATGATGAGGGGATCTGACTACCTTCCATATATCCTATCGATTCGAAATTTGGTACCGTGTTACTTCAATGATATTGAAAGTATATGGTAAGGTAACCATGTCCTGATTTGCCGTTTGAAGATCATCAGCTCTTTAATAGTTGATGAGGGGATCTGACTATCTTCCATATGTCCTATCGTTTCGAAACTTGGTACCGTGTTTTTTCAATAATATTTAAAGCGTATGGTAAGGTAACCATGACCTGATCAGCCGTTTGAAGAAGATCAGCTCTTTAATAGTTGATGAAGGGATCTGACTACCTTCCATGTATCCTATCGATTCGAAATTTGGTACCGTGTTACTTCAATGATATTGAAAGTATATGGTAAGGTAACCATGTCCTGATTTGCCGTTTGAAGATCATCGGCTCTTTAATAGTTGATGAGGGGATCTGACTACCTATGCATATGTCCTATCGTTCCCATAGGCATACATAAATTGCTTAAACTAATACAAAAACAAATACCTACCCAATATTTAGATTTAATCTAAATTTACGAGTAAGAAGGTAAAACTTAATCTAGTAAATGAAAACTAAATAAGTTACTTACTTATCACTATTAATACCTTCCCTATATTTAATACCTTATAACCTACTTTAAAAAGGACAAAATAAAAGTAAAATTACAAATTTTAAAAACCCCCGACACAAAAAATAAAATATAAAAAGTAACAAATAATATTTTAAACCTATTATAATAATTATTATCGTCACAATATAATATTAAGTACGTTCAAATATTTTTTAATTCAAAGCGTCGTCGCATCGTCGGGGGACCGTTAGAGAGACGCAAAAGGGGTGTTATAAGTTTAACGTGTCCATATGTCCCCCGACGATGCGACGACGCTTGAATTAAAAAATATTTGAACGTACTTAATATTATATTGTGACGATAATAATTATTATAGTAGGTTTAAAATATTATTTGTTACTTTTTATATTTTATTTTTTGTGTCGGGGGTTTTTAAAATTTGTAATTTTACTTTTTTGACACTTTTTTTTACTTGACTGCAATCTCACCGGATTGGTTAGTGATGATGCAGCCGAAGATGTTATCTTGGAAGGGGAGAAGAAAACTCGCCCGTAATGGTTTCTACACAGCATCGCACCGATATGCTAAATCGCTTGGTGGTGCGTCTCCTTAGCGGTTTCTACACAAAATTGCGCCGGAACGCTAAATCGCTTGGGAGTTTGAGGTGAGTCTTTGCGTGAAGAGTGGTAACTAGTCACGGCCGAAGCCCCCACCAGACCAGACCTGAAGCAATGTGAAAATTATAAAATTCTTTAGTGACCCGTGGCGGGAATTGAATCCGCGACCTCCCTGGAACTGGAATCCGATCCTCTGCGCAGGGAGGTCGTTAAACCTCTTTTGTATTAGAAGGTTACTTAGGTAATTGCTTGTGGACCCTTATAAACGTTAATCACGTTGAAACTTGCCGATTGCCAACCACCAATAAAAAAGATTCGTCGGCTGAATGTAAGATGTAATGCAATGTACCAGTTTATGATTTGTTTTCTATCGATCTGTCCCAGTTCTCGTAGGCAGCGCAAATAATTGAATAGGTCCGATGTTACGAAAATCCTAAATTCACAAACTTGGCAACGAGCGCCGGATACCGGTCGCATCTTTTACGGATAATATTTTTCTCTTGGGAACATTCGAAAATGGTTACATAACCAATAACCTAGATAGATAGATCTAGGTTACTGGTAGGTAATACTAGCGGACGCCCGAGGCTTCGCCCGCCTGAATTTCGATTTTTCACAAACCCCGCAGTATTCTTCCAGGATAAAAAGTACTTAGTACCTATCTTTTTCTATTCCAAATTACAGCCACATCGGTTCAGGAGTTGCGGCGTGAAGAAGTAACGATCATACACACATACTTACACACAAACTTTCGCCTTTATAATATTAGGTATACTTGGTAGAGTATGATACAAGCGCCCCAAAAGTCTGAAGTCAGGGCGTGCCTAAGATCCGAACCTCCGACCTCTGGTGAGCTCTTTTGCATTTTATGGTTGTGGTACAGAATACGAAATATTTAGCACCTTTTTACTTAGTTATGGTGGTAGATATACCTAGTGGGGTTATTATAAGTTGTTGGATAAACGATACGAATCATGAGTCGGTTTTACCAGG
Source organism: Coenonympha arcania (assembly GCA_036785405.1). Classification (NCBI taxonomy): domain Eukaryota; kingdom Metazoa; phylum Arthropoda; class Insecta; order Lepidoptera; family Nymphalidae; genus Coenonympha; species Coenonympha arcania. The sequence continues at coordinate 17,036,571 of CM072067.1, read as the reverse complement.
GTTTCAACATACGCGGGGAGTAACCAAAAACATATGTAACGATATATATTCTTAAGGTCTTAAGGTACAGGTACCTACACAATATTCTACGTAGTAGCACGTAAGGATGCTAATTTCGAAATGAATGAGTACGAAGTGTCTGCTAGTAATGAGCATGCTTATTCCGCATGCAAATCATTTTAAGCATGCAGCTCTAATAGCATGTTTTTCAAAAACGGCATACCTTTATTATTATATTATTATTATCCTGTACCAGCCCTTCAGAAAAAGTGCGATTTTTTCGTTTAACTATTACCTACGGCGTACCCTATAACATCTTTTCCGTATGTAAATGGTTAGTTACGTGCTAGCGTCCCCTCACAAACACATCGTCAGTAACCAGTCACGACGAGATCTAAAAGGCGCTGCAACAAGCCCCCGGGGAGCGGGACCTTCCTTTTATTCCCAGTCTAAGTAAAACTTCCCCACAAAGGGCCGAGGGGCATAAACATACTTAATGCATTTCTTTTATAGGATGCCCTTTGAAGAGGAATCGTCATTATTGCAGAACTAGGCGGAAGGAAACCTACAAACTAAACCGGCAATAATAAGAATTTAGTAATAAGCTTTTCTAAAACAATCCGTCGAACGACAAAAACTACGAAAAACGACTTAAAAACTTGACTAAACTTCTGCCTTATTAGTGCTTATTAGAATAAGACATCCTAATTTTAATGTCAAAGTATATTTATTTCACATAGGCCTAACTTACAAGGCACTTGACAAACGTCAACAATATTTGTTACATAATAAATAGTATGTACGGTGATAACTACAAATCGACTTAAAACTAAGTTTACGAGGGTTCCAACGCGCCCTACACTGAGATCGAAGCCCATAACAAACTCAGCCGGGTTTTGTTTTCGGTTATCACCACTTCACAAATTTGCTCTTAAAAACTATTTGAGCTAGTAATTATAATACAGCAGTTCATTCACTCCCACGGGTTTGATTCATGTAAATAATCCTTTCGTTTTACAGCGTTTAATGTTACCCGTTTAAAGCCCATTAGCCCACAAGTATCTACTTGTCACCATTAAATTGAATTGAGTAAAGATTTCATGCGAATGAGAAAATTTTAGTAGATACCTACGCAAATTGCGAACAAAATTGTAAAGAGTTACACGAAAGAGTACATGGACCTAGTCTGAAGGCCTAGTATTCGTCGCACATTCGTCGTTTAAAAAATCCAAAATTATGTCAATGATTTTATGTTATGTCAGGCCAGTCTCACTTATCACGTGGCTGTCCTGGCTACAAGTACGGGGCCGGACCTCAATATTTCAGATGGTTGCTGCTCGCGGGCCGAGTTGCACGCGCTAGTTCTGTACGGTCTATTTTACGCGCCGTCTGATTACGGCAGCCCTAGTAGTCCTAGTACGTCGTAAGAGGTAAAGTTAGGCGATAGAAAGAGACCACAACATTGCGTTTGTTGCGTGTCGATTTTGAGGGCGGGGCCAGGCGCTATTGCGAATTGAATTGCATTTTTTGTGTCAGCGCTATAGAGTCGCTATTTCTTTAAATAATCGTGCGGAGTGGACCTTCTGATACTATTTAGTGTTCTGTGGTTATGAAGATGATTTTTATGTCTCCGGCTCGTCTATTAAAACTATTTAAACGACTTAGTGACCTACCACGCGATTGCGTTGCGTCCAGCGCTGTCGGGGACGAGGCTGAAGTATTTCGGGACAAACATGCCCAGGCAAAAAAATATTTCTAACGCTAGTTGGGTTATAATCTGAAATCGCTGTGAAGCAGAAACATGAATGGATGTAATGATTTAAGACTTATTTCGTGGTTAGAGTACATATTGTTGCGTTTAGAGCGGGTACATATACCACGATATAACACGATGATTTTATGAAGAGAACGAGGAAGTACTCTTCAAGAGAACGAGGAAGAGGGTAGTTCGCTACTGCCTATGACGGTTCCAGCTACACACCTCGCAACTCCGCAGTCCTGTCGTGATCCATGTAACTGGGTCGAAATATCGGCACATAAAATCATCGTGTTATATCGTGGTATGTACCCGCTCTAAACACAACAATACAAATGGATGTTTTCCCCTGTCGCAGATGACATGTGGTCGTGCGTGGAGGGCGGCGGCGCGGCGCGGGCTGCCCCGTGCGCGCGCGGCAAGCACTCGGCCACGCTGCTGGGCGGCCACGTGTACGTGCTGGGCGGGCGGGGCGCGGGCGGCGCCGTGCCACTGCGCGACTTCTGGCGATACTGTCTGGGTGAGTTGCATTCACGGATTGAAAATGAAAATGAAAAATCTTTATTTTCACATAGGCCCAATTAATAAGCTCTTATGAAAAGTCAAAACTCTACCGCCAGGTTCGGAAAGCAGGTTTGCACCGAGAAGAACTGGCAAGAAACTCTGCACTTGCTCTTTAAAAAAAAAATAACACTATACACAATTTCTAAAATACATAATAATAATTATTATTATTACATAATTTTTAAGTTATCTCGTGAGGAGATGGAAATAATATATCCATAGCATTCCAAGAATTCTTGTCATTGAAAAATTCGTCAATAGTATAGTACCTAACCCCGATTTATTAGATGTTTTTTGACAGTGACTTTAAACCTGTGTAAAGGTAAGTCCAAAACAAACTTCGGGATCATATTGTAGAAGCGTACACTCAACCCCACAAAGAACTTCTATACTTTACGTAAACGGTGTGGTACTACAACTAACTTCTAATATTGGACGGTTACTTACATCTATACGGCTTATAATAATTAATGTTTTGACGTACAAAAAATAAGTAATTATAAATGTATTGAGATGCCACTGTAAGAACACCTATTTCTTTAAATTTTTGGCGAAGAGATTCGCGTGGCTTCATTTTGTATATGGATCTACTTAATTGCTCTCTTTTGCAATACAAATATAGTTTGAATATCAGCAGCCCCATAATAGAATACCATAGGACATAACACTGTGGAAATAGGCATAATAGACAAGCTTGGCTGTATCAATGTCTGTTAACTGCCTAATTGATAACAAGAGCAGGCGAAGGTGACAAAATTCTCTGTTTGCGTGTTAGTCTCTCAGCATTTGTATCGGTGCGTTGCGACGCTACCCGCTCGCAAAAGCTTTGCTGACCCCTTTTACATCACACAACCGCGTCCCGCAATTGTCTTTCTCGTAGTACTGACTAGTGAGTTAGTGACTAGACGAGCTCGGGACGTGATCATCTTAAATGGGAGGGGAAACTCATGGGCGAAGCTTCTGCGAACGGGTTATAACGTAGTTACGTAGCATAGCAACGAAGCACATCTCTACTGGACTGTTACCCTTACTTATAAAGGAAAACTACATTTAAATAGCAACTCGGGTTTACGTAAGACTGAAGATTTCCTCATGAAATGGTCTCCACATAGCTTTTATGTTTGAAGAGCATTTGAGTAGTTTTCCGTGTTATCTCCGCGATCGCCCGCAGTCGTCGCTCGCGCCGAGTGTCTCGCGCCGGGACAGCTCAGCCGAGTGTCGAGTGTCGAGTGTCGCAGCGCTTCTCTAGGACACTCGCTAATTAGGTCGACACTGCCTCATCGTGCCGGTTCGTGCTCAGGCACTGAAGTTAGGCACACATTAGCCTACATTCTATGTGTTTTTGGTTATTCCTAACTCTTTCGTATGTTAAAAATTAACCTACGTAGTTGTTTTTCTTCTAAACACGTTAAAATTTATTTGCATTACTTAGTAGATAAATTATATTGTTGAAACTTTAGTGGTAGGTCACATCTGCATCAATCTCAATGCCAATGCCATATCATCCTCGTCCATAACTGTGCATTGTGAACAACGATAACCAGTGGCGTATTTACCCTAGGGACAAGTGGGCCATGGCCCAGGGCGGCAGCCTCTGAGGGGCGGCGCAAGCCGCACCTTACTCAGATTTTTTTACTTTATTCTTTTACTTTTGAACCTCAGTGATGATCACTCAGTGAGCTTCAATGAGCTTTATTGACATTTATTTTTATCCATTGCCGCAAAATATTATTTTCGTTTCACTTATGGAAGTAGCAATTTATAGCGAATCATAGACAAAACAGTAGATAATTATCACTGAAAGTGTCAATTTTACAGAATACGGGATCAGATCATACAATTTTTATTGAGTCTTGTTTTGGATTTACCTTTATCATTTTAAATTCAGTCTGACAAGTTTGTCATTTACACTATGGGCGGCGACAGACGCATTTTTGTTACCAGCCAATAAAGATTGGAGGTAAACTGTAGTGGCTCTTGCACTAAAAGTTACTTGACCCACGAAAGAAATTTCGTGAAAAACAGATTTACACAGAAACTACCATCGCTACTTACGGGTTTATGGCAACATAATTATGAAAGAACTTAAATGATGCGGTCCATTAGAGTCGTGTCACTTCTAAAATAATGAACAGAATAATTTCAAATTCACTGATCATCCGTATATATCCGTACAACCCAAACCCAAAACCGGTAATTACAAAGTTATACAAAATTATAAAAATGTTATTGGAGAGGGGTGCTCATGGAAGCTTTATTTAACTTCTCATAAGCTTGTGTTGTACCGTTAAAAACGACTTTTTTAGAGGATCACAAAATTATTTTAACTTAAAAATTGAAGATTTGCTGGAGCGTTCGATCTCGTTGTTTTTTCGCGGGTAGATAGTTAAGTACCTTAGTAATAAAGCTGCAAACTATAGCTTTTTGAGCCGAGTATCAAAGTATGAATGAAGAGCAGCGAAAGATTCTTGGTTTAAACCATGCGCAGCGAATAGTTCAAAGAATAGAATTCTGAGTGTGGCAAGGTATTCATAGACACGAGACTTAAAAAAGTTGCGGCAATGTATCACATCACACTAATATTATAAAGGCGAAATTTTGTATGTAAATGTGTAAGTTTGTATGTTTCTTACTCTCACCCTCCAACAACTGAATCAGTTTTGCTAAAATTTGGCACAGAGATGTCCTTACTTGAAATATACCGGAACGGTAAAAAACAGGAAATTTCGCGCTCGCTTCGCTTGCATGTCTAGTTATCAAAATATAATTTAAAGTTCGTGTTCATTTAATTTGCGGCTATTTGTAATATCTACTATAAACTCTTTTGCCTACAAAATTTGATTATATCACTATTTTTAAAGAGGTAATTACGAAATGATTTTTGATCTACGGCCGGAATAAATACTGATTTAACGTGTAAAAACTTAAAAACTTTAAGCTCGCTTTGCTCGCGTTTGTTTCTTAACTTTTTGGTCCTTATGATATCAACAAATAAAAATAGAATTCTGTAAATAAAATTAATCTACTGATATTATAAAGAGGTAACGTTTGTGAGTTTGTGTTGTTGTAAGGGTGATCTCTGGATCTATTGAACCGATTTTCAAAGTTATTTCACCAATAGAAAGCTACGTTATTGTGGAGTGTCATAGGCTATAATAATTTCCAAAATTAATTACGCATCTTTCAAGAAACTTGATTAATGTAATCTAAGTTGTAAAAAAATTGCTTTCATCACGTGCGCTGCGGAAACTATTGAGGATGTACTACAATATTAAAGAACGTATCAAAATCTGTAAAAAAACGTTCGCGATAGCATATGCCTATCTCCTACTGATAACTCACAATAACTGCTTTTACTGTTAAAATTGTGGATAAAAAAATAATATTTTTGTGAAGCTTATTTAGCCCATATTGTATTAATTTATATCCTTATAAATATGTTTTTAGATCGAAAATTTAATGTAGAATATTTGTGCCCTTTTTTCAGTATATATACTATACAGTTTAAACAAATATCTTCAAAGATATTAGTAAAATAAAAATGTGCGGTGTGCGCCGCCCCGGCCGTTGAGTGGCGATATAGGTAGGTCAGCTCCCTACGCAACGGACGTTGACGTACGAAATTATATATTTTTTTCATTTATCCCGAACCTGAAGCTGAAGTATTACGCGGGACAAACGGACCGGGCAAAAATATTTCTAACGCAGAACGGAGTCCGCGGGCACTGCTAGTATTTAATAAAATAAACTTTGCGTGATGGTAGGTATAACTACGTTTCATGCTTGGTGGTTTTAAAAATATCGAAAGCTTTAAAGAAAAAACGTGTCGGTCCGTGAATAATACGAATTCTACAATTCTATAGGGCGACAAATACTTTTGGCCCGGGGCGCTGAATTTCAAAATACGCCACTGACGATAACGCCACTATTCGTTGTGCAAGACTGCAAACTAATTAGCGACGAGTATCGGTCTTGAGTGGGTACCGAGCAAGAGAGGCTCTATAGTCCAGTTTTTTGAACCACAGAATTCTGAACAAAGGATTCATCAGACACGAAGCGCAAATAATTTTAAAGTCCGCCTGCTTCAGTTGAATGTGTAGGCGGGTAGTTTCTGACGCCCGTTCGTTCGATGTCCGCAGCCACCGGGCGCTGGGAGCGGCTGGAGGCGCGCGGGGAGCCGCCGCCCGCGCTGCAGGAGCACAGCGCGACGGCGCACGGCACCCGCCTCTACGTGTTCGGCGGCGAGGCGGGCGCGCTCTCCAACGAGACTCCTCTCTGGATCTATGACACTGAGGTATGAGCTCGTGCAACGTCCGCAGCCACCGGGCGCTGGGAGCGGCTGGAGGCGCGCGGGGAGCCGCCGCCCGCGCTGCAGGAGCACAGCGCGACGGCGCACGGCACCCGCCTCTACGTGTTCGGCGGCGAGGCGGGCGCGCTCTCCAACGAGACTCCTCTCTGGATCTATGACACTGAGGTATGAGCTCGTGCAACGTCCGCAGCCACCGGGCGCTGGGAGCGGCTGGAGGCGCGCGGGGAGCCGCCGCCCGCGCTGCAGGAGCACAGCGCGACGGCGCACGGCACCCGCCTCTACGTGTTCGGCGGCGAGGCGGGCGCGCTCTCCAACGAGACTCCTCTCTGGATCTATGACACTGAGGTATGAGCTCGTGCAACGTCCGCAGCCACCGGGCGCTGGGAGCGGCTGGAGGCGCGCGGGGAGCCGCCGCCCGCGCTGCAGGAGCACAGCGCGACGGCGCACGGCACCCGCCTCTACGTGTTCGGCGGCGAGGCGGGCGCGCTCTCCAACGAGACTCCTCTCTGGATCTATGACACTGAGGTATGAGCTCGTGCAACGTCCGCAGCCACCGGGCGCTGGGAGCGGCTGGAGGCGCGCGGGGAGCCGCCGCCCGCGCTGCAGGAGCACAGCGCGACGGCGCACGGCACCCGCCTCTACGTGTTCGGCGGCGAGGCGGGCGCGCTCTCCAACGAGACTCCTCTCTGGATCTATGACACTGAGGTATGAGCTCGTGCAACGTCCGCAGCCACCGGGCGCTGGGAGCGGCTGGAGGCGCGCGGGGAGCCGCCGCCCGCGCTGCAGGAGCACAGCGCGACGGCGCACGGCACCCGCCTCTACGTGTTCGGCGGCGAGGCGGGCGCGCTCTCCAACGAGACTCCTCTCTGGATCTATGACACTGAGGTATGAGCTCGTGCAACGTCCGCAGCCACCGGGCGCTGGGAGCGGCTGGAGGCGCGCGGGGAGCCGCCGCCCGCGCTGCAGGAGCACAGCGCGACGGCGCACGGCACCCGCCTCTACGTGTTCGGCGGCGAGGCGGGCGCGCTCTCCAACGAGACTCCTCTCTGGATCTATGACACTGAGGTATGAGCTCGTGCAACGTCCGCAGCCACCGGGCGCTGGGAGCGGCTGGAGGCGCGCGGGGAGCCGCCGCCCGCGCTGCAGGAGCACAGCGCGACGGCGCACGGCACCCGCCTCTACGTGTTCGGCGGCGAGGCGGGCGCGCTCTCCAACGAGACTCCTCTCTGGATCTATGACACTGAGGTATGAGCTCGTGCAACGTCCGCAGCCACCGGGCGCTGGGAGCGGCTGGAGGCGCGCGGGGAGCCGCCGCCCGCGCTGCAGGAGCACAGCGCGACGGCGCACGGCACCCGCCTCTACGTGTTCGGCGGCGAGGCGGGCGCGCTCTCCAACGAGACTCCTCTCTGGATCTATGACACTGAGGTATGAGCTCGTGCAACGTCCGCAGCCACCGGGCGCTGGGAGCGGCTGGAGGCGCGCGGGGAGCCGCCGCCCGCGCTGCAGGAGCACAGCGCGACGGCGCACGGCACCCGCCTCTACGTGTTCGGCGGCGAGGCGGGCGCGCTCTCCAACGAGACTCCTCTCTGGATCTATGACACTGAGGTATGAGCTCGTGCAACGTCCGCAGCCACCGGGCGCTGGGAGCGGCTGGAGGCGCGCGGGGAGCCGCCGCCCGCGCTGCAGGAGCACAGCGCGACGGCGCACGGCACCCGCCTCTACGTGTTCGGCGGCGAGGCGGGCGCGCTCTCCAACGAGACTCCTCTCTGGATCTATGACACTGAGGTATGAGCTCGTGCAACGTCCGCAGCCACCGGGCGCTGGGAGCGGCTGGAGGCGCGCGGGGAGCCGCCGCCCGCGCTGGAGGAGCACAGCGCGACGGCGCACGGCACCCGCCTCTACGTGTTCGGCGGCGAGGCGGGCGCGCTCTCCAACGAGACTCCTCTCTGGATCTATGACACTGAGGTATGAGCTCGTGCAACGTCCGCAGCCACCGGGCGCTGGGAGCGGCTGGAGGCGCGCGGGGAGCCGCCGCCCGCGCTGCAGGAGCACAGCGCGACGGCGCACGGCACCCGCCTCTACGTGTTCGGCGGCGAGGCGGGCGCGCTCTCCAACGAGACTCCTCTCTGGATCTATGACACTGAGGTATGAGCTCGTGCAACGTCCGCAGCCACCGGGCGCTGGGAGCGGCTGGAGGCGCGCGGGGAGCCGCCGCCCGCGCTGCAGGAGCACAGCGCGACGGCGCACGGCACCCGCCTCTACGTGTTCGGCGGCGAGGCGGGCGCGCTCTCCAACGAGACTCCTCTCTGGATCTATGACACTGAGGTATGAGCTCGTGCAACGTCCGCAGCCACCGGGCGCTGGGAGCGGCTGGAGGCGCGCGGGGAGCCGCCGCCCGCGCTGCAGGAGCACAGCGCGACGGCGCACGGCACCCGCCTCTACGTGTTCGGCGGCGAGGCGGGCGCGCTCTCCAACGAGACTCCTCTCTGGATCTATGACACTGAGGTATGAGCTCGTGCAACGTCCGCAGCCACCGGGCGCTGGGAGCGGCTGGAGGCGCGCGGGGAGCCGCCGCCCGCGCTGCAGGAGCACAGCGCGACGGCGCACGGCACCCGCCTCTACGTGTTCGGCGGCGAGGCGGGCGCGCTCTCCAACGAGACTCCTCTCTGGATCTATGACACTGAGGTATGAGCTCGTGCAACGTCCGCAGCCACCGGGCGCTGGGAGCGGCTGGAGGCGCGCGGTAAGCCGCCGCCCGCGCTGCAGGAGCACAGCGCGACGGCGCACGGCACCCGCCTCTACGTGTTCGGCGGCGAGGCGGGCGCGCTCTCCAACGAGACTCCTCTCTGGATCTATGACACTGAGGTATGAGCTCGTGCAACGTCCGCAGCCACCGGGCGCTGGGAGCGGCTGGAGGCGCGCGGGGAGCCGCCGCCCGCGCTGCAGGAGCACAGCGCGACGGCGCACGGCACCCGCTTCTACGTGTTCGGCGGCGAGGCGGGCGCGCTCTCCAACGAGACTCCTCTCTGGATCTATGACACTGAGGTATGAGCTCGTGCAACGTCCGCAGCCACCGGGCGCTGGGAGCGGCTGGAGGCGCGCGGGGAGCCGCCGCCCGCGCTGCAGGAGCACAGCGCGACGGCGCACGGCACCCGCCTCTACGTGTTCGGCGGCGAGGCGGGCGCGCTCTCCAACGAGACTCCTCTCTGGATCTATGACACTGAGGTATGAGCTCGTGCAACGTCCGCAGCCACCGGGCGCTGGGAGCGGCTGGAGGCGCGCGGGGAGCCGCCGCCCGCGCTGCAGGAGCACAGCGCGACGGCGCACGGCACCCGCCTCTACGTGTTCGGCGGCGAGGCGGGCGCGCTCTCCAACGAGACTCCTCTCTGGATCTATGACACTGAGGTATGAGCTCGTGCAACGTCCGCAGCCACCGGGCGCTGGGAGCGGCTGGAGGCGCGCGGGGAGCCGCCGCCCGCGCTGCAGGAGCACAGCGCGACGGCGCACGGCACCCGCCTCTACGTGTTCGGCGGCGAGGCGGGCGCGCTCTCCAACGAGACTCCTCTCTGGATCTATGACACTGAGGTATGAGCTCATGCAACGTCCGCAGCCACCGGGCGCTGGGAGCGGCTGGAGGCGCGCGGGGAGCCGCCGCCCGCGCTGCAGGAGCACAGCGCGACGGCGCACGGCACCCGCCTCTACGTGTTCGGCGGCGAGGCGGGCGCGCTCTCCAACGAGACTCCTCTCTGGATCTATGACACTGAGGTATGAGCTCGTGCAACGTCCGCAGCCACCGGGCGCTGGGAGCGGCTGGAGGCGCGCGGGGAGCCGCCGCCCGCGCTGCAGGAGCACAGCGCGACGGCGCACGGCACCCGCCTCTACGTGTTCGGCGGCGAGGCGGGCGCGCTCTCCAACGAGACTCCTCTCTGGATCTATGACACTGAGGTATGAGCTCGTGCAACGTCCGCAGCCACCGGGCGCTGGGAGCGGCTGGAGGCGCGCGGGGAGCCGCCGCCCGCGCTGCAGGAGCACAGCGCGACGGCGCACGGCACCCGCCTCTACGTGTTCGGCGGCGAGGCGGGCGCGCTCTCCAACGAGACTCCTCTCTGGATCTATGACACTGAGGTATGAGCTCGTGCAACGTCCGCAGCCACCGGTCGCTGGGAGCGGCTTGAGGCGCGCGGGGAGCCGCCGCCCGCGCTGCAGGAGCACAGCGCGACGGCGCACGGCACCCGCCTCTACGTGTTCGGCGGCGAGGCGGGCGCGCTCTCCAACGAGACTCCTCTCTGGATCTATGACACTGAGGTATGAGCTCGTGCAACGTCCGCAGCCACCGGGCGCTGGGAGCGGCTGGAGGCGCGCGGGGAGCCGCCGCCCGCGCTGCAGGAGCACAGCGCGACGGCGCACGGCACCCGCCTCTACGTGTTCGGCGGCGAGGCGGGCGCGCTCTCCAACGAGACTCCTCTCTGGATCTATGACACTGAGGTATGAGCTCGTGCAACGTCCGCAGCCACCGGGCGCTGGGAGCGGCTGGAGGCGCGCGGGGAGCCGCCGCCCGCGCTGCAGGAGCACAGCGCGACGGCGCACGGCACCCGCCTCTACGTGTTCGGCGGCGAGGCGGGCGCGCTCTCCAACGAGACTCCTCTCTGGATCTGTGACACTGAGGTATGAGCTCGTGCAACGTCCGCAGCCACCGGGCGCTGGGAGCGGCTGGAGGCGCGCGGGGAGCCGCCGCCCGCGCTGCAGGAGCACAGCGCGACGGCGCACGGCACCCGCCTCTACGTGTTCGGCGGCGAGGCGGGCGCGCTCTCCAACGAGACTCCTCTCTGGATCTATGACACATGAGCATATGCCTTTATTGCCTATACTTAGTACACATTGAACAACTTGAAGGACGATAGTTAGATTGGTCGGGTGGCACCACAACTGATCATAACAGCGCGATGCACTATCGTCACTGTCCAAGTGTCCAGCCTGAGGAGAATGAGTACTATGCGAACGAGATGCAAGTAATTTGTTGGTTGAATACGCCAAGAAAAAGTAAAATAAAATTGTGTATTTCCCAGAGTCAGACGTGGCGCAAGCTGGCGGGGCAGGCGAGCGCGGGCGCGGCGCGCGGGCGGCTGCGCGGCGGCGCGGGCGGCGCGGGGCAGCCGCGCGGGCGGCGCGGGCACTCGGCGCACGCGCTCAAGGACTGCCTGCTGGTGTACGGCGGCTACCGCGACCTGCGCGGCTCCACCAACGAGCTGTGGGCCTTCCACTACGGTACGGAGACGACTGAAGCTGTGCGGGACGATCGCTCGAGTGTTGGATGATGGATAGCAATGATGTGACGTGTCCGCAGAGTCGGAGAGCTGGCAGCAAGTGCGCACGTGCGTGGCGGGCCCGGCGCGGCACCGGCACGCGGCGGCGCTGCACGACTGCCGGCTGTACGTGCACGGCGGCCGGAGCGACCTGCGCGCCTGCGCCGACCTCTGGCACTACGACACCCGTGCGTATGCTGCGTGTCACCCGTGTGCCGTCATAAGTCGTCTCAAACCCATACTCGACTGTTTGACACTGGTTTCCTGTTAACATGAGAGCAGTTTTGTGAACTATGGAGCCCGTCAAGTGAGCCGATTGCCATTTGACGGACTTCACAAACTTTTGACAACATCTCTCATGCATTGCATGCGCAAATATCCTCCCGATGATCTCTTTTGGCATTAATTGCGAGATATATATATAGTTTCCATAATGGCATATTATGGAAACTATATATATATTTAAAGGGAAGTTATTCTATGAACCTGAAAAAAATTGTACTTGACACTTGCCTTCTGCCAAGTTTATTACTATATATATAGCTACTCGTGCTGATTCACTCACTGACTGATTGATCACATGAACAATTTTCTATGAAAAAATTTTTTTCAATGACGATTTCGTATAAAAGGGAAAAATTCATTCGGAGGAAAAATACGGAGAGAGCTGATGATTGAGGATTTCGAAGACAGGTGAAGAGCACGGCCAGGGTATCGAAGATAGGTGGAGGGTGCTCGACCAAATGTCATTCGAAACGTCATCCAATTGGCAGTGAGCTGAAAAAAAATTCAAAATGGCGGATTCAAAATGGCCGCCATTCGGATTTCGTCGATATCTCAGAAAGTATAAAAGATGGAAGAACGGTTCCTTGACAAGAGTTGATCAGGATCTGAAGGTCTATACGATGGATAGAAAAAAAAATTCAAAATGGCGGACTTTATTTTTTTCATAGAAATTGTATGGCGAATGTCTAAGAGACTAAAAGTTGGAAGGCAAATCGGGGGGGAGACAGCACGCGGGCCACATGTGGCCCGCGCCCTCACGCACCCTACTAGTTACCTATATGGCTGCCAGACGTGGGTTTTCACAAATAAAATAAAACTTAAAATTAGGACAACTCAAAGAGCAATGGAAAGCAGTATATTAAAGATAAGGAAAATTCACAAAATAAAAAGCTGCAAAATTAGACAAACAACAAAAGTAACTGACGCGCTAAAACAGGCTCTGACACTAAAATGGCAATGGGCTGGGCACATCTCACGATACATGGACAAACGGTGGACCATAGAAACCACGCGATGGAAAGGACCGGTCGGTGGAAAGAGGTGTGTTGGTAGGCCAATTAAACGGTGGGCTGATGAAATTCTTAAAAGTACAGGGAAAAATTGGATGGAGAAAGCAAAAGATAGAGAGCAATGGAAGAGGATGGGGGAGGCCTTTACCCGACTAGGGGCCCTTATCTCGTAAAAAGGATAAGCAGAAATCTAATATAAATACCTAGTTATTTTAAATTACACTAAAATATACTAACAAACTAACTTTGATGCTTAAGTCTCAATTGTTACTAAATATTACTAACACAAAATGTACCTAGCAATAAGAGATTCGGGAATAAAAAGGCTTTTTATTTATTTATTTATTAATGGCATATTAATGTCGTGAGGCAGTGGTGTGAAACAATGGGCACACACCAATGGGTAGAGTAGTCGCTTAGTAGTCGAGTCGGCTCACGGCTGCAACACGCGCGTGGTGTTGCAGTGTCGCGCGTGTGGACGCAGGTGCGCACGCCGCCCAAGCTGTCGCCCAGCGCGCGCAGCGGGCACGCGGGGCTGCGCGCCGGCGCGCACCTCTACATCTTCGGCGGCGAGGTCGACGGCCACCCCACCAACGAACTGTGGCGGTTCCACTTCGGTACGTGCGACAATTTCTTGAACGTTTCAAACTCAAATGATGGTCTGGAACAAGTTTACATTAAAATCTTCGTGTCCTCTTTTTTTCATCTACGTTCACGTCACGTTTCATCTCAAATTTGTTTTTAAAATATCGCTCAATCCACAGCTACGGAGACGTGGGAGCGGATCGTGCAGAGCGTGAAGTGGCCGTCGGCGCGCGTGGACAGTCGCGCCCTGCTCATTAGCGGCGCGGGCGCAGGCCGCGTGCGCAGCGCCCCGCAGCCGCCCGTGGCGCGGACCGACGGGCAGGTGCGGCCGAGGCCCGACGCGTCCGCGGGCTTCCTGCGGGAGATCTCCAAACTGTCCGGCTTCCACATCCGGCGAGCCGCGCGCTGCTCCTACACCGTCCTCGACGCGGACCGGGACTCCACCGAGAGCCTGGTGCGCACCGACCACTCCTCCCTGTCCAAGTCGCGCTCCGCGTACATCATCGACGGGAGGCAGCCCGCCGACGGCGACGAGGGCCCGAAGACGGACGAGGACACCGACGGCCGACGGTCGGAGATCTCCCGCGACCCGATCTCGGTGCCGGACTTCGCCGACATGGTGCTCCCGACGCCGGTGCTGACGCCCGCGGAGGCGACCAAACTCGTGTACCTCGACTCCGAGGAGGAGGAGGACGTCGAGCGGGAGATGGCGACGCTGAAGCGCAGGAACGGGACCGTCACGAGGAACAGAGTCGTCCCCGTCGCTAAATCGGCGTCCGTGAAGTTCACCGAGGAGCCGTTCTCGGAGACGACGCTCACGACGGAGGACGAGGGGGAGACGTCGACGTCGGACTACGCCAGCGCGGAGAGAGTCAACCGCCTGTCCGGGGCGTCGTCGGGGTTCAGCAACCCTCACTACTTGGGGCCGGACGTGCGGAACTTGGGGTCGGCGCTGACGCCGGATTCCGGCGTAGGCCCCGGGGACATCGAGCTGCAGGACCTGAGCGGGCGGCGCGGGTCGCGGGGCGGCAGCGGGTCGCGGGGCGGCGAGCGGCAGCTGCACCTACTGCTGGTGGGCGGCAAGGAGCCGCCGCACTTGGCGCTGCTGCAGTGCCCGCTCTCCATGTGGAGCTTTAAGCTGCTGTAATGTGTTCTCTGGGTGATATTTTAGGGTTATATAAAAAATATCAACTCCTATGCTTTTGAACCATACCTAATTCCTTTGTTTAAAACAACTTATTGAAAATCTTGTGCAATAACAATATAAACAAATTTTCACAGACGTTCATTACTCTGTACTCTCCTGCCTGCCCCGCGCTCGAGCGTATATATTTTGTTGAACCGAGTTATCTACAGGCTAAAGTGTTTTAGTTTAGTGAAAGGAACTACAACCCGAGAGCAAATTGGTAATTTATCTAACTCTGTATTATTTATGCAGATATTAAATTAAATATATAAGTATGTACCTACCTATTGTATTGTACCTATTAAGTACCTACAATTCTCTTTAGAGAGTTTTCCTTTCCTTACTACGTGGATAATTTACTACTTAGATTGAGACGAACCATATTTTATGGTAAACAAAACCAACGCTTATAAAAACCCGGCAGATGCCAGTCGAACTCACGCACTGAGGTTTCGGTTAAAACTCTACTCCATCAAGAATAACTTTTCGTCATGAAAATGAAAAAAATGAAAATAGTCGATAGTAAGTAGGTAATAGAACCTGAAATAATCGACTTTGTGACGGAGGGACCGATAAAGTCGACTGACGAACCATAAGAGTTCCAATTTTACCATTTTGATACGTAACCCCAAAAATCAAACAACCATCAATGTTGAAGTTATGTATAAACACAGAAACGAGTAGGAAACTTACATAAATACGAATCTGAAAATATTCTTAAGCGATTTGTAAATAATTATATTCTTTAGAATTTCGATGTATATTATAAGACATTTGGCGTCCATTTGTGCAAATATTAAGAGTGAGATTCGGTTTGTTAGAGTTCGTGTTTTTATGAGTGCAAATTATTGTTCAATCATGACTAATAAAATCTTGCAGTAAAATAATTAGGACTAATAAATGCAGTAAAATCGTAACCAATAAATGCAGTAAAATCATGAATAAATAAATGCAGCAAAATCATGATTAATAAATGTATTAAATCATGACTAATAAATGCAGTAAAATCGTGACTTATAAATTCAGTAAAATCGTGACTAATAAGTGCAATAGAACCATGACCAATAAATGCAGTAAAATCGTAACAAAATAATTCAAAAAATCATGCCTAATTAATGCAGCAAAACGAGACTAATAAATGCAGTAAAATCGTGACTAATAAATACAGTAAAATCGCGACTAATAAACGCAGTAAAATCAGCAGACAGTTGCTGGTAAGGACTACTAAGGACAGGGACTATAAAGTTTCTGCTCCGGTTTGAAAAAAATCGTAGTACATCCGATCCCGGAGCTGCCAAATACAATTATAATTGATTAAATCAAACTTTAATTATAATATTATAATATATATATTATCATTAATTACAATTAAATATGTAACTAAGCGCGAATAGTACCTATACTCCTATACCTAATACCCAAGACCGATGGGTAGCATTTCATATTTAGTACATTTCTGGATAGGTACTAATACATATATTTAAAATTGTAACGCCCATTTCTTTACGTTAAACATAAAATATAATATACGTAGGCTTACTTACTGTATTATACTTATGTCTGTATTATTTAATGATACCTCAACAGTCAAAAGTGGTATTGTTTTAGGAATTAATTAAGTGTAATACATAATTAGTACCTAATTAGGAAGGATTTATTCTAATAGAAGTTTCAAAATTAGGTACCTACCTACTTGATAACGTATGGTACCTACTATCACAACTTGAGTGAAGAAACAACCCATTTTTTATTTCGTAAAAAATGGGTTGTTTCTTCCCCATTCTCGGTAAATATTTATTTATATTACCGATATCCTCTATAGTGTTTTGGACGTTAGGCGGTGAATCCTATAGCTGTTTTCTTCTTTACGCTCTACAAATTAAGTAGTACTTGACTGCAATGTCATCTGATGGTAAGTGATGATGCAGTTTAGATTATTAGATTTAGAGTAGGTACCTCTAATTGTTGCTACACAGAATCGCACCGAAATGCCCCTGGATTCCGAGCGCATTTCTCTGGGGAAACCTAACAAATTCCAATAAGTAGGTGCACTAATTTCGAGGGTAGGTACAATAATGTGCCAAGTTACTTTTAATCTTATTTATTTATGAATGTTTTTATGATTACTTACCTAGTTATTTTTTGTTAAATAATTAGATCAGTATACCTAGTTACGTATGCATATTCATGCATAATTAATTTTTTGTATATTAATTATTATTAATAATGTGGTAAGTTTATTTTCTGATACCTACTTATTTATTGTTATAAAGGGTATTATTTTGTAATTACTGGTGATATTTTAAGAAGTAGTCATTTTAAAAATCAATGTCTCACTAACACCAAAAACATGTAATTGTTTCGTACATACCATTTATTTTTATTTGTTCAAGTTTGAACATTTGCCTGGACGGTAGCGATTTTGTTTAGTTACGTTTCTGATGTTAATATAAAATACCTAAGTAATTTCGCAGTTTTTTTTGCCCTAAAGTCCAACGCAGATCGCAACGGCACGGCATGGGAATTCATGCATCGAAGGATTTCGACATTGAAAGGAATGGCATAATTTTGAAGCATAGCAATGTATTGGTATAGGAGCTAACAACGTTTTCGAGAAAGAATTTTAGGTGAGCTGATTTTGTGATAATATGTCGTCTTTCTTGCACTTTCGGTTAGTTAGAGTCTGGGCCATCTGGCTGGCGGTAGCCGTTGCGTTCATTAGTAATGTGCGCATCCTATGTGCAGCTTACGCCTCCACAATGTTTATACCAATGTTGTCGGGGCTACTAATTGATAGGCGCACTTGTACCATTTGATTTATGATGACGTTTCATTGTTGTATTAGTCAATTGTCAACCACATACGAGTTTATTGCTTAACAGTCGCTGCCCATAAGGCAATAAAAGGAACAGACCGCCTTGTGCGATCTGTCGCACTTTCGGGTTTTACAAGCCTGTAGGGCAAATGGCGCCGTCCTCTCGCATTTTACTGTGCCGTGGGCAGCGACTGTTTGCTACTGGCATTTCTAAGTGGATATAGTGATTGAAATAAAAAACTTATTCGAAAAATTTATGCAGTTATATTTTAAAACTATAATTAGTAATCTTTATCAAGAAATACACTTCTAGCGAAGAGGAAAGTAAGCAGTAGGTATTCTAGTCATCCTTACATGGATTAAAAAGAATTCTATCAACAGAATCATTTGGTAATCTTAAATCTTACTAATGTAACAGCCGTGCTAAGAGTCGATCATAATTTTTTCATTAAAACCTAATGCACTAGATGCCAATTTAACATTATTACAGAAAACATATAATTTACATACTATTTCCATTCGTTTATTTTCTCTTTGACACATGAAACAGACATAGCAATAGCGAGGGACCAGAAAGAGACAACTTTACCTTTATCTCTATCAAGTGATATTTTAATGTGTCAAAGAGACGAATGGAAAGAGTATAGTGAATAGAGTTAGTGTAATATTTTATTGGAGTTTATTTTCCGTGGCAGCGGATTGCCATCAGAAACATTAGGATTTAATGATAATTAAATTAACAAACGACTCTAAAGGCGGCCGTTAATGTCGTTCGTACACAACGCGATGCGAATACCTGACGACTGCTAAGCCCACGACATACGGCGCAGAAAGAAATACTTGAGGAAATAATTGGGTATTTATTTCCATTTCTTTATTACTTTATTATAAATTAGGATAAAAATAATGACGTACACCGAAAAACTAATTAAAATAAAAAAAAGTTAGAAGCATTAAAATATTTCTGATTAGACAGAGATAGCGATATTAAATTATGACGTCACACCTCACGAATGTCTTAGTTGCTTCGTGTGGCTTCATACAAATTTTCATTTTGCGAGAAAGGGTAAAAAGATCCTCCCACTCCAAAATTACAATCCCTGCTTTGTAAATATTTGTTGGATTTTAATATTTCTTTCAG
Source organism: Coenonympha arcania (assembly GCA_036785405.1). Classification (NCBI taxonomy): domain Eukaryota; kingdom Metazoa; phylum Arthropoda; class Insecta; order Lepidoptera; family Nymphalidae; genus Coenonympha; species Coenonympha arcania. The sequence continues at coordinate 17,017,617 of CM072067.1, read as the reverse complement.
TGTACGTTATTATTAGCCATTAGTAACCCAACACCGATTAATACTGATGGAAATTAAAATAAAGGTTCAAAGTACTAAGTCAAAGCCAAAGGCCCTCTCCCAAATAAAGTGGTACATGATAGAAAAAGAAGAGTGCATGAAAGTGTTTCAAAGACGAGTGGTTGATAAAATTATTGATATGAATGATTTAATATCAAAATCAGTAAACGAGTGTTCGAATGAAATGGCTTCGTGTATAAGAAGTGTAGCGAAAGATACTTTTGGAGAGACGAAGAACAAAAGAAGAACAGACAAAGATAAGTGCCGACCCCACATAAAGTGGGAAAAGGCCAGGAAGAAAGAGTACGTTATTATTAACCGACTTCAAATAAAAGGAGGAGGTTCTCAATTCGTCGGAATCTTATTTTTTTCTATGCATGTTCCCCGATTATTCGAAGATGCGTGGACCAATTTAGAAAATTCTTTTTTGTTTGAAAGGGTATAGTTTACAGATGGTCCCATAGTCATCAAGTCATGATCTGATGATGGGATCCTGGAGAAATCGAGGGAACTCTTCAAATTATATAAGCACACTTGAAGTGACTTGGGTATTGTTTGAAAGAGTAATTTTTTATCTTAGATTATAATAAAGTAATATTTTTTATCCATAGTAGTGTAATAGCCAATTGAGGAACCAATAACCATTTTTGACTCTGCTAGGTTTGACACCTCGCGTTGTGTTCCGAAACGCATTAATTACAGCTACAACACTAACGAACTACAAATACTACGCTTTCAATATTATGATCTATTTATCACTTAATTTACTACTTATATACCTATACGACCAAGTTAATAATCTTATGTTACAAAAATAAACTACCACCTGGTAGCAGGGACTTAAAACTATTAATATTTTATTCTAGAGCATCAATTAAAAGGTTGCTGCAAATGACGTTTGAGAAACGGCAGACTTTGCATTCTGGTGTTTAAAACTAGCTTCAAATATTAAATGTTGGTCCTATTCTAAAATAAAATATTTAACCAATCTTAAAATACATTATTTTAAAATTCTGATCAATTTAAAAATTCCAATTAGAACGTCATCGCAACCAAAAACAGGAATGATGTCCCATTTTTCATATAAGGTACAATATTAAAGTTTAATCATAATTAATATCATTAAACTTCAACATTGTGTCTGAGAGTGACCGTTAAAACTTCACAGAATATTTAAGTTTATGATAATAAAATTGAATGACTAAGAGTGGACGTTAAAACTTAATCTAGTGTGACAAATTGCTGGCACTAACATATTTTTCCCAATGGTAAAAATTTAGAAATACAATTAAAAGAGATCTATACCACATTTTCTTCCTAATTGCTAATAACTCTGTGATATCTTAAAGGGTGGTTATCCTGCTCATCCACCCTGAACATCCCTTGAGAATGTATGTTTCAGAGTGGATAGCGGAATAACCCGGGGCCGTACCACCATCTCTTTAAATAGCAGTACTATTGTAATATTTTTTGACATCTTCGTATAATGTCAGTATGAAAATTTTAAAACAATATTACAATAATACTGCTCTAAGAGATGGTGGTACGGCCCCAGGAAAGGTTTTCGATGTACCACAAAAATATTTAGCTATTGACAGTTTTTTTTTAATCTCAAAAAAAAAAACTTTATCTAGTCAAAATTATCTGCAGACGTAAAGAGTGTTAGGAGGAGATGACATATTTTTGTGTTTTATCGACTACTACAGACTTCCGGAATTCTATCTGGTATCTGAACAGTGACATCAGCGACTACTAGTCATTAGGGTGCGGTTCCACCGGAGCGACGCACTCTACATGTCGAACTTCACGCCGAACAGCGCCGTGCACGCGGCTTTCGCCGCCTGCTTGCGCGCCTCTCTCTTGCTGGAGGCTGTACACAAATATTACATTAGAATATAATAGAAATAATACATAAATAAATATACGGTGTTATATAAAATACCAAATCGCTCTCGGCCTGTAGTTGTTTACATTAACACTAACAACTTTTGTTCTACGACTTTTCAAAATTCGGTATTGATTTTTTCTTTAAAAAAATGCTATTTCTAAGTGAAAAATGTTATTTTTAAGTGACATTACACTGCTGCGGTTTCGCGCGTCTGCCGCCGCGCCTTTGCCACTTGCCGATGTTACATTACAGAGTAGAAACAAGTAGTCTCTGACTCTCTGTAACATATTGAATCGAAATATCGAGTTTAAAAAAAGTCGTAGAACAAAAGTCGTTAGTTTTAATGTAAACAGATACAGGCAGAGAGCGATTTGGTATTTTTATGGGCCTGTATAGGACTCGAGCTGCGGCCGCATGTACGACAGGTGGTACAGTCAGCGAGGGTGGTACCTTTGCCCATGTAGGTGGTGCCGTCCACGTCGATGCCCATGGTGAACACCATGTTCTGCGGGCGGTCGCCGTCGACGCCCAGCTCGCGGTACTCGAGCTGCGGCCGCATGTACGACAGGTGGTACAGTCAGCGAGGGTGGTACCTTTGCCCATGTAGGTGGTGCCGTCCACGTCGATGCCCATGGTGAACACCATGTTCTGCGGGCGGTCGCCGTCGACGCCCAGCTCGCGGTACTCGAGCTGCGGCCGCATGTACGACAGGTGGTACAGTCAGCGAGGGTGGTACCTTTGCCCATGTAGGTGGTGCCGTCCACGTCGATGCCCATGGTGAACACCATGTTCTGCGGGCGGTCGCCGTCGACGCCCAGCTCGCGGTACTCGAGCTGCGGCCGCATGTACGACAGGTGGTACAGTCAGCGAGGGTGGTACCTTTGCCCATGTAGGTGGTGCCGTCCACGTCGATGCCCATGGTGAACACCATGTTCTGCGGGCGGTCGCCGTCGACGCCCAGCTCGCGGTACTCGAGCTGCGGCCGCATGTACGACAGGTGGTACAGTCAGCGAGGGTGGTACCTTTGCCCATGTAGGTGGTGCCGTCCACGTCGATGCCCATGGTGAACACCATGTTCTGCGGGCGGTCGCCGTCGACGCCCAGCTCGCGGTACTCGAGCTGCGGCCGCATGTACGACAGGTGGTACAGTCAGCGAGGGTGGTACCTTTGCCCATGTAGGTGGTGCCGTCCACGTCGATGCCCATGGTGAACACCATGTTCTGCGGGCGGTCGCCGTCGACGCCCAGCTCGCGGTACTCGAGCTGCGGCCGCATGTACGACAGGTGGTACAGTCAGCGAGGGTGGTACCTTTGCCCATGTAGGTGGTGCCGTCCACGTCGATGCCCATGGTGAACACCATGTTCTGCGGGCGGTCGCCGTCGACGCCCAGCTCGCGGTACTCGAGCTGCGGCCGCATGTACGACAGGTGGTACAGTCAGCGAGGGTGGTACCTTTGCCCATGTAGGTGGTGCCGTCCACGTCGATGCCCATGGTGAACACCATGTTCTGCGGGCGGTCGCCGTCGACGCCCAGCTCGCGGTACTCGAGCTGCGGCCGCATGTACGCCAGCAGCATGGCGGGGTGCATGGACGACGCGTTCTCGGGCAGCACGCGCGGCGGTTTCACCTTGGGCTGGCGCGGCGGCTTGGGCGCGGGCGGCCCGGCCTCCTCCGCCGCCTCCGACACCTGCGAACGAACCGCACTTATGTTACAGATCAATAGTCTCACCCCCCTCCCCGCCCTCCTCCACTAGACCGCACGTGAACGTACCGAGGTGCTGGGCGTCCTGAGCTGCGGCACCTTGTGTCCCTCGTACTCCCACTCGGAGAACAGCTTGTGCAGCGCGAACGACGCGAGCTGGATCATCGGCAGCGTCTCACCCCCCTCCCCGCCCTCCTCCACTAGACCGCACGTGAACGTACCGAGGTGCTGGGCGTCCTGAGCTGCGGCACCTTGTGTCCCTCGTACTCCCACTCGGAGAACAGCTTGTGCAGCGCGAACGACGCGAGCTGGATCATCGGCAGCGTCTCACCCCCCTCCCCGCCCTCCTCCACTAGACCGCACGTGAACGTACCGAGGTGCTGGGCGTCCTGAGCTGCGGCACCTTGTGTCCCTCGTACTCCCACTCGGAGAACAGCTTGTGCAGCGCGAACGACGCGAGCTGGATCATCGGCAGCGTCTCACCCCCCTCCTCCTCGCCCTCGCCGCCCTCCTTCATTGGCTCTGCTGAATGTTACAAATATCACATAATCGTAAGACGTAATTAGACATATTGGTCTTTGTCTATGATAAGACAAGTCCGTTATTTTTGTCGGCCGTTAATATACAGGAGCTCTGTGGTGTTTGTCTCTTGCATCCCCCCAACACTAATTAGCAGGGTGGTCACAGATACCTGCTCCGTCGGGCTGGTTCTCGCCGGCTTCGGTCATCAGCACCTTGGACATCTTGCGCAGGATGAGATCGCGCACCGCCTGCTCGGCGGCCGCGTTGCGCGCTGTCATCTTGGTTTCTCCTGAGAACACCAAACACCATTTCAATATTTTTGTCGTGAACACCTTGGCTCCCATGCCCACCTTAGCTGACAACGCTTCGGTTATCAGTCGTTGGTAAACGGTGAAGTTTGTCCACCAAACCTTGAACCAATACGCTTAAGACGACTGAAAGGAAGATGATGATTGTTATCGCCACGTTCAGACGTGTTTTCTTTTGCGAGAAAATCGGAGCGATCTAGAGGAACACCGACACCTGAAAATTACCGATGACCGATTTATCGGATTGCGACTGTCGTATGTGTCGTGTAACATAAGTCACCGCATTAGAATTTTGTCAGATGTAGGTTAGGTAGACAAACAGACTATAGAGTGGGAAAATTTTTAAGGAACTGAATGCTCTGTGGTAGTTCATAATGCCACTGAAGACAGCATTAACTTAGTGACACATACCATATTATATTTGTATTACCACGTATTGCGAAGTCGAAGTGGTAATGGGCAAGGCTCAAAGCTCGGAGGACTGATGGAACAAGACAGAAATAGCGGCCACGCTCCGGCAGCAGTGTTGGCGGACTCCTCATGGATGGATGGTCATCAAAATATTCAAGAGTATGAGCTGGATTTGGCAGCACCAGATCGCGGTGTTTAAAGAGGCCTACGTCCAGCAGTGGGCGTCCGTCGGCTGAGATCTACCGTATTCCTTGTAGATCTGCCTTCCAAAACTTAATGTATCCCTTGTAAGTCTGCCTTTCAAAACTTACCGTATCCCTTGTAGGTTTGCCCTTCAAAACTTAACGTATCCCTTGTAGGTCTGCCCTTCAAAACTTACCGTATCCCTTGTAGGTTTGCCCTTCAAAACTTAACGTATCCCTTGTAGGTCTGCCCTTCAAAACTTACCGTATCCCTTGTAGGTTTGCCCTTCAAAACTTAACGTATCCCTTGTAGGTCTGCCCTTCAAAACTTACCGTATCCCTTGTAGGTTTGCCCTTCAAAGCTTAACGTATCCCTTGTAGGTCTGCCCTTCAAAACTTACCGTATCCCTTGTAGGTTTGCCCTTCAAAACTTAACGTATCCCTTGTAGGTCTGCCCTTCAAAACTTACCGTATCCCTTGTAGGTTTGCCCTTCAAAACTTAACGTATCCCTTGTAGGTCTGCCCTTCAAAACTTACCGTATCCCTTGTAGGTTTGCCCTTCAAAACTTAACGTATCCCTTGTAGGTCTGCCCTTCAAAACTTACCGTATCCTTTGTAGGTCTGCCCGTCGAGCGTGATGTCCGCGCAGAAGTTGGTGGCAGCACCGCCGCGGTAGTTGCCGTAACCCGGCGCAGCCGGCTCGAAGTGGAATTGCTGTATCAAACATTAGCAGAACATTACGTAATTATCAGATGCGTGAGAGTCGGCGGATATTTAAGTTTACACACAGCTATCAAAATTAGATAAATTCTATCAAGATTAAATAAACGGAGATATAATTATTGTGGTCGATTCTGTTGTGCAAAATCTTTAAACTAAACTAATTTAAAATAGTGCTATCCTTTTCCATAGGGAACAGTTGGAAAAGGATAGCACTATTTTAAATTAGTTTAGGGTTCTTGAAGCACACCAATTAGTTGATAGAACAAGCCTGGTTTTCCTGTGAATGTTGATGGAACAAGTGATCCCAAAATCGCCGCAGCCGCCGCAGGTTCTCGCTCTGTCACCGGCGTCGCTCCTTGTTGGAGCTCTTCCTTACTGTGCGATAAGTAACAGATAGTACAGTCCTGTACGTACATTGGTGATCTGCTCCTTGGGCATGATCTCGTTGAGCACCATCAGCGCACTCTTGGGCGTCAGCAGCCGCCGCAGGTTCTCGTTCTGTCGCCGGCGTCGCTCCTTGTTGGAGATGTTCCTTACTGTGCGATAAGTAACAGATAGTACAGTGCTGTACGTACATTGGTGATCTGCTCCTTGGGCATGATCTCGTTGAGCACCATCAGCGCACTCTTGGGCGTCAGCAGCCGCCGCAGGTTCTCGTTCTGTCGCCGGCGTCGCTCCTTGTTGGAGATGTTCCTTACTGTGCGATAAGTAACAGATAGTACAGTGCTGTACGTACATTGGTGATCTGCTCCTTGGGCATGATCTCGTTGAGCACCATCAGCGCACTCTTGGGCGTCAGCAGCCGCCGCAGGTTCTCGTTCTGTCGCCGGCGTCGCTCCTTGTTGGAGATGTTCCTTACTGTGCGATAAGTAACAGATAGTACAGTGCTGTACGTACATTGGTGATCTGCTCCTTGGGCATGATCTCGTTGAGCACCATCAGCGCACTCTTGGGCGTCAGCAGCCGCCGCAGGTTCTCGTTCTGTCGCCGGCGTCGCTCCTTGTTGGAGATGTTCCTTACTGTGCGATAAGTAACAGATAGTACAGTGCTGTACGTACATTGGTGATCTGCTCCTTGGGCATGATCTCGTTGAGCACCATCAGCGCACTCTTGGGCGTCAGCAGCCGCCGCAGGTTCTCGTTCTGTCGCCGGCGTCGCTCCTTGTTGGAGATCTTCTTTACTGCGTGATAAGCTTTTATTTACAGTTTGGCAAAACAGGGTACAGGGTAAATTTAAGTATTTTAAGTGTTTTTGTCGTGTTATATTTCAATAATATTTATCACTGGCAGATATCTCTTATAGAGATAAGTGTATCCCTTGTACACAACCATCTTTCTTAATTTTTCATGTCACTTAAATAACTATTGCGGTACTAAATAAATAAAATAAAATAAATAAATACAGTAGAAACCCGATCGACCACACTGATCTTTGTCGTTAGGCATTCGGATAATCGAAAATCTGGATAATCAAATGTATGAAATATCACTATCAGTTGACCAGTTGATTGTTTTTGTGAAAGTTATTTTTTTAAGTTTCCTTATCATTTTTCATTTACATTGGTTGCAATGCAGATTACTGAGGACTGAATAATCGAATTTCTACTGTACATAAGAAAATTTAGACACCACTGTCTATACAGAGTCTATTGATATTCAAGTAAAGGCTGATTTTTCAATCGCCAGATAGACTACCTGTGGAATAAATTTGAAGCATATGCCATACAAAATCTGTCAAAACGTCATATTTATTCCATTTATCTGGCGACTGAAATATAGGGCCTTAGTCGGACAATTTAATGCAGGATTAGTAAAATATACGATTTAAAAGTATTAAATGTGTTATAGTAAATTAGAAGTAAAATTACATAAAAAATACCATTTCAATATATTTCTTCCAAGCTTCATGAACTTTTATGTGAAATCTTGGTTGCCGATGTTTTACTGTAATAACTCACCTCCCTGCAGCCTGGCCTTCATCCAGGGCGGGCGAGTGGTTTCCTCAGCTGCACTCTTGACATCTGTATTTGGCTCCACTTTCATCTCAAAGTCCACTGACTGCTAAAATTTGATTAAAGATAATGAATAAATGTCGTATGGCAAACGTCATAAAAAAAACAACAATGTTGATATATCGTGATATATCTGGCAACAGTTAAGGAGGAAGGAAAGTTATAGTTTTCAGATAAAATACATACCTTGTTTTCCTGCGGCAAGGGTGGTGGTGGAGCCGGTGGTTGGACTTGGAAAGTGGTGTAGTTATTTTGAGTTGGATTGCTGTTAGGCTGCGGCTAAAATGAAAAGAAAACGCACTCTTAAACTAACTTCTAACTAAATTATTTTGTAAAAATCAGGAAGTTAATTTTTTCAGGTACAATTTTGTTGTGATAAATCTCTAACTAATTAACAGGACAGATTAATTTGTTTCTAACTAATTTATGATCTATCAAAAAACCTTTTTAAAATACTCTGGAAAGGGATAGTACTATTTTATGAGACATCAAATTGGTACCGTTTAGAGATTTTGCACCGCCACTTTACCTTTATCTCTCTCTGGTCCCTCACTATTGCTATATATCTGTTTCATGTGTCAAAGAGAAAATAAACGAATGGAAAGAGTATAAAGATATCAATATGACATAAGTTCCATACAAGTTATGTCAAATTTCGGCCGAATACCGTAGCGGTAAGAGGTCGTGGGTTCGATTGCCACTCCTGGAAAATGTTTGTGTGATGAGCATGATTGTTTTGCAGTGTCTGGCTGTTTTTCAATATAAAATATTTATGTATGTATGTATATATATTTATCAGTTATCTGGTACCCATAACACAAGCTTGCTTTGGGGCTAGACTGCGATGTATGCAATATCCTGATGTATATATTTATTTAAATTTTTAATTTCTATCTCTAGTAAGGCAAACCATGGATAGAAAGAATATTGGGATCCGCCATTAGTCCGCCTGCGGGCTGCTGTGTCAATGTGTGCATAGTTAGTGTGTTGGTTGGTGTACTTACGGGTGCTGGCTTGTTGTACTGCACGTTCTGCAGCGTGCGCGCCGGCGCCGCGCCGCCGTAGCCGCCCTGTGGACCCGCCGACCGCTGGCGTCAGTCAGCCGCGCTGGCAATGTGCGCTCACACCCACACACACACACACACACATATGGATAACATCAGAAGTGGGATTAATTGGGACGGGACTGCAGGAACAATTTGAAATTAATATTGGTTCCTCATTATGTTTTAGGGATACAGTTTTCCATAAGAGTCAGAAAAACATCAGAAATACAAATAAGATTGATTGGTGAGAGGATGAAAAATAAAAAGTAACTGCATATGAAGATGTAACAGCCTGGCCACGGGAAATTCGCCGATGCGAATATTCGCGCGGTGCGAACGGCGAAGCGTCTAGCGACTGAAATAAACGCATAGCAATGTACTAATCAAGCCACGCGCAACGGCGACCGGCGAAGCGACCGGCGAAATGTACCGAGCGAACCGCGCCGGCGACTTGCGGCGCGGCGGGCGAACGAAACAAAGGCATGAATAAGTACGGCGCGAGCCACGGACTTGAGCGGTAGTCGCGGCGAGTAGTGCAGTGAACAAACGAGTTTAGTTGTTTTCGCCGCGAAAAATGAACGCCGAGACTTTTATTGCTGAAATACTAGCTAGACCAGCTATTTGGAAGTCGGCCATCCACAGCACAAGTTTAAACATGTAGTGAAGAGTATGTAGGAAGAATATTCATAAGTATATAATCGAGGGTTTCAATATTCATTCTGGTATACTCAACAATTTTTTCTGGATATATTCTGTATTTCTCATACTTCTTGTGGAACTCTCCATCTATACTCCGATTCTTATTCAAATCATGTATTTCACAATCTCTTCCAAATATTAGGTCTTGAAATATTGAGATAATTTCGATAAAGACATTTTGCCGTCGGACTTCCTTACTGGTCGCGGCGGCGAACGTGACTGCCCGTGGCCTGCAAACGGTGCCGCGCGAATGGTCGCCTCGCCACTCGCTTCGACGTTCGCACCGCCGATCCCCGTGGCCAGGCCGTAAGTCAGACTGAATAAATTTTTGATGTGTACAGTGTATGATATTTATAATATGAGACTTATTCAAAAAAATTAAACCCTGTATGTTTATTGATTATTTTCAATTGCAAGAATAACAAGCTTAGCTTTGCTAAATACCTAATGGGGAATTGGTGCCAAGACCACTTTAACAAGGATTGAAAAGGTTACTGGATATGGTTCTAAAGGATTCACTCTCACAATATATAGACAATCTCTTTACAAGTAAGACATGAGCACACATTAACCAAATTCCACCACATTCCTATGATGATCCTAATCCTTTACTATTGTAACAACTTGCTTTGCATAAATGAAGCAGTGAGTCTTAGAAATCGTTCAAAGTTACATGTCAATACAATATTATGACACCATGTAAATCATGGTTATTATCACCCAAATCAGCGGTTTGATGGGTATAACCTATTATTCTGATTCCCCAGAAGGCTGCTAAATTATGCATCACTACTCCAGCTTGTATTACAATAGTATAGTGCAGGGTCATTTTAGGATTGTGGGGCAGCTTACTGTTAGTTAAGTCTAGAGAACCCCGTATGTGCACGAAACTGGCGCCTCGTGACCATAATGCATTCTCAGCCTGCAGGTGTGCTCGCAGAGGCCTAACCACGTCCAGAAAAATGCACCATCCACCACTTAGTTTCCCCAATATTTCACAGGTGAGAGGTGAAGAGGAAAACAAACCGTCCCTTGAGGGATATATTCTTAGCCCTTTCAACCTCTCAGCTGCAGTATAGGAAACACTTTGGTAGACCCCGCATGTCGCAGGAGATGGTCTCATCAGATGCGACATGGGCAGCAGGACAGTAGCTTTGGCACAGTGGGAGCATGCCTGGTGACTTGCTGCGGCCAGTGCCAGGGGTCTGGGGGCTCTGCCGACCGCTGTTGAAATACAGCTCTACATTTATATACAGTTTTAAACCATTTTTGTTTATACCTCTCCATCAAAAGCAGAAACCTGAACCAGAAGTATTAGATAATTTACTTAATTTTAGAGATTTGTAAATACATATAGGTAATTTTTTTTTTTTGTGTTGTGGCAATCTTGCAATCAGTCTGTAGACTATGAGCAGATGTGTTGCATGAGATTGGCGGTACGGCAAGATGACTTCCCCATCAGGAAGATCCCCCTTGTGTCACTTTCGGCTATCTATTATATGCCGAATTATTTCTCGAAAACGATTATGCATCATACGTTTTGGCTTGGGGGGTTAGAATCCCTCTTCCGACCCCCCTCCCCCTCACCCCTTCCCACCCCCCTCCGCCACGGGTTAGGTGCTGACCACCCGGAACAAAAGTTGTAGTACAACAAGCTAAGTTTTCCATAACCCTAACAATAAATGAATGATTCAAGTTGCGAAACTTACGGGTTCTCCAGCCGGCACAAATTGTCCCGGAGCGTTGAAGCGGCCAGAATTGCGCGTGTTGTCTAAATAAAAACCAGATACTTTAAGAATCTGCACATGCTCCGACGATAAAATCAATAAACAACATACGCAATTTACTACTTTGATGTTTGATGTATTCTTTTATTCTTACCTTATGTTGATGGAAAGTATGTTATCTACTTTGGATCGTATTCAAAATGTTTAGGGTATTCAAAATCAAGTAGTTTGCAAAGCAGCTTTTGCGGCATGATGGATGGCGGCACGCTAATTTTGTTCGATAAATATTCACTCAAAGCATACTTACACTTGTTGTAAGACATGACGAAAAATGCAAATAACGACACTAATAACTAGGGATGTTCATTGATCATATAATTATTGTATTTTTATTGGTTTATAAAATATAAACCGCGAAAGCTCAAAGCAATTAGTGAAAATAAAACGATTTCACAATGGCGAAATGGGACAACTTGCCACTTGCCAGTCATAGACAACCCCAGCCCAGCAGTTGCCAGTTGCCATTGATTCCATGAGGATTCGGCACAGGCACAGATTAAAGATTTTGTTTCTCTAGTTTTGTGGTCTGTGTTTTTCACCATAGAGTAAATTAAAACCACAGATTTCTTTCTTCGAGTCCTCAGAGCACAGAATACGTTTGTAATTTGGTAATCTGCAAAAAAGTCATAAAAACAAAAAAGAGTTTAAAAATAAGTCAGAATAAAGTATGTTTTTAGTGGTTAATTAAAGCAAAAATTAAACAAAATATTTTCAACATTCTGCATAAACCACAGTATGAATACACTTTTTAATCAGTCATCTAAGGCACAAAAAAATTATTGTTTCCTTCCGTCAATTCATTTTGAGAACTTCAAGTCTAATTTAACGAGTGGAATCTCCACGGAATCTCGGATGAAAAATTATGGATTCTTCGTCCAAGGTGTGGAATGGAAAGAAGGGTGTCATAGATGTAGTCATAGAGTAGTCTGTGTGTAGCTTGTGTGGCTGTGTGCTCGGACGAAGAATGTATGGTTAATTAAGCTGTTTTCTATGATGCTTCATATTGTTTGTGGTTTGACTATTTCAAGTTTCATTCTTCAATCTGTGGTGATCTTCATAGTTTCCTAGTTTCACAGTCTAGTTTTGTGGTCTGTGGTGATGATGCTGTGTTTGTCTCCAGTTCTTGGCTCAATCGCTCTCCGCGCGGAGCCTATACCTCAAAAGAAGAAGAAGTCTCAAATAGTCATGGAATAAATTTAAAGTTGTTGTACGAAGTAGGTACCTACCTATTATACTAATGCCATGAATATAGTAATCTGTGAGTCTCTAGTTCTGTAGTCTGCTCTGTACAAAGACAATAACAAGACTGAGCACTATGATGAAAAAAACGGTCCGCGTGAGAGGGCACCTCAGGTAGTGCGTCCCTTTCTAATTTAAGGTGACCATGATTTTTTCACAGATGGTGTCGTATGCCTAAAAGATAATAAAAATTCATTCGAAGGAAAAATGAGGAGAGAGCTGAGAATTGAGTATTTTCGAGACGGGTGTAGAGCACATCCTAGAGTTGAAGATAGGTGGATGGTAGGTAGTGCTCGACCAAATGACACTCAAAACATCACCCGGTTGGCAAAGAGTTATGTGCTTACACATCAATATGGGAAATTTATTTTTATTATAATAGTAGACTATTATTATACATCTGCAATTTAAGTCCTACTTAACTACTACAAGAAAAATCTTTGATCTACGTAATTCATGGTTACCCTACAGAATATTATTGTTGTTTTGAATGGAAAGAAAAGCGGCTGCCAGGATAAGATTCATTTTTGCATCCTATCACACAACATGAATTTACCATTTTCCATAAAAACAAATAGATTTTTTATAAATCAATCGCGAATCGAAGCACGAAAATTCACCAAGCAAAGCAGTGAACAAACCACCATCTTACTTTTAGTAATACCAGTCCCAAGGACATAAATACTACTTTTACTCAATATTAATATATTTTTTTAATACAACGAAATAGTTATAATTTAAAATAGTTATAATAACTGTAGAAACTTATTAAAATAAGTTTCAGAGTTTATAGATGTTTTGTTTTGGTATATTATAAAAACACAAAAATTGAAAAATCTACCGTTTCTACCAAACCCAATATTTAGTTGAGATGGCAAGATGTCAGACAAGAACACGACGACCAAATCTATCCGTCTCGCTCAGGACCGCTTTTAGCTAGCTACTGCTTGTAAGATAATAGCTCCTCTAAGATCAAAGTAATAAGTGTCAATTTAGCTTAGCAAGAATGGTTAGTACTCAATCTTGATAGTGTATAATATCTTTGGCTCTGCATATTATGTATTCTGTGGTTTTGTTCTCTGCTGTTTTGGTCTATGGTTCTGTGTCTCTGCCTTAAACCAACACAGCAGCTATAATCTCTGCTGGCATAGACATATAACACCATAGAGTAGGTTGGTATGTATAACACTATGGGTCTCTGCTGTGTTGGTCTGTGGTACTGTGCAGTACAGTCTCTCGTTAGAGAGTATATGTGTTCTGTGATGTGAGTACAGTGTTTCTTTTTCATGAGAAGTTTTATAATTCACAAAAGTAAAAACTTCTAAATAAGTTAAAAATAATGACGAAACGGGTTCCGATTCCAAAAAAATAAGTGTGCGTAACTGGAGTGCAAAATTATTCATCTATATTGACCAAACCGTCACAGAAGCTAGTGCATTCACTCTGTTGTAAGTTGTAATGGTAATTTAGGTATCCGCGTCCGCAAACTGAATTGCTGCTGAATTATTTGTTTAACAAGACTTGATTGAATACTAAGCATCGAGTTGAAGCTGATTGAAACTAATAAGCAGTGGTACGTGTGTCTGGAAATTTAAATCTGTAGATTGGGAGTGTAGGTACTTCATTTTCTAGTAAAATTTATCATATTTATGCTGAGATTGTTTTGAAAGTTTTAATTAAGATAGCTCTCAGCGCCTGGAATTTATGTCTTAGAACTTATTAGTGTAATTGATCCATTATCATTATTTATTTTGCTTGTGCACACTAGATAACATAGATAAACAAACCATTTAATAATAATTATTGTTGAAGTTCCTAGTATAGTACGATTCACGAAAGATGACCACAAATGGCGGGTCTTTTCTTCATGTACACTCATGAAGAAAAGACTTAAGCCAAAATAATTACCATATATTAGTTAAATAAGACCATATATATTAGTTAAAATAAATAAGACCCATAGTATTAGTTAGATAAGTCCAAAGAGACCTAAAATAGGCCCGCCATTTGTGGTCATCTTTCGTGAATCGTACTATAACATAAACTAAGTTGTTACATAGTACTAGTAGGTTACTAACAGTATTGTAAGATATAATGTTGGGGTAAGTATTGTAGTACCTATCTGACATACACATTATATTCCAACTTAAAGGTGATATAAATCTGATTTTTTTGGGAAGATCTGTAATAAAAGGGTTAGTTATATGGCTAGACACAATTAAAGATTTTGACATAAACATATTGTGAAGATGACATTGCCATTCAGCGATTTTACTGCTATTACCCTATTATACCTTATTACCCTACAAATTGAGTATTACACTACTTTTGAATTTGATAATAATTATAACTTTATCATAAACTATAAAGAGTAAAGTATAATATTGAAAATCATTTCCAGATAATGTGGCAACACTTATGATGTCGTCAGTCCACTGTGTGGTAGTGTGGGAGTGGCAGCATGAGGGGCAGTGGCTACCACATTCGCCGGGAGTGGCTCGTACCTTGGAGAGAGCTCATGCCAAGAAGCTGACCCGGGTGGTGCTGTCAGATGCAGAGCCCGCTCTCAAAGGACACTATGTCAACCTGCGCACGCTCACTCAGAGCTCCGACACCCCAGGTAAGGCTTTCCTTTTCTTCAATATGCTTCATCTTCTTCGGTCTCTGGGACTTATCCCCCAGTTTTGTATAGAGTCACCGATACGGGTCCTTGCTGAATCATTCCAGACAGTCGAGCTCATTCCAAAATCCGAGGAATCCACCCAGGTTGAACAGGATATTTTGAGAGTGTTGCTAACTAGCCCAAGTAAGTCTTGCATTTGTTTAGCACTCCAGTGCACCTTAGTAGCTCACACGTCGGTGTTTCATCCCATGCAGGCTCCGCACAGAGGACTCTCCGTGATTCCTAGAGGAAAAAAATTATTTAATATGCCTTATTCATATACTTAACTTATTATTAAGCAACCAACAACCAACATGCTTGTAAACTACTTCAATTTTAGGGAATCCTCAAATGAGAAAAATAGAACAATAATGATATCACTTTGTTGTCCAATGTCCATGTATCCACTTTCTAAAGCAGTTGAAATTGATATCCAATGCTGAGATCTTTGACCTCATACAGGTATAAAATTAAAGCCTCATAGAAGAAAAGATCTGAAAGGTTTAAATCAATTCTGAACTCAAGATGACTACTCCATAGGCGTGAGCGAGTGCGCGGTGCGTCGCGCGTGCTACAGCGTGCAGTCGCCGGGCGGGCGCGGCGCGCGCTGGGAGTGGGCGCGTCTCGCGGACCCGCCGCGAGCCGCCGAGCTGCGATATGATCCACTGCCTATGGAGGTTAGTGTCGTCCGTTATGTCGCGCGTGCTACAGCGTACAGCTTTCTATTGTCAAGTTTATTGATGGTCCAAAGTCAATGCAATTATGTAAACCCAAAATTAGCAATTAGTTAAACAATAGTTGCAGCAATCTTGCTGGCTGCAGGAACTTCCCACCAGATTGTTCACCTGGTGGTCACGCTCGCAGGTGCAGTGTCGGCTGGAGGAGGCGTGGGGCGTGGGCGGCGAGGCGGTGCAGTGGGAGGGCTGGCTGCTGTGCCTGTGCAGCATGACGGCGCGCGGCCCGCGCGGCTGCGCTCTGCGCCTGCTGCGCCGCGCCGCGCACCCGCCCTACCCGCTGGCGCGCTCCGAGCCGCCGCCCGCGCCGCACCCCGCGCACCCCGCGCACCCCCCGCACCCCGCGCACCCCGCGCACTCCGCCGCGCCGCCCGCGCCTCCCGAACGACCGCACGTCGACGGTGAGGGAATTCCACTCCAGTTCTATCTGATTGTTTCATACTCAAACACTGAGTCATCTACCCTCTTTCAAAAAAGTTTTAAATCTGTTAAGTAGTGATTGAGTAACAAACGTCCCAAGCTCATACACTTTCATCTTTAATATAAATACTATTAGATCAGTTTTAATAATGTAGATGCTGTATTTAATATTGGAATATAAATCGCTTGGATAGCGCAAAATTGTAATTTTTTTATTAATTCAGTATCATGAACTTCCACATAGCTATAAATGTTTCTTCTTTGCTCAGAGATAGTGGAGCGGAGAGCTTGTTGTAATATAGACGTACTTGAACACGCGGCAGGTCGAAGGCCCCGCATACCTCAGCAGCACACGGGCTCCAGCGTGCACTCGGTGCAGTCGGTGCAGTCGGCCCGCTCCGTGCAGTCGTGCAAGTCGCTGCAGTCCTCGAAGTCGGCGCCGTCGCCCCGGGAGCGGTGCGGCGCCCGCAGCGCCTCCCCGAAGGACCGCAAGCCGGGCCTGGCGCGCCAGATCCTGCATAACCTCAACATATTTAGCAGTGAGTGGATTTACAATACATATTTTAAAGTATTAAGTGAGTTATGGTCATGTTAAGGGTACGATATAGGGTCAGTTAGGGTAAGAGGAACACAGGGGAAAGAGGAACGTAGTAAAGCTATAGTTAACTAGTAGGGTGCGTGGGGGCGCGGGCAACATGTAGCCCGCGTGCTGTCTTCCCGCCCATAAAAAACCCCTTCAAAATTCGCCATACATTTACTATGGCAAAAAAAAATCCGCCATTTTGAATTTTTTTTCTATCCCTCCAATAGACCTTTGGGTCCTGATCGCTTCTTGTCAAGAAACCGTTCTTCCAACTTTTATACTCTTCGAGATATTGGCAAAATTCGTTTGGCGGCCATTTTGAATCCGCCATTTTAAAATTTTTTTCAGCTCACTGCCAATTGGATGACGTTTCAAATGACATTTGGTCGAGCACCCCACACCTATCTGCAATACCCTTGGCTGTGCTCTTCACCCGTCTTCGAAATCCTCAATCATCAGCTCTCTCCGTATTTTTCCTCCTCATGAATTTTGCCCTTCTACACGAAATGGTCATTGAAAAAAAAAATTTTCATACAAAATTGTTCAGGAGAGGTGATCAATCAGTGAGTGAATCAGCACAAGCAGCTATATATATAGTAACTAGTAGGGTGCGTGGAGGCGCGGGCCACATGTGGCCCGCGTGCTGTCTTCCGCCCTATTTGCCTTCCAACTTTCAGCCCCTTCAAAATTCCCCATACGTTTTCTATGGCAAAAAAAAATTCCGCCATTTTGAATTTTTTTTCTATCCATCGAATAGACCTTTGGGTCCTGATCACCTCTTGTCAAGAAACCGTTCTTCCATCTTTTATACTTTCCGAGATACCGACGAAATACGAATGGCGGCCATTTTGAATCCGCCATTTTGAAATTTTTTTCAGCTTACTGCCAATTGTATGACGTTTTGAGTGACATTTGGTCGAGC
This sequence comes from Coenonympha arcania, assembly GCA_036785405.1. Classification (NCBI taxonomy): domain Eukaryota; kingdom Metazoa; phylum Arthropoda; class Insecta; order Lepidoptera; family Nymphalidae; genus Coenonympha; species Coenonympha arcania. The sequence continues at coordinate 16,999,740 of CM072067.1, read as the reverse complement.
ACCCCCCACCTATCTCCAATACCCTGGCTGTGCTCTTCACTCGTCTCCGAAATCCTCAATCATCAGCTCTCTCCATATTTTTGTTCTTAATGATTTTTTCCTCTTTATACGACAGGATTAGTAAAAAAAATTTTTTTCATACAAAATTGTTCAGGAGAGGTGATCAATGAGTCAGTCAGTCAGCACAAGCAGCTATATATATATTAACTAGTTTTTCGCATGGGGGCGCGGCCCGCTAAAGCGGACCGCGTAACTGCTTGTAGCAATTAACGTGGTCGCTCATACTCGGATTTAGCAAAAACTTTGGATTTTCTTATAGTAGGTACCCAATCGCCATACAATTTAGTATGAAAAAAAAATGTTCCGCCATTTTGAATTTTTTTTCTCTTCAATAAATAGAACTCTTCTTCCTGATCATCTGTTGCTAAGAAACCACTTTTCTATCTTTTATATTTTCTGAGATAGACACCCACGAACTTTGTATGGCGGCCATCTTTTTTTCGCCATTTTGAATTTTTTTTCAGCGCATTGGCAATTGCACGAGGTTTTGAATGACATTTGGTCGAGCACTCCCTACCTATCTTTTACACCTGAAGCGGGCTCTTCACGCGTCTCCGAAATCCTCAATCATCAGCTCTCTCCATACTGTCCCCGAAAGAAATAGTTCTCCTCTTTACGAAAGTGTTTGTAAAAAAAAATTTTTTCATACAAAATTTTACAGGAGAAAATTTTGCGAAAATCTCGGCCGCCATCTTGTTTTTCGGAAATGTTATATTTTCCCCCTACTCGAATCCCGTACCCAAACACATCATATTATCGTTTTCCGTCTCCTTCTAGGTCTCTGCCATACATTTTTTATGAAAAAAAAATTCCGCCATTTCGAATTTTTTCTTGTCACTAAATAGATATCCCCATTTCGATCATCTTTTGCTATGAAACCACTTTTCCAACTGTCATACCCTCCGAGATAGAGACCAACAAAATTTGTATGGCGGCCATGTTTTTTCCGCCATTTTGAATTTTTTTTCAGCTCATTGGAAATTGGACGAGGTTTCAAATGACATTTGGTCGAGCACCCCCCACCTATCTCCAATACCTTTAGCGTGCTCTTCACCCGTCTCCAAGATCCTCAATCATCAGCTCTCTCCATACTGTCCCCGAAAGAAATAGTTCTCCTCTTTACGAAAGTGTTTGTGAAAAAAAAAAATTTCATACAAAATTTTACAGGAGAAAATTTTGCGAAAATCTCGGCCGCCATCTTGTTTTTCCAAAATTTTCCATTTTTTCTATTAATCGTTTACTAACATCTACAATCGTTGCGAGTTTGAACAAAATCGGTCGGAATACAAAAAAGTTACAGAAATCACTTCGGCCGCCATCTTGTTTTTCGGAAATGTCAGATTTTTCCCATACTCGAATCCCCCACCCGAACACATCCCCCATACATCATTATATCGTTTTCAGTCTCCTTCTGGGAGAACAATTGTATATGTCAGTGAGTGAGTCAGTGGTAATCGAGCTATATATAGTATAACTAGTTTATCGCGTGGGGGCGCGGCCCGCTAAAGCGGACCGCGTAACTGCTTGTAGCAATTTACGTGGTCGCTCATACTCGGATTTAGCAAAAATTTGTAGGTAGGTACCCAATCGCCATACAATTTAGTATGAAAAAAAAAATTCCGCCATTTTGAATTTTTTTTCTTGTCACTAAATAGATATCCCCATTTCGATCATCTTTTGCTATGAAACCACTTTTCCAACTGTCATACCCTCCGAGATAGAGACCAATAAAATTTGTATGGCGGCCATGTTTTTTCCGCCATTTTGAATTTTTTTTCAGCTCATTGGTAATTGGACGAGGTTTCAAATGACATTTGGTCGAGCACCCCCCACCTATCTCCAATACCTTTAGCGTGCTCTTCACCCGTCTCCAAGATCCTCAATCATCAGCTCTCTCCATACTGTCCCCGAAAGAAATAGTTCTCCTATTTACGAAAGTGTTTGTGAAAAAAAAATTTTTCATACAAAATTTTACAGGAGAAAATTTTGCGAAAATCTCGGCCGCCATCTTGTTTTTCCAAAATTTTCCATTTTTTCTATTAATCGTTTACTAACATCTACAATCGATGCGAGTTTCAACGAAATCGGTCGGAAAACAAAAAAGTTACAGAAATCACGTCGGCCGCCATCTTGTTTTTCGGAAATGTCAGATTTTTCCCATACTCAAATCCCCCACCCGAACACATCCCCCATACATCATTATATCGTTATCAGTCTCCTTCTGGGAGAACAATTGTGTCAATCAGTCAGTGAGTGAGTGGTAATCGAGCTATATATATTATAATAACTAGTTTTTCGCGTGGGGGCGCGGCCCGCTAAAGCGGACCGCGTAACTGCTTGTAGCAATTTACGTGGTCGCTCATACTCGGATTTAGCAAAAATTAGTAGGTAGGTACCCAATCGCCATACAATTTAGTATGAAAAAAAATTCCGCCATTTTGAATTTTTTTTCTTGTCACTAAATAGATATCCCCATTTCGATCATCTTTTGCTATAAAACCACATTTCCAACTGTCATACCCTCCGAGATAGAGACCAACAAAATTTGTATGGCGGCCATGTTTTTTCCCCCATTTTGAATTTTTTTTCAGCTCATTGGTAATTGGACGAGGTTTCAAATGACATTTGGTCGAGCACCCCCCACCTATCTCCAATACCTTTAGCGTGCTCTTCACCCGTCTCCAAGATCCTCAATCATCAGCTCTCCCCATACTGTCCCCGAAAGAAATCGTTCTCCTCTTTACGAAAGTGTTTGTGAAAAAAAATTTTTTTATACAAAATTTTACAGGAGAAAATTTTGCGAAAATCTCGGCCGCCATCTTGTTTTTCCAAAATTTTCCATTTTTTCTATTAATCGTTTACTAATATCTACAATCGTTGCGAGTTTGAACGAAATCGGTCGGAAAACAAAAAAGTTACAGAAATCACGTCGGCCGCCATCTTGTTTTTCGGAAATGTCAGATTTTTCCCATACTCGAATCCCCCACCCGAACACATCCCCCATACATCATTATATCGTTTTCAGTCTCCTTCTGGGAGAACAATTGTATCAATCAGTCAGTCAGTCAGTCAGTGGTAATCGAGCTATATATAGTATAACTAGTTTTTCGGGTGGAGGCGCGGCCCGCTAAAGCGGACCGCGTAACTGCTTGTAGCAATTTACGTGGTCGCTCATACTCGGATTTAGCAAAAACTTTGGATTTTCTTAAAGTAGGTACCCAATCGCCATACATTTCAGTATGAAAAAAATGTTCCGCCATTTTGATTTTTTTTCTTTTCAATAAATAGAACTCTTCATCCTGATCATCTCTTGCTAAGAAACCACTTTTCTATCTTTCATACTTTCTGAGATAGACACCCAGGAAATTTGTATGGCGGCCATCTTTTTTCGCCATTTTGAAATTTTTTTCAGCGCACTGGCATTTGCACGAGGTTTCGAATGACATTTGGTCGAGCACCCCCCACCTATCTTTAATACCCTGGCTGAGCCCTTCACCCGTCTCCGAAATCCTCAATCATCAGCTCTCTCCATATTTTTCACCGAGTCATTTCTTGACTTCTATACGAAGCCATAAGTGAAAAAAAAATTGTTCATACAAAATTTTACAGGAGGACATTTTGGGGAAAATCTCGAAAACTACCCCAAATGTGGCAACACTGCTTTTTTACTTCAATACTGCCCGTCGTGTTACACAATCAGTTCATACATGTCGACTTTCCGAAATGTTGCCAAGTGCCTCAAAAACACGATCAAAATATTCAAAAAAATTAAATGAATACAAAATGGCCGCCACCGCATTCCACAATAAATATTTTACATAGTTTAGTACTTTTCCCAGTAATTACAGGATATACCGCTCCTGATGACGTTTCAAGTTTTCATCTCGCTCGCACCCTGGCGACATGATTGCCCCTGAAAAGTGACCATGTCGAAAATCACTTTTTCTTTGATAAATTCCAGTGTTGCCAATCCTCGGCGACAAAAATACCGAAATGTCGTTTGTACGAGTAAGACACGTGATCGCTCATACTCGGATTTCGCAAAAAGTCCGTATTTCGATTTTTTACTTTTTGGGGAAAATCTCGAAATTTCCCGAGAAATGGGGTAATTTTTTTTCCCCACTCAATACCTCGAGTCTGTACTCACGATCGCCCCATAGAAGTCGAAACGCTCCGATGTTGCCAAGTGTGTGAAATTTGAATTTTAAATTTGCGTTTTTTCGTACCTCAGACTGATTGGCCGCCAGAACAGCCGCCATCTTGGATTTTGAAAAATTACTCCCGTTCTGTCAAAATTCAGGATAATTGGGGGCGAAACAAGAAAAAATCATCATCCTCCAGTACCCCGTTTAGGATCTGTGGCGCCGCGGTTTGGGGTCGAAAAATGAAAAATTTTAAAAAACCACAGCTCGGCCGCCATCTTGTTTTTCCAAAATTTTCCATTTTTTCTATTAATCGTTTACTAATATCTACAATCGTTGCGAGTTTGAACGAAATCGGTCGGAATGCAAAAAAGTTACAGAAATCACGTCGGCCGCCATCTTGTTTTTCGGAAATGTCAGATTTTTCCCATACTCGAATCCCCCACTCGAACACATCCCCCATACATAATTATATCGTTTTCAGTCTCCTTCTGGGAGAACAATTGTATCAATCAGTCAGTCAGTGAGTCAGTCAGTGGTAATCGAGCTATATATAGTATAATATAACTAGGTTTCCGTGGGGGCGCGAGCTGCTAAAGCAGCTCGCGGGATGTGTTTAGATATAACTTTATTAATGCTACTTATTTATAATAAAATTGGAGTGGGTTTGTTATATTGAAATAACCAATTCTACTAAATGTATGTGAATTATATACACCAAAATAACATTTTTACAATTTTTGTCTGTCTGTTTGTTCCTGCTCTCTGAAATGGCTAGACCGATTTTAACGGGACTTTTTTGGCAGGTAGCTGAAGTAATCAGGAGTAACTTAGGCTACGTTTATTTTAAAAAAAAATTATTTTAATTTGAAAAATTACTGTTCAACATTAAGCTTAGTTCGCCGGGTCAGCTAGTTGTTATTATACTCTTTCCAATCCTTTATTTTCTCGATGACAGATGAGACAGATATAGCAATAGCGAGGGATCAGAGAGAGACAAAAGTGATATGGTCTCTTTCTGATCCCTCGCTATTGTTATATCTGTCTCATCTGTCATTGAGAAAATAAAGGATTGGAAGTAGTATAAAAAGATAAGTTTAATATTGGAAGTTCTCTGGCCCTAAAAGAGGTTGTTTGAGTTTATATAAAATAGACATTTTACCATATTTACCTTTTCAACTGCATTCCTTTTTAGTGATCTGTCGGGTATCAGGTGTATTTTGAATTAGGTATTATTGTGATGGCGAATTAAATAAAAGGAATATAATTTTTATTATAATGTATTTAATACTTTAGGTACCATGTGAATAAAATGTAGTAAGTATTATATTGTTTGCAGTCAAATTAGGTACCTATTACATTATAAATTGGAGTACATCTATATTATAAATTGGAGTGTTTGTTTGTAATATTGAAATAACCGTTTTTTACTACATGTATGTGAATATATATACGATACATACACCAAAATAACATTTTTAAAATTTTTGTGTTTCTTCTGGGTAATTTCTGAAATGGCTGGACCGATTTTGACGGGATTTTTTTGGCAGGTAGCTGATGTAATAAGGAGTAACTTAAGCTACGTGTAATTTAGATAAAAATAATTCTTTTATTTGAGAAAAATAAATCTGTCCAATATCAAACTTAGTTCTTAAGGATCATCAACAGATGGCGCTGTCTGAAGATCATGATTAAAGAATCGATTGTTAGGTGGAACGAAGTTCGCCGGGTCTGGCCGTAAAAAAGTACAAATTGTCAACTTGTAACTAAATATTTTACTGGATTGATGTTGAAATTTTATTGCTGTTTTGTGGTGAAAGGTATTCCGTATTCGTATATTGGATTTATATTCTTAGGAGCATGAATTATATTGCATACCAATGTTATGAATACTCACTAGTTTCAAAAGTAGCGTTTCTGGTGCATCCTGGGCTATGTGCGACGGTTTCTTATGAAATTAGTCGCTAACCCAGACCGACTACTCTGCAATGGAAACTATGATCGTCTTTTTATTGAGTCTGTAAACAAACAAGAAATATTATATGCGTATTTGTATCAGTAATAAAATTGTAATATAACTCATCTTTGTATCTATTTTTATTAAGAATTAGTTTCATTTTTGTGTAAAACATAACAGTGTACTTATTAAGTATTTAAGATAAATTTTAAATTTGTACTATGATTTCATGTGGTCTTTTAATACCTACATTTTTATTATTGAATGAAATAAACAAAAGAATGATTAAAATTAAATATTTTTAAATGGAAATACGAGTATATGTTCTGTTGTTGGCCTCATACAACTTACCAGTATGGAAACATCATAATTATATTGACTTTTTTTTATTCATAAACATTCAATAGTGTTGGAATAGGTATACTGTTTTGTCTTTAGTTTGTCAATATTAATTTGACATTTGAGGGGAAAAAACAAAATAGAGAATAATTATTCTACCGCTATTATACGTTTATAAATAAGAAGGTTAGATATTAACTTTGACAAATACAAAGATGAGTTAAATTTCATAATTTTGGTGCCAGTGCCTCGTTAGTAAGGGCGTATACATACGTAGAAAGTTGGCAAGCAGTCATGCAGCTAGTTAGTGCAAGTTGGTAAAGATCATGTAAACGTCCTTAGCAGGGAGCACCGCGGGCAGGTGAGGTTGGCAAATGACGATCAGAGTAGTTAATAATAATGACTAATTCGAGCGTCTTTTACTCCCCATCTAACTACAACTAAACTAATCAAACTAAACTAATAAAAGCATTGCGAAAAAAAGTATATATTTATAATTCAAAAAATAAAAACCGTTTAAATATAATGTAAATGCATAATTTATTAAAATAATTACAAATTAAAGAAACATATATAAGTATACATATCTAAGAGCAGTCAAAAGTCTAGTCTGTGAGTTATGGTCACTATTTAAAAAAAATGTTATTTGAATAAAATATAAAATTTTATTAAAAAAATAATATTATTTATAGGTATAAATGTTACTTAGATAAATAATTTATAAAAATATATCTAAGTCAACGAAACCTATTTACGATCTACTAAAATAACAAAGCGTAGGTATACTAAAATACTAAATAACAAGTATTTATGCGTGTAGCAATGTAATAAGCGTATAGCAATGTAATAAGCGTGTAGCAATGTAATAAGCGTGTAGCAATGTAACTAAACTAAAAAGTAAATAAATAAGCGTATTTACAAAACAAATGTCTTGGGTCTGGTGCAGACTTTGGTTATGGCTAGTTATCATTCTACCAGCAAAGATTTAGTGTTCCATTGTGACACTGTGTGGAAACCGCTGGAGGTCGGTTACTTATTTTTTTCAAGTTAGTATGTTAGATAATATTTATTTTCGACTGCATCGTTATTTACCATCAGGTGGAATTGCAGTTAAGTACTAACTCGTAGAATGTAAAAAGTGTGTCTGTTAGTAAAAGTCATTATTTATGAATTTTTTTTAATAACCACAAATTTTTTTTTGACTACTTAAATACAAATTACGTGTTTCCTCACTGTGATTGATGTGTGAAAAGAAAAAAAAAATAATATGCATCAATTACTTGGTAAAATACTTTGTCTTTAGTATAATGTATATGTAATATGTAAATGGTGAAGACGTAGTGAAGGCATTTTACTGAGATTCATTATATATCCACATAATAAAATTGGAGTGTCTGTTTGAAATATTTAAATAACTGTTTTTACTATATGTATGTGAATATATTATACATACACAAAAATAACATTTTACAATTTTTGTGTCTGTCTGTCTGTTTGTTAATCTGTCTGTCTGTCTGTTTGTTCTCGCTAATCTTTGAAATTACTTTTTTTGGCAAGTAGCTGATGAAAAGTTCCTTTATTTTAGAAAAATAATGGTGCATCCTTACAAAATCTCTAAATTTGACGCGTGAACGTAAACGTGACTCTAAAATATTGTTATTATTTTTTCATAGAGATATTGTTACTTAGTATGAGTTAGTTATTAAAAAAAACTAAAAAATTATAGAATCTACTGTCAAGCCGAACGAAGTTCGCCGGGTCAGCTAGTAATAAATACAAAATAATAAAAAGACGATTTCGTTTTGGTAATTACTATTTAGTATCATAAAATAATTTATTTCAAATTTAAATTGCTAAATTTAAACAATATCATTTTGAATAAATTTTAAAACATAAGACGAAGGAAATGTGATAAATCACAATTATACTCAAATTATATCTCAGTACCGTCCTCACTATAATGTTCATCATTTACAAACAAATCACAAACATAAAGCAAAGTAATTTACTTCAGTGATTGATTCAATACCAAATCTTTAATTTCATTTTGTGAATAGTGTAACATTGTAAATGCATGTCTGTAAATGCAAACTATAAATTAACTACTTATGTACAATAAAAAAATACGCAAAATAGTTGCTATTTCAACATGATTTTATAATTTAAAATAAAATATAATCATGATTATTGATTGCCATCTGATAAGGTGAACAATTTTCAGGAAGCTGCGTGTACTTATAATAAGGGCGGATAAACTACATTATTTGCGAGCGGGTTGCCGTTTATAACGCGTTCTTTATTTATAAGAATTTTAATGTGTTGACGATGTTGAACGCGACTCAGAGCGACGTAAAGTTGACCGTGACTGAAAACATCGGAACGCAAGTCTACCCCAACACGGCTTATTGTTTGACCCTGAGATTTATGAATCGTCATGGCGTAACAAACTTGTAATGGAAATTGCCGGCGGCACATTTCGATGGGACTACCTGGTTCGATGGGCGCTTTAAAAAGAATTCTCGGTATTAAATAATAATCTGATAGTCCCGGCTTGCGAACTGTTATTAGACGAGGAGATGTATTTACGACAATGACTTTGGTCCCGTTTACCAATTTATCGGAGAAATTTAAATTTCGCATAATCATGCACACACACCCTACTTTTAAAGTTAAATCATGTTCCGGTATTCCTTTTGGTTGCATCCGGTTTAAAATGTCGACACCTAGAAAAATTTGGTCGGCATTGTCACTAACTACTTCGTCTATGGAGTAAAAATGTAAAGGGTCTTCAGGTAAAAGTTCTAATACTTTGGCATTAATTTCGGATACGCTTGCATTATGGGTTGATAATATAGATCTATGAACGCAAATATCCGGTTCATTTAATATGACATTTGGATACACAAAATTAATTAAGTCATCTAATTGAGAAACAAATGAAATCATTGAGAGATTAACTAAATTTTGAATAGCTCGGTTTGTAGGCAAAGTTACAGTAGCTAATTGATTTGATCCCAATTGTAATAAAAATTTAGAAAATTCGGGATCCTCTCTACATCTTTGTGATGTTACCAAAGAGAAGGTTTTTAATTTTTGCCAAACAGGTGAAGATTTTACAGAGGCATTGAACACGTCTGAATTATGTTTGGCGTCGACTACTACGGGTGGTATTTGGCGGTAATCACCTGCAAAAATAATAATTTTTCCACCAAAAATTTTGTCATTTTTCATTAAATCGCGCAAAGATCTGTCTAATAAATGAATGAGCCATTTATGAGCCATCGGAGCTTCGTCAAAAATTATAACATTTGCATTATATATAAGTTCTGCTCTTTGTGAACCGTTTGTAATATTCCAATACCCGAGATCATCTATAAGATTTAGTGGAAACCGGAACATGCTATGTGCGGTTGTACCATTTTCATGGTTTTGCGCGGCGATACCTGACGATGCGGTACATAAAACAATACCACTTAAATTACCCCTAACGTGTGCAGTAATAACATTTAGAAGTAAGGTTTTACCGGTGCCGCCGGGGCCGTCAATGAAAATCGCGCTGTTTTGAGATTCGCGAAAACTTTGATTGGTTACAAGATTGTTTACATATTCGTATATTTCATTTTGCTGTGGTGATAATTTAGGCAACCAATCATTTACGAAGTCTTTTAAAGCATTTTGATTATATTCTGTTTGTTCGCGTCCTAGCTCCGTTGTTTCATCGGCACTGTGGTCGATTCTGTTGTACAAAATCTCTAAACTAAACTAATTTAAAATAGTGCCATCCTTTTCCTTCGGGAGCAGTTTGAAAGGGACAGCGCTATTTTAATTTAGTTTAGTTTAGAGATTTTGCACAACAGAATCGACCACAATGTCTGGCAAACCCTGCTCAATTAAGCATGTACCATGTCTTCTCAAAAGGCGGTCGATTGCTACGAGACATGCACGATATGCGCGATCAATGTTTTCGGGTTGACGATGGATGAAATCTTCACTGATTTGATCGCGGAATTTTGTCCAGAGAGACGCGACTGGAATACCGTTTACGGCTAAAAGAACGAAAAAGCTACGCAGACGCGGTCCAGTAAAAAAAGCACAAGCCTTTTTCGTATTCAGCTTCATCGTTCGCGAGCCCGACTGTTTTGGCAGCTTCCTGGAACGTCATGCAATCTGGACCACCTAAATTTAAAAGGTCTCTGTAACTACGACAGGGATGTGAGGCTAATAAAAGACGTAAATAAAATTGTTCACCTCTGTTTGGTGCAACGAAAAATAACCGCGCCACTAGTTCGCCTCGCTGTCTCTGGGTTAAGAACCGGTTATTTGAGGTTTCAAAAATTTCTACGTTTTTGATTCGGGGACGTGTAGAGTGAACAATATATTTTTCATAAAAATCTTGATAAGTTAATTGATCAAAATTTACTCCAGCAGGCCGATTGAAATAAGTTATTAAATCTGATGTCGCACGATTTGCAGCTTCCGTTTCAGTGCCGGTTTTAAAATATACATATTGTTGCCCCTCTAGGTGAACAGCGAGTTGTTTGACGTTAGGTTCGCGGCAAACTAAATCAAATTCTAAAATACGCCACGTCGCTTCGCAGGAACCTAAATATCTTTTGGTCACGTAATTTTCAATTTCGTCATTACGATTTTCGTCCAAAACAACAGCTACGCGAGAATGATCAGCGCCTTTTGTAATATATTTAAATAAGTATTTGATAACGGCAGTAGTTGTAGATACTTCGACATTAATATGACAATCGTATTTCAGGAGTAGGGCGGCGTTGTATGGAACTACCCAAAGATCGTTGATTTTAATTTTTTTACCTCTATATGTTATTTCGGCTTCATTCGAACTATTGCGTTTTAAATTAACGAAGCCTCTATCATCAAAGAACGTAGTGTCCGTTTCGCGTTTTGGAAAAAATTTAGAACACTTTTGTTTTTCATTATCACAACAAGGGAGATCAGTTCTATTAGAAAGGCCACAAGGACCGTGAATCATATGATCCAGTACAGCTTTACGCAATCTACCATCAGCTTCAGACGGATGAGGTATATCGGCCCTGACAAATTTGTCAATATCGGTATTATGTACCGGGCCTCCGCCTTCGACTCTAAAACAAATATGTGCATGAGGCAGACCCCTTTTTTGAAACTCAATAACGTACATGAGATAAACAGAGTTTCCAAACCATTTTCCGGAACGGATATCTTTAATTAGTTGCGATAATTTTAAGTTAAAAACTCTGGCACAAATTAGAGGATTAGTTTTTTGTCCTGAAGGGACAGACTGTTTAATTTCAGCCCAATTTGGATTACAAGTAACTGTTATAAAAAATGAAGGTTGACCTAATCTATTTACTAAGGCTATTGAATCTAGATACTTTAATTTCATGTACCTGGGGCTCCCAGTAAAACTATATGGAAGATATATTTTTCCAGGGACAATACCGCCTTCGCCTTGAATAGTCTCGTCATTATTTAATGCTTCAATTTCATTAAGAGGCGCTGACCTAATAGCAGAGTCGGAATTTTTAGTTTGCATATTGCTTAAATAACGTAACCGTTCATCAGAAATTCTATTAAACATATCTATAGTCCACTCCTCTGAGAGACGATTAAATTCCGAAAACCGGGATTCTGATAATAGTAAACATCTAACATACTTTAACTGTGTCAATTTACTGCCATTGTTATCTAATTTATTTGGGTACCAACCGGAGTTACCATATGGATACAGTAAAGGATATTGAAAACTTTCATAACACGGATTTAAAATATCAACTGTGTGGGGGCTACGGTGGCCTTCTTTCCAAATAGCGATACAATGAGGAGCGAACTGTTCTACTTCGGTTCTAATAATTGCAGCCAATTCTTTGCCTAGTGGGAGATCACCCAAAATATTTCCATGCGAACGACGTGACGTTTGTTCAAAAATAATGTGAGCGTTTTCGGAAGTTTCGCGATTTAATCGTTTGAAACATTCAATGTACGGATTTACGTTATACATAAAATTTGTAATTGAACGAATAACTTGCATATCTAAATTTAGATTTTGGGCTTGTCGTTCGCGAATTTCATTATCGTCATGCACGTACATTCCGATAGGATTACTACTATCTGAATATCCTAAATCAAATACTCTGTGGTAAACGCGACCTTGAATTTTTAAAAATGTTATTCCGGTGTTAGGTTGCTGGTATCCGTGAGACACGCCTAGCGCAGAGAAAGCGAATAAATTATTGTAAGCGCGCGGTCTATTTAAAAACGACGTATGGCTATAAAATTCCTCGGTAAGCGGTTCTAAATTTTGAACATTGTAGGCGCCTTGCCCGCAGCACCATTTTGTACGCGTTTTTTCTTCAAAAAAGAGTCGCGTTTGACAAATCGAACACACGTGTATACCAGGATCCAACAGTGACGAGTTTTTTAACGAAAACAATTTAACTATATTAAGTTCATCGTCGCGTTTTTGGGCAATCAAATTTGTTCCTCGCAATTCTGGATCGATATTTCGGTTGGTTGCATTATACTGCTGAACGGAAGCTTTATTTATTTCCGGTTTTTTAGCTGTATACGTTTTTACCGCTTTTCGGTTTATTTCCGGTTTTTTAGCTGTATACGTTTTGACTGCTTTTTGATGAATTTCCGGTTTTTTAGCTGTATATTTTTTGACTGCTTTTCGGTTTATTTCCGGTTTTTTAGCTGTATACGTTTTGACTGCTTTTCGGTTTATTTCCGGTTTTTTAGCTGTATACGTTTTGACTGCTTTTTGATGAATTTCCGGTTTTTTAGCTGTATACGTTTTGACTGCTTTTTGATGAATTTCCGGTTTTTTAGCTGTATACGTTTTGACTGCTTTTTGATTAATTTTTGGATGTTGTTCTGTGTAAGTTTTTACTGCGGCCTTATTAATTGCTGGTTTATTTTTATTATATTTTTTCGATGCATCTAAATGCGCATTTTGTTTTGATGATTTACGTCCCCGTTGCTGTTTTTTAGGCCTACCGACTTGTTTTTTGCAAAGAGCGTTGTCAATTTTGGTTAAGATAACAACTGGGTTCATTTTTAATTTTATATCATCGTATTTATTGGTTGCAACTTCTTTAACAGGTTGTTTGTTAGTTATTTTGTAAATTTGTGGCACATTAATTCCACGCGTATTAAATCTTTCTAAAACTACAACTGGTTTTAAAGTAGTGAGTTTTGGATCTGTAAGGATCGCTTGTGACTGTAAATTTGTCTCATTAATAGCGCATAGATTTTCCACGCGGATTTTATTGATTTGGTACTCATCTTTTGAATGAGTATAACTTTTGATTATTAATGTGGCTAATCCTTCTACATTTTCCGAACGAAAAAGTCGCGCGACGTTCAAATTTTCGACCGCGTTGTTCCTTTTGTTCGTTTCGTCTACTCCGTGACTATTAAACAAATAATAATAACCGTTGTGACGCCAAAACGACATTGTTTTTAACTGACCTGTAATTAAATAGCTATCTGAAGCGTCTACATGAGTTTCGTTAAAAATGTCACGAATCATGAGGTTTTTTAATGAAAGAATTGCATTTCGTACGTTAAAATGACTTCCATCTTCTGGAAATAAATTATTTGTTATCCAGTTGTTACTTAAGTGAGCTAAAAAATTATCGACGCGGATATCAGACGGCAATTCTGAATCCGGATCTAAATAGTCATTGTGAAATCTATTCGTTCTTTTTAAGTCATTTAAAATGCGTGCGTATAGTTTATCCCCGCAGGACAAAAGTGTATCAATTTCACGAGAGGTAAATTCGCGTCTCTTTTTGAGACTTGAGTAAACAGACGCGTATGCTGAAATAGCAACGCATTGCGCATTCACCATTTCGCCAGTTGATGCATCACGACGCAATTGGCCCTGATGCATCGAACCTATAAATAAACAAGTAATCATTAAAAAATATTTTTTAAAAGAATAATATTTATTTTTACGCCAATTTATGGTCACTTTGTAGCTGATCAGACCTTAATTATCATTTAGCATCAAAGTACTTATCAGATAAAACGGTCGAGCCCTCTTGATGAGGTTGTCATTTAATTACTGAGTTCCTATGGCTACCTTCCAGTTTCATCATCAAATCAGCTTCATGTCATAATAATTTTTCACTGTCATTTGAATGACGTATGCATGCAGAATTTCAGCTCAATCGGTAACCGGAAGTGGATCAAATTTAACTTGCAAGATTAGATAAAAAAAAAGTTAAAATCAAACAAACAAACATTGGTATAAGTGAAACTAAATAAAAGCTGGTGAAAAAAAGGTTAAGATTTATGAAATTACTGCAAAATATTATATTATTTTTATGATAGGAAACCAGAAATATTAGAGAATTAATAAATGCGATGGACAGGGGTAAAAAATATTTTTAGTAGTTGCATATTGAAAAAATGTTTTATACGATATATTTTTTAAGATATACTTATACAGGAAAAAGCTCTTCGGAACCACGAGGCCGATGGCCAATGTCTGGATAATTTAGTTGTTATACATAATGACCAGTCATTAATTTAATAGCTAATTAATCACTTTGGCTGTAACAATCACTAAGTTTGAAATGATTTAACAGATCTATTGACACCTACTTTCAGTTATAGTAAACAGAGTGTTTTTTTTAACTGGGACAGTATGAGGAAATCTTAAACTATTGGAGATAAAGAGAAACGCTCTTATGAACCACGAGACCGATTTAAGGCGCTCTGCCCACTGGAGACGCGTCCCGCCGCGGTGCGCGGAGCGACAGATAACGCGCGCGGTGACGGAGGCGCAGATCTGCCTTACTTAGCGGTGTAATCTGCTCCCCCGCGCGGTGATGCTGATTGCGACGGCCTCGCGCTAAATAAACTCGTATGTTCACTGTGTTGTCGATCGACGTGGAGAATGGACGAATTTATTCAATTTCAAGATGTTGTAGTTATATTGTCATTTTAAGGATTTTGTATACAAGAATTAAAAGACACTGCGTCCATAGAAGATTTTGGACAGTATCAAATCACGCCCGGGACTGCGGAGCCGGTGTGTCATACCCCGCGGCACGCCCCGCGCTCCCGCGCAAATTGGCAGAAACTGCGAGCGGCCGCCTTCCCGCGCGGTTTCGCGTCACCAGTGTGTTGTGCTAGGCGTGATTTCTATACAAATTGACATACTTTCATACAAAGTAAAATCTGCCAAGTGCCATCTCGCGCTACGCGACGGGGCGCGGTGCAGTGGGCAGAGCGCCTTAGTGAAAATTATTTTGGTAAATTTAATTTTTTGGTCAAGTGTGAGTTGTCCTTGGAAATCAACAAAATTGACTAAATTTTTATGTGTCGCCGATTGACTCAGTTCTTGCAAGGATTATTCCATTGTATGGGGAGAAAAAAATCCTGACAGCGAAAGTTTGTGAAATTTAGTAAAATATTTTTTCATACAATTGTATTATGGTGTGTATGGTGGTACTACTACTGGATTATAATCGTAGTTATTAGTCGTGCTCAAATCATTTAAAAGTTCTTCCATAGTTTCATTTGGCAAGAAATTTAAATAACGTTCACTTGTTAATTACAAAGAAAATATTCAGTTACATTAAACACCTTTGCTGTTACGAACTACGAGTATAAAAAAAATCAAATTCAGGACAAATATTTTGTTAAATATCCTACAAGCCCCAGGGGCCGCCACGCCCACCTGATTTAAAACTTATTATGAATTTTTTCCTATGGGGCTACCTTATAGACGGACTTTATCAATTACATAGTCCAGGACTTAAAAGATTTTGTTAAATTAAATTTGCGTAACGAATTTCATATTTCAAATACCACACGAAACGTTCTAGAACGTGTTCGCAGTTGCACACAGCAAGACGGCGGTTATTTTTAACATCTTACTATATATAAATCTCGTGTCACGATGTTTGTCCGCGATGGACTCTTAAACTACTGAACCGATTATAATAAAATTCGCACACCATGTGCAGTTCGATCCAACTTGAGAGATAGGATAGTTTAAATCTCAAATTATAGTCGCCATTTTAATTTATTAATATTACAAAAACTTTAGCCACAGCAACGCGTGGTCGGGTCAGCTAGTTTACTATAGATTTAGGTCCAGTTGGTATGAATTTTTTATTTATTTTTGATCAACATTATCCGCCGTCAGGATTTTTTTCTTTCCATACAATGAAATGTTCCTTGCATGAAACTGAGTCGATCGGCAACAAAAAAAAGTTTAGTCAATTTTGTTGATTTCCAAGGACAGCTCACACTTGACCAAAAAATTAAATATGTCAAAATAATTTTTACTAAAATCGGTCTCGTCGGTCTTTGATACTTGATAGACAGTCGAGCGTTGGCTCCCCTGTCTGTAACCGACAAAATCCCATTCAACACATCTGATTATAGTCTAAAGACAGATCGCAGATGCAAGAGGAGAAAAAAAAAATCGGTCTCGTGGTTCATAAGAGCGTTTCTCTATATCTCCAATAGTTAAAGATTTCCCATACTGTCCCAGTTAAAAAAAAACACTTTATAATATCTTAATCTAATTCATTTAAATGTACTCTTCAGTATTATTTCATAATTTTGTTACACTTTGTATAGGCAGTTACAGCTTTTTTTTCTTGTTTGATAATAATTAATAAAATCTACTTTTTAATAAATTTAATTTACTGTTGTAACATAACCATTACTTTATAAATATGACCCAGGTTCGGTGCAAATGAAAATATCTGTTTATTGTCACTTTATGTAGATTAATTATTTATCTTGTGAGTAATCTTTTTTCACTTTTAGTGGCTAACTTGTTTTTTTACACAACTGCTCAAAAAAAGGAGTGTAATGTTTTTAGGGTTCATGTATGTATGTGTGTATGTATGTGAGTTTCTTTATTTCATGAATGTGTTTCAGTATTATAGTTATTTACAATGGTGAATGGACCCACTGGTGGGACTACAGGGTTCACTTTTGTATTCACTATGCTGCCGTCGAGACTGTCCGCTATTTTGGTAATCAATCACTAATCTTAAGAATATTCCGGTAGAAGTATTGCTAAATCGTCGTAAAATCAAGAAAATCAACAATTTTTTTTTACACAATACAAGGTACTTGACTGCGGTTTTACCTGATAGTAAATAATGATGCCACCGAAGATGTTATCGTATGAACTTTGAAGGAATGGTTTCTATTCAGCATCGCGCCAGAACGCTAAATCGCTTGGCGATGCGTCGTTGCTGGTAGGGTTGTAAGTAACCACAGCTACAGTGTCCTACTAAACTAATTCTAAATCAAATTAGAAATTATGAAATTTCAAAGAGAACCGTGACGGGAATCGAATCTCGACCTCCTACTAGAATCCGATCCACTGCGCCATGGAGGTCGACAGTACGAGGAGCGCAGTAGATATGAAAGTGAATCCCTTACTCATTCCCGTAAACGTTGAACATAATATGCTTTGAAAGCACATATCTCTTTGTCTTTGTTACATAATTGCAAAAGAATGAAATAAATATATGTGTATATATGTATTTTATGTAATTTGGAATATGACTCAATGGTATGACTTAATTAATGTCTCTGGGATATATTTTGAAAACTAAAGAGTGAAAGGTATTCCCAAATTCATGATACAAATTACAATACAATGTTTGTTATCTAATCAAACATGTTTTTTTTTTATTTACTTGTGCACAAACTATTTGTGGTACTAATACAAATAACCATGAACCTATTGTGACTATGTCATTATAAGCAACAAGTTATCTATGTATATAAAAATCAATGTCATTTTTCGTTATACCGGCTCACCTATCCAAATCAAATGTTTAGACTTGTTCAGACTATTTAGTAGATGGTTTATGTAAAGTTGCACAAAATCGGTGGAGCGGTTCTTCATTTATCACATTTTTTGTAACAATATGGCAAAACAACGTTTGTCGGGACAGAAATATAATAAACTTTTTTGCAAATTGTAATATAGGAAATTGTAATTTAAAGCAGCGATAGTCTATTGGTTCAGAGTTCAGAACTATGCCTCATATCAAGAAGTTGGGGGTTCCAATTTGGGTGTACCGCTTTGTAACTTTTCAGTTACAATATTATATACATATTATGATAGTGACACAGGCAACTAAATATTCTTGCATAAAGGTTAAGGAAAATAAAGTGAGGAAACCCTTAAGTCAAGGTTCATCACAATATTCTCAAAGGTGTACAAATGAATATTAAATCAATATTGAATAAATCTTAGCTTTGATAACAAAATAATGAAAATATTAAGTTGACCAAAATGGCCATCTTTTCAATCAATTAGTTTTCCAGAAAGGTTAGCTTTCTATGGTCCAGCCATCTTATCTGTTTAATTTCATGTAAATTGAGCATGTACTTAATCTCAAAATTCTAAAAACAATAACACTTTGCTTGTATTGTAACAATCAAATAAAATAGAGTATTCTATCTTTAAAACTCAAAGTATTTAAATACTTGATTGAAACTTTCATAGAATATCTGTTTATAAATAATATACAGTAGTGCTATTGTTAATAATATAAAACATGTAAACATACCTGAGGCAATGGCGGTAAATCCAATACAGGGTGTCATTTTGTCAATAGAGCCGGGCATTTTTCTAAAAATATAAAATATATTGTATTATTACAGTGAAAATTTATGTTAATACACACGTTAATAATTCAAATGGGTAAGTACTGATTGTTTAAAACTTATAATAAGTAAGAAAAATTATAATATATATAATTCTGAAATTTAATTAAAACGAAAACTTAAAAATTTACACTAAATATTTACAAAAACTAAAACCTAAGGGAAAGAAGAAACCTAAAAAAGAAGATATTTTAAAAGATTAGGCATCAAAGTATTCCTCCGAATTGGTGTCAATTGTAATTAGGTGCCCAGAAAGCTAGCAGCATTACCACGTTGAATGGCAATGCTTATACTTCTAAGAATAGACCTGCCCTCTGGTCACGAGAGGCGTCGATTAATCACTTAGATATCCCCTTGAAAAAAGAAGTGTCAGAGTTTCGACCCCAAACGGCTCAATTACGTAATTCCCAACAAGGTTACTTTATTTGCACCGCTTGAGGCTCTCTGCTGTTGAAACAGCAACGCCCGCACAGCCCTTTATGCTAGGAAGATGTGAAAGCGCAAGGGTGTCGACGCACGTAGCGTCCCACACCAAAGGCTTATTTATCCATTTTCCATGGCATCAATGACATGCCGTCCGGTCTCCTACCATCGTCTCGCACCAAGCCATTTGGTTCGGCTGGCACCCCGGCGGTGACAAGAGCACGACGGATGTCATTTAGGCTAGCGTTAAGCGTGGCGCGGTAGGTACCTATACGGCCAGCGCTTTTACTGCAGGAAAGTCCGTGGCGCCCCAGTTTATCGACTGCCTCTCCACAAATACATCGAATCGGAAAAACACACACAAATTTTGAAATTACTTTTGAGTTCTGACAATAGGTTTAGTTAATTTTCCTTTAAAATTTTTTAAAAACAAGTTAATACTGAAAAAATGATATTTAAATAATATTAACAATTAGTCCAGTTATTTTTTACTACTTAACTGCAAAAAACATAGAAATTGAGAGGAAATAACTTAATTAATTAAATAAAAAATTAGAGAAGCCACTCACCATTTGCAATGCAAAAGAAAAATTGAAATTTAACCGTTTTGTCTATATATAGAAAAAAGACGCTTAGTGATGGCCTTCATAGAAAGATCGACAATTGATCCACAGAGTATACGTATTCTGATTTTTTAATATAATAACTAAAAACAACAGTTTATATTTGCTGGTGCGCAGTTTTTATTGAAGTAAAGGGATTTTTACATGTCATCCTTATGTTCTATATACGCATGACACATTTTCAAATTATTATAACAAATACAAATTAATCACTTAAAACAGGTTCTACATGTTTCTCAACACGCCCCCTTAATTTGTATTTACCGCACCTTGAAGTCCTAAATTCTTTAAACATAAATCATGCTTTTCTTTTATCAATGGCTTCGTTAAAATATCTGCAATCATTAAATTAGTTGACAGATACTTTAACTCTATCTCTCCTTTCTTAACAACATCTCGTATAAAATGATGCTGCCCAGTTTTTATTGAAGTAAAGGGATTTTTACATGTCATCCTTATGTTCTATATACGCATGACACATTTTCAAATTATTATAACAAATACAAATTAATCACTTAAAACAGGTTCTACATGTTTCTCAACAATATTATAATAATATTATGAGAATCGATTATTAAAGTGTTTTTTATTTTTTATTCAAATTGAAAAATATATACCTAGTCCGTTCACTATAAGTCTGTGTTCGACTGAGGGCGCCGGGGTGGCGCCCTTAATATGTCAGCATGCTTTATTTTTACTTTATCAGCCTATAGCCGTCCACTGCTGAGCATAGGCCTTTTCGAGAGCGCGCCACCATACCAGCGACGTTTTTGAGGTCGTCGGTCCAGCGGGCAGGGATCCGTCTTACGCTGCGCTTACCGGTACGCGGTCTCCACTCCAGAATACGTCTGCCCCAACGGCCGTCGGTTCTGCGACAGATATGACCTGCCCACTGCCACTTCAGCTTGCTAATACGTTGGGCTATGTCAGTTACTTTGGTTCTCTTACGGATGTCCTTGTTGCGGATTCTATCCCTAAGAGAAACACCCAACATAGCCCTCTCCAAAGCACGCTGTGCGACCTTAAATTTGTGGACAAGGCCTACTGTGAGTGTCCACGTTTCTGCTCCACATGTCAGCATGATAGGCACTTATATTTACAACTAAATAGTATTAGTTCCGTTTTCATCTTGAGTCTTGATCTCTTCTCTCTTGAGGTCAAGAGAAAGACAAAGAATGAAGTGGAGTGATAATTTTGTCAAAATGCTAGGTACAACCGGCAAAGAATTGCACATAATAGATATAATTGTACGTAATAGATAGGTTGAAAATTTTTTAGCTCACTGCCAATTGGATGACGTTTCGAATGACATTTGGTCGAGCACCCCCCACCTATCTGCAATACGCTTGGCCGTGCTCTTCACCCGTCTCCGAAATCCTCAATCATCAGCTCTCTCCGTATTTTTCCTCCGAATAAATTTTTCCCTTATATACGAAATGGTAATTGAAAAAAAATTTTTCATACAAAATTGTTCAGGAGAGGTGATCAATCAGTCAGTCAGTGAATCAGCACAAGCAGCTATATATATATATAATATATATATATATATATATATATATATATATATAATATATATATATATATATATATATATTAATATATAAAATAATTTATATAAATATGTGAACATGATAATGTAATTCCTTCAATTGATAATTTCTGTATTTCTGTATTTTGAACCATGCATAATATAGTAAAAAAAAAAAAAATATATCTTTTTTTAATAATAATAATAATCTTTTATTTCACAATTCATAGGTATTACATTTTACATGGTAAGTAGACTTAAGAATTATGCGGCGGATATTACATATTATACATGATGCACAGATCCTATTAAGTTATATGCAAAGATAATTATGTTGTCTCAAGCCTATAATGTATTATTAGTTTATAAATTAATACAAGTGACAAGAATATCGACAATATTTATCGGTAAGTATTCACTGCAACACATCACTATTAAAGAGCTGCATTTCGTGTGTATTATCTATGGAGCTGCAAAAAGCAAGTAACCGCGAAACGTCATTTTGTAGTCTGTGGTCATTTTTGATTCGGAATTTCGGAGTCGTTATTATTTAAAGTTCTTTTTATGATAGAAGTCGTGCGATGATTTTTGGAACTAAATTTGACTGGGCGGCTATTATTGTTGTCGTTCGTCGATGTTATTCTTATTTTTAGGGTTCCATACCAAAATGGTAAAAATGGAATCCTTAGGGTACGACTTTCTCCGTCCGTCCGTCCGTCTGTCACACTCGATTATTTTGGTAACTATTGAAGCTATCGACCTCGGAGACATTTCAAATTGATGATTTCAAATAATTTAAATCGATTGGTTATTGTTACTCGATTTATTAAAAATATGGCAAAGTATTCTTAAATCAATACTAAATAATAGGAATTTGTTAGCATAAAAGAGAAAAAAAAACAGGAACAGACAAATGACAATTATATTACGAATATTAAGTACATTGTTATTAAATGAATAAAAACAATGAGCTTTATTATTTAATTATTGAATCGATTTTGTTTTTGCGAAATGCGTTTGTATGGCAACCCTAGACCATAGACTTTTTTTGACCTGTCATTTTGGCAATTTAATGTCACAGTCATTCGCATTCGTTTACCTCTATGCATTCGTTTCTTTGTTTTTGTTTTCCTATACATAGAGGTGGGCAAAACGGCTTAAAACAATAAGCAGACTTTTTCATTTTACTGTTTTTCAAAAGTCACTTTTAATTACTGCTTATTTGCTTATTTGCTTATTTTTAGTTTTTCGTTGATTGCTCAACTTAATAATTTAACAGTTTAGGCAATGTTTTCGCCAACGCGGAAAAAACGCAACTGTCAACGGAAAGAAATTAATAAGTTAAAAAACGTAAAGACATTTTCGTTATTTCGTTTAATAATCTTGCAAAATGAATCCAACCTTACTGCTCATCAATAAAGTTCAGATTCGTACTCACTCTTTTAGAATTGAAGCTGTTATTAATTAAAGTGACATTTTCGTTATTTCGTTTAATAATCTTGCAAAATGAATCCAACCTTACTGCTCATAAATAAAGATCAGATTCGTACTCACTCCTTTAGAATTTAAGCTGTTATTAATTAAAGTAACTTAAATTTCGTTGTTTGGTTGAAAATGTTGCAAAATAAAACCAACCTTACTGCTCATTAAAAAAGATCAGATTCGTAGCAAATAAAAATCAATCAATTTAAAAAAGCAATCGAATAATAAGTGGACTTTTTCTAAGTAACGCGTTGTTGTGTTTATTTAAAAAAACGACTTATAATTTACGCTTTCGTTTAAATGCCCAACGCTACCTATACATAACGACTTCTGTGCATTCGTTTCTTTGTTTTGTTTTCACTTATCGACTTCTGTAAAGGACTTCTGCTTTGGTCATGGACTCTGATGACGCTTTGAACGACGACCCTGGCATCCCAACTGGTACTGACAGAACTAAGGACAGAACCCTATAAATATAGACCTTGGCATGAACACTCAATCCCACACTTGGCATGAAGTTGGCATGAACATGATGTAATTGTGATGCATTAATTGTGGTACCGACGTAAATCACAGGAGAAGTCATAGCCTTGAACTTGTAAAGGTTCCAAGTGGTAAGTACTGTTTGCTATTTCTCGCTAATGTTTATAGGTACAGTCACAGTCTCTTTGCCTACAGATGAAAACGATAAAATACAAGTAACATTTTTAATTTGAAGACAAATACAGCATGTGAGCAGTAAAAAAGTAATTGTCAGTATTAATTAATCATATTAAAGATTCTAGGTTGTTCCATTTTAAATTCTATAGTGTGACATAAGATTTTTTTTGTTAACAGGTGACTGACAGCACTGTAGTGTGCCATACTTGCTGGACTCTAGCTCTTTACCAGTTACACCATTCCATTGAGACTAATGATGATCAACCTTCTACTAGTGGTGGTCACCCGTGGCATTTGTGTGAGCTGTGGATGCTCTTTAACAAACAAGATCTCACAGGCTACATACTGACACAGAACATGAGGCACACATACAAAACATTATAATGGAGAGGATCTCACCCCGTCAAGTAAATATTATGTTTATTATTTGTCACTTTATCCTCTATGCACTTTCTTTATTAAGTAACATAATGCTGATATTATTGCTTTGTTTCTGACACAAAAACTAAACAAATGTTTGATACTTATAGCAATCTTTGTAAGCTATGGCCAAATCCTATCTTATGCTCAGTAGTTATTTAACCCTGTTTATAAGTCTAACTTCATTCTGTCCTCATAACATATAATATTTATTCTAAGCTAATTATGAATCTGTTCTTATAAGTGAACTTTGTTTCAGCTGCATGGATCTGATGAAATCTGCCACCCCTGCTGGCAGAGAAGTGACAGATTGAGAACGATACAAAGCATGCACATAAGCAGTAAAATATTTTATTTAAATAATATATATCATAATAATGAATCAGGGAGAGAAGGTATAAAGCAATATTGCTGCAAATTCATGGTGGGTCAACGAACAGTGGGATGCTATGCCCATGTAATGACTATAATTTGGTATTTGAGCTGGGCAAGGTTTCAGGAACACATTAATCGGCCTGCCCAGTTCCTAGATAATATTCTATTAACATATGAATCTGAATAATAAAACAAAAATACCAGAAATAATGTTTTCTTATTTGACAATCCTGACACTTACACTTGTGCAAATTACTGAAAAGAAACACCTGGATACAAAACTTTATAGTTTTTCTAATTCCTACTGCTTAAAGCTTCTAAATTAATGTACAATTATTACTCTCAGTTACTGTCCATTCCAGGCCAAAACCCCCATACAAAGTGAACAGTCCCCTCACCTCTTAAAAGTTTTCAGTTAAAACGGCTCCACATACGGGTTCTACAACTTCTGAGCAAAGCAAAATAATCATACCATACTGCAGTAGTGGAGCCAGTAGTCCTGTACGCTGCTAGTGCCTGGGCGCCTGCTGCCTCAAAGCTTGGAGTACGGAAGCGTCTGGGTTCACTCCAAAGAGGTTTCGCTCTGAAAATGACTAAGTCGTACCGCACCGTCTCCCTGAACTCGGCAATGATACTGGCTGGAATGCTCCCCTTGGATCTTCGGATCCGTGAGGCAGCCGCCTTATTTGAGGCCAAGAGGGGAGTGTCCCAGCGAGTACTCGGAGACAGGGAGATGGAAGGGAAAGTGCCATATACCACGCTACCCCATCCGGCGGAACAGATATGTCTGCAGTTTACTAGCCTGGTGGATCGAGAAGACCTTGAGGCCCATAACAACCAAGCGGTGCGCATCTTTACCGATGGCAGCAAAATTGACGGTAAGGTTGGGGCCGCGTTATCCCTATGGCATGGCGAGGCTGAAACCAAAGCCGTCAAGCTAAAGTTGGATGCGCACTGCTCGGTCTACCAGGCCGAACTTCTTGCCTTGGATAGAGCTGCCTCTCTCGCGACAGACCGCCCTGAAACTTCTATTGGCATATACACCGACTCACGATCTTCGCTTGAGTCGATAGTCGGCTTTCATTCCTTCCATCCCCTAGTAGCAAATATAAAAAATAATTTGAGAATTTGTTACGCCCAGAACAAGAAAGTTTCCTTGTTCTGGGTGAAAGCGCACGCGGGGCTGGAGGGAAATGAAAGAGCCGATGAACTTGCGAGAGAGGCGGCTTTGCGTCTAAGGAGAAGGCCGGATTATGACCGATGGCCGGTTTCATTCGTGAAGAGACAGCTCCGCGAGGAGTCGCTTGACGAATGGAACCGGAGGTATACGTCCGAAGAAACTGCAGGCACGACTAAGGTCTTTCTGCCGGATGTGCGGTTTGCACACACTGTGGTTAAAAAACTGAATCTTCATATGGTACTGACCCAGGTACTGACTGGTCATGGAGGGTTCGCGGACTACCTGCACAGGTTCAAATGCAAAGACGACCCGGGCTGCGTCTGCGACGACAATGTATCAGAAACGATAATCCATCTTCTGATGGATTGTCCTCAGCACGGCGCCGCCCGGGAAGACTTACAACAGGAATTGCAAATGAAGCTGTGCAGGGAGTCCGTGCCCATAATTCTGAGCGGGGCTTCTGGACGAGATGGACTCATTAAATACGCGATTAGGATAGCTAAAATTGCTATTGAGAGGAACAGAACAATCGATATAGATGCGTAGTGCGTTCTATATTATACGAATATGGGACTGACTCGTATAGAGATCGAATTGTTCTGGTCCTCACAAAAGCTAAAACATTTGGTTGTCCTGTGTACTTCAGGCTTAACGTCATGTTCGACAGTTCCATTTTTAGTTTTTAATTGTATATGTATATGGTTAGTCTATTATTGTTTAGTATGTTATTTATTATATTTATTGATAATTGTTATATTGTTGAATTGTTAATTATTATTATTTTGATGGAAAAGATCTCTTTCACCGAAAGGGGACACCGAATTTTTAAATTAAAAAAAAAAAAAAAAAAAAAAAAAATAATCATACCAATTTCTTGGAGATTACCTTATTTCTTGTACGAACGTAAAAATTTACCCAGCAGTGTGAAAGGAAGTACCTATAATCAATGCGAAATTATGCAATGTGAGAAGAATAATTGTGCAATGAAATTGAGTACAAAAACAATTCAGTAATAGGAAAAGGTATCTACTTTTATATACTTAATATTGATGTATTTAAAGTGATCACCAAACTGGGGTCAGAGTGCTGGTTGGTAGACTTTGCAATGATGTAGGTTTCCTCATAATGTTTGTATTCACTGTTCACAATGTACCTAGTCTACATTGATAAGCTAATATAATATTCAGTTTCTTAAAATGCAGAATATTCTGAAAAGTCAAGAAGTGCATGTACATGCAGAATTTAAACCCGTAACCTGTTGAGAGACAGAAATCTAGACTATTTTAAGTATTTAAAAAATATTAACTAAGTAAGTATTAGGTTATTACTATTTTAAGTATTTACTACTATATACTTGTCACTGTAAAATGTGTCCATTTCATTATTATTTTACTCATTTTATTTTGTCTAAGGTATTTTTTAATCTTATATTTTAAAAAAGCAATTCATAAGTATATAATAATATTATCTATATAAGAATCTTCGAAACGGCTCCAATGATTTTCATGATTTATATTTAGTATATATTGGTGGTTTCGGGGGTGATAAATCAATCTAGCTAGAATTCACTTTTAGAAAATGGGTCAAGTGCGAGTCGGACTCAAGCACGAAGGGTTCCGTACTATCATCATTATTAACAGCTACCAAGAGGCTATTACCTTTTATCGTTATTAATTTAAGCAAAAACAAACAAAAAAATCACGTTTGTTATATGGAAGCCCCCTTAAATATTTATTTTATTCTACTTTTCAGTATTTGTTGTTATATAGCGGCAACATAAATACATCATCTGTGAAAATTTCAAGTCTCTAGCTATCACGGTTCAAGACATAAAGCCTGGTGACAGACGGACGGGCGGACGGCGAAGTCTCGGTAATAGGGTTCCGTTTTTATCCTTTGAGTACGGAACCCTAAAAATGGGCATAAACTTTTAAATTTAAACATCATGTATTTTGTGTTTTTAATCTAAATTCGCTATGATACAAAAATATGATTGCATATAATTTTCTAGATAAAAAGCTCTCCTAAAAGTTGCTTTGAAATCTTCATTTTTCTAATCATTAGTAGAAACTACATTGATATATAAGTATGAGAAACTACAATTAATTTACTTAAGTATATGTATTTTTTATGTGTGTTGATAATAATTTCCAAAAACGCTCAGAAACAATTTTTAATAACTGGCTTGGGTTTTTATAATATTGTTGTTTTTAGTAGCATAATTTATGTTGTCTGGTGCATCCACCTATATAGGTATTTATATGATCACTCATGAGGATAAAAATAAAACCAGTGTAGGACTTTAAGTACCTATTCAAATGGGAATATTGTTTACAGCCGACATATCCCAGAAGGAGACGTACTGCTGCTGACTCTGATGTCTGAAGCAGATCTCATCAATATGAAGAAGGTTTTTTTCTTCTTCTTCTTTGCAGCTGTGCAGGTTCTTCAAATCCTTCCCAGTGAGGGGTCCTTGTAGAGCGAAAACACTCAGGAATACTGAGCTTGCAGGCATCAGGGGTTGCTTGTTACAGATGTGTGACCTTATTAGAGTATAATTAGACCATAGGAATTAAGTTATTTTTGTTGCTTTTTTTATAATATTTTGTTTCTAAGTAGCGATAAGTGAATAAAACATTATTTTATGTTAAAAAATAAATTTTATTCTATAGAAAAAAGTTTTTATTTTCATTCCATAAACAGATAAAATAGGTCTGTACTACTTGAATTACAACAAAACCGGTCAAGTCCGAGTCGGACTCATGCAGCGAGGGTTCCGTATTATTACTACTGGAGGAATAAAACCAAAAATCACGTTTCTTAGGGAACCGCAAAACTAACTTTGTTTGTAGAGGTTAATTGAAATTTGGAAGGTAGGTTCTTTGTAATGGGTAGATGTCAGTTAAGAAACGGTTTTGAGAAAATCCTTCCCTAAACCTATTTTGTACGAAAGTTTCTATGTGCACATCACACTAATATAGGTGAAAGTTTGTATGTAGGTATGTGTGTGTTTGTTTGTTACTCCTTCACGCTGCAACTACGAATCCGATTTAGCTGAAATTTGGAATGGAGATGAATTATTACCTGCAGCGGGCAACAGCTAGTAGGTATAGGTAATCATTAATTGTGACTCAGGTCTCTAACACAAACAAAATATACCTATCTCAGTTTTTTTAACCTACCTAGGTAATGTATGTACATTCTACCTAGGTAATGATTCATGTATCATTAGCAATATTTATTTTCTTTTTCATTGGCTAGCTTATTTAAGTTACCTTTTTATACCTAAATGTTTCAGTACCTAGGTACTTACTGTTTACCGGTATTTGTACTGAAGCGAGGTGAGATTGTAAAATAATCGCCATTTTACGATCCTATTTCACTATTGTGATAAGTATACCATCTGTTTCCACGAAGGACCTGCAGGCGGGAGTACGGGATTGAGGTACTTTTGTATTCACTGCACTTCCGTCAAAATTGTCCACCATTTTATTAACCAATCATTATGCATATATACTAATAATCCAATAGAAATAAATAAATAAATACTTGGAGCACGGTGGATACGAATAAAATTCCATATGTAGGTACCTACTCCTTTCTTCTTACATCATTGGAGGAAAGTGGAAACAGTATTTTTATCACCAAAGCGAGATAAACCCCCATATAGGTACTGAATCTCAGTGACGATCATTCAAGAATCTTATTTGACATAATTTACCTATATTTTTTATCCATGGTTTTACAATTAGGCATGCTTTTTTACTATTCCTTCGCATAGAATACCTAAAACGTTCAGATAATATGCAAAATATTATTTATTTTACAAATTTCCTAGGTATTCTATACAATACCGAATGCGCAGCCGGCAATGGCCAATAGATATGTGTGAAAGACGAGAGCAGGGCCAGGGAAGGAGAAGACGAGCGAGCAGGCAGTAAGTCTGTAGCTTCGAGTGTCGTTTACAAATTTCTACATTCCTTGCGAATTTGAACGAAATCGGTTGGAAAACAAAAGAGTTACAGAAATCAAGTTGGCTGCCATCTTGTTTTTTCCAAAATGTCATAATTTTTCCCTGCTCGAATCTCGCACCCAAACAAATCTCCCATACATCATTGTATCGTTTTCCGTTTCCTTCTAGGCCTCTTCCATACATTTTCTATGAAAAAAAAATCCGCCATTTTGATTTTTTTTTTCTTGTCACTAAATAGATATCCCCATTTCAATCATCTTTTGCTATGAAACCACTTTTCCAACTGTCATACCCTCCGAGATAGAGACCAACAAAATTAATATGGCGGCCATGTTTTTTCCGCCATTTTGAATTTTTTTTCAGCTCATTGGTAATTGGACGAGGTTTCAAATGACATTTGGTCAAGCACTCCCCACCTATCTTTTACACCTGTAGCGTGCTCTTCATGCGCCTTCGAAATCCTCAATCATCAGCTCTCTCCATTCTATCCCCGAAAGAAATAATTTTCCTCTTTACGAAAGTGTTTAAGAGAAAAAATTTTTTCATACAAAATTTTACAGGAGAGAATTTTGCGAAAATATCGGCCGCCATTTTGTTTTCCCAAATTTTTCCACATTTTCTGTTAATCGTTTACCAAGTCCTACATTCCTTGCGAGTTTGAACGAAATTGATTGGAAAACAAAAAAGTTACAGAAATCACGTCTGCCGCCATATTGTTTTTCGGAAATGTTATATTTTCCCCCTACTCGAATCCCGTACCCAAACACATCCCATAAACATCATATTACCGTTTTCCGTCTCCTTCTCGGTCTCTTCCATACATTTTTTATGAAAAAAAAATTCCGCCATTTTGAATTTTTTTTCTTGTCACTAAATAGATATCTCCATTTCGATCATCTTTTGCTATGAAACCACTTTTCCAACTGTCATACCCTCCGAGATAGAGACCAAGAAAATTTGTATGGCAGCCATGTTTTTTCCGCCATTTTGATTTTTTTTTCAGCTCATTGGTAATTGGACGAGGTTTCAAATGATATTTGGTCGAGCACCCCCCACCTATCTCCAATACCTTCAGCGTGCTCTTCACCCGTCTCCAAGATCCTCAATCATCAGCTCGCTCCATACTGTCCCCGAAAGAGATAGTTCTCCTCTTTACGAAAGTGTTTGAGAAAAAAAAATTTTTCATACAATATTTTACAGGAGAAAATTTTGCGAAAATCTCGGCCGCCATCTTGTTTTTCCAAAATTTTCCATTTTTTCTATTAATCGTTTACTAATATCTAAAATCGTTGCGAGTTTGAACGAAATCGGTCGGAAAACAAAAAAGTTACAGAAATCACGTCGGCCGCCATCTTGTTTTTCTGAAATGTCATAATTTTTCCCTACTCGACTCCCGCACCCGAACACATCCCCCATACATCATTATATCGTTTTCAGACTCCTTCTGGGAGAACAATTATGTCAATGAGTGAGTCAGTCAGTGAGTGAGTCAGTGAGTGGTAATCGAGCTATATATATTATAACTAGTTTTTCGCGTGGGGGCGCGGCCCGCTAAAGCGGACCGCGTAACTGCTTGTAGCAATTTACGCGGTCGCTTATACTCGGATTTAGCAAAAATCATTAGGTAGGTACCCAATCGCCATACAATTTATTATGAAAAAAAAAATCCGCCATTTTGAATTTTTTTTCTTGACACTAAATAGATATCCCCATTTCGATCATCTTTCGCTATGAAACCACTTTTCCAACTGTCATACCCTCTGAGATAGAGACAAACAAAATTTGTATGGCGGCCATGTTTTTTCCGCCATTTTGAATTTTTTTTCAGCTCATTGGTAATTGGACGAGGTTTCAAATGACATTTGGTCGAGCACCCCCCACCTATCTCCAATACCTTAAGCGTGCTCTTCACCCGTCTCCAAGATCCTCAATCATCAGCTCTCTCCATACTGTCCCCGAAAGAAATAGTTCTCCTCTTTACGAAAGTGTTTGTGAAAAAAAAATTTTTCATACAAAATTTTACAGGAGAAAATTTTGCGAAAATCTCGGCCGCCATCTTGTTTTTCCAAAATTTTCCATTTTTTCTATTCATCGTTTACTAATATCTACAATCGTTGCGAGTTTGAACGAAATCGGTCGAAAAACAAAAAAGTTACAGAAATCACGTCAGCCGCCATCTTGTTTTTCGGAAATGTCAGATTTTTCCCATACTCTCATCCCGCACCCGAACACATCCCCCATACATCATTATATCGTTTTCAGTCTCCTTCTGGGAGAACAATTGTATATGTCAGTCAGTCAGTGGTAATCGAGCTATATATATTATAATAACTAGTTTTTCGCGTGGGGGCGCGGCCCGCTAAAGCGGACCGCGTAACTGCTTGTAGCAATTTAAGTGGTCGCTCATACTCGGATTTAGCAAAAATTAGTAGGTAGGTACTCAATCCCCATACAATTTAGTATGAAAAAAAAATTCCGCCATTTTGAATTTTTTTTCTTGTCACTAAATAGATATCTCCATTTCGATCATCTTTTGCTATGAAACCACTTTTCCAACTGTCATACCCTCCGAGATAGAGACCAACAAAATTTGTATGGCGGCCATGTTTTTTCCGCCATTTTGAATTTTTTTTCAGCTCATCGGTAATTGGACGAGGTTTCAAATGACATTTGGTCGAGCACCCCCCACCTATCTCCAATACCTTTAGCGTGCTCTTCAACCGTCTCCAAGATCCTCAATCATCAGCTCTCTCCGTACTGTCCCCGAAAGAAATAGTTCTCCTCTTTACGAAAGTGTTTGTGAAAAAAAAATTTTTCATACAAAATTTTACAGGAGAAATTTTTGCGAAAATCTCGGCCGCCATCTTGTTTTTCCAAAATTTTCCATTTTTTTTGTTAATCGTTTACCAATTTTTGTAATGCTTGCAAGTTTGAACCAAATCGGTCGGAATAGAAAAAAGTTACAGAAATCACGTCGGCCGCCATCTTGTTTTTCGGAAATGTCAGATTTTTCCCATACTCGACTCCCGCACCCGAACATATCCCCCCTACATCATTATATCGTTTTCAGTCTCCTTCTGGGAGAACAATTGTATCAATCAGTGAGTCAGTGAGTCAGTGGTAATCGAGCTATATATAGTATAATAACTAGTTTTTCGCGTGGGGGCGCGGCCCGCTAAAGCGGACCGCGTAACTGCTTGTAGCAATTTACGTGGTCGCTCATACTCGGATTTAGCAATAATTAGTAGGTAGGTACCCAATCGCCATACAATTTAGTATGAAAAAAAAAATTCCGCAATTTTGAATTTTTTTTCTTGTCACTAAATAGATATCCCCATTTCGATCATCTTTTGCTATGAAACCACTTTTCTATCGTTCATACATTCTGAGATAGACATCGACGAAATTTGTATGGCGGCCATCTTTTTTTCGCCATTGTGAATTTTTTTTCAGCGCATTGGCAATTGCACGAGATTTCGAATGACATTTGGTCGAGCACTCCCCACCTATCTTTTACACCTGAAGCGGGCTCTTCACGCGTCTCCGAAATCCTCAATCATCAGCTCTCGCCATTCTATCCCCGAAAGAAATAATTTTCCTCTTTACGAAAGTGTTTGTGAAAAATATTTTTTCATACTAAATTTTACAGGAGAGAATTTTGCGAAAATATCGGCCGCCATCTTGTTTTCCCAAATTTTTCTACATTTTCTGGTAATCGTTTACCAAGTCCTACATTCCTTGCGAGTTTGAACGAAATTGATTGGAAAACAAAAAAGTTACAGAAATCACGTCGGCCGCCATCTTGTTTTTCGGAAATGTTATATTTTCCCCCTACTCGAATCCCGTACCCAAACACATCCCATAAACATCATGTTGTCGTTTTCCGTCTCTTTCTAGGTCTCTTCCATACATTTTTTATGAAAAAAAAATTCCGCCATTTTGAAATTTTTTTCTTGTCACTAAATAGATATCCTCATTTCGATCATCTTTTGCTATGAAACCACTTTTCCAACTGTCATACCCTCCGAGATAGAGACCAACAAAATTTGTATGGCGGCCATGTTTTTTCCGCCATTTTGAATTTTTTTTCAGCTCATTGGTAATTGGACGAGGTTTCAAATGACATTTGGTCGAGCACCCCCCACCTATCTCCAATACCTTTAGCGTGCTCTTCACCCGTCTCCAAGATCCTCAATCATCAGCTCTCTCCATACTGTCCCCGAAAGAAATAGTTCTCCTCTTTACGAAAGTGTTTGTGAAAAAAAAATTTTTCATACAAAATTTTACAGGAGAAAATTTTGCGAAAATCTCGGCCGCCATCTTGTTTTTACAAAATTTTCCATTTTTTCTATTAATCGTTTACTAATATCTACAATCGCTGCGAGTTTGAACGAAATCGGTCGGAAAACAAAAAAGTTACAGAAATCACGTCGGCCGCCATCTTGTTTTTCGGAAATGTCAGATTTTTCCCATACTCGAATCCCCCACCCGAACACATCCCCCATACATCATAATATCGTTTTCAGTCTCCTTCTGGGAGAACAATTGTGTATGTCAGTCAGTGAGTCAGTGAGTCAGTGGTAATCGAGCTATATATATTATAACTAGTTTTTCGCGTGGGGGCGCGGCCCGCTAAAGCGGACCGCGTAACTGCTTGTAGCAATTTACGTGGTCGCTCATACTCGGATTTAGCAAAAATTAGTAGGTAGGTACCCAAACGCCATACAATGTAGTATGAAAAAAAAATTTCCGCCATTTTGAATTTTTGTTCTTTTCGATAGATAGAACTCTTCGTGCTGATCATTTCTTGCTAAGAAACCACTTTTCTATCTTTCATACTTTCTGAGATAGACACCCACGAAATTTGTATGGCGGCCATCTTTTTTTCGCCATTTTGAAATTTTTTTCAGCGCATTGGCAATTGCACGAGGTTTCAAATGACATTTGGTCGAGCACCCCACACCTATCTTCAATACCCTGGCTGAGCCCTTCACCCGTCTCCGAAATCCTCAATCATCAGCTCTCTCCATATTTTTCACCGAGTCATTTCTTGACTTCTATACGAAGCTACAAGTGAAAAAAATATTGTTCATACAAAATTTTACAGGAGGACATTTTGGGGAAAATCTCGAAAACTACCCCAAATGTGGCAACACTGCTTTCATATTTCGATACTGCTCGTCGAGTTACACAATCGGTTCATACATGTCGACTTTCTGAAATGTTGCCAAATGCCTCAAAAACACGATCAAAATATTCAAAAAAATTAAATGAATACAAAATGGCCGCCACCGCATTTCACAGAAATATATTACATCGTTTAGTACTTTTCCTAGTAACAACAGGATATGCTGCTTCGTATTACATTTAAATTTATCATCTCGCTCGCACCCAGGCGACATGATTACCCCTGAAAAGTGATCATGTCGAAAATCACTTTTTCTTTGATAAATTCCAGTGTTGCCAATCCTCGGCGACAAAAATACCCAAATGTCATTTGTACGAGTAAGACACGTGATCGCTTATACACGGATTTCGCAAAAAGTCCGTATTTAGATTTTTTACTTTTTGGGGAAAATCTCGAAATTTCCCGAGAAATGGGGTAATTTTTTTTCCCCCACTCAATACTTCGAGTCTGTACTCACGATCGCCCCATAGAAGTCGAAACGCTCCGATGTTGCCAAGTGTGTGAAATTTGAATTTTAAAATTGCGTTTTTTCGTACCTCAGACTGATTGGCCGCCCGAACAGCCGCCATCTTGGATTTTGAAAAATTACTCCCGTTCTATCAAAATTCAGGATAATTGGGGGCGAAACAAGAAAAAATCATCATCCTCCAGTACCCCGTGTAGGATCTGTGGCGCCGCGGTTTGGGGTCGAAAAATGAAAAATTTTAAAAAACCGCAGCTCAGCCGCCATCTTGTTTTTCCAAAATTTTCCATTTTTTCTATTAATCGTTTACTAATATCTACAATCGTTGCGAGTTTGAACCAAATCGGTCGGAATACAAAAAAGTTACAGAAACCACGTCGGCCGCCATCTTGTTTTTCGGAAATGTCAGATTTTTCCCATACTCGAATCCCCCACCCGAACACATCCCCTATACATCATTATATCGTTTTCAGTCTCCTTCTGGGAGAACAATTGTATATGTCAGTCAGTGAGTCAGTCAGTGGTAATCGAGCTATATATAGTATAATAATAAGTTATATGTTAGTGTTCCTCTTTCCCCTGTATTCCTCTTACCCTAACTGACCCTAATGATGGTTTCAGGATATTGGCACGTTTGCACCTCCATAATACGAAAACAGGAGTGTATTAGTAGCAAACGTCCGAAAAATATATCACATATATTTTGTGAAATTTTCATGACTCCGAAATGTCAGAGGTGTGTGCTAAGTAAACAAACCACATGCTATTGGTTCAAATTTCTATTTCTCACTGGACTGGGGACGCTAATACTTGCTTGAATAAATCGCTTCTGGACTAGACACTAACATTTAATGTCCTCGCACACGGGCCACTGTCCGCCAGCGCCGGAGATTTCATAAATAAAATATGGGATCGCCGCTGCTCACTTGTGGGCCGCATCGGCAACACAAAACGTCACTTATGTGGTTCTTGCAATTAAACCTTCTTCGTCAGAGTTCATTATGATACTGCGCGCTGTTCGTGGCGGTTGTGGCCGCTTCTAGCTTTTAGTGGCGCCGTTTGTGGCTGTGGCGTTTGCGACAATAACAAATTCACAACGAGCAGGCAACAACAACAAAGCGCCAGCAGTGATCGCGGAGCAACAGCAAAGCGCGGAGGAGCAGCGGCACACGGACACCGAGTGCAGCAGCACGCGCTCCGGCAGGCGGCACAGCGTGGACACCGTCTCCACCTACCTCAGCCACGAGAGCAAGGAGAGTCTGCAGGTGAGCGTTGTTCACAACGAGCAGGCGACGACAACAAAGCGCGGAGGAGCAGCGGCACACGGACACCGAGTGCAGCAGCACGCGCTCCGGCAGGCGGCACAGCGTGGACACCGTCTCCACCTACCTCAGCCACGAGAGCAAGGAGAGTCTGCAGGTGAGCGTTGTTCACAACGAGCAGGCGACGACAACAAAGCGCGGAGGAGCAGCGGCACACGGACACCGAGTGCAGCAGCACGCGCTCCGGCAGGCGGCACAGCGTGGACACCGTCTCCACCTACCTCAGCTACGAGAGCAAGGAGAGTCTGCAGGTGAGCGTTGTTCACAACGAGCAGGCGACGACAACAAAGCGCGGAGGAGCAGCGGCACACGGACACCGAGTGCAGCAGCACGCGCTCCGGCAGGCGGCACAGCGTGGACACCGTCTCCACCTACCTCAGCCACGAGAGCAAGGAGAGTCTGCAGGTGAGCGTTGTTCACAACGAGCAGGCGACGACAACAAAGCGCGGAGGAGCAGCGGCACACGGACACCGAGTGCAGCAGCACGCGCTCCGGCAGGCGGCACAGCGTGGACACCGTCTCCACCTACCTCAGCCACGAGAGCAAGGAGAGTCTGCAGGTGAGCGTTGTTCACAACGACCAGGCGACGACAACAAAGCGCGGAGGAGCAGCGGCACACGGACACCGAGTGCAGCAGCACGCGCTCCGGCAGGCGGCACAGCGTGGACACCGTCTCCACCTACCTCAGCCACGAGAGCAAGGAGAGTCTGCAGGTGAGCGTTGTTCACAACGAGCAGGCGACGACAACAAAGCGCGGAGGAGCAGCGGCACACGGACACCGAGTGCAGCAGCACGCGCTCCGGCAGGCGGCACAGCGTGGACACCGTCTCCACCTACCTCAGCCACGAGAGCAAGGAGAGTCTGCAGGTGAGCGTTGTTCACAACGAGCAGGCGACGACAACAAAGCGCGGAGGAGCAGCGGCACACGGACACCGAGTGCAGCAGCACGCGCTCCGGCAGGCGGCACAGCGTGGACACCGTCTCCACCTACCTCAGCCACGAGAGCAAGGAGAGTCTGCAGGTGAGCCACACTTAACTGTCCACTCCGATGGCACCATGTCACTTGGCAAACGTTTGGATTTGTGCAGGAAGGGTTTGATTCTGAATTGACTCAGAGCCCTTATTCTGTATCTCTGTGGTGACCTTCAATATGGTCATTTGATATATTTTTTATCAACTGAAGGTCGCTACAAATTCTTACTTTCGTTTCATTAAATAAAGCAGCAATGTACAACGAACCATAGACAACAGTGATCATCACTGCAAGTGTCAATTGTATACTGCGTTCATCGTTATTTTGCCTCTGACAGCTGTTTCTGTTAGGTTGGCATTACCCGCCATTCTTGCTGACAAGTACCTCTAACACAGTGTGAAGCTCCTTGCGTTTTTCTTAATTTTTTTGATTTCAAACGTGTTAATCATGCCAAAAAGGATTCAAAGTAGCGGCAGAAAAATTGTATCCTCAGTTCGTAATTTTTGTGAACGGGAAAAAGCTAATGGAGGACCAATAATCCCATTTGAACATGTTCGTCAACGTGTAGCCGCCATGACTGGTAAGTAAATTAGTGTTACCTGCTATTAATAGTTTTCCGTTATTAGGGATCGAAAGTTATTTGTTTTGCTAATAGATTATTGTTTGTATGTAGGCACGATGTTTTAATTGTAATACATTCCGTAGATAGGTATATGTATAATAATTATATTTGTTTTAAAAACATAGTATTTGATTCTTATTGTATAAACGCCCTGCGGTTTCACCCGCGCAAGTCCCGATCGGTTTTTTTTCTTTAATACAAACCTTTGTTACATTATGTATTATTTAATAACAAGATTAATTAAAAAAATGTACAAGCATGTTATTAATGTAATGTTTTGTATTTCAGGCGTTTCTGAGAGAACTGTCACCACTATTACCAAAGAGTGTGAGGTTGCTGCTTCCACGTCTAAGAAAATATGTACTCCCAGGAAAAAACGCTGCCAATCGAATAAAATTCAGTTAGATGATTTTGAACTATGTGCAATCAGAACTAAAATACATCAAATGTACGTAGTCAGAAAGGAGTTGCCTACTTTGGGCAAGCTTTTGGCTGAATTAAAAATTGATATTAACTTCAATGGAGGTCGTACCACACTATGGAAAATAATTCGGCAAATTGGATTTAGATTTAAAAAATGTGGTTCTAAAAGAAAAATTTTAATGGAACGATATGACATTGTAGCCTGGAGGTACAGATACTTAAATATTTTAAGACAAAATCGAAATGAAGGCCGACCTATCGTATATCTTGATGAAACTTATATACACGCTTCATATTCTGTCAACAAATGTTGGCAGATGGAAAATGAACAAGGTGTTTTAAAAAGCGATTCAGTTGGTGCACGCTGGATCATCGTTCATGCAGGTGGCGAAATGGGGTTTATTCCAAATGCACAATTAATATTTAAATCGCAGTCGAAATCAGGAGATTACCATGATGACATGAACAGGACGAATTTCATGAAATGGTTAGAAGACAAACTCATCCCCAATTTACCGCCTAATAGTTTAATTGTTATGGATAATGCGCCCTATCACACTGTAAAGGTGAACAAGGCACCAACAATGAGCTCTACCAAAACTGATATGCAAAATTGGATCACAAATAAGGGGTTATCTTATCTTCCTACTATGGTGAAAGCTCAATTATACGAAATTATAAAAGAGCATAAAGAAGCTCCAAAATATGAAGCTGATCAACTTCTTGAAGCGCATGGACACAAAGTGGCTAGGTTACCACCATACCACTGCGAACTTAATCCTATAGAATTTATGTGGAGCCTGTTGAAAAGGCGTGTAGCTGCTAAAAATGTTGGACAGGAAGCAGACAAGATACTACAATTAACAGAAGAAGCGTTCCAATCGATCACTGCAGAAGACTGGCAGAAGCAGTGTCAACATGTGTGCCATATTGAACAACAGTTTATTAAAACAGATGGAATTATAGACTCTGAAATCGATAAATTTATTATAGAATTAAATGACGAGTCTGATACAGAATCGGACAGCAGCAGTTCCGACGATTCACGTTCATCAGCAGACAGTGACGAACCACTAGCGACCCGCTTGGATCACTCTTATTCAAAATAAATAAAACCTATAAAAATGTTGTTTTAATTTAGTCATATATTACCTATGTATATAGATAAATGCAAACTTGAGGTACATAATACTAATTCAAATACCTATCCTAATTATTTTAAAGTACCGGCGCCCTGCAGTTTTACCCGCATAAGTCCTGATCCCGTACCTATGAATATTGGGATAAAAATATACCCACAAACCAAATCCAAAGATTACAAACTTAAATTCTAACATCCAAACTTACTTTAATTGAGAAATTTAACTACGAAAATATTTCGCAGTTTCATACCGGGTATCTTCCAAACCTTAAGCGGCAACACAGAGCTCAGGTTAGGCAATATGACAGCCAGAGGCAAAATAACGCTGAACGCACTGTACAGAAAGGCTAGGTCCAGCAAGGATGCACGCGTAGAGATATGTCTCTCTACTTTTGTCGCTCTCTTTTTTAATTTTTTAATTATTTATTTTTATTTAACGATTCTGTGTCGTACAGCAGGCGGCCGTGGGCGAACTGCTGAACTGCAGCGCGGGCAGCGACGACGTGTTCGAGCCGCAACACCACTCGGACCAGCTGCTGTCCTCTGACGAAAGGAATATGGGTAACGTTCGTCCACCTCAGTGACATCCCACATAATATACATACACTTGTTATGCTTACAACTCGTTCTTTGTTGTCACCAGACTGCAAACTTAGTTCCGACCTGCACGACTTAACCATCGGCATATCGGGAACATCTGAGAGTGAGGGCGACCCCACCGAGGGGGATCATGACACTTGGGAGGGCGTAGAGGGCGAAGGGGAGGAGGACGTGTGGCGCTGGGTGTCGGAGGTGTCCCCGCAGTGGGGCGCGCTGTGCTGGGTGTGCGCGCGCCCGCTGGCGGACGCAGGCGCGCAACACGTGCGCGTGGTGGCGCTGGCGTGTCACCACGTGCTGCACCTCAGGTGTCTGCGTGCTCACCTGGATCGGCTGCGGGAGCGAGGGGTAAGTAGCCGGGTGAGGGGGAAGAGGGAGTGTGGCGCTGGTAGTCATGAGCATACGCCGATTTTGCTACTTGGTTAAAGTAAGAAGCCAACACAACGAAGGAGAAATGGATCGAAGAACAGCCTTAAATGATCTACCTTCACATCTTTTACAACTAATTGATTAGTTGCGCAATTTATCTAACTAGCAATAGTAATTTATTGACAGCTTTGTTCAAACATTTATTGTGACGCGGAGTCTTTTTTTATCCTTGGCATGATTCTGAAATGGCCAGTGTAGGAATCGAGTTTCCCTTCATGCCGCCATATTCTCCTCATTTTGGTGATTATTGGGAGGCAGTGTGGCACGGCACATTCATATAGGAAATTTCTTATTTGATATTGTTGTGTACCTACAGGAGAGCGCATACATCGAGTGCATAGTGTGCGGGCAGGAGTTTGGGCGCCGCTCGCCGCGCGTGTTCGGCGAGCAGCCGCCGGGCTCGATGGCGTGGCGCCGCCAGCCCACCACCCTGCCGGGACACCCGCCGGACAGCGCGGCCATACTCGTCACCTACAAGTAAGAGCGGCAACCTCGCTATTTCATTTTTTTTAATTGAATGCCCTTCCATGTTAAGGGATCTTAGCCAAGTATAAATCTTCCTTCGAAAAAAAGTGATATAGGGCATTTTATAGGCATCTACGATAATAAGGAATAGAAAGTTGAATTATTATTCTTCTTTTACACAATGCGGCAGTCATCCCTGTTGTGCTTAATAAACTTATAACGCGTTTGTTTCAGTTTCCAGTCAGGGAGGCAAGGCCCGCGGCACCCGATGCCCGGGGCGCCGTACTACGCGGTCGGATTCCCCAGACATTCGCTGCTGCCTGACACACCTCTGGGCAGAGAGGTAACTAACATAACAAACATTCACATATTTTGTTCAACGCGTAGCTGTGACTGAAGCCACGTATCGACGCCACACAGCACCGTACACAACGGTGACGTGTGGCGTCAGTAAATGGCTTCAGTGACAGCTACGCGGGTGGCTTAGATAGCGTGGACATGGTCTGTAGATAATAAATATGGTTAACTACTTGTAATTGCTAATTTAATTCAAATATCAGTAAGAAAATCACCTCAACTATTTCTATTTGCCTTGACCCGAGATGTTTGTCTCGTCCACATATTTTCATGTTGATACGAGTAATCTCTTTGTGTCTGTACACACACTGTATTCAAGTTGTACATAAGTATATTAATCATGCCACTACAGTATACACTTATAATAAATCGGTATCGTAATTATTTCCGCTCAGTGCACGCCAGTATTTCCCCATAAAGCTTCCGCTAAAGCATCTTTTAAATAAAGTCGTGTTACATTGTGTATGTAATTGTCTTAAATTGTGTATCGCTCGCACCGCGTCTGTGTTGCGTCCGAACCCCGCGAGTGGCTGTTCTCTGTTTGGCAAAAAAACCTTGACGAGCTGCCTTCCATGCCCTCGTGTTAACAGGTGTTGTCGGCTCTTCGTGCTGCGTGGGAGCGCCGCGTGCTGTTCACGGTGAGCGCGTCGCAGACCACGGGCCGCGAGCACGTCGTGGCGTGGCGCGTGCCGCCGCCGCCCGCCGCGCCGCACCACTACCTGCCGCCGCACCCGCCGCGCCCGCTGCCGCGCCTGCTCGCGCACCTGCACCGCCTGCTGGCGGACTCCGACAACCAGTGACCTGCACCACATACACGGCCGAGCACGCGGTGGTGTGGCGTCGACGCTCGTCGCGAGCATTTTGTGGCGTGTCGTCAACGCTCGTCGCGAGCACGTTGTGGCGTGGCGTCAACGCTCGTCGCGAGCACGTAGTGGCGTGTCGTCAACGCTTGTCAAGAGCACGTAGTGGCGTGTCGTCAACGATCGTCGCGAGCACGTAGTGGCGTGGCGTCAACGCTTGTCAAGAGCACGTAGTGGCGTGTCGTCAATGCTCGTCGCGAGCACGTTGTGGCGTGTCGTCGACGCTTGTCAAGAGCACGTAGTGGCGTGTCGTCAACGATCGTCGCCAGCACGTAGTGGCGTGGCGTCAACGCTTGTCAAGAGCACGTTGTGGCGTGGCGTCGACGCTCATCGCGAGCACGTTGTGGCGTCGACGCTCGTCGTGAGCACGTTGTGGCGTAGCGTCAACACTGGTTTTAAACAACTCTGCAACAACTCTTATAATAATCGTGATATTTAAACTACTGTTTATTTAGTTTTGTTATCTCAAACTGACTGACAAAATTTTACAGCAACAAAAATCTCATTTAAAATTATTGCACTATAAAGACGCCATAATTTCGCGAAAAACTGGCATCGAAGTTGTCAGCTGCGAGACTGGAAAGATCTGCATTTATCAAGTTAACTTTTCCAGTATTATATACGTAGAATCTCAATGACGTTTATGTCTTTATTTTAAATATTTACATAGTTAATTAAATTATTAAACTTTTGTCGATTTCCGAGCAGATATGCAACGAATGTATTTAGTATTTTGTTATCAATAGTGGTAAGCCCTAAAACTAATTGTAAGCTAAAATCTTTATACTAAAACTGCCTCACTGCTATTAAAAGTGATGACTCATTTTTTTTCGTACAACGAATCTCACATAATTGTCATAAAAGTCATTTTCGTTGATTAAAAATGCCAATTTTTATAAGAAAACGTGTTATAATTTTATTATAATTAACAATTATACATTTATTTTAAGAATAAACAATTATAAAAAAACTTTTGTAACAAGAACTCCTATTTGTTAGAGTTTCGTTCACAAAGCAAGGAATATCTTTATGTGGTTTCGTTGACATCCTAGTTCCAATTAGATTGGATGTTATGAATGATATGATGATGATGATGATGATATGATATGTTATGATGGTGTTGTTTTTGACAGATTTTTTTTTTTCTGGCTGAGAAAATTATTTTTTGGTGTACATTTTTAGGCAAAGGAAAGTTTTTAAGTTAATAAAATCGTAGCACAGCGGCGATTTGCGACATTAATCGCACAATTCAATC
Organism: Coenonympha arcania; assembly: GCA_036785405.1. Classification (NCBI taxonomy): domain Eukaryota; kingdom Metazoa; phylum Arthropoda; class Insecta; order Lepidoptera; family Nymphalidae; genus Coenonympha; species Coenonympha arcania. The sequence goes on along the minus strand of CM072067.1, from coordinate 16,955,811 downwards.
TAATTTGTCAACGAAACTAACAAATGTGACAATCTTTGTCACTATGGTTTTTTTATAATTGTTAATTAATCATGTTCTAGACTGAATTTTTTTTGACAGCTCTATTTTAAATGATAAAATACAACTTTCATCCAATAATCAAATGGGTAAAAGTCGGCCTTACTTGGGATCCCCTACTATTTCAATTACGAGTAGGTATAGTCTATTCGCTTAGAATTTGCCGTTACAAGTACATGCGCACGGTCGGCGTCGTTTGACGTCCTTTGAAAGTGAACAAACTATACACTCAATTTATATATCATGTACCTAGAACTTTTCTCTTTCGAAGCAGAGTTCTATTTCACCAATATACCAATAACGACACAATATTTAGCTGACATTTTTATTTAAGCTATTGTGAAAGAAGTTGTAACGTATTATTTCCTAGTTTTGAATAATTTTATTACGGGGTGTATTAGATATACAGCAATCACATCCAAGAATGTTGCTATTATTTAAAAATAATGTCTTCCACACTCTTCCAATATTAGTAATTATAGTCTTCCATTCCAATTCCAATTGATTATACGTAATTATTTTATTAAAGCTATTAATTAATTGTACATCATGCTATATTTAAGACTGATTGAAATACGATATTATTGTGAACATATTTACAACTTATTAAGTGTATGTTTTATATCATAGTTCTTGCCAGTAGTGCCTTTGTATAAATAATTTTTAACTGAGTTAGGTTTTCTGTCTTCCCGGAGCAAAAGCTTTACTAAGATATCATATGAATATGTTTATTGTATAGATTGAAATTAACTTTACCGTCGTTGAACGATCACTTTGATGATTTTATTGTATTGTCGGGTACATAAATTTAATAAATTACTCATCTGTTTTATTTTCGAAATCCCTAAACTAGCAAACTAAGATTAAAAATGGCCTGTTGCCTTGATCAAGGGTGGGATGGCAGGCTTCATACACTTTTGAGAAAATGATTGCACTTTGCTGGTTGTCTCACGATGTTTTTCTTCACTACCAAGCAATTGATTTTTAGCTGCTATAGATACAAACGCATAATTTTTAATAGTTAGAGTTGCGCAGAATTTGAACTCCCGACCGCTGATCAGAACACCTACCTAGGCATCGCACTAAAATGTCGTTGGAAAAAGTGAAACATACATGTTTCAACTGATGCATTAAAACTTTGTTATTGCATAATATCTGTACCAAATACCGATGTAACGGGCAATTATGGAAGCCTACAGTGCCCATGGCCCGACTCGCATTTGGCCGGTTTTTATTTTATTGAAAACTAGCAGAGCCAGCGGAAAAAAATTATAAATAATTTCGTACGTCAACATCCGTTGCGTAGGGACACAGAACACAAATAGTACATAGGGAGTCGACCTGCCTATATAATATCGCCACGCAATGTGAAAAAAACGTGAGGTTTCGCTTTTGTTGTTCTTTGTTGAGTTGTGCATTACTGCAGAACAACAAAAGCGAAACACTCGAATGATTTATGACCGAGTCTGCAGCGAGATAATAACACTACTGCAGAAGATAAAGTTCATGCGTCATTGCAACCAAAGCATGAGTAGTAGAACAATGCGAAATCAATAATTTACGATGACTTCCAAAGATAACCCTTATTCCAATATTATAACAACGAGAGGCATATGAATACAGCCTTATCTACAACAGAAACTGCAAGGAATTGTTAGCTGAATAAATATGAAACGTTTAGATTTTGCTGCGTTAGGTTGGCGTTAGGTATAGAGTGCTCAGTGCATATTTTGCAAGTAGGTTGGTTTTGCAAACTACAGTAGGTATAATATGATGTCGGTCTGTTGGTTTGTTTTTGAAGCATTTTAAATGTTGAACGGTTCTCTGTGCGCTTTTAGAATTCCATACCAAAACGGTAAAAATAGAACCACTTTCACAATTCTGCCGTCCGTCTATCCGTCACGTGGTCACACTCGATTAAGTGGGGTAGGAATTGAAATATTGCAATAAAACTTATCACTAGTTTATTCTAATAATTACTAAACAAGTCTTGCCCGCGTGGAATGGTGCCAAAAATACTGGCTGCACCTGCATTTCTGCGTTGAACAGCAGGGCTAATACGTTACGTAAAAAATGAGCAAGCCCTTCTGTCACCAGTTGAAGCTATTAGGCATAACCGCGGGGAAAGCTCTCGAAAGAAGGGTGTTCTAAAACAATATATTTTTTATGGCTGACAGTTTTTGATTTATTGGGCAAAACGTCCATAAAAATCTGAAATAATTATGATCAATAGAGATTATAATGTACATAATTATGAATATCTGTAAAATATACATAAATAAAATCAACTCTCTAAGTAGGTATGTAGTATAGGTACTTTTTTGGTATTTACAATAAATCTCAAAATTGATTCTTATTGTTTTACTTTTTAAGTAAAAAAGTAGTAACTTTAAGTTTGACGACCGAATGGCGCGCGGCGTAGTGGTAGCGAACCTGCCGTCTGCGCCGGAGGTCGTAGGTTCGATTCCCACTACTGGTAAATGTTTGTGCGATGAGCTTGAATATTTTCTAGTGTCTGGGTGTTTTTCAATATATTATATTTATGTGTATTAGTATGTATGTATATTATCAGTCATCTAGTACCTACCCATAACACAAGCTATCGCTTACTTTGGGGCTAGATTGCGATGTGTGAAATGTCCTGTAAGTATATATTTATTTATTTAAAAAAAAAGTACGTAGTACGGGACCCGCGCTGCGCGAGTTTGACTTGCCGGTTTTATTTTAAAGTTTCGTGCATAAGAACATTACATATGACATTGAACACGATTGACGGATGTTTTTTTTAGTTTTGGAGCTCTAAAAAAAGATGGGTCTGTTGATGCACATTGAGGTCCACATGTTGTATGGGACAACCCGCCAGTCTGAACCAGACATCTAGGTGCTCCATCATGCTTCAGAAAAAAAATTGGTTGTCTTTAAAGTAGGTTTACGGACGATAGATTTACGTGATAACCTCATAATTATTGGCCTCTCTATCGTTTGTTTTATCGTGCCTCTCTATCGCTTGTTGCGCGCTCTCACTTGCACGCACAGGCTCAGGTGGAACGTTACGCGGAGCGTTACTATTTTTCATGAATGAGCGTTGCTGGTGTTCATCAATTACGTCAATTATTACTTAAATCATTTATAGTTCGAACAACTTTAGGTCCTCATCTTTCATAGGTCCTACTACAGGACGAACTATACGTACATTGCCTTGATTCAGCTTCGCGACTCGTCAAGGTAGGTAAGTCGATTACTCTTGTTCTTCTACGTAACACCTAGGTAGTTATAGGTACAGGCTACATTTTTTTTTGTTGAAAATCATTTTCACGGAAAGTCGCAGAAAGCAGTAAGTACGTAAACTCCTGTACATAACTGAACTAACAATAAATACAGACGCGATTAGGTAGGTACATAAACAAACACAGTGTTAAATAAGACACATCTTGGCGACAAAACGAGCAGTTCCACCACAACCACAGATTAGAGAATAGGGCTTTTAATGACAGGACTACAACACTATAATATTATACTTGTATAATAGAGTCGTCTAGTCTTGCACAATCACCCTTCACTCGTCTATTACTGAGCATAATATAAGCCCTTTGCTAGAACTGGAAAACATCGAACTCTGTCCTTCGCCGAACCAAGTAGTGCAAAATGGAGGTAAAATATATCCATGACTTCTTTACCGAGAAACAGCTGCAGCACATTGTAGGTCAGATGGCAGAAGTAGGTTCTGAAATCGTCGGTTACAATTTAAAAACAGCTTCCGAAGAATTAGCTGGTTACTTAGGAGAACACATCAAGGTGGAACTGTGTGTGAAGAAAAATAATTTGCTGCGAAAGATCAACTTGTTCATAAAAGCTGTGCCGACTGGGAACATGCCGAAAGCAGACTTCATTGTTCAGAACCAGTTTTTCAGGAAGGAAGCTTTGGTTTATGAGATGTTGGAAGAGATTCAGGATGTCAACCGTAAGTGTATTAAGATAAATAATTTAATTTAAAACTTTATGTAAGTACAACAATCCTCCAAAAATGAAGTGGCCTTATGTGGTTGATGTCCAGCGAACTCGAACCAAACGTTTACCGCTAAGGTGTGGAACAACCTTCCAGCTTCTGTATTCCCAGCCAAGTATAATCTGGGTGCCTTCAAGAGAAGAGTGAATAAGCATTTTCTAGGCAAGCGCGCTCTACCTTAGTCCTCATCATTTTTGTCCACCAGACATGATTGTTGTCAACAGTGGCGTATTTACCCTAGGGACAAATGGGCCATGGCCCAGGGCGGCAGCCTCTGAGGGGCGGCGCAAGCCGCACCTCACTCACATTGTTTTTACTTTATTTTTTTGAACTTTATGGCTTTATTCATTTGCCTGAACAAATTAGGAAAAACCCCGCAGTATATCATTAGAAAGGTATTATTTATTTCTTGGTTAGGTAGGAGTATCAAAAACTTAACTCTCATGTGGTATTTTTGATAGATATAACAACGCCAGGAATCGTTTAAACTTTAACGTATTACTGACAGGTGCGCCGGTGGTGGAGGGCGGGCGGTGGGCGGCGTTATGTCTGTCGAATTCCTTCGCGCGCACGACTTAGGAGTTCAGGCAGTTCGGGGCTAGGGCGGCGCGAAGCAATAATGAAGTTCGTGTTTAAGTTGTTACAAATTATCTCTAATCAGGGCCCTTATTCTATATCTTATGATGATCACTCAGTGAGGTTCAATGAGCTTTATTGACATTTATTTTTATCCATTGCCGCAAAATATTATTTTCGTTTCACTTATTGAAGCAGCAATGTATAGCGAATCATAGACCAAACAGTAGATAATTATCACTGAAAGTGTCAATTTTACAGAATACGGAATCAGAGCATACAATTTTCATTAAGTTTTGTTTTGGATTTACATTACCTTTATCATTTTAAACTCTGTCTGACAAGTTTGTCATTTACACTATGGGCGGCGACAGACGATTTTTGTTACCAGTCAATAAAGATTGGAGGTAAACTGTAGTGGCTTTTCCACTAAAAGTTACTTGACCCACGAAAGAAATTTCGTGAAAAACAGATTTACACAGAAACTACCAACGCTACTTACGGATTTATGGCAACATAATTATGAAAGAACTCAAATAATGCGGTCCATTAGAGTCGTGTCACATCTAAAATAATGAACAGAATAATTTCAAGTTCACTGATCATCCGTATATTGTACCCAAACCGTACCCAAACCGGTAATTGCATACAAAATTATAAAAATGTTATTGGAGAGGAGCACTCATTAAAGCTTTATTTAACTTCTCATAAGCTTGTGTTGTACCGTTAAAAATGACATTTTTAGAGTATCACAAGATTATTTTAACTTAAAAATGGAAGATTTGATGGAGCGTTCGATCTCGATGTTTTTTCGCGCGTAAGTAGTTTGGAGCGAACCACCAGCAATTGTTAGTAATAAAGCTGCAATTTATAGCTTTATGAGCCGAGTATCAAAGTATGAATGACGAGCAGCGAAAGATTCTTGGATTAAACCATGTGTAACGAATAGTTCAAAGAATATAATTCTGAGTGTGGCAAGGTATTCATAGACACGAGACGTAAAAAAGTTGCGGCCGTGTATCACATCACACTCATATTATGAAGGCAATTTTTGTATGTAAATGTGTAAGTTTGTATGTTTCTTACTCTCACCCTCTGACCTCTACCACCCTCACTAGTCACTATGCCCAATTTCAACAACTGAACCAGTTTTGCTGAAATTTGGCAGAGATGTCCTTACTTGAAATATACCGAAACGGTAAAAAACAGGAAATTTCGCACTCGCTTCGCTCGCATATCTAGTTATCAAAATATAATTTAAAGTTCGTGTTCATTTCATTTGCGGCTATTTGTGATTTCAAACTCTTTCGCCTACAAAATTTGATTATATTTCTATTTTTAAAAATGGAATTACGAAATGATTTTTGATCTTCGGCCGGAATAAATACTGATTTAACGTATAAAAACATAAATACTTTAACTTTAAGCTCGCTTCGCTCGCGTTTGTTTCTTAACTTTTTGGTTGTTATGATAACAACAAATAAAAATATAATTCTGTAAATAAAATTAATCTATACTGATATTATAAAGAGGTAACTCACAAACGAGTTTGTGACGTTATAAGGGGGTGATCTCTGGATCTACTGAACCGATTTTCAAAGTTATTTCATCAATAGAAAGCTACGTTATTGTGGAGTGTCATAGGCTATAATAATTTGCAAAATTAAATACGCATCTTTCAATAAACTTGAATACTGTAATCTAAGTTGTAAAAAAAAATTCTTTCAACGCGTGCGCTGTGGAAACTATTGAGGATAGAACAAAACAATGTACAACATTATTAAAGAACGTATCACAATCTGTAAAAAAAGTTCGCGGTAGCATGTGCCCATCTCCTACTGATAACTCACAATAACTGCTTTTACTGTTAAAATTGTGGATAAAAAAATAATATATTTGTGAAGCTTATTTGGCCCATATGGTATTAATTTATATCCTTATAAATATGTTTTTAGAACGGAAATTTAATGTAGAATATTTATGCAGTTTACTCAGTATCTATACTATACAGTTTAAACAAATATCTTCAAAGATATTAGTAAAATATAAATGTGCTGTGTGCGCCACCCCGGCAGTTGAGTGGCGATATAGGTAGGTCAGCTCCCTACGCAACGGACGTTGACATACGACATTATATATTTTTTTTCCTTTGTCCCGAACCTGGAGTATTACGCGGGACAAACGGACCGGAACAAAAATATTTTTAACGCAGAACAGAGTCCGCGGGCACTGCTAGTATTTAATAAAATAACCTTTGCGTTGGTGGGTACAAGTCCGTTTCACGCTTGGTGGTTTTAAAAAATCGAAAGCTTTAAAGAAAAAAACGTTTCGGTCCGTGAATAATACGAATTCTACAATTCTATAGGGCGAGAAATCCTTTTGGCCCGGGGCGCTGAATTTCAAAATACGCCAGTGGTTGTCAAGCGCAAGCCTATTAACAATAAAAAAATCTATGAACAGCCTATAGGTATATCTCTCGTTTAGTCTTGCGATCCTCTTAATTGTTACCTCCAAGTAGCTGCGTCAGCAAAAAAAGAAAACTTACGAAGTAGATACCCATTGAGGAAATACCCAATTATTAAAAAATCGTTTTACAGATTTGAATCCTTGGTGTACCAGAGCAGTAATATACAACGAGAAGATAATAGTGATGCCTGACCTGTCCATCCTGGGGTACCGGACACATCCGAAACAAACATACTTCGACCAGACCCACGCTCAACTCGTCGTGTCATCGCTCGCACGATTCCACGCAGCCTTTGCCAACTACTTCACGAAAAGAAACCAGACTCATCCAATTTTCACAGAGGAACATAAATTTTTCAATAAGGAACCTTTCGGTGAAGCTCCGTGGCTAAAAAGTTCAGCAAAAGTGACTTACAACATCCTAAAAGAGTTTTCTATAAAAGCTAAGCAGTATCCTGGCAAATTTGGAAGAAAAGTTAGGTGAACTCTACATCAAGGCTTACAACAGTCTTCACGCCAGTGAAGATACCTTTAATGTGATCATCCATAAAGATTTGTGGGCGAATAATATCCTATTCCAATATGAAGAAGACCTGCCAATAAATGCTGTGTTGGTAGACTTTCAACTTTCAAGATATGCTCCTCCGACTTTCGATTTGATGTCGTTGTTGTACATGACTACTTCCAGGGAATTTCGTGATTGTTACGAAAATGAAATTCTGGAGCATTACTTTGAAGTGTTCGCAGACAACTTGTATGATAAAACGAAAAAGAGATTGCAAGAATTGAATTACGATTTCGAAGGGTTTTTGAAATCGTGCCAGAATGCCCGCTTCTTTGGATTGGCGCAGGCGGTTACGACTATTCCCTGTGTGTGTTTGGATCCGGATGCAGTACGAAAGACGTTCGATGATCCAGACACTTACATAGACCATATGGTCGGTGACCGATCCGAGCCGCTGGTCGAGTATGCTCGAGGCAATGTCCAATACAAACTGAGGCTGTTAGAAATGAGCGAAGAATTTGTGGAAAGATACGTTTTAGAACATTAATTGAGGATCGTGGTGGAATTGGCTAGTTACCGACACTGAATTTATGCAAGTTTACAAAATAAAAGAGACTGTTAGCGACGGTTATTAATTAATCCCAAAACTGTTGGTGGAAAAGAGTGACAGTTTTATATAGCACCTCACATTACCACCCTAGCCTTCCAAAACCTATATCGCTTTAACCCTCTTCTTTCGACCATTAATTAATGGGGTGAGCAAATCAGTTTGTTTGAAAATAGAAAAAGGAGTGTTCTTAGTCCTTAACCACCAAACATGTGAACTTCAATTTATTTTGTTTGCTTCTAAAACTGATTTCCGACTTACCATGCAAGAGGTTGATGTTTATTATTCGCAACTACATAAATCAATAAACTAAAATTCATTTAATTCAGACAGTTAATGTGGCAGCCGGCATCGGACTTTGGGATAGATTTTATCTATATTTATGCTAAAATGATTCCCACATATCCTATACCCATGTGAAAGACTTGCGTCTTGACTTACGTCAAGGGTAAACCTATTTGCTGTTGCATGGCGTCGCCGGAACCAATTTGCCACTTGGCTACCGCCTACCGATCGCTATCACATGCCTACATCACCTACATGGGTAATTCAGGATGCATTTAAACGATCCTTGTTGGCATCTTCATATCCACCCACGTTCTACAACCCTACATTATAAAATACGGCAAAAGGATCCATAAATACTCGATTCCCGCTGGATTACCTTAGGGAATGGCATACCATGTTCCATACGCGTAACTTTCTTACTTTAAAATCGAGTAGGTACACTCAAAAGTGTCCCGTGTACCTACCTAAAATAATTGCTCAATTTGATAGAAAAAGGAGTGTCCGGCTTCTCTAAAATTCTACGGAATGGACTGCCTTTATGACATTCAGTAGATAGTATTTTGATCATACTAACCTACACAATTATGACGTAGAGACTACAAGTTGCTCTGATGGGAGGAGTTAGGCTTACGACTCTTATTGAGTTCATCCAGATAGGATTGTTCTACTATTCCACAGTGAATCAGTATATATTGCAGTGTTTTGGTTAGAAGGGCTGGTGACCGACGAGAATATTGGGCTAAAGTTGCCACAGGAGTATGAGCACAGGGCACTGCGTCGTATGATATTGCAATGCGAAATTAAGGGCCGCTACGCTAAGAATAAATTCGCGTACCTAAATGGCTTTTTATTTACGCGATGATTCAACTGGAAATGGGACTGACTAGTAATGGGGCTGACAGGTAGGTTGATACAGTATACTGTTTATCGAAACCGCATGCAGCGTTAAAGAACTCCGTCCTCAAAATCCAAAACAATATCAGTAAGCTGTTATATTCCAAGGGTATTTTGTAGGTATTATCATACTTAATTATTGGCAATATAGACCTGATTTCGTAGTTTACACAGATATAGGTAGCAGGCACACCGGTGTCATAATACGTATAACCAGCCGAATAACATTCCTTAGTGCTGCCTGAAATGGGCAAAATATCCACTCTCAATATCGACGTGCTTAATTTATCGATATGCCGAGGCAACATCTTAAAATTGATCATTGCATAATCTGGTTCAATCTTGAATTTCCGACAAAAACTGAAGTGGCTCATATTTAGTAAGTAGTTAAGAAACAAATTTTGGAAATATCTGTCTTTTATGTTTAACATTAGTAGAGCTAGCAGGCCCACCCTTGGAGAGTCTTGAGAGCTGCTCAAAGCGAAATAATGAATCGAGAAGCAAATGTGATTTATTGCTTATCTTATTAATTTGTGGCCTGCAAGCGCGTTATTAACTAGGGATCTAGGTATTTAATACCTATCAGACTATCAAGTGGACATGGCTTTGCCGTTTTTTATCCCATTACTACGAGTATAATAATAACTGTTAAAATTTGTATGTTTGTTATCTAGGTACTTACTCCTTATACAACTTAGAATCGATGTAGTTGTTCATGATTAATTAATCATGAACAACTACAGAATTTAATTAACTCTTAAGCTCTTTTTTCTTGAAAATTAACTACTCCATTAATTGTTTGTAATGACCTAATTATTATACGAGGGTTGTTTCCTGAAAAAGAAATGTATAAAAAGGCGTAGCCACGGGCAAATCCTAGTAATGCAAAAGTCATAGAATAGAGTCCACGTGTAGATGCAACGGATGATAATCGACTGTTATTGGATAATATCGCAACAACAAGGATATACCAAAGTGAACCGTCCTATGCACCAAGAATAGGTATCCATTATCCATCTCAAATACGATACGAGTACACTGCAGAAAGGCAAAATGGACGGTTGTGCTCCTATTGAGGATAGCATAAAACATATCTTGACCGAAAATGACCTTAAACATATAGTTAAACAAACAACGGACGAAAATTTTGAAATAGTTGATTATAATATCATATCTGCCTCAGTGAATGGTCTGAAAGGCTTCGTAGGAGATCATTTCAGGGCAACAGTGAACATAAAGGAGAATGATTGTGAGAGGACTGTGCATCTCTTCATCAAGACATTGCCGCTAGAGAACAAGCCGAAAGAATATTTTATTGTTGAGAACCAGTTCTTTAAGAGAGAAGCTTTAATGTTTACTTTGCTTGAAGAAATGCGGGAACAGGAAGCGAGTGGTACGTGCAATGTGAATTTCATATCATAATTTTTAAACGAAAATAGGTATACTCTGTTTCATATCCAAATCATCATTCTTATTATTTGTCATGAGGGCAGCTTGCTTCGTGAAGATTTGATAAATCCAAATGTATGCGAAACTAAAGGCAAAAGCAAAAATATTATAACCAAGAATGTGCAATGTTTCTTTTTATCTATACTACAATACAATCTCACTTGATGGTAGGTACATATAACATAGGTAACTATGTAAGTGATTATAGTGACTTGGAATTGGTAACCCATAAGTAGTATAACCCTTATATATGACTACGCACTGATTAGTTAGCATAGCATCTTGGCTGTTAAGTAGAGTCCTCATACTCCTCGCTACATTGATTTTAACAACAAAATAAAAATTCTTGAGAAAAGCGTGAGAAAAAATAAAATGTTTCGCCTTTTAAGATCTCGATTCCTGGCACACGAAAGCCTACATCCACAACGAGAAGATGCTCGTGATGCCAGACCTTTGCGTGCAAGGCTATAAAGTGTATCCCGTGCAAAGGTACTTCGACAAAGAGCACATCTTCCCCACCCTGGCAGCCGTCGCGCGCTTCCACGCAGCAATAGCAAGATACGAGTCGAAGAAACAATCCGAAGATCATAATTACAACTTCCTGGATGTCCACGGCAATGTTGTGTCCGAACCAACCTTTTGCGACTCAAATTGGATACGAGCTGCTGCAAAACTGACCAATAATTTACTACGAGAGTTCTCTTCAGAGGTCAACCAAAACCAGTATCCATCCGACATGGAGGAGAAGATATGGAAACTGTACGTCAAAGGAAGCAACAGTCTCAAAGAGTATAAGGAGACTCTGAACGTGATCGTCCATAAGGATTTGTGGGCGAATAACATCCTGTTCAAGTATGATGGCGACAAAGCAAGAAATGCTGTTCTGCTGGATTTCCAGTGCATCCGTTATGGACCCCCGGCGTTCGATGTCATGTCGTTGCTGTATTTGACAACTTCAAGAGAGTTCCGTGAACGCTATGAAGCTACTCTCCTGAGGTACTATTACGAATGTTTCACGGAAAGTATAGACGAGTTGACGAAGAAGAGATTGACGCGTTTGGGTTATGATGAAGATGCGTTTTTGAGCTGGTGCGAGAAAGCCCGCTTGTTCGGTATGGTGGTACCGCTGGCGATATTTCCGTACACATTAATGGACCCGAGTGCTGCTCAGAAGGCATTTGACGATCCTGAGACCTATGTGGAGTATTCAGACGTGGATAGATCGGTGCCTGTGCTGGCCCACGCGCGGGAGAACTGCCACTACAGGAACAGACAGTTGGAGATCAGTGAAGAGTTTGTAGAAAGATTTGTAACGGACTAAATTCTTCTCCTCTTGGGCACAGTCTTCCTCTGTCATAGGGGAGATACACTGTGTTTGGACGGTACCCATAGTCACAGACCATTAAACCAATTTTCAGTATGCCCGTAGCTAATTAATTAATGATTAATGATTTATATCACATGTAAGTGATGTCTCATATCTTCAGGAAGCAGGAACGACATCTAAACGTAGGTACTCTCGAAGTCACGAACTAGACTATTAACTTCCAAAGAACTACAAAAATGTTATCGGATTAAGGATAAGATGCAGACTGTCTGACGTCAGTAGAATGAATGTTTTATTGTATGTACATAGTTATAATATGAGGGATTATGAACAAATATAATTGTTCCTGTTTTTATTAATAATAATATTTTATCTCATCCTTACAACAATAATGCATTGTTATTTATTCACCGCCGCATCTATCTACATTTTTATCTATTTTATTTTTATTATCTATCTACAATTTGCTAAAAGATCCAATCAATAGCTATCTCTGTGTTCAGAAAATTGTTGATAGGGACCTAGGGACACAATGTATTAAGTATGTTAGTGCGCAAGTTCCATCATTAATATATTTTTTTTTCAAGAACTAGATCATGACAGAAATTATGTAGGTACCAAGAAGGTGATGCGTTAGATGAATGAAATGAGTGATTCATCAATTTTCTTTTAAGTTTTAAAAGAAAATTCCTCGCCGCATGCGCAAGTTTTTAAACAAATTCGAAATTTAAGGTTTAAATCTTGGGGGAACTACTTACATATTTTATTTTGGAATTAAACGTTCAATCTATTGCATAAGAAATATGCAATCTCCAATTAAAGCCAAGTCAGTTCTAAGTCATTTTAATATTTAATTCTTTGCAAAATTAACATTATGTTTGGCAACTTGAAAGAGCCGTCGAAATATCAACAGTCTGCAGTGTGTATCTTTGGACATCAATTCTAAGGTCATTCAGACCCTAAAATAAGATGTCAGTCTCGATTAAATAAATGTCGCGGTGGATAGCACATAGCCGCGTTATAGTGGCCAGTCTAGCCAGATAAGGCGGTGGTTCAGCATGACATGTTTAAGACCAATTTGGGGCGAACAGATGGTCACACTTGGGGACATGTTTCCAGCTCCGTGCTAGCTGTAGAATAGTTTGTAGATATGTTGGTTTGTAACGTAATCGTCACCTCATCACACACGTCATACAGAAAATTGAATAAAAATCCGTATTGGAAAAATAGAAACTTTTTATTTCATTTAGAAAAAATGTCCTTCTAAGGACGCATATAAATATATCCTTTAATTATAAGTACCTACCTTTTCCGTTCAGTCGTTACTCGTGGTCAAAAATGTAAGGTCATCATACTCAGTCTATTAATACTCTTCACACTTTATGGTGGTTCCCAATTAAACACTATAATATATCTTTTATTTGCTTCACTAGAGAATATATCAATGCAACATAAGCTCCATAAGAGTGTTATAAATAAGCTAGTTAATAGGTAGGTAAATCTTTGTTATATTTTGACTGCTGGGGACTTTGCTATGAAAAACAGCTAGGCAATTAATTACGTAAAATGGTAAATTTTAAAGGTTGGGCCTTTTGGGGGTTTCCTCTAAGAAATTCTCAGTAAGTAGTTATCGTCCAAGTTCTAGTTCTGTGTAGAGAAGGTGTCAGGATTTCATCCCTAAGTCTGTCTGTGGCGTGAAGGGTATAAACTCTATTATTTTCTATGAGAGACGTCTATGGCCAACTGTGGCCGTAGGACATTGTTACTGACTGACAATGTAGGCTGACGATATACTGAGGTGCCTACTGAGTGAGGTTCTGCAGCAAATGATTTATTAGCTGTTCCCTGTCCTGTCAATAGATATGTCTCAGTCACTCAGCAATACGAACTTTCAATTGAACTTGTTTAAGTTGACCTTTAGAAGCGTCTGTAGGCAGGTAGGTAGTGGTCAATAAATCACTTTCTACAATTGTCAAGAAAGCGACAGTCGCATCTACCCAGAGCTTGTGACAAATGACCGACAAATGTCTCTAGAGCGGCGAGTAATTTGTGGGAAATATTAATATTACTATCGTCTAGGCCTACCGCCTGTGCGGCCATTTGAGATGATGAAAATTATGTCCCAAAAATCTGAAGACTATGCTAGAGTCTGATCTACCAGCAAACAAGTATTATTAGTAGATTTAGCGATTTAAGTAGGTACTTTATTTACAGCTACAGTGTACCTACCTTGTCTACGATAATTAAAATTTCTAGAATTTAAGTTGTAGATTTTAATATACTTCTATTATAATATCGGTAACATTATATACCTATGTATAATACTTAAAATAAAATCTTAACTAATTATCGATTTTTTGACAGTTGAACTGTCAACTGAAAATAATATATTTTTGTCTCGGAAAATAATAATATTTATTTCTATGAAAAATTAGCAAAGTTTTGTGCAATTTCTGTGTTTGCAGCGAACAATCTTTTGAGTAAAATACAAAAATCGTGTTGTTTTTTTTTCTGATCAACTTCTCGCCGTCTCACCAACTCTCAACCTCGTATTCTGAGCTCTCAACAAAGGAAAACTGGTAGTGATTTCTTATGGATTGGATTCTCCAGTCGAATTTTGAACTTTGCAATGATGGATCAGATAGATACCCAGCAAAGAAATTATTCAGTGTCTGTGATCTTCAGTGTGTGTGTCTTTCACAAAATTTCGTGTGAATTCTCCAGTTAAATTTTGAACTTGCTCCGCAATTATTAAGTAGTTTAATTCGCAATGATTTAATAATTGTTTGTATATTTTAGTATTTTTTTATATTAAGTGTTCTTATTTTTATGAATAAATTATGTGGCAAGGATAGTGGAAATGCGGATAGGAGTGGAAGTCAACCTTCTACATCATTATTGCGTTGCTCCTTATGCAGTGAGCCTCGTTTTTTTAAAGGAGAGCGAGACCTGAAGGTACATTTTGGCAAAGTTCATAAAAACCAGAATGTACTTTCAGGTCATGTGCCCTCCTCCATCCTTGATAATAGTTCAAATGAAATTCCCTTTTGGCAAAACTTATCACAGCTCAAAAATTGTATTCCGGTTATCAAGAGAGTACCTCGAGGTGCGAGACCTTCAGTAGCACGTAATTTGGCTCAATGCATAGGTCTCGTCACTCGAGAAAACTCACAAGAAGCATGGGAGCAACTACTCACTTTCTCTTACAGGATTCTACATGTTACCAGAGATCATTCATCACATAAAACTCTCACGGCCAAAATTAAACAAAATTGCAATACCTCATCATTTTCGGCTAATATCATTTCTGACCCTAAATTTGTGCCATGCCGCAAGAACTCACTTTTTAATTATGTAGAATCCAAATTGAGAGACGGTTATATAAGAGGAGCATCTAGACTCCTCTTCAGTAGTAATGTGGTGGCGCCTTGCTCTTCGGATACACTTGCGGGTCTGCGGAGCAAGCATCCAGCGCCAAAGGATAACCTTTCCTTCCCGGACCCACCCGATACTGACACGGAATGTCTCAGTATCACAGCCAAGGACGTGCTCGCAGCCGTTTTCTCCTTCCAAAGCGGTTCGGCTGGCGGCCTTGATGGCCTAACTCCCCAACACTTGAAGGACCTTCTGGGTCCAAGTGCTGGCGAGCCAGGTGAGTCGCTTTTGAGGGAGTTGACGGCTTTAGCGAACCTTATGCTCGCCGGCAATGTGGTCGAATCTATCACCGATATTCTGTATGGCGCCAACCTATGCGCCTTGCAGAAGAAAGACGGTGGGATTCGTCCCATTGCTGTCGGGTGTACATTCCGTCGTATGGTAGCCAAAATATGCTGTAAACAATACAGTACTTTATCAAAAGAAAAATTCCAGCCCCTCCAACTTGGCTTTGGCTCGAAAGGGGGCTGTGAGGCTGCCATACAGGCATTATCAACGTATCTTGGCTGTGGCGAAGGTGAAGTGATCCTTAAGGTTGACCTCAGGAATGCTTTTAATTCCGTTAATAGGGACACCCTGCTGTCACAGGCTAAATTAGAAACCCCCAAAATTTTTAAATTTCTTTGGCAATGTTATAGGTACCCCACAAAATTACTCTATAAGGACAATCTATTGGAATCTGCAGTTGGATGTCAGCAGGGTGACCCCCTCGGACCAGTTATTTTCAGCCTCGCAATTCACCCTATAATTCGGCAGCTAAATTCAAAATTAAACATGTGGTATTTGGATGATGGGACTTTGGGAGGCGATTTAGAGACCATTTTACAAGATTTGACCTTTTTAAAAACTGAATTTAACAGTATTGGCTTGGAATTTAATTTTAACAAATGTGAAGCTTATTTCGGTGATACCATTGATCAATTTTCTGCAAATTCAAAATTAAACACTGGCACCTAATATCAAAATTTTAAATAAGTCGTCTCTGCGTCTCCTTGGGTCCCCTATTTATGAAAATGGTTTCGATTCCTTCATAGAAGAAAAGATTCAAAATTTCAGTGACGTTTCGGACAGACTACTTTAAATTAATATACAATCGGCTTTCACCATTCTCCGATACTGTCTGTTCGATCCTCAGTTTACTCATTGCTTAAGATCATCACATTTGTGGAAAAACCTCCCAGTTTTAGAGCGTATGGATAAAATAATGCAAAATTCACTGTGGCTACAGGCAACTTTACCAGTTCGTCTGGGCGGCCTCGGTATTCGCAAAATTTCTGATGTTAGTTTACCAGCGTTCTTATCCTCGGTCCATGCCACGGAAGAATTAACCAGGAAAATTTTAGCTTCTACACTGGTTAATTTTGAAGTGTCATATAAGACCGAGGCTTTGAATGCTTGGAGAATAGCTTGTCCGAGTACAGACTTCCCAAAAAATTTATTTTCCCAGAGACAGTGGGACGAACCGCTCTGTAGTCTGGTTAGAGAGGAACTAATTAGTACCTCCGCCAACGCTGCGGAGCGCGCCCGTTTGCTGGCTGTGGGAGAATGGGCATCCGGCCTTTGGCTTCAAGCCATTCCTTCGTCTAGCGTTGGTACCTTGTTAGATGACACCACATTCCGCATTGCCACCTGCCTTCGCTTAGGCGCTCCTTGTGTTTCTCCACATCGGTGTATCTGTGGAGAGGCAGTCGATAAGCTTGGACACCACGGTCTTTCTTGCAGTAGGAGTGCCGGCCGTATACCGCGCCACGCTAGCATCAATGGCATCATCCGTCGCGCTCTTGCCACCGCCGGAGTGCCAGCCGTTTTAGAACCAAATGGCTTGGCGCGCGACGATGGAAAGAGACCGGACGGCATGTTATTGATGCCATGGAAGATGGGTAGGCCTTTGGTGTGGGACGCAACTTGTGTGGACACCCTTGCGCCTTCTCATCTTCCTAGCACGATGGGTTGTGCGGGCGCCGCTGCTGCATCAGCGGAGACTCTCAAGCGGCGCAAATACAGTAATCTCGTTGGAGATTACGTATTTGAACCGTTTGGAGTCGAGACGCTGGGTCCGTGGGGTCCAAGTACGCGCTTCTTTTTCAAAGAAATTTCAAAGCGCTTAATCGACGCCTCTCGTGACCAGAGGGCTGGCCTATTTTTAGGTCAGAGGATAAGCATTGCCATCCAACGTGGCAATGCCGCCAGCCTTCTGGGCACTTTTCCAGTTGACACCGATTCGGGGGAATACTTTGACGCTTAAAATTCCTTCTTAATTCTTTTCTAGAATTAGTTTATACAGGGTTATATAAAAAATACCAGAAATCTCTCGACACTTAAATGATTTCATTAAAAGTAACAACTTTTGTTCTACAACTTTCCAAAATTTCGTATTAATTTTTGTCATACAAAAATTTAATAAATTATGTTATTTCTGTAACGTGACATTACACTGTGAAACGAAATACAGGTAATCAGCGATTATGACTGTCCCTGTTGCCAAACCGCTGCGACAGGTTAAGACATAGGCGGTGCTAATGAGAAAGATAAAGATGCACAATACTCACAATAACTGGCGAAAGATTAAAGCTAAGCGCACACTGCGGTGCGATTTTTTTCCGCATGTTCAATGCGAAACTTAATCGCAATCCGAATATTATACCTACGCGCACCACAACCTTTGTCGATTTTTTGTCGATCTTCCTGGCGCAGTGGCGCGCGCGCTCGGATTCGAGTGGGAAGTCGCGGGTTCGATTCCCGCCACGGGCCTCTTTGGAACTTTATAATTTCTAATTTTTCTTAGAACTGGACTGGTGGGAGGCTTGGGCCGTGGCTAGTTACCACCCTACCAGCAAAGAGGCACCGCCAAGCGATTTAGCGTTCCGGCGCGATGCTGTGTAGAAACCGTAAGGAGTGGGTTATACTTACCCCTTCCAAGTTAGTACGCTAACATCTTCGGCTGCATAATCACTTACCATCAGGTGAGATCGCAGTCAAGTACTAACTTGTAATGTGTAAAAAACCCACGATTTATTTTCGCACCACGAAAGACAGGGAGCAATCATGTCACATGAGAGAGTTGCGCTTGCGACTATTTCCGCAGTGCGCGGGACTCAAGTATTTTTCCATATAACACAAAATATTGACAAATTCGCATCGCACTTGCGAATATTAATCACATGCGATTATTTTTCGCAGTGTGCGCTTAGCCTAACGACGAAGGGGTGCAGCGTGCGAGGCGGGGAGGACGAATCACGGATCAGTGACCACGCGCGGCGTTGCCGATAATTACGTGCAGACTACAGAGTACTTACAAAGAAAGAATGTGTGCAAAATATTGAATAAGTGATATTTCTTAAAATATCGAGTTAAAACAAAAGTTGTAGAACAAAAGTTGTTACTTTTAATGATATCATTTAAGTGTCGAGAGATTTCTGGTATTTTTTATATAACCCTGTATATATTAGTTGTAGATGTCTAATGTTTATTTGATCGTAATTAGCACCTAAACTATTAAGGCATATTAGACACATGGCAGTGAAATTGTGTGAATGGATTTTTACCCACGACGGAACGGAGTACGGGTATATGCGTTTAGGGTGAGAGACCGTTTGTACATTACTCTGTTAAAAAGATTTTATGTTTGTTTGTATGTTAAATTGATCACAAAAACCAATAATGCAAAAATATTTTTGTTTGTTTGTTTGTTTGTTTGTGTGTGCACATCAATGTTCCCATTTATTTCAAAAACGGCTCGACCGATTTAGATGCGGTTTTCTGTATAATGTTTGGTATTCAACGGCAATGGTTCTTAGATAGTTGTTACGAACATCGATCACCAAGGGGCGCCATAAAATACATTTATATTGCAAACGAATGTTCCCATTTATTTCAAAAACGGCTTGACCAATTTAGATGCAGTTTTCTGTATAATGTTTGGTATTCATTGGCGATGCTTATTAGATAGTTGTTATGAACATCGATCACCAGGGGGCGCCATAAAAACATTTACAGTGCAAACGAATGTTCTCAATTATTACAAAAACGACTGAACCGATTTGGATACAGTTTTGTATAAATATATGTGAGTCATTGGCAATGGTTCGTAGATAGCTGTTCTTGTGATTGAACAGCAGGGGGCGCCACAATAAACGTCTCTTTATGACTTGGAAGGGATGATGCCTTCAAACGCTGCTAGAGGAGCTAATGGCTAGTTTGAAGATTGATTTTAATTTTTTAATAATAATATAATTTAAATTACATTAATATATTAATCGAAAAACTATAAAACAAGTGGAAAATTAAAAAAATTTAAAACACCCACGACTTTTGCAGACTTGTAATTGAAAAAGGATTAAATAATTTTTTTGAAACTCCCCGACTAAAGGAAAGTAAGAACTAAGAACCTATCAGTATAATTACAAATCCAAGAAAATCCGTCGGAGCTGCCATTGCTATTTTCGTTTCCAATATCAATTAATGTAATTAGTAAGTATTGAAAACTGCCGGTATATGAGAAGTATCAAGAAATTGAATTAGTCATCAACTGATAAACAGCACCATCAACACCGTCACAGGCAAAACACAGCAGCTCCGGCGGATTTTCTTGGATTTGTAATTATACTGATAGGTTCTTAGATCTTACTTTCCTTTAGTCGGGGAGTTTCAAAAAAATTATTTAATCCTTTTTCAATTACAAGTCTGCAAAAGTCGTGGGTGTTTTAAATTTTTTTAATTTTCCACTTGTTAATACAAATATTTTTGTCAAAATATTTAGATTAAAAACCTGACATTGTGACAAAATTGTCGCCTTTCGGACTAATTTCCTTTTTCAATCAAAAATTTTACTAAAAACGTGCGAAGATGAGTCCTGTCACTCCCGCAAATTTACTGCCAGTAAGTATGTGATTAGCTCGCCATCCTCACATAAACTACTTGAGTTTAAGAGGATGGCCAGTATATATTGATATACCTAATATATGTTTTTGGAATGTCTTTGAACAATAAATTAAAAAAAAAAAGCTTACGAGCCTTGCATTCAAAATTAATTACCTAAATAAGTATGAGATAAGAAAACTGAAAGTATTCTAGGGAATAATTTTAATTGTAAATCATTGGAAACAGGTCAGGGTCCACTCCATGACATCAGCGCAGCTCGCACGGCGCGGCGTTCACTCGCAGAAAACAACATTTTCCTCGAACGCGAGTCATCCCGATATGGTGGCCGACAGATATGGCGGTGGCTGCTAATTCTGCCATTCAGACAAACAAACTGCTTCATTAATACTAAGTTGGGTTCCGTAGCCAAATGACAAAAATTATACCTCTCCGATAAATGGCGTTAGCGGGGGTTGTTCCCATCACCCAACCCTCATCCCGTTATTGGAGTACTTAGATGGGAAAACTGAGACTTAAATTTTAATTTTTTTCACTTGTACGAGAAAAACGCGTGTGAAAAATTCCCGTCTGCCCCGGTAAATGATCATGGGTGTCGGATCAGTGTCGGCGCCTAATGCCTATACTTAACTTTCCCGGTAACGGAGTGATGCAACGGGGCAGATAGGAACTTGCACTATATAATGATGGATGCGGAACCCTCGATGCACTACCTCGCACTCTTGTTCGATTTTTTATATTACTCGTTATTTACCTGCAATGATTCAATCAGGTCATGGGTCGTAACTCGTAGATCGGCTGGCAAAATTGTGGTGTGAAATTCAGAGTAGCAAGGTGGTTGGTTACATTATATTATTATTATCATAAGTAGACTTTAGAAGCCTTACTTAAAATTCAAAATATCTACCTGAACTGACTTAGGTACCTACTAGGTATAGGCGCTAACAGTCCATAATAAATATAAAATACATACACAAAAAAAATTCATCAGTTTGGTGAATCAAGAGCTGGCTGGCGCTTTTATAGCTTTACGGCCATTGATCATTACTAAGGAATAAGGATAGGCCTGTTCGAACATTTTGCCAAAGCCTTTTTCATACAAGGAAATTTAGCGCCATCTATCAAACATCCTGCGAAATACTTGTTTAGTTAATTAATAAGATAGTGCGCGTACAATGGGGACATTTCCCCATTGAACTGGCGACATTTTTTCGCGCGGTTCGCCCTGTCTCTATATAGAGGTCAATGTTTACGGCTTAGTTCTTCCTATAAAGAGGTAACAGCATTTTAGTCACCATGCCCGTAAATAATCAGTTGCATTACTTGTAAATATTGTTATTAAATTATCGTATTGCATCATTATTTGTGTATATTAGTATTCTGCATTATACAACTAAAGGTTTTTATAATAAAAATAAATTTTAGTCAGGTATTTTAAATGAAAAACGATAAAAGAATGCATTCCATTTAAAATCGAGCTTCTAATTTTGGGGGGTAAAAAAATATCTCGCATCGTTTATGGCTGCGCGTGGGCAATATAGAGCAGTTTGTGCCTACTGGCTGACAGATTGAAATATATTGACAACTCCTTAGAAAAGAAGACCGGTCTTCTCCGACGACCGAAGTCATTCGGCGGTACGGGTGCCCGGGAATGTCCTCACAGGCAGCTCCACTGCCTGGGTATCCTTGTTTCAGCCCCTCTAAACCGGGCTGGGGCCGCGTCTGTCTGGCGTTGGCCTTTGAGGTACGGGTGTCGGATTTGGTTGCTGGGGCATCACGTCGCACGCGTCCTCCTCTTCTTCATCACCGAAGAAGCCACTTCTGGGAGGCACCGTTGATTGAGGGAGTAGGAGCTCGCGTGGCAAGGGATGCCCGTTGGATTGCCTATCTTGCAACGGGGCTATTCCATGGAGGTGTACACATTAGAATTCTTGGCGATTAGGTTTTGGCTACCCGTTGCTAGAGCCCAGACATTAGAAGACAAGATAAATGTTGGTGTGTATGCCTATATCTATTGCTGTAATGAAGCTATGAGTTATAAAGTATCTGTAAGTACGTGTTCAGTGCAGTGCGGTTGGTGTAGTATTACAGATTGCAGGCAACTGAACACTGCGCTGATTGTGACAGCGTTTGCGCAACTGCTCAAATTAGTAACAATTCTTAATCGAATGTCATTATAATAAGTATTAGTTATGACTGGTCAAATAAAATGAACCAATGGTATGGCCCGGATGATGGGAAGCGGCTATATAAGGAATAGATAGAAGAAGATGGAAGGAGATGGAACATTTACAGCATGGCGGTTTTACTCTTTAATTAACTAAGTATTCCTTCGTTCCTTTCAGGACGGATGTCCACAGCTGGACAAAGGCCTCCTGCAATGATTTCCAGCCCACATGGTCCTGCGCTACTTGTATCCAGCGCCTTCTCGCGACTCTTTTAATATCGTCAGTCCATCTGGTCGGAGGTCTGCCAACACTGCGTTTTCCCGCGCGGGGTCTGAATCTGAATTTGATACTTGACATAAATCTCACCTAATCGTGCGACCGAAGATATCATTGCGCACCAGTTGTGATGGTTGCTACACAGCATCGTACCGGGACGCTAAATCGCTTGTCGGCACGTCTTCGCTGATATGGTGGACTTCGGTGGTCTGGGTCCCACCAGATCTGACGTAAGTCAAGTCAGGAATTATTTACAAATTTAAAATGTTAGAATGGAACCCACTTAAATTCGAGCGTTCGCCTGAACTGCGGCAGGGAGGTCGTCAAATTCAAATTACAACTACATTTGGTAGATGCGACGACCGAATTGCGTAGTGGTAGCGAACCTGCCGTCTGCGCCGGAGGTCGTGGGTTCGATTCCCACTACTGGTAAATGTTTGTGTGATGAGCATGAATATTTTCCAGTGTCTGGGTGTTTTTCAATATTTTATATTTATGTATAATATTAGTATGTATGTATATTATCAGTCATCTAGTACCCATAACACAAGCTATCGCTTACTTTGGGACTAAAATTGCGATGTGTCAAATGTCCTGTATATAAATATTTATTTATTTATTATTTATACATCATTAGTCGTTGGTAGCGTTTCTTGGTCTGTGACCGGTGTATACCTACTGTGTATTGTAGAATTGTAGAGTGTACACAGTATAATCGTGTTGTATTGACAGACTATAATTACTCGCGAAGGAGAGAGCCATGTAAGGCGCGGGTGACGTCAGCGGCGCCCACGCAGCGTCGCCTCATGGTAACGAGAGACTCATCGATATGTATCGGCTCTCAGGGTTTATTAAAACGCCTTTCTTAATTAAATATCGGTTTTGTATCCATTTTCAAAGAGTTTCCAATGTATTTTTTTATTTGAGATTTGTACCAGGATGTTTGTATCAAGTTTTACTTATGGTAAGTACCTACTGTTCTGAAAGAAGTGCTGTGGTTAGCAGTCTCCTTAGGTATTCGCTCGGATAAGGTCCTGTTTCCACCAAAGCGGAGCTGTGTGCGAACCATTCAGATTTTGTCATTTTGATATCTCCGGAACTGAGGGGAGAGGAAATTTCGAAATGTCGTAATCTGATTGG
Source organism: Coenonympha arcania (assembly GCA_036785405.1). Lineage (NCBI taxonomy): Eukaryota > Metazoa > Arthropoda > Insecta > Lepidoptera > Nymphalidae > Coenonympha > Coenonympha arcania. The sequence goes on along the minus strand of CM072067.1, from coordinate 16,931,739 downwards.
TTACTCAAACACAGCTCCGATTTGGTGGAAACCGGGCCTAAATGTTCTGTCGCGAAGCAGTAATTGCATTATTGTGTTTAGGTTTGAACGGCACAGTTGCCGGCGACGTTTATCAGTAGGTAGGTATACCTACCTACTGGACAATGACTGAAGAACTGATGCCTCAGACTGACGAGCACGGTGCAGTATATTACAAGGCAAAGTTCTAGGACGCACTTCATCTGACATTTCATGATTTCACCACGATTTCACATTATCATCGTCATAAAGTCAAATAACATCCAGTATATTATAAAAAAAAACATCAAGTAAATCAGGGTCGCTATACTTACTTTAGCATTAAATAATTTCTTAGTGTCAAGGATTGTTGGAATTTATTCACTTTTTTACCCGAGTAATCATAAAAAAATACGTAATTTACTTCCATGTTATGAAAGAAAAGTTACGTATTGTTTTGTTGTTGTTACGTTGAGTTTCTTGCCAATTTTTCTCGGTGAAAATTAGCTTCCCGAAGTTGGCGGTAGAGTTTTGACTTTTCAAATGGGGAGAGTCAGTAAGCTGGGCCTATGCGAAAAATAAAGATTTTATTTTCATTTTCATCAGACCCTGATTGTCTATAGCATTTCTCGTCATTCTTTAGTATTGAAAGTAAACTGCTCAGACTACACTAAATAAAGGGTAAACTGTGGTAGTTTAAGTTCTGAACATATTATTACTCGATATAATCATTGTTCTATCGTTTTCTATGAGCTTGCAATTTGTATAGACTATAGATGATGAAGCACCATTATAAGGGTTAACACCAAAACACAATGGATGCTGTAATCACTGCTCCACGATGCATCCACCTCAAGCCGCGTTCGCCCGACGCCCGCGCACTGATTCATTGAGCTTTATAACTTCCATGCACCACACGACAGCTTTTTTAACGAGAACGAAAATGAAAATGAAACGAAAATCTTTTTTTTTTCTTAGAGACCTAACTAACTTAAAGGCTGCATTGTTAAAATTAAAGTTAAAACCGAGAAGAACTGGCAAGAAACATTTTGGTACAACAGATTTTGATCTTCATTACTTTGAAAATAATTTTGTATTTTTTTTTTGTTTTCTTACTGACGTTGTGTCTCTACATCAATCAGAAGGTTATTAAGCCATGTCAGTCAAGTTTGGTTTCAGAAATATTCATTGCATAGGCATGGTTACGATTAGGTTGCGATTTTCTGTCACTATGATTTTGTTTTTGTTTTTATCAATATAAGCTAGCGCTTGACTGTGATCATAGTCGATGGAAGTTATTATAATACAGTCTAAGGTGAACTAAAGGTAAAGGTTGCCTAGGAAATGCCTCTTCACTCTTGATTTGAAAGCGCCCAGGTTGTAGGAGTTGGGAAAGACCGTGCCTGGGAATGTATTCCAGACCTTAGTTGCATATTACACATAACACCGATTAGTCAAAAGCCTTGGATTCGTCTACACTTAGTGTCTATGGCTTCTGTGCTAGTAGGTAGGTATACTTTGAATCGAAACAAGTCGAACTCACGATTTGACATTATTATAGATAAATGTATATGGCTGAGTCATTGATTTTTTGCGACGAATTAGCCGTATTATGAATGGAAAGCTTTTTTCGCGGAGCTTTGCAAAAAAGATTATTCAATTTATCTTATAAAAAAATTCGCAAAACGAAGAATGCCACAGACTGTTATATATTCCCACGTTACTTATATTTTTATCTGTTCGGGCTTTGGTTTCTGTTGATTTATTGCTTTTATCTGCATAATGTATTTAGATTTGAAGAGTTATGGGCAGGATTTTTTATTACAACCTTGTTTGTTCTATCAGGCTTTAATTATAGTTGTTACCTCTTGCTGTTGACTTTTGTGCCAAAGTTAAATTAATAGAGTCAAACATTTGTACCAGAAACTATAAATAATAGCATCTACGCCCTAACTCTACAAGACCTAAGTTTACTAACTCTTTACCTACCTCAGGCAAAATATGTGTCTTGGCCGTTTCATCACATAGGGGTAAAGTGAAAAATGTATTCACTGTTCAATACTTTTTTGTTATACCTACAATAGTTCTTGTAGTAATGAAACGTACCAAGCAACTTATTTTAATTAACGGAAAAGAAGAAGTTTCCGCACTTTTCTATGAAGGTGTGTTTAGACACACCTACATAGAAAAGTCTACTATTTGAGCACAACTTTGTTATAGTGCAAGCCACAATATATTATTACCTTATGGTTTCATCTTTGCACCATTTTCCATGCACAATATTTTCGGTCAGAAAATATTAGGCTGAACGCGTATATGATGCATTGTGCATTGTTATTAGTGCTGGTACAGCCGCGGAATGAAAAGGTTCGTTCGTTAGTGTCGATTTTCCCTTGCACTAGAACTGCAAGAGTCCATAATGTCAACATTCTATCGACTAGTGCAAACGAATCACTTTGAAAATTGACGAACCTTTTCATTCCGCGACTGTACATCGTGCCCACGATATTGTGCCGCACGCGCCGACCCATTTACACTTACATTTACCATTTACATTTATTCTTTTGTTGAACACTACCTACTGTTGAAGGTACAGAACAAATACACTAATTGCTACGTAGAAGCACGAAAATATGCTAGTTTCGAGCAAGTACAGAAATCTTTAACAGGATATCACCCGAGGCAACTCTGACAATAACTAGGCACTAAGAAACCCTCATTCGTAAAAATCGTATACTTACTTTAAATAGCACAATGAGAAATTAATTATTTAAAATACGAAAAACCTTAAAAAATACAGTTCTTAACACAGTGTCCTCAGATACAACGCGAGCTTCGAACCGGCTACCCTTGATGCGCGGGCGCAGGTCGAGCGTTACTCACCAAAAATGTAGGTTATTAAGGTTGCAGCGAACATGGACACTGAACACTGAACACTCATGCACCAACAATCTCGATTACTGCCAAGGCAAAGGGCTTACTCAAACTTCAATGCAGTTTTTATTTTAAGTCTTATCTTATCTTAATATTATCGTTTATCGAGATCTTTGAGTTTACCTCAACCCACAGATTATATTAATCTGTGCCTCAACCCTATTTAAGGTCCATTTCTGGGCACACGTTTGTGAATTTAGCCATATACCTAGTCACCTGGCCAAGTGCGAATTAACCAGCTTCATACATTTTTTAGACAATTCTCAGGCACACAGGTTTCCACACGAAATTTTTCTTCAGTTACGTAGACAATTCAAACAAAACTCCGAAAGGAAGCAGAAGCCTTATCAAATATCAACAAAGCAATTATTGTTATTTCTTTTTACTAGTTAGTAATTGACTACGATCTCATAAGTAAGAGATAGTAAGTGTTGATGCAGCCGAAGATGTGGAACTGGAAGGGGTAAGTAAACTCACTCTCGATTACGCTAAATCGCTTGGCGGTGCATCTTTGTCGATAGGGTACTATTGTACCTAGCCACGGGCCACGGCGCAGCCTACCACCAGACGAAACTGAACCAATTTAGAAATTATAAAATCTTTAAAGTGACCCGTGGCTACTTCCCGGCTTTAAAATAAGTTTACGACAGTCCCAAAGCGCCTTGTTCTTTGGAAGTTGGTTCAAAAATTAAATTAAAAACCTTTCGGCCTTGTTCGGTCGCGCCGGGTGGCAGTATTTATCGTCGCGTCAGTCGCCGGAGGTCGGGCTGGAGCTTTAATTGGGTGATCACAGTATAACCCTATAAAGGCGAACCGGATTACCGAAATATTATTATTACAAACGTATTTATTGTAAAGAAATACACTCATGAAGTTATTGACAGACCCAAAAATGTCTGAACTGAAACCCTGTATCACTGAAAGTGTTCCATAGTATTCTCACCATACCATCCAGTATATTCCAGTTGTATTCCAGTATATTCCAGTAGTATTACAGTTCTGGGAATCGAAACCACGACCTACGAAGCACAAGGCAGGGCCACTACCGTCTGGCCAATCGACCGTCAAAGCCATTATACTACGACATAGTGCTAATTTTGTGGTACAAAATCCCTCATCTAAATTAATTTGACGCGTTTGCTATCCTTTTCAAATGCTTCTTCATGGAAGAGGATAGCCACTTTATCTATCTAAATATAGAGTTTAGTTTAGAGATATTGAACAACAGAAATGGTACCAGTGTCATAGTATTCCAAGATTTCCAACAAAGAGGATATAATCACTACGTTTTAGATTTCCAAGTTCTATGTCTGACCTTGATTTCTCAAGATCAAGATAACTGAAACTCCATAATTTAGCCGGTTTTATTGACCGGCCGGTATTCAAATGCATTACAATTTACAATTTATAATTTACAGCCAATACTCACATAACAATCATAACACACAAGATAAACGGCCCAAGCGCAGCGTGGATTACGGTGGGACACCATTGCGGCGCACGCTACGCACGTGGAATCAGTATGCAACAAACATCTGCGACGGATTTATTCTCAAAATTTTCATTAGAAAATGTGGCGATGAGTATCTGAAGTTTGAAGCTCGTTGGCTTAGAAAAATCATTTATACTTGATCGAATTCGTATCCACTTTGTAATGTTCACTTCTGCCTGCTGGGTACTTTCATGCCTTATGCTGCTCCGATGTGGACTGATGTGGATGTGGTGATGTGATGTGTGATGTGGATATTTGAACAGACAATCTTGTCTGTTTGAATATCATCAAAAATATCGTGGGTTAATGTATGTAGAGGATGGTGTCACCTGCTTCGGTTGTTGCTTTCAGGCACTTTGCATGAGGGATTGTTTTTTTAACATAGAATTTGTATCAATTAAAATAAAGGTCTGTCTATCTGTACTTCCGATAGATAGTGTTCCGCAAATTCCAGCCACATTGGTTGATCTCCATGGAGATTTGGCTAGGTAGACTGAAGATATAATAGTGCAAAAGTGTAAGCTCATTGCAAAAGTACAGGTGAATTTTATATTCCTTCACGTCTCTTATAGACCAGGGTACTTAGATAGCCTTAAAAATAATAAAAAAAGAAATTAAATAATAGTAGGATGAAACCCATTATAAAAGGAGGAGAATATTATAAAAATTAAAGGAAAAATAATTTACGGTCGATCCGAGTTCGGGAACAGGGGGAGAGGGGGGGTTAACCACCATCGGAAAGTAGAGATTTCAACGAATAGAAAACATACCAACTTTTTGAAAAAAGCTGATATTTTGACGGGTGAATTTTCGATTGAAAATGAGGGTGCTTTTTCGATATTTATTCAAAATAAGGTGAAACAAATAAATATTTTTAGTCAAATAAATTACAGCGTATTTGGGATATAAAAAAGGTAAGTTTTCACCAAATTTCGTGAAAAAAAATTTTTTTTTTGTAAAAGACAAAAATAAAAAACCAAAAACTTGGTTTTTTGAATATTTCACATAAATTTGGAGGTTATGTGAAAAAAGTGTAAATACAAAAGTTGTGGATATTTTTATTACCTACAACGTTGCCATTTAACTTTTTTTCATAGGACTTGTAGTTTTGCCGGAAATCAAGGAAACCATTTTTTACACTTTAACCCCCCCTCCCCCCCCCCTGTTCCCGAACTCGGATCGACCGTAAATTATTTTTCCTTTAATTCTTATAATATTCTCCTCCTTTTGTAATGGGTTTCAACCTACTATTATTTTTTTATTTTTTAAAAATTATCGGCCCTGGGTCTATTAAGTTAGTCCGATGGTACTGCAGCTCGATACAACCGTTCAGAGATCAGGAGCATGGTCGATGGCTTAACGCTTTCTCCGAGATACGGACAATTTAAAGACTCCGGTCTGGTATTAAGTTTTTCTTGACTGATTAATCCAATACTATTTCCCAGCGCGACACAGGGATCGAACTCCGGATTTCGTGATCTGCAGTCGAGTATTTTCACCGCTAGATCAATAAGGCAGTTTCGAATAATCAACGACCCATCCCAGTCAAGCGAGATCTTCTGAGCTGTTCTTTTTCGTTCTTAGTGTATCCTAATTCCTAATATAGTAGGATGATTTTCGCACAAAAGCTGCATAGAAGAACGTGGTGTGATCACATGCGATCGTCCGTAGAGTGTGCCGCATTGGACATATCGTCTTGAGCCTGCGCAAGCGCAGTGAATCACGTCGACCTCGAGTCAATGGCGGCCACTTCGCCACCGTCTGAGATGTTGTTGTTTGACACATTTATATTTTTAAACACGGTTTTCCTTACACCCACTATGGTTTTAAGTTGGATTTTAATTAAAGTACTAAGATGTCGGAACAGTAAGCGTCAATAGCATACTATTATTAAGTAGGTATACTTATATATCTGAAGGTCAAGGCTGGTTACCACCCTACCGTCAAAGATGTATCGCTAAGTGTTCAATTTAGTGTTTCGGTGTGATGCTGTGTAGCATCCGTTAGGGGCTTGCCAGGTTAGTAAAACAACACCTTCGGTATCTTCACTTACCTACCATCAGGTGAGATTGCAGTCAAGAAAGCAGGTACTAAGCAAAAAATACTATTTATTCGATTATTGAATAGTGTAATTTTTTATTACGTGCTTACCATAATGTTGTAAAAGATATTGCAGTGCAAACTGCCAATCCGCTCATGGCTAGTGATGGCTAAATCCCATCTCATTGTAATAGGAGCCCCATGCCCAGCTGTGGGACGGATATGTGTAATGATGATGACGACCTCATTTAAGGGGTATTTACAATTTTTGTAATGAAATTAATATTTAAATTTAAAAAAATCGCCCACTGATTAAAATTACGCATTTCTGTTTAAGTATTGTCAAGTTAATTAATTCTACATTTTCAGGTCGATGTAATTAGGGCGTTCAATTTCGCGATCGCATTCTCAAGATAACTGTCCTCAGGTATTTTAAAAGTAACGCACATTAATTTAATACTGCTCCATAAAAAATACAATTTCGAAGCCATCACAGTAAAAATATTGATTAAGTATACCACAGAAATAAGTAAAATCTTTTTTTATTTTAAAGGAACACATATAAAGTTTGACGACCGAATGGCGTAGTGGTAGCGACATTGGAAAACATTCATGCTTATCACACAAATGTTCCTTATGTGGTTGACGTCCAACAAACTCGCACGAAACGTTTTTCCTCTACGTTTCTGATACGAACCGCTAAGGTGTGGAACGCCCTTCCAGCCTCCGTGTTTCCAGCCAAGTACAATCTAGGTGCCTTCAAGAGAAGAGTGAATAGGCATTTTCTAGGCAAGCGCGCTCCATCCTAGACCTCATCATTGCTTTCCATCAGGCATGATTGTCGTCAAGCGCAAGCCTATCTTCAATAAAAAAAAAAACACATTTCACTTTTAGTCTTCACTTTTTCAGTCCATCACATAAGAGGTTTGGAAATACTGCGCTTTTCCGTGCGGGGTCGCCATATCATATTGGGATGAATTTAACCGGGAAAACGCTGGATCCAAGCGGCGCAAAATAGTACAGGAGACATCCATCCATGTGGAGCATTTACCTCCAGTACATCCTTTGGCTTAAACGAAATAAAGGAACATATTTAATTAAGCTCAGAGTTGCTAGTTGTCTCTGTGCCATCTTATAATTCCATAACACTATAAATTTTAAATACGAATCAAAATTTCACTCGCAGCGGAATTCGAACCCGCGTCTCCCATCTCTCGCGGCTGGGTGCTCTAAACCGCTGAGCTATACGAGCCTCATCCCTCTGCGATGAAATTTCGATTCGTAATATGAAGGTCCTTAGGCAGAACCAGCGCCGTCTATTTGTGAAACGTAACAGTTTCAAACTAATTTCGAAGGCTCATAATTTCATATGAAGCAAGCTTTGAACGAAAGATGACACATTGCCGTTTTTTAACTTACGAATGCTGCTGCGAGTGAGATTCGTATTTAAAATTTATAGGAATTATGTCCTAAGTGTGGAAAACACTAATCAAAAAGATAATAAGTTAAATTCCATAACAGTAGATACGTACAAGGTGTGAGTAATGAAAAGACAACCTTGGCAAGGATTCTCTTATTAAACAACTATTAATTAATTCATACATTCTTGGATACAACTTGGAGTGGGTCATGGCCCTTCTCTGTTTTCATCGAGCTTTGGGCTGCTTGTCCACCAGACATGTGCTGTGTTGCTATGCTTCGTTTCGCGTACGTTTTATGGTATTCTGTGGTTTACTAAATAAATAAATGAAAATCGGGCGGTTCATATTGATGCCGTATAACACAAAATGTTGCATAGCAATGTCGCACATCTCTGGTGGACAAATACCTTAGTATTAGCCTCGTATACATATTTTATTTTAGAGTCATCGATTCAAACTATGGACAATGGACATCCTCTTTTGGCCATTGCTATTAATTCCCACCCTTGCCTTTAAGGGGATTTATAGAATTTATTTTTGTCTTTCTCACTCTCACGGAGATTTGGTAGGTGCGACATGCAGCGTCGCGGAAGAATATAGCAGTAAAACGACGTTTTACCTAATTACTCAAAAACTAAGCCAGTTATCAAAAATCTGTTCTAAGCGTTTTAGGATATTATTATTACCGATACATTAAAATAAAAATTACATTTACATCCATTGTAAGTAGTTTCCGATAAAACAGAAAAACTGAGATTTTGGAGCAACTTTTGGGAGTACTTTCTATCGAGAAAATTTTATCCAATCGTGTTTCTGCTTCTTAGCGATTTTAGATTAAAGACCCAAAATACATGACGTGCAAATTTGAAAGTAATTGTCTTCATAGTTTTTGCATAAAACTTCATTCAAAATCACCTAAATACGGCTTGTAGGCCGTTAATGCCTATTTCTTATTCCCTCAATACTTCCCGAGGCCAAAATATTTTTAAAACATTAAGAGTGAAAGTTATCCACTTCCTCAGATTGCATCTTACATTTCACGATGATTATTTCCTCGCGCACGCTGTCGCTAAATTAAAATATTCCATAAATCTCGTTGCAATCTCTATCAATTTCCATTATTTATACACTCACAATATTGATGAATGGTCATAATATACTCGCACAAAGTACTCTCCATTGTTGCTGACAGAATAAAAAGGTTTATTCCGAATATTGAGACAAGAAAATTTCAGTCAACTTTTGTGTAGGACTTGCTATAAAAATATTACAGTGATTTCTTTATTTTTGTGTAGCTGGTATTTATCTAGTCGTATAAAAGGCATACCTACTGAGTTCTTTTACGTGATAATTAAATATAATTAATAACTTTGCTCCAACCTCAGCTGAGGCAGAAAAGATAAGGTAGGTACCTATGTTAATTGTTATTAAGAAATATTTTCGATGTTAAATAATGTTCAACAGATTTTCTGGGGTACTTATTTAAATTTCATAAATACATCCCAGTTCTGAAGCTAAATTATTTAGGAAAATTGCAAATAGTCGAAAAGACGGAAAAGTAGGTTTTGTTATATTACTATACAAATAAATCTGTCAATGATCTTGCGTTCAACGTGTCGTTCAATTCGTTTATGAATTCATAACATATAGCACCAACGGCCAGGGCTCTTAACGGTAACATTGTAAAAAAAAACAATCGTCTCAAATAAATAACACACTCAGGCTAATTGGAAATGTATGCGGTTCAGACTATAGGGAGGTGTATCACTCAATGATTCGACTACAAACATTCGATTAAAAAATTAATAAGATCATTACATAATATGCATTATGACCTCTTTTATAGATTATGATTCAAGAATCATTTGGATCGTATTTGAAGTTTTAGCGAAGACTTCATTTCTTTCCTGTTAAACAATAGTTCTTGTAGTAACGAAACGGCAAACTTAACTAATAATTAGTTGACTAAAGTTAAGAGTTCGTGAAGTTAGGACATGTAGGTAGGTACCTAGAGTTGGTAAGAGCTGTAGAGTTAGACACATTGTTGAACATGAGACATGAATTTTTGGCATTCCGAGCTATATAATTTTGTCAGATTGGCAACATTTTACATTCAAATGGTTTAGCTGGGGTAAGCAAAACCAAAATGAGATTAATCTACGACTCGACAAGATAGACGATCTACGAGTAATTTACAAGCAAATTAATTCTCTCTTTTCACAACACTTGAGTAAACGTCACATACTTATAAATAAAGGTAAACGTTTATAACTAATCAAATAAAACATTGGCTTTTCTGTTGACTGGTATTTAGACTTCGATTCAGAATACGCATTACAAATTACGATTGTAATTGTATAGGAACATCACTAAAGAGTGTCGATGAAGCATCGCGTCTCGCGTTGCTTTTCTCGGAACGCGATAAGTTTTATCTCTCGGGCACGAAAGCCTGGCAAGGGAGGAGGTAGGCCGTAGGAGGTGCGCCGGCGCATCCCGCCGGGCGCCGAAGCCTCGCGCAAGCCTGCAGTGATCGCTCGGACGCCATACGCGCCGCACGCATTACCAACTGCTTCGAAATAAAAAAAACAAAAACCACCCGCCCTGACCCCGAGTGACCCCAAAAGTGCACGAGAGCGGCGGGCACGAACGAAACGAATCCGCGAACATTCCGCGAATAACTTACAACCTAATCATAAATTATTTAACTTAAAAAAATAATATTAAACTAACCGCTTTGCAATAACATATGTGAGCTTAATTAACTGTTTTAGCCAATTAACTTATAAGGTGTATACCGTGTGCCCTGAGGAGTGAAGAACTGGAGGATCAAGTTAAATGTTATCGTGCTAGGAGCGACTCGCAGGTGAGTCATGTTTATAATGTCGAATATTCAAATAAATAATTCGCAGTCGGCGCCGGATGGATGGAATTTGGCTGCTAAAACTTACCTTATGAGTGTGACTTATGTTTGTCACATTCTGAAGTTATTATGATCCGTTTAGTAGGTATATTATTTTCTATAGTCTGTTCACTTAGCGATTAAGTACTTTTTTAACTTCTAGCTTGGCTGATAGAGTCTTATCTGCCACTGGATCAATCAAACACATGGAAATTTGATTAGGATTTTGCGTAATCTAAGGTTCTTTAGTGGTTACTTTTATTAAAATTTCATTTTAGAAGGCACATGTGCACTCGTGAATTTGTATTAATTATGATAATTACACCGTTAATTTAGATTTATTAATTTCCTCTTTCCTGTTTGTTGAATGCCATATTATGGCATCTTATATTATGAAGACTGCGCTAACTGGTCTTCTCAGATAATTATGAACAAGGGAACCGGAAATCGGAATGTTGCTTTGTTGGTACCTCAGCTTTTATAACATTTTACAATCAGCCGATAAATGTTATGGGAACGATGTAAATTGAGCGTTACAGTCTTTCGATTATCAAGTTGCCAATAACTACTTAATTTATGCGGGTAGTATTAAATAACTTTTGTTATTATCAACATATTATATGGTGGCACCGATCTAATGTGTTAGATTAATTATCTATTGGTAGAGTGGGATTTTTTTGAGTACCTATTCAAATAGTAACTTTACCCATTGTGGTTATAAAATATGGATTCTTCATCAATCATCATTCTTCTGGCACCCAATATTGCTCCTATATTTCTCTCTACCTTTTCTTCTTTTGTTGAAAAGTTAGCCAGGCCTTCTATCTGGGTACCTACTTAATACCATGCTATGCTATTTTTATTTACCACTAACTTTATGACTTCATAGCCTCGCGACTCGACGGAAAACGAGACAAATAAAAAACTACGGTTAGTTTTGACAGCAATTCCAACCTAAATTCAGCCAATATGGATGAAAATAACGATTTGAATGTGGTGCCACAACGCGACGGGGCAGTGGTAACCGGTGGTAAGGTGCATTGTTTGCAGATTCGAAGACACTAATACAATCGAACGTGAACATCATTGTATTGTTCTTTCACAATTTACAATTCGCAATGACTGCTTTAAATATATTCGAAAAATATCACAATGTGCTCTAGTGAGACTTTGTAAGATACGAAAAGATAATATTATTTCCATACAAATGTCAAATAGGAAATACGACTTACAACTGAGCCTGCTTCCTTTCAGAATACATAAAATAGGCTGTGGCCAAAGAGGATACCTTGGCACACACCCTACTGTTATCGGACCAAATACGGATTGGCTCCATCAAGACTTTACAATTACATTAAAAACTAAAGTGCAATTTTTCCTTCTTGCTTTTGTAAATGATGTAACTAGGTAGATAATAATGCGATAATACTGCAATCATTGCATAATGTTTATTTTTCCTATAATATTATTTACTTTATTGCAAGCTCAGATGGAAGATTCTTCCATCATTGCAAGTTTGTTAATTCTTAAATTACATGGCATTAAGGTAGAACTTAGCAGATCATTATTACCTACGTCGGTAACTAAGCTAATATATTTACTTAGTTCACCGTATATAAGTTGTCGTTTAACGTCCACTTTTGAAGAAAGTGATGTTAAATCTGATTCCAATGTAAGATTTTTAAATACAAAACTCTACGAACATCAAGACTAATACTAGTCGTGACTAAAATATGATCATCCAGATGAAATGCTTAATCCAAATCATGACCAGCTTTTGATTATAATCAGTCAAGTTTGTGGTGAGCAGAGGTCAGCAAAAAAGAGTTACTGCTACTCTTTGTCATTACACACGAAAATTTATAATTTATCTATTGTCCAAAATATATGAATGTGAAATAAACCCATTATATGCAAAGCATATGAATCTAACGGCACTTAAAAATTTAGACGGCTTTGGCGATGTTAGCATCATTTCACTAGTGCAATATAAGATTTTTAAGCAACGTAACTACCATTTTACTTTACCAATATACAATAAAATTAGTCTTCTAAATCTTTCTCTACACTCTAAGACCGGAGTATCCTCAGGTGATTGACAAACTGCTGTGGTTGTTGCTGAGTTGTTTTTGTTTGTACCTCGTCTCACCAGTTCTTATTTAAGCATTTGAGAGTCCTAACACCAGTAAATGAATCTTTAATTCCCGTGAAATTACTTTATTTTCCCGTTCAAGTCTGAATCTGAGGACTTGCATCAAGGTCTGTATTTATCTCTTCTCTTCTTTTGGTTCTTTTATCTGATGTATTCAAATCGTCGTATCTCAAAAGATTGAAGCGAGCACATCGTTTATCATTATCTTATCTTTTCTTAACATCTGTACCGGGTTGTTGAGCGGGCGACCTCTTAACCCGGCGTACCTTTTGTGCATGCCTCACATCACCGACTACACTGCTATCTGATGATCTGAGATCTACTAATCAAGTTACAGTATTGCACGTCAACTAGTGTCAAGCTCTAGTGCCTTGCCTAGTGGTCGCGATTTGTGGTCAATATTCGACCGTAATTCATTAGTTTTCCAGTGTACTTCATTGTATCTGACCTAGTATTGTAATTCACATACTTAGGTACATTTTTTGAATTTCGGTCGAAAGCGTTGCGTTAGTACCTACCTGAAATCGAAGAGATGAGTCATATTATATGGCTTAAGTTGTTTGTTACCTTATCAGAATGAAATGAAAGGAATGTAAGGTAGCAAAGGTACTTATATCGTCCATCAGAAGTCGGTTATAGCTTACAAAACATTGCGTCAGAGTGGCAGGAACACTTGTGTCACCCGACGCTTCACGGCCGCAAGTCGAACAAAGACGCGCATTCCCTAGCCGCTAGCCAGTAGCCACTTGCCAGCCCTATAACCCTACCTACCATAGCAACTACCTTTAGTACAGGGGTGCCCTGCCTTCTAGTTAATCTACAATTCAGTCAGCGATAGCAAGTCACACATGAAAAGTAGTAGGTCAAGATCCAAGCACTAACTGAAATTGCCCTATGTTTATAAAATGGTTTTCTTTACCTGCACTTAAAAGTAACCTTAGGTATAGGATATAGCTGCAACACGGATCTAGTTCAACTGATACTCAGGAATTAAATAAAGATTTATATAGGTAGGGAGGAAAATAAATCTGAATTGTGAATAATCTTTGAAGGACTACAATATTTGCTATTTTCAGTACTCTCTTTAATTTCCCCGTCTCGTCCCGTCCATATTGCCTTTGAAAGGTTTACACGCCCATAGTGGACCTACCAAAGACATGTATATGTTCCTGATACGCACCGCAAAGATCTGAATTAATCTCCTCTCGGGACAACTTGGGTACCTTCAAATCAAGACTGAATAATAGACATCTCCTATAGTCAAGCACGTTCCACATTAGAGTGACACTCCATCTGGAGTGATAAAAGTCAAATGTGATAACAGTCAAAAGTAAAATTACAAATTTCAAAAACCCCCGACACAAAAAATAAAATATAAAAAGTAACAAATAATATTTTAAACCTATTAAAATATATATTTTCAATGTCATTGAAGCTACACAGTAAAAAATTTCGAATCGATCGGACATAAAGAAGTTAGTCAGATCCCCTCATCAACTAGAAAATAGCTGATAATCTTCAAACGGCTGAACAGATTTTGATGAAACATGGCTAAGAACACTCGGGATAAAATTATCTATGACACAAAATAAACTTCATGAAAATCGGCCCATCCGTTTGGGAGCTACGATGCCACAGACAGCCCTTTTGCGTCGGGGGTTAAAAATAAGTTCTTGCCTGCGACCAGTTCTTTGCTACTATTGGTTAGTTAGACATCCCTGCTATACCTACATACAGATGTAGTGACTGCTTACAATGGCGCCACGGAGCGTGACATGTGACTTGTCATACGCGTTACTAATTACTTGACAGCTTTAGGTATACTTTCGAACACGAAATAGGTTAACGGCTACTATCAGAGCACGCAGGCGCAGTCATATGACATATTTACGATAGAACACCGGCAATATGTCGATTGCTCAAAAGAAAAGAAATTAGAAGAAGAAAAAAAAATTCAAAAAAATGAGACCGACATAATGTCTACATATAATGAATTTAGCGATCGGATATATCATTCTTATACATTTTTAGAATTTCATTCTATTTGAGCGATCGACTTGTTTTTGCGGCGAACGTAAATATCATAGGTATGCCTGCGGGTCTTTTGTTTTATGACGAGAAAGGTGAACGATTTGATCAGCGATCTCTATAAGTCGATCCGTCAGCCCTAAAATCCATCGTGGTTCTAAGCACCCTTTTCTCCCTACTCTCAGACTCACTACACCGGTTGGTGAAGTAAGTTGCGTTTGATAAGCTTAGTTTCTTCACATCATCATATTTCTACTAAGTATGAGGACAGAATTAATGTAGGTAGGTATACTGTTTTAGCCACGAGTCAGCCTAGGTGTTCAACGCGGAAATGCAACCTGTATTTTTGGCACCTTTCCACGATATACTTATTAATACGGGCAAGACAAGATTAGGTCTATTGCAACATTTTCAATAAAAAATGAAAAAATAGCCCCTAATAGATATGGCACGTAAATTGTAACATTTAATTTTCTTCTATTTATATTGTTAACCTACATTTATCTAGTTATTTTTTAAAAAGTATTATATTTGAAATGAATAATCAATTTATTTCGAAACACATAGTTGTGCCATGTATACGGTAGGCCGTATAGGTAGACACGTTGCAACGCGCGTTGTATTATCAGTAAGTACTAACAACAATTAAACAAATAGTTTCATTACTGATATACTGTTTGTTCGTTGTGCAATCCTTCCTTGTTGATGATGCATTGCTCTGGTCAAAGGCAGTCTTGTCTTCTTCCTCAGATGCTGCATGAAGCATCTGAAGAAGAAGACAAGACTGCTCCAAGGACTGCTCAGATGCTTCATGTATGTTTAAAGTTCAGTCGACCAATGGGCGAACTTACAAGGACCAACTTTACGCGCAGTTTTTCGCAATTTGTAAACGAATACGACAGAGTAGGCTTACGTGCTTAAAATTGCGGGAATGGCAGTATCATCTTCACAGGTTTAGATCAAATTCTTGCTTTGCTTAAAAGTGTCCATTAAGATATAGTGAGTAGGTACCTAACTCTTGGATACTCGGACTAATTTCTGGAATTTAAATAAACTGAATTTTATTTTTATTCCAAACTTATACACACGGGGTGATTAGGTATTCTAGGTCACTTTACTATCGTACTTTGACGTCAATGCTAACAAACTTATCAAAAACAAAAGTAAATAAGAATAACTTTCTTTTGTAATTTATTTTTAGTTAAATATGCAGTCTACACTAGACACACACAAATCTTGCCAGCAGCTATGATTAGCATTTACACTGGAACAGTTTTTGTTCTTGTAAGCATTTCTTTCCGCAATTTGTATTCACGAATTATCACACAATAGATTATTTCCTTAAAGCGATGTCCCTTGAGAATTCAAGTCGTGAATTGATGCACATTTCACAAGCGCTTAGGGTATATTCCCACTGAAGCGAACACGTCTGGAGATAGGCGAAGCGGCGCTATAAAAATTGTAATAATAAATGACTTTCGCGCTGATTTCGCTAACCTAATCTAAGTTACTCATTTTGGCTTTGGCAGCTTCAGTAGAAATTGTGGACAGGCAATGTGGATTTCAATTCAAGTAGGTCTTGTTTTTGACTGAAGCGGAGATGAAAAAGTCACTAATGAAGCGGAGACGAGTTTGTCTGTAGCTACTCTAGCTACACTTCACAGTAACCCTTCACCACGCTTCGCTTAGCGCTTTTCAATCCGCGGACATGCCCTCATCCCTTACAATCGCGTATGTTTAATGCGATTCTAAAGCAGTTAGGTACGTTTTCGTAGATTTTTTGATGCACTTTAGACATTTCATGACAGTAAATAAACAAAACTTAAAAAACAAAACGAAAACTAACAATTGATTCAAGTGGTTGGGTAATAATTACTTATTATTCTCTTGAAAAGATACGGTCACTCATAGTGATAGACGAGCAAAAAGCAAGGAGTTAATCGTGGGGAAGAACTCAATGTCGTGCGAAATGTACCCTATATGTATAATATTATTATGTAGCTGCAAATCAACCCCTAGATTGTTTATCAAAAACGTATTCATCGTTCCCTGATTTACATCAGCCAATCGGGGGGCAGAATTCGCTCACGATTACGATAACGATGAATACGTGTTTCTTACGCAATTATAGGCCCCTGCTGCATATAGCTCCACTCCGGTGAATTCTGTCTCCGCCACAGTGGAAACGCTGCCTTTGCCACTTGTAGCTGGTCTGTCAAGCATGTCTCCCCAGCGTTCGACTGCGTATTTTATACGATTATCACATTCTCGTCGTAAAAGGTAAATATTATTATGATGATAGTTAACGTTTGTGTGAGATGATAAGGAGAATAGTTGTTGTGTGTATCTTTCTTGAGAGTAAACATTAGGAACTTGAAGTTCCTACTTATCTAATAAATATGATATGACATTGTACAATGTACTAACCATTTTACTTATGTAATGTCAGACTCCCTAAGTCCGCCACGTTCAGAAAGCATTTTTTATAGAGAGGAACGGATAAAACATCAAAACTTGCTTTTTTGAAAAATCGTGTTTATATTTTTTTTGGGTCATAAAAGTATTTTCTTATTTGTATGTTTCCTTGATATTGAACTTTTGAACTTTATTTGAAAACTAATTTTTACCTATCGCATGTTTCTGGAAGACATTAGATATTCAGTAGCGTCATCTCTCTAGAAGAGCATGCTTCACAGAATCTGCAGATTAATAGTTTTACTATGTGGAACTGATCTGCATTAAGATGTCCTCAGTTTAATTAATGTTTAATTAGCGACGCGTACCCGAGTGCTGCGCGCGAGTTGCATGCAGATCAGGAGGTTTCCTTTTTTGTGGTCTCTTGGGATTACTGGCACGGAAGGGCGTTGCTAACGAACACTCATCGATGCATTAGTAACCATTAACAACTTTACAAGACTCATTCATAATAACACTTATAAGGGTACATAGGAACAGATGGGAAAACTACCTTTGAGGCAAAATGATTTGTTCGTTCAATTCGCCGTTGACTTGTTGCGTAAAACAAACGGGAATTATACACCCTATCTACATATAGTACTCTACCAACCTGTAAATTTTCTGCCAAAATTGGTTCTGATTGTCTGATGTATGTCATCCATAATGCACAATAAGAATTTCTATACAGAAGAAGGAGATTTGGAACGATAGATTATGTCCTGGATTCACATTTGACGACCGAATGGCACAGCGGTGGCGATCCTGCTGTCTGCGCCGGAGGTCGTGAGTTCGATTCCCACTAATGAATTTCTTCTATTGTCAGGGTGTTTTTAATATATTATATTAGCTGACCCGGAAAACGTTGTTTTGCCATTAGGGATATAAAAAATAGATATTAACAACCTGCTCTCAGACTTAGTGATCATACACTGAAAATTTCACAACAATCGGTCGAGTCGTTTCGGAGGAGTTTGGTAACAAAAATTGTCACGACTTCACGAGAATTTCATTGGTTGTTAATTAAATACGTGTTAAATTTTTTTTCATCTCACCCGCTCGGAAAAGCGACTTTTAATGCCCAAAATGCGGGCGGAAAATGCTATTATATTCCCTAGGGCCCAAAAGAATTTTCATTTCTCCCTAGGGCGAGAAAGTAGTATGAAAATCCCTTCTCGCCCTAGGGCCGCAAAGCATTTCCAAATTCGAACATGACGTGCTATCATATTGTATCCTTAAGCTGAAGATTTTTTTTAATAACACTTACGGTCAGTAACGAAGTTCGACCTTAGAGTTTGTATAGGTACCTACATTACTTTTTTGTTTTTTCCATTTTCTTAGAATATCAATAAAAATAATAACTCCTATTTAGTTTTATTAATTATAAAGGAAACCTTATTAAATCCATGATATTTACTTATTGTTTATCTAATTATTGTTATTTTTTTTAATCTTCTATTATCTTTGGTTCTTAGAAATTGATATTTCTGAACGCATAAAAAAAAAAGTTTCTCAATTTTTTTTTAATCGTGATAAAGTGATAAATGATAATAATAATATATTGTTTTTATTCATTACTGTTTTGTAATATTAGATGAGTGATGATTTAGGGTGGATTTAATTAAGTGAGTGAAGTTATTGCAGAGTATTACTAAAGACAACATCTAACATACTCGCAATGCCGATCAGTGTTCTTCTAGTAATTTTCCTCGCTGTGGTGAGATGAAAAATTTTGTGTTATGTACGGCCGCAATTTTTTTTGGGTCTCGTGTCCTTTGAATGCCTCGCTATGCTCAGGATTCTACTCTTTCCTCGCTGCGCTCAGGGTTCAACCCTAGAATCCTTCGCCGCTCAGCATTCAAATTTGACCCTCGGCCCAAAAATCCATTTTGCGGACTCGCATAACAAATAACTATTCAACCATTAAACATCGGGTTCCACTAGTAGAGTATTATTATTTATTACAATTACAATTCAGTTATCAATCAATTATTCTCGCGAAATTGTTATGTGCCAGGAAGGGCACATGTCCAAAAATTTTGTTTTTCAATTCTAGTTGTCAAATTTCAAGCAATTTGTCACTTTTACAGTATCAATCTATCAAAGTGTTTTACGTGCTTCAATAGCGCGATGTAAAACCAAGCAGCGCCATCTGTTTGCAGCTTTTGAAAATGCTTTACCACAGGCGCAGAATAGAATAGCTCTTATATACTGTACTAACTTGTACCCGCGTTAAGTTCGATTTTCAGATATCCAGAGAAAAACCTGAATTTTTTTAATGACCTTTATACGTACTTTCAAGAAAGTTTATCAAAGCAAACCTTTAGCTGTAGCTATAGATTGCTTTGGGAAATTTGTTTTTTTTTTAAATTTATGTATGTGTGAAGGAGTATTTCCCCGCATGAAATTCGGCTTTTCACAAATCCCGCGGTGAAAATAGATTTTCCGAGACAAAAATAAGCCTATGTGTTCATACAAGATAAAACCTATCTCCATTCCAAATATCAACCAAATCGGTTTTGTATTTGCAGAATGAAGGAGTGTTTCCCCCGCGTGAATTTCGTTTTTCACAAATCCCGCAGAAACCATGGCATGGCAAACTACTACTATGATATCTTTTAATTGCAAGTCAATTAAAAGATCGTTTGAGTGCGTCCGTGACTTATGTAAACAAGCAGATATTATTGCACTACAGGAGACCTGGCTGATGCCGTATGATTTACATATTATCCAAAATATTAGTTCACACTTTGGGTCCACAGCCAGCTCTTCTGTAGATCTGTCAAATGGTGTTCGACTTGGACGTGCGTATGGCGGTCTAGCGCTAATGTGGAGAAAAACCCGATTTAATAATGTTTCAATTGTTGATTGCTCTAATGATAGAATTATGGCTATTCGTGTTGACTTAGGTGTACATTCGTATTTGGTATTCAATGTGTACATGCCGACTGATGAAATTGATAACCTTCCCGATTTCACTAATTGTTTAGCCAAAATAAATGCGATTGTCGAAGAGTGTGGCGTGGCGTCTGTTTATCTTTTGATGATTTTAATTCCCATCCGAGTGACCGTTTTGGGAACGAGCTTAAGGAATTTTGCGAGGAGCAGGAGTGGATATGTGCGGATATTACGAAGCTGGGCATTGATTCTGACACGTTTACTTTTATAAGCGAAGCCCACGGCAGCCGCCGGTGGCTGGATCACTGCCTCACCACTCAAGCAGCGTGGGAAACAGTGACGAGCGTAGACATCATGTATGATGTCTCATGGTCCGATCACTTTCCATTACGCGTAGTGTGTAATACGGTAAAAACAGAGGGTGTAACCACGAATAAAAGTGTCGCTGCCAAAACGGGTATTCGCTGGGGCATTAGAGATGCCACCCAAATCGATGCATATTTTTCTTATTGTAAGAATAGGCTAGATAAACTTAATGAACACCTGATTTGTAAAAACTGTGACAGTAATAGTTGTAATAATTTAGACCGTCATTATTTATTTATTGATAACTTGTATAATAATATTATTGACATTATGCAGTCAGGTGCGAAACGCACGTCGAAAAGGTGCAAGACTGTAAAAAGTAAGCACAAACAGGTTACGGGCTGGAACCACCATGTTCAACAAAGTCATAGCATGTATAGACTAGACTTTGAGACCTGGGTATTGGCGGGCAAGCCTTCCACTGGTACATTATTTGACAATATGATTAGTTCTCGTAAAAAATTCAAAAATAAGTTAAAGTGGTGCCAGCGAAATGAAGGATCTATTAAATTAGATATTTTGGCTATGCATCGAAAACAGAAAAATTTTATGAAATTTTGGAAAGAAACCAAGGCATTTAATGGTAAACAGAGTGTACCTATATCAGTGGGCGGCTTGCAGAGTCATGAACAGATAGCCAATATGTTTGCAGATAGGTTTAAAGTGCAACCACTACCCGTAGAAACACAAATGAAAAGTAATAGGCATAGGACCGGCGATTCACCGGCCGGCCCCAATCCTAGTATAGCATAGTACAATTTGTGACCGATGAGGTGACAAAAGTCGTTAAAGACATGGATAGAGGAAAAAGCCCCGGCTATGACGAACTAAGTATTGAACACGTTTTATACGGGGGTAGGCCTTTACATGAAAAGCTTTGCAGTCTATTTAACCTTTGCATTAAATACTCCTACCTGCCCCGAAATTTGATGAAGACCATAGTCGTGCCTATCGTCAAAAATAAAACTGGGGACTTGGGGTCGGCAGGTAATTACCGTCCTATTTCTTTGGGCACAGTCCTAGGAAAGGTTCTGGAACGCCTGCTGCAGCCCGAACTGCTTAAGAATGTAGTTATTGAAGACGCGCAGTTTGGTTTTCGTCCCGGTCTCTCGACAGATTTAGCAATTCTCAGTTTGAAAATGAAAATGAAAATGAAAAATCTTTATTTTCACATAGGCCCAATTAATAAGCTCTTATGAAAAGTCAAAACTCTACCGCCAGCCGCCGCCGAAGAACTGGCAAGAAACTCGGCACTTGCTCTTTTCAAAAAAAAATGTCATTATATACAATTTCTTAAATAATATCAATAATTAATACATAATTTTTAAGATATCTCGTGAAGAGATGGAAATATATCCCTATCATTCCAACAATTCTTGTCATTAAAGAATTCTTCAATAGTATAGTAACCCCGACTTATTAGATGTTTTTTGACAGTGACTTTAAACCTGTGTAAAGGTAAGTCCAAAACAGACTTCGGGATCATATTGTAGAAGCGTACACTCAACCCCACAAAGGACTTCTGTACTTTACGTAAACGGTGTGGTACTACAACTAACTTGTGTCCGCCATTTCTAATTGGACGGTTACTTACATCTATACGTTGCTTATAATTATTAATGTTTTGACGTACAAAGAGTAAGCAATTATAAATATATTGAGATGCCACTGTAAGAACACCTATTTCTTTAAATTTTTGGCGAAGAGATTCGCGTGGCTTCATTTTGTATATAGATCTAATTGCTCTCTTTTGCAATACAAATATAGTTTGAATCTCAGCAGCTTTGCCCCATAATAGAATACCATAGGACATAACACTGTGGAAATAGGCATAATAGACAAGCCTGGCTGTATCAATGTCTGTTAACTGCCTAATTTTTCTCACAGCATAGGCAGCTGAACTAAGTTTACCTGCCAGAGTCTCAATATGAGCGCCCCATTGTAGTTTATCGTCTAAGGTTACCCCCAGAAATACTGTAGAGTTTTCCATTTCCAGTGTTTCACCATTCACAATCACCTTTTTGTTGGTAGCTACGTTTTTTACGTTTGGTAGTGCGAACTCAATACACTTAGTCTTTTTTGAGTTTAAAAGTAAATTGTTAACAGTGAACCAATGCGATACATGCGCGATAGCATAATTTACGTCGTCAAAGTTGTCTTTACCTCTATCAGTTTTAAAAATCAAAGAAGTGTCATCAGCAAACAATACTATCTCGCAAATACCGTTTACATGGTGCGGCAAATCATTTATGTACACTAAAAATAGAAAAGGTCCCAATATTGAACCCTGTGGCACACCCATTATGGGGGAACAACCCTGCGACTTTATGTCATTTATGCATACCTTTTGTGTTCGATCACTTAGATAAGAGGCAACGAAATCAAGAGCTCTGTCTTTGATGCCGTAATGGCTAAGTTTAAATAGTAGTGTCTGATGTTCAACGCAATCAAAAGCCTTGGACAGGTCACAGAAGACTCCGATGGCATTCTGAGACTGTTCCCAGGCATCATAGATATGGCTTAAAAGCTTGGCACCTGCATCAGTTGTATTCCTACCCTTAGTAAAACCATACTGTTCGGAGTGAAGAATTTTGTTAGAATTAAAATGACTAAGGAGTTGGTCAAGAATGATTTTTTCAAATATCTTACTCAGAGTTGGTAAGATTGAAATAGGTCTATAGTTATTGAGGTCCTGTTTATCCCCAGATTTAAATAGTGGTATAAGTTTAAAACACACAGTAAAATACTACACCAGTCGTGACCTCTGTGTATGCATGTTTTCTTGATCTGAGTCGGGCTTTCGACCTAGTTAATTATGATATTCTCTGGGAGAAATTATACCGGTCTCAGGTCCCCAACGAGGTTGTGGGTCTGCTGAGGTACTGGTACGGAAACCAAACAAATACTGTGAAGTGGGGCGACGCGACTTCTAATTGTTACAAATTAGATTGCGGTGTACGCCAGGGTGGGATTACCTCGCCGGACTTATTTAATATGTATGTAAATAAATTAATAGAGGAACTGAGAGACACAAATGTCGGATGCCATATCAACGGAATTTGTATAAACAGTATTAGCTACGCTGATGACATGGTGCTTCTCAGTCCCTCTATTAAAGGACTCAGAACTCTGCTCTCTGTGCGTGAGCATTATGCCAATGCTCACGGTCTAAAATATAATTTAGACAAGACGGAGATGCTAGTCTTTAGGTCAGGCAAAGGTCCGGAAAGGTTCCCAGAAATCACGCTAAATGGCAAAGCAGTTCGGGTTGTGCAGCAATTTAAGTACCTCGGGCACATCCTGACTGAGCATCTCAAAGACGACAACGACATCGAGAGAGAAAGACGGGCTCTCTCGATTCGGTGTAACATGCTGGCGCGTAGATTCAGCAAGTGCAGTAAGGAAGTTAAAATTACTCTTTTTAATGCCTACTGCCAATGCTTTTATACGTGCCAGCTATGGACTAACTTTCTGAGAAAATCATACACTGCAATACGTGTGCAGTACAATAACGCCTTCCGCGCCCTCATGGGCCTGCCACGCTATTGCAGTGCTTCCACCATGTTTGCCGAGTCGAGGGTGGCCGATTTCTATGGCATTGTTAGAGCTCGCATAGCGTCCTTTTGGGAAAGGCTTCGCAGTTCTAACAATGCTATACTTAGGGTCGTGTGCGGGGGGATGCCCAGTCAGATCTTTGACTATTGGCTGTCTGTTCATCAGGCCAAAAATAGAAAGTAGTTCCAACCCGTATCCTTGACATCTGAAATGAGTCTTTTGACCATTTCAGTTAGGTGTAAGTATATTTACTAGTTAAGTTTTAAGTATTTAATTGTAGATTCTTTTTATTAGTGTACCTACCCGTAAGACTGTATTTAGTGTCTATGATTATTTATTTGCAACTTATTGTACAATTGGGTGTTTTACCTTTAATAAAGAAACATTAAAAGTAGCCTATGTGGTTATTCCAGGATATCGTCTTACTTTAGGGCTAGATTGCGATGTGTACGTAATGACCTGATAAATATTTATTTGTTTTTTATTTATTTTACATTAAGGCTACTTTTTATCTGGCATAAAAATATGGTTCCCATGAGATTTGTGAAAAATCAAAATTCAATGCAAAGCCGCGGGCGTCTGCTAGTTATCGATATAAAATGTACTACAACTGAATAATTTGATGAAAACGGTAACAAGTTTTATCACCAACGTATATATGCAAAAGACAGCCTTCAAAATGTATTCATTACTTCGATAAAAAACTCGAAACGATATATTTACAACTTAATATTTTTCAATTCGAGTATATGTTTCAGATAATTAAGTAATTATTATCGATAACCAGACTGAGGGTCCTTGTAAATTGAGTCAGTATTTCATTTTTAGCGAATGGCGAAAAACGGAACCCTTATAGATTCGTCATGTTTGTCTGTCTGTCCGTCCGTGTGTCACAGACGCTTTTTCCGAAACTATAAGACCTCTACTGTTGAATCTTGGTAAATAGAAGTATTCCGTGAACCACATGAAGATTTTTACACAAAAATAGAAAAAAACACAATCGGGGTTTCCCATACTTAGAGATTTCTAAACTATTTTTTTCTAAACTGAATAGTTTGCGCGACACTTTCAAAATGCTAAAATGTGGGTCTCTTAACCCATTATTTATGTATTAAGGTACAAGTTGGTAGCCGACTGCAGACAGAAGCAGCAGACGACGTGTCGTCGTTTCATGTCGTCGCGACACGTCGTCGCGTCATGTCGCTGCAGTCATGATTTCGAACCCGACTGCAGACGGCAACAGCAGATGGCATCCAGTTGATTGGATTGGCTCGAACGCGGTCGTTGCTCCAGCGTCAGCGGCACTACTGATCTTGGATTGGCTCGAACGCGGTCGTTGCTCCAGCGTCAGCGGCACTATACTGATCTGCGGTCGGACGACACTGCCGTCTGCCGCTCGACGACGCGTCGCTGGCTTCATGTCGCTCACTACGGAGGGAATTTCATAGAAATACATAGAAACCAGTAGTGTCGCCGCGTCACACGTCGTCTGCTGCTGCTGCGTGCAGTCGGCTACCAACTTGTACCTTTATGCATGTTTAAATTGCAAATCTCGAATTAAGATAGCACACGACTTATTAAAGACAAAGGATGAAATGTAGAGATAGGGCGACCTTGTAAGAACGTAGGATGTGATGTCTCGGACTGCAGAGGCGGCCGTGGGTGTTAGTTTGTTTTCGTCCTCTAAGCTCTAATATCAGCGGAAGTTCTATGAGATAAGCACTTACGTAATCAGCGATTTCGAAGGATTGAGTTTCACGAAAATTAGCACCAGCAGTTGGTGCCACTTTGATGAAAGGTCTTCCCGTGGTATTATTAGTGTCCTAATTTCCATGCTCTCAAAACACACTACTCCTAGCTATACCTTTGTAAATTAATAAAAAAACTCATATAATGATAAATTATTAGCTTAGATTAGGGTTGAAGTTCTTGTGCCGAGTTTTTGCCCACTGTCCTCTGTGTATATTGCAGTAGAGTCTGACATTTCATAATGTTAAGTAACTACCTGTAAATGTGAATTTTGGTTTTATTGATTCTGTCTGCTTGAAACCTGAAAGTCTGAGGCCGTTTCTCAGGAGTTCAAGAGTCTCAGGAGTTTTTTTTTCGTATTAATGAATTTGAGGTGTCAAAAAGAATTAAGTTCGGAGTTTAAGTCTAAAAATTCAATGGAATGAACTATCAAATATTTATACATATAACGTAAGTGCATGCACTTTACGTTTATATTTGAAGCTGTAACTTTGATGACACGGAGTAAACAATTGCGTGACCAGTTCGACGAATCGAAAACCAAATTAGGTTACAAAGTGGTCATCGTCACGAATCACTATTGTGACCAAGTGGACAGGAAAATGACCCATACACAGATTTGTGATGTTAATACTTAGTATCGTAAATTCAAAATTTCGTGAGTTGGTACGTTTGCATTTCGTATCAGTAACTTATAGCTACTGTAACAAATATAACTTATAGGAAAACTTTAGATTTTCCTTATCATTTTAAAAATAAAGTTTCGCTTTCCTTATTAAGTATTCTATACTTGCAATAACGGAAGCTATGTCTCTCACGCGCCTGGTCACTGGACACTGGGCAGTATTTAGAGCACTCCATATAAGAAGTGATCATTGCATCACATCCAATAATAGACGCAGGTCCGAGCTTACACTTACTTGCTTAGCTGCTCGATTAGCTATCTTAAATGCTCGAATAAAAGCAGCAAAATCAATCAATTTGTTTGGATACTGGAAATCCACATAGGTTAAAGTTAAATAAAGCTCTCGTGTACAGTATTCGTCTCTAATTTTAATTTGTTAACTTAAGAAAGTCTGACAATTGTTTGTGTTAAACAACAAATTGAAATTTTGTGCTAAAAAAAACAAATATAATAAACGTATAAAAATGTTATACCGACAGGGATTTGAACCCGCGGCTCCCAGTTATCTCGCGGCTCGGTATCGTTCCAATTAGACCACAAATGCCTATCATGAAGCACTATAGAAGTAAAAAATATCTACTAAGGTGTTTTCTTTTGTAAGTACACAGAACTCTATTTGAAGTAATGGACCTTTGGAAAAAGAGAATTGATTTGACTATTTTTTTGTTGCCTTCCTAGTTCACCGTAATCTTTTCGTTTCACATTTTGATATGTAACTTAGGTCTTAGGTCCGACTAGTTCTAACGATCTTTCTCACTTGGTCCGATGCTGGGTATTACTGGTATTTTCCAAAAAATAAACAGTCAACAGTATTTTTTTCTCTCTCAAATATATGTCAGGACTCTATTGTGCAGTGTCGTACTTATGATTCCCTCTCTGTTTGCGGTTGAAGGTAAATAACAGTGAAATTTTCCCTGTGAGTACGTAGTATACCGCTCGCCCCGCGCTCCGTGGAGTCCGGTTACTGTAGGTCTGTAAGGCTGTAGGTCTGCGGTCCATTCGCCGCAGTGTGCAAGGTGGCTGTGAAATCAACCACAAGATACATTGTTAGTACCTATTCGTAGGTTATCTCTGCACTTTCAACTATCCTACTACCTACCTATAATTCTGTGTCCTACTGCCTACATCTGTGTCCTACTGCCTACATCTGTGTCCTACTGCCTACATCAGTGTCCTACTGCCTACATCTGTGTCCTACTGCCTACATCTGTGTCCTACTGCCTACATCAGTGTCCTGCTGCCTACATCTGTGTCCTACTGCCTACATCTGTGTCCTTCTACCTACATCTGATTGCGAAGTCCTGGAATCGATTCTAGGTACATTCCAATTTGAATAATATTAAAATTCGCTCCGGTCCAAAGCTCAGAGAGAGATTGACCGCGGATGGTTAGCACCCTGAGGATAAATTAGCGTTCAGGTGCGATGTGTAACAACGTTTTAGCGCTCATTCTTCTTCTACTCCGCCCTTTTCTCACATTATATCAGCAGTAACACGTCTTCTATCATTCTTTGCCAATCATTAACGACTGGACGCCTGCCTGACGTCAAAAGCTACCCTTGGGAATGCCATTGTTTGATTGAAATTGCCACCTTTTTGTTAGGTTAGCGTTTTGCTTCTTACATTACTCGAATGTTTAGGTAATGAAGATCGTAGTCTACTCGTAGGTATGTAGGTTCCCATCAGTTTGATGTTTCAATGAATTTTCAGTTAATTCTTGAAATTTCAAACCAGACATGTCTCGAGAGCTAATTTTAATTTTTTTAGGAGCTGTTATCTACTGCCCCGGTACTTTTGCATCGTAATTTGTACATTGTCCTTTTAAGGTAAACAATGAATTGAAACGGATATTACGTAGTGTAGGTACCTAGCAAGTAAATAGAACATTAGGCATTACGTCAGTAATAAGGAATCAGTGTAAATCAGATAGTTGCTTATAAGTAACCTAGGATCTAATGTTTTCCTGCACCACATTCTGCCAAGGTCAGATGGCAATCGCTTCGTTTAAAACGTATTAATCTTCCAATCTGGCCCGCGAGCGTGTCTAACAGACCTTTGTATAGACTAGGAACACAGCTAATGGCAACATTATATCTAAGTACATATTCGTTCAATTTTTGATGAATTTGTACACATTGTCTGCATTGTCCTATCTTCATGACGGGATCTAATTTTGGTG
The DNA here is from genome assembly GCA_036785405.1 of Coenonympha arcania. Classification (NCBI taxonomy): domain Eukaryota; kingdom Metazoa; phylum Arthropoda; class Insecta; order Lepidoptera; family Nymphalidae; genus Coenonympha; species Coenonympha arcania. Next base: position 16,902,891 of record CM072067.1, on the reverse strand, counting down.
GTGACGAGTATATTCAATAGAATAATTTTGAGACAATTGGACGTAATGGCCCATTGCAGTCTGCGACGGTTAACGCGATAGAGAAGGAAGTATCGTCTGTTAATACTCCACCGAATTATGGAAATGAAATCAAAGATCGAGAAGCAATATCAACCTTTTTTACTGAGAGGAAATGACTAACGCATTCTCCTCTGCTGATGGAAACGGAGAGGTTAGAAGCTTGCACCTACTAAAAACTGTTTGTGTCCTCGACGGCCCTGATGGCGGGAGTACGATATTCACTTTCATATCCACCGTGCTCCCGTGAGGTCACAACTCACAACTTCTCACCTGCGTAACAAGTGCCGGGTCCTATCGCCGTCTGCCGCCTGGCCATTGCCTGTAATTCATCCAAAAGTAGCATCCGTAATATGGGATGTTACTTACCTCCTAAATCCTGACCTGTTCGGACGACGAACGAGAGTTCGTTCACCTTAATTATAACCTATGTAGTTATTTTAAAGTAGTTTAATGCAAATTAGCACAGCAAACTTTACAATTAATTTCACTATTTTTGCACGTTTAAATTGGATTCAATTTTTAGAACGTTCATTGTGTTATGTGTGTTACATTTTTTTACTCAAATATTTTTCACCGTTATATTGTTTGAAGAAGACGATAACTTCATTATACCCGAAGTTATCGTCTTTGCTTTAGTCTAGTCGGTATCTTGCGAGTTATGAACATAATATTATGCAGAAGGTCAATAGCAAACACGATCTACAATTCGTGGCAGCCCTGAGATTAGGTGGGTCTACCTACCTACGTAAATAGGTACATCTAATCCGGGTGATAAATGGTGTCCTGGAAATCAGAGAATGACATAGTTATGCTGACATTGCCTAGTAGCTGATGGTCAGGTTTACGGCCGTACTAGTTACATGCTACTGAATTAAATATTTTTAAAACTGTTAATAGTTATTGAACTGTACTGTTAACAGTACAAACAGACGCAGAGAGTCTCACCAAGGGTTCCATTTGTACCATTTTGATAAGGAACTTGTAAAAGAGATTAAATTAATTGTACTAATTAAAAAATAAGCTTTCCTGTTATACCGATTTGGTCTCGGGACAATATCCTCAAGCTTAATTATAAATTCGTTCAGTCAGTCTTTTTTACGTGTCATTAATCTTGACAAAAGCTCGAATTGATTAAACTCATTCTTATTTATAAACCGGTCTGATTCACGCAGCCATTATAAAACATGCAAATAAGTTATGCCTTTTACGTTAACTTAATGCCGTCATATTAGTTCATCAGAATATTTATAGTTTTTGCCAAGATATAGGTACAATTATTTTGGTTCTTTCGAGTATATATCGAACATAATATTCAGAATTATTGGAACAAGTTTTAAGAATTATTCTCTTTATGAAATAGCTCTATTACTCTACCCATTTAACTTAAACTGCTCTGAAAATTGAGGGCTATGAATTACAAAAGACAACATTGCTGAAATTAATAGAAAGTTTCTCAGTCATAGGAACTGTAGCGGTTCTTCGATAGTAAACGCTTACGAAGTTTTTGCCGCGCGTTCGAAGCAATACGCTCGGACCACAAGAGGTCCTAACTTCCTAAGGCATAACTTCTGTCAGGAGGAAGATTTTGCTATTGCCTACACTTCGCCAGAGAACGGCTTTAAATACAATTTTAACAACATTCTTGCCAGCTTAGTTTCAAAGTGAAATAAATTTCCCAAAAAAGTTAAAAAAACATCAAAAATTACCATGTATATCCAAATCAGGCCTCAGCATTTAACGTTGTATCAGGTGTTTCACAGGCATCGAACCCGCTAACAGCGAGCACCTCATGTTTGTTTAGGCTTCTACCTGTTCCACGCAGCTGAAGAGCGCACAACATCCGGTGATTTGATGCGCATACGCATACATAAATTTACATTTCATTCCAACAGATTTACTATGTTAATCCGAAACTCAGATACGCGAGTCATGTGATAAACCGACCATAATAATATTAATAAATAAGACAGCTATTTTGAAAAGGTGCAGTTTCATTATACCTAGATTTAAATGGGAATAGTCACACATAAATAATTATTTATTTATTTACGCGTAACTTTTCTATTTTATGTTATTGGTTGGTAGTTTTATGTTAGTGTTGCAGTTTATGCAAGATTTTTAAGTACATTTAAATGTATTCAGAAGTTATTTAGTTTTTCAGTAATCCCACTGGAACTGGTTTTCTAGGATATAAACCGATGTATGTCGGAGCCGTAGGTCAATGCTAGTCAAATAAAAATAATCACTTAAGTGTGCAAATTAAACAATGTAATTTTACCATGATGTGAGGCGGGCGCGCGTGGGTGCGCTAGGTGTGCGGTGCGCGCCACCCCCGCGCGTCCACTCGCGCGCGCAGTGCGCACCCAGCCCCGACGCTTGCGACCTGCGCCCGCGCAGCATAAGCGCACGTGCCCGCGCTCTTCCGCGGATACCCTTTGATCTTGGTATTCTTTTTCCCCTGTGTAAAACAGTGCATAGGAACTTTCTTCGAGTTAGTGGTAAGTGGTGGAAATATTTTGTATTTTTGTCACTAGCATAAATATCGTAGTAAATTTATACCTACTGGCAACGTACATAAACAACGAATTAGAAAAATTCAATAAGGTACGAACTAAGAACGTGTATTAATATGAATAAGTAAACAAATCAAATCAAAATGTTTATTCTTTCATGTAGGCCTAAAGCCACATATTCACTGAGATACAATGTTTCAGATACAGTTTCTGAAAAGCTTGATACGTGTTTCTGAAATAAACATTTTGTATCAGAAACACGTAGATTTTGAAAATGTGAAACATGGTATCTCAATGAATAACACGGTATAGCCATTGGTTTTGTACCGAAAAGAAAAATAATAATCGTTGAAAATAATAATTTCATAATGTGTTAGTGATCCTCTGACCAGGGCTTGCCTGTTCAGCAAGATATATTGTTTATGAGAGTAATTTAATAGTAATCTGTGAAATCCCTGCTGCCTAAATAAAAATACTCCGGCCTAAAAAATTAGAAGTCTTGAAAAGTTTATAAATCATCAATTGATGAGTTATGAAAATGGTTATTAATAAGTGACACAATGTTAATAAGAAACTTCGCGTTATATTAAAATCTGACGCAATATACCTCAGTTTTATATACCTGGCTTTATACTTATTACACCTATATTAATTCCAGTTCCAATCGACACCCACAGACAGTAGCTTTGAATTTTATTACTATAGTAATTGCTCACCTTTCTGCGAGTAAGTGGTTATCTCACTACATGATGTCATTCGCGAAAATAAATAAAAATAATTGTAAATTGACTCGCAAATCGACGCCTTGACACAAATTGTGGATTGTTTACTTACACGACTGTGTGTATTATTGTATTACGTAGGGATATGGTAAGTAAAGTAACCTACTGGCTATACCAAGTCATAATTTTTTTTAGTGGGCAAGACGATTTTCTTTTAATACTTTATAGGCTAGCGCTTGACTGTGATCACAACTGATAGAAAATGATGATACAGTCTAAGCTGGAACGCGCTTGCCTAGAAGATGCCTATTCACTCTTGATTTGCACCCGGGTTGTAAGTGGCAGGAAAGACACTGCCTGGGAGAGTATTCCAGGCCTTTGCAGTGCATATCAGGAACGCGGAATCAAACCGCTTCGTACGCGTCTTTGGTACCTACGTCAACTATGTATGGGTGGAAGCCTTTATGATGCCTTGCCGTTCTATGGTAGAAAAGTTTTTCTTATGTTTGATGGCTTTTCTTATGTTTAGGTACAGTACGTTTTGGATTGCATTGCAACTTCATCTAAATTAGACTGCTCTCTTCATTCCAAGACCTGCCTATATAATGTCTGCCTGGCTAGAGCTACAATGTCTGTTGAATAAACTGACACTGCCCTATAGTGATACCCTTACAGACCGGCGCGGGCGTAGGTAACCTAAATAAACGGAAGCTAAGTACTGAACAAACATGGCCACCTTCCCTTCTCGCGAAGGAGTCGCGAACCGTGAAGGTTAGTCTCGTTCTGAATAGACAACGTACACGCATTATACTTAAACGGTTCATATTCGGTTTTTCTGTTCATTCTGTTTTGGACTTACCTATACACAGGTTTAAAGTCACTGTCAAAAAACATCTAATAAGTCGGGGTTACTATACTATTGAAGAATTTTTCAATGACAAGAATTGTTGGAATGATAGGGATATATTTCCATCTCTTCACGAGATATCTTAAAAATTATGTAATAATTATTGATATTATTTAAGAAATTGTATATAATGACATTTTTTTTTTTGAAAAGAGCAAGTGCCGAGTTTCTTGCCAGTTCTTCTCGGTGCAAACCTGCTTTCCGAACCTGGCGGTAGAGTTTTGACTTTTCATATGAGCCTATTAATTATTGGGCCTATGTGAAAATAAAGATTTTTCATTTTCATTTTCATTTTCATTTTCATTTTCATATACATATACGATGTGAACCTGAGGATGCGGTCATATGAACGTTTCAAGCAAACTTTTTACATACAAGCAAATAGTAGTCCTACGAACTACCAGCTTCGGCTACGGCTGCTGCTGAGCAAACGGCATGGTGGCCTGACTTTTGGAGTCAAAGGCAGCACTTTTGACACCAGAAAAATTGCAAAATCTTGTTGCGCGGTTTGCCGGGTCCTATGTCTGTTGGTCAGATGAAAGATCTAAGAATTGATCTATTTTAAAGAGAAAATTCCTAACGCAAGATTGCCTCGTTATGTAGAGCTTGCATCCAATAAAAACTAAAAACTGCCTGTATCCGAAAAGGACCCGCTGGCGGGAGTACGGGATTTAATATGGTATTCACTTCGCTCCTGCCAAATGAGATTGATCACTTTATAAAGTGGTTGTATTTCATGAAATGGCGAACTGTAGTAGTTGTTAGCAGTTTTTTTTAGACTTAGATTATGGCTGGTTACATTGCATTGCAATATACTGCTAGGAAAACTGTACTGGAAACTGGAAACTGTTGTATACTGGAAATTACAAAAAAACATCAAATAAAATAAAACCACCAAGTGTGGGGCAGGCACTTTACGTTTACAAACTTAGAATTATTTTCTCCTGCGAAGTCGGCTGCAAAAACTACTGCTTTACTTGCAGTTAAATTAGCATGCAGCAATTGCAACAATTTAGCTTTATCAGTATTCGATTGAGGTGAAGTACCTGTCTACACGTTGTTATTATCCGAACAACACAATTACAACGCCGCTGAAATGTCTCATTTAGACCTAAATAATTGTCGACATTAAGAAATCTGCCGCAGTATCCAGGCACCTTCTTATCTATTCAGAATATGCACGGTAGACTAGAGACAGCAATATTTTAACTTAATAAGGAAGTACTACCTATAGTTATTAAAGTTTTTATTATTTAATCGGAGATAAGCTGAGAATAAAGCTTTTGTTTGGAATTTGGATAAGCGAATTCTTGAGTTTGCTCCATATAAAAGAGTTCAACGCTTTCCTTTTTTTTTAGGAAAAAGGTGGCTTTACTTGTATCTTTGCTATTACTTGCTACACATAATATAAAAGCAAAGTGAAATTCGGAATATATTAACTGTTAATTATAATGACTGGACCGATTTTTTGTGTATGGTAAATGCATCTCCAACCCGCCGCGCATTGAGAGTATATTCAAATATGTTAAATATGCGAAAATAAAATGCGTAGAAAGTAAATTCACTTTCATATAAAAAAAATATGCAAATTCTTTTTCTGTCACGAGAATGGATTTTTCTATTATTTTGGATCTCAAAAGTTTTCTCGCTTTTCCGGAATTTTCCGGATCAGCTTTGTTTGCATGTATGATGTGACAGATCTGGACACCTAAATGTTTTTTGTTAGTGAACTACGATGTCTCCCCACCACGTACTCGACAAGCACTGTCGTTACGTTATATTACGTATGGGATGAGCGTCTGTATATGGCAAGGCAGGGCGAGCGAGGCTGCTGGCTGCTAGGCATTACGTGCGGGCTACAGACCTGCAGGACCGGTCTAGGGCTGAATCACGCGCTAAAATATACCCTCGTACTTTAATGATTATTTAAATTACCTATAATTAGGAAGTTCATTCTGTTCATTAAAAGAAATTACTTACGAGTAAGTCACCGATCAATCGGATACGCATGACACGAGTTTTAAACGTTCCATCGCTTTGGACTTAGTTTTAACTTTGACTTCACATAATCTGTAAAAAACATCTTCTTAGTCAGGGGTGTGATTCTAGAAAATAAAAAATGGTACATTAGCCAACCATCGCCGGAACCATAGCAACGCAGCCATCAGCAGCCAATTGGAGCCTTGGCTGCATAACTGACGCAAGCATTAACCAATCAGCGCATAGATGGTGGCTTGTCGCTGATATAAGTATTTTTCAGAATCAAGAGGCTAGGCTAACCGATGTCTCAGGGTGCCCTGTCACCCTGAGACATCGGTTCGTAGGTATAGCTGTACCTACAGTGTTCTTTAGTAAACTGAAACACAGTAGTGCATTACTGTCAACCACCAGAAAAACCTTACCTATTCCATAGTTACGCTTTCCCCGCGGTCACGCTCGGATTTACCTAACTCTTTAGCTCGATTTCGCCAATTTCTTCCAAGAAGCAGCCCCTTGATTCTGCAAAATACTTATAGCAGGGACGAGCTTACATCTATGCAGCTTGCTTACATCAATTATGCAGCCAAGGTGAAAATTGACTGGTGATGGCTGCGTTGCTATGGTTACCGACGATGTTTGGCTGATGAACAATTTAATATTTTCATGAATCACCCCGGTATCCCATAATGCGCAACCCTATAGCCTGCCAGCATCTCCTCGCAAAGGGAACCAGTTTCATTGCTATAGTACGGTTAAGTTAGTAACAGACTATACAGGTTTATACCTTTACATGGAGCGTGCAGCGCCGTGCCTTACAGGCACAGGCTATAAATAAACGGAAAGTATCATAAATCTTAGGGTTCAAATTCAAAATAATATAATATTTATTCTTATAACACTCTTGGACTCTTGGTAGGTCGTGGTAGGGCTCAGTAATCTCGTCAGCGTTAGGTGCTGTAATTAGTTTTATGCAATGACGAAATACGCTACACTAAGAGGACGGAAAATATGTGACGTATTTTGAATCCAAAAATATCTCAAATATGGCGTCGCGCGTCTACATTTCGGTACCGCTGACAGCACATACCGCTGTCATTAGCGCCATTTTACAGTTTTGACAAATTAAAAATCATGCTTCAGGGCGGAGCCTACAAATACATGCGTAGTGTCACTAATCGCTGGTATTCCATGCTATAAACATACATTTATAAATAGGTGGTCGCGGGTGATTTTCTACCAAAGATGTAGACAACGGTACTGCTGTATGTACTGCTATGGTATATTTTGTGTCAAACAGCAGCATAAGAATCCGCTTGATATTTCATATCTTATTAAATCTAGCGTTTCTATATTGGTGCGCTTGCCAAAAAAACATAGGCTATGTAATCCGTATTCTGTGACGTAGCTTACCAAGGTAGTACATCTCTAGTAGACAGGCACTTTTAAATGTCTGAGTCAGGTTTGATATGGCACTTGGAAGTTTTTATTAATTTTTTTAGTTCCTCTAGGTCTAGTAAGTGGGCTGTGGAAGGCTTCTGCAAAGACATACTGCCAACCAATAATTTAACGTTCCAAAGCGATGCTGTATAGCAACCGATAGCGTTAAATGCCGTTTTTGCGTACTCCGATAATAGCAATAATAAGTAAAAAGGTAGGTTAAAAATACACCTCAGTACCTGCATACTTGTAATTAAATTAAAACCCATAGGAGCGGCAATTTTGTTATTATAAAACTTGTTTTTGTAGATTGCCGAAGTTAATCGGATTATTCTTAGATGGATTAAATAGTTAGTGGAACAAGATTATGTCAATTAATCCGTGGCTATGGCCTTTTATTGTTACCAGCCCTCGCCCACGTGGGATTCGGTTTTCACCAATTCCGCTTGACTATGAACTTTTTTATACAATGGAATGATAGAACGAACGCGTTCACATGATGTTATGTGGTACCCCTGCTCATGTCAGATGCAGTGCGCTGTGCGTCCCACGGCTTTGCGTTGCAATATCATACGACGCGCTGCACTGCGCTTAACATCCTGACTCCAGAGGCATTTAGTATTTAAGCCAGCTCTTTTGCCCAGAAACACAGTAATAGCTGACACAGCGATGGTACCTACCCGTACGAACTCCGCGAGAAGAGTCCTACCACCAAGAGTCCTACCACCAAGAGTCCTACCACCAAGAGACCTAGCACCAAGAGTCCTACCACCAAGAGTCCTACCACCAAGAGTCCTACCACCAAGAGTCCTAGCACCAAGAGTCCTACCACCAAGAGTCCTACCACCAAGAGACTTAGCACCAAGAGTCCTACCACCAAGAGTCCTACCACCAAGAGACCTAGCACCAAGAGTCCTACCACCAAGAGTCCTACCACCAAGAGACCTAGCTACCACCAAGAGTCCTACCACCAAGAGTCCTACCACCAAGAGTCCTACCACCAAGAGTCCTAGCACCAAGAGTCCTACCACCAAGAGTCCTACCACCAAGAGTCCTAGCACCAAGAGTCCTACCACCAAGAGTCCTACCACCAAGAGTCCTACCACCAAGAGTCCTACCACCAAGAGTCCTAGCACCAAGAGTCCTACCACCAAGAGTCCTACCACCAAGAGACCTAGCACCAAGAGTCCTACCACCAAGAGTCCTACCACAAAGAGTTCTACCACCAAGAGTCCTACCACCAAGAGTCCTACCACCAAGAGACCTAGCACCAAGAGTCCTACCACCAAGAGTCCTACCACAAAGAGTTCTACCACCAAGAGTCCTACCACCAAGAGTCCTACCACCAAGAGACCTACCACCAAGAGACCTACCACCAAGAGTCCTACCACCAAGAGTCCTACCACCAAGAGACCTAGCACCAAGAGTCCTAGCACCAAGAGTCCTACCACCAAGAGTCCTACCACAAAGAGTTCTACCACCAAGAGTCCTACCACCAAGAGTCCTACCACCAAGAGTCCTACCACCAAGAGTCCTACCACCAAGAGTCCTACCACAAAGAGTTCTACCACCAAGAGTCCTACCACAAAGAGTTCAAAGAGTTTTCCCGGTATAAAAAATAGCACATTGAATGTGTAATATTGGCTAAGTATTTAATCTACCCCGCAGGCGCCAGGTTCTCGGAAGTTTGGTCGCAGACGCGTTTTAGGCAAAGCATTCATAATATTAGCTTATCGCAGTCTGCTTTGTTATTAACACGAAAATATATAACAGGAAACTGACGTAAGTTAACGCCGTAGATGGGTATTGAACGTTATCTACAGTTTTTAACGGTCCATAAAAAACTCGTCAAGTGCGATTCGGGCTTGCGGACTGTGGGTTCTGTGTTAGCGATACTAATTGGTAGAATTTTTCATACCTTATACTTAAATCGTAAGTATTGTAGTTCAAAAGTCTGTTACTATTAGACGTTAATTTTTTTTGTAATTCGAATCGTCATTGGCATCTCTAAAGATTATTCATATTTAATCCCTACTTCATATAGGTCAACTCTAACTTACAGGCATAAAGAGTCAGTCAAAATTTTTATTTCGATCTTTAAATTAATTTTCGGTTGCATCATCATACTGTTCTTAAAGGTATGCGAAGCCTTCCAACCCCCAATTGGCTAGCGTGGTGGGCAGGACCAATTTTCTCGGATTCATTATCCCGTAAAAAGGGGTTGCTGAATGCTGATACAGGATAAACTGTTCTCATCCATAGGCTAGGTACCGCTAGTCGCTACTAAAGGCGATGTTTTTTTTAAATAGCCCCAAAGTAAACGGAAGCTTGTGTTATGGGTACTAGATAACTGATAAACATATATTTATGTACATACTAATATACTGAAATATTATTATATATCGAAAATCACCCAGACACTGGAAAACATTCATGCTCTTCGCATAAACATTTACCAGTAGTGGGAATTGAATCCACGACCTCCGACGCAGACTGCAGGTTCGCTGCCGCTCGCCATTCGGCCGTCAAGTCGGTGTAAATCAGTGATATCATTGACTATTCTTATTTAATATCATAATCTGTTTGTCTGTCCGATGACGCAATGTGGATCTGCGGATTCGTGCATTTAACGCCGTAGGTGTGTGTTTACGGCCATTTTTCTCGGATCCTTTATCAACTCCTGCGCAACTCGTAAAGTTAAAGTGTGATTTATGAGTTATGGCCTGTTAGGACTTCGTGTTTACCTACGGACCCGTGGGTTGGGAAGTGGAGGAGGAGGTGATAAAATTCCTAAATAATATAATATACTAGATTTTGCCCTCGTATATAATTTCGTAGACGAAATGACGAGATTAGACGATAAGCGAGTCCAGGAGGAATCATGAACTTCCTTAGTAAATTTCCCAATCTTTGTACCTACTTTCAGAGAATTTGCTATAGCAATCTTTGTACTCATATTGCTGTGTAGCAATGAATGACAAAACGAACAACACGCTTTTTTCTAAAAAAAAATACAAGATTTGGGGAAAAGTAGAAAGTAATAAATGATAGGGATATGCTTCCATCTCCTTCCGTAATATCTTAAAAATATGTAATTTTTTTATACCTACTTTATAAGAAAACTTGTATGTAATGACACATTTGAAAAGAGCAAGTGCCGAGTTTCTTGGCAGGCGGTTGTTCTCGGAACAAACCTGCCATCCGAACCTGGTGGTAGAGTTAGATCTATGCGAAATAATTTCATTTTCATTTACTTTTTCATAATGTTTTGAAAGAAATCCGAAAAGATTTTCGGGGCCAACCTTTCAAATAGTTAAATGGTTAAACTTTCCAAATAGCTCGAAATGGCAACAAAACAATGGAAAAACAAAATCCTCATAGAAAGCGAAAACAAAAATTCATCAATATTCTCAAGAGCGATCATGAGATTTCTACACGTTTATATGTTTTCCATGATTGTTCCGAATTCCCATATCCGGAGATCGTACCGACTTCATGTCAGTAAGTAACTCAGCACGAACGTGCCTGGAATTGTTTTACAATACGTTTGTTTGTGCGTGTGTTCGGAATGCCAAGGTATCTCATTGGCAATCACCTTGGTAATTTGACATGGGGAAAGTGATCGCATTTACCATGGATTCGTAAACACAATCGACTACCAGGCTCTTATAGGAAAAGATATTTTGGTTTTGGAGTAGGTAACTATGTGCTCGGAAACTTCAACCTTGTGAGTTGTGAGTTTGTGACTCCTTCACATTCCTATGGAAAGGCAAGACGCAAGAGTGGCATCCTGATGTGCCACATCCAAAAAATTCGTACGAAACGTTTTTTCCTAATTTCTGATACGATCCGCTAAGGTGTGCGCTTTTCCAGCCTCCGTGCTCCCAGCCAAGTATAATCTAGCCTTCAAGGGAAGAGTAAAGAAGCATTCTCTAACCTAGATCTCATTATAGCAATTTTTTGACGTGATAACGTTTAATAAATTGATGAAAACCAGCAGCACTCATGAAAAATAGTACCTACCGTTCCGCGTACCGTTCCGCGTAACGTTCCGCGTAACATTCCACCAAGCGATAGAGAGGCACGATAAAAATTACATAAAATAATGATTATGATTATGACTATGATTATGGTTATGATTATGATTATAAATATATATTTTTTTTAATTTAAAAAAAATCATAATCATACAAACTTAAAATAATGATTATGACGTTATCACATAAATCTATCGTCCGTAAACAGACTTTACAGACAACCAATTTTTGAATGTGAGTAATATTTATAAAGATTTTGACTTGGGAGTGGACCGATAACTCAAAGTGGATAATTGGTATAAACTATAAAGGTTAGGAATTATAGACTGAATGAGAAATGGCACTTTTTAACTTCGGGAAAACGGAAAATCCATGACTCCAAGGAGACTTGTAAAACTGCATCAGAAACGAGGAAATCCGTCGCATGTAGTGAACCTACGAATGAGGCAGATAAACCATGGTCACAGTTAAGTGTTTTAAAACGATAGCTCTTTACACTCACTCACTAAATGGTCACAGTCGATGGTAATGATGAGGTAATGAGTCGTAAACACACAAACAAAACACGTTACATCTTCTACTTACGTAATTAAGTAGTTCAAGTTCTTAAGTTTCATCATAGAATAAGCGAAATACAGACAGGGGAAACCGAAATGTTGTTGGTTAAAAAGTCCATGAATAGAAACTAACCTAACTAGGTACCTATTGTTTATTTGTAAAAATATTTTTGTGATAACATTTACATTTGATACAAATTTTATGCAAATAAATGATTGACTTATTATTTATTGTGATATGCCGCTAGGAAATTACATTCTTGCCATTTAAACAAAAGGAACATGGGTTATCTACCGACCGCACATTTTTTAACGCTAATGTATTTGCATCCATTAGCTTGGGAATAAAAGAATTTAACATTGAAGCGAGCTGCAGCATCCAATATTCTGTAACAAACAAACAATATTTATAAAACAAGCAGTGGTCACATGCGGTTGTTGATTTCGCGACGGCGAAGTATCGAGATGTTTACAAACTTTGCAACAACATTTCGCATGTATACTAGTGTTGTCCTCTCAGAGGTTTGATAGGTTTAGCCATTAAAGTAATTGTAGCAACCACTGTCCGCTCTGTGGTCAGCGGCAAGTGGTCTGAGTCACGGCAGAGTTTGTTCAAGGCTAACTCGAAAGTTGCATGTAGGACCACCAGCTAATTTGTGTTTAAAATTTGAATACCATACATTCCTATTTCCTAGTATAAAACTTTACATTTTGCTTCGTTCTGGCTGACCGATCAAGTGACGTCCTGGTGATCTGAATTTAAATTGAAATAATGAATCATAATGCCAAAAACCTGTCAAGTGCGAGTCGGACTCGCGCACTGAGGGTTCCGTACTACAACCGGAGGAATAAAACCATAAAAACCATTTTTCTTATCGAACCGCAAAACTAACTTTGTTTTTAGAGGTTTATTGTAAATATCAAAAAAACTACTTATTAGATCTCGTTCAAACCAATTTTCGGTGGAAGTTTGCATGGTAATGTACATCATATATTTTTTTTAGTTTTATCATACTCTTATTTTAGAAGTTACAGGGGGGGGGGGACACACATTTTACCACTTTGGAAGTGTCTCTCGCGCAAGCTATTCATTTTAGAAAAAAATGATATTAGAAACCTTAGTATCATTTTTGAAGACCTATCCATAGATACCCCACACATATGGGTTTGATGAAAAAAAAAATTTGAGTTTCAGTTCTAAGTATGGGGCACCCCGAAAATTTATTACTTTTTTTTAAATTTTGTGTAAAAACCTTAATGCGGTTCACAGAATACATCTACTTACCAAGTTTCAACAGTATAGCTTTTATAGTTTCGGAAAAAAGTGGCTGTGACATACGGCCGGACAGACGGACAGACGGACAGACGGACAGACGGACAGACAGACATGACGAATTTATAAGGGTTCCGTTTTTTGCGATTCGGCTACGGAACCCTAAAAAATGACATGGCACACTAGCTGGCCCAGGATGCGCGCTTAGAGCTATGTGTCTCTACTTTTGCCGCTCTCTTTTCTCTTTCTAATCCATAATGATAAACAGAAAAAGGAGAGTGGCAAAAGTAGAGAGGTGGGTGTGCTGATAGGCAGGAGTGCTGACGGAAGTAATAACTTGAAAAATAACCTGAGGTCTGATTGCGAAAAACGTATTCGTTTCCGAATTCTGCCCCGCGATTGGCTGACGCAAATCAGAAACCCAATCAGCGGGCAGAATTAGTAAACGATTACGATAACGATGAGTGCGTTTTCCTTAGACAATCTAGGGGCGGAGGTGTCAGTTAGAGTAACAGTGTGAGGTGTCGTTTACGATTACGGTAACGGTGTCGCCAACTCAATGTTTTTTTTTCCAATCACAAATTACAAATATTGTCACGTGTGTATAATGGCCAACTTTTTTTAAACTACTTCCAACTTCAGCAACTTATTCATACGCGCGTTCAACGCATTTGTTGTGTCTAATAAATAAGATTTGATGGTGCTGCTAGAACGGTATCCGCACTAAAGAACCGTTAATGAAACTTTTGGAATATACCTACATTTGCAACTAAATTTTTTATCAATAAATCCCATCAAACCCCAACGTTTGGTCACCCTACACATATCACTTACTTGAAGGCTTGTGTGTGTACTCTTTTGTTGTATTCTTTACGAGTACTCACACGCCGATGCGTATATCACGACCGGACCGTGATTTACTGCATAAAAGGTAATGGCCGTTTTTAGCCCAGCCAAAAAGGGACTAAAATTAAACCTTATGTAGGTATTGTTATCTGAGGTATTGTTATCAGTTTCTTGCCCGTTCTTCTCGGTGCAAACAAGCTTTCCGAAGTAGAGTCTGACATTTTATAAATGTCTGTATGTGATTTTGACAAGTTGGTATGGCTTGAGAATTCTCGATAACACACTCAAATGTTCTGTAAATAAAATTCCTGTGTTAAAAACAAACTCCTCGGAAACGTCTCGACCGATTTTAATGACGTTTTTTGTCTATGTTCGTTAGGTCTTGAAAAAGTATTTTTTCTACCCCTGAATGGCAAAACAACGTGTGCCAGGTCAGCTATTTAGTTCAGGTCAGGTCAGGTTATTTAGTTCGACAGACGCACATAACCGGGATAAATCGACGGTGCCACTGGGCTATCATTTCTCGTTACAAAATCTCCCAAGCTAGAATGACGCATGCTCATCGTGGCCACCACAACGACATCCATAACTACCTTAAACTGAATTCTGATAAGCCAGACCTTTTTATACCAGTCCTTTTAATACTACAATGAACCTTACTTTCACTTACAATTTAAGATTAGCTAAACATCTTTCGATGATTATCTCAGCACCTTATGCACTCAAAGCTTTTCAGCAAGTTTACCTATTAAATTACAATTAGGATTATCTACTTCAGCGATTTTATCTTACTCCTTGAACACTTAGTAAATACAAAATAGAGGGTATAAACTTAAGTCACATAGGTTCCTTCTGTGTTTCACTGCGATTTGACGACCTCCTTAGGTCAGATGCGCGCGGTGGGTTAAGGTGGAAGGTCCCGAGTTTGAAGTACAAAAGAGTTGCCTGAAAATAACAAGTAAATAAGCAACACTAAATAGCTCGTGCTCTAGTCTATTTAGTAATATTATATTAACTGACCCAGCTAACGTTTCTTTTTCATAATATAAATTCTTACTATGAAAACTGTAACAAGAGAATTTTATAAATATCCTTATATATTATTGCAGATGTTTTAAATATAATATTATACACGTTTTAATGAACCCTTGAAAAGTTGTTAAAAAGTTTATTGGGAATCTTGAGCTTAAATCGGTAAATAATTTTGGACGACTCCGTCATAAAATATTTAAAACAAAAGAAAGCAGCCTCGGTAAGTAAGGGCACTGATGAATATGAAACAAAAGCAAACAAAACACTTGTTTCAGAACCATTCGAGATCTCTTTATCTCAGTTTCTAAAATTACTTTCTTTTAGGTAGGTAGGTAGGTACTCACTTACCTACTAATCTTTTACTTTACTCACTTTTGACAACGAATTTTCTCAGAATGAGAAAATTTTTGTACATAGCCCACCAGACTATAGATATGCGCGGATTTTCAAGTTCTCCACACACCTTTGAAGAACGCTTAGGCATGCAAGTTTCCTCACCTTACTATTTAGTTGCCGCAAATACACAAAACTTCGAAAGGTTAAGGCTTTACGCCCCTTCATAGTTGACGTTCCAATGACACATACTACGCGGTTTGATTCCTCGTTCCTGATACCCACTGCAAAGGTCTGGAATACCATCCCAGCTACCGTCTTTCCCACCACCTACAACTTGGGCGCCTTTAAACCGGGATTGAACAGGCATCTCCCAGGCAAGCGCGCTCCACCTTAGACTGTATCATCGCTTCCCATCAGGTGTGATCACAGTCAAGTCAAACGTGCCAGCCGAGGCTCGAAGTTTTGAACCCCGGATCATGATTCATGCTACAATATATAAGATGGAAATATAATCCGTTGGGCTATGACCGCCTAGCCTTCTATCCTAGCTGATACAATCGTAAATAATTACAAAATTATGAAATTAAAAAGGACAGCTGTTGAAAATCCTTGCCCGCGCCGCCTGCAGCGAGCAATGCAAGATCTTTTCCATTTAAGGCTCTGTTTTGCAGGACAAGGGCGGCGGCCAGCCTGTCAGCATGGCCACACCGCTCGCGCCATATGGTCGGAATCAGCCTAGAAAGGCATAGAATGCGATTTATCAATAAAACTTTATGAGCCTCCTCTTTTGGTTTGGAGCAAAAAAAGTCGCAATTCGTTTGTCAATCGAGTTAAATCATAACTTGGTTCTTGGCGTCTCCAGATGGGTCTATACTCGTCCGGAGCTGACGCATTGTAAGGCTATAGGTACAAATCAGTGGAATCTAGATAAATTGTCTCAATTAACAGAAACATCAATGGATAAACCGTAGAAACAAAACAGATTTTGCGAATTT
Organism: Coenonympha arcania; assembly: GCA_036785405.1. Classification (NCBI taxonomy): domain Eukaryota; kingdom Metazoa; phylum Arthropoda; class Insecta; order Lepidoptera; family Nymphalidae; genus Coenonympha; species Coenonympha arcania. Next base: position 16,886,196 of record CM072067.1, on the reverse strand, counting down.
CTTATATTATGTGAACACTTTACACTACATCGTGTTATAACTTTTCATACTAAACGAGGAATACTCGCAACGAATTTTTGGGTAGAATTTTAAAATTAGGCGATACTTGCAAAACTGCAACGCGCGGCAGCGATTCCTAATAATCAAAGTAATTAGTATCTTACACAATTAACGTTTCGTTTTTCTTGTTCGCAGTATGTCTGAGGGAGACGTGTCACTGATTCGTGACGAGGACGTGCTGCGGCGGATGGTAGGTGATCACATCTTATATTAGTATTTTTTTTTAAAAGAATGATGAGACGAGCAAGATGTATGCATGTATGTATGTATATACTTTTATTGTGCACCCAAGAAACAATTAACAAAAATTAAAGTAGAAATATAAAGAAGATCAGGTAACAATGAGGCGATGATCGCTAACTAGCGATCTCTTCCAGACAACCTCAGACACCGATTAATTAGGAAGTAGGAAAGTGCAAGATCTTCACCAGATGCTAAGAGGTTTCCTACGTCTGCCCATACCTGATGCAGAGAATTCCAAGCACTGACCTTTTTTTTTACTCAGATACAAGTTAGTACTTGACTGCGATCTCACCTGATGGTAAGTGATGATGCAGCCTAAGATGTTAGCGTACTAACTTGGAAGGGTAAGCAAATTTACCCCAACGGTTTCTACAAGCATCGCACTGGAACGCTAAATCGCTTAGCGGTGCGTCTTTGCTGGTAGGGTGGTAACTAGCCACGGCCGAAGCCTCCCACCAGACCAGACCTGAGACAATTTAGAAATTATAAAATTCCAAAGTGGTTCGTGGCGGGAATCGAACCCGCGACCACCCACTCGAATCCGAGCGCGTCGCCACTGCGCCAGGGGGTCGTCAAACCTCTACAATAAGAGCACGCTGGACTAAATATTCTTTACATTGGCATGTTCCTTTTTTGTGCCGATTTACAGCGCCCCCATTGAAGGTACTAAAATTGAAATTTGCAAATGACCGTAGTTTTGAATGGCATTTTATTTTAGTTCTTCAGTCTTCATTGTCGTTGACAATCTGAAGTCCAGCGTACTTGTATCATAGAGGGCAGTATTTCCAGGACTTTGCATTGCTGTGTCATGAGACGCACTGCACGTCATAACATCAGTTTTGTGTCCTTCTAACATTTCTTCGAAATATGTTTATCATTTTACAACTGTTAAGTGCCGAAAGACAAAAGTCTTCTAACAATGCGTATGTGCATAACTTATTCTATCAACATAATATCGAACGAAAGCTCCGTTTTACGCCCCGAGCGATCAACGAGGGATAAAGCTTTGCTCGGAGTACCTATCTATATTTCCCAAATTCTATCAAATCAGAAATAAGGAGATCCTCATAGAAAACAGGAGATGACGTAGTTTAACGTGTTGGAAAGCTAAGTCTCCATACCTTGTAATAAGATAATATAATAAAATTGTTAATTTGGATCTCTCTTCTCTTCCAGTGGCAGCAGACGGAGGACTTCTCCCGCAAGAAAGAGATCCGCGCGCACATGTACCGCCTGCGCGAGGAGCGCCTGCGCAGCCTCTACTCGCCCGAGCCCGGCCTCGACGCCAAAGGTGCCGCTATGCAGCCTTTATACGACCTTCACCTTCTCATACATATATAATATACAAGAATCACATAATATGATATGACCGACTAGACCGACAAGACAAGCCTCCCAAAAGACCCGGTTCTTTGGAAGATATCTTGCCTGTATAATGTCTATGTCTATCCAATACATACTCAAGCACACACAGTACACACGTGTTTGGTAGTAATATAAGTATGCAAAAACTTCTTGACCGTAATTAAGATCGACATTATTGTAATAATATGTTTGATATTATGTTACAAGGAAACACAGATGGTCGTAAATTAAGTTCATTATTATGTCCCATTTACATATTTATCGTCATGTAATTATACACGAGTTATTTATGTTATGTATGTGTTTAATTAGCTAGCTCTGTTGACCCCTTTCGACAGGTTGTGAGTTTTCAGCGCAAGGCCACGTCAAATCGTTCGCCGACCAGAACTTCCAATCGATGAAAAGCAAGGAGGTTCGCGATGCGAGCTCCCCCACCAAGGAGTTCGCGTACCGCGGCCAAGGTGCCTACCGCCTCGACTAGCCTAACAACACTAACTCATTAACCAGTAACCCTAAAACGTGGCGGTTCAAACTTAAACTTCATAATTCAAATTAATTTCCAGATCTCAAGGACCTCTCCAATGCCGGATGGAACGTAGAATCAGAGAACAGGACGACAGACGACGGCCGCACTCACGTCAAGGCAGTTCACGCTAATATAGAAGGTAGATACGACGTCGATGGCGGTCAGGGCAAATTCGCAGCCGTAGACTACAACAAGCAAGCGACTACTGATTATGATGATGGTAAATCTAGTCTCAAACGCAAAGAAAACGTCGCCAATACCGCAGCCCACGAACAAGTCGTGCGTAAAACTAAGGATGGGGTACAATCTTCATCAACGACGAGCTCTTCGACCTCTACATCCAAGTTCGAACAAGTGTCTTCCACTCGCGAAGCAGTGCCATACGAAACTAACGATGACTATGATGTAACACAAAAATCCTACAATACTAATCGTGATGACGAAATCTCTACACAGAAATTAACAAAGCAAACTAATGAACAAATTTTACGAAGCGACTTCAGTCAAGGAGAACTAGTCTCCAGAAAAGTTGACTACCCAGATGAGAATACGAAGGTTATAGTGGAAACAAGATGTTTACCCGACGGCACCCGAGTTACAAGCACTCGACGAGAGTTCCGCGCCCCCGCTGTACAGACTAGTCGTTCAGAACAACACTCTCACCAATCCAGATTTGAAAACAAATCTTATGAAACGTCACAAAAAAGATTTGATGAGACCTCTTCAAAGGTTATTCGTGAATCGACCGATGATAGACGCAATATTGTAGATTCACAAAAGATTAGCGATGACAATGATTTTAAACGCAACCAAATCTATTCTGATAACAAAGATGAATATGAAAGAAATATCGACAAATATAAAAATCGTAGAGACACTGAATCAACTGTTGGTGACTATGATTACAGAACTAAGGATTATTTGGTAAATAGAAGTGAAAAAACAGATCATTATAGCAAACACCGGAAGCATGAAACAAATGTTGAAGAAATAAGTCGTCGAGAAGTTATCACAAAACAAGATGATGAAAATATTAGGCGTACAATTGATGAAGAGAATATAAGGCGCAAAAATGACGATTTTATTAATAGGCAAACCAATGATGATGGGAATATTAGGCGAAGGAATGACGATGAAAATGTCAGACGTAGATATGATGATGAGAATATTAGACATCATAATGAACAATATAGGAACCGTACAGTAGATACTCACACCACTGTTGACGACTATGACTACTTGAACAAAGATAATTTGGTGGATAAAACTGTTAACAATGACAAAACAGATCAGTTTAATAAGGAACAGAAGTTTGAAACTAACGTTGAAAAAATTACTCGCCGAGAGATTTTAACAACGAAGGATGATGAGAAAATAAGACACACAACTGATGAAGATAATATCAGACGCAATAATGATGATTTTACTAACAGGCGAACAAATGATGATGGAAATATCAGGAGTACAAATGATGATCAAAGTGTTAGACGTCGAAATGACGATGAGAATATTATTTCAAAAAATGATAACGAAACCATCATACGGAGAAATGATGGTGAAATAACAAGGGTACGTGGCAAAGAAACACATTTACAAAACATAACTGACGAGAAAGTTCATAATGTTACTCGTGAGAATGTAGTTGTAGAAAAAAAAATAAGTACTGATCAATATCAGTCAACATATCAGACTGATTATATTCAAAGGAAGATAAGTAATGACTTGAGTCCTGCTCACCAGGCTTGGGCTAGTACTTTACGTTCGGATACTCCAACAAGACCATCGACAAGGGCCTCATCCCCTGGAAGTAAGACATTCAAATCTAGTAATTCGTCTTTAAGAAGCAGCGTAAGCCCTGAAAAAACCTATAGAAAACCTTCGAGTCGAGGTGAAAGCCCTGATAAAAGTTACAGGAAACCCTCAAGCCGAGGTGGTAGCCCTGATAAATCTTATAAAAAACCAGCAGATCGCGATGAAAGCCCTAATAAAACTTACAGAAAACCAGCAGATCGCGGTGAAAGCCCTGATAAGACTTACAGAAAACCAACAGACCGCGGTGAAAGCCCTGATAAGACTTACAGGAAACCAGCAGACCGTGGTGAAAGCCCTGATAAGACTTACAGGAAACCAGCAGACCGCGGTGAAAGCCCTGATAAGTCTTACAGAAAACCGTCAGATCGCGGTGAGAGCCCTGATAAGACTTACAGAAAACCAACAGACCGCGGTGAAAGCCCTGATAAGACTTACAGGAAACCAGCAGACCGCGGTGAAAGCCCTGATAAGACTTACAGAAAACCAACAGACCGCGGTGAAAGCCCTGAAAAAACTTACAGAAAACCCGGAGATCGCAGTGTAAGCCCTGACAACACTTACAGAAAACCAGCAGATCGCGGTGAGAGCCCTGATAAGACTTACATTAAACCAACAGAACGCGGAGAAAACCCTGATAAGACTTACAAAAAATCAGCAGACCGCGATGAAAGCCCTGATAAGACTTACAAAAAAACAGCAGACCGCAGCGAAAGCCCTAGTAAGTCTCAAAGGACGCCATTAAGTCGAGATGGGAGTCCAAATAAAATTATTAGACATTCTCCGTCTCGAACCTATTCTGATACACAATCGACTACAGATGTTAAGATAAATAAATCTACCAGTTCTGAACTGCATCCAAACGAAAGCCGCCAGCCTAGATTAAGTACAAGCACAGAAAAACCATGTGATATTAAAGTCACTCCAGATAAAAAACTTGAAAAAAACTTCGACAGACCAAGATCTCCCACTAAAAACATTGAAAAACTAACATCTCCCCAAAGATGGAACTCTAGCCCACTAGATGGAAGACCATCAGACGTGAACAAATTGCCCTCTGTATCACCCATGAAAGACAGCCCTGATCAAGCAAAGCTGACAGATGAACCTCAAACATTCTCAGGAACAAAGGAAAAATATCCTGAACCTTCATCCCCAACGAGGAGTTCAACTGAGCCTTTACAAAGGTATCCTAATAATCTTTCATCAAATGAAATCCATCAAGAGCCGAAGGAAAAAACACCTGATTATATGAGACCAACTGCTAGTAGCAAACCAAAAGCAAACGATGATACCAGAGTACCTGATAGAACATCACCTATAAAAAAAATACCATCGAACAGTCCTGAACGTAGACCTTCTAAACCTTCAATTAATAAAGCCTCAGATGAACACTATAAATTTATTGATGAGGAAACGAAAATGTATACACGTAATAAAAATGAATTAATTGACATCATTCAAAAAGAAACAACTAATGTTATTTCGACTGATGATATTTATAGGACAACTGAGCCACGTCAGGTGGTACGCGAGCCATTACCTAGTTCTGATAACTATCCGAAAAAAAGAGCGTCTTCCCCACAAAACCAAATCCTAGAAAGTCCAGTACAACGAAATTATGAGTCCCCTATTACTGACAAAGATCAAACTACACAGAGCTCTTACCAACAAAAAACTCCATCTCCATCTAGAAACAAATCACCCATGAAAAGTCCAGCGAAGGATGATCAACCTGTATTAACAGACATTAGAAACGTTATGCCGAATAAGCAACTTCCTGATTCCCGTGACCAGGAAAAATCACCAACTAAAAGTTTCCCTGAAAAGCGTGGTTCTATAATTAGACGAGTTGATGATGATGATGATAACATTTCAAAAACTATACAAACTCCTGAACGCAAGCTTTCTCCAGAAAAAATTGTGAGGGTACCATCACCACCTAAACATGGACCCTATGATGTTAAACGTAATACTACTTCACCGACGAAATCTTTGACAAAGGATAATAAATACAAGCAGAACACCGAATTCATAAGTTCAGAGAAAACGACAGAAGAAATCAATACAACTATGAAGAAAGAACGACCAAGGCAGCTGCTTACTCCGTCAACCAGTCCAACTAGAAAACCTAAAGACCTTGAACACGCTCCTTCATCTGGACAAAGCTCACCCACTACATCAGCAAGTGGTTTTGTTTACTATAGCTCACCTATAGTTGATAAAACTATCGTTACAGATTTAGACGAACCAGATTTAAATACAAAATACAAAAAAGATGCAACAAACGAACTACCAAGGAATAATAATATTACAGATTCACCATCCTCAAAATTACCCTGCAGATCTCCATCTCCAGAAAAACGTCCTATTAAAGAGACCCTCCCAAGAAAAAGTTCTTTGAAAAAATCTTCAATTACACAAATATCACCAACGGAAAAACCACCGACAAGTTTCGTTATCTCACCAAATGTAGAAACGAAAGAATTCACCGAACATAAGGTTCAAATAATTGACCATCCTGATAAAGAGAAGAATAAACCAGCAAAAGTAAAGCCTCCCTTTGAGCGACGTGAAACATATGAAGAAAGATGTCGAAAAATCTTAGGTATGATTGATATTGACAAAACTGAAACCGAAACAATTACAAAGAAAAGTACAGCAACAAATAAAACTTTAGAAGCTAATGCCAGTTCACCAAGCGTGTCACCTTGCAGAAGTCCTTCACCGGGAGAAGAATTATTGCACCCAGATAAATTGAAGAAAACTTCTGAAATCATGAAGACAAAGGAATTTATATCTCAAGGAATGGAAAACATCAATAACAAGACTATAAGTTTAAGTAACATTACTGATACTTCCAACAAAATTAAAACGCCATCTAGAGACGCATCGCCTACTAAGCTTCAGGATATCATTTCACCTAATGATGATAAAGATACAACTAAACCTGATATGAAATCAGATGATTCAAAAATAACACCGGCTGCTGATCAATTTTCTAAGCAAAATGAATATATGCGTAAAGAGTCTCCAGATAAACAGACTGGGACCCCGAAAAGTCAGTCACAGAAATGCCAAGACAGCCCAGTTCAGCAAAAACAAGACACTACTAATAAACCTGCTGTTATTTCTCTTAAGTCTAACAGGTCACCTAGTCCTACAAAACAAAGTATAAAGCCTGACGTTACCGTCACAAAATCTAAAATTGATTCAGAAATACAATATACATCTGAAAGCCTTACAGACCATAAAGCCTTCCATAGTGATGTTGTTGAAATTATTGAAGACGAAACAGATTTTGTACCAAATGAACCAACTCCGGCAAAACAAACACGCAAGATTCCTGTTGGGAAAACAAGTCCTATAAAAAAAACGGATATAAAGACTGACACAACTAGTTCGAAGAAGAGTTTAGAATACAATACTGAATTTATCGCTTCAGAAAAAGAAAGTGAAATATTGGATAGAGTACAAACATCACTAAGGAAACTATCACCAGATCGCTTAGAAAAATCTCCGGTCAGAAGAGAACCATTAAACTCAACTTCTCTGCCAACCGATGATTCGAAAATCATAAAAAGCCAAACTACAATAACAAAGGAAAGTACTTTTGAAAATGATGATATCACCCAGATTAACAAACAAACTCAAGACAAAGTAAAAGAACAAAAAGTGGGAAGTAGGCCACCGTCAAGAAACGTTTCACCCACAAAAAAGGTTACCAGCGTGTCTTCCGCTCCAACACGAAGTATTTCTCCTAAGAAACCTCAATCACCAACTGAGAGGCCGCAATCGCCCCAAGTACCCAAATCAAATGGCATAAAACCAAGAGAACAGGTACCTTCTCACGTACGAAAGCCATCACCTACTGGGTCATCAGCCATAAAAGTAGATAAAATTTCTACAGATATTAAAAAATCCAATACTACAACAAAACAATCTAGTTTCACTAAAACATCAACAAATAAAATTTCTACTAACAAAATATATCAAGGAATGACTAACAAAGTGGAACACGAGCCTAAAAAGACAGTTGCACCAAAAGTGCCTAAAGACAATGTTAGAAAAGATGTAGAGATAAAAGTCACGCGAACAGCTAGTGATAACGCATTAAAATCTAAAAAGATGTCACCACAAAGAATGAAGTCCAAACCTGAAATACAGGTTAACGACAAAGCTTCTAAACAACCAACTTCTACTGTTAGAAATCAAAACAGTTCTCCAAAAAATACACAAACAAAACTACCCACAAGCAAACCTAAATCGGCAATCGCTTTGAATACGTCCACTGATGAAGACGACGTTATTATTGATGTTCAGCAAGCCAAATCTTCCCGTGAAAATTCCCCAGATCGTCGATCGATATGTCCAACACCGGTTGGATTCCTGGATGATGTCGGTACTCCCAGATTCCCCGATGAAGTAAATGAACCCGATGATGAATTCTTTAGCCGAGCTCATCAAACTATTCACGAAACAGAGTCCATTGTAGATGACATCGTAGAAATATGTGAGGATGATGAACTGTTTGTCAAAAAAACGACGGATGATTTTAAAGAGACAGATGAAAGTCATTTAAGTGTTAATGACAAAGTATCTAAATTCAATACAAAGATAAATAACGTAAGCAAGGCTAAAGATAGTACGTCTAAATTCAAAGAAACTGAAAAAAAGGTACATTCTGATTATATTGATGAAAATTTAAAATCGGACCAATGCTTACTTTCAGTCTCTGAAAAAGTTAACAAATTCGCTAAAGGACCAGTTGGTTCAAAAGATAGGAGTCCATCTCGTAATATTGAGGAAGAATATGATAGACATACCACCTATCAGGATGATTACACGAAATTAAGCGTAAATGACAAAGCTCATCTTTTTATTGAAACGGCTGAAAATGTTAAAACTTCCAAAGTGAAAGCTCAAAAGATCGAGCGCCCCGACTTGAGTAATGTAGACGACGATTTAAAAAGTGATGATTGTTTACTTAGTGTTTCAGATAAAGTTAATAAGTTTGTAAAAACTGCTGAGCAATTTTTGAATGAAACCCTTGAAAGTGAAGAGAAAGAAAGGAAAATAAGAGAACAACATGAAAAGATAATGAGAAAAATTGTTGAAAATCAAGATAATAATGTAAAGAGTGAAAGCTTTGATAATGATGATGATACGCCAGATACAAAGACCAACACCAATTTAAGACAGAGTTCCTTCGCAAAAGAGACTGCATCTTCTCATGCAAAAATTAGGGACGTGCCGTCCACGAATGATAAGCTAACTGAAAAAGCTCAGACTGTTAAAATAACTGCGTTACGTAGTAGTGAAGCAGTAAAGAAGGCCAAAGCATTGTTTGAAAATATTGCATCCACTACAACAACTAAAACTAAAGACGCACCTCAAAATAAAGTCCCTAAAACACCAGATACTTTGACAAAGAAAAATTCAAAACCAACTTTAGAGAATACTCAGCAACCACGTTTCGATAATAATGTTCCAAAATCTGAAGATGTAAAACGTACTACATCGGTACCTGAAAAGCGTCCAATAGATGAAACTACTTTTGAAACTCACGAACCACGTATTGGTCATAGACCTGAAAGCAGTGCGCCTTATTTGAGACCAGTGTCACCTCATAGAGCAAGATCGCCCTCCTATAAAACAAAGGAAATCAGTTCTACTACTGTAACGACTATTACAAACGATCTACCAAACCAAGAGCGACCTGGTCACGAGAAATCTGATAAACCTCAAGACAAGGTACCAGGCTATCAACGACCAACAAAAACTAGCCAACTGAAGGAAGACACAAAAATAACAGAGGAAATTGACGTTAGTAGCAGACGTGGAAGCGGAAAGTTTGGTGTAGAACTTCGCAGAACAAGTATAGAGAGAAGCAGTACAAGTACTGAGCGCCGCCGCAGCAGCGTCGAGCATCATCAACCCTGCATTGAAGATATCTTTGACCTAGAGCTTTTAGAACAAATGGTTAGTATAAATTCATAACTGAAAAATATCCATTCTCAACCACTTTTTATCTTCTACTACTTGGCACAAGTCTTCTATCCTCAATTAATAGGGGGTTTGGCCACAACCCAAAACGCTGGCCAAGTGAGATTTGGCAGGTTTCACATATATATATATACAATATTAAAATATTGGTTTCCTCAGGTATTTTCCATCACCGTTATGCAAGTCATATTTAGTTTCCACAAACCCACCCGTGCCCGTGTATTTATGTTATTGTTACTTAGCCATGTTTACTACTAAATCGATATTGAGTATCGACGTGACGAATTTTTATAAGATTGAAAAAAGACTAATAACATTAAGCCCTAGAAATCTATGATTCCACAACGCATAAAAAACCGATTAATTTATCAATTTGCAGCTCTTTGCCTACGAATTCCGTATGAATTTTCGAAGAATGGTTTGACTATGTAATAATGTTCATATTTATTCAAATGTTTACGTATTTTTGCGTCTTATTTTCCAGTTGGAAAAGGTTGTGGGATACGAACAGAGGCGACGCATCAGAGCACAAATACGTGTAGCAAGGAAGCAAGTGGAAAGCGAACACCTTACTACAAGCAGTGTCACAAGAAATAAACAAACTGTAACCAAAACAACTAAAACCAGATCACCTGAACGACACAGCCAACACAAGTCCCCTGAACGATCCGTCAAGTCTGTTAGTCAGAAGCCACACTCTCCTGAAAGACAGTCCAAGCACATAACACCACAAACAGTTACTGTAGATCATGTCGGAAAGCAATCTCCACAAATACGTATGACGACCGAGCATTCTCGTGAAAAAGACACTGAAAAACCCATGTTAAATGGGCACGCTAAAGAACCTTCGGAGACCTTCCCTGACAAAGATACTAGAGCACGTAGTCCTACAAAACTAGCTTCAAAGATGCCTACTAAATCTAAGAGCCCACTCCGCCAAACTAGTCCTGAGAAAAAAACAAGACCAGTTTCACCTTCAAAAGCTGCTACTCCAAAACCTAAATCTAATCGATTCAGCGAATATGCTTCTGCTTACATGAAAAAAGTTGGGCTTAATGAGACTGACAATAACATAACTACAGATGTGAAAATAAAAAAGACGGCTGTTATAGATCAGCAGAAATCTAAAAAAATCGAAACTCATCACGTTGAAACTAAATTTTCTAAAATAACATCCAAGAATATCACGGAACGCACATCTTCCAAGGACACTATTGAAACGGTTCATGTGAAAGGTAAAAGATCGCCTTCACCGCAAGGGATTGTATCTGAAAGTCCAGTCCTTTCAAGAAAGATTGATAATAAAAGACAGAGTCCTGATCGGAAACCGCATGTTTCTGGTACAAAGACTTACAGTTCAGACCGCAAGGCTCACAGTCCTGACCGCAAAGCTCATAGTACTGATCGCAAACCTCATAGTCCTGAACGCAAACCTCATAGTACTGAACGCAAACCTCATAGTATTGATCGCAAACCTCATAGTCCTGAACGAAAACCTCATAGTCCTGAACGAAAGCTTCATAGTACTGAACGCAAACCTCATAGTCCTGAACGAAAACCTCATGGTCCTGAACACAAACCTCACAGTCCTGAACGTAAAGCACATAGTCCTGACCGTAACATTCAAAGCCCCAATTTTAGAACCCAAAGTCCTGCTGGTCCACGCAACGTTGATCGCCAAACACAAAGAAGTCCAGATCGACTGCATAACGAACTAAACCTTCAGTCTGACACCACAAAGAGTAAAAAGGAAACCATAATAAAAACTGTATACGAAATCGAGAAAAAGATCCCTCCAAAACAGAAGCAAGAGGAAAAACCATCATGGGTAACGAACAGGAATTTGAAGAAGATAACATCTGAAACTCGCACGTTCAGCTCCAAGAAAGTAGAGCCTGAGAAACCTAAATACCGTTCTACAAGCCCTTCTAAAGTGATCTCGAAACCTCTTGATGTTATTACATCTAGCTACGGGCCAGGACCTTTGGATGCGGACGGCAAGCCTTTGTTTGGTATCAAGGCTTTGAGGAATGGGGCGTCCAATTACCAAGGTGTGTATCATGTATCTTTACTTATTTTAAGTCATATTACATAGTATATTTTTTCAGTTTGTAATCGAATTCAAATCAAACCAATTTAGAGATTGGAAGCAACGCGATGACATTTCGCCTCAGTTTTACTCATTTACTTATCTAGATTATCATGTTATAACTAACATACTCATACGTGAATCACGCAGAGTTATTCTCCAAATATTTGTGCAACTGAACACTAGTTTAGTCATTCTAATTAATGTCAGCGTTAAACTAAATTGGTCGTAATTCCTAGCGAGTTCTTAAAATAAAAATTCCGTATCAATATAAAAGAAATTTAGGTAATTCAATGTTACAATAGAAAAAATCGTACTGTACAAGAATCCAGTGCGCTGCGATTACGAAGCAATTATTGTTGTTGTGTGCACTCCGATAACAATAGTTTTTATATAAACGATTGGCTAACTTTGTTACTAATCTACAGTGAAAGGCACGGTGATTCGCCAAGAGTTCCATTCGCGGAACGGAAGCGAGCCAGAGGGCACCGTCTCCGTGACGGCTTACTCCACGGAGCCTCAGGACCTGGAGAAGCTCCTCCAGAACCAGAACATCCAGGAGAAACCCTCGAGGATCCTCCACGGCTTGGCGGCGATCACTACCACTAAGAAGTTCGGCGGTGACACTGGTACCACTTTAAGCGCTGTTAATAACGTGAGTTCCTGATTATTTTAAATAGCAATTATTATTAAATTAGGAAGCATTTATTGGTTTGGATTAAGGAACTTGTAGCAGGACAGATTAATTTGTTTTGCATTAAAATAAATCGTAGATTTCGCATTGTGAAGTCAACATCTCCTGAGGATGTCCCGGTTCGGGACGAAACGTGCGTCGAAGAAAGTGTTGGAAAATTGTGTGTGGTGTTTCATGTGGGCAGTGTTCCTGCATATTGTACCATACAGAATCTTTTCAAGTAGCGGATTACAGCAAAACAAATTAATCTGTCCTGCTAATTATGGATTTCCGCAAAATAACGCCTGCTTCCATTCAATAAGGAACTTGTATTGAATGACAGACCAGATAGGCCATAGGTATTTTATTTTTTAAATATCCTCAGTAATAACGGCGAATTTATAAATCGTGTACAACGTACATACAGAGTTCGTATAACTAATAGAAAACCACAATGAGTGCTACAGTTAAATATCCCAGCTCATATTAATTAGAAGACAAGTAATTAGTATTCCAACAGTGTTTAGAGAATGGTACCAAGTTACCAATAAAGACAGTCGCTTTTCTACGCTGAATCATTTAAGTAGTGTCTCACTTCAAGAAAATAAGGATATGTATGTATTTTCAAGCGTACCTTTTACATTATTTTGTACAGAAAGAAGAACGCGCTGCACTAGATCAGTTCACGCACAGCGACCGTCGAGTCATCGAGAGCAGAATCACTAGCGGTACCAACAGCATCGACAGAAGAGAACAGAAGTACACGCAGAAGGCGAAAATAGACAGCACAGAAACAGAAGATAGATTCGCAAAAGATAAAACAGAACGTATCGTAGATGTAACTGACCAAATAGATGATCGTTTACATACAAACAATTTCGAAAGACGTACTTTGAAAGAGAAGAAAACTGACACGAAAGATAAAGGAAGGAGAGTAGAGGAGAAAATAGAAACAAGAGAGATGGAGACTGTGGGAAGGAGAGCGAATGACAAATCGGAGCGGACAGAAAGAAGGGTGGATGAACGTAAAACTGTTAGGCAGAGCTCAGTGAAATCTTTGACTGAGAAATACATAAAGAGTGCAAGTAAGTATTAAATTAATTCTCTATCTAATGTAGAAGTGCCGTAAAATCAAAATCATAAATATGTTTATTTCACATAGGCCTAACGTACAGGCTCTTGTAAAAATTCAATAGTTAAGTATCCATTATATAAGCGATAACTACTAGTCGACTTAAAAATGAGTATACGAGGGTTCAAATGCGCCCTGAATAGAAGACTTATTTGTCGGCTAATTTTTTATCCACATCTTTCTAAATTTTATTCAGATACTAAACTTAAATATTGCGGTATAGTTGTGTTTCTCCAGTTTTATTATAAATAGTGATTATAAATTAGTAATTGCAAATCCTCCAACCGTCCAAATTATTAACGGTTCCAAAACAGAGAAGGAAGTTGGGGCAATTTTATTCTAAACTTTTTTGTTAAATAATACAACAATGTGAAATAGCGACCAGTATAACTTGTGTCCATTACTCGTAACCGCTATTTTTTGCGAGATGGTTTCGCATTATTATCAGTTATTCAACAAGTTTCACACCAGAAACATTTACAAGTTGCAAAGCTTCTTGCAAACTACTTCAGATGATTCTTAACCGAATTAGATTATTCTTTTTATTGTAGGTATGTGGTTTGATTAGTTGTCTTCTTAAGTTTAAAGTTTGACTTTTTTAATTTTAGTACCTAAGTATATTATCTTCTTCTAAAGGTGAAACATCTAAATCAGAGCGCACAACGTACCCAAAGGCCGGCCTGATACTACGTACCTCTACCATGAAGGATAGTGTCTCCAGCGACTCAGCAGGTGGGTTAAGACTCTATTTGAGGATCCAAGTTTTCACTCCTAAACCAAGCTTTAAGTTGTTATGTGTGATAGAGACAATTTAATATCACTTGTTTTACCATATCAAGCCATTTAAGGACTGATTAGCCATAGCAAGGGCCTTTTCAGGATGAGAAGTTCGTGAAAACCCAGACTGATGGCCAAGTGTAAATCGTCTAGCTGTACGCACTTTAAAGCACTTTATGGAGATCTACCTGCGGGGCTAGACAAAGTCACAGTCGTTTGGCGTTAACGCTAGTCGACAAAAATGTATGGACAAAACAAATGACTGTAGAAAAACCACGATAATAATAGTACTAAACACGCTGTTTTTGATAATTGACTACGACAACTTGAACGCTCGCTGGCGTTCTCGCAGACCTTGTAGATAACTTTAGCGTACTTTGCTTGACAATTGACAGCCGACAGTATCAAAAACAGCGTGCTAGTTCATTATTATCGTGGTTTTTCTACAGTCATTAGTTTTGTCCATACATTTTTGTCGACTAGCGTTAACGCCAAACGACTGTGACTTTGTTTAGCCCCGCTGACCCTCACGACCTTTTTTTCATCGCTAATGCGATGACTTTACTAATACTAAATCATATTTCCTTCGTCCCAGGTCTCGCCCGTACGGATAGCGAGCACAGCCTGGGCTCCGAAGAGGAAGTGGTCACCACCACGACGGAGCAGGTGAATGATGGGGTGCGGACTACCACTACCACCACGACCCGGTCGGGGCACGGCCGCCAGGAGCGCTCCTTCCTCGACAGCTCCACCAAGGTCACCGGCGTCCAGGACATCCTCACCCGCATGAAGAACGCTGACATCGGTGAGCCGATACATTCCTGGTGACCTTACTTGGTCATCTACAAGTAGAACGCCATTGACATTCCCATGTAGTTTTACAGGAACCGATGATGTTCCGATAGTTGTTTTGTTTATACCATGCCTTAGAAAATTTGGTTCTTTAGTGAAGACACCAATTTTCCGTAGTTTCGTTAAGCATTAATTAGGTTCATTTATGGGTACAGATATAATATTACAGAAGTTTAAGATAATACCATAACACTAAAAGTTTCAAGCAAGAACTCTCAAGGGAAACGCAGTAAAAATGAAGCAGGAAAAAGGAAAAGATTCTTATGTACTATTTATTACATTTCTGTGACAGTAATCGAAGAAGGAGACAGCAGTGCGGACACGGAGGCGCGTGCGCTGCTGAACAAGTTCCTGGGAGCCACCGTGCTGATGGCGGGCATGCAGAACTACGTCACCGAGAAACCCACGGGGAAGGTTGTCATCAAACAGGTAAGTCGCAACTGATACCCTTCAGACTTGGAATAAGTCGAAAAAAGTTCATAGTTACATCGCTTGGGATCTCCGAACATATTCGTCGCTTAAAATCATTAACGCCAAGGAAGCATTTATAACTTGTGAGGATGTCTTTCAATTTCAATTTCAATTTATTTATTTGCTGATATAGGTACATAATGATGGTACATAATACAATATAAGTTCTCGCTATATCATACCATATTATAGGCATGCAAATTTATAAACAAAAAACAAATAAAATTATCAGTTTCCAAAATATGATTAGCTAGGTCAATATTGAAGGAAATAAATAGCCAGTATTCTTGCCACCATTCCACGCGGGCAAGACTTGTATAGTAATTAGAATAAGCTAGTGATAAGTTTTATTGTATATATAATAAAAGGTAGCTCATAAAATAAATAAGAAAAAAAAAAGGAAATAAAAAAAATCATTAGTATTAAAGATTGTCTCAAAGATTACAATAAAATGTCGAACATAATAAAAATTGGTAAAGTAATGTCTTGGCTTTTCAACATCCATTTGATTCTCCGAGTCCCGTCCACTTCTTATTTACCACTTTAATTTCGCTACTCTTAGAAAATTATCGGTTTTTACAGATATCCGATAGAATTGCATAGAGCTTTCAGATCTCGTATAAAAGTAAAACCTGGTGAAAGACAAGAAAGAGAATGATATAGAAATCAATAAAATAATTGAAGTACCGCCGTCTTTAAATCCTAATGAAAAATTATAACTAGGGCCACCAAATTCGCTACATTCGCGATATTTGATAGAATTTTAACAGACTTAACTAACACCCGGAAGTACCTACGCTCGTCTTAAATCTGTCTGTCGTCTTAAATCCCCTCGTCTTAAAGCATCGCAATAACGAAAGTCAATGTCCAGACTAAAATGACACGAGGAACATACGAGTACATGCTACATGTTGCTGCAGCCGCCTCTTGGCCGCTTTCCCATTCCGCAATAAATCTGTAAAATAAACTAACATGAGCGCACGAGTCTTCCGCAAAATTTTACATCAAAACACATGTGCGAATTTTTAATGTCATCGTAGATGAATCTTTTATTAACGGCGAACAAGCCGTATTTAAGCGATTTTGAATGAAGTTTTATGCAAAAACTTTAAAGACAATTACTTTCAAATTTACACGTCATGTATTTTGGGTCTTTAATCTAAAATCGTTAAGAAGCAGAAACACGATTGGATAAAATTTTCTCGATAGAAAGTTCTCCCAAAAGTTGCTCCAAAATCTCAGTTTTTCGATTTTTTATCGGACACTACATTGGACGTAATTGTAATTTTTGTTTTAAAGTGTCGGTAATCATAATATCCAAAAACGCTAAGAAACAGATTTTTGATAACCAGCTTAGTTTTTGAGTAATTAGGTAAAAGGTCGTTTTTCTGTTATATTCTTCCGCGACGCTGCATGTCGCGCCTACCAAATCTCCGTGAGCGTGAGAAAGACAAAAATAAATTCAATAAATCCCCTTAATCAGGTCCTGTAATTTAAGGCTTTCCTAAAAATTATTGAAACAAGGTTCATTAAACCATAACCTTTTTGAGAGATTAGCATTACCCATTTCAATTAGATTTGACAGTGATCAGTCGCTGAGAGCTTTTGCTCAAAAGTAGAATAAAGTTGATAAAGATAAAGATGATGGACTCAACCGAGGGAAACGCTTATGTATTCTTAACTATATTGATGATAATGTACAAGAATTGATATGAATAAACTTTTCTCATTAGACCTTCACCAAGTACATGATTACCTACATCTTGTCCACCTCTCAATAGAGTCGGTCGCACTACTTATTTGCTGTACTCGTAAGTAGTTGAATGTATGGGAGGAGTGTTTGGGAGAAAATGTCAGAAATATCATCCACTGGCCGGTGGCCAACTGTTATAAGTGCACATGACTCTACGGGACTCCTCAATTTGCGCTCGCGCTTCGGGAGAGTTGCACTGTTTACTTTATCTACTTATGTCTACTCTACTTGTATCCGCTATTTTTGAACTTTTAAAGTTCTCTCACTTCAATCTATCGTGTTATGTGGGTCAATTCGATTATCCTCATTATCTTCGTTGTGTCAAACCTTTACTTCAGCGACATATCCAACATTATAATAACCCTTTCCATGTGAACCTGAGCGTTAAGCTCATGGATGAGGTATTTAGGTTTAGGCGCGTCGGTCATGCGCCTTGTGGAGCGTGGAGTGATGATGATCGTTGGTCATCATTAAGTTAGGCGCGTGTTGATGGCGCAACATTGATTGACCGCTCGATCGACGCGCGGGCAGTAAACAAAAGCTTCCGATCGATGCGCGCGCGCACCCGCCTTGCCGTTTTAAGACACGCGAGAAAATCGCCGGCAAAAATAACACCGCAACTACTTTTCACAGACCGACACGGTATAAAACGTAAAACAACAAACGGGATTACACGCGAAATTAAACCTTATACATCCAAAAGGAGATATAAATGTGGTGGAAAGTCGCTTGGAAAGTTTACCACTCTATATTTGGCGCGTGACGTATTTAAACTGCCCGCCCGTAGTTCTCTTTCAGACCCCGTTCGGAACGGTTGTCCGTCCATGTAAATTATTTATTTACGCACATAACCATTTTATGGGACGTTAAATTAATTAAATTTAATGTTAAATAATTAATTATAGTGACGCTACTGTTGATTCGGTAAACTACCACAAAATATAGAAAATCTTCAAGAAATTTAGTAGACAGTGGAGCTTATTTCAGGATTTGAGCTTTTCATCGCTGTTAGGTAAGCTTTGATCGGTTACTTTATAATTAATCTTCGCTATAAATATACTGAGTTTAGAAGAATGCACTGACCTATATCGGGCTAACTTTTTTTTTTTTTTACTTATACATTATTTAGTAATTGTTTGTATTTTTTTTTTTTTTTTTTATAATTGATAGGCTTGCGCTTGACTACAATCAAGTCTGATGAACAGAAATGATGAGGTCTAGGATGGAGCGCGCTTGCCTAGAAAAAGCCTATTCACTCTTTTTTTGAAGGCACCCAGATTGTATTTGGCTGGGAACACGGAAGCTGGAAGGGTGTTCCACACCTTAGCGGTTCGTATCAGAAACGTAGAAGAAAATGGATCTAAAGGAATTGTAGATCTAAAGGAATTAAACGACTACTTATAAAGAGCATTCGCGAATTCTTTTGTTACTTGATTGCGTAGATTAGGAATCTACTTTACTGTTTTTTAATTAAATACTTACTTACTTACAAACTTAATTTATCATTTTATTTTTCCAAACATATTATATATCATTTCTGTCTTTGTTCATGTAGTTACTTATGTAAGTACCTACATTGAACATCTACGTATATTTTCGAATTTTATTTTATTTATATTTTATAATATTTATTTACCACTTGTAAATAAATATTGACGTAACTGTCCTGTACTGAGAAGAACCCTCAACAAATTTCTAAAACAAATGAGTGATTGTAAATAAATGATTAATCATATACCACGTGGCTAATATGGGTGACAATTGCCAATTATTCGAATGATTAATTAGTGATTGACGTGTCAGGTTGTCACATTATAACACCGATTACTTATTTAATTAATATGGAAGTTTGTCAAAAGAGGAACTCCAATTCTATAGGATATGACTAACGTTATACAATTATTTCATACTCTATATTATTTCTACGTAAATTGTCTATGCTCTTATTACTGTGTCCTGATTTCTTACCTACTTAAGTCACGGATAAAAGATAAATTAAAAATAATTCATTCTTACCTCTTTTTAAAAAACGAGGTAACTTATTACTAATTAGTAATTATTTTTATAAATACATAATCTACTAATTAAGCTTTCTCAGTCGTACATTATTTAATAGAAAATGTGTTCATCGTGGTGTTAATATTTATTTTATATCTAACACAAAGCATTAAGTATTTACTTTTCACCATTATCACACAGAACGAGACAATAATTGCGAAATGCTGGGCGTCTTTCAGAGCGGAACGTTTTTTTTAGATTATCATTGGCTCACATTCTTTTCAGTTCGTCGACTAAGTATTTCTCGCATTTTAGTTTTTGCTGTGGGCTTGTGGTAATAGTGTTGTGTCGATGGTTGTTGTGGCAAATGTGACTCGATGATCGACAGCATCAAGCGTGACGACCATCATCGTGTCACATCACTATTTAGTTCATGTTCACCGTTATGAAAACTTGAGTAGGTATATACGCGTCCGAACGATTTATGTAAACCTTTTTCGTACAAGCAAACAGTAGCGCCATCTGCCAAAATTTTATAGGTGGTTTCTGAGCGAACTACATCGTGATTCGTGGCCTTTCTGCTGGTGACAAAACATTCTTGACACAGGCGAACGTCACGAAAAAATGTCGCAATTTTTTTGCGCCGTTCGCCCTGTCCAGGGTATATTATGTCTATTTTCATTTTACAGATATTTTCCATAATATCCATCTGATCTGCTTCGACTATTACCAGAATCTTACAAACAAAAGCCTACGTCATACTCATCATCATATTTTTGTCTTATTGATTTAAACTTGAGCAAGTCGAGGTTAAATCTGAAGGAAGCGCTAGAACGCGGCAGTTATTTCAGCCGCTCGTAAACTGATATAAATGCGAAAGCAATCATCGCGGGATCGGATGTTTTTGCGGCGACTGCGCAGCTCAACACGCAAACACGTACACACAAACAAACAGCAACGACATCTGTAGCAAGAATCATTTACATCGGTGATCGATTTGACGCATCAATGAATCCATCGTAAAAATGTGGGAGTGATCTATCCACTGCTCATGGTGATGATGAAAATATTACCCAGCCAATGCAGTGTTAGCAAATTATACATATTTCAATCCACGAAGACGCGCCCTACTCTGTCAAAATCGCTGATTGAAATATTTATGTTTCAGACGTCTATAATATAATCTGAAACATTTCAAATCGGGGTTCATAACAAGACGCGTCAAAACAACGCTATACAAGACCCTTGTAAGGCCTGTTCTTACATACGACAGTGAGTACTGGACTATTAGTAAAAAGGACGAGGAGGCCCTTCTCGTTTTTGAAAGAAGGATCCTAAGATCAATGAGTGCAGTGCAAGTTGATGGGATGCGGCGCATTCGGTACAATCACGAGTTATATAATATCTTTGGTGAGCCTAACGTAGTCCAGCATGTAAAGATCGCGAGATTGCAGTGGGCTGGACACGTGCAACGTATGGGCGAATGCAGACCACCTAAAAAGCTCATGGTGTAACACCTAGATGGACGCAGAAGTGTGGGTCGGCCAAAGCTTCGATGGCTCGATGGTGTTGAGCAGGACGCAAAACGAATCGATATACGGAATTGGAAAACGAGCGCTAGCGATAGGGATAGTTGGCGAAATCTTCTTGAACATGCTCGGGACCACAAAGGGCTGTAGCGTCATTGATGATGATAATAATATAATCTGAGACCAGAAATTCCAACACCAGGCATGAATTTTACACTTTTCGTAGTAATGCGTTTGTGGAAACTAATAACAATATGACTTGTCCATCGGTGATGGTATAATGTCAGAGGAAACCTGCTTCCCAGAGAGTTGTCTGCATCGTCCTGCAAGGTGTATGAAGCCTACAAACACGCACTTATGAGAGGGACACGGCCGTCCTGTAGACCGAGAATCGACATATCGGCGCGCTACATCGATTTCACTTCTCTCGATTGATTGCTCCTTGCCATCCGCGAAATCGCACTTGTGACGTAAAAACGATATTCTTAAACTTTTTATCAATAAACCAGCTCTCATTAAAAATACAAACAGTCGATTACTATACTTATTTGGAAGTCATTTAAAAGTTAAAGAGAAAGCACATATTTGCCCACTTCAAGATTCATTCCATTAAGTAGGTACATTAAAAGATTGAAGCTATTATTTAGTTACATAATATGCGTGTACGCAGGTGCACTATGAGACTCATGCGGTAAGGCGTATACATTCGTCATGATCATTATTGTCTCAATCAATCATTTATCGGCTTTGTACTAACCACTGGTAGTCCATTGAAAAGTTACATTTGGGGTTGCGTTTTTTAGAGGACGCAATTTTATTTTTTTGATGTGTAGGGGGGGTCAGTGTAAAGCTAAAACCAAGTTTGTGGGGTCGCCACCCTTGTCCCACGGCCGCCATCTTGAAAATAGGGGTTGAAATGGTTTTAACGATATATCTCTTAAACTATTTGTTTGATAAAAAAAATTGTTAACATTTTTTGTTGCAAATTAAATTCTCTACAACTTTGGTCTTGTAATTTTTTGTCGTAGAACTATAAATAAAAAAGTTATAAGTGAAAATGTTCAGAAATTTTAGTAAAAAAATTATATTTTCTGATATTACTTTTTTTAAATCATTTTACAAAAAAATGATATCAGACCATTTTTGTAGATCGTTTTTTGAGGAACAACTTTTTTTCACAACATTTTTTCACTAAGTCAATAGCTAAGGTTTTACAGCGCTCCGAAGTGAGTACTATTTTTCAGTACTCTTAACTATACCTACATTATACGTGTGTACTTATAATGTGTCATCAGTTTTATTGACGCAATTTTATTTTTTTGATGTGTAGGGGGGTCAGTGTAGAGCTAAAACCGAGTTTGTGGGGTCGCCACCCTTGTCCCACGGCCGCCATCTTGAAAATAGGGGTTGAAATGGTTGTAACGATATATCTCTTAAACTATTTGTTTGATAAAAAAAAAAAATTGAAAACATTTTTTGTTGCAAATTAAATTCTCTACAACTTTGGTCTTGTAATTTTTTGTCGTAGAACTTACTAATACGCCACAATATGGCGGAAACCGTCTCCATGGAAAAGTGCGTGAAGACTATTTATAAGTGTACCTAGTGATCTGTGGCGGGGACCGCGGTCTATAAGCAATACTGCGATCGGCTTGCTAGTTGCTACTGATGTTGTTGGTGTCAAAACTAACATTTTTGGCACCAGTAACCTGGCGACACTTTCTTTTCGTGTAGGTACCTACTGTCTAATGTACCTAAGGGCACTGTATCCCGAAGTGAATCTCATGAAAATAGCTTATCTATTAGTAAAGATGTGAAGACTTTTCTTCAGATACTTTTCAAAACATTACGATATTCGTACTTTCCGGGAGTACCACAGTCTTTGTAAGTGCTTTACCGAGTGGTGCCAAACTTCTGTAATTTGTAAAATCATTTGACTGTCATCTCTACACGTGCTGTGGTGACGTCAAATGGTGTTTATATTCTCCATGACTTGCTCGTTTATTATAGTTTACGCTTTGGTTATTACCATTTCTTCCTTGCAATGTATATTATAGACAGTACTACTACGTATTACTATAAAATATAGGTGCATATATATAGCAATAGTTATTTTTCCCCTAAGAGTGTTAAAACATATCCCAATCATCCCAATTGCCACTAAATTGTACGTTTTATACAACTTAGCAAATAATTTTACTTTAATTACTACAGGAGAAATAGATATTTTAATTACATTTAGTATTCCGAATAGAATGACCCCTCAATTGTAATTTTCGGAGACTGTTGAAAAAAATTGGCCTAAAAAGCTCTTGTGAAGTACACTAAAGTGGTCTGTACCCTCGTTATTCTTTTCGATCGGGACTGATTTTCGATAAGCGTAAGTCTATTATTATTTAGAAAATATGTATGTATGTATTTATTTTTATGTACTATGCATTACTATGGATAACTAATCATAAATACCCGCCACGGGGCGTTCACTTCCGTCTAATTATACCCCGATACCGCTAAATATATCGCTGAGCATGTAGGTCACCTGCCCGGTGGATTATCAGCGATTCTAAATTATGAGTTCAATATCTGCAGCGCACAGCTCTTGAGATTTAACGGAATAGAAACAAATTGGTCCCAGTATATTCTAACTGGCAGGGTCAATCGGAAACTTCCAGAATGATTTATTATAGGTAAGCGGCGATGATCATCGACGGTTATAGCTACGATCATCGTGCAAGCATCTCCATAATCGGTAGTGATCAGCTGCTTCATATTTTTCCATATTTCCAAGTGGTTTTGATAAAGTTCTATGAATTTAAATGTTTTACCACCCAGTTGCCGGTGTATCGTAGATATCTCTACATTGTCATCATCTCCAAATCATTTCCATCATCGTCAGAACAGCAAGGTTTGCTCGTAACTTTTATGAATGGTACAGAGTGAATTAATTGTTATCATTTTTCAAGAACTTCCACAAACTTCCGCTTCAATCCAATATTTAAATGTATTAGCTCAAAAAATTTTTTGACATCCAGACATTTAGGTGAAGTTCGAACTAGACAAAATCTTTTTCTTTGAAATTATTTTGCTACATCTGGCCAAATTCACAATTTGTTGAGAGAGTGACGCAATTAGGAAATTGTTGCAAATCATCACTGCCTTTGTCTCGTGAGAAATATTTGCGCCAGAAATACTCGTAAAACTACTGGGGGATCCAAAATTTTGTTTCCTTGTAGACATTTCTCTTGGCCCGTGAAACTACATAGGGCTGATGGATTAGCGGCGTATAAGTTGAACTCTGAGCAGAGCACATTTTCATGTTTCAACTTAGATGCGCCACGAGAGGAAGTGACAGGAGAGGAGTGAGGAGTGAGGAGACGCGAGACGCTTACCGATGTCATGTGTGATACTGATACCTGACAGACGGCCGCCATTTTGGGTCAACTTAATTGCAGCGTACCATACAATTAGTTGCAAGAGTGAGTGAGACTGTTGTTGGCTCGCCTAGACACGTTTGCAACCGCTTTTCCCTGCTGAAAAACCCTGTAAACCTTTTACAGTTCACACACAGTTTAACTGATTCTAAAGAAAGACTACCCGGTATACCTTGTTATTTTGTTAAAACGTCATTATCAAATTGATTATTCAACTTCAGTACCCTAACATGGCCCAAGCAGCTCAGATTCTACTGCTTTATCTTGAGGAAGTATAGCTCTTTTTTATCCAAATTCCAGAATCTTTGCGTTTTTTGTCCTAAAACATTGAAACATCAATACCCCCTAGTCGTGAGAAGTTTGGTGATGTGCCAGCCGCCGCGTGCGCCGAGCTAACGACCCCAGCCTCCCTTCCGCGCGTCTCCACATCTCCCGATTTGGACATGTGGTGATGCGCTCTCTACGCCAAAAGGGCCAAGGTTGAGCCTCCCCCCAACGCAGCTCCGTCCCGACTCGCGCGCTGTAAACAAAGACTAAATAAAATATACCTATTGAGTATTCATTAATTGTTTTTTTGCGTAGATAACTGCATCTTTCTACGCTGTACATTTTATTGCGATGCGTTCGATAAAACAGCGCATGTTAACGATTACTTTACATATCGCCCAGAGTTGAACTTTTTGAATAAATTGAATAGTCTGGGAAATTTAGTTTATTTTTATTTTTATTCGAACCATCGGTCGTTATGCCACGACAAATCTTGATGGGAATAAGCCCTATCTACTTTCTAGTTTTTATCAAACTCTTCCTATAGGCACTTTAACCTCATTCATGCCTTAAAGTGAAACAGTCAACATTACCTCAAAGTCATATAAGTATTTTATGCTAATAACTGTTTCTCGCACAAAGGGTCAGTGTTACGTAGAAAACGTCCAAACAAAGTTGTGTTAGAAAGTAGGTCCCTACAAAGTTACGTTTTAATAACTCTGGGAAAACAAAACACCATTATTGTTGCCTCACTCCTAGTTCTAGAGTTTCCTTCGCCGTAGTACGAAATTGCAAAGGCATGCAGGTATGCAGCATGCGCACGTCTAAGAGATATAATTTCGTCTACTTTTGTCGATCTCCTTTCTCTGTTTTTCTAAATGGAAAGAGAAAATATATCGACAAAATTATCTCTACGCGCACATCCTAACCAAGCTGAAACGTCATTGATGGGTGCGAATCAGCTGTGGTCCGAATCGAACCCGGGACCCCCTGTGCGTGCCAGCGCCGCGTGCGTGCGCGCAGCTATACCGCTATCAGTTCCACCGCCTGCGCAGTGCGAACGCGCATATTTTGTGATTGTCATTCCGGGAAACACAAGAAAAACTCAACAGATCATACAGATACTATTGTCTATTCAGTCTCCTATCTGTGGATACGGTAGTGTCCCCGCCAATATATTAATATTCTAGGTATGCCTACGAATTTTCTAATCTATACGGAATAATATTGTGTTGCTGCCTGTATTTATTAATTACTTTAAATTTTAATGCTTATTAAAATTTTCGGACTCGACGGGATTTGAACCCGTGTCTCCTAGCTTTTAGCGGCTGCGTGCTCTACGGTCTGCCATTATGCCACTAACAGAGCCCGAAAATCCCTGTAGGTAGGTATACGTGTAAATAATAGTTATTTGTTATGCAAGGCCGCAAAATGGATTTTTGGGCCGAGTGTCAAATTTGAATGCTGAGCGGCGAAGGATTCTAGGGTTGAACCCTGAGCGCAGCGAGGGGTTCAAAGAATAGAATCCTGAGCATAGCGAGGCATTCAAAGGACACGAGACCCAAAAAAATTTGCGGCCGTACATAACACAAAATTTTTCATCTCACCACAGCGAGGAAAATTACTAGAAGAACACTGATCGGCAATGCGAGTGTGTTAGATGTTGTCTGTAGTAATACTCCGCAATAACTTCACTCACATAATTAAATCCACCTTAAATCATCACTCATCTAATATTACAAAAACAGTAATAATTAAAAATTATTATTATCATTTAGCACGATTAAAAAAAAAATTAAGAAACTTTTTTTTTATTTTTTTTTATGCGTTCAGAAATATCAATTTCTAAGAACCAAAGATAATAAAAGATTAAAAAAAATAACAATAATTAGATAAACGTTAAGTAAATATCATGGATTTAATAAGGTTTCCTTTATAATTAATCAAACTAAATAGGAGTAATTATTTTTATTGATATTCTAAGAAAATGTAAAAACAAAAAGTAATGTACACCTATACAAACTCAAAGGTCGAACTTCGTTACTGACCGTATGCATTAATTAAAAAAAAAGAAGTCTTCACTTTAATTGTGGCACCACACATGGCTATTTGTATTTGCCTATTTTTTATATTTGTCAAATAACTTCCATGTGTGGAGAGTATATTTGCCAAAATTATTGCCATATTTGCCTGTTTGGCAAATACAGCCAATAACATATTTGGCTCCATGAGGTCGAAAATTTTGGCAAATACGCGATCATCCAATCACAAATACAAATAGCCATGTGTGGTGCCACCATTAGACATTATTATAGACGCAATATGAGATTACGTCATGTTCGAATTTAGAAATGCTTTGCGGCCCTAGGGCGGGAAAGGATTTTCATACTACTTTCTCGCCCTAGGGCGGGAAAGGATTTTCATACTACTTTCTCGCCCTAGGGAATATAATAGCATTTCCCGCCCGCATTTTGGGCATTAAAAATCTCCTTTCCGAGCGGGTGAGATGAAAAGGAATTTTTCGGTATATATTTATTATTTACTTAGACGTACCTATCATATTCAGTCCTTAGTGAAAGATTTGAAATAAAGGCGATCGAATGTAATTCAAATAGCAAACATGAATTGTGCCGTTACGTTTGTATCCATGAGAGGGAACTCCTTAAGGATTAATCTCCTCCAAGCATCTCCTTACGGCTCCTTATGATTTGCATATTGCAGTTGTGAAGACGGAGTTGTAAAGAATTCTTACCGGACTTTTGATTTCAGGACCGCAAAATGCTACCGATGATCTTATCATTAGAAAACTTCAATGTTGTTTTGGTTATTTCAAGTTTTCGTTATTACCTTTCTATAAAACTTTTAACATTTAAACAATGTTTAATTAATTTTCGAGAAAAGCTCATGATCTTGAGTAATAATATTTGAGTATTTTGCTACTGGCCTTCAAAACTCCTCGTCCTACAGTCCTTCTACTAATATTATCATTTCCTTATTTTGTGGAGTTCATTGTTCATTGCAATTTTCTTTAGAACAATAATTCTCTTAATCGTGATTCGTGAATGCGTCGTACCCCGCGCAACACACCTGGCGAGGCGCCAAGTGTGTTCGTACCGGCCCGTATCTACCTTTGTCCACCTGTCACCTAACTCACCGCTATTTGATCTACCTGTCACCTAAATCACATGCTCTTCCTATTACTAAACGTTGGTTAATTACCATTCGGATTAATAAAAACATTTGCTGTAGTCACATGTTCCTTTTCTTCTTCTTTTAGAATAAAATCAAATCAAAATATCTTTATTTCACATAGGCCTAACGTACAGGCTCTTGTAAAACTCTTGTAAATATGATATTTGTCGCATATGTATTGTGATAACTACAAGTCGACTTAAAACTAAGTTTACGAGGGTTCCAACACGCCCTGCACTGAGAAGGTTCCGTACCTCCTTATTCTCTTTCTTCTTAAGCTTATCCTCTTTTTAACTGACTTCATTATTAAGTTTAGAGCTAAATATACCTTTAACATAAAGCGTGGTTGTTTGTACGTTTTTGTTATTTTTCTGATTTTTCCGAAAGTATTCATCTACTTGTGACCATAATTTTATATTATCTAACGATTTAGGTACATTTATTGGGGAACAGTAAAAGTTTTATTATAAAATCGTTTCAGTACAATTTTCAATATTTTTGTTTATTACTTGTTATTATTGATAATCAAGTGATCTATGGAAATCTTGAGGTTCTGTGCCTTTATAAACATTAGAAAATGATAAGCCATAAGCTTATTGTGTGGTTATAAGCTTACAAACTGAGACAAACCAAATTAAACTTGAGTTTGGCGGGTAGACCCGTTTAATAAGCCTTAACTAGGTACCTACGAGTAACTCATTAGCTATGATAATATAAAATGAGACCTACATTGTAAAAACGCATAAACTATAATAAAAAAGGTTAAAGTTTAGACCCCTTGACGTTGCCTGATCTGCCTGACCTAGGGGCTAGGGTCATCAAAATTTAGAATTTGCCTACTTTGACGTACATAATAATATTCTATCGTCAATAACTCATACGTAATCCGGTGAAATGTGTTGACAGTTGACACTCGCGCGAGTAAATATTGTCTCAAACGTAGGTACTAGCATAAGTGTCCCGTTTATCACTTTCTAACCAGATAAACGTGTAATTTACAAGAGTTTTATTTATTTACTAGCGGTCTACCGCGACTTTACCCGTGTAACTTACTGTTAATTCTTTAAAGTTTTGCAAAATCGTGTAGGTTCAATTTCATCTTCCAAAATATAAAATGACCTTTACACCTCAAGTTTCAACTGACTTACAATACCTTAACAAATGAAATAATCGCGGACAAACATACATACGGGTCGAATACAGAATCTCCTTTTTTTTGAAGTCGGTTAAAAACCACGTCGACCTTTTCTTTAGTGCTTCGACTTTTGCTCGTTTCATAGGATCTGAAAGAGTGGTGCCGACTACCAAGTTTCTTGCTAACTCTTCTCGATATGAACTTGCCTTCCAAACTTGGCGGAACATTTTTTGACTTTTAATGTGCTTTAGATAAGTGTAGTAGGTATTTGAAAAATAAAAGATTTTCATACAATTTTTGAAACTTGTGATTAAATTAGTTAAAGTACTTACCACTTAAAAATTTAATTTGTTTCAAACACCTGGGCTTCTTTTACTTTTTATAATTACGCCGATGCCCTCATTAGTTCCTCGTAAATGAAGAAAAAAATTAGAAAAAGTGTCTGTTTATTGCTTCCTGTTAAGTTACAAAAACAGTCACCTAAATAACCTGCATCTGGACGTCACGTCCGAACCCCGTGTATTTTGTTACAACTCCTCGCTCGTTTCGCTCGGACACGGGATTCTCCTCAGGAGATGTATATTCGCTCGGACAGGTCGTTGTGTTCATTAATGCGATGCACTATGATGTGTCTAATGTGGGAGCGCGCCGCTATTTCGGTGTCTGGTCTGGGCGCGCTGGTGCCAACAATGCGCCCCACTGATCTTATGCTGGACCCACTCGCCGGTTCACGCGGACCTACTTGTTCTTTATTTCCGCTTCTTTTTTATTATAGTTCGTTCGCTTTAAGAAACTAGTGATTGATCGTTGTCTTCTGGCCTAGCCACGCCCCCCGATCAATTTTTTTTTTTACTAAGATAGGCTTGCGCTTGACGACAATCATGCCTGATGGAAAGCAATGATGAGGTCTAGGATGGAGCGCGCTTGCCTAGAAAATGCCTATTCACTCTTCTCTTGAAGGCACCTAGATTGTACTTGGCTGGAAACACGGAGGCTGGAAGGGCGTTCCACACATTAAAATAATTTAATGTGAGATTGTTATTATGTTTCAAAATATAAATTGTTTCAATTTTTACTCCACTGGCTATACATCGTTAACGTGCATTTTGCACTGATAAACACAAGGTTCCGTTCGTGCTGCAGTCGCAGAAGCTGGTGCCTTCGTTGATGGAAGTTGGTGGAAGTCTGGGTGCCTTCAAGAGAATAGTGAATAGGCATTTTCTAGGCAAGTGCGCTCAAACCTAGACCTCATCACTTGTAGGGAGTCTCGAAGGCGCCCCGGGAACACGCCAAGAGCAAGTACCGAACGGGCGCCCTCCCGCGTTTCGGCCCTCATAACCGCAAGGTTGATTGGGCCATGGGTGGTGGAGGGTTTTCCCTAGACCTCATCATTACTTTCCATCAGGCGTGATCACTTGTAGGGAGTCAAGAAGGTACCTACCCCGGGAACACGCCAAGAGCAAGTATACCGAACGGGCGCCCTCCCGCGTTTCGGCCCTCATAACCGCAAAGTTGATTGGGCCATGGGTGGTGGAGGCTTTTCCCTAGACCTCATCATTGCTTTCCATCAGGCATGATTGTCGTCAAGGCAAGCCTATTTTCAATAAAAAAAAAACGCTTTGCCGGGAAGTTTCTCCTCCGACTTCCTTCCGTCCGACTTCGACGACTGCGTCCAGTTCTTCAGACAATTTTAAGCCGAATTGCAATAATTTTGTTTTCGCAGTTAGCCCACAGGTTCGCCCTTGTGTTTAGATTTTTACAAATCTCGCCAACCTTGGACTTCTCTGGGCTAAAAAATAGCCTCAAGCAAATCTGTATCGAATTTCAGCTAAATTCTAATCAGCTCAATATTTAATCAGTATTTGTGGCGTGGAGGAAGTAACAAACATTCACACAGATTTTTACCGTTATAGGTACCTTTCAACTTGAGAAACAGAGTTGTATCGAAATCGGTTCTATAATTTTCTAAATAGACTGCTTAGCGTCTGTCGAAGTTTACTGTTTAATCGGTTTAACTCAACTTTAATTTTTTCATTGTGCAAATTAGTTAATAGCTCTCAAAGCAAGATGATGTCACTGCCTCAATTAATAATTAAGAGTTAAGACTAATAAACTACCTACTCGCTTATTAACTCGCTTAATTTGGCGCGTATAGTAGTTTATTGACCGGAGACAAAAAACGACCATTTTCGACAACCTTTTCGACTAGACTGTACCTACTGTACTGTTTTTATTTAGCTTGCCGATACAAATCATAAATTGAACCCTAATATAATTTTCAGTAAAGTCCATAACTCGAAAAATAATTAAAAAAACTCTTTTCCAAAAAGCCGATTTCTCCCTTTTGAAGTCCCGGTCAACGGTCGTTTCTTCAGTTTCTTTTAATAGAAACTCTTTCGTCAAACTGGCTGATAAAAAAGTTAAAACTTCATGTCGGCATGCGGCATGCGGCGCGGCATGTCCATAATGCGAGAAGCATTCGCGAGGATGTAATGTATCGCGGTCGATTTGTTTTTGTCGTTGTTCCGGAGAAATGCTTCTTTGTTTGTCTCATTCGGACCGTTTGTCCACTGCAGCCGTCACGGACGTCACCGACAACGAGAAGATAGCACTGTAGTAGCGGTCATATAAATGTATAAATATAAATACTTCTTTAATCATTGACTATAGTCCCAGTTTAGGTAGTTAATCTTAATTACTGTTCTACAGTCGTTTATGGGCCGTATGTCCACTTCGCGACTGTCACTATACTTATCTCCGTTGAATATAGTGCTAATCTCAGCTAGAAATAATCTCGTTTCGTTGTGCAGTGACGTCTGATTGATGATTAGATGTAGTCTAAAGAAAAAAGTTTATCAATATAAACTTTTATATACTATACTCGAGTCGAATTTCTAAATCCATTGTAAATAAGTCACGAAAAAGAAATGGTGTATTGGAAATAGAGCTGTCAGTCTGAAGGGCGGGCGGCGCCCTCGCTCGGACAAGGTCTGTGTGCGAGATTCGTTTTCGTTTATTTTACTCACAAAATCTCTGTCTGTGGCTCTATCTATATCTTTACGGTGTTCAGATATAGATAGATAATTAATTAGATCTAATAAGTTATCTTTCCGCAAACCAATAATGACAAAGATTAACTGTGTGTTTGAAGAACACTGTAACCAGATAAATTATAGGGATAAATTATCTAATAGTAAATTGCGAGACTCGAAAGTGATTTATCAGTTCAAGTATGACATCGCAATGCAAATCCTGGGGCGCATTGTATCATACACGAAAAAACGAATCATTTAACATCAGGTAGCGTTATTGTTTACTATAAAAAAGGCTATTTAGAAATGAGGATAGCCGTAGAAAACCCGTAGAGTGATCGAATTCATTCAGCATCCGCGGAACTAAAATGTATAATTAATATAAATAGCTCGTTTAACTGACCTGAGTCCCAAAGTACTCTCAGATGAATCTTGTTGGCAAAACGGAACACTAAATAAAAATATCTAAATTCTAAAAGTATGCATGTTTCACTTCAACACCCGAGCATTTTCAGAGAATGTTAACTCCAGAAAACACCGTCACGTTTTTCAACAGGCTAATTACACTTGATTTAACGAATTTTGACAACAATTATGATATATGAAGAGCCTTAAATTTTCTTAATGGATTACCTAATTAATTAATTTTTATGCTCGCTAATTACGGGGCTCAATGATGTAACTGACTTCAATACATCTCTGAAAGGAAAAGGTTATGTAGCTTCAACTGATAAATTCGACAAAAAATAAGTAGGTACCTACATGATTTTAAATTTCGTTGCTTCATGATAATTTATGACTCACCAAAATATTATAATATTTACGAAATACAATGAAATTGAGTATCGTTTAATTTATAGCATTAGTACATTGGATGAATGGGTGTTACGTTACAGAGAAAAAAAAAACTATGTTGAAAAGAAAATATGAAATGCATCAGATATTACCGATGTTTGATTCTTTTAGATTCCAAACAAACAAACTTTATTTATCAACACGAAATTCACAACTCCAGTGAGCTTTCATTATGATGATACAACATAAACATTATTACGCGAGAGAATTATCAAAACGCTGATGTAACGCCGAAAATTGCTTTTCCCGCAATCCAGGCCAAGATTAATAATTGAAAATGTGTTTCACGAACACTAGAGCACTCTTTAACATTATTTTAAAAGCCGGCGTGGGTGTCAGTCGTTAGAACGAGCCGTAAAGACGTTCGAAGCTAGTTGCCTAGACCTTGGCGTGAATTATGCACTCCTAGTACTATAAAAATATTGTTGTATCTAGTTGTAATCTAAACTTCCTGTTCCGTAGTTTTATAGTTAAACTAGCTTAGCGGCAGATCCGTCCGCGTGATATTCCGTTTTTCAGCAATACTTTAATTTTGAATTGTCATCCGATTTATATAATACATCTATGCTCAATCGGTAACCGGGAATTTGATCAAATTTTACTTGCAAGATTTGATTACAGTTACAGACAAACAATCATTGGGACAGGACTGGTGAAACTAAATAAAAGCTTGTAATAAAAAAACGTGACTCTCCGGGAGTGCCGACAGTTAAGTGAAAACTTTAACAGGGTTTACGGTGTCGCGAGTTCATTGGTTTTTTCCGTGTTAAAAAAGCCCTACGCAGTGCCAACGCGCCTAAAGTAGTTTGCTTTTCAAATAACATACAACTTTTGACGTGATAACGTTTAATAAATTGATGAACACCAGCAACGCACATGAAAAATAACTTTCCGCGTAACGTTCCACAGCCTGTGCGTGCAAGCGAGAGCGCGCAACAAGCGATAGAGAAGCCAATTATGTCGTTATCACGTAAATCTATCGTCCGTAAACCGACTTTACAGACAACCAATTTTTTTTACATATAGTTTGAATGGTGGTTCTGTTTTCCAGGAGACGGTGTCCAGCAGCGGAGGCAAGGTGAGCAGCAGTAGTCGCGTCGAGCAGTTCGACGTCGAGCAGTGCTGGGACGAGCGCGTCTTGAGGACACTAGTGAGTTGTACTGTAGAGCGAGGTTTAGATTAGCAAGGAAACTTGCAGAAATTCACTTCTGTAAGCTATTCCTCCTTTATTTTGTTTTTGAAGAGCCTTTGTGAACAGAAAAAACCCGGCTGAGTTTGTTATGGGTTTCTTCTCAGTGCAGGGCGCGTTCGAACCCTCCTAAACTTGTAGTTGCGTGCGACAAATATCAAGAGCCTGTACGTTAGGCATATTATGTGAAATAAAGATATTTTGACTTTGTTTAGTAGATTGCGTGACTGTTTGCATTGCTCTCAGAAGTCAACTTCTGCAAGTTTTCTTACTAATCTAAACCTCGTTTTAAGGTTGTCTAAGTTGAGATGACGCGCCTCGCTTCGATTGATATAGTTGATTGATGTGTAAATACAAATATTAATAACGACAATTTACTGCGTAGGAGCGTCGACTGTTCCTCGAATTAGGAGCATAATCCTAATTTTTAGGATTTTGTTTTATCCTTTGACACCTATCTTCATAACTAAATACGCATTTTATTTTGGAGGTTCTACATAGACTCACTTTCATTACACTGCCGCCGACTGACGAGTCATGTAGTGAAACGGTCAGCCAGTCATGATGACTCGCAGTCACGTTGGCGTGCTGTCAGTTGCCGCTCGGAGACAACTCAATTATTCTAACTCGGAGACTGCGTGTAACACTTTCTGCCTGGAGGCAATTTAGACAATCGTCATTATGAATGGTTTAGGTATAGTTTTGTAACAAAAAGAACGAGTTAAGTAGCCCGCGAAATTTAAATATTTAATGCTAAAAAAACAATAAAATTAATATTTTAGGCTCCCCATACAACATCCTAGATTTTTTGAATACGGGGAATAATGACGGGCCGGCAGAGATAAAGATAATTTTATTACTGTCGAGAATAAAAAGTCGTGATAGTAGGTACCCACGGAACCCCCAACACGCGAGCTGGAGTCGCACTTGACTTGAATTATTTTAATCTTTAACTTATCATTAAAATTCTAGTGTTTCTAAGTTCAAATTCAACACTCTGCCAAAAAAACTTGTTGACACCATAAACCTACTTTAAATACAATGTATTAAAAATACAGGTTAACCCCCATTTTAGAACAAGAGCAAACTACTAAAAAGTGCGAGATAAATGACTCATAACTAGAAAGTACTGTTTAGTAGCAGGCAGCAGCGCAGTTAAAATTATGGTGCCGTGAACAGTTGAGCACTATAATAGTTCCTAGGCCTCTTTCATTGAGAAGCGGGGTAGGTACACTGCGGTGTTTACCGCGTATTTCGCCGCCCATCACTCGCAATTTCACTGATGAAACTTGCTAAACACACATTGGCAGTTGGCACCCAAAGAAACACTCCTCAGAAAGTAGAAACCATATGTCGATGAGAAACTACGGGTAAGGAAGTATTTTTGAAGATTGATCCCCATTTCTTTGGCGATATCCCGCTACGGCAGAAGTTTGAAAAACCTATCTAGGTACCAAGTAGGTGCCATGAAGCCTAGTTTTGCTGCGGGTTGCATGATGCATCTATCAGTATACTTACTCGTAACATAAATTCCGCGTCTCGTGGCGCTTTGCGCTCGTAACAGCAGAGTACAACATTATCATTATTCATTACAAATACTACACGTAAACATAGTTGTTCAGTGTGCATTCACACAGAGCATGGCATCCGTCATTACACTGTACAGGCTGTTAGTTCCGGCTTCTCGTCACAGACCAGTGCCTCCGCGTGGGGCCTTTGTGACCACTGTATGAAGGGACACATCACCGGATATTCGCTTTGTGGTACATCTTTGACCTCCCTGGCGCTCCCACGCTCGGATTCGGGTAGGAGGTCGCGGGCACGATTCCCGTCACCGGCTATATTAGATTTTTCTAAGGGCTGGTCTGGTCAGTGTTTTCAGCTGTGGCTATAGTTACCACCCTACCAGAAAAGACGCATCGCCATTCGCCAAGCATTTTTATCGCAATGCTGTAAACTGCAAAGTTCTATCGCAATGCTGTAATCTGCAAAGAAACCGTTTAGGGACTTCTAATTCCGTCAAATTTAGTACGCTAACAACTGCGGCTGCATCGTCACTTGCCACTAGGTGAGATGGCAGCAAAGTACCTAATAACTTGTAGTGTATAAAATACAACCCGGGGCCTAAGGCTCCTGGAAGCTCCCGTTCACACACATGTCGTTTCAGCCCATAAATTTCCACTTAAAAAAAAATCTTTATTCTCACGTAGGCCCAATTAATAGGCTCTTATCTACTGCTGGATAAGGCCTCCTGAAATGGTAGTCAAACATTACGATTTCGTGCCGCCTGAAGCCAGCAACTCCCTGTGACCCTATTGCTCTGGCAGGGGGTCTGCCTTGCCTTCACGCCAGCACCTTGAGTCCGCAAGATCATGCAGCACGCATTAATTATACGATCTACCATTTTCCAGTTGGACGAGTGCAGCGACTACGAGCAGCGGCGTCGGCTGCGCGCGCGCCTGCGCACCCTCATGGCGGAACAAGAGGGTAAAACCACTGTTCTGTATATCACAGTAGTCCACTACCGCCCCTCTAGTCATGTTACATATCGATTATTTCTACCAGCGTTAGAGTTTCAAGAACTAGGGAATGATATTCATTATCGATAAGTCACGTAAAACGTGAAACGTGAAACGTGGTCAGCAGATAGATTGCCCTCAGCTCCTATCTAAGCTAAAAATCGCATGCCCATCAAAACTTTCAATTCGCCCCAACCGTAAATTTAATTTTTTCATTCCACCATTTTTACGAAAAAATTACACCGCAACTGCTATGTTTCCCGCGCTACAAAAATTTATAATAAAGAATTCCATGATCTGGACTTGATGTGTAGCTCTGTGGTGAAAAAAAAAAAAAAAACATGTTTTAAAATGTACCTACGTTAACAATAAGAATTGTAATATTATCAAAGTCTCAATAAGAATTGTTATATCACTGTTTTAAGCGTACCTACATTGTTACTATTATTCATATTAAGTATGACTACTACTCATAAACTTATTTGTTGATATGTAGACACTTTTTCGGCAATGTTTTGTCTATTACCTGTATTTCATTTGTATTATACTTATAAGTTCACTGGCCAAATTCTAAACTCGGTGTTCTTTTTGTTTTTGACTGATCCCCGCTTGACCCGAGCCGCGAGCATCGCAATCGTACTCGGTACAATGTACGAAACATAATATGTCGTGGGTTCGCCGCGTCCATTCACTAAGCCCCCTGTCATTGTTCCCTAGCATGCGCGAGCGCAGTGACGGAGGCGCTGGCGGCGGCCGGCGAGGGCGAGGCGGAGGAGCAGTCGGCCGAGCGCGGTGAGTCCCTCCTCCTCCCCCTGCTGCAGGGCCTCCTCCAAGGAGGCGGGCGACGGCTGCTGGCCGGCCTCGGCGCCGCCTCGCACGACGTCGTGGCCGACGTGCGGCGCTCGCTGCAGCGGCTGCGGCTAGCCCTGGCTCCCCCCAACGACCATCCGCAGGCTCTCGCCCTGCTGGCCCTCGCGGACCGGCTGGAGGACGCCCTCGACGCCGCGGACCGCCTCGACGGCTGCAAGCGCAAACCGAAGCGACGCAGCCGCACCTCCCGACACACCGTCGGCGTCACGCGCGAGGAACTCGAGGAAGCGAGGCGCATGGTCGATCGAGGCCAGCTGCTGCCCGAAGCTCCCAAGCCCATCACCCCGGCCACCTCCTCGGCGGAATCCAACCCGCAGAGTTCCGCGACCTCCACCCCGGAGCGTAAGCGGAGTATCGGCGATCAGGTCAGTTACCATGCGGCGATCGAGTCCCGGCACAAATCGGCTCCCCAGCCGCACAACGTCACCTACGATACTCCGAAAATTCACAGAGACGCCTGCGTTGTAGAAAGACGAGCACCCGCACCTCGCAAACCAGAGTTTTTCAGGCATTCGATAGCGGACGCAGCGCTGGACCACCCCAAAAGTGCTGCAGAACGTTGGCATAAGGAAACAAAAAACAGTATCGCAGCCATCGCTAATAAATTTGACTCTAAAGCGCAGAAGGAACCTCCGCCGACCGTGCGGCGAGCGCCCGTCGGCAGACCCGCGGCGGTGCAACAGAAACCCGAGGAGGAGCCGAAGCGCTCCTTCTACAGGCCTCCACCGCCGGGTTACAACTTCGCAGCGCCGCAGTCCACGGCCGACGACATGACGAAACCCCCCAGTCGATTCAACAACAACAAGCGCAGTCGCATGAAACGGGCGAACACCATAGACATCGGTCGATCGCTCGGCGGATACAACATCGACGACGACCTCGACGACGAGAACGGCGCCCCTCGCGCTCCGCAGCTACCCCCGTTCCAACCCCAAACTGAAAACGATAGGAAATTCTTAGCGTTCATGCAAAAGAACGAGGACACCATCAGAAACACCGCAGCGAAACCGGCCAACTGGAGCAGCAGGTTCGGTAACATCAAAAACAATTTTGAGAATCGCGATCGGCAAGAAAACGGCAGATCTTTGAGCGCTTCGTCGGCGAAGCGTTTCTGGCAAAACGCTAATGAGAACACCCACGCGGCCGCCCCGCGTCCTCGGAAATTTTTAGCTGACATCACTCCCGAAATAGTGAAGCCTCCGTGGGTAGCGCAGCGAAGGGAGCCGGTGCGCACCCACGCGCCGGCGCCCCCCCAGCCGCCGCCCGCGCACCCACCCCTCGCGCAGGCTCCGATCAAACCGATAGTCAAACCGTTCGCCGCGAAGCCAATACCGGTAAATCAATTTTCTCACGCACCTATGTCCGCATTCAAGCCACCCAAGAAGATCACGTCCCCCACGACGGCGGCTCCCAACGTGTGGAGTCCGCCGTCCTCCAGCATTCCGGTGTCTCCGTCGGCCGACCACCCGCAGTACCCGCCGCCCGCGCACGCACTCGGTCCCCCCGCGCACGCGCCCCCCGAGCTCGATAGGAGCGTCGCATTCAATAAGTACGACTACAATAGGGTAGAACCTCCGCCCGCCGCGCCGCCCAAGCCGCACGGATACCAGCAGCCCACGCCGCCGACTCACGTCCGTCCGCAGACTAACTATCCCATACAAGCCATCCCGAGCCAGAACGACCTCGCAGCACCGGAACTCGTGAAAAAACTCGGGGAAACCAAGAGTCTATCTAGCCCGGAACGGTTTCCGCCGAAAGTGGACGCTCAGCAGCTCCAGATCGAATTCTACGAGAGGCAAATCAGGGAAAAGTCCCGCTCTAACTCCGCCAACGACGGCCGGGAGATCCCCGCCCACAAGCCGCCCCCTCCCCCCACCTACACGATAGTGGACTACACGCCGCAGAACGTGTCCACCTTCGTCCCGCTGCAGCAGACTCCCGACATCGAGAAGGCGAAGGCGCACAAAGTGGACTACCTGCCCGACGTGGTCATGAACGAGAACAACCCCTACGACCGCGCGCCCCCGCCGAAGCGCGGCGCCCCCGCGAGCCCCGCCGGGCCCAAGCCTCACGAGCTGCAGAACGGCGACGCGTTCGCCCCCCACCGCGACCACGGCGCCGCGACGGAGCACGGCTGCGTGGTGACGCGCGTGATGCGCGGCCCGGTGCGCGGCGCCGCCACCATCACGACGGGCGTGCGCACGCGCGGTGCCGTCGACGGGCTGCGCGGCGCGCTCGACAAGCTCGCGGGCGCCAAGCGCGACGCCATCTCGCAAGCGGAGACGAAGAGGGGGGACGCGCGCACGCAGGTACGGCTGCCGGCCCCGCCCCCCGCCCGCACCGCGCCGTCGCCCCCGCACGCCTCCCCGCCCTACCCGCGCAGCCCCGCGCTCGCCGCGTCCCGCGAGTCCGTGCTCTCCGGCGAGTCGCTGAGCCGCGGCTCGAGCCCCGGCGCGGCTCTGGCTCGCTCCGGCTCGTGGCACCGGATGGGCGAGTGGGGCCCGCACGCCGCCTCGCCCCGGAGAGTGGTGGCACGCACCAAGTCGATGCACCTGCTGGCGGTGCCGAAGCTCTTCGAGGGAGGGATCGCCCCGGACGAGCTGCCCGACAAGAAGCGGACGGTGGAGGCGTACTTCTCCGGGCAGGCGCCGCGCGGCAGCCCACTGGCGCCCGCGTCGCCCGTGTCGCCGGTGCGGCGGGTGCGCGCGCAGCAGTTCGCGCTGGGGCGCAGCCGCACGATGCCGTCGGTGTCGCAGCTGCAGTTCCTGGACGAGAGCAACGCGGACGACGCGTTCGAGGACCTGGTGTCGGCGCTCGCGTAGCGCGCACATTCCACTAGTTATACTAGGAGCGACGAGCGAGACGCGCGTGAGTCGAGTGTGTGTGGGCTGCCTGCCGTGCCGCTTGTGTCGCGTTCACGCATGCCCCCACCATACCCCGCGGCGATGTACATACTACCCGTAACATGCGTCTCATCTCATGTGTCCCGTAACAGTGTTATTTTCACTAATAGCTTCCGAGTATACTGTGTTACTGTCTTGCTGTTGTTTGCAAGTATTCCGGTAGGTACGCTCTCGTCCCGTGACCCGTGAGTGACGTCTCCTTCTCGTTTGCAGAGGAAGAGGAAGTGACGACTGTAACATCCAGCGTGAGGAGGAACTCTACCGAGAAAACCGTTAGCAGTAGCACCACAGTCAAAAATTCAAAAGGTACAGAATTCCATTCGTTATTCATTTAATCTTCCTTTTAGTCGAGTTCTTCTATCTATTCTACTCTATGAAAATTAAGAATTACTAATAAAAGAAAAACAATTATTTTAAATTAAATAATTACATATAGCACATGCCATTTTAATAACATCAAACGGCTAAAGCTTCGATCATTTGACCACCGACCAACGTAAAGCAAATTGGTTCTCTTGCTACTCGTATATATTTGGTTATTTATTTTTATTGGTATCACCTCATCATTTTCTGTGAGTCCGGACGTTTTCCGTAGCGGATGGTCACAGTCTTAGCTTTAATCAATTACGATTTCATAATTCATATTATCACAACAGTCGACAGTATCTCTTGATTTTGTGCTCTGAACAGTGATCGAGAGCATGACCCGGCCGGCGCCGAAACCAGTGTCG
Organism: Coenonympha arcania; assembly: GCA_036785405.1. Classification (NCBI taxonomy): domain Eukaryota; kingdom Metazoa; phylum Arthropoda; class Insecta; order Lepidoptera; family Nymphalidae; genus Coenonympha; species Coenonympha arcania. Next base: position 16,844,789 of record CM072067.1, on the reverse strand, counting down.
CCCTTCGCCAAATTCCGTCAGCTCGAAAAACAAAACTCTACCAACTCTCCCAAGTGAGTAAACCATGTCGTTGTAACTATGTCGCATCAACACCACCATACACATTTTCTCTCGAAAAATGCTCCAAATTCAAACATTAAGTTAGACATTCAGGCAATTTGGATTATATAATATAATTGAATGAAATTTCTTTCGAGATCTTTGTATAATTAATGAACATATGAAAGTTCTCCTGAATAGGGTGAAACGTTTTAAATTATGACCACTATAGGTATACATTATATATTTTAACTCTCCATATTATTGTCTTTAAATACAAATAACATCATCCCTAGTATTAGTACTCAAATACAATATTATACAAATAATATAAATGATATTTGCTTAATAGTTTATAATATATTTATAATTTAATTCAGCGTATTTATTTTGACAGTTACTCTTACTGTGGATACGAATAAGAATTAGGTAAACATAATATTCACTTAGTAAATAATAGCTAAATAGTAAATGATATCCATGTAACATGTATACTGTATATTAGTCATAGTAGCCGCTTCTTTATAAAGTCTAGAAGCATCATAGCATCGCTTTCCTAAGCACTTACGGAGCTTATAAACAGTGCCAATAAACTTGTACCCATAACCTTCATTTATAACTGTTAGTATGAAAAAAGATACACTGCAAAATTTGACTTTGAAAAACTAAATACTTTTTAAAGAGTACCTACACAGAAAAATGCAGTTCTAATTTTGTAATTGTTAAAAATAAATTTCTTAAAATGTATAAAATTACTATTTAAAAAAATAAATTGTGTTCCTTAATCAGTAATGAATTTGACCGAGGCTCCGTGCGTCCTTAGCAATCATACAATATTTCGAATACTCCACATCCATGCCAAGTTCACCAGACAGTCGCAAAAGACAGACAAAAAGCACACGTCATTAATACAATGTACATAACATGCGCCTGACCATATGACATACGCCATAACTTGCACCGCGCGTGATGGCACACCATTGTGACACGAGTGCGCACCGAACCTTAAACCGCGGGAAATAGAAAATATAGACTGACCGTTGTCTCTACAGTCTACTAAGACCAAAGATATTTTAAACGTGATAACGTCTTTCTGTTTTTTGACATTCATGCAATTAGGTACATATTTCAGCAGTTTTCCTATTCAGAACTTTTCCTTTATATTGTTACGAACTATGATAACAATTCTTTAGCAATACAATGTACCAAAATTATTTAGCGAAGCCTTTTATACCATAAATTAATCATCCTTGAATTGGATTTTGCAACAACGAGATTCTATACAAACGTTGAAATTTTTTGGCATGAACTTTAAAAATTTCCGGGATCCCTGCAGACTTTACATGAACTTACTATTCTTGAATTCTATACGTCCATTTGCATACGAGTCTTTGAAACCAAAACCTTGGGCTATGCGTTAAGACGTTGTCACGGCAAAAACGACCTGAGCGGAAAGTAGCCGTGCGTGGGAATCGTGGAACTTGTTGAAAATTGGCGTCAGTTCAGAGTGAAGGATTAACCTGAGGCCCCATTGTAGCTCGCCCAAGAGTCCGCAGAGCCCGGGCTCTCCGTCGCAGCCTTACTTCAAGTTCACGGACCCCGCGCTGCAAGCCAGCGCCGTCACTATTAAAGAGCGCTTGCTGCAGTGGTGTCGCGACAAGACCCGGGATTACGAGGTACACCCTGGTCCACACACCGACCCGGCGCCGCTCCCGACTACACAGCTTGCCATCCACATGTGGAATTTAACTCGTATTACATTTTCGATCATAATAACGTACTACTGTAAATGAGAGTTCTAAAAATCACATAAATTTGCAATTCAGTACCAACAAACACGTCTTATTCAATACTTCTGCATGACGGTCGCGTGAAGGTTAACTTCGATTTTATGGCATTATAACAGCGCCATCTTTTGATAACAGTGGCTCGTTTGTTGTCACTAGTATATGGTGCTGCAGACTCAGTCGCGACTGAATGAGTAAAAAACTACACTAGTCATTTTGATTAGTAAAGTAAGTGCTTATTGACTGAGAAAAACTATTTTACAAACTTTGTCCTTACACAGGATCTCATTCAAATTTGCTGGAAGGATCTTAATTGTATCACAGCCATATCAACTTCCGAATGGCAGTAATGTGATCTATCTACTGGATTTACTTCAAAAATATTGTCATGTTCAACTAAATTAATATTTAATTCATTACTCCAAAAATATTGTATACGAATTAAAACTCACTAATGAATGACAAGCTGTGAGCGGAGCGGAGTAACAACGACGACCCTACATTCCGCTACCCCCGCCCCTCTGACACCCCACTGCGAAAATCAATCACCGTTAAATTATAAAATCTCAACAGCTTTACACCTAACTGCGTTTTAAAATCGTCTATGAGTAAATCTAACAACATGACTGTATACCAACAGTCTAGAATAATAAATTTGTAACATAATATTTTTATTTTAAGAAACGTCTTCTATGCAAAATATCCTTAAGGTATTATATCAAATGATGAAAATTTACGCTAATGATAAAAATACCAGTTTCCAGACACATTCAGTTAGATTTAACCATATAAGATCTGTAAGATCGTTGGGCAGTTAGGTGTATTTTCGCCACTTTGTCAAATTCCTTGGTGATACGCTAGAGCTTAGACATTAATATGGTGGTGAGCACATCGGAGGTAGCTGGGAGATTGGCTGGGGAGCAATTTAGCGTAATACCAAGAGATATTCCTTTAAAATCAACATTTGGTAAGTAACTTTCATCAATTGGGGATGTTTCGTTGGGGTCGATTAAGCAGATGCACATTTCATAGTAATTTTTCCCTAAAAAAAAAATATATTTAATAACAATTATAATAATTCCTAAATTGATCTTTTAATTTAAATTAAAGAAGATGATTTGTGCATCAGCTATGGGGGGGTCAGTGGAAAGTGCATACATTGTACAGGTCCCGGCCGTAACGTTAGCATACCGGGTTTTATCGTCGCCTCTGTCACTCACGCTACGAGTGACAGAGATGAGGTTACAACCAATGTGAAATATATATGGCCGGGTCGCACGATGGTCGTCGTCGACACTGTAGCATGCGTACGCGCACGATAACGATGCCACGTCACCGCACTTTACACCACGCTTATTAGACGCTTTATTACCCCCGCTACACCCTGTATATATTATATTATAATATTATGCAATATATCATACACATTCTATGTTATTATATTATTGTGTTATATTAAATGACCAAATTTTATTACTTTTGTATTTCAACCCGTTATCAAACTAAGAAATGCAATCATTAAAATTTATCATTTATCATAAAAATTTCAAAAGGCTGCGTATAAGCAATGTGTAAATTGTTAATGTCACGAAAATCATAAAATATCTAACAGTTTTCGCAAGGATGCCCAAACATCTAACAATCTTAACAAAAATTTGGAAATAACGGGCAGATTCTTGTAATAAAACTATATCAAATTAGTATCATTTATCATATTCATGTTATAATAATATATATGTATTATCATTCTCAAAAGCGCTGTGAATATGGTCACTTGAGAGAGAAGTTTTCAAAGAACTAACTATTTGACACGTTTAATTTTGGACTTACAAGGTAACAGAAAGTCGTCAAAACGATCTACCATGATTAACCAGCTGTTTTTGGGTTTATTGTGTTCTTTTTTGTGTACAGTGCATGATTTTTGTGTTTTCGTGTTTCCATTCCATAGGCAACGAAAGCCGAATTTTGGGAAGATGCTGTTGTGTTTGTAAATATGTATGTGATGAGTTTTGTGTGATAAACCCTTCTATAGATTTAGATGACTTATGATTTCCATGAAAAATAGCATAAGTCAAACCACGAAATCTAGTTAGCTCTCGATAGCTAAGTCCATGCATTTATGATGTTTTAAAACAATTACTTAGTTACTTATAACATCAAAGACATATTGACAGACCAATACTGATTCCATTCTTATCTCAAATAATTCAAATAAATATAATACACGAAATTTAATCCTTAAACACCACGTTAGCATATTCTTTGTGATAAAATAATGAAATCGATCAATTTTACGCTAGATCAAGTCAACCTTTCACCATTGCTTCCAATTACAGTTGCTAGTCGTCATGATATAAAAAAAAACATAGGATAACTGTACCCTACTGTTTAAAAATATTTTTATACTTTTGGGTTGTAGAAATTTTTAATTAGCACAATTTGTACATGGAGCAGAATCTCCCAGAAAGCAATCAACGTTTCGAGGTGTATGTTATTATACCACCTAGTCATTTGATGTTTTGGACAAAGTTAGAGTCACCGAACTGAAACGACAAATATTTTATAAAGGACGTAATCACAACCTTCCACGTCTTTGTAGACTGTCAACCTAATTGGTTATGGGAACTGAAGAGGGGACCCGTTCTGGTCTTGACGGTTTGACAGACAGGACATGTTCTGAATAAATGAGCATGGATACTATGAGCCGGCGTGTCATGTCCACAGAATGTGAAGCTGGAGAACTTCTCGACGAGCTGGGCGGACGGGATGGCGTTCTGCGCGCTGCTGCACCACTTTCTGCCGGATGCGTTCGACTACTCGGCGCTCTCGCCGGACAAGCGCCGACACAACTTCACGCTCGCCTTCAAAGTTGCCGAGTGAGTCCACGGTTTCAGAGTTCCTCTACATCTCCTTCAATTTTAACCTAACCCATTCTGCACCAATTCACTGTAAGTGTATACGCTTGGCTCTTGTAAGGGAAGTACGTATGCAGTACTTTACTTGATTTATTTCTGAACTTGGAGTTCCATGCCTTATAGTGTGTGAATATGCATACCAATTCATAGGTGCCATGAAATTTGAAAGAACGTTTTATTCATGGTTATGACTTATTAAATTATTACTAGCTATTTTTTCCTTTGTTTATTGTTTAAATTAAATAAACTTTTAACGCACCCGAACTTCAGATATCCAATAAAACAAAGAATCACTTTTTAGAGTCTGAAATTTCTGACTTGCTTTAACTTTATTCCAGTGAGAAGGCGGGCATCTACCCACTGCTGGACGTAGACGACATGGTGGCGATGCGCAAACCGGACTGGAAGTGCGTTTTCACTTACGTACAGTCCATATATCGCCGCTTCAAGGACGAGCGTTGACCGCTGCACCGTCGTCCCGTAATGGAACGGGAACATGCTACTCTTACCATGCCATGGGCATATCTTTTAAGATCCCATTAAAATTTAAAATTAATTCTCTTGTTATATAAAATTTAGTAATTATTTTACTCGTCCTAAGATCCTCGATGAATTAATTTTTGTAAATTATTAGACAATATTAATGTAAAGAAAACTTGCCAAATTTTTTTTTAGTTATAAATTTATATAACAAGAGATTACTGTTCTTCAGTAATAAGTTTAGTATCCCGTGTCTCGATACTAACATAATGTTTCCTACTTAAATCCCGAGTAGCAAAGTAGAATGTTCCCGTTCAGCAGTGTTTAATGTTTAGTAGAGCGCTAAGTAGTCGAACGTCTAGGTCACAAATATGTATCGTGGAAGATTAGTCCAAAGAGCGTATGTTACACAGACTAAACGAAACATGGACACATCTGCCAAATAAATAAGAAAGAATGAGATACAATGCTGACATTATCCGCTTCATCTCACTTTAAAAGAACAAGTGTCACTTTCAAGTGCCTTCTCGATAACACACTTTTGTGTGTGTCCGCGTAGTGTGCGTGTCTGTTTCGTTTAGTGTGTGTGTTGTTATTGTTTGTGTTATGTTGTCAGATGTTTATCAAGTTCGCCCAACTCGCCGTTTCTCCAAGCGCAGTCTCGTATACACTCCTCCTATTTATTTTTAATCTCAAGATGTATGTGATTTTTATACTTAGCCCGTAAGTTTTACTAACAGTCAAATTATGATACCGTAGACTGAGAAATCTATATAATGAACAAAAATCTTAATTTTTGTCACTAATCTCAATTTTGACAGTATCACAGTACACATTAGACGCTACAAAATAACGATTTTAGTGTTTTAAAAGTTTGCCTTCATAGTTACTGCTACTTGCTAGTAAGATGTAAATACGGACATAAAAACAAGTAATAGATATTAATTTCTGTTAATATCTCTTTTAGTGACGTCAGAAGTGGAGTTAAAAGTACAGTTTTCTCAGTCAACGGTATACATTTCGAGCGATATATTTGTATTTGTAGGTCATAGCCATAATTTTGGTATTGTATTCGCTATAAATATGTTACATGGTTGTTGAAAACGACGCACTCTAAGCTTCGAAGCGAGAATCTTCTTCACTTATTTGTCTACATAAGCAAGATGAATCCTCCAGTCGCTTTGTGCAGGCCCATTATTCTCTATCACAGTCAAATCGCTGATTTAGTGGCGTCATGATTAACACTTTATATGGTGACGTCATTAATAACACAATCATGCATCACGATTTGGATGTCATAGTGTTTAAACAAATCTTCTCTAACAATATTTCTTCGATATATTATAATAAGTATAATGGTTATTATAAATGCTTGAACTATTACTGAAAATAATTTTATATAATTGACTATATTAATTTAAAAAGCCTAATTTATATTGATAATATTATTATAATAAAAATAAAATATTATGATTAACAATTTTTATTCATCAGTGTTTCATTTTTAACATTTAATTTAACGATTAAATTATTTAACCAAAGCTCTATAAAATCGACAGGTCTAAAGTTCTTCTTTCAAAGTCGTAAATAGTTCCATCAATTTAGCCATAAGAAGTCAACAAAACACTGTAACCGTTCTAGTCAAGTGCTGAATAAATACTACCGCAAACAGTAGCACTATGCATGCGCAGGTAGTTATAATTAGGTATACAAACATTTGCGACATATTTTTCGTTTACTTCGATCGATCGGCAGAAAACTAAACTTGCATATTACCAAAACGTCTCTGTCAAATTTATCTGATAAAAATAAAAATCCAACAATCTATAGCAACAGCAATTTCTGTATGATATTCAGTTTTAATATTCCTTGGGTATAACAATTTACTCTGATAAGTCCAATTCTATGAATAAAAATTCGACTTACGAGCCTAAGAAGCCCATAAAATTGGTAGCAGAGCGTGGTCCTTTTGTATTATTTTCGTTTTTTGATAGTTGAACTTTTAAAATAGCTTTAAAACCAATGTAAACAGCAAAATTATTGTAGTCTTTTTAAGGTTCCGGTAGAACATAAGGCAGTGCAACCATGAAAGGATCGGCGATATTAGTTGCGCGGTCCGCAGTGGAGTTAGGGGAGTCTCCCACCACGGTAGCGAGGGAGGCCGTGCTCTGGGTGGGTGAGGTGTCTCCCAGCGTGACATGCACGTGCACAGTGCTGTCGCGCCACGCGCGCCACGACATCTGGTGCTCCTGGATCTTGAGCAACATCCAGGTGGTTAGCAAGCCGTTAAGGGCACCTGGAAGATATGAGTATGAGCTGTATCAATATGGGATCATAACATAATATTTAGGTTATGATCGATAACGAAAAAGTTAATTTTTAATCTTGTGCCATCTTCAAACTGAAGTCAAGGTCAACTTTCGAAAAGTCGTTTAGCCGAAACTATTTTTTGCCGCCTTATTTAAACGTGGGTAGCTTAGACTTGTCCACCCACTTATGTCATCCAACCATTTACGTCGTTGGCCAGCTGGAGATCTTTCGCTAGCATTTTTTTCCCTCATAGGCTAACCTTAGAAAGTAATATTGATCTCTTCGTTGTAAATGGCCAAAGAACGCCAGTTTCCTGCGTAAATGGTGGAGTGTCAGTTTGAAGATGGTACAAGATGGTGATGAATTTTTAGCGATTCTGACATAGCCATAGAGTAATTACTTGGCTTACCAATAATCCCAATAAGCAGCGACGAAAATAGGTTAGCAGCGACCGCGGCGCCCCCGCCCCGCCGCGCGCCGGCCTGCAGCGCCGCGTCGCACGCGTGCAGCGCGCGCGCCGTGCCCAGCACCGACGCGGCCCCCAGCGCCGCGCCGCGCCACGCGTCCGCCGCCAGCGCGCGCCCGCGCCCCGAGCGCGCCCACTCCAGCAGCGAGCGCGCCCACGACCACCTGAGCGCATCGCCGCTGCCTTACAAAATGCTCAAAATTGCCTATCTAGACCCGCTGGTCTAAATAGGCAATTTTGAGCATTTTGTGGGCTTCTAGTGCTTAAAGATAATGTATTATCAAAAACGAAAACATAGAAACATAGAAGACATTGATATTTATTTTTCTGTAAAAAAGTTCATACTTGGAGCAATGATTTTTTACAGAAACCAGAAAGAAAACAGACGAGAACGTTTGTATGGAAAAAAAGACCACTATCGTTTCCTCCATTTAGCTGAACATCTCGAGTTCTCTATGCTAAGCTCTAAAAAGGATTATGGAGAATCCTCACTGTCTAAGGTCACTTTGGTATGGCACCCTAAAAAAGGTTGTATCGTTCAAGGATGGATTTATGTTTTTGAGGTTAAAGAATAAAAGCGGCAAAGAGTGGTGACACATGTCATGCTTTTGCTGCAATAGTTTAATACTAAGTAACACGTTCACACACTTGTGGCTCCGCGTCACGTCGTAGTGGTGCCGACAGAGCTCGCAGTAGCTGGTGGCGGCCTGCAGCAGCCAGCGCTCCAGGCACGAGCGGTGCACGGCGGCGATGGTGCCGCGGCACGAGCACGGCCGCACCAGCCGCTCCGCCGACTCGCCGCCGAAACAGATGCGGCAGATGTTGTCTGGTCGCTGGCTGCCGGTCGCGCTCGGCACCTCCTTGGCGCCTGTCGCCTGCGTGATGACCGGTTGCATAATTGACATAAGAAAATTGCAGGCGCAGCAGATTAATCTTACTAAAAGCTTTTACTACTTACTAACCTGTTTGTTGAGAAGCAGAGCACACACCGAGCCGAGTATGGACACGGAGCGGCGCGCGGGCTGCAGCAGCGACGACGCGGGCGACGAGAACGTCAGCGAGTCGGCGATGCGCTCGCGTATCACGCGCTGCTCCTCGCTCACCGACAGATTTCCTTTACACAGGATAAAGAGGTTTTATTTTAACGCTGTGTCCGGTTCGAAGGACCAATAATTTTGTAGATCAATCAAACTACCCGCATGCGGTAGTTCCCGCATAGAACACTAGATTGCAGTATAAGCTTGCCGTTTAAAAGAAATAAGCAATAAGTACATGCTAAAACGGTAAATGGTGTAAGAAGTACTCAGAGACGAGACTCCATACATTGAGATTGTCTTTTCTTTCATCGAAAGTTGCAATAATGTTATAAGCTTTACTTGGTGATCCAATATCCAATGATCGGCAGCTGATGTCGGTCTGCTGGGCGGTGGAGCGAGTGTTGTCTTTGTCGCGATGAACCTGAATGGGTGAGTTTGGAACGTGCGCGTTTGGCTGTAAATGAGGAGATAAAACAGAGGAGGGCACAATCTACACTCCAAATATTATGCTTAATAAGAATAAGGTGTTCTTTTTTCAATACCTACATCTTTACATGCATTTAGACAGATTTTAGGTTGGACACGTTTTATCGCGGTTCTGCAAAGCAAGAAGCTCCGAAGTGATAGAGCTAATGAACTAAGTTATTGATAAACATACATGTACCAGCACAAGTCGCAATAATATGCTTGACCACATGTCTGGTTATTTGGTTGCTTGTCTGGTATTTTGGTACTTAGGCTGTATCGAGGTCTAAATGGTATGGCTTCAGACCATTGGGTTGATAGATTATTGAGGCTACGTATAGTGACTCAAGTTACAACTATGTAAACTGAACTATGTACCTAACTTGAGTCTCAAGTTATACATAGTTGTAACTTGAGTCTGGGTATATACCCAGAAAAAAATGCTAGCTTACGGGCATGTGAAGCGACGAACAGCTCGACGCAGACATGCTTATTGTCATCCTGCTGTCGGAACTGCGCGAACCCCAGAATATAAGCAGCGTCTGACCCTCAGCTACATTACATTCCTGTAGCACGTAATGTCAAAAATTTTCTAAATTATTAGAATGTAGGTAAGTAGTTAGTATTTAACGGTGTAGAAGCCGTATTTAAGCGATTTTGAATGAAGTTTTATGCAAAAACTATAAAGACAATTACTTTCAAATTTACACGTCATGTATTTTGGGTCTTTACCTAAGTAATCTAAAATCGCTAAGAAGCAGATACGACACGATTGGATAAAATTTTCTCGATAGAAAGTTCTACCAAAAGTTGCTCCAAAATCTCAGTTTTTCGAGTTTTTATCGGACACTACATTGGATGTAATTGTAATTTTTGTTTTAAAGTGTCGGTAATAATAATATGTATCCAAAAAACCTAAGAAACAGATTTTTGATAACCAGTTTAGTTTTTGAGTAATTAGGTAAAAGGTATTTTTTTCTGTTATATTCTTCCGCGACGCTGCATGTCGCACCTACCAAATCTCTATGAGAGTGAGAAACACAAAAATAAATTCAATAAATCCCAGCTGATAAATGGGTTGCAGATGATAACTGATGAAGACTGGTGGTCAGCGGTTATTAGTTATAGCCTCATGATGATGATGATGTTGGTTGTTGATGACTTATATGATGAGAGTGTACTAACTCCTACTCCTTCTGCCATCGCTGCATACTCAAACCCAAAATATCTTTATTTCACATAGGCCTGACGTTCAGGCTCTTCTAAAACGTAAATATGATATTTGTCGCATATGTATGGTGATAACTACAAGTCGACTTAAAACTAAGTTTACGAGGGTTCAAACGCGCCCTGCACTGAGAAGAAGAGTCGACGTTTCCCCTCAAGGCAAGATTAGCTATTTCTGTGCGATATAATCAATTATGCGATAGATAAAAATTATTATCTTCATGAAAGGGCGGAAATTGGATCAAAATGGTTGTTTTTTTAAATATGTGTCGATTATTTATTGGCGTATATTACCCGTATTAAATTGGCAAAGCTGCAAGTTCTATGGAATCTAAAATTTATTTTTTGTAAGGTTTGCTCGATATTTGGTCTATACAACAAGGGTGCGAGAACCGCTTGTCTCAAGTTTTGAATAGGTTTATTTGGGAATGTTGGAATTTCATTGGTCTTTACTAGATAATTCAGATTGGCCAAATTATACATTGCACCACCTACACCGATCCGGAAACATTTTATTTTTTTATTAAAGGAACTAGAAAATTTACCCGATCAAAATGTATTTACATATTTTTGATTACTAATTAATAAGTCTAAACTGACATACTACTAACGTTACAGAGGTTACAATTTGTTTAATCGGTTAAATCATCGTCTTGTCACAAATTATACGTCGAAAAATAATTATACAATCCGTGACCGTTACTTTACGTGTATACTACACTTAATTTGAACGCTTCCGATTGCACAACATCGAGAAACAAAAATTGACAGCTTAACGCCAAACTGACATTGACATAAATGAAAGGAAAGCAATTTATCGGCCCGTCTGTTTTCTTTCTCCACGTGAAAACCAAACTTGTGAAATATCTTGAAACAGTACAACACAAGCAATATTTAAATAATAAAAAATCATGGCGGTCCGCGTGCAATTCGAGAACAACAACGAAGTGGGAGTGTTCAGTAAACTGACGAATTCGTATTGCCTCGTCGCTATCGGCGGGTCGGAGAATTTTTACAGCGTGTTCGAAGCTGAATTGGGGGATACGATACCGGTGGTGCATGTGAGCATAGCCGGCTGCAGGATCATCGGCAGGATGTCGGTCGCCAACAAGAACGGGCTACTGGTGCCGTCGTCGACCACAGACACAGAGCTGCAGCACATACGGAACAGTTTACCGGATTCCGTCAAAGTGCAAAGAGTCGAGGAGCGGCTGAGCGCGCTCGGCAACGTTATCGCTTGCAACGACTACGTGGCTCTGGTCCATCCCGACTTGGACAAGGACACAGAGGAGATCCTCGCGGACACGCTCAACGTAGAGGTGTTCAGACAAACGGTGGCTGGGAATGTGCTGGTGGGCTCTTACACAGCGTTGAGTAACCGAGGAGGGCTGGTGCACCCAAAGACAACTATACAGGATCAGGACGAGCTGTCGTCTTTACTACAAGTGCCATTAGTAGCGGGTACTGTCAACAGAGGTAATTAACTAGTAATTTTAAATTTCATGCAGAAAAAGAATATTGAAATTAAATATTTTTTGCATAGATAAAGTTGAAAACCTGAAGAGTGGTGCAGATTATTGGGTATCCCATTTGAAATTATATTGCTGTGTTGTAATCTTCATAAAAATTCACATGTCACACTCAAGTATTCCTAGAAATAGCACCTTAATTATGTACTTACTTTGGCATTGCCCAATGTTATTTGTACAAGAAAGCAATCTGTTTTTAGCATAACCAAATAGATTCAAAGAATGTACTTATAAATTTTAAAAACCCTGAGGTAATGGATTCAAAGGCACAATTGATTGAGGGACATGAAAATATAGTTTTATTCATTTATCATCAAATTGCAAATTGAATAATTATATCACAATCAACTAAAATTGCAAAACTTACGCAATGTTTGTTTATGTTTTTCAGGTAGTGACGTAGTAGCGGCAGGATTGGTTGTAAATGATTGGAGTGCGTTCTGTGGTATGGACACTACATCCACTGAGATATCTGTGATAGAGAGCGTATTCAAGCTCAATGACGCCAAACCCACTGCCATCACATCCACGATGCGAGCCTCTCTCATTGACAGCATGTCATAACACTGGTGACGTCCCCAAGACTGTCCTAACCTTACCACAATAATAATTAAGTTTAAACTTATGTTATGTACATTGATTTACCAACTAGTTTGCATGGAAGAATAAAACTACCAATAATAAAGAAATGAATTTACGTCATCTTGGAGTAAGCTATTTTACACTTGAATCAGCAAAACTATTTAAAAAAATTGCAAAAATGTTCAGAATCAAACCACAAAACAGTATAAAATTGGTCAAAATCTTTCTGATTGTGAACCTATTAGTTGGTAAAACAATGTTTTTGTATGTAAAATTTCTGTTGATCAGAGGGCCTACCATCAACTCTAATCGCGACTCAACTACAGACCTAAACTGAATTGCATCGCTAATTCGTGACATAAATTCTTTCAATTTGACAAATAGATGACATGAAAAACTGAATCGTAACCGGAACTGTGTCGCTAGAAAGTTCATAGTATAGGCCCAGATCACCAAATTGTCTGTGACATATGTTTTACACATAATAATTAAGTAAGTAAATAAAACACAGTAAATGTTTTGGTTTTGCTTTATTTCTGAACCTTCGCTGCAAGAAAGAAAACGATAAAAAATCTGTAGTTTAACCAATTTTAGTGTAACCTAACAAAACAAGATCAGTCTATTTAGATACAAGTGCATTGTTTGACTGATCTGTGGGATACAATGTGGGATCAACCAGATAATATATACTACAACTGTCAACACACCTAACTGTCACACAAAGGAGGGTGTCCTCTATAATTTAAAACATGAAAGAAACGAAACTAAATAATTTTAGTTAACAATATATTCTCACTGTTTAATAAACTTTGATATTCTTCCTATTGTGACTCATACAAAAGTTCCTGTTATCACACAGGCATTAAAATGTATTATGCAATCCTATTTACACAGATTTTTAATGATACAGACAATACAGTTGATCATTATTTTAAGTTTAATCTGATTGTGATAATAATGTAAGTGAACTTGATTGTGTAATGTGTTATCTTGATATCAAGTCCTACACCAGAAATCTAGAAATGCAAATCAAGGTTGCAAGTTGATGGTGTGGTGAAGTGAGTTCTAATTATTATATTTAAGTACTGGTAATAGCATAATAGCACGCAGTCACATTTGCAAGTCTAACTTTATTCAGAGGTCTTGGGTTTGATTGCTGGGTAGTGCAAAATGTTTGTAAGTATGCAGTAATTTAAAATCGAGAACTTTATTACTCGTCGTAATCTGCATCCAGGCTTTAAAAAATTGAAGTAAACAGGCATATTGACTTAAATTAAGAAGATAGCTAGAAATTATAATTAAAAACAACGCCATAATATTTATAATACATTTTATTTATGTATCATTAGTAATAATAATAGGTAATTAGATCAAACAGGACATCCTATCTACATTGACACAACAGTTCCTTCGGAAGTCTACACCGTCTCAATCTCACGAACAACATACAAACACAATAGGAACGAAACTAAACAATACATATTATGCCACTTTGTGATATGATAATATATTCCTACCTATTGAAAATCTAGGGGAAAATACAATACGTATAAAACTACGCCGATCAAAAAACCGTCATTAAAAGCTGCCTAGAATTTAGGTAAAGATCGTTTAATCTTAAAATGAATGCCCTCCAAGTGTTTACGTTCACACGTTGAATGGATAGTGGAGCGCCGCTCATTTTCAAATTAGACTATCTTTATAGTCAATTCGCTTAAAATTTGTCGTCACAAGTAGCGCACGGTCGGCGTCGTTTGATGTCCTTTGAGAATAACAACGCCGCAACCGGCCGCGCGACATAATGAAAGCAAACGAACTATACTTAACTAAATAGAAATTCCACTGAATTCAGCAGATAGGCTTCATGGCAAAATCATTGAGTGATTTCCGTCTTTCTTACACAGTACACAAATAGCTATCTTAACAAAGCAATATACTAGGTACAACAAAAAATATATTTACAACAAAGTAACTACAAATAGAAACGTATATGGACGAAATACATTATCCAAATCTTTGATGATATACTCTAATATCATCAAAGATCCAAATATTGCAAACATAATTTGAACCTAATAATATACTCACATATTCAGCACATACTCCTATACCCTTTTTATTTGAACGTAAATGCAATAAAAATAACTAAAGATTGGTGCTGTTTCTGTTAAACAATGAGGCAAAGCATGGCACTATTTTTAGATATGTCAATTTAAACAGAATTAATGTGGTTAATATCTTTTTTGATATCACCACAGTTCTTAAGCTCGTGGCAGAATCGCCAACGAATCAGCCTAGCTATTAAGCCACGACGTGATAATGGAGCCAGTATAATTGGCATCATTTCAGGCGGACAGCCAAGTAGTGTGAGTTAGCGATATATAAGTTTTATTGTGACATTAAAAAATATTGAAAAGGCAACATGTGACTAGGTACATATAACCTACCTAGATATAGGTACTGTACGTTTATATTTAAACAAATCTGGCACCAACCCCAGTGGGTGATTTTTATAGTAGGTACTTACTAAGTGTAGGCTTCAATTTTTTTCGACCTTACATCAACTGGTATCTAACAGGAACCAAATAAGTTTTAACTAATACCCAATACTAATTTTACCAAAATCGTTCCATTCATTTTACGTGCTATACTTATACAAATCATTGAATTTGCATAGCAAGTTCATTTGCGTAGAATTTTTGTGAATTTTATTATAGTAATAACCTTAATTTGTGCTTTTTTGATACTTTAAAATTGTCCAATTAGTTAAAAATTTAAGATTTTTTTAAATACCTAAATAGCCTTAAATCGAATCGACGATTGATATAATTTAAATATCAGACATCCTATCTAATAAGCAGAGGTCTTATTATATTAATCACAATTCATTATTTTAACAGCCTCCTTTTATGGCCACTTATGATACTTCCTACTTGTAATATTTTTTAATACAAAGAGTTTTTAAAAGGCCCATTGCAGTCCCACAGGCGGGCACAAGCCTTATGTTCAGCAGAAGAAAGGAATTTATTGTAAAACATCCACTCTGCTCCTACTTAATTTATAAGTACAAAAAGTACATTGAAAGATCTATAAGAATTTATATTCTTCAAGGACAATAAGAAAACACAGCGTTTTCATTAAATATACAAAATAAGCCCTAACAATTGAGACTATACATAACTTGAATGGCCGCCCGCGCAGGGTTGGGCAGTATTTAAATTACTTGTAATTGAAATACGTAATTAAAATACAAATACGTATTTGGTATTTGTATTTCAATTACTTCCTTAAAATGTAATTTGTAATTCGTATTTCAAATACCTGACGCCGAAGTATTTTGTAATTGGTATTTCAAATACTTGAGGCTTCAAAATACATTTTCACAAAATACATTTCATTTAACGATCGTGAGTGTGAATGCGAGGCATCTACAAGATGGTAGAGCAACTAGAAAATGAAAATGAAAATATTTATTTTCACATAGGCCTAAAAAACAGGCTCTTATGAAAAGTCAAGACTCTACCGCCAGGTTCGGAAAGCAGGTTTGCACCGAGAAGAACTTGCAAGAAACTCGGCACTTGCTCTTTTCAAAGAGCAAGTTGTAGAGTTGGCAACACTGCACCAGGATCAAAATCTCACCAGTGAGGAATCCTCGATTTTTTCCAGTAGTTAATTTACATTAAAAACAAAAAACATACGGGCGAACTTACATTCGTTAGTTATAGGTCAATACTCAATAAGATATTTTTATTTTATGGCGACAACTATTTGTCGACTAGTTCCAACTTTCGACACCGGCCTTGAGTGGTGGCGCGTACTCTAGTTAAAAAATTGCGAAATTAAAATTTGGCAGAGCGGCCGATTTCACGATACGCAAATGTCAATGTTACAGAATTTACAATTTATACCCCTCAAAACAATACGCTCCAATGACGAAAGAATAGTAGACATAATCTAAGCTCATCTTTCATCGAGAAAATATAGGATTGGAAATTTTACATAAAATTTGGACAAATTTCCAACAAAAATCCCCTATAGGTACTCTCTCACCAATTTTGATAAAATTTACATGGGACCTATTCGAGACTATTTCCATCAAAAGTAGAACCATGCAAATCTGTTCCGTATTATCGGAGAAATCGATGGACATTGGACATACATCCATAATATAAAAAAACATACGCGCCGAATTGAGAACCTCCTCCTTCTTTTGTTTTTCGAAGTCGGTTTTAAAAAACAAAATTTTTTGGCGTTAAAAAGTAATCTCAAAAAATTAATGTTTTCAAAATACATCGAGTGTAACCGTTAAAAATTCTTTGTTTGATAACAAACAAAGAATTTTTAACGGTGATTACCATTATATTTATAAAATGTTTTTTTAGTTTTGTTTTTACGGAGGTTTTTGTTTTTTCTTAATTAGACATCTTTTCTTCAACTTTTCAGCCTGTACTGGTCTAGATTACTTAAGTATTTTGTATTTTGTAATTTGTATTTCAATTAAAAATAGCTAAAATACTGTATTTTGTATTTTATATTTTAAATACCTTGCCTAAATATAGTTTGTATTTCGTATTTTAATTACTTGCGATATAGTATTTTGTAATTTGTATTTCAATTAAAGCAAAGCATGTATTTTGCCCAGCCCTGCGCCCGCGCAACCAATGTCCTGATTTTTAAACACTTTACTATGATAAGTCTTGACTCCATAATTTTCACAAACATTTTCTAACAATGAAGTTTAAATAATTAAAACAAATTACAGTATTATGCAAAAAGTAGAAAACTACAGGATGGCCGATTAGAGTTCACGCTGCTGACAGTCTAAAAAGTATGGTTATTTTATTTAAGTACTTCAAAAATTTTTCTGTAACTCTACCTCAATAATCTAAAACACTTCTGGTTATAGTAATTGATATCATTAACTTAATTGTTGCAAATATGGTTGGCAAGTTGATGTAAACTGCCTGAAATGGGTAATTTTCATTTGTTCCATGGAACAAATCACGTTCCTTGGAACAAATGCGAAGTGTCAGGAACTCAACCTCTTGCAGGCCTAAGTAGTTATACTAACTTTATATTTAAGCAATAAGTAATTCCAAGGAAGTTAAAGTTTGCAGACACAAGAAGTGTTAAAAAATGTATAGTCTTGCGATTAAATTAGTTAAACTTGCATTCACCAAGAAATATAACGTTTTGGCGAATGCACCGGTGAAATCTGTCTACCAGTTACTCAGTTCAGGTCCACACCAATACAAATTGATCATAAAAATTTTGCTATGTTAACAACCGCAATCTTATGTAAAAATAACTAAGTAAACCCGTTCGTACCCAAGTAAAAATTCAGTTTAGTTTAAAAACGTATTAAGATAAAAGTGGACAAGATTATACAAACTACATACTTAGTTGAAATATTAAAATGTTTATCGAAAATTCAGCTCATTCAGATTTATAGCGTACATATAAAAATGCAATAGGAAAATACAGTTGTTTCAAATGCTTGGGGAGGTAATCTATGATAATTATTTTACAATTTATTTATAAGATAAATGCGAAAGTGAGTATGTTCGTTTGTCCTTTAATTACGAAACAAAATTATGCAACAAATAAGTACACATAATTGTTGCTGGCCACACTAAAAACAGTACTTTTCAAAACTTAACAAACTAAGTTGCGAACGATAAATAGTTTTCATTATTTTAGGTGATGGTTTTAACACTAAACAATTTACACAAGGTATAAACATTTTTCAATACATTTGTAAGAAAAACACCGTATGATTATAACACTGGGATCATTCTTCAAGATATACATACTAATACTTCAGTCAATTAAAACTAATAAAATCTAACACCTGAATATACCTACAATTGTGGTTTATTTTCAAAGAATCTCTAAACTGAAATAACATGTGTAAAGCCTATATTGTACCTATTATCTATCTCTAATATATAAAATTCTCTCGATTTTCTTTGTAACCAAACTCCTCCGAAACGGCTGGACCGATCGTTATGAAATTTTCAGGGTATGATCTCTGGGTCTTGGAGCGGGTTGTTATCTATATTTTATATCCCTTAGCGGCAAAACGAAGTTTGCCCGGTCAGCTAGTCTAATATATAAAAATCTCTTGCTTTTTTTGTTACCCTCCTCTGAAACGGCTGGACCGATTGTTATGAAATTTTCAGTGTATGATCACTGGGTCTGAGAGCAGGTTCTTATCTATTTTTTATATCCCTAGACAGCAAAACAACGTTTGCCGGGTCAGCTAGTAAACCTATAATTTTTTCATGAAAGTTTCTGAAAAGGAGACCAGAATTTTTAGACCTGTTATTTTAGTTTAGAGGTTTTAAACAAAATAAACTGCATAATAAATATAACAAATGTTTCTCTACTAAAATTACTTGTACATATAATCGTATGCATTATGAAATATCAAATTGCATTATGAAATATCATTTTAATAAAACAATCATATTAAATTCAGTTCAAACTTCAAATACTTTGTACTAATCAGAATATTATAAAATTATAAATAAACTAATCTAAAAACTATATCATATAATATTTTGTTGTATTTTTACACAAGCTCCATAAATGATATTAATATTATGTAACAAACATTCAAATCGGTCAAGTAAAGTGACCCGAAATACATTGGTGCCTTCTTTTCAGCTAGGCAATCATGTAAAAAAACGTATAATTTTTCATAATCAAATTATCGTAATCGTTAACAAGTTGTGCCTCGTGATAGGCTGAAAAACATGTAAATTACGATTACGATGACAAACTTTTTCATATCGGGTCTAAAAATAGTGCTATCCTTTTCCACTGGAAACATCGTGAAAAGGAAAGCACTATTTTTGGACCTCTCAAATTAGTTTAAACATTTTGTAAGCCTGAAGAAGCACCAACATTGTATAAAATATATCAGATCATCGATCGGTTGTCTTAGGGCTTAAGATTTTCTGGGGCTTTGCATACAAACAGTTTTTCTATAATTTTTAAAATTTCAGATGTCATTATGAAGTTAAGTAATCGTTTTTAACTGACACCACAAACTCTCCCAAACCCTCTGAAATCCCCCAATTTTATCCTCTGATATGGGGGAAAAATTATTGCTAAAGAATGGCCAAAGTTAATTTATCTCCGTTTCATATTTCACATAAACACATACCCGGGACTAATCAAAGTCAGAGAAGCTATCGTTTTGACATGTCTAGGTGGGTTTAAGTTTTATGTGTGGTTTGTCAAAACCTTAACTCCGTCATATTGACACTTGACATTGGGGTGAATTTTATCCTTGACTCATCCACAGGGGATTTATCTCTACCTACACGTTTATGGTCTGAGATTAGTAAAAAATGAATTTATTTAGCCTTTCCTCGTGGAGAAAACACTCCCCTGCCCATGCTAGCACTGCAGCGTGTACTATCCTGTAGAGAATTCATTACAATCTGTATGCAGGCGTGTGTAGCTCGTTTACAAGTGCGTGGTGATGGGCGGCGGCGGGTCCACCGTGCGCTCGTAGAACAGCATGTAGGCGGCGCAGCGCAGCACCTCCTGCAGCGACACCTCGTGCACCAGCGTGTCCGACGTGTACCACCATCTGTATGCAGGCGTGTGTAGCTCGTTTACAAGTGCGTGGTGATGGGCGGCGGCGGGTCCACCGTGCGCTCGTAGAACAGCATGTAGGCGGCGCAGCGCAGCACCTCCTGCAGCGACACCTCGTGCACCAGCGTGTCCGACGTGTACCACCATCTGTATGCAGGCGTGTGTAGCTCGTTTACAAGTGCGTGGTGATGGGCGGCGGCGGGTCCACCGTGCGCACCGTGCGCGTCTTATAATAGACGACGTAAAAGCAGAGTTTAGTGCCACGAACATTTCTTTTCCAGTGGCCAAAACAACAGGAACGTGTGTTTAGTAAAACTGATTCGCCGCCTACTATACTAATGTGTCATGTGTGTGTAATTTATGCTGTGGACAGCGACGGCGCGGCGAGTCCGTATTTTGTATCGTCCTGCCCCAGAATGGGGAGAGTGAGTTCATAGTGACAAGGAGCGAAAGGAAACAACTTGTCAAGAAGGCGCCCCGGGAACACGCCAAGAGCAACCATGGGTGGTGGAGGGTTGTCCCTATACTATAATGTGTCAGAACACTGCAGTGCAGGAGGAAGCGGTTTTATTAGATGGGCAGCGAGTGAGCGGTGCGTACCGTTTGCTCTCGAAGCCGTTCCCGCGGCGGTAGGTGGCGAAGTGGCCCGACTTGGGCCCGCCGACGTGCACCACCACGGCGGTGAGGCGGAACAGCGCGCGGTCCTCCGGCGCGCCGCTCGCCGCGTTGAGCACCGACAGGCTGCTTCTGAGCCGACCCTCGCCCATCAGCGACACGAGGTCCGGCTGAAAACATGTCAACAAAATAACTGTAACTTAGATCTAAGAAAATAAATATAAGTAGGAAGTTTAGGTTAGAATAATATTACTAATTAGCTCACAAACTAGATCGTAGTACATAGTAACCATTTGGCAATGGTATTTTATAAAAAGGAAAAAAAAATGTGAACAAAATGTGGAAAGCCCACAGATTACTACAGATCCAGCGTACAGTACTTCGGGAGTGAGGCACGCAAAAGGAATACAAAACAAAAAGCCGTATCCCATTTGAGTTCGTACATGGTTAGTACGTAGCGAACCGCTGACCGAGTCACTGCTGCGTAATTTGTATGTGACGTTCAGAACTGGCAATTGATTTAAATTCGAAACACCAAACCTCAGCGAGAGTCCATCAGTGTGACCAGTCTACATTGAAATTATTTTCCCTAGATGTAAGGTATAAATTGTATGTTAGTAACAGGGCATTTGAGATTAAAAAAAAACCTTATTAATGACTGGCCTCTTGTTGAAACAACGTTTCTTTTCGGACGATATCGCGTACGGGGCTTAGCGGAAAAAGTATAAAAAATTATAAGACCCAAGTTTAATCGGTCAAACATCTTGCTGCCCGCGATGAAATAAAATGAGAAACGGCGTCGCCTGTTGCTCTGCATATTGAATACGGTAATTTTCTTTGATGGTGAGTGACGGTCTTTCACTTCATTTGATATAGTATTAAAATTAAAAAAATTGGCCGCCATTTTGAACTTTTTTGTTATTGGACCGAATTCTTTCAAAATCGAAATCTGACCGTGGCAGCAAGCATTGAGTAAGAGTCTGGTGTCAAAATTGGAAAAATTGGCCGCCATTTTGAACTTTTTTGTTATTGGACCGAATTCTTTCAAAATCGAAATTTGATCGTGGCAGCAACCACTGAGTAAGAATCTGGTGTCAAAATGGAAAAAATTGGCCGCCATTTTGAACTTTTTTGTTATTGGACCGAATTCTTTCAAAATCGAAATCTGACCATGACAGCAAGCATTGAGTAAGAATCTGGTGTCAAAATGGAAAAAATTGGCCGCCATTTTGAACTTTTTTGTTATTGGACCGAATTCTTTCAAAATCGAAATCTGACCGTGGCAGCAAGCATTGAGTGAGAATCTGGTGTCAAAATTGAAAAAATTGGCCGCCATTTTGAACTTTTTTGTTATTGGACCGAATTCTTTCAAAATTGAAATCTGACCGTGGCAGCAACCGTGGCATCTGACCGTGACCACAGATTCTTTTTCTATGCTTACTGACACGGTCAAATATCAGTTTTGAAAGAATTCGGTCCAATAACTAAAACGTTCAAAATGGCGGCCACTTTTTTCAATTTTGACACCAGAATCTTACTCAATGCTTGCTGCCACGGTCAGATTTCGATTTTGAAAGAATTCGGTCCAATAACAAAAAAGTTCAAAATGGCGGCCAATTTTTTCAATTTTGACACCAGACTCTTACTCTATGCTTGCTGCCACGGTCAGATTTAGATTTTGAAAGAATTCGGTCCAATAACAAAAAAGTTCAAAATGGCGGCCAATTTTTTCAATTTTGACACCAGATTCTTACTCAATGCTTGCTGCCACGGTCAGATTTCGATTTTGAAAGAATTCGGTCCAATAACAAAAAAGTTCAAAATGGCGGCCAATTTTTTCAAATTTGACACCAGATTCTTACTCAATGCGTGCTGCCACGGTCAGATTTCGATTTTGAAAGAATTCGGTCCAATAACAAAGAAGTTCAAAATAGCGGCCACTTTTTTCAATTTCGACACCAGATTCTTACTCAATGCTTGTTGCCACGGTCAGTTTTCGATTTTGAAAGAATTCGGTCCAATAACAAAGAAGTTCAAAATGGCGGCCACTTTTTTCAATTTCGACACCAGATTCTTACTCAATGCTTGTTGCCACGGCCAGTTTTCGATTTTGAAAGAATTCGGTCCAATAACAAAAAAGTTCAAAATGGCGGCCAATTTTTTCAAATTTGACACCAGATTCTTACTCAATGCGTGCTGCCACGGTCAGATTTCGATTTTGAAAGAATTCGGTCCAATAACAAAGAAGTTCAAAATAGCGGCCACTTTTTTCAATTTCGACACCAGATTCTTACTCAATGCTTGTTGCCACGGTCAGTTTTCGATTTTGAAAGAATTCGGTCCAATAACAAAAAAGTTCAAAATGGCGGCCACTTTTTTCAATTTTGACACCAGATGCTTACTCAATGCTTGCCGCCATGGTCAGATTTCGATTTTGAAACAATTCGGTCGAATAACAAAAAAGTTCAAAATGGCGACCACTTTTTTTTTAATTTTGACCACGGTTCTTTCTCCAACACAGACCGTCACTTACCAGTTAGAGTACAATCAAAAGAAATGACTGTCTTCAATATGTATGATGCAGATAATATTATAAATTCAAATGGAACCGAAGACCGTCACTCACCATCAAAAACAAATACCGTCTTCAATCTGCAGAACAACAGGCGACGCCGTTTCCCCGTTTTAATTCATCGCCGGCAGCGAGACGGCGTCAGAGGTTAAAAATATACTTAGGTACTAATCACTCTTCACTAAGGAAATCGTACCTATAATACTAATTGTAGTGGGAGTTTTTTCCTTAAGCCACTTAAGCTAGCAACATTATCAGGCTTGCGTTAGACAGTGTTCGGACCGATAGCTGTGTGTGTGCAGGCACACATACGTAAATACCGAGCGTCACTTGATGTTTCGGAAGTGTTCATCTGTAGAAATCTGTGGGAAAGCCACACAATTGTAAAACAACAATTCTCATATTTCAGGCATGTTACTGGCAAATGGCTTCAAAGATTTTTGTACTATACTGCCCTGATAAGAAAGAAGGCGGCTAAGTGCACTGTGCCAAAAGACATTTAGCTGTCTTCTTTCATATCAGAGCAGTATAACCATTTGTCATCTTGAACTTTTTTACTAAAATCATGGTATAAAAAATTTGCTTAAGATGGCATACAGCTACAGCAGCTACGGCAGCTTGCTACAGATGCTGTACTAATCCAATGTGTTAGTGAAAACAAAGATTGAAGGTTGGAGTCCTACCCTGCTAAACAATTTTTCACTTTAAAAGCTAAAGTGAAAAATTGTTTAGCAGGGTAGGACGTTCTTGAAATGAGACAAAGCCATTGAATTCGTGACTTATCAAAACCGACACTTCTGTTTTAGTATTCACTTGACACTTCTGTCGGCATTCCCGGGGTGCCACGTCCTTTTTAGGGTTCCGTACCCAAAGGGTAAAAAAAGAACCTTATTAGGGAGACTGGCTGGGCGTCCGTCTGTCACCAGGCTGTATGTCTTGTACCGTGATAGCTACGGACTTGAAATTTTTTTGTATCGCTACAAGTCCCATGAGAGTTCCCAAACCTCGTCTACAAAGGTTATAATACGTACCTGCGGGCGTTGCTGCGCGGCGTAGGGCGCCATGCACAGCGTCTCGGGGAAGGAGACGTGCTCGCCGCGCTTGCTGGGCCCGCCGCCGCGCCACTCCACGCGCGCGATCTGCAGCACCAGGCAGCGCGGCAGCTGCGAGCGCACCGCCACACAACACAATACGTACCTGCGGGCGTTGCTGCGCGGCGTAGGGCGCCATGCACAGCGTCTCGGGGAAGGAGACGTGCTCGCCGCGCTTGCTGGGCCCGCCGCCGCGCCACTCCACGCGCGCGATCTGCAGCACCAGGCAGCGCGGCAGCTGCGAGCGCACCGCCACACAACACAATACGTACCTGCGGGCGTTGCTGCGCGGCGTAGGGCGCCATGCACAGCGTCTCGGGGAAGGAGACGTGCTCGCCGCGCTTGCTGGGCCCGCCGCCGCGCCACTCCACGCGCGCGATCTGCAGCACCAGGCAGCGCGGCAGCTGCGAGCGCACCGCCACACAACACAATACGTACCTGCGGGCGTTGCTGCGCGGCGTAGGGCGCCATGCACAGCGTCTCGGGGAAGGAGACGTGCTCGCCGCGCTTGCTGGGCCCGCCGCCGCGCCACTCCACGCGCGCGATCTGCAGCACCAGGCAGCGCGGCAGCTGCGAGCGCACCGCCACACAACACAATACGTACCTGCGGGCGTTGCTGCGCGGCGTAGGGCGCCATGCACAGCGTCTCGGGGAAGGAGACGTGCTCGCCGGGCTTGCTGGGCCCGCCGCCGCGCCACTCCACGCGCGCGATCTGCAGCACCAGGCAGCGCGGCAGCTGCGAGCGCACCGCCACACAACACAATACGTACCTGCGGGCGTTGCTGCGCGGCGTAGGGCGCCATGCACAGCGTCTCGGGGAAGGAGACGTGCTCGCCGCGCTTGCTGGGCCCGCCGCCGCGCCACTCCACGCGCGCGATCGGCAGCACCAGGCAGCGCGGCAGCTGCGAGCGCACCGCCACACAACACAATACGTACCTGCGGGCGTTGCTGCGCGGCGTAGGGCGCCATGCACAGCGTCTCGGGGAAGGAGACGTGCTCGCCGCGCTTGCTGGGCCCGCCGCCGCGCCACTCCACGCGCGCGATCTGCAGCACCAGGCAGCGCGGCAGCTGCGAGCGCACCGCCACACAACACAATACGTACCTGCGGGCGTTGCTGCGCGGCGTAGGGCGCCATGCACAGCGTCTCGGGGAAGGAGACGTGCTCGCCGCGCTTGCTGGGCCCGCCGCCGCGCCACTCCACGCGCGCGATCTGCAGCACCAGGCAGCGCGGCAGCTGCGAGCGCACCGCCACACAACACAATACGTACCTGCGGGCGTTGCTGCGCGGCGTAGGGCGCCATGCACAGCGTCTCGGGGAAGGAGACGTGCTCGCCGCGCTTGCTGGGCCCGCCGCCGCGCCACTCCACGCGCGCGATCTGCAGCACCAGGCAGCGCGGCAGCTGCGAGCGCACCGCCACACAACACAATACGTACCTGCGGGCGTTGCTGCGCGGCGTAGGGCGCCATGCACAGCGTCTCGGGGAAGGAGACGTGCTCGCCGCGCTTGCTGGGCCCGCCGCCGCGCCACTCCACGCGCGCGATCGGCAGCACCAGGCAGCGCGGCAGCTGCGAGCGCACCGCCACACAACACAATACGTACCTGCGGGCGTTGCTGCGCGGCGTAGGGCGCCATGCACAGCGTCTCGGGGAAGGAGACGTGCTCGCCGCGCTTGCTGGGCCCGCCGCCGCGCCACTCCACACGCGCGATCTGCAGCACCAGGCAGCGCGGCAGCTGCGAGCGCACCGCCACACAACACAATACGTACCTGCGGGCGTTGCTGCGCGGCGTAGGGCGCCATGCACAGCGTCTCGGGGAAGGAGACGTGCTCGCCGCGCTTGCTGGGCCCGCCGCCGCGCCACTCCACGCGCGCGATCTGCAGCACCAGGCAGCGCGGCAGCTGCGAGCGCACCGCCACACAACACAATACGTACCTGCGGGCGTTGCTGCGCGGCGTAGGGCGCCATGCACAGCGTCTCGGGGAAGGAGACGTGCTCGCCGCGCTTGCTGGGCCCGCCGCCGCGCCACTCCACGCGCGCGATCTGCAGCACCAGGCAGCGCGGCAGCTGCGAGCGCACCGCCACACAACACAATACGTACCTGCGGGCGTTGCTGCGCGGCGTAGGGCGCCATGCACAGCGTCTCGGGGAAGGAGACGTGCTCGCCGCGCTTGCTGGGCCCGCCGCCGCGCCACTCCACGCGCGCGATCTGCAGCACCAGGCAGCGCGGCAGCTGCGAGCGCACCGCCACACAACACAATACGTACCTGCGGGCGTTGCTGCGCGGCGTAGGGCGCCATGCACAGCGTCTCGGGGAAGGAGACGTGCTCGCCGCGCTTGCTGGGCCCGCCGCCGCGCCACTCCACGCGCGCGATCGGCAGCACCAGGCAGCGCGGCAGCTGCGAGCGCACCGCCACACAACACAATACGTACCTGCGGGCGTTGCTGCGCGGCGTAGGGCGCCATGCACAGCGTCTCGGGGAAGGAGACGTGCTCGCCGCGCTTGCTGGGCCCGCCGCCGCGCCACTCCACGCGCGCGATCTGCAGCACCAGGCAGCGCGGCAGCTGCGAGCGCACCGCCACACAACACAATACGTACCTGCGGGCGTTGCTGCGCGGCGTAGGGCGCCATGCACAGCGTCTCGGGGAAGGAGACGTGCTCGCCGCGCTTGCTGGGCCCGCCGCCGCGCCACTCCACGCGCGCGATCTGCAGCACCAGGCAGCGCGGCAGCTGCGAGCGCACCGCCACACAACACAATACGTACCTGCGGGCGTTGCTGCGCGGCGTAGGGCGCCATGCACAGCGTCTCGGGGAAGGAGACGTGCTCGCCGCGCTTGCTGGGCCCGCCGCCGCGCCACTCCACGCGCGCGATCTGCAGCACCAGGCAGCGCGGCAGCTGCGAGCGCACCGCCACACAACACAATACGTACCTGCGGGCGTTGCTGCGCGGCGTAGGGCGCCATGCACAGCGTCTCGGGGAAGGAGACGTGCTCGCCGCGCTTGCTGGGCCCGCCGCCGCGCCACTCCACGCGCGCGATCTGCAGCACCAGGCAGCGCGGCAGCTGCGAGCGCACCGCCACACAACACAATACGTACCTGCGGGCGTTGCTGCGCGGCGTAGGGCGCCATGCACAGCGTCTCGGGGAAGGAGACGTGCTCGCCGCGCTTGCTGGGCCCGCCGCCGCGCCACTCCACGCGCGCGATCGGCAGCACCAGGCAGCGCGGCAGCTGCGAGCGCACCGCCACACAACACAATACGTACCTGCGGGCGTTGCTGCGCGGCGTAGGGCGCCATGCACAGCGTCTCGGGGAAGGAGACGTGCTCGCCGCGCTTGCTGGGCCCGCCGCCGCGCCACTCCACGCGCGCGATCTGCAGCACCAGGCAGCGCGGCAGCTGCGAGCGCACCGCCACACAACACAATACGTACCTGCGGGCGTTGCTGCGCGGCGTAGGGCGCCATGCACAGCGTCTCGGGGAAGGAGACGTGCTCGCCGCGCTTGCTGGGCCCGCCGCCGCGCCACTCCACGCGCGCGATCTGCAGCACCAGGCAGCGCGGCAGCTGCGAGCGCACCGCCACACAACACAATACGTACCTGCGGGCGTTGCTGCGCGGCGTAGGGCGCCATGCACAGCGTCTCGGGGAAGGAGACGTGCTCGCCGCGCTTGCTGGGCCCGCCGCCGCGCCACTCCACGCGCGCGATCTGCAGCACCAGGCAGCGCGGCAGCTGCGAGCGCACCGCCACACAACACAATACGTACCTGCGGGCGTTGCTGCGCGGCGTAGGGCGCCATGCACAGCGTCTCGGGGAAGGAGACGTGCTCGCCGCGCTTGCTGGGCCCGCCGCCGCGCCACTCCACGCGCGCGATCTGCAGCACCAGGCAGCGCGGCAGCTGCGAGCGCACCGCCACACAACACAATACGTACCTGCGGGCGTTGCTGCGCGGCGTAGGGCGTCATGCACAGCGTCTCGGGGAAGGAGACGTGCTCGCCGCGCTTGCTGGGCCCGCCGCCGCGCCACTCCACGCGCGCGATCGGCAGCACCAGGCAGCGCGGCAGCTGCGAGCGCACCGCCACACAACACAATACGTACCTGCGGGCGTTGCTGCGCGGCGTAGGGCGCCATGCACAGCGTCTCGGGGAAGGAGACGTGCTCGCCGCGCTTGCTGGGCCCGCCGCCGCGCCACTCCACGCGCGCGATCGGCAGCACCAGGCAGCGCGGCAGCTGCGAGCGCACCGCCACACAACACAATACGTACCTGCGGGCGTTGCTGCGCGGCGTAGGGCGCCATGCACAGCGTCTCGGGGAAGGAGACGTGCTCGCCGCGCTTGCTGGGCCCGCCGCCGCGCCACTCCACGCGCGCGATCTGCAGCACCAGGCAGCGCGGCAGCTGCGAGCGCACCGCCACACAACACAATACGTACCTGCGGGCGTTGCTGCGCGGCGTAGGGCGCCATGCACAGCGTCTCGGGGAAGGAGACGTGCTCGCCGCGCTTGCTGGGCCCGCCGCCGCGCCACTCCACGCGCGCGATCTGCAGCACCAGGCAGCGCGGCAGCTGCGAGCGCACCGCCACACAACACAATACGTACCTGCGGGCGTTGCTGCGCGGCGTAGGGCGCCATGCACAGCGTCTCGGGGAAGGAGACGTGCTCGCCGCGCTTGCTGGGCCCGCCGCCGCGCCACTCCACGCGCGCGATCTGCAGCACCAGGCAGCGCGGCAGCTGCGAGCGCACCGCCACACAACACAATACGTACCTGCGGGCGTTGCTGCGCGGCGTAGGGCGCCATGCACAGCGTCTCGGGGAAGGAGACGTGCTCGCCGCGCTTGCTGGGCCCGCCGCCGCGCCACTCCACGCGCGCGATCGGCAGCACCAGGCAGCGCGGCAGCTGCGAGCGCACCGCCACACAACACAATACGTACCTGCGGGCGTTGCTGCGCGGCGTAGGGCGCCATGCACAGCGTCTCGGGGAAGGAGACGTGCTCGCCGCGCTTGCTGGGCCCGCCGCCGCGCCACTCCACGCGCGCGATCTGCAGCACCAGGCAGCGCGGCAGCTGCGAGCGCACCGCCACACAACACAATACGTACCTGCGGGCGTTGCTGCGCGGCGTAGGGCGCCATGCACAGCGTCTCGGGGAAGGAGACGTGCTCGCCGCGCTTGCTGGGCCCGCCGCCGCGCCACTCCACGCGCGCGATCTGCAGCACCAGGCAGCGCGGCAGCTGCGAGCGCACCGCCACACAACACAATACGTACCTGCGGGCGTTGCTGCGCGGCGTAGGGCGCCATGCACAGCGTCTCGGGGAAGGAGACGTGCTCGCCGCGCTTGCTGGGCCCGCCGCCGCGCCACTCCACGCGCGCGATCTGCAGCACCAGGCAGCGCGGCAGCTGCGAGCGCACCGCCACACAACACAATACGTACCTGCGGGCGTTGCTGCGCGGCGTAGGGCGCCATGCACAGCGTCTCGGGGAAGGAGACGTGCTCGCCGCGCTTGCTGGGCCCGCCGCCGCGCCACTCCACGCGCGCGATCGGCAGCACCAGGCAGCGCGGCAGCTGCGAGCGCACCGCCACACAACACAATACGTACCTGCGGGCGTTGCTGCGCGGCGTAGGGCGCCATGCACAGCGTCTCGGGGAAGGAGACGTGCTCGCCGCGCTTGCTGGGCCCGCCGCCGCGCCACTCCACGCGCGCGATCTGCAGCACCAGGCAGCGCGGCAGCTGCGAGCGCACCGCCACACAACACAATACGTACCTGCGGGCGTTGCTGCGCGGCGTAGGGCGCCATGCACAGCGTCTCGGGGAAGGAGACGTGCTCGCCGCGCTTGCTGGGCCCGCCGCCGCGCCACTCCACGCGCGCGATCTGCAGCACCAGGCAGCGCGGCAGCTGCGAGCGCACCGCCACACAACACAATACGTACCTGCGGGCGTTGCTGCGCGGCGTAGGGCGCCATGCACAGCGTCTCGGGGAAGGAGACGTGCTCGCCGCGCTTGCTGGGCCCGCCGCCGCGCCACTCCACGCGCGCGATCTGCAGCACCAGGCAGCGCGGCAGCTGCGAGCGCACCGCCACACAACACAATACGTACCTGCGGGCGTTGCTGCGCGGCGTAGGGCGCCATGCACAGCGTCTCGGGGAAGGAGACGTGCTCGCCGCGCTTGCTGGGCCCGCCGCCGCGCCACTCCACGCGCGCGATCTGCAGCACCAGGCAGCGCGGCAGCTGCGAGCGCACCGCCACACAACACAATACGTACCTGCGGGCGTTGCTGCGCGGCGTAGGGCGCCATGCACAGCGTCTCGGGGAAGGAGACGTGCTCGCCGCGCTTGCTGGGCCCGCCGCCGCGCCACTCCACGCGCGCGATCGGCAGCACCAGGCAGCGCGGCAGCTGCGAGCGCACCGCCACACAACACAATACGTACCTGCGGGCGTTGCTGCGCGGCGTAGGGCGCCATGCACAGCGTCTCGGGGAAGGAGACGTGCTCGCCGCGCTTGCTGGGCCCGCCGCCGCGCCACTCCACGCGCGCGATCTGCAGCACCAGGCAGCGCGGCAGCTGCGAGCGCACCGCCACACAACACAATACGTACCTGCGGGCGTTGCTGCGCGGCGTAGGGCGCCATGCACAGCGTCTCGGGGAAGGAGACGTGCTCGCCGCGCTTGCTGGGCCCGCCGCCGCGCCACTCCACGCGCGCGATCTGCAGCACCAGGCAGCGCGGCAGCTGCGAGCGCACCGCCACACAACACAATACGTACCTGCGGGCGTTGCTGCGCGGCGTAGGGCGCCATGCACAGCGTCTCGGGGAAGGAGACGTGCTCGCCGCGCTTGCTGGGCCCGCCGCCGCGCCACTCCACGCGCGCGATCTGCAGCACCAGGCAGCGCGGCAGCTGCGAGCGCACCGCCACACAACACAATACGTACCTGCGGGCGTTGCTGCGCGGCGTAGGGCGCCATGCACAGCGTCTCGGGGAAGGAGACGTGCTCGCCGCGCTTGCTGGGCCCGCCGCCGCGCCACTCCACGCGCGCGATCTGCAGCACCAGGCAGCGCGGCAGCTGCGAGCGCACCGCCACACAACACAATACGTACCTGCGGGCGTTGCTGCGCGGCGTAGGGCGCCATGCACAGCGTCTCGGGGAAGGAGACGTGCTCGCCGCGCTTGCTGGGCCCGCCGCCGCGCCACTCCACGCGCGCGATCTGCAGCACCAGGCAGCGCGGCAGCTGCGAGCGCACCGCCACACAACACAATGAGAAAACAGGTGTAGCGGTCTTCGAAAGCTGACGATAGATAGCGTAACTGGCGCAATAGCACACACTGACGGAGCTTTCGACGAGCGCTCTATAAATAGGAGTTCTGACGTCACGCGTTCGGATCACAAGCGGTCCCCAGGCATACCACCTGCCTGGAAATTTCCCCATTACCCTCAGAACCGGCAAAGAGGAAACAAATCGTGTCATCTGGCTCACACATTATCCTAGGCGAACGTCTATCTCTTCTGCTATTTACACCTAACCAGAAAGTCCAGTCACAAGCCCCTCAATATACCGTATAATGTTTATAGTAAAGCGGTTTAATTTGTAAGACTAGACTCAAAATTGCTGTCGTATCGGCCGATATAGACTTATACAGATGGACGCAAATTATCATCTGAAGGAATCTCAAAATTCTCAAACCATCACGTCATATTAAACCAGCAGGGTATTTAATGTCGTCGGCCTACTTGATGGGACAACCCTTGGACCTTCCGTAGTGGCAAAGACGCTCACATTGTCGCCAATGTGCAAGAGGTCCTTCTTCGAACATAGATAAAATACTGCAATGCCGATATACCAAAAGAGCAGATTGATGTTTAGTTCTTAACCTCTTGTATTTTTAATAGCCACCTTTGAGGGTATGTCAACTATATATTATCAGGTAGAGGGTCGCCATTCCAACATTTAGCGTCGCGTGTTGGCGAATGTTGAGTATAGGAGACGTGTGCCATCCGAAGGGACTCTAAAAGTTCCAGAATACCAAAGCCAAACAGCAGGACCTGCATCGCGCTAACACTTTCCTACCAGCGCGGAGGAAACTGTCAGCATCTTACCTTGCCAAAGTTGACAGTGCGTATGTGCTTGGTGTATGCGTGCTCGCCGTTGGGCGGCGCGCCGGGCTCCTCGGGGCAGCACTTGGTGCAGCGCACGCCTTTCACCATCTCCGGAGCGGTGAACGCGCGCAGCAGGCCTGAACAAACGCACGCATAACTTTAACGTTGAAAGCAGACCTTCTCAAACGCAGGCATAACTTTAACGTTGAAATGGATTTCTTTTCGGAAAATCGAATTCAATGATTCCAGTTACTATCAGAAGCATGGAAGGTATGATTTATATTTCTCTGTTCTTCAGAATTGCTGTATTCGTTTGATTTGCCAGCACTGAATGCAACCCGAAATTTTAGTTGCAATTTGTATCATCATCAATTTGGGACCGGGAGTAGCTCTACTTGCCGTAAATTATTGGCCCTCAATAATACTTCATTAGACATTTATATTTAAAAACTACAATGAAATATGGTTTTTATTTTGCTCATCAAACCAATGAAAAAAGAGAGGTCAAGACTTACCGGATAAACTAAACGTGCCCGTGAGCCCCGTGCTAGCACTGGCCATAGACAGAGTGATACTGTCAAATTTGTCGTAACGAACAGGACTCTGAAAAAGATGAATTCATGGTATGAAGAGTGAGACAAGCTTAAAAATCTGTAGAGAAAGTTGTCGTCCCGAAATGTGAAAAAGACCCAACCTGGGCTAATCTATATATATAAAAGAATGAGGTATTTTGGTTGTTCCACGGATTCCGCCAAAACTATAGGTCGTAGAGATCTGAAATTTGGTACTTAGGTAGATATTAGGTCATGAATTCGTACTAACACGGGGATTCCAGAAATTCCATGTTTAAGGGGTAAAAATCATACATTTAAGGGTATTTCCCATACAAAAGTAAAATTTTTGCATTGTTCCAGGAATTCCCGAAAAACTAAAAGTCGTAGAGATCTTTAATTTGGTACCTAGGAAGATATTAGGTCATGAATTCGTACTAAGACGGGGATTCCAGAAATTCCATATTTAAGGGGTAGAAATAGTACATTAAAGGGATTTCTCCATACAAAATTGTAATTTTTTTCGTTGTTCCACGCATTCCAGAAAAACTATAAGTCGTAGAGATCTGAAATTTGGTATCTAGGTAGATATTAGGTCATGAATTCGTACTAAGACGGGGATTCCAGAAATTCCATGTTTAAGGGGTAGAAATAGTACATTAAAGGGATTTCTCCATACAAAATTGTAATTTTTTTCGTTGTTCCAGGCATTCCAGAAAAACTAAAAGTGGTACAGATCTGAAATTTGGTATGTAGGTAGATATTAGGTCATGAATTCGTACTAAGACGGGGATTCCAGGAATTCAAATTGGAAGGGATAAAAATCCTACTTTTAAGGGATTTTCCCATACAAAAGTGTAATTTTTGCGTTGTTCCAGGGATTCCAGCGAAATTAAAAGACGTAGAGATCTGAAATTTGGTACCTAGGTTGGTATTACGTATAATATCATGAATTCGTATTCAGAAAGGGATTTTCGAGATTCAAATTTTGAGGACGAAAAATTTTGAATTTTTTGGCCGCCATTTTGAACTTTTTTGTTACTGGGCCGATTGCTTTGAAAATCGATATTTGACTATGGCAGCAAACATAGAGACGGAATTTGTGGTCAAAATTTAAAAAATAGGCCGCCATTTTGAACTTTATTGTTACTGGGCCGATTGCTTTGAAAATCGATATTTGACTATGGCAGCAAGCATAGAGAAGGAATTTGTGGTCAATATTTAAAAAAGTGGCCGCCATTTTGAACTTTTTTGTTACTGGGCCGATTGCTTTGAAAATCGATATTTGACTATGGCAGCAAGCATAGAGAAGGAATTTGTGGTCAAAATTTAAAAAAGTGGCCGCCATTTTGAACTTTTTTGTTACTGGGCCGATTGCTTTGAAAATCGATATTTGACTATGGCAGCAAGCATAGAGAAGGAATTTGTGGTCAAAATTTAAAAAAGTGGCCGCCATTTTGAACTTTTTTGTTACTGGGCCGATTGCTTTGAAAATCGATATTTTACAGTGGCAGCAAGCATAGAGAAAGAGTTTGTGGTCAAAATTTAAAAAATAGGCCGCCATTTTGAACTTTTTTGTTACTGGGCCGATTGCTTTGAAAATCGATATTTGACTATGGCAGCAAGCATAAAGAAGGAATTTGTGGTCAAAATTTAAAAAATTGGCCGCCATTTTGAACTTTTTTGTTACTGGGCCGATTGCTTTGAAAATCGATATTTGACAATGGCAGCAAGCATAGAGAAAGAGTTTGTGGTCAAAATTTAAAAAATAGGCCGCCATTTTGAACTTTTTTGTTAATGGGCCGATTGTTTTCAAAATTGATATCTGATTATCGCAGCGAGCATAGAAAAGGAATTTTTGGTAAAAATTTAAAAGAATTGGCCACAATTTTGTACTTATATGTCTTACCATGGTAGCAAGCAACCACGGCCGGATGGACGAACGGACGGTGGAGTCTTGGACGGTAAGAGCTTTTACCCTTTGGGTACGGAACCCTAAAAATGGCCACCATATTTATCTTTTTTGTGACGATCGAATTTTTCAAAATCAATATGACGTGACTATTACCAGGAAGCAAGAGAAAATTTTGTGGGCGAAATGGTGTGTAATGCAGGAATTTTGGAAATTAAACCACCATAGTAAAGCTTAACTCAGAAGTTAACGTGAGCGAAGCCGCGGGCGTTTGCTAGTTACTAATAAAAATTCCGAAATGGAACCCCATGCGTACGCCACCTACAGGAGGCAGATCGTCAAAATACCTTGGTGGAGCAGACAGTGCAATGCGTCCGCGTAGCCAGCGTGCCACGCGTGGGCGGCTGCGCGGGCGGGCGTGCGGGGGCCGCCGCCCAGCGCCTGCCCACAGAGCTCAAGTGGCAAAAGGATCGAGACACTCCTTTTGTTAGCCGCGCCGGCTCCGGTGGAGAGTCGTCTATTAAACAAAATATTAGTGCAGAACGCTCTCTGTCGGCTGTCGCTATCGCTACTAAATACGAAATCTCTTAATTAATCTAAATTCATAAATCTAAAGCGTACCTATCAATGAATAACCAGCGCGACGGTCTATGGCCAAAGTCTTGTCCTTTTGAGAAGTTCTCAATGCTCATGATCAGTTAGGGCTTTAGATATAGTTGAGTCAGCAAGTCAAAAGAGCCTTCATCTTTCTCCACTAACTCTATTTTAAATTTAGACCAACCAAAAGACTCTAATGCAAGTGCATGTATGTGCTGGGTATTTTAATGCAATGTGCATACAAGACTGTGAAAAAACAAAGACATGTATGTGTACAGCTTACCAGGGTCCGCCATATCAGAGTCGGCGGGCGGCGCGGCGGAGGCGGGCCGGGCGGGCCGCTGCGGGCCCTCTGCGCGCATCGACAGCGGCGCGGCGGGCGGTGATGCGGGAGACGCCAGCGCCGACCACGCTCGGCCCCCGCCCAGACCCAGCGCGTCGGACAGGCAACCAGGCTGTCAGAAGATCACACCAATATACAGGGTTATTTAAAAAATACCGGAAACCTCTCAACACCTAAATGATATCATTAAAAGTAACAACTTTTGTTATATAACTTTCCAAAACTGTTACTTACTGTTATTTCTGTAAAGTGACATTACACTGTGAAACGAAATACAGGTAATCAGCGATTATGACTGTCCCTGTTGCCAAACCGCTGCGACAGGTTAAGACATAGGCGGTGCTAATGAGAAAGATAAAGATGCACAATGCTCACAATAAGTGGCGAAAGATTAAAGCTAAGCGCACACTGCGATGCGATTTTTTTCCGCATGTTCAATGCGAAACTTAATCGCAATCCGAATATTATACCTACGCGCACCACAACCTTTGTCGATTTTTTGTCGATCTTCCTGGCGCAGTGGCGCGCGCGCCCGGATTCGAGTGGGAAGTCGCGGGTTCGATTCCCGCCACGGGCCTCTTTGGAACTTTATAATTTCTAATTTTTCTTAGAACTGGACTGGTGGGAGGCTTGGGCCGTAGCTAGTTACCACCCTACCAGCAAAGAGGCACCGCCAAGCGATTTAGCGTTCCGGCGCGATGCTGTGTAGAAACCGTAAGGGGTGGGTTATACTTACCCCTTCCAAGTTAGTACGCTAACATTTTCGGCTGCATAATCACTACCATCAGGTGAGATCGCAGTCAAGTACTAACTTGTAGTGTGTAAAAAAGCCACGATTTATTTTCGCACCACGAAAGACAGGGAGCAATCATGTCACATGAGAGAGTTGCGCTTGCGACTATTTCCTCAGTGCGCGGGACTCAAGTATTATTCCATGTAACACAAAATATTGACAAATTCGCATCGCACTTGCGAATATTAATCACATGCGATTATTTTTCGCAGTGTGCGCTTAGCCTAACGACGAAGGGGTGCAGCGTGCGGGGCGGGGAGGACTAATCACGGATCAGTGACCGCGCGCGGCGTTGCCGATATTACGTACAGACTACAGAGTAGTTAGAAAGAAAGAATGTATGCAAAATATTGAATAAGTGATATTTCTCAAAATATCGAGGTAAAACAAAAGTTGTAGAACAAAAGTTACATTTAATGCTATCATTTAGGTGTCGAGAGGTTTCCGGTATTTTTATATAACCCTGTATACAGATCCGAGGCTAAATTCCAGGTTGGGTTTGAACGAAATTCATTTCAAATCTCTCCCTCCCCATCTAAAAGGAGTTAGTACACAAAGAAGAACAAGCAAGAAACTCAAAACATGCTTTTAAAAAAAAATACATGGCACTGAGGGGTCAGTTACAGTAACACTGTTGTGAGTTAAATGGTTTTTCAAGAATTCTAAACATGTCAAGAAGTTTTCACTATTTATTTATGACTGATGAAGATACTAAAGCTTATATTTTGATACTTTAAAAATGACTTTAAGATTCCCATTTTTAGAAAAAATTATACACAGTAACAAACCTTCTTAGCCATGGCATTGGTCTCCTCCTCAATGCAGGATAGCAGCACGTGCAGCAGCTCATGCGCGTCCTGCTGGTCTGCTGGCACCACCCACCCAGCTGCCCGCAGGGATTGCAGGACGCCCAGGGGACACACCGGCGTGCCTCGTGCAGACTCATGTGTTCCATTTACCACTACAAATTAACCATAGCTGTTTCAGATAATCCTCCTACATTTAAAATACTTACAGGCCAGGGTATCATAATTTTTTTCAGTTAAATAAATGAATAAATAAAGCCTTTTTTTTCTTGTGATTACACAAGAAAAAATAGTTTTCAGTAAATAGTAAAATCTACAATTTAAGCTGCTGGTAAGTCATTGTTCTAACTTTAAAGGTGTAAACAGCCTCTGACAGCTATGATGAACAGAAATGATGAGGTCTAGGATGGAGCGCGCTTGCCTAGAAAATGCCTATTCACTCTTCTCTTGAAGGCACCCAGATTGTATTTGGCTGGGAACACGAAAGCTGGAAGGGTGTTCCACACCTTAGCAGTTTGTATCAGAAACGTAGAAGAAAAGCGTTTTGTCCAAGTACGCTGGACATCAACCACATAAGGATGCCACTTCTCTCGACGTCCCGCGGTTCTATGGTAGGAAGATGAAGGAGGCACAAGGTTGTGGAGTTCTTGAGCACACTCTCCAAAATATATCCTGTAAAAAACCGCTAAACAGGCATCACTAAACTGAGCAGTTTCGCCCGTGTTAGCGATTCCTTGCCCATTATTCTGCGTGCGCGGCGATCAACCGAGTCCAATGCATCGAGCTGGTATTTGGTAGATCCATCCCATAGGTGACTGCAGTACTCCATGCGGGAACGAACTTGAACTTCATACAGCGTCAAAAGCTGTTCGGGCTTGAAGTACCGCTTAACCTTGTTCAGGATGCCAAGTTTTTTGGCGGCTGTTTTTGCTTTTTCCTCGATGCATTTCCCAAAATTGAGATTGGGTGAGAAGTTAATACCCAGGAGGTTGATATGATTGCTAATCGGAATGGATACATTTTAAAAAGTGGGAGCCAAGGTGAAGGGGCTCTTATTTGCGGTGAATAAGCACGCTTGCGTTTTGGTAGCGTTAAACTTGACTAGATTAGCGTCACCCCACTCAGATACTTCTTTTAGAGTCAAGTTAACGCGATCTACCAATGCCTCTATAATAATAATAATAATAAATGCCGTGTGGCAACGGCAGAGTAGAATATTGCCACCCCATCTCTTACCCGTGGGTGTCGTAAGAGGCGACTAAGGGATGGGAGAACCATTTAAAGTCTTTAAGCCGGATGGTTTCGCCTGGCTTATGGTTCTCCCAAGTAAGCGAGCTGGCTTAACTAAAACAGCCTCCCCGGGGACTTGAGTGGACCCCGGGTGATGTAATCACCACTCACCCCCCCCTTTTTTTAATGATGGACACAAACACAGAGAATGCGCTTTTAGGGTCGCTGCCTGGGGGGCGCCAGGGCGCGTCTGGGGCTGGCGCTGGACGTGGTAGCATGCGGTCCGCCAGCCAAACCAACAGCCGGCCGGCACTACCATCTAGCCGGCCGGCAATTCCATCATCCCCACCAGAGGGCTTGGCTCCGACAGGGTCCTCTAGGGCCCGATCTTCGGAGCCCGCCGCTGGTGGTGTACGCCGCATGAAGTGGACTGTTCCTATGAATGAGAACGTCATGCGAGCGTATTTCAGGGCTACAGGGGGGGAAACCGGACGGACTGGCTACCGAGCGGCAATGTACCGTGAGTTTCTGCTGCTTGAGCCGCAACTAGCTGTCACGGAGCAAAACCTGGCAGATCGGGCTCGGTACATTATGCGCTCTAACATCTTCAGCGCTGCCGAGCTCGAACGATTACGACGTGAGGCTGTTCCCGACGTGACAACCTCAACCGCGCCGCAAATCGTGTCTCCTGCGCCACCTAGCCGCGAAGAGACCGAGACCGTGACCGTGTCTCAGGATTTGCTCGTGGAGGAGACCACTGAGGAAACAGTCTCCCTGGATTTAGAGCGGATGAGAAGGATTTTAGAAGAGACGATTGCTGAAATCCGAGTTGCTCCTCCAGAGGAACGTCCGCGGCTCTCCCGGCTCTCGCTAAATGTAGCGACGCGGGATGTCATTGAGGCCATTAACCAAATGCTGCCACAACATCTAGAGAGCAGCACTGGTCTGGATGATACGGCTTCTATTCTCTTCGGTGCAGCCTTAGCCGTCCATCGTTTTATTGGCGTCAAAGCCAAGAAACCTGGACGGTGTGCCGCTAGATCCAGTGCAGAACCTGCCTGGAAGAAGAGAATAGAACGACGTATCACCCTCGCCAGAGGCCTCATTGGCAGACTGCAAAGCTTCAGGTCGGGCAACACGAGGCCAAGGATTGTGCGCTCCGTTAGAAAAGCTTTTAACGGGCTGGGGGTTCGCCTAGACCAGCCCGACATAGCTCAAAAACTAACGGAGCGCATCGACGACCTGAAGCAGAAAATCGCTGCATGGGGGAACCGCATTCGGCGGTACTCGGAAAGAGTTGAGCGATTTCAGCAAAATCGCCTCTTCGTGAGTGATCAGAAAAGGTTCTACAAAAAGCTGGAGTGCCCAGCGGTCTGCTCCACCCCTCAGCGACCGGACACGGCTGACCTAGTCGCTTTCTGGCGCAGTGTCTGGTCGACAGAGGTGGAGCATGAAGAGGGCCCTTGGATTGCGGCGGTAGAGGAAGCATGTGCCTCGATAGAGCCGATGAACCCGGTTGCCATCTCCGCGGAGGATGTAGCTGGTGCGGTAAGGAGGGCCCCGAACTGGAAAAGTCCGGGGCCTGACGGACTGCATCACTACTGGCTAAAGGGTTTCTCGGCTTGCCATGCGACCTTGGCTCGACAATTCCAAGGCGCTCTTGAGCAAAGGGCGCTCCCAAACCTTTTCACCACCGGGATCACTCACTTAGCTCCAAAGACCACAGATACCGCTGACCCGTCTAAGTACCGCCCCATTACGTGTCTTACTACCATCTATAAGACACTTACATCTGTTCTGAGCTCCAAAATTACCCGTCATGTTGACAGACACGGGATCATGTCTGGGGCTCAGAACGGGTGTAGGGGTGGTAGTCGCGGTACCAAGGAGCTCCTTCTCATCGACTCCGTCGCAGGCCATTTGGTCAAACGCAGCCGCCGGAACTTTTCCGCCGCCTGGATTGACTATAGAAAGGCGTTCGACTCGGTGCCTCATTCATGGCTCCTGAGGGTCCTCGAGCTGTATAAAGTTGATAGTGCAGTTCGAGACTTCCTCGGAGAATGTATGGGGCAATGGAGCACGATCCTTTGTCTCCATGGCGAGCGGCTGGCGGCTGCGAATGACCGAATCAGGATAAGGCGGGGTATCTTTCAGGACGATTGTTTGAGTCCACTTTGGTTTTGCCTGGCTCTGAACCCCCTTAGCACATTGCTGGAGGGTTCCGGGACAGGCTTTCAGTTCCGGAGAGGGGGGCCGAAGGTACCTCACCTTCTCTACATGGATGACCTCAAGCTGATGGCACCCAGCGCTTCCCGTCTGCAGGAATTGTTGAACATAACCACTGAGTTCAGCAATTCCATCAGAATGGAACTTGGGGTGGACAAGTGTGCGGTCCTGCATGTGGAGAGGGGACAGGTCGCTCGCTCGGCCGAGATCAGTCTCGAGCCTTCGAACATCAAGACCCTCTCCGAGGCTGAATCGTACCGGTATCTGGGCATGTCACAATCTTTAGGGATTCAGGAGGCGGACGTGAAACAGTCAGTTTGCGAGGTCTTTTTTAGGCGCCTGGCAAAGATCTGTAAGAGTTATTTGTCGGGTGCCAATAAAGTCCGAGCCTATAACGGCTGGGTCATGCCCGTCCTCATGTACACCTTTGGCGTGCTCAGATGGACTCAAACCGAGCTAGATGCCCTGGATAGGAAAGTCCGCACAACTATGACTACCCATCGTATGCACCACCCGAAGTCTTCTGTGATGAGGCTGTATGTCCCCCGGAAGTGTGGTGGTCGAGGCATGCTCAACGTCAAGACCATGCACAATCGGGAGATATCCAGCCTCAGAACTTACTTTAGGGCGAAAATGGAGTCTCCGGTGCATCGGGAAGTCATAGAATGTGATAAAGGACTGACCCCCCTATCTTTGGCCAACGCCGAGTGGCAGGGACCGGTTGTGCTTGGCACCTCTGACCGGGAGTCCGTATGGAAGGAGAAGGAGCTGCACGGACGCTTTTTTAAGGCTCTTCATGAGCCCCACGTGGATAGAAAAGCGTCCGTGCAGTGGCTGCGTTTCGGTGACCTCTTTGGGGAAACCGAGGGGTTTGTCTGTGCAATACAAGATCAGGTGGTTAAGACGCGGAACTACCGAAAGTACATTCTGAAGGATGGCACTCATGACATTTGTCGAGCCTGTCGCCATCCCGGTGAGTCACTCAGACATGTGCTTTCGGGGTGTTCTGCGCTTGCCAACACTGAGTATTTGCACAGGCACAACCAAGCAGCCAAAATCCTGCACCAAGAGCTTGCTCTGAAGTACGGACTCTTGGATGAGAGGGTGGCCTATTATAGGTACACGCCGGTTCCTGTCCTCGAGCGCGGCGGCGTCCGGCTCTATTGGGACCGGTCAGTCATCACGGACAGGACTATCTTGGCTAACAAGCCTGATATCGTGGTGATGGACCGGGCACAGTCGCGGGTGTTTTTAGTGGACATCACAATCCCGTATGACGAGAACCTCGTGAGAGCTGAGACGGAGAAAAAACGAAAGTATCTGGATCTCGCTCACGAGGTTTCCGCCATGTGGCACGTGGAGTCCACTGAAATCATACCAATCGTGATATCTGCCAACGGTTTAATACCAGTCAGCCTCGCTCACCATCTGCGGCGACTGGGTTTCCGTGGCAGTTCACTTGCGGCCAAGATGCAGAGGGCGGTGGTGCTCGACTCGGCTAGGATAGTCCGTCGGTTTCTTAGCCTGTCGCCCTGACCCCCGGCCGTTTGGTCTCCCCTGCCGGGGTGTAGTCCTCCGCTCGGCACATATATGTATGTATGTAGCGTATATGTATGTTTATTTAAATTTTGCGTATTTAAGTAAGTTTATTGTATGTCTTTGGTTTTTATATATATTTATCGTGTGCCGGGTGTGAGAGTTAGATTGAATACGAAAATAATAATAATAATACTTGCCGTGTGGCAACGGCAGAGTAGAATATTGCCACCCCATCTCTTACCCGTGGGTGTCGAAAGAGGCGACTAAGGGATGGGAGAACCATTTAAAGTCTTTAAGCCGGATGATCACGGAGTTGCTACTCTGTGTTCGCCTGGCTTATGGTTCTCCCAAGTAAGCGAGCTGGCTTAACTAAAACAGCCTCCCCGGGGACTTGAGTGGACCCCGGGTGATGTAATCACCACTCACCCCCCCCCCCCCCCCCCCCTTTTTAATGATGGACACGAACACGAGGAATGCGCTTATAGGGTCGCTGCCTGGGGGGCGCCAGGGCGCGTCTGGGGCTGGCGCTGGACGTGGCAGCATGCGGTCCGCCAGCCACACCAACACCCGGCCGGCACTACCATCTAGCCGGCCGGCAATTCCATCATCCCCACCAGAGGGCTTGGCTCCGACAGGGTCTTCTAGGACCCAATCTTCGGAGCCCGCCGCTGGTGGTGTACGCCGCATGAGGTGGACTTTTCCTATGAATGAGAACGTCATGCGAGCGTATTTCAGGGCTACAGGGGGGGAAACCGGACGGACTGGCTACCGAGCGGCAATGTACCGTGAGTTTCTGCTGCTTGAGCCGCAACTAGCTGTCACGGAGCAAAACCTGGCAGATCGGGCTCGGTACATTATGCGCTCTAACATCTTCAGCGCTGCTGAGCTCGAACGATTACGACGTGAGGCTGTTCCCGACGTACCGAACTCAACCACAGTGCAAATCGTGTCTCCTGCGGCCCCTGTCCGCGAAGAGACCGAGGCTATGTCTCAGGATTTGCCTGTGGAGGAGGACACTGAGGGAACAGTCGCCTTGGATATAGAGCGGATGAGAGGGATTTTAGAAGAGACGATTGCTGAAATCCGAAATGCTCCTCTGGAGGATCGTCCGCGGCTCTCCCGGCTCTCGCTAAATGTAGCGACGCGGGATGTCATTGAGGCCATTAACCGAATGCTGCCACAACACCTTGAGGGCAGCACTGGTCTGGATGATACGGCTTCTATTCTCTTCGGCGCAGCCTTGGCCGTCCACCGTTTTATTGGCATCAAAACCAAGAAACCTGGACGGTGTGCCGCTAGAACCAGTGCAGAGCCTGCCTGGAAGAAGAGAATAGAACGACGTATCACCCTCGCCAGAGGCCTCATTGGCAGACTGCAAAGCTTCAGGTCGGGCAACGCGAGGCCAAGGATTGTGCGCTCCGTAAGAATAGCTTTTAGCGGGCTGGGGGTTCGCCTAGACCAGCCCGACATAGCTCAAAAACTAACGGAGCGCATCGACGACCTGAAGCAGAAAATCGCTGCATGGGGGAACCGCATTCGTCGGTACTCGGAAAGAGTTGAGCGATTTCAGCAAAATCGCCTCTTCGTGAGTGATCAGAAAAGGTTCTACAAAAAGCTGGAGTGCCCAGCGGTCTGCTCCACCTC
The DNA here is from genome assembly GCA_036785405.1 of Coenonympha arcania. Taxonomy (NCBI): domain Eukaryota; kingdom Metazoa; phylum Arthropoda; class Insecta; order Lepidoptera; family Nymphalidae; genus Coenonympha; species Coenonympha arcania. Next base: position 16,800,349 of record CM072067.1, on the reverse strand, counting down.
TCAGCGACCAGACACGGCTGACCTAGTCGCTTTCTGGCGCAGTGTCTGGTCGACAGAGGTGGAGCATGAAGAGGGCCCTTGGATTGCGGCGGTAGAGGAAGCATGTGCCTCGATAGAGCCGATGAACCCGGTGGCCATCTCCGCTGAGGATGTAGCTGGTGCGGTGAGGCGGGCCCCGAACTGGAAAAGTCCGGGGCCTGACGGACTGCATCACTACTGGCTAAAGGGTTTCTCGGCTTGCCATGCGACCTTGGCTCGACAATTCCAAGGCGCTCTTGAGCAAAGGGCGCTCCCGAACCTTTTCACCACCGGGATCACTCATTTAGCTCCAAAGACCACAGATACCGCTGACCCGTCTAAGTACCGCCCCATTACGTGTCTTACAACCATCTATAAGACACTTACATCCGTTCTAAGCTCCAAAATTACCCGTCATGTTGACAGTCACGGGATCATGTCTGGGGCTCAGAACGGGTGTAGGGGTGGTAGTCGCGGTACTAAGGAGCTCCTTCTCATCGACTCCGTCGCAGGCCATTTGGTCAAACGCAGCCGCCGGAACTTTTCCGCCGCCTGGATTGACTATAAAAAGGCGTTCGACTCGGTGCCTCATTCATGGCTCCTGAGGGTCCTCGAGCTGTATAAAGTTGATCGTGCAGTTCGAGACTTCCTCGGAGAATGTATGGGGCAATGGAGCACGATCCTTTGTCTCCAAGGCGAGCGGCTAGCGGCTGCGGATGACCGAATTAGGATACGGCGGGGTATCTTTCAGGGCGATTGCTTGAGTCCACTTTGGTTTTGCCTGGCTCTGAACCCTCTTAGCACTTTGCTGGAGGGTTCCGGGACAGGCTTTCAGTTTCGGAGGGGGGGGCCGAAGGTGCCTCACCTTCTCTACATGGATGACCTCAAACTGATGGCACCCAGTGCTTCCCGTCTGCAGGAATTGTTGAACATCACCACTGAGTTCAGCAATTCCATCAGAATGGAACTCGGGGTGGACAAGTGTGCGGTCCTGCATGTGGAGCGGGGACAGGTCGCTCGCTCGGCCGAGATTAATCTCGAGCCGTCGAGCATCAGGACCCTCTCCGGGGCTGAGTCATACCGGTATCTGGGCATGTCACAGTCTATAGGGGTTCAAGAGGCGGACGTGAAACAGTCAGTTTGCGAGGTCTTTTTTCGGCGCCTGGCAAAGATCTGTAAAAGTTATTTGTCAGGTGCCAATAAGGTCCGAGCTTATAACGGCTGGGTCATGCCTGTCCTCATGTACTCCTTTGGCGTGCTCAGATGGACTCAAGCCGAACTTGACGCCCTGGATAGAAAGGTCCGCACAACTATGACTGCCCATCGCATGCACCACCCGAAGTCGTCTGTCATGAGGCTGTATATCCCCCGGAAGTGTGGTGGTCGAGGCATACTCAACGTCAAGACCATGCACAACCGGGAGATATCCAGCCTCAGAACTTACTTCGGGGCAAAAAGGGAGTCTCCGATGCATAGGGAAGTCATAGAATGTGATAAAGGACTGACCCCCCTATCTTTGGCCAACGCCGAGTGGCAGGGACCGGTTGTGCTTAGCACCTCTGACCGGGAGTCCGTATGGAAGGAGAAGGAGCTGCACGGACGCTTTTTTAAGGCTCTTCATGAGCCCCACGTGGATAGAAAAGCGTCCGTGCAGTGGCTGCGGTTCGGTGACCTCTTTGGGGAAACCGAGGGTTTTGTCTGTGCAATACAGGATCAGGTGGTTAAGACGCGGAACTACCGGAAGTACATTCTGAAGGATGGCACTCAGGACATTTGTCGAGCTTGTCGCCATCCCGGTGAGTCACTCAGACATGTGCTTTCGGGGTGTTCGGCGCTTGCCAACACTGAGTATTTGCACAGGCACAACCAAGCAGCCAAAATCCTCCATCAAGAGCTTGCTCTCAAGTACGGGCTCCTGGATGAGAGGGTACCCTATTATAGGTACATGCCGGTTCCTGTCCTCGAGCGCGGCGGCGTCCGGCTCTATTGGGACCGGTCAATCATCACGGACAGGACTATCTTGGCTAACAAGCCTGATATCGTGGTGATGGACCGGGCACAGTCGCGGGTGTTTTTAGTGGACATCACGATCCCGTATGACGAGAACCTCGTGAGAGCTGAGACGGAGAAAAAACGAAAGTATCTGGATCTCGCTCACGAGGTTTCCGCCATGTGGCACGTGGAGTCCACTGAAATCATCCCAATCGTGATATCTGCCAATGGTTTAATACCAGTCAGCCTCGCTCACCATCTGCGGCGGCTGGGTTTCCGTGGCAGTTCGCTTGCGGCCAAGATGCAGAGGGCGGTGGTGCTCGACTCGGCTAGGATAGTCCGTCGGTTTCTCAGCCTGTCGCCCTGACCCCCGGCCGTTTGGTCTCCCCTGCCGGGGTGTAGCCCTCCGCCCGGCACATATATGTATGTGTGTAACGTTTATGTATGTTTATTTAAATTTAGCGTATTTAAGTAAGTTTATTGATGTGCCTTGGAGAAACATGTACCATTGTTGAAGAAGCAGTCTGTACTTCGCCATGCATCTGTGGACTTACCATAGACAAAGTCGATACATCAGTCCTACCATAGACAAAGTCGCTTATCTTACCCAATAGAGGGCGCTAGTATTTCATCCAGCAAGTGGCGATGCCGCCGCCATTTCACGTTCATAGCGTTGTGTATTTTCGCCGCGTGCACATCAAATCTAAAATTATTTTGTAAATCCTGCTAATCTTGCAATGAAATATAATTAAAAGCCGTAAGAAATTAATTTATGCAGTAAATGCGATTCGTATTTTCAATCGTGTGCAAACTTTGGTTTTCGTCGCGTGTCGTAATGGCGCCCGAGAGGAATTCTGAACGAGGGGACTTCGTTCTAGCAGCGATTCGAGTAGCGAGCAAGAACGAGAGGAACCTCGAAAGAGATACACAGGTAACGGTCGGTCTTCGGATCGACGCGTTATACGACGAGGTGAGTTTTCTCATTAATTTTATAATGTATCAACCATGCCTACCTAATGCAAATGCGCACCTGCATGAGGTGTCAGCTAAACAACCTAATGATATCGATGAAGATTTAATGAACCAGTCAGCGGAAAAATAGAAACCATTGGATCTTGACTTCCGTAAGACTAATTTTGATTCATTTATTTATTTATAAGGGTTGTCCTTACGCCATACTAATTAAACCTTTACTTAAATATTATATTATTTAATAACAAATTATATAACAGCTTACGCTATAAATTAATTTGCAAACTATTTTTTATTTTGTTGCGAAAAAAGTCCTAAAACCCGCTGATGATAAGCGCTTACGTCAATTAATCGAATTACAACATTTTTATTCACCCACGTGGCAACATATACGGTATAAAAGTTCTTTATCAGATTTGCGGGCTTCACCGTGTGTTGTGTGTTGTTATCTTGCATCTACTAAGGACATTATGGTCGCTCTCACAAAAGCCTTGCTACAACAAAGAGAACTATTACAATCAGGGTTGCAAGGGGCAATCGATTGGGCTCACAAAATCCCCAGACGAGCTTAATCCGGATACCCTCATTAATAAATTTACGTTTGGCACACCATCATTGTCTTACAATCTATCAGAACGAACCTGTACAAACGAACATAAAAGTGACTATTCAACGCAATTCAGGGGAGTTGTTTAACGAATTTCAAAAACCAATGGCGAGCTTTGGGTGCGAACGATTTTATAATTCCAATAATCACAGGATTTCGAAAACCCATGAATAAAAAACCTCCTCTGGTATTGCCCATAAAGCGGATAATGCACCAATATGCAACCAAATGTTCATCTGCCATGACTCAAATGATTCAAGGATTACTGAACTAAAATGTACTAGAGGTAGTTCACTAGAAAACGCCCAGTTTTATCTCGAAACTTTTCTTACGGAAGAGAAACGTCGGATCAATGTGACCAATTTTCAACCTTCGTGAGCTAATTCGTCAAAAACGGTTTCCTAGCTCTGATCTCAGATGCTTCAGTTCCCAGTTTTTACAACCGGGAGACTGGATGATAAAACTGGACATTTCCAGGCTTACTTTCACATTCCGGTCGCGACATCTCACCGGCAATTTTTTGAGGATCAGCTACCAAGATCATTGTACCAGATGACTTATCTACCTTTCGGCCGTGTGTCAGCGCCTCACCTATTTTCATCTGTAACATGTTGGGTTGCGGAAACCCTTCATGCGAAGGGATGTCGAGTTCTAGTCTATCTAGACGACTTCCTTCTGGTCAATCAAGACCACTCTACCTTTCGGCCTGGTGTCAGCGCCGCACCTATTTTCATCTGTAACATGTTGGGTTGCGGAAACCCTGCATGCGAAGGGATGTCGAGTTCTAGTCTATCTAGACGACTTCCTTCTGGTCAATCAAGACCACTCCAAGTTATGTCGTCAGGCTGCGGAAGCCGTGAGACACTTGGAACACCTCAGCCATTTATTTGCCATAAATTACCAGAAATCAATTTTAACACCCGCATAAGACCTAGAATACCTATCCGCTGGCAGACAAAGAAAAATTCAATGTGAATCATTGATGAAAAATTGCATCAGTCTTTGCGAATTGTAACGGTTGCTTTGCAGACTTTGCAAACTTCGTGATCCAGAGCCAGGTTACATTGGCGCAAATTCCAAATATTCCTCAGACATTTCGACAAGAAACGGCCTGCTCTCAAACTACGAATACCACATGTCGGGAACATGGAACGAGGTGGTGGCGCGGAGCCACTTTTCTCAAGTCACCAATACATCTGAAACCTGCCCTCCACTTCCTGGCGACGGGCGCCTCAAATTCGGGCTGTGGCCCAAGTAGACGGGAAATTAATGTCATGTTAAGCTTGGTCGATTCACCAAAAATAGTGGCACCAGGCACAACAACAAAAAGAAATTCTTTTGCTGCACTAATGGCAATCAAGAAGAGCACGAAGACGCTTCAAAACTTGCCCGTCATGGTCTCGTCGAACGCTCATAGCGTACATTCGAAACGAGGTAGGAGAGAAGTCAATGGCCCTACTGTCGTTAACATGGGAACTCCTGTATCTGACATGCAAGTTTCAGATCACATTATCGGCTCATTATCGTTCGGAACGATACAACGTTAGTCGCAGACAAACTGTCACGAGGAAAACCTCCAGCAGAGTGGCATCCTCTTCTACGTGCGACAGCGAAGATTTTTGTGAAATGGGGGTCAACCCGAGATTGTTTGTTGTGGGCAGTGCAGTGGCGTCAGTGCAGGGCACGTTTGAACCCTCGTAGACTTGGTTTTGAGTCGACTTGTAGTTGTCACCATACATATTATGTGACGAGTATCATATTAAAGTTTTACAGGAGCCGGTACGTTGGGCCTATGTGAAATAAAGATATTTTGAATTTTGTATTGACTTGTTCGCGACACGGCAGGCAGCGGTTGTGCAGAATCACGTTACCTTAGACTGCCAATTAATCAATCAGTAAGCTATATAGATGCCTTCAGCAGACCACGGACACATCAGTTAGTACGGGTATTGCCTCCTGCAAACCTCTTGCCGGTAGTAGTGACACCTGAATGGTGTGACAGGAGTATATCTTGTAGCAACGCCCAAATGGCTTCATGCATTTTGGCTACAAGATCTGAAAGCCAGAGCATTACATCACCCACACGTACTACAGAACCAATCAGAGACTCTAACTCTAATAGATGCCACGACATTACAGCATCCGCCACTGATGCAGATATTGACCCTGAAAGTCTGGAAGATTGGAGATTGGGTGCTTGAATAAAAGAGTGGTCTGGTCTAGTCAAGAAAAAGATTTGCTAAAGAAGAGTTGGACACAATCAACCTTGGCGACTCACTTTCCAGCTGTCAAAAAATGGTTAAAATGGAGCAAAATATCCTAAATCACCTCTACCAACAGATGTAGTAAAAAATATTGATATATCTCTTTTTACACGAAAATTTATCATTCAATATTATTCTGGTTCCCCACTTAGAAAAACATTCATTTTAAAATTTCATAATTAAACACGCCCTTAAAGCAGTAAGTGTTTCTAAACCAAAAGTTACCAAGCCTTCTTTCATATATGACCCAAGGGTTGTGCTTGAGTGGTTGTCTTCTAACTCACCAAAACATACATTTTTCGAAATATCTAGACGAACTATACGATATTGATTATTGTTGCTCTTGCTGGCATTACCTTATTAAAAATTTCAAGTAGTTTAGACACGGGGACTATATAATATATACTTAATACCAGCCTTTGATTTCAAGACACACAGTCTTCTAGGCAATCAGCTTGGAAACTTTCGAAACATCATGATAAAAACATATGCCCGGTGACATTAGTGAGATCTCTAATAGAGGAAAGTAGCTCAAAGAGATCTGAAGTTAAAGATGTCTTCTTATTACTGGTTGTAGTAAAATAAAAGCTGCATCACGGACTGTAATAGGCAACTGGGTTCGAACAGTTCTTAGGGAACGTGGCATTCATGCACCTCCGGGGAGTTGTAGATCAGCAATAGCTTCCTTGGCATGGGCAGATAACCAACCAATAGACGATATATTATCTCGGGGCAATTGGAAATCATCAGATACATTTTTTAATCATTATTGCCGTGATATTGAATTACCTAAAAATGATCGAAACTTATTTTTCAACACATTTAAGCCGATTTGATTTTTATTTTCTTCTGTTTTCGACATCCATATTAATGTACTAGTATTAATGTGAATCTAAATCACTTAAATTACAATTGAATAATTTATGTTGTCTTTTCATAAACAAATATTATTTATGTCATAATTTGTTGCATTACTAACTCTGTGAAAATAAGTATTGGCAATATGAACGAAAGGAATAAATAACTAATATCTGAAGATTATTTTATTTGACAGATACTTAATTTCCTTTTTTATTTTTATTTTTCAATTTTCATCATAGCGTTGTTTATAATACATTTCACCAGCAGATAACAAACACGTCTTCAACAATGGTACATGTTTCTCCAAGGCACATCAATATTACGGTTTTACATAACAATAAAACCGATATTATGTGCCGAGAGGAGAAACATGTACCATTACAGGAAGTTCTTCCTGGTGAAGACTATGAACGTGAAATGGCGGCGGCATCGCCACTTGCTGGATGAAATACTAGCGCCCTCTATTGGGTAAGATAAGCGACTTTGTCTATGGTAGGACTGATGTATCGACTTTGTCTATGGTAAGTCCACAGATGCATGGCGAAGTACAGACTGCTTCTTCAACAATGGTACATGTTTCTCCTCTCGGCACATAATATCGGTTTTATTGTTATGTAAAACCGTAATATTATATGTCTTTGGTTTTTATATATATTTATCATGTGCCGGGTGTGAGAGTTAAATTTAATACGAAAATAATAATAGCTTTATTTCTTTCCTTACAATAGTTATCTTAATACTAATTACATATTATCTGAAAAAAGTTTAGCATAATAAACTATGGTCGTTAGTAGGTTAGCAATATGTCTTAATCTAGGTTAGTATTGTCAGTAAGTTTATTTTAGTTATTGTAAGGACCGCCTATGGCGGTAAAAGCCTCCTCCATTAGCAACCAGTCCCTTCTGTTCCTAGCTACTCGCGACCAGGTTTTACCTGCGACTTTGACAATATCGTCATCCCATCTTTTGAACGGTCGTCCACGCCTGCGTTTAGAATTCCGTGGATACCAGTTGGTAACGACTTTCGACCATCTTTCGTCCGGAACTCTTTGAATGTGCCCCGCCCATTTCCATTTGCATCTAAGTAAATGTTTGACAGCGTCTTTTGCTTGAGACTTTTTCCTTATCTCTGCACTTTTTACTCTGTCCTTTAGTTTTAGGTTCAAAAGACTGCGTTCCATTCCTCTTTGACATTTAGCTATCTTTTCAATATTATTTTTGGTTATTGGCCAGGTCTGCGCGGCATATGTTAGACATGGTGTTAGGCATATGTCCATGGCTTTTGATTTTAACTTTAGTGGTAGTTTTCCTTTAAATACATCTTTCATAGCCCAGTACTTGTTCCATGTGGACTTTATCCGTCGGTCTATTTCTTTTTCTGTACCAGACTTGAAAGAAATAAGGTGGCCAAGGTACACATAGTCTTCTACATATTCCATTGGTGATACCATTATAACGATAGGTGTATGATCCTTGTTTGTCATCAACTTCGTTTTGCTCTCATTCATTTCTAGTCCCATAGCCTTGCTCTCTTGGTGCAATGATTGTAACATAAGCTGCAGCTCAGTTGGGTCCTCCGAGAGCAAGACTAAGTCGTCGGCGAATCGTAAATGTGACAGATATCTGCCGTTGATTTTTATGCCCTTGTTTTCCCATTGCAATCTTCTGAAAATGCTCTCCAAAACAGCGATAAATAATTTAGGTGATAGTGGGTCTCCTTGTTTAACGCCTCTTTCGATTTTGAAATAAGGGCCTGGTGAGTCCAGTTTCACTCGAGCCTTGCTAGTGTTGTATATTTCCTTTATGAGCTCTATGTAGTCTCTATTTAAACCCTGCTCGTTTAGGGAGTCCCAGATAGAATGATGATGTAAAGAGTCAAAAGCTTTTGAGTAGTCAATAAAGGCTATATATAATGGCATGTCAAATTCTTTGTATTTTTCTATTATCAGTTTGAGCGTGTGGATGTGGTCAATTGTGGCGTAGTTCTTAATAAATCTTGCTTGTTCAACCGGTTGGTTTTCGTCAATGATCTTAGTTACGCGGCGTAATAATGTCGCTGCAAACAATTTGTAAATGCAGGATAACAAACTGATAGGTCTGTAATTAGTTATCTGTTTAGGGTCACCTTTTTTGTACAGTAGAATGATTTCTGAGATTGTCCACTGGTTAGGGATCGTTTTTTTGTTGCAGAATCAGGTTGAAGAGAGCTGTAAGTACATTTAATAGGATATTTGAGCCTGATTTCAGCAGTTCATTTGTAATGCCGTCCGGTCCTGGACATTTTTCCATTTTTAAAGACTTTATTGACATTTCAATCTCGCCACTTATGAATGGTAGCACCGGATCGTTATTATTGAAATGGATGAATTTTTCTTTCGTGTTGTGATCGTTACTTTTGTACAGATTTTGGTAGAATTGAGTAGCTATACCTACTAGATCCTTTCGATTTGTAACAGTAGTCCCTAGTGTGTCTTTGAGTTGTGTCATTGTGTGTTTATTGTTGTTTAGTTGTTTGTAGGCCTTTTTCGTTCCACCTGTTTTTTCTATGTGTTCTTCCAAAATTTTTAATCTGTAGTCCTCTAAATTTTTGTTAATTTTGTATTTTGTTTCTCTGTACAGTGTGCTTAGTTTTAATTTTTCTTTTTTAGTTTTGTTGATCTTGTTTTTGAGAATGTGAGTTTGGTTTTTTAAATTGATAATGTCGTCGGTTATTATGGCCTGTCGTTTAATGTCTTTTTTCGTCGGTGAAGAGTGTTGTGAGCATTTTAAGATAATATTTTCGAGTTGGTCGTAGAAGGATTGTACGGGTGTTACCGCATCTTTGATTAGGCTAGGTATCTCGTGTTTGAAGAGTGTGTGGTCTAGATATTTACTGGGGTATTTTGTGTAACAACGAGCCCGAGATGGTTTGATTTTTCCTGTTCGCAAGGTCAACCTTACTAGCCGGTGGTCACTGGGATGCAGTAGTTTGCTCAGAACAGAGCAGTTTTCTACGATTTTTGGAACATTTGTGGCAATGAAGTCTATTTGATTTCTTGTCTTACCATTAGGTGCTAGCCATGTCCATCTTAATTTGTCTGACTTTTTAAACATCGTGTTTGCTATTTTTAATTTGTACTGAAGGCAGAAATTCAGAAACAATTGACCTCTTGCATTTCTTTCGCCGTATCCATAGTCTCCCATTATTAAATGTTCCTTGGGTTCGGATTTACCTATCTTGGCATTCATGTCCCCCATAAGGATCGTAATTCCAGTACAACTCTCCAGGGCCTTTTCGAGATCTTCGTAGAAGTCGTTAATTTCAGCTTCACTACAGTTATCTGTGGGCGCATAGACTTGTATAAGCCAGTATATTCTCTCGTAAATTCTTACCTTGATGAGGCAAACTCTCTCTGATATTGCGGTAAAGTCATGCACTTCTGTAGTCTTGTCTTTCCTTACTAAAAAGCCGACGCCTTTTTCACCATGTTTTAGACCGTAGTGGTAGAAAATATAGTGACCCCTATCCAATATTTTTAGCCCTTCTCTTCTCACTTCCGAAATACCTATAATGTTCCACTTTATTGCCGAAATTGCGTATTCTAACTCAAGTAGACGTGTTTCATTTACAACTGACCTAGCGTTAAATGTGGCAATGTAGTATTTGTTGTATTTGTTGCATCGTGGAGGGTTTTCGTCTACTGCCCCCGCGGAGACGAACCGTTCTGGGGGAGGTTTGCTGCAAGTTTTGTTAAATGATTTGCTTTCTTTGGTGGCAGGAGGGCATGGTTGGTAATGGAGAGGCGGTTGTAACTGCTAATCCTCGTTGTCACCCGTGACAGCGGCCGCTGAAGTTGAAGGGTTTTGAGCCCTGTCCCTAGTCCTTTGTAAGAATTCATTTAAAGAACTTTGACCCTTTGTACAGTTTTGTGATTTGAATTTATTTTTCTTTGCCAATTGATAAGTCGTTGCTGGCAGACTTTTACGCAGTTGTAGGTCGTGAGAATGGCTTGGAGGTGAGGAATTAAGTTCCCTCTTCCTAGAGTTTTGGCTTCCCGTATTGCCATCTGAACTGATGACTTAGAACTTTTGGATTCAGTTATCACTTTTCTCAACAGCATTTACAAAGAATCGGGACTAGAAAACTGGGACAAGTGGGAAATAAGCAGTGTTCGACGTCTAGGAAAGAAAGACAACAATAAAACGCGACCTATTCTAATCACACTAACCCTAGCTTGGCGAAGACTTCAACTCCTTCGCAGCAACAAGAACCTCCCCAAAAATGTGTATTTCACTGAGGACTACCCTAAAGATGTTATAAACATCAGAAAAGAATTAAAAGTTAAGCAACAGGAAGAAATAAAGAAGGGAAAAATTGCATTCATCAGGTACGACAAACTGGTAGTGAAAGACAAAACCTTTACAAACAACGAAAGTGAAAAAAGAAAAAGGAGACCAACGAATTCGCCTCCCCAACAGAATAGCATTGAAAACAATAGTACAAAAGCTCCATCTAAGATAAACAAAACAAATGCTTTTGGAATTATGAGTCGCACAAGGGCTAACTCAATTGCAGGAACAAGTCAACAATGACAACCGTTGTACATCGGAAACCAGAAGATCACAAATAAGATAAATACTAATAACAACAAAACCAACAAAAACCATTGCACTCCCCCAATCCGGAAAGCGGTCACCGTGGGGGAAAATAACCGCAACCCTCCATCCAATTCACCTTCAACTCAAAAGGCTACGGAGAAGAGGTCCATAAACACACCTGTAAGCGATTACTACTTGAAGATTTGTACGTACAACGTAAGATCCTTGTCCACACCAGAACGCCTAATTGAACTGTGCCATGCCCTAGAAACAATTAATTACGATATTATTGGACTAGCTGAAGTACGAAGGATGGGCAGTGAAATAGAAGAACATCAAGATTACATATTATGTTACAAAGGGGAGACCAAAGGGCAACATGGAGTAGGTTTCATGATTAAGAAAGAGCACAAGCACAATATTGTAAATTTCACTGGTATATCCGAGAGAGTCGCTCTCCTGCAGCTACGATTCCAAGATTTAAATATTTCACTGATCCAAGCATATGCTCCTACAGAGAACCAAGATGATGAGGAAATTAACAAATTCTACACAGACCTAACGCTAGCTCACGATCAAGCAGACAAAATAGTCTTAGTGATCGGAGACTTTAATGCAAAAATCGGTCAACCCAAAGCGCACGAATATCAAATTTTGGGCAAATTTGGCTATGGAGAGCGAAACCGCAGAGGAGAGAGATTATTACAATATGCAACTGAATACAAATTAAGCATAATGAACACATATTTCAAGAAAAAACGAAGCCGCAGATGGACTTGGCTCTCACCCGATAAAAAGACAAAAAATGAAATCGATTTTATACTATGTAACAAACCCAAACTAGTAACAAATGTAGAGGTACTAAATAGAGTTAACCACTCCTCAGATCACCGATTACTAAGAGCTACGCTCAGTATAAAACTACCGAGAAAGAGCCGGAAAACTTTCAAGTCAGTACCTCTTGCACCAAAAACTGATATTGGGAAATCCATTTACTTACAAAGACTAGCAGAAAATGTGTCACTATTGGATGAATTAGCAAATATTAACGAGATACAAATATACTATGACAAACTAGAAGAGGTGATATTAAAAAGTTTAAAAAATGACAAAAATCAAAAATTCCAAAAGAAAGAGAATATACTCAGTGAAGACACGAAAAAACTTATAACCAAACGCACAGAAACCTTACTAATAAAGAACAAAACCACGAAGGACAAGAAGGAACTCACGAAACTGTTTAAAATAACAAATAAAGCTATCCGAAGAGACTACAACAACCATAGAAATACGGTCATAAAGAACAACCTACTGAAATACAGAAGTGCAAAACGAGCTTATAAACAACTTAACACACACAAAAACTGGATACAGAAAATGAAGACTAGCGAGGGTGAGACTAAAAGCAGAAGTAAGATTATAGTACAAGCTGAGAAATATTTTTCAGAACTCTATAAATTAAAAACAACCTACCTTACCGATGATGAACTCCCACTCAGCTCTGGACAGGTATATGAAAACGGAAGTATAGTCGAAAAAATCTCGATTCAAGAGATAATGACGCATATAAAGAAGTTGAAACCAGAGAAATGCCCAGGACCAGACAGCATTTGTAATGAGGCACTAAAGCTAGGATTGCCTATTTTAGTCACAATATTAGAGAAACTTTTTAACATGGTGCTTGAAAAAGAAGAGGTCCCCATTCAATGGTGTAAATCAGACATAATATTACTATACAAAAAAGGGGATCCACTAGATATCACAAACTACAGACCTATAAGTTTATCAAGCAGCATTTACAAATTATTTGCATCAATCCTGACTAGCCGAATTACACCTGCTATAGATGGGAAACAGTCAATAGAACAAGCTGGCTTTAGATCTGGCTATTCAACAATTGACCACATTCATGTACTAGAGCAAGTTATTGAAAAATATACAGAATACAACCAAAAACTATATCTAGCATTTATAGACTACTCTAAAGCTTTTGACAGCATAACTCACTCATCAATATGGAAAGCACTGGAAACATGCGAAATAAGCCAAAAATATATTAACATAATAAAGTCAATCTACACCAAAAGTGTAAGCAGAATAAAATTAGACAGGTATGGAGAATACTTTCCAATAGAAAAAGGGGTAAGACAGGGAGACCCCCTGTCTCCTAAACTATTTATAGTAGTACTGGAAGAAATATTTCAAAAATTAGATTGGAGTAACAAAGGCCTGCTGTTTATAAACAAGAGACTAAACCACCTACGATTTGCCGATGACATTATTCTTTTCGCCACAAACGCAAGAGTTCTAGAAAGAATGATCCGGGAGCTAGACATAGAAAGTAGAATGGTGGGTTTGCAAATGAATACTTTAAAAACTAAATTAATGACAAACGGAATAGAAATCCCTATTAGAGTAGAAGGAAATATGATAGAATATGTGAAAGAATACATATATTTGGGCAAGAAAATATCATTCAATATAAATAGAAATGAAGAAGAAGTAGACAGAAGAATCCAAATAGCATGGAACAAATTTTGGTCTCAGAAAGAAATTCTAAAAGGAAAATATGAACAGCACCTTAAAAAAACTATCATGGACACTTGCATCTTACCCAGTTTAACATATGGAAGCCAAACATGGGTATACACTAGAAAAATAAAAAACAAAATAAGAACTTGCCAGAGAGCCATGGAGAGGAGTATCCTCAAGATAAGAAAAATTCATAAAGTCAGGAGTACAGAAATAAGGAATAAAACGAAGCTTACAGATGCCCTAGAGCATGCATTGAAAGCAAAATGGAAATGGGCCGGTCATGTGTCCAGGTGCAGAGACCAAAGATGGACAGTAACTGTGACAAATTGGAGAGGACCACCAGGTAAAAGAAGAGCAGGAAGGCCCAAGAAAAGATGGTCTGATGATATTGCGGAATTGGCCGGCGACGGTTGGATGTTTGAGGCCAGGGACCGTGAAGAGTGGAAGAGGATGGAGGAGGCTTTCACCCAGGCGATGGGATCCATCAGTGAATAAAATACTAACAAAACTAACACCTACATTAACTTACTACATCCAAAACTAACCCGACTAACATAACTAACACATAATATAAAAGTGAAACAATTGTATCTGATGGAAATAAATAAAGCTTTATTATTATTATTATTATATTATTATTGCCATCTGAGTTTTGCGGTTTCTTCGCCTCGTACACTACGAGCCGGTCTTGCCGAAGGTATGCAGTTCAATCAGCCAATGCCTCTATACATATAGCTATATATCTCTAGCTAGATAGCATATAGCTCTAGTATCTCAGCACTGCTGGCTTTAGGACTAGACATGTATCTCTCCGAAGCAAATAGTTGATATGCAGCAGGAATAATGTTGCGGATAGAACAGATCCCTGAAGTACACCGGCATTGACAGCCATTACGTCTGAAGAGTGACCGTCAACAACCACATTTGAAAAGACCGTTCTCGCAGGAAATCAGATATCCAGTTACAAAAGCCAGTGGGTATTCCATATGCTGGGAGTTTGCTGAGTAGGCTGCAGTGCCAGACTCGGTCAAAAGCCTTAGAGATGTCGAGTGAGACAGCGAGCGCCTCACAGTATTTCTCTATGGCTTCGCCCCATGTGTGCGTGGCATACACAAGAAGAAAACTTCACATATACAAAATATTACAAATAAAGATGAAAGAATACAAAGAATGCAAAGATGGTCTTGCTCAATAAGTTGTTACATAGCATTTCAGTAGAAAGCTAAAACCTTTGGTAGTATGTCTTTCTTGGTAGGGTTCTAACAAACCACAGCTATAACCCAGTCCTTGCCCAGTCTTAAGTAAATTAAATTGTGCGCTCCCAAACAGGCTTAGAAATCGAACCCGAGACTACTCACACACATCAACTGCGCCAAGTAGGTTATCATAGCTATATGTATAGGAGCCTTAAAAATTAAACAAATTATGTTCAATTCAGAAAGTATCGTAAATATTATTACGGGTGAGGCTTTGAATCGAGTCGCAATTATTCGAAATTGAATTTCCGGACAATCTATTCACATTTTCACCAAAGTTTTATCACGTAACCTTTTATACTGTCTCTAACTTTCGTATTATCACTTAAATTAGACGAAAATTTTAAGAAAAAATTATTACTGAAAATTCGAGCGAAGCGAGCTGAGGACTTAGGGCACCCCGACTCGGATAACGGATAGGTAACGAGTGACGGTGAGGATAACGGATCCTTCTGAGTGATTATTTTCTTTTATGACCGTCGACCAGCCCTTTCATAGTAAAAATAACCTCGAAATTTTTAAATTTAAAAAATTTATTTCTCGGCAACTATTACGTTCCGACGAATATGGCTATCGAGCTTTTAAGAGGTTTAAAGCTCTTGTTATACGAAATATTCAATGAGACCGATTTCAAAACCCTTACCATTATTACTTAGAACTATAAATATTAATCCATAAAACGAGCAAGTATTAATAATACCATTAAGTAATAAAGCCTTAAATTAGTAACTTACTTACGCAACATGTTCAGTGTTCTGTAATCTGTTTACAAACCTTCAATCACGGTGTACAATGTCGTAATCATGCTGTTGTGAGCATCGGCTTTCGCGTACTTCTTGAGCCACTCAATGAATGTAGGGCACGCCGCGAGCGCCTGCAACAGTGTGTTCAGGAAGCATGTCCTGCCCAAGTTCTGGAGCCCTGCTATCTGTCCCCGGCGTTTGCGCACCCTCGGGGCCCCGCCAGGCCCCCAAAGGACGAAGGCCCCGACGACCACTGCCGCAGTGAGCCCTGCGGCTACTAGAATTCTATCTCCACCGTCCATATTGACAACTTAAGCTTCTCAGTTTATATCAAACATTATTTTTAATTACACAACAGCTCAATCACTTTAAAATATGAAAAATAATCCATATTTTTCAAGATTTTTTTAGAAATAGTCCTATAGTTCTCTTGTTTTCTGACAATTGACAAATATGAATGACATTTGACAAATTGACATTGACAATTGACATCATGGAAAACACAGAATACTATTACCTACTCCTGGCGGATGGAAAATGCACGTCTTTTGATGCAAGTCAGTCCAAAATTTAACCGTTCAAAATTGGTGAATCTACCAAACAATGGCAAAAAAACTCTGTCACGTCTATTTCCGAACTTTACAAGTACTTTTGCAAGCAGTTCCCTTTCCATCCCCGTCCCGTGCCCGTTCCAACGACAAAAGACAAAAGTTGCCAGCTTGGTATGTAGAATTTCAGACTAGTTAAGTCATACAACAATAAGTAAATAGCAATCATGAATTTTTCATTTTATTTCAAAGATTAGTACTTAATGATTTCCTTGAAATCTGCAACATTCTGCCAGTATCTTAAATCAACAGCTTATTCTGCTAGAGTTAAAATGTAGGAACCAAATAGCAGAAATCTGCCACAAACGGTCACACTGCAGGTAACAGAAATTGTTATGTTTGACACATTTGACAAGCCTTTTTTGACGTTAGGCGTAGCTGGTTTGTAGTCTAACTACCATCATTAATGCAGTGAATCTTTTGATTAAGGAAAATAAGTAAATATGGTTTTACTCAATGTTTATTGAATAGCGGACACCATAGTAACAAGATATTGTTTTTTTCCTATTGACAAGTTCTCAATTTAAATACATAAGACTAGATTTTATGAATATAACACAATCAAAATAGTATTTACTCCAATAAAACCACCACCTTACTTTTAGTAATACCAGTCCCAAGGACATAAATACTACTTTTACTCAATACTAATTTTTTTAATACAACGAAATAATTATCATTTAAAATAATAATACTAACTCTAGAAACTTATTAAAATAAGTTTCAGAGTTTATAGATGTTTCGTGTTCCGTACCAGATGATGAGCACTGTCACTTTTTCTTTATTAAATTAAAGAAATAAATTGAGCAAGGAATGGATCGTAGCCTATGTCAAGAGATGGCGCCTACGGTCTCGAAAATCAAGACTACGTCGGTAATACACATGAAATTGCCACGAGTGTTCATCCAACTATATTCAAGTCACTCAAGTCAGTCTTACTGGAAATTGGGTGTCGGTAAAAGGCGATCGTTCAACGCCTTCCCCAAAAATCACAATTAATTAAAACGTTAAAAACATTTTGTGCACGATAGCCTAATTAGATTAGCATACCGATCGAAAAGGTGACGTTCCGACTCGACGAGTTAAATCACCATCGTCTAGAGCTGAGAAACAGAAGCATCGCCATTCACAGAAAGTAAGGTAAGTCGTAGGTGTACACTGGACCTTGTTCAATATCTTTAATTTGGTGCAGAATTGTATATTGGGGATACTGCTCACCTCCTATAGCTTAACCATTACTCAAACGTCGTAACATTTCGTTTTGGTATATTATAAAAAAAAACAAAAATAAAAAAAATCTACCGTTTCTACCAAACCCAATATTTAGTTGAGATGGCAAGATGTCAGACAAGGACACGACGACCAAATCTATCCATCTCGCTCAGGACCGCTTTTAGCTAGCTACTGCTTGTAAGATTGTCCTCTAAACTTAAAGAAATAAGTGTCAATTTAGCTTAGCAAGAATGGTTAGTACTCAATCTTGTTAGTGTATAATATCTTTGATATAAAGTTATTCCTTGATCTGTGTGGAAAATTACCAACCTACTCAATGCAATGGAATTAACTGCGCCCGATATTTTATCTAAGGACATTTACATACAGGGTTTAATTAACTAAATATCTACATAGGTACTTAAAACTAAGGAATTCGGATAAAATTCCGCTGGGGGAACGCACACAGATAAAACTACACGAGATGGAATTTTGACCCTGAGAAAAAGTTGATTTGTTATTCAATTCCCACAACTGTATTGAAAAACGTGTGATACACCGGTGTGCAGGTTATCGCAAACTCGTGACATTAAAAACCCTCGCCTTGGGCTCGGGATTGTTATAAAGAAATCTCTTTTGCAAAAAATCTATTTACCACCTTTGTATGCATGTATAAGTATGAATGGTAAGATTATTATTTTCATTTACCATAACTTCTTAGTGACTAAAGGAATTTAGACATATTATTATGGGTTAACTTTTGCATCCTTGCTGCCAACACTACAAGTTTAAAATAAAAATAAATATTATGTGTACTTATGAAGAAAACAAATAAAAATGCATACACAATTTTTTCTTTGAAATTTTATTTGCGATTTATCGGAAATAAAATATTCAGAACACTGGTGATCTCTATGGTTGCTCCTACAGAGTAACCATGGCGGCTGCAGTCATCTGGGAAATAATGCTTCCTGCAGCTAAATTGCCGTAATAGGACTGGGCGCTGGCAGCTAAAGTGCCTGCTCCTATGCCAGCGCTGCCGAATCCCAGCCACGGGGCTACCAAGCCCACGGCAAGACCTCCGGTGCCATAGATAACGATGGCTCCTACTACGTTCACAGCCAAAGCGGTCAGGAACGCCCCCATCTGTAAAAAAAATATAAATTGGTATAAGTTACATATTATTAAGTTGGGGAAAAAGTCTTTTCGCATTAAAGTATGTATGAATTTGTAATGAAATCTCTTTGGCTATACCTACCTACTATTTGGTTTTGGTATCATTGAAAGTTTAAATTTAAAAGAACATAATTCCAAATTCAAATTAGGAAATTGTGTGATTTTCATTTGTTTTTCGAACCGTCAAGATAAGTGAATCTAATGAAGAAACTCGATAATTTTAAAATTTTACTACAAAAAAGGTAAAAATGCCGCGAAAAAATTTGCGATGTTTATGGACCTAGTGCAGTGTTTGTGAGAGTAGCACAAATCGGGTTTAAGCGTTTTCAATCTGGAAATTTTGATGACAAAGATGCACGTCGCTCTGGTCGCCCTATTACGGATAAAAGGAATGTCATTTTTGAAAAAGTGGAGCAAGATCTGCATATCAGTAGTTACGACGTAGCTGAAGAACTGGGAATTGACCACAAAACAGTTTTGACGCATTTGAAAAAAACTGGGTACACAAAAAAGCTCGATATTTGGGTACCTCACGAGCTCACTGAAAGAAACCTAATGAACCGTGTACTCATTTGTGATTCTTTATTACGACGTAATGAAACTAGACCATTTTTGTAGAAGCTGATAACTGGTGATGAAAAGTAGATCACGTACGCCAAGAATGTGCGAAAAAGGTCAAATCAAATCAAATCATTTATTTTGCATGAATATGGTAGGTACATTAGGTCTTAAATATAATATAAGTTCACATATCCTGCCATAATGGCGTGCAAAAAGTACAAAGTAAGTTATATTTGAAGTTACAAATTAATTATTAATTCTTAATTCAGTATAAGTAAGTAATTAATTCAGTAATATTAATTATTAATTCAGTAGTCATAAAGTGCTATAATTCAATTTCACATTTTTTATATATACAGGGTAATTTTTTTTTTAGTGCCCAAATTTTTTCTAGTAGTTCTGAATCGTTAATAGAACATAACTTCATAAGTAGTTTTTTTTCTTTAAATTTTTTTTTCCACCATAATTTTGTCCTTAAAAAAAGAAAATCAAATACACTATTACCACGGAATACCTAATCTATTACAAAAAAATCGCGCGCCAAACGACATAATCGCTAGGCACCTAGTACCTACCTACGTTTGTATTTTGCCGACATAGACTCGCCGCGCTCGCGCCGCATGTTTTTGCCTTTGTTGTTTGCCGACATAGACATGCGACACGCCGCGTGTTATTGTCGAATTCGAAACCGCCGTTGCGGGGACGCCCCGCGTACTCGCATGCCACCCGCACCAGGTTAGCAATAAGCAAATAGCCATTCCAGTCTTTTTGAGTTTGTCATTTGCGTAACATCGTCCGCAATACTTTTCGTTCACAATGCCCGAGGTCGTGGTGGACTGGTTCAATGGCCTGCCCGATCTCCAGATCTTACCCCCTGCGATTTTTATCTCTGGGGTGAGGTGAAACGCCGAGTGTACGTGTAAGAAGCCCAAAGCCTGGAGGACTTAAAGTCCAAAATAATAGACGCATTTCGCGATGTGAAAAGTGACACTCGAGTACTAGACAAATTAACTGACAATGTTATCAAACGTGCACGTTTATGCCTTCAAAGAGATGGACTTCATTTTGAACAATTGTTAAAATACAATGATTAGGTGTGCCGTGTGTGTCTGTCTAGCGGATTTAAGCGATGAAATAACGTAAGTTATGCTAATAATGCTATTAAAGTTTTGTAGTTATGTGCGTTTTCAGCTAAGTACCTAAATATCAATTGCTAAATGCTTCGTAAAAGGGTCCCATTGGCACCCTTCACGGAACCCTAAAAATTAGGTACCTAGAGGTCAGCGAGCGCTGCCATGCGCGCCGTCAGGTATTGTATTGCCTAAACAGCTGATAGGCTTTAACTAGTAGGGTGACCATAATTATCTGCGGAAAAGTAAATATCTATGAAAAACTATAACTTTGGTATTTTTAGGTAAAACTAAAAAATAAAAAATACGTGTTTATTAAATTTCAATAATCTATAACATATTAAAATTTGGGCACTAAAAAAAATTTTTATATAATATATATATTCATATTCCGCTCTCTCTCTATAATATTATATATTCCGCTCTCCATCTCCGAAGATATTCGATCTCGACTAAATTGAAATGAGACTACCTCTGATGTATGGCCTACCTAACAAAAAAAGAATCGTCGAAATCGGTTTTGCCGAACTCGAGATATTCCTGGACAAACTTAAATAGAATTATATCGATCAAACGGAGAACCTCTTACTTTTTTAAGTCGGTTAAAAATGAAAAGCGGGTGAGCTTTAATGTATATAGTAATCAATATAATAACGATCATTGTAAAATACCTATTTAGTCCATTGAAATGTTACATTTTTTAGGCCTAACCTTGCGTTTTTATAGGACGCAATTTTATTTTTTTGATGTGTAGTTGGGGTCAGTGTAAAGCTAAAACCAAGTTTGTGGGGTCGCCACCCTTGTCCTACGGCCGCCATCTTGAAAATAGGGGTTGAAATGGTTTTTACGATATATCTCTTAAACTATCTGTTTGATTAAAAAAATTGGAACCATTTTTTGTTGCAAATTAAATCCTCTATAAGTTTGGTCCAGTAACTTTTTGTCGTAGAACTATAAATAAAAAAGTTATAAGTGAAAATGTTCAGAAATTCGAGAAAAAATATTGTTGATATAACTTTTTTTTAATCATTTTACGTAAAAATGATATCGACTATTTTCGTAGATCATTTTTTGAGGAACAACTTTTATTCACAACATTTTTTCACTAAGTCAATAGCTAAGGTTTTACAGCGCTCCGAAGTGAGTACTATTTTTCAGTACTCACTATACCTATATTATACGTGTACTGTACGTAGTAATAATGTGTCATCAGTCGTTTTTTTTTTTTTGTTATTATAATATTTTAATTACAAATTTTGCAATATTATTAATAATTAATTATTGACTCTTCCACCCCATTACAGGATTTTACAATTATTGATTTTTAAAATAATTTTAAATCTGATGGCCGTTACCGAGAATCCTGTTCAGGTAGAAAATACCCAAGTGACCATGAGGGAACAAAAGAACAGCTGACTGCTATTATTATTATTATTCCTTACCTCTCTTATTGTAAGAATAGCTAATAATATTGCTTTGAAGTTGTCGCTCAGCTTCTTTACATTTTCACTTATAACTTTTTTATTTATAGTTCTATGACAAAAAGTTACAAGACCAAAGTTGTAGAGAATTTAATTTGCAACAAAAAATGTTAACAATTTTTTTTATCAAATTAATAGTTTAAGAGATATATCGTAAAAACCATTTCAACCCCTATTTTCAAGATGGCGGCCGTGGGACAAGGGTGACGACCCCACAAACTTGGTTTTAGCTTTACACTAACCCCCTCTACACATCAAAAAAATAAAATTGCGTCCTCTAAAAAACGCAACCCCAAATATAACTTTTCAATGCACTAATTGCTATGTGGAATATCTTTATTATAAACTTGGATAAAAATAATGAAGCATTTAAATATTTACAGAAAAGGTAGGTTCGATCATGTTGCTCTGTGTTTGCTTCGCTAAGCTTTCTTGGCGGGGATACCTACTACCGTTTCCCCAGATCCAAAGTAGTGTAATACCCAATATAAATTATTCACATTCTAGGTAGGTCCCATTTTCATTTCGTAAGCACAAAGAATAGGTATTGGGTTTTATTTGGAGACACTAATAATTAGTGGTTGCGTGGTTGCGCAACAATTACCTATCAATGGCGTCAGTCGCGTATACAAAAAATATGACGCTTTGAAGAAAAAAAGGTTTTAATGGAATAACAAAAGTAAAATCTTGTTATTTAATTAATGTAAATGCCGAAACCTTACCTCAAGGATCGAAGGACTTCACTTGGTAATATAACGAACGAACACAGTTGTACCGAATACACCTGTACTGTACTCTCACTACTCGGCACAGGAATCTGAATAATTGAAATTCGCATTTCGCAGGATGCATCAGTTGTATTTATAGACATTAGACGGCGAGTTTTATCTTCTTTCTCTCTCTAACAACACAGAATAGATATTTGGGGTAAATGAGAGAACAGAACACAAAATAGCGGTTTTATTAAATTGTCTTTGTTGGGGACTTTCCCGCGGCCAATCAATGTTTCAGTGTTGCTGTCTTATTTTTATAAACTTTCTGATTTTCTTTACATTTTTGAAAATGTTCTGAATCTAAAGAAAATTGTTCTAAATCAAAAGCAAAATGTTCTAAATCTGGTGCCCAGGAAAACACCACTCCGCAGTATATAGCCTTTTTTCATACGCAACTAATTTTAATAATAACCATTGACCATTTTGATATGGATAATCTGACCCAGGCTAAACTTTCTACCTTGGATGAATTAATATTAGGTCCTTACATATGAAATTGGCGTTTTGTATGGGAGGAACATAAAGTCGATTTTTTTAAATATAATATATATATTTAATCAAAGTATGTTCCATTGCTATCTATGCACTTTTGCCACTTTATAGGTAGTTCATTGATCCCTTTACTAAAAAAGCCATTCGGATAGAAAGGACGGGAATCAATAAAATCTTTGAAAGCGATTTGGACTGCCTCATCGGAGTTAAATTTTTTCCCTTGTAAGAAGTTATCCAAATTTCGAAAAAAAATGGTAATCTGTTGGAGCAAGGTCCGGGGAGTAAGGTGGATGTCTTAGGCATTCCAATTGAAGCTCCTCTAATTTGGTAGCCGTCTGTTGTGCAGTGTGTGGTCTAGCGTTGTCCTGAAGCAGCAGTGGCCTAGAACGATTGACCAGCCTCGGTTGTTTAGCAGCTAGCTTTTCCATCATGGATTGCAGTTGCTGACAATAGATATCCGCCATAATCGTCTGGCCAGATTTAAGAAAGCTGTAGTGAACGACGCCGGCGTTAGTCCACCAAACGCTCACAAGTAATTTTTTTTGAGTCAATTTTCGTTTGGGGCAGGATTTAGATGGTTCGCCAGGGTTCAACCATTGCGATGAGCGTTTTCGATTATCATACAGGATCCATTTTTCATCACAGGTAATGATTCGATTTAAAATCCCTTCATTACTGTGCCGGTTGAGTAATGTAACACAGCAGTCTACGCGCGTTTGTCGGTTTGCTGCACTCAATTCATGAGGTACCCACCTTTCAAGTTTTTCACCTTCCCAATTTGCTTCAAGTGAACTAAAACAAATTTATCACTAACACCGCAGCCTGCAGCTAGCTCGGACGTGGTTTGCGATGGATCCGCTTCCACAATAACCTTCAATTCTTCATTGTCAACTTTGGTCTCCGGCCGTCCACGGGGCTTGTTCTGCAGGTCGAAATTTCCAGAACAAAAACGTTGGAACCAAAAAACGCACTGTGTTTTCTTTTGCGACACCCTCGCCGTACAGATCATTAATCCTTCGAGCCGTTTCTGCAGCAATGGTGCCACGATGGAACTCGTACTCGTAAATAACGCGATATTTCAAGTTTTCCATTTTGTAAACAGAGTGGCGCAAAAAAAACCAAAAGAGAAAAAAACAAATGAATTACGATTTTCAAAACACAAAAGCATGAGTAAATAGCTGTATAAATTTGAAATTGGAATTTCTAACCAAAGAAGAGATATTTGAGATCAAAGTGGCCAGTACGACAAAACGCCAATTTCATATGTAAGGACCTAATATTACATTATTCGTCCAAGCTTTCTACATTGACATTTTACGGCCGTACCGTAGCACGTACAGCAATTAGGAGTCAATCTTTGAGCTGTGGTTTATGCTGAGGGTTTATGTCGTGTGAGTACTTTCCATTCACTAACACCCTTGGACGCATAAATTATAAGATTAAAAGTATAATTTAATCTTTTAATCTTATAATCTATGCTTAGAAGAAAATCATGATCTTTACCTATCTAAGGCCATTAAGTTATAACTATGCCAACACCCACATTTTGATCACCATTGACCATGTGGTTCTCTTGTTTTGCGGACTTGCGAGTTACCTACCCCACCCCAGCCTGCAAGTTTATGATATTCGCAATAAAAAAAAATATTAATCGATAGATTTTTAATAGCTCAATTCAACTACGTAGCACTTCCAAAAATTTCTATATCTTTTGATGTATACAATATTTTAAATTGCTCAAAGTTCTAAAATACTGTTCAAGTTGCATTTGTAATTGCTCAAGTAGAGTTCTCACCAGCTCCACTTTCCTTAATTAATAAATATAAAAAGTTTGAATAAATTTAACGTATAGATAGGTGAATGCTGCGCATGCGCGCAAACAAAAACGTGTAATAATGTTTACTATTTTGACACGAAATTTTTATTAAAATGCAAACAACAATTCCAAAATTGAAACCTTAGAAAAAGGAAACAATGTAATAAAAGGCTCGATCATCGGAGCCCCGCTTCGCGGGGCTCCTATTTCTGGGTGGTCATAAAAGAAAATAACCACTCAGAAGGATGGCGGGGCCCTCTTCGTCACCTAAATTATCCAAGTCGGGGTGCCCTAAGTCCCGAGCTCGCTTCGCTCGCTCTGCATCCCTAGTTTTATCCAACAGGCTGGAACTAGTTGTAGCCGGCATTTTAAAAAAAAATTCGTGTAAACATTATTATTATTGGTCTGAGACATTATTACACGTTATTGTTTGCGCGCATGCGCAGCATTCACCTATCTATACGTTAAATTTATTCAAACTATTTATAGGTATTTATTAATTAAGGAAAGTGGAGCTGGTGAGAACTCTACTTGAGCAATTATAAATGCAACTTGAGCAGTATTTTAGAACTTTGAGCAATTTAAAATATTGTTTAAGTACATCAAAAGATATCAGAAATTTGAATATACGGATAAATGAATTTTTTTATTGATTTTTAATTTTATAATTAATGGTGAGCAATTTGGAAGGGCTACGTAGTAGAATTGAGCTATTAAAAATCTATCGATTAGTTTTTTTTATTGCGAATATCATTAGTTTGCAGGCTGGGGTAGAGTCGCTTTGCGAGTTGCGGTCTGTGCTGCATGTTGCACTGATTAACTGTTGGTCTGTGTTATCAACCTACTCTATGGCACTGATTCGGTGTAGTAGGTCTGTGGCCTTAAAGGACTGGTATCCAGGGCCGTAAAATAAATAAATAAAAAAAAAAAGTAGGTCTGTGGATTCATGTTTACTGATAAAATCAAAGGCCTTAAAGGACTGGTATCCAGGGCCGTTAAATAAATTTAAAAAAATAAATGATAAAATAAAATTATACCTGAGCAATATTTCATGTTGCCATGTTCTACGCATTTGGCCGCTTGGCGCCCTCACACAAGTTTTTCTTCACGCGACATTGGCAAACTGCATCGTGCTACTTTGGCACAGACAAAAGCCCATACAGTAATTTATAACATAAGCCCTTGTAGAATCTTTCAACCCTGCATCAATTAATTTAATTTTTCTCCATTTGAAAAATAATACTAATAATTGAATGAAATTTCATGTTTGTGTTGCTAAATCAATACCATACTGGGGGTGGGCGTAAAACGAAACCTCTTGTCAACGTCTTGTCAACGAAATCAGCTGGCAATGTGTCAATAGGACAAAAACTCGTGTCAATGTCAATAACAACGAATGGTACGATTTACGAACAATACAATCAAAATAATAAACTAAAAGTAAAAATATGTGCTTTGTTTGGGTTTCGTGCCGCTAGCTAAAATTGTAAAATTAAAAAATAAGTATTGTGTGCAGTTTTTACTTTTTAGTATCAATATTAATTTCGAATTGTTGCTCGTGTGTCGCATTATGAAAAGAATCTCTGTTGTAAATAAAACCGAAGACGCAAACAATGAATATCGAATATAAATTTAAACTTTGATTTATTAATTTACTTATAATTGTTAAAATGATACCTTCAAATACTATCTGCGTGTCTCAGGAAGGCCCTGCGAATGCATTGGCTTTGAATAAGGATTGTACACAAGTGGTAATCGCAGGACGAAATGGTAACTAAATTTATTTTCATGAACTAGTTAGTTTATATTAAAGTAATTACTGCAACTGTAATATAATTTAAAACCTACTTTCGGCAGTGTTTAAGGTGTTTTCGATCGGTGACGACGAGTTTTCTGAAGTATGCAACTTGCGAGTGGGAAAAAACTTGAATTTGAACTTTTCATCTATTGATGTCGCTTGGAGTACTATTGAAGGTAAGACGAGACTTACGTTTAAAAATTAATAAGAATAATGTAAATGCTCCAAATTAGTGAAGTACCAAAAATTTTGAAAAAGTTAATGCGTGGTTTTTAAGTAAGCTCACAATTAGTTGGTATGGTACTCTATATCATATTGAAATTATTTCGTATCCTCTCTTGTCAGCCAAGCCAATTAGCCATTCTTCTTTTTTCACCATTTAAAAAAAATTGAAAAATCTAAGTTGCCATATGTGAATCTAACCGTTCTCTCCTGCTTGAATACCAGTGTGCACCTGCCATCTAATATGCTCTCAAATTAATTACTAGTGGACGCCCGTGGCTTGACTGCCCACATGAGTTTTGGGGTTTCACAAATTCCACGGAAGCTAAGGTTTTTTTTGGGTTGAATATAGCCTCTAAAAACTTTTGTATGTTGCAGAAAACACTCTAGCCACAGCTGCAACAAATGGTGCAGTGGTTGTGTGGAACCTCGGTCGCTCAGGGCGCTCCAAGCAAGAGCATGTATTCAGTGACCACAAACGAACTGTTAATAAGGTAAACAAGCAAAATTATAGATGTCTTCAGTTGCAATTTTTGTTCTGTCTCTTCTTTCTGCCACTAAGCAATTTGTCATTCGACATTTGAGATTAGCAGCCTAATCTCAAATGTCTAATGACAAATTAGTTGCATGCTTTAGTAAGAAAGAGATAGTAACAGCACAAAGAATCCATTGGCAAGAAACCCCAAAGATTTGTTGGCAAATAGGAATGTTTAGTGTCCTATCCTTTAACGTAACTAATGTTTGAACAGGTCAGTTTCCACTTGACAGAGCCCGCACTTCTGATATCAGGCTCTCAGGATGGGATGATGAAATGTTTCGATCTTCGTATGAAAGAAGTGGCTAAGACATTTATCAGGTGAGAAAATGAAATAGATGATTTACAACTCTTTTTTATAAAAATATTGATGATTATATTTCATTTCGCTTCATTTTTCAGATAATTTTTATTATTATCGACAAAGTAGTAACTTCTATTGTACAGGCACATTTCGCACGTTTAGAATTAAGTCACTCAATTGATTTTTGTTTTCCTGTGGGGTGTGGGGCAACCCCATATATACTACCGCCGCTGCAGCCGTCGTCATTCTTTTATTGTGCGAGGCACCGCGCGCACGCTGGCGCTGCCATTAAAATAAATTATTAAAAAGAAAATAAAAATAAAATAAAGCATATAGTGAAGTGTTCATCGGATAAGAATACGGGTAAGTGTTACTGTGTATTTTTACCACGTAATAGTGATAATTCTTGTGAGTGTGATATTGTAATTAACCAAATTCCTAGCGGGTAATTGCGGGTTACCACGATGGATTTACATGACTTTTTTTTGTAAATGTGACGCCAAAGTACATCCAGTCTACATACAATTTCAATTTTCAATTTATTTATGATTGAACCAATGAAAAGATTGCACAGTACATACTCACAGACCTAGCGTCTTTATGCTTTCCTGGTGGTTAACCGCGGGTTAACACGATGGATTTACTTGATGCATAGTAATTAGTGATCAAAGTAGTGAACAAACACTTGTGAACATTGTCACGGGCCTAGCATCTTTATGACGTCCTGGTGGTTAACTGCGGGTTAACACGATGGATTTGCGTAATGCATAGTAATCAGTGATCAAAGCAGGAACGATCACGTGTGAATATTGTCACGGGCCTAGCATCTTTATGCTTTCCTGGCGGTTAACTGCGGGTTAACACGACGGATTTGCGTGATGCATAGTAATTTGTGATCAAAGTAGTGAACAAACACTTGTGAATATTGTCACGGTCCTAGCGTCTTTATGCTGTCCTGGTGGTTAACTGCGGGTTAACACAATGGATTTGCGTGATGCACAGTATTTAGTGATCAAAGTAGTGAACAAACACTTGTGAATATTGTCACGGGCCTAGCGTCTTTATGATGTCCTGGTGGTTAACTGCGGGTTAACACGATGGATTTGCGTGATGCATAGTAATCAGTGATCAAAGCAGGAACGATCACGTGTGAATATTGTCACGGGCCTAGCATCCTTATGCTTTCCTGGCGGTTAACTGCGGGTTAACACGATGGATTTGCGTGATGCATAGTAATTAGTGATCAAAGTAATGAATGAACAAACACTTGCGAATATTGTCACGGGCCTAGCGTCTTTATGCTGTCCTGGTGGTTAACTGCGGGTTAACACGATGGAGTTGCGTGATGCATAGTTATTACTTTACACTTGTCAATATGGTCACGGGCCTAGCTTTTTTATGCTTTCCTGGTGGTTAACTGCGGGTTAACACGATGGTTTAGCATGACGTTACACACTTTACCTCTTGATGGTATCAAAAACCTTTGGGTGATAACCCGATTGCTTTCTTTTATCAGAAAATGAGTCGCAATAATTCAATTACAAACAGCGTTCGATGTCACGCATATCGCCGCCACAGGCGCCATTGCCATCGACTCTTGTTCCCGTAGATACGGCACAAGACGCATTTACCGAACTCAAACCCAGAATAAAAAAGCTATTGAAGGAATTCGCTGTCCCGGATTATTGTAACCTATTAAAAGATATTAAAGGCTTAATCCAAAAATATCTGTTGCTATCGGGGATACCCCAAGGACTCGTGATATAAAGCTCCAGGCAAGGCAGCTTGGTTTAGGAATCACAGCTATAAACAGAGCTATGTATGACAAAGTACAAGCAATAAAAATATTGTCGCATGGCTGCAACTTACTCACAAATTCCCACTATATAGAAGAAAGAAAAAACATTATTTAGGAATACATTGCCGAAAAATCAAAGCTTCTAAAGAGATTGAGAGGCAAGGAAGCCAAATTAAATAGGGACAGAAAAATTCGGTCTCGATAAGACCTCTCGCCCTCGATATCGAGGAAAATGATCTGGCCCTTCTTGTTACCAGTCATCAAACAGGGGGGGGGCGCGAGGTGGATCGTATCGGATGCAGTATACACATTACCAACGAACAGCGGCGCGAACGCCGCCGACTCACAAGTCGTCTTCAAAGACGATGGACACCAGCGGCAGGCTACAACACTATTATTCCTGTCGGCCTAGTAGGCCGAAAATCCCCGTTGTTTTAGATGGGATTCGTAAAGGTTACCGCATACAGTTCATTCGCCAAGTCGAAAGCTATTGCAAAATTTTGAAAGTCGGCTACTATTAGAAAATGTAAACACCGTAAAGCTCATTTTATATCGAACATTTTCGTAGCTCGAAAACGAAATGGCGATTATAGATTTTATTCTAAACTACAAACAGTTAAATAAATTTAGGATTGAAGACCATAGAAATCCAATCCAACCCAAAATGATACCAAGGATCGGCTTTGTGACAACTTTAAACGTAAAAGCCTACTTACTCGTCCCTATATCAACCTCTCATCGTAAATATTTACGATTCACATTTAAAAACAAAAGTAATGAAAAAGTAGCTTTGCTATTTAAGATATTGTGGTTTTTAATCTATTATGACTTTTTATGTATTGGGATCACCTTCGAAGAACGTCTTAGAAATGTAAACAATACGTTTAGGTTCCATAATTAATTATGATAAAAGTTGTTTACATTCCTGGCAGAGGCGTAAGTTTTTGGGTTTCATTTACAACTCTGTGGATATGAGGATTTCACTTCCATGAGAAAAATTTAACAAATTTTTTTTATAGAAAAGTTTTCTCGCCTGCCAGTTTGCACTATTAGAAACTTTGCCTATTTAATAGGTACTCTTACATCGGCCTGTCCTGATGTAAGATATGGTGAATTAAAACACTTGACCGTCACTGGAAGCTTTATATTGAGAGTAGCACATCCGTTTCCGTCCGTTTTTACGTACTTTTAGTGACGTCAGAACCGGCTCTGTGGCGCCACCTGGCGGTGTCGCACCGTAGGTTTCCTTAATAGCTTGGTGCGACCCTTGGTTCATTGGCGTTTTTGTTTCCGTCGAAGTAACTTGCAATCGTTCCACATAGAACATTGCAATAAGAAGTTATTGAATACTAAAGTATAAAGTGCATACTTACTTATAATTTTAAAGTGAATTGTGTGAATAATTCGCAGTAAGTAGTCTTATGTTTTTCTATAATCAAAATCTCCGCCTATCACGCGGAAACCGGGGTTCGATTCCTCGCCGGTAAATTAATAAGTAAGTGATCATTTTTTTAACGGTTTGTCCGTTCGGATCACTTTAAAATGTATATTTTGTTAAAATGCATGATGTAATATAATCTAACTCGTTTTAACGTGTGTAAGTGATCATATTTTTAACGGTTTGTCCGTTCGGATCACTTTAAAATGTATATTTTGTTAAAATATTCGTACTTGTGACGCATGATATAATATAATCTAACTAGTTTTAAGTAAATTTTATTTCAGTAATGGATAAAGCAATGAAAGAAATGGCTGGCCCAAGCGGGCAGGCTCGCAAAAGCACATACAGCCTTTCTCATTGCTCATCCAAAATTGATAAGTTATGCAGAAAATACAAAATAGTGACATTGATAGTGTGATTATAAAGTTCTGACCCAAGTTAGTGGCGAAACATATGTTCCAAAGAAATATAAGAAAATAATCATACTCCAGGTTTCATACGCACCTAGAAACAAACGAGAAGGTAAAAATGTATGATACTTTATGCAATCTAGTTCATTCAAGAACGCAGCTATCATATACTGCATTTTAAAATTATAAAGTATTGAAAATTTCGCTTTTTTGGGCCATACAATATAGTAATAATTTTGAAGTATTGACTGAAAAAATTTAAGAAAAAGAATTCTTAAATTTTCGGATTTATCGCACTTAGCGTGCGGCAAGCGATCAAAAAGTATTGAGGCGCGCCGAGAAGAGTCGTGAGCCAAGATCGTAATTCTTTCGTATAAGCTTCGCTGAATAAAATACTACCTTCGATTGCACACTATTCAATTCAGATTTTCGTCTAGTTCGGGAACCTCAATCATACCATGGCCCCTCGCGGGGGCAAAGTATTACAAGCATTGCCGTTCCATCGCGTGGAACTTCTTGGCCTAGACAGGCTCGCTATATTGCTAGCACGATCATTATATCCCACCCTCGCGGGGTAGATACTAATATGCGAAGCAATCAGACCGTCGCCCCTCGTCGGGACAAGGTATTTCAAGCATTGCCGTTCCATCGCAATCAACTTCTTGGCCTAGACAGGCTCACAGTATTGCTAGCACGATCATACATCCCACACTCGCGGGGTAGATACTAATATGCGAAGCAATCAGACCGTCGCCCCTCGCGGGGGCAAGTATTTCAAGCATTAACGTTCCATCGCGATGAACTTCTTGGCCTAGACAGGTTCGCAGTATTGCTAGCACAATCATCCCACGCTCGCAGGGTGGATACTAATATGCGAAGCAATCAGATCGTTGCCCCTCGCGAACGCAAGGTATTACTAGCATAGCCGTTCCATCGCGTGGAACTTCTTGGCCTAGACAGGCTCGCAGTATGCTAGCACGATCATTACATTCCACCCTCGCAGGGTGGATACTAATATGCGAAGCAATAAGACCGTCGCCCCTCACGGGGGCAAGGTATTACAAGCATAGCCGTTCAATCACGTGGAACTTCTTGGCCTAGACAGACTCGCAGTATGCTAGCACGATCATTAATTACATCCCACCCTCGCAGGGTGGATACTAATATGCGAAGCAATAAGACCGTCGCCCCTCGCGGGGGCAAGTTATTACAAGCATTGCCGTTCCATCGTGTGGAACTTCTTGATCTGGACAGTGCTCGCAATGTTGCTAGCATGATCATACAGCCCACCTTCGCGGGGTAGATACCAACGTATAAATAATACATTAAGCAATCATTATGCTAATCAACCAGATCGTCGCCCCTCGGGGAAGCAAAGTATTGGTAACATTACCTATACTCGGCCTGGATAGTGCACGCAGTCTTATCAGCACGAGCGTTATAAACCACCCTCGCAAGATGCATACCAGTATATATACGAAAAATTATCTATACGCTGTATATTTCACGTAAGCGTAAGCGTAACATCATTCGCGCGTACGACGACAGCAGTAAGAGTACAAACATGTTCAAACATGTCCGCAGTTGAAGCGATGTTGGAGCGAATTTTAGGACGTAATTGTCATACTGTTATGCGTAGCGTCATAATGATACGCTTAAGCTAGCTGTGTGCGAAGGGCCTAAATACGTCTACATCCGAATGAATTAAATTAGTTAGAGGATTCAACTCGAACCTGTTCTCTTGCAATGGGTAGTTTAGTATAACATCTTTCATAATTGAAAGAAATGTTGTGTTTGAAGTAATCACCTTTTGTATTTCCCAACATGACGGGAAAAATATTTCACACTCCTGTTTCTAGAATATAATATGTGCAATGGCGCACAAAATGAAAAGCATGGCGTCTTACACACCAAGCTTTTCATCCACTCTTTAACCCGACGCGCGACGGGTTATCTCGAGTCTCGACCGATATTCGACCTCAAAGCACTGAACGATTGTTTTGCCAGAATCAATTCACTTGATAAACATGTACCGCATTCCGGATTTCCGGCAACCCCAAGACTTGTTGTGCAAAATGGATATACCTACATAACACAGGCCTAATTTCATAGTTCTTGTTCTTGCGTACCTAGATGATTTCTTTTGCAAAATGTACTTGCGGTCATGTCAAAATTACAATGCAGCTACTACAGAGTACAGAGGCTAAGTTGGCAAATAAATTCGGTCTTTTGCCACAAAAGAGTTTATTAGGAAAAGTCATATGAAGTACTTATTAAATAATATAATTCGGATTTTAAATGACTATAATGCAAAGAAATTAATATAAATATAGAACTTCCGAATTTTGCCAGCTTTGTTGTTCCACGAGGACGAATGAATCATCGGCACTTGATACTTTTCAAATACATTCTGCCGGACTTGTCTTGAATGATGGGTGCCTTATACAAACCGCTGAATGCAATAAACGAATTCTTTTAGTGGAAGGCGAATTGTCAGCTACTAACTTCGCTGTATTATCTTCCACCAGTTTTGTTTTTGGTAAAAATGTGCCTCGTACTTAGTTTGGAGAGCATTACTGGATGATCTCTCTCTATCGTAGTCTTGTACACGATAAGAACAAATACTAATTCTAATCAAAATGAAGTGTTGGCCCCTTCTTTTTTTATATGCCTTTCAGAGACGTACTCAACTACTCACACCCGGCGTCAAAGTTCGATCTTTATCCAATGTGACAGCAAGACTATTACTCATTTAAAAAGAGCAAGTGGGACGAGATCTTACTCCTATTGAAAATAACATTCGAATCCTGAAATTTTTAGGTTGAAATCAAAATCACTACAACATAAAAGACGTACATCCCAGGCAGGTTCAATAGTCATACGAATTGTGTATCTTCTGTCACGCTATCGCCAACCTCCACGGTGGCACTTATTTTATCCGATATGAAAATACTTAGTTATGCAAAGTTGGGAATCCCAGTAGTCGATCTGTTCGCCTCGAAGAATGCACATGTAGTACACAACTACGTTGGTATATCGAGACTTGATTCATCTCAATAAGTAAACGGGAATATTTTTAATAACAATACCACGGGAAAAAGGTTTTTGGCGCGTGGTACTCAGAGTCCGAGCGCTCGTTGCTCCGTTGAATCCGAGAAACCAACACAAGTTTCTAATTGACACAGCGGGTCTGGTAGTTCTGAAATTAGAGAACATCGACTCATAGGATTGGAAATGTGTGGTTGGTCCCAGTCCGAAACCATTAAAACATGAAACCCCGTAAGAGTGTCATTACTTACTTACTTAAAAAATTGCGAAACTCAACGCTCACAACTTACAAATTTACGTTGGTCTTATAGTCTGAAAATAATATATTACTACTAATATCCCTACCGGCTCACAATTAGTACCAGTTTTGATTTATATTTGAGTAATAAATTAATTTTCAATGCATTGTTCTTTTACACACATCAGGTTTTGACGTTACGTAGTGCCGAAAATTTAAGTTAGCTAAGTAACCATGCTTTTGTAAAACATTCTGAAAATAAAGAATCAGAATCCACCTATCTGATAAGATAAGTTAAAATCTTACTTATCTATTTATAGATGTAAATATCCTTTTTTAAACATCTCGTCATACTGCGATGTTATTACTTTATTTTGACGTGACAACGTCTTATAAATCGATAGAGCCGGTTGCACGCACGAAAAAACATGACTCATCCGGCGTTACCTCGCTCATGCGGCGTTACCGGCGTTACCTCGCGAGCGCGGAACGAGCGACAAAGAAGACGTTGTCACGTTCAACTATCGTCTGTAAACCGACTTTACAGGCAACCAATTTTTTTTTTCAGAAAGAATTATACCTACATGATCTAACTTTTCTTACGGTAGATATAGCGAGAATTTTATAAATTGAGATAATTATTACCTACATTTATATTATCGTAACTAAAATCTATTTGAATTTTATTGATAAATTAAATTTCATTATTAAATGATAGACGAAATGTTTCAAATAGTAGTACCTAGGTAAATCTATTCATTACAATTACATTGTTATCCAAAACGCCTCGCGCAGTTTTCGCGAGCTTGTTCAGAGAAGCTGGCATATCTGCTACTCCTGGTAGTGTTAGGTCTGTAGATGGAGCTTTCCAGAGCTGATGAAGAAATCACTCCCTTGATGAGATAGATCGTGAAAATTGGCAATCAGCCAATACTTGTAAACATGAAGTTATTTACAATAAGTAATGATTCACCCAACTTCTCAATCCGATTTGTTATTAATTTTATATTCATATAGAAGTGGTTATTAACTGATTTTGAAGAAAAACCGTATAAAATTATGTTTTTAAGAATAATTATTAGAGAAACATTAAATTCTCATATATAATAATTATCCTACATTGTCACATTGGCGTAAAACGTCTAATATGTGGCGTCACCAGGCGAAAACAAACAGGCTCTCAATATAAAGCTTCCAGTGACGGTCAAGTGTTTTAATAGCAGCGTTTTACCTGAAAATAAAACGTTTATTAAAATACTTACCTCACTGGAAGCTTTCAGTAAGTCCTGCCTGGTGATATTATTGAGCCAATGAACCAAGGGTCGCACCAAGCTATTAAGGAAACCTACGGTGCGACACCGCCAGGTGGCGCCACAGAGCCGGTTCTGACGTCACTAAAAGTACGTAAAAACGGACGGAAACGGATGTGCTACTCTCAATATAAAGCTTCCAGTGAGGTAAGTATTTTAATAAACGTTTTATTTTCAGGTAAAACGCTGCTATTATGTACCAAAAGACGTGGGAACCAAAAAATTTGGCTCATACACCAAAGTTGCTACGAAACATTAAAACCTATGAATGATATTCTACCATCTTACAGTTTATTTTGACCTAGAGAACCCAAATAGGACTGAGCAGAACAAGCGTGCCAACGCCGGGTGGACCGCATATGAAAGTAATTTTCATATAAACTATTTAGAGCTGTTGACGGGTTTTCCTCTGTCTTAAACCATTGCTCGCAAGAGGTCTAAAATTAACATCCTAGAACGCGTTGATAACACAACCGCAATCAGCAATATAGATCGGATGGGAGGAATTCAGTTTCCTCACCTAAGTGAATTAACAAGATCCATTTGCCAATGGTGCGAGGAACGAAAAATATTTGGTATCTTTGTATCGTAATATATTTATAAACAGAAAAGACAATGTAGAAGCCGACCGCGAATCTCATGGAGAAAATTCTGATTTATTATAATGGGAACTATCATAAAAGTTGTTAAGTACCAGCTAGTGACGTCAGCATTCGGAGAAGCAACAATTGACCTTTTCGCTTCTCGCACTACTGCCAAATGTAAAACTTACGTATCTTTGAGACAAGATCCTGATTGTCTTACAGTAGATGCATCTTCATTATGCTAGATATCAATAGTTTTTTTTATACATTTCCACCTTTTTCACTGGTTTTAAAATGTTTACAAAAAATTTTAAATGATGAAGCCGAGGATATCTTAGTTTTTTCCTATTGGCCAACACAGCCTTGGTTGCCCTTGTTAATGAACATGGTTCAATCCAAAATTATATTTGCTACCCGTAATCTCAATACTGGAATAGGAATTCCTGGACTTATCACCGTCCCAAGAAGAAACTTATCCTAAAGTTCACAACAAGTTTTGAAGAAGTTTACAATAAGACCCAGGAATGGCATAAAGGTTAATTATGGCATCCTTGTCCAAAAATACACTGCGATACATAGAAATTATGGTGGCTGTTCTGTCGTATCAATAACCATAGACCTTGCGAATTCTCAGCTTCATCCATTGTAATTTTTTCTCACGGAACAATTTAATAATGGAGCTGCGTATGGATCTTTAAATAGTCACCGCTCCACGTTATCGCTTATTTTCGGTAGTGAATTATCTAGTATCGATCAAATATAACGCTTACTTAAAAGTGCCTATAAGTTAAGACCATCAAAACCAAAATATTTATTTACTGGGGATCCAGAGGTCGTATTAAATTTATTTGCCAATCGAACACCCAATTGAGACCTTAAGTTAAAAAAAAAAAAAAAAAAAATGACCAAATAATTAGTTATTTTACTTGCACTCTTTAAAGCACATCGAGTGCAAACTTATCGGCCCCTCGGGTGTTATAATAGAGATATCAGACATCGGCCGCAGGGCGCGAACGAACAGTCTATTTTAACCCTATTTTGAAGAAAATAGATCAATTTGCCGTGCTACCGCCATACAAGATTTTCATCGTCACGAAGAAAATTAGGCTGTCTATCGTCAATCCGCTAATTTCAATGCATATAATAGCCACACAACCCGGCATCTCCTCAAACCATCAGCAGATGGTTAAAGGTTGAGCGAAAACGGCGTGGATGTGCCGACGGTCGGCGCGCACAGCACGCGCCATATCGTTAGATATTATAAGAAATACAGCTGGCTAGACTAACCGCTCGCAAACATAATATGTGATATATATCATATACTCGTGCACTAATTTAATAGCCAATTAACCAAGTACGATTGATAAAATATTAGGAGGTAATGCAATTTATTGAACTGAGGATTGATTAAGATTAAAAAATAAATTCATATGTACCTTAGAGAAGTTGTGTAAGGTTTATTCTGTAAACAAACGTTGATTTGGCATGATAAACACAATAATATAATTATTGTGTTTTACTACTTACCTTCACAAAATTTTCGTCTCTAAACATCTACTTTGTCGATAATAATAAAAATTATCTGAAAAATGAAGCGAAATGAAATATAATTAATGATCAAACGAACTTGCAAAGTGAAGTTCGATCATAATTATATGAATTCGCTTCATTTGAAGATATAAACACCCTCCCTCCCAACCCTCATTAGAAAATTTTGTGTTCTCTAAAATAATGACGACGGCTGCAGCGGCGGTAGTATATATGGGGTTGCCCCACACCCCACAGGAAAACAAAAATCAATTGAGTGACTTAATTCTAAACGTGCGAAATGTGCCTGTACAATAGAAGTTACTACTTTGTCGATAATAATAAAAATTATCTTCAAATGAAGCGAATTCATATAATTATGATCGAACTTCACTTTGCAAGTTCGTTTGATCATTAATTATAATTCTGCCCTTAGACACCTGATGGTGCAAAAGGCTGAGACTACTCTTCTGTCTATATATATTCTTCCGTCTTATTCTATCCTGCAATTAAGTGTGTTCCAGGACCATATAGCAGTCTTAAATTGGGTATCATGCAGCTTTTGGCCTGCGCCTCGTAAGAGTTGTAGGACATAAGATTTTCGGCATAAAGCGTGATCTATCCAGTTTCATTTCCTCCGCTTCCTTGGCTAGGGTCCAAAGACGTAAATTGCAATAAAACAATTGACAAACTTTAATATCTTGTGTCTGATATTGTGTCTGCGCCTCAGCAACACGGAGTCGATCCGCGACGTGCAGTTCAGCCCGCACCAGGCGCACGTGTTCGCCGCCGTGTCCGAGAACGGCACGGTGCAGCTGTGGGACGCGCGGCGCCACGAGCGCGCGCTGCACCAGTTCACCGCGCACTCGGGGCCCGTGTTCGCCTGCGACTGGCACCCCGACGTGCCCTGGCTGGCCACTGCCTCCAGGGACAAGACCATCAAGGTATGTGCTACTGTAGCAGCGCACAATTGCTGTGTCTGCGCCTCAGCAACACGGAGTCGATCCGCGACGTGCCGTTCAGCCCGCACCAGGCGCACGTGTTCGCCGCCGTGTCCGAGAACGGCACGGTGCAGCTGTGGGACGCGCGGCGCCACGAGCGCGCGCTGCACCAGTTCACCGCGCACTCGGGGCCCGTGTTCGCCTGCGACTGGCACCCCGACGTGCCCTGGCTGGCCACCGCCTCCAGGGACAAGACCATCAAGGTATGTGCTACTGTAGCAGTGCACAATAGCTGTGTCTGCGCCTCAGCAACACGGAGTCGATCCGCGACGTCCCGTTCAGCCCGCAGCGGGCGCACGTGTTCGCCGCCATGTCCAAAAGTGTAGCTGTGGGATAGAGACAACCCTCCACCACACATGGCCCAATCAACCTCGCGGTTATGGGGGCCGAAACGCGGGAAGGCCCCTGTTCGGTACTTGCTCTTGGCGTGTTCCCGGGGCGCCTTCTTGACTCCCTACAAGTTGTTTCGTCTCGCTCCCTATGAACGCACTCTCCCCATTCTGTGACAGGACGATACAAAAGACGGACTCGCTGCGCCGTCGCTGCCCACAGCATAAATTCTCTGTGTCACCCCAAGCCGCTTCACCTCTTATGCCACGCGTGCGCGAACTCCCGTAGCTTTCCGATGTTGGCCGCCGAACCCACGAGATCCTGATAATAAACTGGGCCAGAAACTTCGCGAACGATCCTGTCCAGCAGCAAGCACCGGAGGTCCTCATATAAGGAGCACTCCCACAAGACATGGTGGAGGTTCTCCTCCGCCAGTCCGCAGAAGCACTCGCCACTCTCGACCAGCTGTGGGATATATGATAATGTAATGCCAAGCCGTAGCATACACTTCATCGCCATAGACAGGCGTGTCACTTAGCATCGAGTGAACATCTTGCTTATCCCATCATTCTTTCGTGTAAACATAAAACAAATAGCTAAAGGCTGGAGAGACGACATGCAATAGGCCTTTATGCGATTTTATACACATTCATAATACTCTGTGTGCATTCAAAATAACACAAACTTCTGAATATAATGGGCACACGTGTTGGCCGTATCGCTCGTGCTAAAATGGCGTAGGTAGTCTAGTAGGAGTAGTTAATAAGTAGGGCACAGATAACGCCGTCTGACACGCCACGCGCGCCGCCCGTGTGATGGCATAGGCGCGGAGATGACGGCCAGGTCTGCCTCCCTCTGTGTCATATCGTAGCCGACGATTCATATTACATTTGCAGTGCACGAAACATTATACGAAAATGAGTACTGCACTCGAAAACGCGAAGTCGTAAACAATTTACGTGCACGATTTCATTAATTAAACATGTCCTAATACATAATCACAGTCCTACTTAATCGTTATAATATCCAAGATATCTAAACATAATTTTAAGCTGATATTTCATTAAATTTGATTATTATAATTTGAACCAATATCAGCGATAGGTACTAAATTCGAAAAAAAAACTTTCATTGGCCATATTCTTCCTAGTAATTAAATTATAAAAACTGCAAATGTGCCCTTAGGTATTCTTCCGAAGGTGCGAAATCTTTAAGACTTTTGGTTTTGTAGAAACATTCACCTGTTACTTGCAATCAATACCACAATAACGATGTCTGTATTAAAGAATTAATTAATAACCATTGAAGATCAGGGCTCATAGAAAGAAGAAAATGTGGGGATATAAAAAACAATTGGGCAAATCATTTCAACCGCTCAGAAATTGCATCCATCTCTCGGCGTACAATGACGTAACGTGTTTGTTGTTTATCTACAGAAGTCTAGTTTCAACAATGCTAAGCATCCTGGATGCCAAATAAAGTCTATCCACATAATAATAATTGCCCCAAAATGAACCACGCAGACGATATTCTCTTTAAAAGATAGCTATAATAATTTAATAAATATATCAGAATGAAAAATCTCCTCACAAAGCAACCAACCAACCACCATCTTGAAGACTTGATATTTCAATTTCTAGACTTGCATTTTCTATTCATCCCTTAATTCAAAGACTGAGGCAAAGGTTATAAAGGCGAAAACATTCCTCGTGGCGGTAATATCATAGTAATGTTATGTGAGGTCCTGGATATTTTCATATTATGTTAACGCCGTCACTTAGGTATTATTAAGAGCATTTGTTCCAGGTGTGGGACATTCACGCGCGGCCCATCCTGGAGCACACCATCTACACGATAGCATCTGTAGGACACGTCAAATGGCGACCGCAGAAGAAGTAAGTATAGTTCGCGCCAATTAAGTCGACCCAAAGCCCCTTCCGCACCTCAGTTGACACCCGAAAATGTGTTCTGCACTTGGTTCAACTGAATGCAGGCATCACAGTAATCACAAACTCAAGCTCGTCTTCTAGTGTCTTCTATTGAAGATTGTACATAATAATTTACGAGACTTTTAAAGTCTAGAAAGGGTTCCTAGTCCCTGACAATAATAACTCTGCCATCTGGTTAGAAGACGCAGAGGTTAGAAATATCTGCTGAAGAGGTGGCACTCTTCAGCAGATATTTCTAACCTCTGCCGTCATCCTTTTAATTAATCGTGTTGTTTACGGACAACATACTCTATAAAAATCCCTTACACCTGCCGATGATCTTCAGTTATTAGCTGCAAGTAGAGCTATTTACCAAGCACGTTTTTGTAATTGGGCAATATTTTCATAGATGAATTTTAAGTGAAACTTTGCCGCACTCTGCGCAAGCGATCACTCGTCGAATTCAGATGTGGTGGTTACCATCCCGGCGGACCTGAAAAAGGTATATTTTCCTGTTTATCCGTTAGGTTCCAAGTGGCGTCGTGCGCGCTGGTGCTGGACTGCGCGGTGCACGTGTGGGACGTGCGCCGGCCGCACGTGCCGCTGGCCACGTTCGCGGAGCACCGCGACGTCACCACGGCCATCGCGTGGCAGGCCTCGCCGCACGCCTTCCTCTCCACCAGCCGGGTGAGTGGTAGCGCGCGCGGGTGCTGGACTGCGCGGTGCACGTGTGGGACGTGCGCCGGCCGCACGTGCCGCTGGCCACGTTCGCGGAGCACCGCGACGTCACCACGGCCATCGCGTGGCAGGCCTCGCCGCACGCCTTCCTCTCCACCAGCCGGGTGAGTGGTAGCGCGCGCGGGTGCTGGACTGCGCGGTGCACGTGTGGGACGTGCGCCGGCCGCACGTGCCGCTGGCCACGTTCGCGGAGCACCGCGACGTCACCACGGTCATCGCGTGGCAGGCCTCGCCGCACGCCTTCCTCTCCACCAGCCGGGTGAGTGGTAGCGCGCGCGGGTGCTGGACTGCGCGGTGCACGTGTGGGACGTGCGCCGGCCGCTCGTGCCGCTGGCCACGTTCGCGGAGCACAGCGACGTCACCACGGCCATCGCGTGGCAGGCCTCGCCGCACGCCTTCCTCTCCACCAGCCGGGTGAGTGGTAGCGCGCGCGGGTGCTGGACTGCGCGGTGCACGTGTGGGACGTGCGCCGGCCGCACGTGCCGCTGGCCACGTTCGCGGAGCACAGCGACGTCACCACGGCCATCGCGTGGCAGGCCTCGCCGCACGCCTTCCTCTCCACCAGCCGGGTGAGTGGTAGCGCGCGCGGGTGCTGGACTGCGCGGTGCACGTGTGGGACGTGCGCCGGCCGCACGTGCCGCTGGCCACGTTCGCGGAGCACAGCGACGTCACCACGGCCATCGCGTGGCAGGCCTCGCCGCACGCCTTCCTCTCCACCAGCCGGGTGAGTGGTAGCGCGCGCGGGTGCTGGACTGCGCGGTGCACGTGTGGGACGTGCGCCGGCCGCTCGTGCCGCTGGCCACGTTCGCGGAGCACAGCGACGTCACCACGGCCATCGCGTGGCAGGCCTCGCCGCACGCCTTCCTCTCCACCAGCCGGGTGAGTGGTAGCGCGCGCGGGTGCTGGACTGCGCGGTGCACGTGTGGGACGTGCGCCGGCCGCACGTGCCGCTGGCCACGTTCGCGGAGCACCGCGACGTCACCACGGCCATCGCGTGGCAGGCCTCGCCGCACGCCTTCCTCTCCACCAGCCGGGTGAGTGGTAGCGCGCGCGGGTGCTGGACTGCGCGGTGCACGTGTGGGACGTGCGCCGGCCGCACGTGCCGCTGGCCACGTTCGCGGAGCACAGCGACGTCACCACGGCCATCGCGTGGCAGGCCTCGCCGCACGCCTTCCTCTCCACCAGCCGGGTGAGTGGTAGCGCGCGCGGGTGCTGGACTGCGCGGTGCACGTGTGGGACGTGCGCCGGCCGCACGTGCCGCTGGCCACGTTCGCGGAGCACCGCGACGTCACCACGGCCATCGCGTGGCAGGCCTCGCCGCACGCCTTCCTCTCCACCAGCCGGGTGAGTGGTAGCGCGCGCGGGTGCTGGACTGCGCGGTGCACGTGTGGGACGTGCGCCGGCCGCACGTGCCGCTGGCCACGTTCGCGGAGCACAGCGACGTCACCACGGCCATCGCGTGGCAGGCCTCGCCGCACGCCTTCCTCTCCACCAGCCGGGTGAGTGGTAGCGCGCGCGGGTGCTGGACTGCGCGGTGCACGTGTGGGACGTGCGCCGGCCGCACGTGCCGCTGGCCACGTTCGCGGAGCACAGCGACGTCACCACGGCCATCGCGTGGCAGGCCTCGCCGCACGCCTTCCTCTCCACCAGCCGGGTGAGTGGTAGCGCGCGCGGGGGGTGGTCGATGTATTTATTTATTAAGGCACAATACACAAAACATTGACATTGCGCATAGCTGAGTTTGCAACCTGTTGCCCTTTTGCTAGATTATTTTAGTTAATATTATTTAAGCATTTCATTTTATTTATTATTGTATAAGTATTTTTTAACATAGTTTTATATACATTGTAATCATGTCTAGCAATAAGAAGAGGCAATAAAGTTATTTATTTATTTATTTATTTATTTACATACAAAAGGCACTGGTCAGTGTGGTAAGTTAGTAACAATTGTGCACAGCATTCACAATAAAAACGTAGTCTAATACATGAACGGGAAAAAATACCTATAAAATCCAAAATAAAAATATTTACTACTGTTAACGAAATATACTTAAAGCAAAAAGTATTTTAGTATAGTATTATTCTAAGATAAAGTTAAAGTCTAAAATATGTGTTTCGAAACTATCCACCAGCCAAATTCTCATTTAAAGTTGAAAGGACCGTGATTGTGTGGCGATGTCTTGACTGTGATTGCGTGGTATTCAGGATTGCAGCCTGTACCGGCACAAGTTCAACGAGGCGGCGCACCCGGTGCTGTGGGCCAACCCGCAGAGCGTGTGCGTGTCCGCGCGCGGGGAGCTCGCGCACGCTGTGCCCGAGTGCCCGCTGCCCGCGCACACGCCGCAGCCGGCCGAGAGGCACGTGCCCGGCCTGGGGTGAGTACCGGCACGAGTTCAACGAGGCGGCGCACCCGGTG
Source organism: Coenonympha arcania (assembly GCA_036785405.1). Taxonomy (NCBI): domain Eukaryota; kingdom Metazoa; phylum Arthropoda; class Insecta; order Lepidoptera; family Nymphalidae; genus Coenonympha; species Coenonympha arcania. The sequence continues at coordinate 16,755,645 of CM072067.1, read as the reverse complement.
CTGTGGGCCAACCCGCAGAGCGTGTGCGTGTCCGCGCGCGGGGAGCTCGCGCACGCTGTGCCCGAGTGCCCGCTGCCCGCGCACACGCCGCAGCCGGCCGAGAGGCACGTGCCCGGCCTGGGGTGAGTACCGGCACGAGTTCAACGAGGCGGCGCACCCGGTGCTGTGGGCCAACCCGCAGAGCGTGTGCGTGTCCGCGCGCGGGGAGCTCGCGCACGCCGTGCCCGAGTGCCCGCTGCCCGCGCACACGCCGCAGCCGGCCGAGAGGCACGTGCCCGGCCTGGGGTGAGTACCGGCACGAGTTCAACGAGGCGGCGCACCCGGTGCTGTGGGCCAACCCGCAGAGCGTGTGCGTGTCCGCGCGCGGGGAGCTCGCGCACGCCGTGCCCGAGTGCCCGCTGCCCGCGCACACGCCGCAGCCGGCCGAGAGGCACGTGCCCGGCCTGGGGTGAGTACCGGCACGAGTTCAACGAGGCGGCGCACCCGGTGCTGTGGGCCAACCCGCAGAGCGTGTGCGTGTCCGCGCGCGGGGAGCTCGCGCACGCCGTGCCCGAGTGCCCGCTGCCCGCGCACACGCCGCAGCCGGCCGAGAGGCACGTGCCCGGCCTGGGGTGAGTACCGGCACGAGTTCAACGAGGCGCGCGGCGCATTTTTTCCTTCCATAGAAAAAAAGGGTGTGAGAAAACGCGTATGTGCGTCTTTACATGCGCTAGCTCTGCGGATTGACCAGATAATTACTTCCAGAACTTCTCAAAACCTTATTACTGAAGAATGCATTAAAGAGTTAATTGGTTTATAATCTTTGCCTCTCCACCCAGTCGCAAGCAGCCGACGGCGGGGTCGCTGACGCCGGGCGCGCAGGCAGCGCTGGAGCGCGCGTTCCCGGGCGGCGCGGCGTCGTCGCTGGCGCGGCACTCGCCCGTGGCGCCCGACACCGCCGTGCTGGCGTGCGCCGAGCAGTACCGCATCCGCGGGCACGCGCCGCACGTGCTGGCCGAGCACAACGCTAAGGTGGCCCGGGAACATCATCGCTACATGGTGAGCCTGAGGTTATCTGCGCGTCGTCGCTGGCGCGGCACTCGCCCGTGGCGCCCGACACCGCCGTGCTGGCGTGCGCCGAGCAGTACCGCATCCGCGGGCACGCGCCGCACGTGCTGGCCGAGCACAACGCTAAGGTGGCCCGGGAACATCATCGCTACATGGTGAGCCTGAGGTTATCTGCGCGTCGTCGCTGGCGCGGCACTCGCCCGTGGCGCCCGACACCGCCGTGCTGGCGTGCGCCGAGCAGTACCGCATCCGCGGGCACGCGCCGCACGTGCTGGCCGAGCACAACGCTAAGGTGGCCCGGGAACATCATCGCTACATGGTGAGCCTGAGGTTATCTGCGCGTCGTCGCTGGCGCGGCACTCGCCCGTGGCGCCCGACACCGCCGTGCTGGCGTGCGCCGAGCAGTACCGCATCCGCGGGCACGCGCCGCACGTGCTGGCCGAGCACAACGCTAAGGTGGCCCGGGAACATCATCGCTACATGGTGAGCCTGAGGTTATCTGCGCGTCGTCGCTGGCGCGGCACTCGCCCGTGGCGCCCGACACCGCCGTGCTGGCGTGCGCCGAGCAGTACCGCATCCGCGGGCACGCGCCGCACGTGCTGGCCGAGCACAACGCTAAGGTGGCCCGGGAACGTCATCGCTACATGGTGAGCCTGAGGTTATCTGCGCGTCGTCGCTGGCGCGGCACTCGCCCGTGGCGCCCGACACCGCCGTGCTGGCGTGCGCTGAGCAGTACCGCATCCGCGGGCACGCGCCGCACGTGCTGGCCGAGCACAACGCTAAGGTGGCCCGGGAACATCATCGCTACATGGTGAGCCTGAGGTTATCTGCGCGTCGTCGCTGGCGCGGCACTCGCCCGTGGCGCCCGACACCGCCGTGCTGGCGTGCGCCGAGCAGTACCGCATCCGCGGGCACGCGCCGCACGTGCTGGCCGAGCACAACGCTAAGGTGGCCCGGGAACGTCATCGCTACATGGTGAGCCTGAGGTTATCTGCGCGTCGTCGCTGGCGCGGCACTCGCCCGTGGCGCCCGACACCGCCGTGCTGGCGTGCGCCGAGCAGTACCGCATCCGCGGGCACGCGCCGCACGTGCTGGCCGAGCACAACGCTAAGGTGGCCCGGGAACATCATCGCTACATGGTGAGCCTGAGGTTATCTTCGCATCCGCTGCCATCCGAGCGTCTGCGTACTTCACGAACGCTTATAGTTCATTGCCATTCGTTAGAAATTAGGAGGGAGTGGAGCGCGTCTTCGTGGATTGAACTTGGGAGAAGCGTTATATTAGAGTCGCTTTTTTACAACTATGTAACCATGCCAAAGCCGAAAATTTGCCTAAAATTGTTATAATACTGGATCCGGCAAATTCGGACTAGCCGACGAGCCTGGGTGGACGTGAAATGACGCCGGATTCGCCGGATTACCGGATTACTCTCCCTATACAAGACTCTTGTGGACAGGTGAGCCACGTGTGGGAAGTGGTGCGCAGCGTGTACAGCGCGCGAGCCGTGCGCAGCGCGCCCGCGCCGCCGCCGCCCCGCGCGCCCCCGCCCCGCGCCGACCCGCCGCCACCCGTGCCACCCTACAGGTATAACAACCGACCAGTAGCAAACATGCTCACACGTACTATACTTTGCCTTTATAATATTAGCAGGCCAGGTTCACATATCACGTGATCGAAGAAACTACAGGGCCCCCGTCTCGGCGTACTAATTTCAGACGGCCGTCGCGCGCCGGCTAGGTTGCACGCGTTAGTTCTTGTACGGTCTATTTTACGAGCTGCGTGCGCACGAGGCAACTTTAGTATGTCGAAATAGATAAAGTTACGCGATAGAAAGAGACCACAACTTTAGATGCACAGCGGAGGCGGAGCCAGGCGCTATTGCGAACTGAATTGCACTTCTTTGTGTCAGCGCTAGAGTCGCTATTTCATCAAATCATCTTGCGGAGTGAACCTTCTGTACTGTTAGATATTATTATGTATTCCGTGATATTAGTGTGATTGTTGTGGTTCGATGTAGAAGTGTGAGTACATTCGCAGCGCCGTGGAGGAGGAGCCCATGGAGGAGGTGGAGGAGTGGGAGAACCGCTCGCACAAGAACAGCGGCGTGCTGGGGCTGCCCACGCACACCATCTACATCCCGCCTGCCAAGCTCGCCAAGCGCGACGACGGTGAGCCCCGCGCACTACCGCTCCACACATACCGTGACGTAGTCTATTCACACGGCAACACCGCTCGCACTAGAACAGCGGCGTGCTGGGGCTGCCCACGCACACCATCTACATCCCGCCCGCCAAGCTCGCCAAGCGCGACGACGGTGAGCCCCGCGCACTACCGCTCCACACATACCGTGACGTAGTCTATTCACACGGCAACACCGCTCGCACTAGAACAGCGGCGTGCTGGGGCTGCCCACGCACACCATCTACATCCCGCCCGCCAAGCTCGCCAAGCGCGACGACGGTGAGCCCCGCGCACTACCGCTCCACACATACCGTGACGTAGTCTATTCACACGGCAACACCGCTCGCACTAGAACAGCGGCGTGCTGGGGCTGCCCACGCACACCATCTACATCCCGCCCGCCAAGCTCGCCAAGCGCGACGACGGTGAGCCCCGCGCACTACCGCTCCACACATACCGTGACGTAGTCTATTCACACGGCAACACCGCTCGCACTAGAACAGCGGCGTGCTGGGGCTGCCCACGCACACCATCTACATCCCGCCCGCCAAGCTCGCCAAGCGCGAAGACGGTGAGCCCCGCGCACTACCGCTCCACACATACCGTGACGTAGTCTATATACATGGCTACTAAACAGTTACTCAATAGTTCTTTGTCTCACCACTGAGCATGTGTAGAATAAGAGGGGTTTGACCATAGCCTACCACACTGGCCAAGTGGGGGTTCGCTTAATTTGACTTAACTTTTCGTAATTATCGAGAAGGCAAAAATGAGACGCAGAGATTTGAACCTATCAAACCTAAAGGCGTATTGCAGCTTTACTAAACAGTCATAAAGTGAAATTTTTTGAACTTGAATTACATTTCCTTGTATCCCCGTAGCGGTCTTCGCCAGAGGTCCGATAGATGGCATTACCAGTTCTTTAACACACACTCCTATCCTATAAATACAACTTCGACGTCATACGCTTGTATCATAATAATTATACTCGGCGCGGCGAACATTGATCCATATGACACTGACAGCTAATGTCACCATATAACATTGTAGTGGCGTCACCATTAAATTGGTATCATATTGGGGGCGTCTAAAAATGTCATTTATAAATTTTACGTAGCTTTATACCATTAGTAATGATATTCCGTTGATATTTTTAACAAATCTTAACATTTACAAGAAGTTATCTAAATATGAAATCTGAATTTATGTTTACGTCCTGCAAAACTTACGTCGTGTGACGTTTATCGACTTGGGCGGCAAGTATCGATAAAAAAATGTCGGTAATGGAAACGAGTGGACAAAATAAATAAATGGGGAACATTCATTTTCATGATAATAGGTTGGAAACTTTCGTTTTACTTACAAGGTTCGCCGCGCCGAGTATAGTGATCCCGTCGCATAACACACTGTTCGGAGGGCCCTTTTGATGGCACGTGTGTTTTTAATTTTGATTGTATCGCGTGTCGCGTGGTTCAGACGACGGCGGCTGGGTGTCGGCCGCGTCTGCGCACTACGTGGACGTGGACGCCGCCGACTGGACGCTGCCCGACGAGGCGTTCCCGATCCGCGCGCCGCCCGCGCCTCTCGCGCCACTCGCTGCGCACGCCGCGCACGATCTCGACATGGATGGGAACGGTACGTGCCGATGGACAGGCTTTCAGAACGACCACGTATTAAAACTGTAGCGGTCTTCGATAGCTGACGATAGATGGCGTAACCAGTACCCTAGCACACGACGGAGCTTTCGACGAGCGTTCTATAAATACAACTTCTGACGTCACACGCTTGGATCACAAGCGGTCCCCAGGCATAACATCTGCCTGGAGGGAAATTTCCCTATTTCCTATACAACGGCAAAAAACCATTTAACTCGTGACAGGATTACCACACGCTCTGCTATATTATGTAAACTTGATATTAAAAGCAAAGATGAAGGAAGTGAATAGATGTATTGTGAAATTGTTAACTGCACCTGTCAACACGCTGCCTATAAAAGAAACTGAATAATTGCAACTTCAGACCGAGATCCTAGGAACGCGAGCTCCACTTTAGACATTAGCGGGACTAGATAAAATAACAGTCGTTTAGCGTTGACGACAGTAGACAAAAATGTATGGACAAATCACGTGACTGTAGAAAAACCACGACCGAATAGTACTAAATACGCTTGTTTGATGTCGGCTGTCAATTGTCAAGTTGTCGTAGTCGATTATCAAACAGCGGGTTTAGCTCTATTCGGTCGTGGTTTTTCTACAGTCTCGTGGTTTGTCCGTACATTTTAGTCTACTGGGCGTTAACGCCAAATGACTGTTACTTTGTCTAGCCCCGCAGGTGTGATGATAATATTCGAGCCCTATTAAAACAAGAGAACGGAATTTCCCTGTTCGTTGCAGACATGTCGACGGCGCGCAACCCCGCGCCGCAGGCGGGCGCGTCGTCGCCGGGCGGCTCGTCGGGCTCCGGCTCGGGCTCGGGCTACGCGCCGCCCGACGAGCCCGCGCTGAGGAGGTCCAGCAGCCAGAATTACAGCAGCTCGGTAAGTCACACCAAATATTGTTGTTTTTTTTTTCAATTCAATTTATTTATTTGCTGACATACCTACATAATAATGATGGTACATAATACAATACAAGTTCTCGCTATATCATACCATATTAAACCACCACCAATACCACAATATTACCATATTAATATTAGTCCATTGAAAAGTTACATTTGGGGTTGCGTTTTTTAGAGGTGCATTTTAGGTGTCCGCCCTCAAGCACAAACGTGAGTTCCCAAGCAACCACTACATTTAACTCTTATACTCTTTCCATTCGTTAATTTTCTCTTTGACTCATGAAACAGATATAGCAATAGCGTGGGACCAGACACAGACAACTTTACCTTTATCTGTCTCTGGTCCCTCGCTATTGCTATATCTGTTTCATGTGTCAAAGAGAAAATTAACGAATGGGAAGAGATTAACAACATTCGACGCACGTTTCGTCTCGACACCGGGACATCGCAAAGTAACGTCTGCTTGTATTAGGTATTCCCGGTGTTGGAGGCAATATGGAAATTTCCCTTCAGGCAGGTGTTATGCCAGGGGACCGCTTGTGATCCGAGCGTGTGACGTCAGAACTTGTATTTATAGAACGCTCGTCGAAGGCTCCGTCAGCGTGTGCTATTGCGCTACTGACTCCATCTATCGTCATGTATCGAAGACCGCTACATGTTCAATAGCTACAGTGTTCACGCAGGTGGAGGGCGAATGCGCGGAAGGGTGCGAGGCGGGCGAGGGCGGCGCGCTGTGCGTGCGCGAGGGCGCGGCGCGCGGCGCTCGGGGCGCGCTGGACGCGGCGCCGCTGCTGGCCGCCGCGCTGCGCTGCCACGCCGACCTGGGCGACGTGCAGACCGCGGCCGTGGTGTGCCTGGTGCTGCAGGACCACAGGTCACTGCTCACTGCGACGTTACTCGTCACAATACAGTTTCGCTCGGGGCGCGCTGGACGCGGCGCCGCTGCTGGCCGCCGCGCTGCGCTGCCACGCCGACCTGGGCGACGTGCAGACCGCGGCCGTGGTGTGCCTGGTGCTGCAGGACCACAGGTCACTGCTCACTGCGACGTTACTCGTCACAATACAGTTTCGCTCGGGGCGCGCTGGACGCGGCGCCGCTGCTGGCCGCCGCGCTGCGCTGCCACGCCGACCTGGGCGACGTGCAGACCGCGGCCGTGGTGTGCCTGGTGCTGCAGGACCACAGGTCACTGCTCACTGCGACGTTACTCGTCACAATACAGTTTCGCTCGGGGCGCGCTGGACGCGGCGCCGCTGCTGGCCGCCGCGCTGCGCTGCCACGCCGACCTGGGCGACGTGCAGACCGCGGCCGTGGTGTGCCTGGTGCTGCAGGACCACAGGTCACTGCTCACTGCGACGTTACTCGTCACAATACAGTTTCGCTCGGGGCGCGCTGGACGCGGCGCCGCTGCTGGCCGCCGCGCTGCGCTGCCACGCCGACCTGGGCGACGTGCAGACCGCGGCCGTGGTGTGCCTGGTGCTGCAGGACCACAGGTCACTGCTCACTGCGACGTTACTCGTCACAATACAGTTTCGCTCGGGGCGCGCTGGACGCGGCGCCGCTGCTGGCCGCCGCGCTGCGCTGCCACGCCGACCTGGGCGACGTGCAGACCGCGGCCGTGGTGTGCCTGGTGCTGCAGGACCACAGGTCACTGCTCACTGCGACGTTACTCGTCACAATACAGTTTCGCTCGGGGCGCGCTGGACGCGGCGCCGCTGCTGGCCGCCGCGCTGCGCTGCCACGCCGACCTGGGCGACGTGCAGACCGCGGCCGTGGTGTGCCTGGTGCTGCAGGACCACAGGTCACTGCTCACTGCAACGTTACTCGTCACAATACAGTTTCGCTCGGGGCGCGCTGGACGCGGCGCCGCTGCTGGCCGCCGCGCTGCGCTGCCACGCCGACCTGGGCGACGTGCAGACCGCGGCCGTGGTGTGCCTGGTGCTGCAGGACCACAGGTCACTGCTCACTGCGACGTTACTCGTCACAATACAGTTTCGCTCGGGGCGCGCTGGACGCGGCGCCGCTGCTGGCCGCCGCGCTGCGCTGCCACGCCGACCTGGGCGACGTGCAGACCGCGGCCGTGGTGTGCCTGGTGCTGCAGGACCACAGGTCACTGCTCACTGCGACGTTACTCGTCACAATACAGTTTCGCTCGGGGCGCGCTGGACGCGGCGCCGCTGCTGGCCGCCGCGCTGCGCTGCCACGCCGACCTGGGCGACGTGCAGACCGCGGCCGTGGTGTGCCTGGTGCTGCAGGACCACAGGTCACTGCTCACTGCGACGTTACTCGTCACAATACAGTTTCGCTCGGGGCGCGCTGGACGCGGCGCCGCTGCTGGCCGCCGCGCTGCGCTGCCACGCCGACCTGGGCGACGTGCAGACCGCGGCCGTGGTGTGCCTGGTGCTGCAGGACCACAGGTCACTGCTCACTGCGACGTTACTCGTCACAATACAGTTTCGCTCGGGGCGCGCTGGACGCGGCGCCGCTGCTGGCCGCCGCGCTGCGCTGCCACGCCGACCTGGGCGACGTGCAGACCGCGGCCGTGGTGTGCCTGGTGCTGCAGGACCACAGGTCACTGCTCACTGCGACGTTACTCGTCACAATACAGTTTCGCTCGGGGCGCGCTGGACGCGGCGCCGCTGCTGGCCGCCGCGCTGCGCTGCCACGCCGACCTGGGCGACGTGCAGACCGCGGCCGTGGTGTGCCTGGTGCTGCAGGACCACAGGTCACTGCTCACTGCGACGTTACTCGTCACAATACAGTTTCGCTCGGGGCGCGCTGGACGCGGCGCCGCTGCTGGCCGCCGCGCTGCGCTGCCACGCCGACCTGGGCGACGTGCAGACCGCGGCCGTGGTGTGCCTGGTGCTGCAGGACCACAGGTCACTGCTCACTGCGACGTTACTCGTCACAATACAGTTTCGCTCGGGGCGCGCTGGACGCGGCGCCGCTGCTGGCCGCCGCGCTGCGCTGCCACGCCGACCTGGGCGACGTGCAGACCGCGGCCGTGGTGTGCCTGGTGCTGCAGGACCACAGGTCACTGCTCACTGCGACGTTACTCGTCACAATACAGTTTCGCTCGGGGCGCGCTGGACGCGGCGCCGCTGCTGGCCGCCGCGCTGCGCTGCCACGCCGACCTGGGCGACGTGCAGACCGCGGCCGTGGTGTGCCTGGTGCTGCAGGACCACAGGTCACTGCTCACTGCGACGTTACTCGTCACAATACAGTTTCGCTCGGGGCGCGCTGGACGCGGCGCCGCTGCTGGCCGCCGCGCTGCGCTGCCACGCCGACCTGGGCGACGTGCAGACCGCGGCCGTGGTGTGCCTGGTGCTGCAGGACCACAGGTCACTGCTCACTGCGACGTTACTCGTCACAATACAGTTTCGCTCGGGGCGCGCTGGACGCGGCGCCGCTGCTGGCCGCCGCGCTGCGCTGCCACGCCGACCTGGGCGACGTGCAGACCGCGGCCGTGGTGTGCCTGGTGCTGCAGGACCACAGGTCACTGCTCACTGCGACGTTACTCGTCACAATACAGTTTCGCTCGGGGCGCGCTGGACGCGGCGCCGCTGCTGGCCGCCGCGCTGCGCTGCCACGCCGACCTGGGCGACGTGCAGACCGCGGCCGTGGTGTGCCTGGTGCTGCAGGACCACAGGTCACTGCTCACTGCGACGTTACTCGTCACAATACAGTTTCGCTCGGGGCGCGCTGGACGCGGCGCCGCTGCTGGCCGCCGCGCTGCGCTGCCACGCCGACCTGGGCGACGTGCAGACCGCGGCCGTGGTGTGCCTGGTGCTGCAGGACCACAGGTCACTGCTCACTGCGACGTTACTCGTCACAATACAGTTTCGCTCGGGGCGCGCTGGACGCGGCGCCGCTGCTGGCCGCCGCGCTGCGCTGCCACGCCGACCTGGGCGACGTGCAGACCGCGGCCGTGGTGTGCCTGGTGCTGCAGGACCACAGGTCACTGCTCACTGCGACGTTACTCGTCACAATACAGTTTCGCTCGGGGCGCGCTGGACGCGGCGCCGCTGCTGGCCGCCGCGCTGCGCTGCCACGCCGACCTGGGCGACGTGCAGACCGCGGCCGTGGTGTGCCTGGTGCTGCAGGACCACAGGTCACTGCTCACTGCGACGTTACTCGTCACAATACAGTTTCGCTCGGGGCGCGCTGGACGCGGCGCCGCTGCTGGCCGCCGCGCTGCGCTGCCACGCCGACCTGGGCGACGTGCAGACCGCGGCCGTGGTGTGCCTGGTGCTGCAGGACCACAGGTCACTGCTCACTGCGACGTTACTCGTCACAATACAGTTTCGCTCGGGGCGCGCTGGACGCGGCGCCGCTGCTGGCCGCCGCGCTGCGCTGCCACGCCGACCTGGGCGACGTGCAGACCGCGGCCGTGGTGTGCCTGGTGCTGCAGGACCACAGGTCACTGCTCACTGCGACGTTACTCGTCACAATACAGTTTCGCTCGGGGCGCGCTGGACGCGGCGCCGCTGCTGGCCGCCGCGCTGCGCTGCCACGCCGACCTGGGCGACGTGCAGACCGCGGCCGTGGTGTGCCTGGTGCTGCAGGACCACAGGTCACTGCTCACTGCGACGTTACTCGTCACAATACAGTTTCGCTCGGGGCGCGCTGGACGCGGCGCCGCTGCTGGCCGCCGCGCTGCGCTGCCACGCCGACCTGGGCGACGTGCAGACCGCGGCCGTGGTGTGCCTGGTGCTGCAGGACCACAGGTCACTGCTCACTGCGACGTTACTCGTCACAATACAGTTTCGCTCGGGGCGCGCTGGACGCGGCGCCGCTGCTGGCCGCCGCGCTGCGCTGCCACGCCGACCTGGGCGACGTGCAGACCGCGGCCGTGGTGTGCCTGGTGCTGCAGGACCACAGGTCACTGCTCACTGCGACGTTACTCGTCACAATACAGTTTCGCTCGGGGCGCGCTGGACGCGGCGCCGCTGCTGGCCGCCGCGCTGCGCTGCCACGCCGACCTGGGCGACGTGCAGACCGCGGCCGTGGTGTGCCTGGTGCTGCAGGACCACAGGTCACTGCTCACTGCGACGTTACTCGTCACAATACAGTTTCGCTCGGGGCGCGCTGGACGCGGCGCCGCTGCTGGCCGCCGCGCTGCGCTGCCACGCCGACCTGGGCGACGTGCAGACCGCGGCCGTGGTGTGCCTGGTGCTGCAGGACCACAGGTCACTGCTCACTGCGACGTTACTCGTCACAATACAGTTTCGCTCGGGGCGCGCTGGACGCGGCGCCGCTGCTGGCCGCCGCGCTGCGCTGCCACGCCGACCTGGGCGACGTGCAGACCGCGGCCGTGGTGTGCCTGGTGCTGCAGGACCACAGGTCACTGCTCACTGCGACGTTACTCGTCACAATACAGTTTCGCTCGGGGCGCGCTGGACGCGGCGCCGCTGCTGGCCGCCGCGCTGCGCTGCCACGCCGACCTGGGCGACGTGCAGACCGCGGCCGTGGTGTGCCTGGTGCTGCAGGACCACAGGTCACTGCTCACTGCGACGTTACTCGTCACAATACAGTTTCTTGTCACCGTTGCCAGGCCAATCTCACTTAACACGTGACCGTCTCGGCTACAAGTAGGGCTCCGGACCTCAATATTTCAGAGGGTTGCCGCTCGCGGGCCGAGTTGCACGCGCTAGTTCTGTACGGTCTATGTTACGCGCCGTCTGACTACGGCAGCCCTAGTTTATCGTAAGAGATAAAGTTAGGCGATAGAAAGAGACCACAACATTGCGTTTGTTGCGTGTCGATTTTGAGGGCGGAGCCAGGCACTATTGCGAACTGAATCGCACTTTTTGTGTCAGCGCTAGAGTCGCTATTTCTTTAAGTAATCGTGCGGAGTGGACCTTCTGTACTTGTACTATTTAGTGTTCTGTGCCGTTGCTGACATGCCCCATACACCGTTCATAATATACAGGGATATCTGCTTCCCGTTCGTAAGTTTGGGTTTCAAATTCCAAATGCTAGAATCCAGGTGCTCTTACTTTGCAGTAAGGTTAGAAAAACCACAGAGTATTTAGTAATTTGGCTGTGGTCCTTAACAGAAACGACCTGTTCCCGTACATCGACGAGAGCCTGCAGGAGCAGTGGCTGCTGGGCTACATCGAGCTGCTGCAGCGACACAAGCTGTGGAACGTCGCCACCGAGGTGACTTCTCGTTGCGATTATATGCCGTTACACTAAATATCATTTAACGATGCATGCCTGTGAGTTCACCGCAATCTTCTCAAAAGCGTGCGACGTGTGTGTCTTGCGTGGGCTAAGACCAAACCACTCATTTTGAGAAGACGCGTGCCGTACTAGATGGCATCGCAGTTCTACCGAGGGACTAAACGTGTGGCCACCTGGCTGGAAATTCTGCGCCGGTTGACGGAAGATCGGTGTACAAAATTAGAACACACATCATAATATCCTAAAATATTCTGGTGTGAACTCCGACAGCGGCGAGCTCCTCGACAAACATGATACGCAATACAATTTTCATCTTTAAGCGATGTATCCGAGGTCCAATAGATAAAATACCCAGTCGCGATAGCTGGGACACGCGGATTCAAATCTCACCGAGTACAGTAATTTTAATATTGTAAAAATGGCCGGCTTTTGTCGTGTGCGCAGGTGATCCGCTGCGCGTGGCTGAGCAGCGTGTGGAGCCTGTCGCAGCAGTCCACGACGGTGACGGCGTGCTGCGGCCGCTGCGGGCGACGCACGCGCCCGCGCGCCGCGTGCGACGCGTGCAGCCCGCGCGCGCCGCCCGACCTCTGCGCCGTGTGCCACCAGGTGACCTCTCAACAGTGGGCTAGTGTTGTAGCAGCGTGTGGAGCCTGTCGCAGCAGTCCACGACGGTGACGGCGTGCTGCGGCCGCTGCGGGCGACGCACGCGCCCGCGCGCCGCGTGCGACGCGTGCAGCCCGCGCGCGCCGCCCGACCTCTGCGCCGTGTGCCACCAGGTGACCTCTCAACAGTGGGCTAGTGTTGTAGCAGCGTGTGGAGCCTGTCGCAGCAGTCCACGACGGTGACGGCGTGCTGCGGCCGCTGCGGGCGACGCACGCGCCCGCGCGCCGCGTGCGACGCGTGCAGCCCGCGCGCGCCGCCCGACCTCTGCGCCGTGTGCCACCAGGTGACCTCTCAACAGTGGGCTAGTGTTGTAGCAGCGTGTGGAGCCTGTCGCAGCAGTCCACGACGGTGACGGCGTGCTGCGGCCGCTGCGGGCGACGCACGCGCCCGCGCGCCGCGTGCGACGCGTGCAGCCCGCGCGCGCCGCCCGACCTCTGCGCCGTGTGCCACCAGGTGACCTCTCAACAGTGGGCTAGTGTTGTAGCAGCGTGTGGAGCCTGTCGCAGCAGTCCACGACGGTGACGGCGTGCTGCGGCCGCTGCGGACGACGCACGCGTGCGACGCGTGCAGCCCGCGCGCGCCGCCCGACCTCTGCGCCGTGTGCCACCAGGTGACCTCTCAACAGTGGGCTAGTGTTGTAGCAGCGTGTGGAGCCTGTCGCAGCAGTCCACGACGGTGACGGCGTGCTGCGGCCGCTGCGGGCGACGCACGCGCCCGCGCGCCGCGTGCGACGCGTGCAGCCCGCGCGCGCCGCCCGACCTCTGCGCCGTGTGCCACCAGGTGACCTCTCAACAGTGGGCTAGTGTTGTAGCAGCGTGTGGAGCCTGTCGCAGCAGTCCACGACGGTGACGGCGTGCTGCGGCCGCTGCGGACGACGCACGCGTGCGACGCGTGCAGCCCGCGCGCGCCGCCCGACCTCTGCGCCGTGTGCCACCAGGTGACCTCTCAACGGTGGCGACTCATGACTTCCTCAACATTTTTCCAGAGTTGCCTCTTAGATAGATAGATTTATTTATTTGCATTGAACACAGTTATGCATCCAGCCATTTCTGGCGTACTTTAACATTGCAACTAACATCTGCAATTTTACCTAGGAGTTATGCATTGTTTGGCACAAGTTGCAACCATAGTCACTGCTCAATAATGGCTAACGCATACTGGGGACGGCATGGCAAAAGATTTCATGTTTTTCTCAAAAGCCACTAAATTGCGAATAGACAAAGCTTAAATTTGGTGGGAAAACCTGGGAGGCGGTTCTCAATTTGACTGGATTTTTTTTGTTTGTTACCTCATAACTTTTGACTGGGTGAATCGATTTTGATGATTTTTTTTTATTAGAAAGCTGATGCTTCCCGGGTTGTCCCATTTCAATTTAGTACAGTTCTGATAATGGTATCCATCAGAAAACCATTTAAATTTTTAATTGGAGAGGATGCATTCAACAGTATAGATAGTTTGATGAGAGTTGAAGTAGGTTTTTTTGTTAATTCATTAACGTGTATTGTCCTCTTTAGGCGGTGCGCGGGCTGTACGCGTGGTGCCAGGGCTGCGCGCACGGCGGGCACCTGCACCACATGCGCGCGTGGGCGGAGAAGCACCACCTGTGCCCCGCCGGCTGCGGGCACGCCTGCCAGCTCGGCTGACGCGCGGCGCCGCCCCACTGGACCCTGACAACTGGACAATCCTAGACCATAGTGACCATGAATGTATCGAGCTGAATCAAACTTTATTTTTATTTTACTTTTTTTATAGACTTCGATCTCTACATTACCTCCTACAATTATTACTTTTTGACGTGATAACGTTTAATAAATTGATGAACACCAGCAACGCACATGAAAAATAGTAATGTTCCGCGTAACGTTCCACCTGAGCCTGTGCGTGCAAGCGATAGAGAGGCACGATAAAACAAACGATAGAGAGGCCAATTATGACGTTATCTCTAAGTCAATAACTCGACAGTTGAACTGGAGAAATCTGAAAGTTTCCAAAGTAGTCCGGCTTAATTTTTCAGGCATACTGAAGGTCTGAAGTGACATATTTGTAAATACAGTTTCTAAGCCGTTTTAATTGTGGTCATATTAGGGTGCGGCTCACAAAAAATGTACCTTTTCCAAATTTTTCGCGACCCTACCTTTGAAAAAAGAAATAAGTATTTTTTTTCATTCAAGGAAAAGATTTTCTGTTATCTGTACACGCTTCAATTCACTTGTAATAGTATCAGGCCAATGTAGCAGTTAAAACATTAATAATTACAACAAAAACATTTGCAATCAGTAGGAATAATTTTTAGTTCCATAGAAAAAACAAATGTCCCAGCCCCGACTAAAAATCATTAAAAAATATTTTTCATCATATAACCTGTAGTTAGAGGCCCATCGCATTATTAAACAATGGCATTGGAATGAATCTACATATAATGCGTCAAAAAACCGATATTAATACAGATAAAATAATAAAAACGTTGGATTTAAAAAATGTCCCTATTTTATTTCACGTGTGTTATTAGTCAGTTTGATACGTGTAAGTTTTTTTTTATTATGAATAGAAACACTTCACTTATTTTTTTTGGTCTGGCAACATTTCATCCATCAAATAGTAAAGTCAGTGATCTGACAGCCATCTTAGTTTGCTATAAAAATGCTACTCAGTGTGTGTCACGAGTTCGTCATTGGATTTTCTTGACTTTTTGGAATTAATTTTTCATGGTAAGTAATGATATAGTTTGTTGGGAGTCTAGAGACATAAAGTTAATACTTGATACGACTGAATAATGTAGTTGTTTAGTAAATTATATTGCATTTGAAGTGGCTACATGACTTTGAGGTTACTTTTTCATGTGTGTGTTTTCACGTGCGTTATGTGTGTTACAAAATTGTGTGACGTAACACACGTGAAAAATATAAAGCTTAGTATTCATTACAAGAATGCTTATTCTAACTTTATATATTTAGAAATAAAAAATAGTAATATATAATTTGTCGAAAAACCAGCCAAGTGCGAATGGGACTCGCACACGAAGGGTTTACCATTATAGATACTAACCTTTACATTAATTCCAGTGTGTTACGCATTTCCAGTGTGTTATCGTGTGTTACAATTTCCAGTGTGTTATGGTACATTTTTTGTGAGCCGCACCCATTATTATTGGCTAGATGTTTTAATATAAACGTAAGCGAAAGTTGTGTTATATTTTACTAATTTAATGACTGAATAATTATAATTTGTTGCAAATACATGTTAATATGATGTTTTGTATTGTATTTTTTTATAAATAAAACAGTTTACAATAATTATTTACAGGCTTTTTATTAACGCTTACAAATAATATAAATTACAATAAGTAATAATACTGATACATTTATACTATTCTTTTTTATATAGCTTACCTATAAATAGAAGTACAAAAGCTATGCATAATAATATAATCAACATCTGTGATCAGAAATGATCTGTAGTTAGAAAATTGTACAATATGGCAGTGCATTAGTCACATCTAAATAGTTACTTAATAACCAA
This sequence comes from Coenonympha arcania, assembly GCA_036785405.1. Lineage (NCBI taxonomy): Eukaryota > Metazoa > Arthropoda > Insecta > Lepidoptera > Nymphalidae > Coenonympha > Coenonympha arcania. The sequence goes on along the minus strand of CM072067.1, from coordinate 16,739,493 downwards.
AATATAGTTTTCAGTGTATCTTTATTTACTGACAACATATAAGTAAACAAATTGTGTGGATCACGTGATATCAACGACAAAAAAATAAATAACAAATTACTCTCAAACCGTAAGCTCGATAGAACTTTCATATTTTTTTTTGTATGATAAACATTGACAAAAAAATAAGTTTTTTATTCTGTGATGAGCTTTTCAACTCTGTATAAAGCTAAGTATTTATGGAACAGCAAGATATTATAATGATGATAAACATCCCATACTGAAATGAAATAAATTGGATTGACATCATAGCAACATTCTGCTATTATAAGCTCTGGGACTGACTCATTAAATTATTTTAAAAATATTTTGTGGAAAAAACATACTTTTACATATCCTTGAAATTGAAATGCCTAGAAAAATAAATAATTATTAGGTAAGTATGCATCTAATTAAAAATCAGTAATATCTCAATTCTTAATATTAAACTAAGTAAACATTCTCATCGCACCACTGCTTGTGTCAGAATGAGGTAGGAGAAAGTATTCATTCTTCCAAAACGCATATTCTTTATTTGAAAACTCTATAAAACAAAATATGTTGATTTAGGTTTAGTTTCTAGGCGAGGCTTTACCAGATGAAGCCATATTGACAAAGGAATGTGATCTTGTAATTCGATGATGGTAGATCAGTCAACCACAAAAACATTAAGCTAGGTACGAGTAAGTGATTCTTATTTCCCTTAGCACCCTTTCTGCTCTAAGTCGGTACCTATACGCTTTGACTCGACGTGATAATCAAATCTTTTGTAGACTTGCTAAGTAACACGAGCTTCACTGCAATATTCGATGGTGGTTGGTGGTCGGTGGTGAGTTAGGCAATGGCGCAGCAGGGCAGCTTGCAGCGGCGGGCGTCGTCGGAGGTGTCCTCGGGGGCCGCCTGGCCGCGTTTCTGCGCCGACATCGCGCGGATCAACGTCAAGAACGCCTGTGAATGCCCAGCCCATGTACTAACAAAAACATATTAAGTGCTACAAACTTATCTGACGCTATCTGTATGTTCTATCTATATCAATCCAAAATATCGATAGTTATAAAGTATAAGAAAGTACCTATCTACTTTTGATTTAGTACGGTTCATAATAAACTTACCTATATCACCGAATATAGGTATAATACCGATGCTTGTATGGAAGATTAATTATTTCATATTATAGATAAAAAAAAAATGTTAATCTAACGTGACATTTGTCAGGTACGGCCGACTAGTTTCAGACTTATTCGGGGTTCTTCCTCAAGAAGTTGGTTAATCGAGATACCGGAGGGTCTTTAACACCCGGTGTGGAAATCACTGCTTCAAAGACAGAGTAAGGTGGCAGATGGACACTTTTAGTTCGGTGTGCGCTGAGGATTTTAACGTTTAAGAGGAAGAAGTTCAGCAGTCTGGCGTGATACTGGATCCCACCAATACTAAACCCCCCTTCCAACGTGCGATGCGTGCTGACTGACTGACTGGCCCGTGCTGCAACCTACTCCCTTGAGGAATGAGTTCGAATTCCGAAACTATGTCGGACATAGGTACCTGGCAAAACTCTTGCACTAGCCCCCCTCCAAGTCCTAACATGCGATGCGTACTGACTGACTGACTAGCCCGTGCTGCAACCTACTCCCTTGGGAAATGAGTTCGAATTCCGAAACTATGTCGGACATACCTGGCAAAACTCGTGAACTAAGACGTAAAAAGAATCAACTACTGTGAATAAGATAAAATCCGTAAACTATGACAATTCAATGGTACTAGCCATAGAGGGCCGAGAGGGAGCCTTCGACTTCAAAAGTGTGGCAAAAAATACTTTGCCCAAATTGGCAAACCCGAGCCGTCGCTACACAATTTTTCACGCAAACTAGTATCCGCGAAAAATTGTTACACTCGCACTACAAAAAAAAGTTGCCGCACTCACGGAGCTGTCGTCGTTGTTAGGTAGGGCTCTATCTAGTCGGAGCGCGAGCGACAACCTTTTATAAATCTATGGTACTAACTATACTTGACCAGTAAAATAAAAACACACACTGACAATTAACGTATAGCCATGCAAATGTAGCGCCCTCAGAGCAGTTTTTTAATTTCCCGGACAGGTTTTTTTAATAAAATAAGACACAAAGTTTTGCAAATCAGTATAATTTTTTACGTTTATCCGTGGGAGCTGATATTATACATTGCGCACTGGTACATAATATACATACGTACTCGTTTTATACAGACAATTATACGATATACCTGTAAGTATCTAATTACAATTATTATGATTAAAATAGAAGGTAGGCGTAGGATATCTAGCGATGCATTATTTGTGACACTGACGCCCCACCTAGACTTTACACTTTAAAACCGTGAAAATCTCTATTAGGTACTATTGAAACAAAGTATACAATGTACATTACAATCTCTTGAGAGAACGAAAGCATTGTAATATCCCTTTTAATAAGATGATGTTGCGATTGGATTGCTTGGTAAACTCGGCTCAACACTGAACGAACGACTATTTAAAGAGAGGCATTTTAGCGTCACAAAAAAGTTCAATCTATTTTAGTTACGGCGTAGTGTATGTAAGTTTCGGGAAGAAGATTGTAATTTAAGTAATATATTATAATAATAATTATCATTTTTATTTAACATATATTAAACGTAAGTCTTATATTTTGTGATAAATAATTAATTGATGATTCAATTTTCGTTGTCTACATTTTGGTCGAATCTACGGATATTGAGACTACAAAGCGCAGTATTGAATTTAGGTTTTAGAATGTGCTTTAGGTTTAGTATTGGTTATATGATTAGCGTCGTTACTATTTATTTAATCTGTGCGCAAGAAGATTTGCCAATGACTTCCCCTCTCACTTCAGACTGCGACCTGCGCTCGTCTGGTCAGTAGTACAGACTACAGAAGCAGTGAGCGCGGCTCGCGGTCCTGTTCAGTGGGAGGAGAAGTTCATCGGCAACCTTCTGCGCAAGAGTTATACGTGGCTCATCAATGTAATGATTATTATATTATAGGACTGTGGACCATAGGCAGTATCGGTGATGTGGTTACAGGATTGACTGTAAGAAAATCTATTGTTTTTGAATAGGCAAAATTGAGATATTGAGCAAAATTTGTTATATTAATTACCCAGTAGATATACATAATATGTAAAAATATGAATAATAAAAAAGTTTTCTTTCATTTTGTATGAATCGGAATTGCATGGACACAATAATAATTACCTACTTTTATAAAAAAATTGCCAATAAATATACACATTTATCTATTTACGATGCACCACCTTATATCTATTTTATATGCTGAGATATACATACATCAATATACTCCATTATAATCACTAATAATACAGTTTTTCTGTACATTTTTTTATTATTATGCTATATTTAGCGACGTAAAATTATTTGCATGAGATTTTTATAATAATTTTGGCAGTTTCTTTAATATAAAGCCGATTTTAAATCTTTATTTAGTTAGATTAAAGTAACAAAAACCCATAGTAGATACAGATAAAAATTCGTGTACATCCCAGTTGCATTTTGTGATCTGTGGTATAAATATAGAGGTAAATAGATAGCAATCATAACGTATACGAATATGTCTACATTATTATGACGTACTTACAAAAAAATTATCACTAACATTATTTATGAATATTTTCCCACAGAAAAAAGAAACAAATCATGGAATGAATATCAATGTTCGATATTTTAGCGGATACTACTTACACTGAAACTGCATTGATGAATTGGATATATCGATGCTCTATAAATTAGGCACGCGCGATAAAATATGTACTCTATTACATATAAAATAAATTTCAAAATCGGTCAACATATTGTACATTTAAATACCATACGTAAAATACGAATAAAACTACTCGTAAGCGACGTTAGGATTTCATTTAAAATCTTTAAACTACAGTAAGGGTGAAGAGATACTAAATTCGAAATAAAAAGCAAAAATAACTTAATAATATCATTTCGTGAGCAGTGCATTTAATAAATAACAAGACTTTTTCTTTCATGTGTAAGCAGACACTTTACAATGAACCCAGGACGTTTTCCCGTATAAGTGACAACAAAAGCGAAAATATAAAAAAAATACCCTAAATATTGGAGTTAAACCCAAACTGAAATCACATTAGAAACTTAACTTGAAAGAAGTCTATTTATCTCTTGTTAATTGAATTTAAAAATTTTATCCGGCTCGAAGGGCCATTTCATTCAATATAAGCACACATTCGCAAACACAGCACATACAATAGTACTTAAAATCTAAAATAAATATAGAAAACTATCTAAACATGTTTCAACTTAATCAAGGAAACTTGGCATTTGGACATCATATTCGAGTAATTTCAAAGCTTATTGAAAACTCCTTTTGTATTTTTTTTAAAAAGGAGATCAATTCGCCATATGTATTCCCTTCCTTCAAATGCCTTTTTGAGCTCTGAGAGAGATCATCTACTTGGCTTAATGAGACCCAAGAACAAGGGCCGTACCACCATCTCTTATAGCAGCATTATTGTAATATTGTTTTGACATTTTCATACAGTGCCAGTATGAAAATGTCCGTGGTACGGCCCCAGATGTTTCAGGATAACAAGCGCAGTGCAGTGCGTCCTGTTACTTTGTAATGCGGCACGTGTCTGCCGGTAGGGTGGTAGCCACGACCTAGCCTGAGCCAATTTAAAAGTTCAGGATGAACTAAACACAATTAAAAGCTTTACAGCAACTATATCTTACCACATCTGACATAGAAAATTCGAGATATAATATAAAAACAATACATGCGTGTATGGTTTAAATATATTAAACAATTATTAATATTTATGGATTATGTTCATGATATACCCTTAATGTTGTAAAAAGCCTGTAATTTTCATCACAAAAGCTGAATTATATCATTTAAAATCTAAAGGGAACGAGTTCAAAAATGTATGGGAATGATGAAGTGATTAATCGAGGGGACACAACATTTACAAAAAATGTACTTAACACACCAAAGCTGACATGAATAATGTTTAAATTTATAAACATCAAGTTATAAAATGTTTAATTTATCTTTAAGATCTGCTAGAGTGTTTTTGGGGTACAAAATCATGAACAAAATTCCAGTACGTTACCAGCACCAAGTAGGGTGAACAGTGAAGTTAATTATCTAATACTAGAAATTTAAGCTAGAAACACACTGTTAAAACGCTACACGCATCAGTGACGCTTGCAGCATCATTTGATAATGGTTTAGTTAGATATCGAAATAAACATGTTTTTCTACAAATGTGTTTTGTAATATTTCGCGTGGCGTGTTATAAATGTGTTTCCACCTTATCAGTGACAGTGACAGTGAGGTATGTGATAAGTGACAACTCTCACGCAACATTGAATCAGAAATAGGCAGACTGTGAATAGGAGACTGCAATCGAATATGAACTTCATTTCCTCTGAAATAAGGTTTATCGAAGCATACACTGAGATATAATTATCACGATAAAATGTCCCTTTTTGACTGATGCCATTTCTGCTTTCTCTGTCCCACTCTAGTCCTTTACTATTCCTATACATACTTCATCTGCCGAAACGGACAAATTATCGTGAATACGTTTACCTATACAATACTTAGGCTTGCTGAGTAATAAATGTATGGTACGCGTTAAATATACAAAGTAGGCCAAAGCACACATAAACACTTTTTACGTAACATTGCACGTTATTCATTACAAAATAAAGTTCAAATCGGATCGGACGTGGGCCCACTCAACCGCACAGACGCACACGAGCGCACCAACCGCACCGAACACTAGCGGAGTCCTCCGTTTAACCGCAGCGTCGCGTCAGACGCGCGACAGTCTCGCCGGCACCTACAAAATGGTGCATTTGATTTTCCTGCGCGGCTTCCTCTTGACGTCGCCGTTGGTCGCGCGACTGTCGTCCGACTTGCGCGAGCGGATCTCGCGCATCAGGTCAAAGAACACCTTGACAAACAAAAGGCACATCAGCACACGCCACGACACACCACCACCCCCACAACACGCGGGAAACCTGACCCATACCATTAATTAAACATATAAAGGATCAGCACTTAGTGACGTCACGTATGTATTTTAAGGCCCGCCTTGAAGCATCATTTTTAATTTTTCAAAACCGTAAAATGGCGTTAATGTCAGCGACCGACAGCGCTATGTGTTGTCAGCGGTACCGAAATGTTGTGGGCGGTAACGACACGCGACGCCATATTTGAGAAATTTTTGGCTTCAACATACGTCACATATTTCCCGCCCACTTCGCGTAGCGTATTTCGTCATTGACCCATACCGACACCGCCTTAGTAAACAGCTTACTTAACATCATAGTGCCTAAATATTGTGATCATTTTATACTACAAAGTTAAATATAGTATTTACTGTGACATGTACTAATCGCAATTAAAAAAGCTGCAGTATTTGTTTTACTCAGGGACGCGCAAGATTCGATGTACCGCAGTGATCAGTTACGCCCAGGAATGTAGTCGCCTGCTGTAGTGCAGTGCCACTTTAACCGAAACACAGAATACTGCTTTACGGCAGGATAACTGACACTTCCGTAGTGCTAATGCAATATGCAGGCGGTCTAGACAAGCGTTCTCCCACCCGTTTTGTATTCAAATCCAAGGATACCAGTATTTCCAAAGGCATTTAAAGCGTCCTATGTCACTAATTATCAAGACCTTTCTTTAGACATCAATTTGGTGTTGGTCTTAAACGCATGATCAAGGAGCTTCATTTAATTTAATATGGGCCTTTAATTCTTTTCTGTAATCAAATGTTGCGTGAATTTTGTTGTTAAACTTATTTATTTCGGTACTCTAAAATGTTTTAAAACATTTGCTACAGGAAAAGAACGTGACACATGCCGCTGCCCGGCTGGAAGTGTACAACAGTGAAATCAAGCCAAGAGAGCCAAGCAGAGCAGTGCAAGAAGCCCACAAGCTATGTGACATAATATATGGATTTATAAACCGCCTGGCCACCGAGTTTGTAGAGTTATGAATCGCGGCGAAATTTTAATGGAGATTGGAATCTTATTGGAGATCTTAATAAAGTTAACAGATGTTGCAGAAGAATATAGTTAGGCAGATGAAAAGTATCCACTTCTGACTCTTCCAGTAATGTGCGTTTGTAGCACATGTAAAGGAAAACATCATGAGAAAATTTTGCGGCACGCGTCGAGCGGCACGCGCCGCTTGTCGCCCAGGTCCGACTTGTTGCGACCAGCAGGAACGGAACGTTGTCGTCACGTATAACAGGGCAGTGTTACCTTGTCGACGTTGTCGCGCGTCTTGGCGGAGGTCTCGACGTAGGGCACCTGCCAGTTGGCGGCGCGCTCGCGGCACGCGTCGAGCGGCACGCGCCGCTTGTCGCCCAGGTCCGACTTGTTGCCGACCAGCAGGAACGGAATGTTGTCGTCATTTTTCACGCGGAGGATCTGTTCTCTGTGAATGAGACAAGGTCATGAGTTACAACTGACAAGAAGAGAAAATTCTTGAACATCAGATGAAAAAGGAGAAAATATGCTGCCGAATAAAACTACCAGGACGTGTACCTACCAGTTAAAATCCAGTTTGTACAAGGTACTTGGCCTCTTGATGAATAAAAGACAGTTAAGAAATATAGACATCAGATAGCTCTATTTAATTAGGGTCACATGTATAAAATTTCCAGCTAACGATCACCAGCAGCAGAGATTCCTGAAGGTATTCTGTTTGACCTGCTCACCTGAACTCCTGCGTGGCGTCGAAGCTCTCCGGCTCCGTGATGGAGAAGACGCAGAGGAACCCCTCCCCGGATCGAAAGTAGTTGTCCCGGATGGCGGCGTAGTCCTCCTGTCCCGCCGTGTCCAGGATGTCTATTTGAACCTCTTCCCCATCTAACACCACCTGGAAATAGCACACAAATGGTGTCTTCAAGCTCGTCGTGACACTTTATGAAGCCGATTCGTTGTTGTGTGTGTGAGTGTATGTTTTTAACTCCTTCACGCCAACTACCGTACCGATTAAGCTGAATTTCAGAATGAAGATTGATTACACCCATAGGCTACTTTTTTCTCAAAAAACAGGAGAACCGTACCGGGGGAAAAACCTGTCATAAAAAAAAACTCACGCTGTTTAGTAAAATCATCGTTACAAAACGCTCTAAAATTTTATTGCAAAACGTTATCAACTTATCAACGGGTTTAACTGTAAATCCATGGCTATAAACGGCTCGCAGCCGCTCTTATGTACGCATCAATGTACAGATAACGCGAGAACAGTTAAAACTTATCGATTGCACATTACTACCAGTATTGCGACACCAGTCGAGCTGATAAAATGTGATGATTGTCTTCGTGATGACAGATTTTTGACGTGAAAGGTCTCAAATGTATCAGATGATATCACCACATTGATACCCTTGATATACAATCGTTTACGCTTAGAAAAATTAGGTATGATATTACAATCGTTCAATAGATTGATCACGAGAGTTATTGACAACGAATGCCATTTTCATACTTTATCAGTATCACGGAACACTATTAGTCCAAGATCCCAGAGCGTTCTGACATAACTTATTTTCACATGGATGAAACCTTCACGACTTAGTAGCGTCTAGTATACTTTAAATACCTGCCTACTTGTGGAACTTGCCCTGTGACACCTGGGCAGGTACCAGGTGAGAAAGGTGACTAAAAATATGACTTATCTAACTTAAATTTGTATGGCTGATTTTTATATATATTTCGTAGAATATTATTCTAAACTAGAATTATAAAGTGTCAGACACTTTTCATGGACCGGAGCTTTTGTCAGATGCTTTAAAGTTCGACAAAAAATTTATGAACTTTACTTATTTTTTCATGTCTGACTTTTAAATATGTTAATCAAGTAACTATTACAAAGTTATATTTCATCAGTCAGACAAATTCGAGTGACCAAACATCCCCTAAACACAAAATTAGTTTGCCAGGATTTCATGCGTTGACTGAATATGACTTCAATCCCGCCCTTTTTAAGAAAGGGGAAAAAACCATTAAAATTAATGAAAAAACATGAATATCAGCAAGCTTTTATGCAGTTTAGAGATCCAGAGTTGTGTACTGATGAGCATATACAAAAAGAATTTTCCAAAAAATTCAGAAATTCATCTGCGAAATTTACAGTGTTCCTTTTGATGAAATAAACTAGATAACTAGGATATGGAAGCAAAAACGTTGTTTGCACAAGGAAAATTTTATTGAGAGTAACATGACATAAGTCATTATTAAAAAACACTTGTTCGAATATCAATTATAGAATGTCGTAAACTAAAAAGTTTCCACACTTCCCCTCAAACAACATCCATCATCAGATATCCTCACATCACACCACACAACACACACCCAAACTCAGATCGCGCACACATTTGGTAAATGCCACACGACCTAGTGGTTTTGTCAACACATCTGCTGGATTATCCTGCGTACACACATAGTCCAGACGTATAACATTTTTAGCAATGCAATCTCTAACATAGTTAACCGCAGCCGCAATATCCGGGCGTGTGTTACAGGCCAAATAGTTCAGCGACCCTATGAGCGCCTGATAACGACAATAGTCTTGGCAGGACAAGATCTTACCTCCTTCCCCTTCCGCCAAGGCTTTATAGAAATCCATTTCCATCGGAGTTTTCACTGGTTTGCAATCGTTCATACCATATTCATCCAAGATCTTCGAAATAAGCCTCTCTTGATTCAAATATATTCCGGTATCCGTCCTAGACAAAAGCATCCCCAAAACTTGTCTAGCTTCCCCTAAATCCTTCATCGTGAAATGCTTACGAAGATTGTCAAACAACACTTCCTTTTGCGCTCTGTCTTTGTAAAATAATAAAAAATCATCAACGTACAAAGCGATATATAAATTATTTTTGTAAAGACAGCTATCAAAGTCACAGCGCTTGAAGTTCAAAGACAGTAACACTTCATTCACTTTCAACCCGGTCTCAACCTCTACAGATGCTAGAAAAACTTTAAAATGATCTAAAACCTGATCTTTTGATTTAAGGAAAAATGCAAAAGTTTTACGTGTAAAGTCATCTAAAATTACTAGCATGTACCGAGATCCACCGTACGACGGTTCAGACATTGGACCACAGATATCTGCGTGAACCAGTTGCAGTCTCAGCCCCACCAACTGGAAAAAGGTAAACGATGTGCCTTCCCCTTAATACAAGCGACACAAGGCTCCATTACGCTCTTTCCAAAATCCACACCCGGAAGCTTACGTAAATCTCGCTCATTTACGTGTCCAAGCCGCCGGTGCCACAACATCAAAGGATTACCTGCTTTCACTGACGCCAACGCAGCCCCATCTACAACCGCCTGACAACCTTCAAGCTTGTAGATACCAGAGACTTCACTTGCGATAGCCAGAAGCTTTCCATTGAAATGGCCTGGAACCAAATGGTGAATTAGCTTGCACCCATCCTTGTCAAAAATCACCTTCCATCCTCTCTCTACTAACTGTGAAACTGATAACAGATTAACACGCAAACTAGGTACATACATGACATCCCTCACGGCAAGCATTCTACCTTTCATACTCACCATGATGTCACCCTTACCCGCGCATTCCATCTTATCATTATTCGCACATGTCACGTTACTCATACTGACATTCATAACCAAATCTTTAAACCAATGTTTCTGGAAAGACATATGTGAAGATGCCCCGCTGTCGATGTACCATTCCGTCGGATTGAAGGAGTCCCCGGCACTTGATGAAGACAGGCTCACGACATCTTTCATTTTGGAGGTCGAATCATCTGCTTTCCTTCCTTCAGGACAGTCCGGCTTCTTATGCCCAGGCTTTCCACATCTATAGCATTTCACTTTGGTCATATTCTTGTCTTTGTTCCCATTCCGTTTCCGACTCTTACTCACTGCCAATGCCGAGTCCGTTGAAGACGATGTACTGCAACCTTGACGTGAATCCTCCTGTAGTAACTTCTGTCGTACGTTCTCTGAAGTCAACTTCATCCCAGAGTGTTCCAGTGCCATACGCATAGGTCTGTACTCTTCAGGTAATCCTCTCAGTAACACAACAGCTACAAGATCATCGTCAAATCCGGTGGCAATATCCTTCAACTTTTGAGATAGAGACATAACTGCAGAAACATAATCATGCATCGACGAGTGTCTCTCTAGCTTCTCATCCAGCAACGCGTTCATGAGGGTAATCCTGCGATTGACACCTTTATCCTCAAACGCTTTCGCTAAGCTATCCCAAGCATCTTTGGCATACTTTGAATCCTGTACATACGCATAGAGTGAAGTATCCACATGCAGACAGATCAAAACCAGTGCATCTTGGTCCTTCTCGATGGCGGTGGAGTCTTTGGAATCCGGGTACTTTGATGTATACGTGAACAACTTTTCTCGTATCAGAATCATTTTAATTGCGAATTTCCACGTAGAGTAGTCATCTAGGCCGCAGAGGTTTTTAATGGCGACTTTCGTGGATAGGGCCATAACCTTTTGATGAAATAAACTAGATAACTAGGATATGGAAGCAAAAACGTTGTTTGCACAAGGAAAATTTTATTGAGAGTAACATGACATAAGTCATTATTAAAAAACACTTGTTCGAATATCAATTATAGAATGTCGTAAACTAAAAAGTTTCCACAGTTCCGTACTCGATGTTAATGCTGCCCGACTTCAGCTGTTTGTAAATAATTACAGCGTATTAATCAGTAGAATTCAATCGAAAAAATTTGAAAAATTTTGATGCAAGCAGTTTACCACCATGTAAAACTGAACTATTTCAACAATTTCTCCGAGCGAATTACATTTCTAGTATATGGAATAATGCAAATGAAAAACTATTAACCATTTTAACTCCTGAACACAATGGGTGGAGGCTAGAAGAAAACCAATATCACTTTCATTGGTTTGATGGTGACCAATTACACGGAGACATTAGTGAATTCCTTAAAAATTCAGGTACTATACTTTGACTTAAGTTTTAAATTTATTGTATTCATAATTTTATGTTTTTGAATTCTTTAAACTGTTTTTTGCAGAAGACGCTGCCAGCAACGACAACATCACTGATGACGACTAGGATGACTTGAATGGACAATATCATGATAGGATGAACGATGAAAATTCCAATGACTGTGTCGATAATTGCGATGATTAAAAGATAAACAAATATTTGCTATAATCAATCCTCAGAATACAGAAAAATCTGTATTCTGAGAACGGGCACATATCTGAAATCAAAAGTGTTACAATTCAAATATTTTAATTCTAGAACCTAAAACTTTTATTATTTTTTATATAAAACTTAATTAACATTTAAACTAAAAAATAAATAATTTATAGACTATAAACTAGGTTATAAATTTAAAACCTCATCGAATCCATCGCAACGAGGCATGGTACCCAAGATACTGGCAGCATTGCCTCTTTGGATGGCCAAACTAATACGTTGGCCAAGGTAGCTGCCAGCTCTTGGATCCCCAGTAGACTCGATAACTCTCTTTGAAATTTCTTCAAAAAGAGCTCGAGCCCCCGGGCCCCACGGCCCCAGAGTCTCCACACCAAAAGGCGCAAATATGAAAATCTTGTCAAAAGATTCATATTTGCGTCCCTTGGCCCGTTCGGCACTAGAAGCAGCAGCCCCCGCCATAGAGGAGGTCGCCTCAATGTGGGACGCAGCCAGGGTGTCAGCACAAGTTGCGTCCCAAACAAGCGACCTCCCTAAACGCCAGGGAACAAGCGTCATCCCATCGGGTCTCTTGCCATCACCACGCGCCAGACCAGTTGGTTCTAATACAGCTGGCACGTGGGCGGTAGCAAGAGACCTCCGGATGATGTCGTTAAGGGCACTATGGCGGTGGAAGCGACCGGCACTTTTGGGACAGGAGAGACCATGGTGACCGAAGGAATCAACGCTCTCGCCGCAATGGCATCGATGAGGTTGAATGATGCTTGCGCCTAGCTTTAGACCGATTAAAACTGTTAAAGTGGTATGGTCTATTAATGTTCCCAGGTTGGCAGCAGGGAGAGCATGGAGCCAGTAGCCGGACTCTTTAGCAGAGACAGCGAGAAGGCGGGCTGAAAGAGGAGAAATCGGCAGCAGATTTGGACTTATCACAGACCATTCGTTCCTTGCCTCTGCCAAGCACGACACCTCGATTGATCCCAAGCAGGGAGAAATAATTTTTCCAAAAAGAGAATGTGTGCTGTAGACAGAGGAAAGGAAAGAAGGTAGTGAAACACTGGAAATTTTTCGATTCCCAGGCCTCCATACCTAATAGGAAGAGAAGCCTGATTCCATGCCTGGGTACTTAAGGGACAATTAAGAATATTAGTTAGAACATCTTTAACAAGGATGTCTAAATTTTCTAACTAGAAATTCAGATTCTGAGAATCAATCATAGTTATAATATATATTTTGGTAAAGTAATTTTTTCTTAAAAATTTTCTAACTGGTCTTTTTTACAATAAAATAAAGATAATTCCTTATAAAACAAAATGGCTCCTCATATATTCACTATCCCAAATACATGCAATAAATTAATTCACTTCAATATTTATTAATTCACAACTTAATATTGAATTAACTGCTCATCCCTGATTAGAAAAAAAGATTTGAAAAGATTCGAAATGGCTCAAAGAGATTAAAAAAGATTCAACTTGACAAATCTTTTTAAATCTTTTTGAATCTTTTTAAATCTTTTTTTTTATTAAGGGATCTTATTGAAATAAGGATGCAAAAATCTTGGATTGAAATTAGAAAGTATTTTCAATACATTTCAATTTTTTACTCTGCGCATAGTGCTCTCGCGCTCGCACTCCCGGCTGAATAATTTTGTGTTTAGGGGATGTTTGGTCACTCGAATTTGTCTGACTGATGAAATATAACTTTGTAATAGTTACTTGAATAACATATTTAAAAGTCAGACATGAAAAAATAAGTAAAGTTCATTAATTTTTTGTTGAGCTTTAAAGCGTCTGACAAAAGCTCCGGTCCATGAAAAGTGTCTGACACTTTATAATTCTAGTTTAGAATATTATTCTACAAAATATATATAAAAATCAGCCATACAAATTTAAGTTAGATAAGTCATATTTTTAGTCACCTTTCTCACCTGGTACCTGCCCAGGTGTCACAGGGCAAGTTCCACAAGTAGGCAGGTATTTAAAGTTTAACTAGACGCTACTAAGTCGTGAAGGTTTCATCCATGTGAAAATAAGTTATGTCAGAACGCTCTGGGATCTTGGACTATATTAAATAGGTCTTAGAAGCGTTAGCGATCGTAGAAAAGCATGTTTTCATTTCTAGTAAAAACTACAGCTTTTTAACCAACTCCAAAGAAGGAGGAGATTTTGAATTCGTCGGAATCTTTTTTTATGCTAAACCAACGGCTGTGTTTTAAGCTTGTTTTAAAGCATTATGTTTTAAAACTTCTATTAGACCTGAGATCAATTATTAGTATCCTTGAATAACCTCATGTTATAGTTTTGAGGGAACACTGTTGCTGGTAGCTGGTTCTATTTATAATTTGTATGTGCGTGGAAGGAAAGGTCTGTCGTACCCGGGTGGTCGTGGATTGCTAGCCATCCAGGTGGAATGGATGGAATAAGTTTCTACGCCGGAGTGTATGCATAGAGAAAGTGGAAGGAGGAATCACTTCAAACAGCTCTTCAGAGCAGTTCACGCGTATGTAGGTCACAACCTGTACAACAGCACACCTTTTTCCTGTAGCTGTCGGCCTTGGTGGGCTCGTAGTCCTCCACGAACTCGTCGTACATGAACTGCAGCGTGAGCGCCGACTTGCCCACGCCGCCCGAGCCCACCATGATCACCTTGTGCAGCGTGGGCGCGGCCGCCGGCTTCTTCGACATGCTGATGGTGGCGGGCCGCAGCGGACACAACTGGAACATAACGTATGCATTAACTAAAATAGAAAGAGAAACCATGAGAAATATCACTAATGCAGGTTCCCAATATTCTATCTATCTTCCATTTGCCCATTTGCCCTACTATCGATATCAATGTGACATAAGCTCCGTACAAGTTATGTCAAATTTTTATCTCTAGTAAGGCAAACCATGGATGCATGGATTATTGGGAACCGCTATAAGTGACCTCAGGTCTTTGGTCCAGATAGGGTATGAGAAATATATTTTCATCTCACCCGCTCGGAAAGGAGATTTTTAATGCCCAAAATGCGGGCGGGAAATGCTATTATATTCCCTAGGGCGAGAAAGTAGTATGAAAATCCTTTCCCGCCCTAGGGCGAGAAAGTAGTATGAAAATCCTTTCCCACCCTAGGGCCGCAAAGCATTTCTAAATTCGAACATGACGTAATCTCGTATTGCGTCTATAATAATGTCTAACGGTGGCACCACACATGGCTATTTGTATTTGTGATTGAATGATCGCGTATGTGCCAAAATTTTTGACCTCATGGAGCCAAATATGTTATTGGCTGTATTTGCCAAACAGGCAAATATGGCAATAATTTTGGCAAATATACTCTCCCCACATGGTTAGTTAATATAAGTCAAATACTCCCCTAAGTTATTTGACAAATATAAAAAATAGGCGAATACAAATAGCCATGTGTGGTGCCACCATTAAACTGAAGACTTCTTTTTTTTTAAGAATGCATACGGTCAGTAACGAAGTTCGACCTTTGAGTTTATATAGGTGTACATTACTTTTTGTTTTTACATTTTCTTAGAATATCAATAAAAATAATAACTCCTATTTTTTATTTTTTATTAATTATAAAGGAAATCTAATTAAATCCATGGTATTTATTTATTGTTTATCTAATTATTGTTATTTTTTTAAATCTTCTATTATCGTTGGTTCTTAGAAATTGATATTTCTGAACGCATCCAAAATACAAGTAGAAAAAAAAGTAACTCATTTTTTTTCTAATCGTGATAAATAATAATATCTTGTTTTTATTCATTACTGTTTTGTAATAAGATGAGTGATGATTTAAGGTGGATTTAATTAAGTGAGTGAAGTTATTGCAGAGTATTACTCAAGACAACATCTTACATACTAGCAATGCCGATCCAAGTGTTCTTCTAGTAATTTTCCTCGCTGTGGTGAGATGAAAAATTTTGTGTTATGTACGGCCGCAAATTTTTTTGGGTCTCGTGTCCTTTGAATGCCTCGCTATGCTCAGGATTCAAATTTGACACTCGGCCCAAAAATCCATTTTGCGCCCTTGCATAACAAATAACTATTGATCTCGACGAAGGGACCCCGAGACGAACCCCAAGGGCGTTGCGCACGAGAAGTACCGGTGTGTTTGTCAATTATTAAGAGATCACGAAATCACTCAATATGCGCAAACGTAGGCCACCGAAACCGACAGGAGTGTAGTGAGTAAAATATCCCAAATATAATAGTCATAAGGTATCTTGCTTATCATCTCTCCCGATGTTTTCCATCATTTCTCCCGATGTTCTAAATCACCGTTTTTTACTAGATTCACATATTATATTCGAGAAACCAATGTGAATGATGTCTAAAATGTAGGTAGTACTTTCAATAAGTACCTACTATTAGCTACTAAAGAATCGTCATAACTTCAATCCTGCTTCTGATGTCAGAGCCAACTAAAAAGGAAACGTGGGCGATGATAATGCCGTTGGCATGTTAATGTGATTGTTTCACTTTATCTGTTGCTAAGAGAAAGATTATGACTGTTTAAGGAGATCAATGGACAGTGGACATATTATGTCATCATTACAATCTGATAGTGTACTGTACTGGTAATATTTTCTCGATTTTAATAGGACTAAGTATATTTGTAAATATAAAAATACTTTTCGTCAACGGTTCCTTACTATTCGTCTTAGGTTGCTCCAGTGTCAGACCTAAATATACGTAATTGTATACTGTGAAGTGAAATACATCAACAAGCTATTTCGTCGACTCAGTCAAATCAGTATATTCTAGATAGGAATCTTCGTAGTAACTAGTATGTTTGATGCACAACTCACAAGGTATTAGAATGTAACCCACATATCTATCGCATTTCTATGTTCAAATTCGAGGAACCAACTGTTCCACTTTCAAGGTTTATAGTTGGCGTGTTTCATATTTAGCATGTTCAAATGATACCATAAATAGATGACATTGACGATGACATCATTTCACTTTCGCTTTTTAAATTATAATGGCTTTTTGTACCTTCGATCGATAGTTGATCGTTCGAAAATAACGTATAATAATTCATTTGGCAGATCCTGAAGGTTGTAATATTGTCATTTTCAAGGTTCATGGTTATATGGTAAGTATACGAATGCAAAGATGTTGTCGCCGCGGTGCAAAACGGAGCTATATGTGCATAATTGTACATATATTATTGTAATATTTAAATTATAGTTACTGTTTAAATTAAAATAATATAAAAGTGATTGTTAAATTTAAAACTTAATGTAAAAATATTAATTGATTAAGATGGTAACACTGTCTACGTCTCGTTTTATCGTGTCGCCACGCTATTGGCTCCCGCCTAAAACGGCGGTAGGTGATTGGTTCCCGCCGAAAGGCGATAGTGGGGCGCCACGAGTGTTTAAGTTGGCAGCTCTGTCGATGGCATGTCGTATCGTGTCGCCACGCTATTGGTCCCCGCCAAAAGCAGCGGTCGGTGATTGGTTATCAAAAAGGTGATAGTGGGGCGACACGAGGCGGCATTATAGAAAGTAATAACTGGAGTTAGTTAGTGGTTTTTCAGAGAGTGCACAAGTAGCACCTACTAAAGTAAAGAGTGTTGTAGTGATAATGTGTATAAATAAGTTAATGTCAGTGTAACGTGATTTGTAGTGTGTGAAGTGTTCATAATTAGTGTGATTATTATACAGTGCTGGTATTATTGTGCTCGTATTATTTATTCACCTTTCATCAGAAGTGACAAAGAACAAAAAAAAAACGCCCAATGCCGCGAAGCCGAAAGAGAACTCGAGGAAGAAAAAGGAGCGCTTCGACTACGAGCTCTAGCTCCTCAGGGAGTTCAAGTTCATCATCATCAAGTAGTAGCAACTCCGATGGACGCAGACGCAGGAAAAAGAGGCGCACCAGGCGTGCGTCTCGCGCAGTAAGCCAAAATGTTGTATTATCTTCGGTGATACCGGACTTTGACCCCTTAGTTGACGATATTCAAATGTGGATAAATGTTGTGGAAGCTAATGCTCGCGCTTTCAGTTGGTCTGACCGTGTTTTACAATATCAATCCCTACAAAAATTACGTAACACAGCTAAAACGTGGTATGATTCGCTTCAAAAAAAAAATAAAACAAGTTGGACCAGCTGGAAGTGGGAGAATTGGCGAATACTTTTTTAGATACGTTTCAAATTAAGCGTTATATGTTTAGTTTGCTAAAATATAGTGAAGTTAAATTTATTACCGAGCCAACCTCCAAAGATAAATTTCATAAAATTATTGAACTAAACGGAATTGAACAACAAGCTTTCATTGATATGGGTAGTAGCTGTTCATTAATAACAAGTACTATGGTACAAGAGTTAAATCTTGCACCAATTAAGTTAGATACACCAGGTTGACGGGGTTTAAAGTTGATTCTTGCTCTCAGGTTACTAAAGCAGTACAAGTTGATTTGAAAATAGACACAGCAAAGCTAAATATTACATTATATGTTTTTGATGAATTATCAGGTTGTCCAATTCTCATTGGAAGAAATTTTACAGAAGATAAAAGAATTATGTATTCACGTATAGGAAACAATTTGTCCTTCTGTACTTTAAATGAAGATCAGGTTGATTTAGTAGAATCATCCATGTTCAATGCTGATTCTAGCGACCATATCTCTTTGCTAAATAAAATATTTGAGCAATACCCTCAGGTTGTGTCGATAGACTTGCAGACGTTAGGCCAAACATCCTGTGTGGAATTGGACATCGAGGTCACAACCAATAAACCTGTTTGTCACCGACCATATCGTATGTCAGAATCGGATAAATTAGCTACACGCGAAATAGTTGAAAAAAAATGGCATAATACAAGAAAGCAATTCTGCTTATGCAAGTCCAGTTTTATTGGTTGACAAACCTTCAGGTGAAAAACGCAGGTGCGTTGACTATAGGTCCCTAAATAAAGTTACAGTGAAAGAAAAGTACCCCATGCCCATGATAGATTTGACAGATAAGTTAAAAGGTTGTAAATACTATACATCATTAGATCTAAAAAGTGGGTATTTCCAAATTAAAGTAAATGAAAATTCGATACCTAAAACAGCATTCGTGACCCCTGATGGTCATTTCGAATTTAGACGAATGCCTTTTGGTCTTTGTAATGCACCATCAGTGTTCCAGAGGCTCATGAATACTGTTTTAGGAAATCTGCGTTTTGGCAAGGTTATTTGTTATATGGATGATCTGTTGATAGCAACAGAATCAATTGAGGAGAATATTAAGCAACTGGAAGAAGTTTTGAAAGTTTTGCAAGAAAATGGCTTATCTATAAATTTAGAAAAGTGCCATTTTTTTCAAAGCTCTGTTAGTTTTCTCGGTTATGATATTTCTGAGGAGGGAATTCGCCCAGGTAAAAAGAAATTAGTCTTTGATTAAATTAAACCGAAAAATGTACACCAGGTTAGGCAACTTTTAGGACTAATTAATTATTTCCGCAAATTTATTAAAAATTGCGCTTTGATATCCAAACCCTGGGTAAAATTGTTAAAAAAAGAGGCCGTGTGGGAATGGGCTCGGAACAAGTTCAGGCATTTATTAAATTAAAACAAGAATTATTAAATAACGCTTTATAAACCATTTTCGATCCTAAATTACCCACAATATTGTATACGGACGCCAGTCGCGATGAAGTGAGGTGTATTTTGACACAAATGACTGAAAATGGGGAAAAACCTATCCATTTTTACAGTCGACATTGTACATAAACCAGGAACTCAAATGCAACATGTTGACGCGCTAAGTAGGAACCCGATTTGTGAAAGTTCTACTCCCATATGTAATGAAAGTGTGTTGGCAATAACTGAGGGCTGAGGGCTAGGAGAGAAATACTCGAATCAGGAGAAGCCGAGCAAAACAAAAAAATATTTAATGAATATGAGTTGTTAGGAAATAAAGTGTATCGACGGACTGAATATGGTAGGAGATGGGTAGTTCTCAAGAAGTGTAGTTGGCAAGTGATTAGAGCTAATCATGACGAGGTAGGCCATTTTGCCGTGGATAAATCATTGGAAAGAATAAAATCACTTTATTGGTTCCCTAAAATGAAAAAGGTTGTCTAAATTATATAAAAAAATTGTATTTCCGGCATTTATTCTAAAAGTACCCACGAAAAAAAAAGGAAGGAAAGTTGTTCTCTATACCGAAATATGCGAGACCTTTCCATACATTACATATAGACCATATAGGGCCTTTCGTAAAGACCACACAGAAAAATACTTACTTACTCGTGACAGTTGACGCTTTTACAAAATTTGTTTTCATATCACCTGTGCGGAATACAAAAAGTAAAATCGTTATAAATGATCTTGATAAAATATTTAAAATTTTCGGTAACCCTAGACGGCTTATATGTGATGCCGGAAGTGCATTTACGTCCAAATTGTTTTCAAAATACTGTCAAGACAAAAATATAAGGCGGCATGTAATTGCAACCGCGGTTCCACGTTCAAATGGCCAAGTGGAACGCTTTAATCGCACCATCCTTGATGCACTAAGAACTATGGGTGCTAGTTCTAATTATGATAAATGGGATACTCATATTACAAGTATTCAACAAGGCATAAATAGTACTATCAACAAAACCACCTCTGCAGCTCCTAGCAAGGTTTTCTTTGGTTATCGACTGCAAACTGACTCAGATCAACTTGTAAAAGAAGACGACGAACAAATTATCGATGTAACCTCATTAAGAAATACTGTGAATGATCGAATCCAAGCGAATGCCGAAAGTCAGAAGCGTATGTTCGATGCTAAACGAAAACCTGCTAGAATCTACGAAGTCAATGATTTGGTTGTTATTAAGATTCCCAGTCAATCAAACGATGGACAAAGCACTAAATTGCTACCGCTGTTTAAAGGACCTTTTCAAGTGACAAAGGTTTTGGGTCATGACCGCTATAGGGGGAAAGATATGAGAGGCGCTGAAAGAGCCGGCAAATGCTACGAGAGGACCACGTGTGCCGAAAATATGAAACCCTGGATAAGATTGGACGATTTGTGTGAGGAGCGTTTGGATATGGCCTAAGATGTTGTCAGGTAATAACACAATTATTATTAATTTTATGACTCTCCTTGATTGATTGATGTTTAAAATATCTGGTATGAACACTATTTTAACTTTCTCATAAGTGTCTAGTGCATTATGCTTCGAACTTGTATATCGGTACTTAGATGCTTGTGACGGTATTTATCGGTGGAAAATAAATCCGTTACAATTGAAGTTGAGACTTATAGTGATATGCAACTAGGGTTGGCCAAAGGCATCGCCTAGGGAAAGCTATGAGTCTTAACAAAGAACTGACCGCTGATGGAACAGTTCGGAATAAACCTAAGTATCTGATATACAAGCAGCATAAGTTCCTTTGTTAAATGTTTTGAAGTCCATGTTGGGTGGACCTCCAATTACTGGCCGTTGAGGGGATAGTAGATTGGAGGCCACTCGTTGGAATTCTGGAAATAGCTAAATCAAATTTCTTAATGTTGTTTTTGTTCTCAGCAACTGCACCAGACATGGACGCTATCCAGGGACGGATGCGTGCGCAGGAGGGCCGGATGTTGTCGCCGCGGTGCAAAACGGAGCTATATGTGCATAATTGTACATATATTATTGTAATATTTAAATTATAGTTACTGTTTAAATTAAAATAATATAAAAGTGATTGTTAAATTTAAAACTTAATGTAAAAATATTAATTGATTAAGATGGTAACACTGTCTACGTCTCGTTTTATCGTGTCGCCACGCTATTGGCTCCCGCCTAAAACGGCGGTAGGTGATTGGTTCCCGCCGAAAGGCGATAGTGGGGCGCCACGAGTGTTTAAGTTGGCAGCTCTGTCGATGGCATGTCGTATCGTGTCGCCACGCTATTGGTCCCCGCCAAAAGCAGCGGTCGGTGATTGGTTATCAAAAAGGTGATAGTGGGGCGACACGAGGCGGCATTATAGAAAGTAATAACTGGAGTTAGTTAGTGGTTTTTCAGAGAGTGCACAAGTAGCACCTACTAAAGTAAAGAGTGTTGTAGTGATAATGTGTATAAATAAGTTAATGTCAGTGTAACGTGATTTGTAGTGTGTGAAGTGTTCATAATTAGTGTGATTATTATACAGTGCTGGTATTATTGTGCTCGTATTATTTATTCACCTTTCAAAAAGTTGCTTCTTATATTACCATACTTAAATGGCCTCTACGGTTTCCTTATCTTTGACTATTGGTATTCAATCTTGTAAATTAGTAAGTAGGTATATCGTTTTAAATTTTTTTTTTTTTTTTTCTGTTGGTATCATGCGATCAGTCCTAAGACTATGAGCAGATGTTTGGTAAGTTTTCTTTATTATTATTCTGTATATTTTTTCCCATTGGAATGTAAATATACATTGTTCAGGACGTCGTCTATGATCTGTCCAGATCTAAAATCTTTTTCCTTTTCAGACGATTCAGGCAGTCTGGGACCGTGAGTTGAAACGCCAGCTGATTTGGATGGTGTTCCAGCCGGGATTTGTATTTGATACTGCACTGCTGTATTTCTTCTTTTACAGTTTTAATTCCGAGATGTTTATGAACCTCACTGTTTTTTATAAACCATGGAGCATTTGTTATTTGTTTCAGAATATAGTCTTCTGCTCTTTGTATTTTTTTAATGTTGGAGTCACAGGCTGCGCCCCAGAGTTGTAGTCCATATGTTCAGATAGGTTTTAGTGCTGCTTTGTATATGAGGAGTTTGTTATCGATTGACAGTTTGGAGTTTCTGGACAGTAGCCAGTACAGTCCACGATATTTAAGATTCAGTTCCTCTTTTTTCGTTTGTATGTGTTGTTTCTAGGTAAGCTTTCGATCTAGGAGCATACCGAGGTATTTGACACAATTGGTGTGTGGCAGCTCATTGTGACCTAGTTTACTGGTGGGCAGTCACCCGTTCTTAGAGCGAAAGTTATGTGCATTGATTTTGACGCGCTAGCCGTTATTCTCCATTTGTCCATCCAACTCTGAATTTCATCAAGGCTCTTTTGAAGATTTTCAGACGCAGTTACTGGATTTTTATGTGAAGCAAGAATTGCAGTATCATCAGCAAAAGTTGCTACTGTTACTCCAGAAGTTTGAGGTAGGTCAACCGTAAATAACGTGTAAAGAACAGGCCCCAAAACTGACCCCTGAGGTACTCCTGCCCTGATATCGTGAAATGCTGAGGTGCATTCCCCTTCTCTTACTTGAAAACATCTGTCAGTCAAGTAGGATTTTATTACTGAGAAGTATGGATGTGGCAAAAGCGTTTTGATTTTGCAAAGCAAACCTCTGTGCCAAACTTTATCAAACGCTTGCTGTATATCCAAGAATACGGAGGAACAGTATTCTTTTTGTTCTAGAGTTCTTCTAATAACTTGACATACTCGGTGGACTTGTTCGATAGTGGCATGATCCCTTCTAAATCCAAATTGGTGATCAGGGAGAATGTTCCCTTTCGACATAACCTCTAGCAATCTTGTCAGTAGGATCTTCTCAAACAGTTTAGAGATTATTGGTAGCAGGCTTATACTCGTGCACTCCATATAGGCATAGGGGCAGTGCCTACCCTAGCAAATTAATCCTATAAACCAAAAAAAAGAACTTAAAGTTATTATTTCTAAGGCCTTTTGCTTATAATTATAATTATATTAATATTTAATTAATTATTATAATATTATGATATTATTAATTAATTATAATTATTATTATATTAAGGTAGGCACTAGGGTAGGCACTTCCTTTGTGCCTGTATGGAGTGCACGCCAATGGCTTATAGGTCTGTAAGATGTAACCTCATTACTGGGTTTGCCTGGTTTGCAAATCATGGTTATTTGGGAAACCTTCCAAAGCAATGGGAAATATCCTAGTCTGATGATACTGTTGAAGAGTATGGTAAGAAACATAATTCCTTTTTTAGGGAGTTCTGTAAGTACTTTTTTATCTATTAAATCAAAACCTGGAGCTTTTTTATCTTTTAGCGTCTTTATTGTTCGTAGGACCTCTTTGGGAGTGACACATTTAAGTGGTAGATCTAACTGAAAGTCACGATTCTAGATGTCATCAATGTCTTTTTCGTTCATATTTGGTACTGCGGTATTCGGCGTGAATATTTTTGCTAAGTTCCATGCGAAGATATCCGCTTTTTCCTGTTGTGTCCTCGCCCAGGAATTGCCACCAGGAACTTTTATGGGTGGCTTAGGGATAACAGGCCTTGTGATGTTTTTGAATTCTTTCCACAAAGAATAATTTGAGAGTGATTCAATGCGCATTTGATGCGTTGCATCATTTGCCGCAGTAATCATGTCGTGTAACTCACGTATAGATCTATTGAAAGCAGCTTTATCATCTGGATGCCGACTTTGATGCCATATTCTGCGTAAACGCCTTTTTTCCAGAATTTTGGACTTAATTTCCCACGGGACAATTTTATGTCGGGGTACGTTTACAGACTCAGGGGTGCACCTCCAGCAACTTACTTGTATTGCCATAGTTAGGTCTTTAGCTGCATTTTCGATATCTAATTCAGTCTTCAAGGCTACTTGGAGTTGCAGATTGTCTTCGAGGATTTCTCGAAAAGCATCCCAGTCTGTCTGTTGGTTATACAGTCTTAGGGGTTTTTCATATTTCAGGACAGTGGTACTGACAGTTAGAAAGACAGGGACATGGTCAGATGAACCGTCCAGGCATGTCTCTACTCCTAGGAAAAGCCGTGATAAGCCTTTAGTGATAAAGAAGTCCAAAATGTCAGGCTGTCTATTTTGGTCCGTTGGCCAGTATGTAGGTTCCGATGGGGACAAAGTTTCAAGCTTCATATTATCTACTGCCTTTTTTAATTCTCTGCCCCTAGTTGTTGTCAACCTAGATCCCCAGTGGACGTGTTTTGCATTCCAATCTCCTCCTGCAATGAAGCGTTTACCCAAGCTAGCTAGATATTGTGAAAATAAATCCATGGTAATTTTATGCTTTGGTGGGCAATAGACAGCGGCTACTGTGAAATTTCCATTCTTGTCCTCTACTGATACAGCAGTTGATTGGATATGTTCCATCTTAAAGTATGGGAGTTCATGATGTTTTATAGAGGATTTTATGATGACTGCAGTGCCTCCATGTGCGGAGCCATCGGGATGATCAGTGCTGTAAATATTGTAGTTATGTATTTTTATTTTACTACAAGATGTGAAGTGAGTTTCAGAGACAAGCAATATGTCCAGGTTGTGAAGTTGAAGCAAAGTTTCAACTTCGTCCTTATTCGGAGCTAGTCCGTTAATGTTCCAAGTAGCTATTTTTATGGAGCTAAAGAGGAAAATTTACTGATTAGAGAAGTTATGAGACTAATCAAGGAGCCCATTTGTTGTAAGATTATGTCAAATTTCTCTGACTGCTTTAGAATAAGTTTCTCTAGTGTTGAGTAGTTATTACTATCAGGTTCAGGATTCATCTGAGGTATAGGAGTTTTAAGGGTTTCTGCAAACGTTTTCTTGAGAGATGGTCTTTCCGTTCTTGTTTGCTGATTTTCAGAAGTTGCTTTAAGATGGCCAACCTCCCCTTGATTTGTTGGTTTTCTGTATGATGGCAGTTTATACTTTCTTTGAAGTATTTCTCTGTATACTTGACACCCCTTGTAGTTTGCAGGATGTGCCCCAAGACAGAGAGCGCATGTGGCTGGGGTGTTACGGTCAGTTTTTGGACATTCAGATGTTTTATGATCTTGTGCACATTTTACACATCTATAAGGTCTCAAGCAATAATTTTTTGAGTGCCCATATTGTTGGCATCTTTGACATTGTATCACAGAGTATCTTTTTTTAGGGTCTTCAATGGTAACGGATTGGTGATAAATGATTTTTATGTCCTTGGCAGCTTTGTTGTTGGGTCCAGGATGTAAGTTTATAAAAAATGTGGAGGTAGGTATTTTCTTAGGCCCATATCTGGCATTTATTATTTCACCAGCAATGGTATTTCCTGTACTTTCTATTGATTCTTTAATTGCATCATGTGGTGTGGTATGGTGTAAATTTTTAATGACTATCCGATAACATCTTTCATCTTTTCTATTAAATGTATGTCCTATCAGACCATTTTCTCTCACGAGGGTCATCAATTTTTTGTACACTTCTACGTCATTGCTGTTGATTCTTAATTGATTCCTATTAACGATTTTATACGTAAACGCCGGTTTTTCCGCAACTGTTTCTAGTAATTCTGTAAGTTTATTGACGTCGTCTATGCCATAGAGTATTATTGGAGGTGGTTTGATAGGCTTTTTTACTTTAGTCTGGCTTTCGGGTTCAGGTTGATCTACAGGTAGTTGACTAAATCTGTTTGAGGTGTCGATTATTGTGTCTGGTGGCGGAGACACAGATGTTTTTCTTCTTTTTGGATTTCTGGCCGTTGGTATTCTTTGCCAATATGGGTGGTTATTTCTTTCCATGCTGCTTTTTGGTTGCTGATTTTGGACAGAGTCTTGTGCACTGTCACTAGTGGATTTTGAGACAGGAAGGCTTCCAAGTGATGAGCTTCGTGATCTTTGTAGGAAGAAACTTTTATGGAAGACTTGTTGTATAGTTTTTTTGTTTCCAGTAGCATTTACTACAACAGGAGCCTGGGAACTAACCCCTGAAGAGTCTTCGGTAACATATTTCACACTCTCTAGCCCGGATACCGGAGAGCGCCGGGAGACCGGATCGCATGATATCGCATTCTCATGGTTTTTTTTGTTTCCAGTAGCATTTACTACAACAGGAGCCTGGGAACTAACCCCTGAAGAGTCTTCGGTAACATATTTCACACTCTCTAGCCCGGCTACCGGAGAGCGCCGGGAGACCGGATCGCATGATATCGCATTCTCATATTCTGACATTTTCATATTACAAAAAAGGGGGTTGGGAGTAATACACATAGCACTTTCCCAAGGCACTATGGCTGCACGTTTTGAGGAGATTTAGTTCCTCAAGGCTCGCAGTAGCCTGGTACAGGTTAATTACCGCCGCCTGTTGCTCGGCGTTGTCGCTCGTTTAGCACCACCCAGGGGACACGTGTAGGGCGGGCCTTATAGGAGAAGGTGGTGAGTCCTACGGACGCGAGCGACGTCCGTCCGTCGTTTTAATAAATTAAAAAAAAAGTGTTAGCTGCAGAACATTGCAAAAGTAGAGTAGTGAATAGTAGTATTGAAAGATAAAATCTAGTTTTAAATGCGGACATGATTTCTCACGTTTCCAGCGAACGTCAATCGTCAAGCGATAGGCGAATGATAAGAACTAAGAGAACCTTCGCAGTTCGCTGGAAATAATTTCACTTTCAGATCGCTAACAGGTTCGTGAAGAGAGCGCGTGTGGGAAGCTCACAAATAATAATAATCGTAATCACTAGTCACTAGTCAGGCTATCTATTCTTCAAGTAAGTAGGTACGTTTTTGCAACTGGCAGCGTGAGTTTCAAACTAGTCTCTGTCTGCCATGATACGAGTCACATTGGCTTTCCTTTGAAATTAATCTTACCTAAATGAAAGGGGCTTTATAGCCTTACCTTACCTTACCTTACTCCTAAATCTGATAGGTTGGAGAGCATCTAAAGCAATTGAATGAAAGGAATAAGCTTCATACATGGTTTGGTTTAAAATGTCTATTTAACAGACGTCAAAAAACGGAGGTGAGGGTGGTTCTTAAGTCGAAGCGTATAATTTTTTTTAAGTATCTATGATCATGCATAACTTTTGTACAGAGTAGTCAGATTTTCATATTTTTTTTTTGTTTTAAAAGGGTATACACCCGAAGTGGTTCCATATATTATGATGGTTATGATGTGACCTCAGATTACAGGGCTAAGTAAGTCAAAAAGGTTGACGTCCATTGATTTTTTTTTGCGGAAAATATTTCTTAAACAATTCGGGCGAAAAAATCTTTCGATTTCTCGCATCCAAGCCTTATTCGAGGGAATAATATATATGTACGTAGTGGTAGGTCCTATACCTATATGGGACTTCTTTACATCTGGTCAACTTGCTGGCACATCTGTGTGGAAGCTACCAGCTAGCCTCCCTGTGAAGCTAAATAAGTAGCCATTAGTCACAGCAGCCTCAATCCTCGTTCCGCGTCAGACGCCCAATTCCCATGCTAATTACTGGCAACAAAGAATAGGCACATCCATGTACGGACTAACCGCGTTATCAATGAACACAATTTACGACTCTACCGGCTCTGAGATAAAGTTGAAAATTCCTCCGCTATCAGTTAATCGTCGGCGCAGTTAACGCGTTTGTCATTCCACACGTTATCTGAATGTGCCGGGTGCTGTTTTGTATTGACGCCGGTTACTGTGCTAGTAGCACTGAAACAACGATGAGCATAAAGGATTTTTGAATTTTAATCGGTACTTTTGTTTACCAAGGTCGTTCCGGTGTAGATCCAAATGCAAAAATGAAGGCTAGAACTGATGATTAATGTTACACCATGGATCATGGTTCCTATTTTTTATTACCACAGATATTTTATTACGATTTAAATCCTTTGTCTACATGGTATAGTTAGTAGGTACTGAGTGTAGATAGTACGTATCTGTAAGGCCGCTTGCAATTTTTAAATGTTAAAAATATGCAAAAAAAACTCTAAAAAACAAACCAATTACATATTATGCAAATATACCTACCTAACTAGTAACTACCTACCTATTGTTCTCAATAATTATGTAAATACAGTAGGTATTTAATTAATACATATCTTTACAAAAGTTAAAATTAATTTCAAGGTCTGAGGATTATTATAAGAAAAGACTTACAATTTAATAGTAAGTTTGAATAGTTAGTAGTAAACCTTGACCGAAAAATTACTTAAGATCTTTGTGAATGCATGAACTCTCCACAGATAATAATTGCAAATCCGTTACTTACATAATAATCGATCTAAATACATACACAACTTTCAGTCCAGACAAGTTTTTAATCTATAAACATTATTAAAGTAAAAGGTGATAAATTTTTGTAAATTCAAAACTAAAATTAAACTTATCCGATTACTTACTACATTACGTGGCTTTTTTATCTTAGGCATAGTTCTGTCAGTGAGGACTTGGAGTGACCGAATTAATAAATGAGACAAGACTTCATTTTTTTAACAACTGCATTAAAATTCCTAAGTTTAAATCACAGTTAAAATGCACAGATAACAATAGTTAATTTCTAATGACGAGCGTCATGAGGTAAAGAGATTTAAGCCGTACAACTGCCGAAGCGTTACACGAAGAGGCAACTAATAAGAGTTGCATTCCATTATCAATCGCCTTGTCTCCGACTCTCCAGTCTCCGGCGACTGCGCTCGACTTGCATTCACCCCTTTGCTGAAAGAGTGGCGACTACTCGGACACTAATACTACTGACCAATTACGTACTACTCCTCCATACGACAAAACGTTTTTTTTATCAGTGATAGCCCGTTAGCTCAGACTTCAGACTTCTGCCCCGTCTGAGGAGGTCGGAGGTTTGAATCCCATGCACGTGTCTCAGACGTATGGAGTTCGATTTTCGGCACAGGCACTATTTGGAATTATTCAGAGGCTGGTTGCTACACTATTGCAGCCAAAACCAAAATTTTATTCTTTCACTATGAAATGTCAGACTCTACCACCACGATCAGAAAGCTGTTTGTCACAGAGAAGAAGGCGCAAGAAACTCGACACTTTTTTTTAAAGCTAGCAAAGAAGGCCTATGTAGTATCGCTTTAGCATAAGCTTTAACTTGAATAGACTCTTCTAGTGCTAGTAATTACTAATTATTACGATTACATCTTTGGCTGCATGTCACTAACCTAAGCGCAGTCAAGTAGGTGCTATCCTGATCTTCCCAGACGTTCTTCTGTACCAACAAAGTACATACTGTAGACTTGAGTCTTAGACTTTGCTCGGAAGAACGTCATCAAGCCGCTAATGTTACGCAAACAATAAACTAGACTTAACTTTCGATTAGCTATTCGTCTAGTTGGTGAATTAGTCACAGTTCAACTCAGCGCAGAGCAGAGTTATGTTATCCTTATCACTGACCTCGCGCAGATTTGACTCACTGCAGGACGGTGAATCATGCGCGGAACAAATTACAGCTAATTAAACTATGCTGTACAAACAATCATCTATTTTTGTTATCATAGAGATACTCTTTACAAAGGATATTACGATGGACAGTGAGTTTATAATATGTGAGAAACTTTTGCATGCAATTTCGCGTGGATTCCGTGTTTTAGACAGATTTTTATGATACCGCGTGGATTCCGTGTTTTAGACAGATTTTTATGATACCGCGTGGATTCCGTGTTTTAGACAGATTTTTATGATACACAGTATTTTTTTTTTCATGATAGAAATAAGCATACTGTCGCTCAATCTTAAGACTTCTTACGACAAGACAAGAAACCTAAATCACACGTCCGCGGTGGTTAAATTCTTAAATGATATGCGGATATGTCATACGTTATCACTATTGGAGTTCCCTTTTACCAATCCGTGCGTCAGTACACCGCCACGTTTGCAAATACCTCAGTGTTACAAGTAGGGCTAACCAATTTATTTTAGAATGCCAATGGACTCAGGCAGTAATATGATAGAAGACACACTCAAAATCTAATAACTTGCATAGTGTCAAGGTAAAAAGTGTAATTATGGCAGTAGAACAGTAAAATGCATAATGACAAGAAGAGAGGAAGAGAAAAGAAATGGAGAAGATGAAGAACTAACAGAACGACATTTCCATGATGACTTAGAAGATAGGCAGGTTGATTGAATCCATGGGAATGGAATATATTTAAATGATTGTCTGTGATAAAAGTTATTTCTTAGCTAGTTGACAAAATTAAATGTGTTAGACAAATTGGACCTCAGTTTTGTCTAATGCAGTTATCACTGAGATGTCACCAAGAGATTGTTTATGGCTGTGAACAGGATGCCCATAATAGGAAATATTGTGCTTATCGCTTCCTCCATTCTCAGTGACAGCTTTGGTGGACAAACAGCCATAGGTATAAAGTAGGTTTGTTGATGTGACAACGTTTGATAAATTGATGAACACCAGCAACCAACATGAAAAATAGTAACGTTCCGCGTAACGTTCCACCTGAGCCTGTGGGTGCAAGCGAGAGCGCGCAACAAGCGATAGAGAGGCACGATAATGACGTTATCACGTCCATCGTCCGTAAACCGACTTTACAGACAACCAATTTTTTTTTAATTAATGGTGATTAGCATGCAAGGACATTAAAACTATTAGCTATAATAATTATGTACATCTGTGTTTATAATGAATCATATAGCATGACACTTAATAGCTCGGACACATGCTATGACAATGAGCATTAATGCAAAAAAAATTGTATGCCAGCCAAAGACTGAATGTTTTCCAGAGTGTGGGCACAAAAGTGAAACTGAAGGCAATGAACTAGTAGAATGCTTTATCTAAACAAATCTCTACTTTTTTGTGATTTTACTATAAATATTAATGAGACTTTGTAAGAATTGTTAAGTCTAATTCCATAAGTAACCAACTTTTCAAAATGTTAATTTCCTTTTTAGTTATTTTGTAGGAAATCAAGTTTGTATTTTTAAAATCAATATTTTTAAAATTTGGGTTGCTTTTGGATAATTTATTATATTTTTGGATATTTTTGTAACAGGACATGACTCTTTCAAAATATTTAAATTAGTTATGTATTGTTAATTTTGTAATGACTCATAGCATCACAGGTACTGTTTTTGAAGGAAGGGGAGGCAATTTTTTATTGTATTAGAAAATTCAATTGTAAAGTTTTTTAAATATTATTAAGTATGTTTGCAGGACTTAGCAGACAGAAAAATTTTGCCATAAAAATCACACACAATAGCTTAACTATGCACTTAATTGAAGTAATTGAAGCGAAGCAGGTCTCAATAGTTAAATTGGGTAGATTTCCTGTCTATTAGAGCCTTGCATTTTCTGAGTTAATAAGCATAATACACTATTAATAAGTACATAATATGTTGATACCTGTTTGAACCCTCATAAACTTAGTTTTAAGTGGACTTGTAGTTATCACCATACAATGTGACAAATGTCATATTTATGTTTTACAAGAGCCTGTACGTTAGGCCTATGTGAAATAAAGATATTTAGAGTTTGAGTTTGATAGCTCACTCATGCGAACAAATAGAATAACAAAACACGAGCTCATGGGATATAGAGCAAAGAACTTTTTAAGAAGTGTACAAAATTATTTATTTATATTGTAAATGGTTTGGGAGTCCTCTCTGCAGTTATCCATAGTGATCTCACACTATGACCAATGAGATCATCAATGAAAAATGTTGGAAAAATGGGAAAAATTGTTCTCTTTGTAGATCTTTTGTTGCATGCACTGCTGGTTAAAGTTACAAAAAAATATAATTCTAAAAAAGGTCTGTGACAGCTTAATATGTATATTGTTTAAGATTGACTCATTGTTATGGGGTATGTATGATAATTACTGTCTTATAGTAGTCACACAATGTCTCGTTGGCTGTGGGGTAACAAAATTAGAAAACACAACACCTGTAGCCCGGCAGGCCAGTTGTTTATGCGACTAAGAGCATAACAAATGGTCAGTTTCGCCACGTTACTGCACTGTGGGTAGCGAGATACTGCAATTTGTGGACAGCTCAGGGTGAACAATACATCTTACTATGTTTACAGATTAATAATTACATACAAAATCTATATAACCCTCACCTTTGCCTCTTCCAAAAAAGTTGAAGAAAGTTGATAGGCGATTGCCGAGAACATTACACTGACTCCAAAACGCGGTTGGAGCCGAAGAGACCTGCAAGTCCCATTTTATGCTTCCACCCAAATATATTAGCAACACCACGATTTAGAAGTACTTTTCAACGTAAAAGTTGTTTAAAATGACTTAAACCGAGTACCGCGGTATGAATGAAGTAAACATTCGCCGAAAACGTATCGAATGCAGGCCACACGCTGCGAAGTGAAATAAACCACAAGACATCGATCTAACAGTAACTGGAGTAGTTAGTGGCACAAACGGGTCGAGAAGAACGTTCACACGGCTGAACCGTAACACAATGCGCGAGAAATTGTGGGAAAACGAGAGGCGTTGCCTCCGTAGTAAACAATCATCGAATCACGATTCACGTCACTGATCACTCCCAAATAAAATATATATGGTACAGCGATGTATACTGTACCATTTTTTTCCCACTCACCGATTGTGCTAGGAGGCTTCAGGGATGATTCTCAATGTCTTGCAAGTTCGCCAATTTGCACGATTTCACTTAAATTTTCACAAATTCCTAAAATTCTGAACTGTACAATAGACTCGTAGATACACAGAACACATATACTCTATAACGAGAGCGTAGATACCATGTAGATACATAGACTAACACAGCCATAGCACAGCAGAGAGGTAGATATTATGTCAAATTCACAAAACCACACAAAACCACAGATCAACAGACCACACAGAAAGGTAGGAATAACAAAATCATAGATTACAGATATGAGAAAGAACCTCAAAGCAAGTTAAAAACCTTTACCCTTTAAAATAATGTCTTTGCCTCAAAGAACAGCACAGACTATGACGAGTAAAAAAAAACAGAAAACTGCCACAGAAGAATAACCGAAGTTCTAGCTGAATACGATGATACAAAAAACGATTTTTATCAATGCGAATGAACAGTCCAACTAGTGATGTGCTTGATAGTGTTTTTCATATTCTGTGCAAGATACATTTCTGTGGTTAACGTCAAGTGTCAACAAAGAAATTAAATATTTTCGTGTGAAACTCAGTGTGAAAACAGCTTAGCAGGAAAACAGGGTGAAAACTCTGAGGTGAAAACCTCAGCTGTGAACCTCAGATGAAAACTGAAAATGGAAACCACCTTAATATAATTCGAGCTTTGCAATTTAAGCATGCATAATAATACATAAATTATTTAATATTATTTTATTATAAATAATGGGAGAGACACACATTTTAGCTCTTTGGAAGTGTCTCTCGCGCAAACTATACATTTTGGTAAAGCATTTTCAAAAGCTGCAAACAGATGGCGCTGCTTGGTTATACATCGCGCTATTGAAGCACGTAAAACACTTTGATAGATTGATAAAGCTATCACAATAATAATAACAATAATTGACAAATAGATAATGAAAAACAAAATTTTTGGAGATGTGCCCTTCCTGGCACTCTAGACAATTTCGTTGAGAACATAGAGTAAATTGAATATGTTGAGAATAATTCTGATTACGGTACCTACTGTATTGTATTAAATAATAATAATACCTTCTAGTGGAACCCAGTATTGTGTTCTGCTGTAATCAATTCAATAAAGGTATTACCAACTCCTAGAGAGTATAGTGTTCTGTGATATACTCTATGGCTGTGATGGAAACGAGGAATCAAACTTTAGCCATGTTTTTGAAAAGTAAATAAATTTCATGGAATGAAATCTCTGGTAATTGAAAATTGCATGCCCAGCTGGTGTAGGTGTAGTCGATGGAAACAATGTCGGGCGGCAAACTAGACGTAATTTGGTCACCTGTCCACCAGGATAAGTTTATTGTATGGGGTCAAGACATAACCCTATACGAGGTCTCCCGGCTTCAAGATATCGAAAAGAAAACAACATGTAAGTTATCGTTTTCCTAGTTGAGTAATAATGTAATAATGTTATTATACAACGAAAGACTATTTACTGGCAATCAAGCCATCTATCATCGACTTCAAACAGTATAGTAAAATAAGTTTTTGACTATAATCACAAAAAAAATTACGTCTAATTAAAGTGGTGCATAGAATATATGTTTTTCATATAGTAACTGCCCCAAATATGCATTATAAATTTTTGTTATCTCAAAACCTTTGTCCCGTTGTGTTTGGGCATTGATATTATGCTTATAGTGTGAGCGTTCCACAGTCACTTCTCTATCTTCAACCCGTGGTGCTGTAGTGGCGGCGTCGCAAAGCGCCAATGGAGTGCGCTGTGTGGATATCAGTGCCATAGTGGAGCACCCTGACCCTTTGCTAGCTTTAGGCCATGCCAGCGGGAGGGTCACCCTCACCAGCCTCAAGCAGACCTATGATCCTCTTGGTCTTGTGGGGCGGGAGTTTGGTAAGTGTACATAGACAATATTATGCTGAGTCATATCTCTTCTTTGTTCTTTCATGGGCATGGACACAATAAGCATACAAAAATTTGCACCACATACTGTGTGTTTGGTAGAACTTTCATACCATACTTGCAGGATTTCTATTTGTTTGTCGGACAAAAACTACATGATTAAAAATATTCTTGTATAGTCTTGTAGTTGTATGTATTTGTTAATGTTAAACTTTTTTTTGCTTGTCATGTTACAGTGGCACGTTACTCTCGTCCATGCAACTCTGTGTCATGGAGCCGCAGTGAGACCAACCTCCTGGCTGTAGGGCTGGAGAAACACCGCAGTGACACCTGCATCCTTCTGTGGGATGTCCAAATGTGCAGTGCAGATGACTTTACAGGTGTGTACAAATGGCAAACCACAATGACTTCAAAGGATTTGCTTTATAAATACTGACAATTGCTGCAAAAGTTCAAACATGCTCTGTTAATCATTTGCCTGGTTATACCAATTTTGTTATTGACAAGGGCACTTGGTAGTATGTAGTTTCATGTACTGTTTGTGTTATAGAAAGCTCGTCCCCGCCCGCGTCGGAGCCGTCGCGCGCGCTGGCTGAGGTGGCGCTGGGCGAGACCGCGCACACCGTGTCGTGGTGCAGCTTCGCGCCGCGCACCCTCGTCGCCTCCATGAACCTCAAGCACCTCAAGATATATGACTTGCGAGGTTATTACCTTTAATATCTCCAGTAAAAGCGGAAACTGCCATTTTAGATTTTTTGTGAACCAATCTTACATTAGTAGCACTGCTTCACTGGCTGACTAAGGATATGAACGAAAGGAGTGTTTTGCACTCACAACTGCTTTGTGTACATATATGAATGTATAATCCTATTGCTACTACTTCATACTACAAATACCTGGCCTAGCACACGTTGGCGCTGTATGTTTTTCTTTATCAATAAAATAAAGTAAGTATCTTATCATTGACAATAGAGAACGGAACTAAAGCGAGCGGAATGGCGACCACGCGGCAGTGCTTCGGCGCGAGCGCGGCGCCGCAGGGCTGGCACATCGCGTCGCGCGGGGACGGCGGCGTGGCGGTGTGGGACGCGCGCTCCTTGGCGCAGCCCTTGCTGACCCTGCAGCTGCCGAGGCCGCCGCGGAAGATACAATGGAGTCCCACCAGGTGAGAGGAAGGATTCGTGATTATTATAAATAGGGAGAATGCGTCATTATAGTATATTCTATTAAAAAAAAACAGTGAATTCAACTGTGTTGATCAATTATGTTAAAGTTGCCTCTTACTAAGGAAATGTTCTGAAATGGAGGCCGAATACATGTGCGCGCAATGTAGAACTACCTTATGCTGTTGAACCAATTACCTGAGAAAGCTCAGTGGTAGCGTTTTGATGTCTGAGAGGACTATGTCCAGTTGTAGACGTCTACAGGCTGAGATAAAAAATAGGAACCGAAATAACTTATTCATATCCAATCTAGACATAATATGTCTAAGACATATGTCTTTGTCTATGTGTACAAATATTTGTATTATAAAACAAAACAGTACATCTGTTTAACTGGAGCATGTCCAATGGTGTTAGGTTTGAGTAACATAATAAACAGTAAAGTGGATTGTTTCAGACGCAACTTGCTGATATCTCTGCAACGTGACTCGTCCTCGCTGCGTCTGCACGACATCCAGCAGGCGCACGAGTACAAGGCGCAATCGTCGTTTGACAGCGTGGTGAGTTCGCAAACAACTATATATGGGCGTCAAGTGTGGAACATTGAAATTGTTTATTGCAGAACACATTGACAATGACGAGGATGTCATACTAAGAGAGAGTTCTTCTCGTCTCCCATCAGGCAGTCACGGTATTTTAGTAATTAATATCTTGTACCCACGCATCGAGACAGCCGTTTCTCCTCCTAAAAATATACGTAAAAGTCTATAAACCTCTTGAATAAGATATAGAGAAGAAAGTTTGAAAGAAACAAAGAGAGGAAATTGTTCTCCTGATACAACTTGAATGGTAAACCAGGTGTCGGCAACGGCGGCGTTGGAGGAGACTGAAACGGAGCCCGAGGAAGGGTCTGCGCTGGAGCGGGACATATCCATCTGCGGGACTGCTCTGGCGGCCTTCGCGTGCCACCCCACGCAGTGCGCGAAACTGCTGGCTCTCACGGTTTCAGGTAGCATAATGATTACAAATGTTATCTACTTATTATTTGGGTTCTATTTCAAGATACGTATTTCATGGATTACATGTGTGTGTATGAGTGCGTGTGTATGCGTGTGTGAGCGTGTGCGTGTGTGTGTTTGTGTGTGTGTGTATGTGTGTGTTTGTGTGTGTGTGTGTACTGTGTGTGTGTGTGCGTGTGATTGTGATTGTGTGTGAGCAACAAAATAATATAATATGTTAT
This sequence comes from Coenonympha arcania, assembly GCA_036785405.1. Taxonomy (NCBI): domain Eukaryota; kingdom Metazoa; phylum Arthropoda; class Insecta; order Lepidoptera; family Nymphalidae; genus Coenonympha; species Coenonympha arcania. The sequence continues at coordinate 16,701,693 of CM072067.1, read as the reverse complement.
AAAATATGTCTCAACAATTTTTCTGTATCCTCATAATTATGGTCAGGCAATATTTCATAAATAAATAGATTGTTAATAATTGTTCATAAATAAATAATAAATCTTCTTCTTCTTCTTCGTCGTTGCCTCATGACTGAGGGTCGTGACCGGCTACGAGCCCAACTTCTTGATCAAGGCTCGCCAGGTGGTGCGGTCTTGAGCCTTGAGAAAAGAGCCTTGGATGTTGACGCCGGTGGCCTTGCAGATGCTGTCTATCCACCGGGTTGGCGCTCTGCCCCTACTTCGCTTGCCCTCCATGCGACCAGACATAATTAGCCGCTCGATGCAGTCGGGTTTCTTCCTGGCCAGATGGCCGAAGAAAGAGAGCTGCTTGCGGGCGCAGATGGTAGATAGACGGGTCTGTATTTTCAGCTCATCCAATATCGACGCGTTTGTGCGATGCGCAGTCCATGAGATACCCAACATTTTGCGCCAGCACCACATTTCGAACGCGTCAATCCTGGAGAGGATCCGAGACTTAAGGGTCCAAGTTTCAGAAGCGTATAGAAATATGGAGAAAATTAGTGTTCGCATTAGTTTCACCTTGGTAGTGCGATAGATGTTTCGATTCTTCCATAATTTCTGAAGTCGCTTGACTGCTACTTTGGCCATTTGTGCCCTCCTTACAACTTCCTTCTCGCAATCGCCGGAGGCAGTTATAAGTGACCCCAAGTAGACAAATTCGTGAACCGTGGTCAAGTCGCACAATATGTTTGTTCTTTGAATTGTGTCTGCTCTGTCGATAAACATGAGGTTGGTTTTGCTGCGATTAATGACCAAACCATAGAGGGCGCTCACCTCTTCTACTCTTACCAGAAGCTCAGCTAATTGTTCCTCATTGGCACCTATGATGGTAGTGTCATCCGCAAAGCGAAGATTGCTAATACGCTGACCACCTACTTTAACGCCTCCCTCCCAGTTCTCCAGTACGCTGCGCATTATATGTTCCCCAATGAGGTTAAAAATTTGAGGGGAGAGTATGCAGCCCTGTCTCACACCACGCTCTGCTTTAAACGGTAGGGAGAGGTTGTCATCGAGCCGAACTCTAGAGATGCCGTCTAAGTAAAGATTTTGGACAAGAAAAATGAGGTGATCAGGGACGCCCATCTCCGTCATGACTTCAAACATCTTGGTCCAGTCGACACAGTCGAATGCTTTGGCATAGTCGATAAAACAGAGGGCCATAGGTACATTAATAAATAAATAAATAAATTTCTTTATTGATGACAACAATGGCCCAAATTGGTTAGTAACAAACTTAACTTAAAAACTATGTTAGTAAAAATACACTTCACTAAATACACTTCATTAATAGAAATTAATTAATTAACGAGAACCTTTACGGCATGTGCTAGAAACGGAGAGTCCAACTTTACCGCTAACATTTTCAGGATACTATTGGAGCTCGAACGCAGTCTTGCCAGGACGGATGAGGTCTTTTTCCGTATAATTGCATAAAAGTCATCAACTCGCTCTTGCGCGAACATGCATGACGCTGAGCAAAACCGCGGCAAGCCCAACAGCATCCTGAAACCATTGTTATATTGGACCCTCAACGTGTCCATAGCTTTCTGGGTGTAGTTGGTCCACAGGCCGCCCGTGTAGAAGGTTTGACAATATGCCTTAAAAAGGGTTATTTTCGCTTCCTTACTACATCGGGCGAACCTGCGGGCCAACATGTTGCACCTTACCGCTAAGGCTCTACGTTCTCTTTCAATGTCTATCTGATCCTTAAGGTCCTCCGTTACATAGTGCCCCAGATATTTAAACTCAGACACTCGTTTGAGTGACGTCCCGTTTAGCGCTATACGCGGCTCGTATTCCACTTGCTTACGTGGAGCCTTAAAGATCAGATATTCACTTTTGGTCACATTATATATAAGTCCATGCCTGTCCGCGTATTTTTCACAGATTTTGAGCAGCTCTCTGATAGAACCCGCCGTGGGGCCCAGCAACACCATGTCATCAGCATAGCTTAAATTATTGACACTGACACCGTCGATCCAGCATCCGACTGGCTGTTTGCTGAGCTCCACGATCAAGTCATTTACGTACAGGTTGAACAGCTTCGGTGATGTCAATCCTCCCTGCCGCACACCGCACTCATTGCACTCCACCGCACCTTGTACTCTCTACACTTCTCTATCAGTTGCCTTAGATTCAAAATTTGCTCACGGGTACCCTTCCCCTTAACAAATCCGGCCTGTTCTTCAGCTATTTGGACACGGATGTAATTTTCCAAACGCGTATTTAGTATGTGTAGAAGCACTTTGCTAGCGTGCGAAATGAGAGATATAGTCCGGTAGTTCTCGCACTTTAAGGTGGACCCTTTTTTATGAAGTGGGATGACGACTGATTCTGTCCAGTCACACGGCCATTGACCAGTTCGCCACACTTTCTGGCAAATTGAGTGCATGATTTTAGTGCCTTCTTTGCCCATATTTTTGAGCATTTGCGCGGATACTCCGTCTCCACCGACGGCTTTAATTTTCAATCTTGAAATAGCCATCTCTACTTCACGGATCAGAATATCCGGCTCATATACTGCGTAGTCCAGTCTTGTTCCTATGTGCTCTCTACAAGTCCTATATAGGTTTTCGCAATAGCTCCTCCATCTATCAAGCACTAGATCTTTCTCAATAATCCGTTTGCCATTCACATCTTCTATGGACCAGCTTTTTGGTTTGAAATCCTTAGTCAGCAGCTTTATCTTTTGAAACATGTCCCTTGTGTGCAAGGTGTTGGCGTTTCTCTCTATATCACTGCACATACAGTCAATGTAGTTGTTCCTATCTCTTCTGGTGAGTCGTTGAACATCAGAGTTAAGTTGCCAGTACCGCTGCTTATCCAAGTCAGAAGCAATTCCTTTCATCTTGAGGGATCTTCTCTTCTCAATAACATCCCAAGTGTCTGCAGATATCCAATCCGACTTAAGGTTTTTAATGCAAACAGCACTGTTGATCTCCTTAGCTGACTCCAGCATGACTGTTTTAAGGTTAACCCAGGTTGCTTCAGCTGAGTCGAAAGGATCCTGCTTCCCCGAACTCACTCTTGCTTGAACAAGCTCTCCATATAAGCACTCAGTTTCCCTCAGCAGACTTATACCCCTCGACTTGTTTCTTTTTAAAACTTTCAGGCGCACTTTGAAATGGCCTGCAAGCAGTTGGTGATCAGTGCCGCAGTCTGCACCAGGTCGCGTCTTGACCGATGATATCGCAGATCTCCACCTTTTGCCAATCATAACATAGTCAATTTGGTTGCGGTGACCAGTGGGTGACTGCCAAGTGTATAGCCTACGCGGATGCTGTTGAAACCACGAGTTCATAATACAGAGGCCCTGTTCTGCACAGAATTCTAAGAGCATACAACCCCGATCATTTCTTTCGCCTAAGCCATATTTGCCCACCACTTCCCGCATGTGGTCATCATTCAGAGTACTTCCTATTTTGGCATTGAAGTCGCCCAATAACACAGTGACTTCTTTAGATGGAATTGCTTGGTATGTTCGTTCTAAATCACTGTAGAATTGTGATATTTCCTCTTCCGTAGAGCTAGATGTTGGTGCATAAACCTGAACAAAGTGAATGGGATGTGGATGGGCTGCTAGTTTCAGCGTTATTATTCTATCACTAATGGTATCATAACCCATAATGTTCTTCCCCAGTTTCTTTGCAATGAGAAAGCCCACCCCAGAGAAGCTGTTATCAGGATGACCCGAGTTAATCGACATTATTCCACTTTCTGTTACGAAATGCCCACTGTGCTTCAGATGTGTTTCACTAAGTCCCAGTATGTCCAGGCTGTATCTCTCCATCTCTCTCCCGATTGTTTCCGCCTTCCCCGGTTGCATCATGCCACGCACATTCCAGGTGCCAAATTTTAGTAGTTGTTTGCTGGAATTGAGTTTGTCTGTAGATGGTGGAGTTTTTCCCACAGTAGCCCAGTTTCTGCAAGGAGCCTGCGGACACACTCTCTTACAGCCGGTAGCCAATTTCACACCAGTAGACCCGGATCCAACCTGGCGCCGGTGGTCAGCCGGGTGGCATGACGTAACATCTTTCCTTGTTTTGTTGCTGCTCATAGTGGGTTTTCTTAGGAAAAAATAGTAGCGGTAGTTTCCTATTCCTTTCCGCACCAGTATTTTAGAGGGTATTTCAGTGGTCCTCGAGGCTTCTGCAAACCTTGTTGGTCAGGATATCTGCGTCGCCTGACATTCGACATAGCTGCTCGTTTAGCACCACCCGGGGGGCACGTATAGGGTGGGTCTGTTAGGACAGATGGTAATCCTATGGACGCGAGCAGCACCACCCCCCAAATAATAAATAGATTGGCCAATAACCCCTCCTTGGCAATCAAGTAAAAATAGTATCTTGCGTTTTTTTAAATCGTAGTCAGGTAAAAAGAATATCTTACGCTTTATTGAAAACAAGCCCGCAGCCATTTCAGATTTAAAAATGAACAACCAAAGAAGAGTTACATTTTTTTTAAATAGTTTCAGCCATCTTCTTTTTCAAAATGTCTTCCTGGTTATTGTGAAAACAAAACTGGCAGACAAATACGTCAGTCAAACAGAGTTTGTGTGTCAGGTGCGCTGAGCGAGTACACGGTGTGCGAGCGCGTGTCGCTGTCGTGGGGCGCGACGGGCGCGCTGGCGTGGACGGGCGCGGGCGCGCTGCGGCGCATGCGCGCAGCCTTCTACTCGCACGTGCCCGACATCTCGCAAGTGGCCCGCGCGCGCGCCAAGGCTGACTACGGGCTCAAGGTATAACAGTGTCGGTGTGTCAGGTGCGCTGAGCGAGTACACGGTGTGCGAGCGCGTGTCGCTGTCGTGGGGCGCGACGGGCGCGCTGGCGTGGACGGGCGCGGGCGCGCTGCGGCGCATGCGCGCGGCCTTCTACTCGCACGTGCCCGACATCTCGCAAGTGGCCCGCGCGCGCGCCAAGGCTGACTACGGGCTCAAGGTATATTTATTGCACTCCTTAGTATGGCATTGCAATGTGTAGTTAAAGCAATAATTATTTCTTACATGAGCTGGAGACCCGTCTTGTACTTTGCTATTGTTACGGCCCCTTGCCTGTCCAGACGAGGGCTCAGTTCCCGGGCCCATAGAGGAACGAGCCCGGACAGGTCGAGGGGGGACCGACTAGTGAGACTACACGGGATCACTAGTGTACGATCAGTCTCGGGTCGGATGACGGCATCCAATCCGAGTCGGATAGTAATCGAGTCTCACTAGTCGATCAGTGGAAATAGTAATCAGCGACTTTTACTAGACTACTACGGCAATCGTCAACTCGGGCAGCGACAGCCTTCGACAATAGAATCACATAGACAAGAAAAATAGAAGACCACTAACCTGGTTGATGCATGCGACGATACTCGATGCGACGCCCCCTGTAGTGGATGTGGGACAGTATGTGGCGTGAAAGTGTAAATGTGTGTGTAGGTGTGTGTGTGGGGCTTGCAACCGTAGGGCCTCTGCACCAATCAGCTCCCAGACACGTCAAACACGAACACAGCTCCAATCGGTCGTTCGCCTCCTATGAGTGGAGTGCTCAATGCAGCAGCACAGTGGATCACAACACGCAACAATGAACGCGACGGTCAAGATATGTCAAGCGTTCAGGCTGGCTTCAAACTCCAACAAACACTCAAGCGATATCACAGCGCAAGTCGAGGCGGTCCCCAAACAATCAGGTCCGGGGAAAACAAACCGCGGCACGAAAACGACTCAGGCGCCTCAAAAACGGGCGTCCCGTTGCGCAGTTATTCGATAACTAAACACCCGCGCAAATATAAACGTGGCTACTCAAACGTAGTAATTTACGTCTCGCGACTACGCGTTTCAAAGACGACAAGTGATCAAATTACTTCAGCCACGCGCGGGGGACCGTTAAGTTTGTCGGTCGACAGCAGACTCGCTCCACAAGATGAGTTCACGAATACGCACAAAAGGTCGCGCCCCCACATAAAACTGTCTACAAGAATTGACGCGGTCCAAGAAGTACGTTTCTTGGGGTACAAACCGCCGGGGCAAAAGGGGCGCCGCAAAAAACCCAGCCGCACGCAAGGCTGTTGCTAGCTGACTCGTATCGTGCTCAATACTGGAGCGCACCGAAGTCGCCGCGTCATTGCAGGCATAAAAAATCTCGGCGACCGATGCGCGAGCGGGATAGGAAGATTGGCGTTTCCGCGAGTTGGAGCGGGAGCGCACGATTCGATACAAAAAACTCGCCGTAACCAAAGCGTGAGCGAGACGCGCGGATGAGGGCTTCCGCGGGTTAGAGAGAGAGAACACGATTCAATACAACACAATAGGCTCTGCGCTCGCGCCAGCTACTCTCGCGTAAACAATCCCCCGCTCCGAATCTAAGAATGTAGATTCGCTAATCAATAGGCCGTTGGGACAACGTGACCACGGCACGTTGCAATACTGAGTCCCCTACAAATACCTCGGCCACCCGCGGAACGCCATCCGATCCAAATAACAGTTTAACAATGCGTCCACGACGCAAAATAGTGGGAGTAGATTAGATTCTTTAAGCATAACAAGATCTCCCATTCTAGACATGGCGGTGCCTACACAGTGCTTGCTCTCAACAAGTAAGTCGACGACCTCCTTCAAATAACGATTGGTTCCCTTATAATTAGTCCAGCAGTCTGTCCGAACCAAATCGGGTAGGCCGCGACGGCTCACGAGGCGGCCCAGAGTGGCCACGAACGCCTCCGTGCTGAGGGCACTGACAAGTCCCAAGTGGACTGCCTTGGTTGCAAGGCAACCAAGGACGCACAAGTAGGCCTCAAAAGACCGAGCATTCTTAAGGTTAGAGCTCTTCACTAAGAAAGGACCGGCAAATTGGTTCCAACACCAGCGAAAGGTCGAGCAGCCTTTACGCGGTCCGCAGGCAGGTCACTCAGCACAAGCTATGCAATGGATGCCTCCAAACGATAGCAAGCAATACAGTTGAAGATCACGCTTCGAATGGTTCGTCGGCCTGCCAAATCCAAACTCACGCTGCAAATGGCTGAGAGGGTATTGCAACCCGCATGAGTATTTAAAAATGCCAAGATTATGGACCGAAGTCCGGAGCCAACACAGGACAATCTCACTGTCCGACCACGCAAAAACGTCCACCATGTTTACCAGAAACTTCCAAGAAGCGTGGACGTGGTTTAGTAACCGGGTCAATAGTTGGCTCCACAAGTTCAACTCAGAGATTGTTAGACGAGACCTGATAGATGCAACCTTGCACTTAGCTAGGACAAGGTGCAATGAGACTTGCCCTGAAGCGCTCACCCACCACGACGACGCAATCCAGCGCTGTGATCCGAGATCTAGCAGCGCGCGTACCATTAGCCACTCACCCTTCGGGTTAAACACCCTGACCAAAGCCGTTGGTAAAAGTACAGTCTGGCAGACCGGCTTATGGTCGTTCAAATTGTCAGGTGAGGTGGCGGTGGTGGGAGCCAAGGCAGCAGTAAGTCAACGGGAGTTGCCCCTTTCGGGCAACTCCTCTAGCCTTGGGCGCTCGTAAGGGCCTTCTTGGGGAACTTCTATCACATCAAGAGGTGTGGTGCCCCCAGGGCACACCCAAGCGTCCCTCCCGGTCTGAGGGGGTCTGGCCTGGTACGACAGCCGCGGGACGACGTAGTGCGGAGGGGGGTGTCCAGACCATCGAGGGAGGTGTCGCTCCAGCCTGGGGTATTCAGCCAGAGGAGGGGAGGACCTCCTTGGATCAGGCTGAGCGACGGCAAAACCTCCCTCAGGGTTGACAGAGGGCGGAACGCCCCCGCCCCTGGAGGGCTGCACCCCCGCCCGAGGGGGGGGTGAAGCCCTATCAAAACCAGGGGCCGAACTGAAAGTGTCACCACGCCGTCTATCGGCTGGGCCTGTGACCGGTGAGGAGACTCCACTCCTGCCGGGTGTCTGCTCAACCACCTCCTGCCTACCGACGCCATTGCGGTCGAGGCAAAGAATAGGAAGGTGGTTGCCCTGACAATGTGGGCAAGGCCGTTGGTGCTGGCAGTTGCGTTGCAAGTGCCCACCTAAGCAAGAGTAGCACCAACGGCGCTCCCTTGCGATGGCCCTACGTGACTTGGGCGGTCTCTCCAAGAATTTAGGGCAGTCGGTCGTCGTGTGCGTAGAAGCACGGCAATAGTGACAGGGGGTCACCTCGGTCGCAGCAAGACCACTAAAGTTTAGAATTGGGCGGCGTCCAGTCTCCTGCGCTAATTCTGGCTGCTTGGAACCCCTGGTGGAAGTCGTGGGTTTAGAAGGTGGCGTCGGTCGAGCCGGCTCCTTTGCCGGTGTTCCCGAGGCCACGGCATTCTCCACCTGGCGGCTCTGTTCCTCAAGGAACTTTAAGAGGTCACTGAACGGGGGTATATAGTTAGCCCCGTCCCCGCCGTACCTCTCTTCAAATCGGATCCGCAGATCGAGAGGCAGGCGGGACAGAACCAGGTGAAGAAGCCAGAAGGACCACTGATCCACCGGTAAGTCAAGTTGTCGAAGGGCGTTGCAAGCAACCACGACTGGGTCAATGATCACCTCCCGGAGACGTGCTAGGTCTTTCAAAACCGGGAGGGATATTAACTCCATCATGTGCGCGTCAGCAAGGCGGCGCACATTGGCGTAGCGCCTCTCGAGGAGTTCTCTGGCCGTGGAGTAGCTGGCGTCAGACAACTTCAAATGGCAGACTACCCCCAGTGCCTCCCCTTGAAGGGAGGTCCGCAAATAGGCCATTTTTTGGCCTGGGGATAGGTCGCGGCGGGTATGGACTAGACTGTCGAAGATGGAGATGAACCCCATCCAGTCTTGAAGCCGCCCACCAAAGTGTGGAAGGTCCAAAGTAGGCAGCCGACCCAATAGGGCGGGCTGCTGCTGCGGGCGAGGCGACTCGCACAGAATGCTCTTTCGAGCCTCACGATTCATTTTGGCCCCAGCCTCGAGCACATCGCCTGTGAACTCGAAGAACTGTTCGTAGTCCTTCTGGGCCGATTCTCGCGCCTCGTCGTCCTCCACTGTAGCAAGGAATTCCGAATAGGCCTCTTCAAAATGGGCTCGTCTGGCTGGGAGCTGCTCAAGGCGGTGGAGCAAGCTAGCCGTCCTGTCTGGACGAGTAATAAGCGCATGCGCGCTAGCTGCCCACCGCAGCTCATCCTGCATACGGCGCACCGGAGGCCTATGCGAAGGCATGGCGAGACTGCGCGAGAATAATTACAAGGAAGCACGAAACCAAAAAATAAAACAACAAGGAAGTAGAACAAGCACAGATGCAAACACCAACACGTGCAGAACGCTAATCAAGGTCGCGGTTAACAAACGCGCGGCACGCGGTAAATAAACGCGGCGTTGCTACAAAAACGCGTGGTGTAGCGGTACAATAATCTGTGGCCGTTAACGCGGCGTATCGGTCCGACACGTGGCGTACCGCGCCTACAAACGTGTGACCGACAGAGATACGCGACGAATTAAATACGCGCAACAAATATCGATATCGACGCGCCGAACGTGTAAAAGCCGCTTAACCAAAAGGCGCGAAACCACGCTCTGCTACCACTTGTTACGGCCCCTTGCCTGTCCAGACGAGGGCTCAGTTCCCGGGCCCATAGAGGAACGAGCCCGGACAGGTCGAGGGGGGACCGACTAGTGAGACTACACGGGATCACTAGTGTACGATCAGTCTCGGGTCGGATGACGGCATCCAATCCGAGTCGGATAGTAATCGAGTCTCACTAGTCGATCAGTGGAAATAGTAATCAGCGACTTTTACTAGACTACTACGGCAATCGTCAACTCGGGCAGCGACAGCCTTCGACAATAGAATCACATAGACAAGAAAAATAGAAGACCACTAACCTGGTTGATGCATGCGACGATACTCGATGCGACGCCCCCTGTAGTGGATGTGGGACAGTATGTGGCGTGAAAGTGTAAATGTGTGTGTAGGTGTGTGTGTGGGGCTTGCAACCGTAGGGCCTCTGCACCAATCAGCTCCCAGACACGTCAAACACGAACACAGCTCCAATCGGTCGTTCGCCTCCTATGAGTGGAGTGCTCAATGCAGCAGCACAGTGGATCACAACACGCAACAATGAACGCGACGGTCAAGATATGTCAAGCGTTCAGGCTGGCTTCAAACTCCAACAAACACTCAAGCGATATCACAGCGCAAGTCGAGGCGGTCCCCAAACAATCAGGTCCGGGGAAAACAAACCGCGGCACGAAAACGACTCAGGCGCCTCAAAAACGGGCGTCCCGTTGCGCAGTTATTCGATAACTAAACACCCGCGCAAATATAAACGTGGCTACTCAAACGTAGTAATTTACGTCTCGCGACTACGCGTTTCAAAGACGACAAGTGATCAAATTACTTCAGCCACGCGCGGGGGACCGTTAAGTTTGTCGGTCGACAGCAGACTCGCTCCACAAGATGAGTTCACGAATACGCACAAAAGGTCGCGCCCCCACATAAAACTGTCTACAAGAATTGACGCGGTCCAAGAAGTACGTTTCTTGGGGTACAAACCGCCGGGGCAAAAGGGGCGCCGCAAAAAAACCCAGCCGCACGCAAGGCTGTTGCTAGCTGACTCGTATCGTGCTCAATACTGGAGCGCACCGAAGTCGCCGCGTCATTGCAGGCATAAAAAATCTCGGCGACCGATGCGCGAGCGGGATAGGAAGATTGGCGTTTCCGCGAGTTGGAGCGGGAGCGCACGATTCGATACAAAAAACTCGCCGTAACCAAAGCGTGAGCGAGACGCGCGGATGAGGGCTTCCGCGGGTTAGAGAGAGAGAACACGATTCAATACAACACAATAGGCTCTGCGCTCGCGCCAGCTACTCTCGCGTAAACAGCTATAAAAAAGTGTTAAGCGATTGGGCGATTATGTTATCTAAAAAAGAGCCTTAATTTCAGCCAGACCTGTGGCAGAACGCAGACCTGGCCGACGACGAGGCGCTGCGCGGCCTGTGGCACTTCCTAGCGCTCAGCAAGTCGCTCGTCGAAGACGGTAACTGCTCATTAGTTCTCAGTAAAGCAAGGTCTCGCTAGAGTTCTTCAATATTTATCGGATTGACAGAGCACTAGTCTATTGACAACAATGAGTTCTTAATACAACAGTTGAGAAATGGCACTATTTATTGAAATCGAATGATCAAAAAACTCCCATTCGTCATATAGGCCGCATCCTCAGCCAAGATCTGTGGCAGCGCCCATTGCAACGTTGTTTAAATTCCTTTTACTGTGTGCGTTCAGGCTGCATCCGCAACAGCCCGTGGAAGCACCCCGGCGTGCGGAGCGTGCTGCGCTCCCCCGGCGAGGGGTACCGCTCCGAGGTGGTGGCGGCGCTGCTGCCCGACCTGCCCAACCGGAAAGTGACTATTTACAGGTTAGTGTTACTTGTAGATGGCAGGGTACTAGCTGCTCTGTAGTTCCTTTAGAAGTTAGATAAAAACGTGATTACGATCAAACGTGGGTCCAGAGAGAGAATTTTGACTTTTCTTTAGCAGATCACAGAAACGTTGCGATTGTGTATGACATCTCTTACTCGGTAAAATGTTTTTGGATTTTAATAATGTGTATTTGTATGTGTGTCAGGAGTGCGGAGCGCACGCGCGCATTACAACTGTGCGGCTGGGGGTGGGGGTGGGAGAACGCGAGCGCGGGCGTGGAGCGCGCCGAGGCGGCCGGCACGCCGTGTCGCGCCGCCGCGCTCGCCGCCTTCCACCTGCGCCTGCGCACCGCGCTCGACGTGCTGGCGCGCGCGCACGATCCCAGGTGAGTGTGAGCGTGTGTCACAATGTCATTACAACTGTGCGGCTGGGGGTGGGGGTGGGAGAACGCGAGCGCGGGCGTGGAGCGCGCCGAGGCGGCCGGCACGCCGTGTCGCGCCGCCGCGCTCGCCGCCTTCCACCTGCGCCGGCGCACCGCGCTCGACGTGCTGGCGCGCGCGCACGATCCCAGGTGAGTGTGAGCGTGTGTCACAATGTCATTACAACTGTGCGGCTGGGGGTGGGGGTGGGAGAACGCGAGCGCGGGCGTGGAGCGCGCCGAGGCGGCCGGCACGCCGTGTCGCGCCGCCGCGCTCGCCGCCTTCCACCTGCGCCTGCGCACCGCGCTCGACGTGCTGGCGCGCGCGCACGATCCCAGGTGAGTGTGAGCGTGTGTCACAATGTCATTACAACTGTGCGGCTGGGGGTGGGGGTGGGAGAACGCGAGCGCGGGCGTGGAGCGCGCCGAGGCGGCCGGCACGCCGTGTCGCGCCGCCGCGCTCGCCGCCTTCCACCTGCGCCTGCGCACCGCGCTCGACGTGCTGGCGCGCGCGCACGATCCCAGGTGAGTGTGAGCGTGTGTCACCAAGCGTTCACCAAGTGATCAGCAAGCGTTCGGCGGCAAGCAGAGCGCCTGAGAGCTCAAAACTTTCGTCGCCAACCGAGTTGCCACCATCCGAGAGCTCACTAACACTGCTGCGTGGCATCACGTTCCCACAGGGGATAACCCTGCGGACTTATTATCTCGGGGAGTAGATCCCCGAGATGTAGCAAACTGTGACGTGTGGTGGTACGGTCCGTCCTTCTTGGCTTTGCCTGAATCCGAGTGGCCATCAGCGCAGTCACAGCCTGCTATTGAGTCGAGTGAATTGCCAGAAGTAAAAGTGCACGTCGTTGAAACAAGTGATGCAGAACCATCTGTATTCAACATAGAAAAATATTCCAAATTAAAAACTGTAATAAACATTGTTGGCTACATCAATAGATTTTCGCATAATTGCAAAAACCCAAAAAATAAACTAACAGGATCTCTATCTGCTTCTGAACGAGACAAATCGCTCAAAATTTTAACATACCTTTCTCAAAGAGAGTCTTTTGCTAAAGAATACCAAATACTGTTAGACGGAAAGTCACTCAACCCTAAATCGAGCATCGCTGCACTTAACCCCTTTCTTCATGAAGGGGTAATAAGGGTGGGTGGTCGCATTCAAGCCTCCGATTACAGCTTTGACATAAAGCACCCCATGTTGTTAAGCCCTAAACATCATCTATCCAAGTTATTATTCGAACAAGAGCACCTCAAACTGTTGCATGGTGGTCCGCAGGTTCTACTCGCATCCATTAGATCCCGTTTTTGGCCCATCGGCGGTAGAGGCCTTGCGCGACGCACTGTGCTGAATTGCATGGTTTGTAGGCGTTTCAAGGGCCAAACTCTCCAAAACATCATGGGCAATCTGCAATCAGAGCGGCTCACCCCAGATTTTCCTTTCCGCGTCGTTGGGACGGATTTTGCAGGGCCATTCATGATCACGGATCGCAAAGGTCGAGGCTGTAAAATCACGAAATGCTATTTATGTATTTTTATATGTTTTAAATATAAGTGCATGCACTTAGAAGCAGTTTCCGAATTGTCTAAAGACGCGTTTGTTTTAACGCTCAAAAGATTTATAGCGCGAAGAGGTCTCCCAAGGCTGATTCATTGTGACAATGGAGGCAATTACGTCTCAGCAGCGAGAGAAATAAGAGATTTTCTACAATGTAATGCCGCCTCTCTAACTGATTTTGCCGCCAGCGAGGGCGTCGAGTTTTGCTTCTCGCCACCATACGCTCCTCACTTTAATGGTCTGATGGAGGCCGGCGTGAAATCGGCAAAATTCCATTTGGTTAGGGTTCTAGGGAACGCGCATTTAAATTTTGAGGAGCTGTCTTCTTTGTTCGCTCAAATAGAAGCAATCCTAAATAGCCGACCCCTCTATTCCTTGAGCTCATCACCACAAGATTTCTATCCGTTAACCCCGGGACACTTCTTAATCGGAAGACCCCTTGTCGCGCTACCAACTCCATGCTTGCTGGAGGCCAAGGAATCCCAGCTAGATAGATATAAACGCATCGAGCACATGCGGCAGACCTTCTGGCGGCGTTGGAGCAAAGAATTCGTCTCCGAGCTTCAGGGACGGAGCAAATGGCGCACAAGGGGTCAAAACCTGCAAGTAGACGATTTAGTTTTTACTCAAGGAAGAGAATTCACCACCACTACACTGGCGTCTCGGTCGAGTCAAGCAGCTATTTCCCGGAGCCGACGGTGTGACGAGCGTCGTGGATATTACAACTGCCAGAGGCGTCGTACGTCGTGCAATCAATCGAATCTGCCTCTTGCCTAACCCCAACTCAGACAGGGACAGGGCCCCGAGTATGTTCGCGCTCCTCAAAGTTCAAAGTTGCCGCCAACGCATGAAGCCGCCGTCATCCGGAAGATGGCGCAACGCAGCGGGGCGAGCGGCGCGCACACAAAGGAACACAATCTATCAAGCAAGCTATGTTCGCGAATTTGTTAAAATTGTAAATACAGTTTAAATAAATCAAATATTAGTCGCATTATTTATAATATTCCTAATGAATTGAACACCAGGTGAGTGTGAGCGTGTGTCACAATATCCCCTGCAGGGCTAGACAATGTCACAAGCGTTTGGCGTTAACGCTAGTCGCTAGTCGACAAAAATGTATGGACAAAACAAATGACTGTAGAAAAAAATTGGTTGCCTGTAAAGTCGGTATACGGGCGAAAGTTTTACGTGACAACGACTTTGAGTGGTAAAATAATTTTAATGTGAATATTCATTCGTATAGTAGGAAGAAGGATGAAATGCCTTTCACTTTTTATGTCTGTCTCTCTCGCTCTTAGGCGGGCTAACCATGCCCGAGTGGAAGGGACGCGTGCCTCTCACTCGCTCTCATTGTGAGCGCATAACGTGAGCGGAGCGTAACGCAGTTTCTTGAAGTGTCACCCGGCAAACCAATTTATAAGACGTTGTCACGTCAAAACCACGACATTAATTAACTAAACACGCTGTGTTTGATACAGTCGGCTGTCAATTGTCAAGCGAAGTACGCTAAAGTTATCTACAAGGTTCGCGAGAACGCCAGCGAGCGTTGAAGTTAGCGTAGTTAATTATTCAAACACGGCGTGTTTAGTTAATTAATATCGTGGTTTTTCTACAGTCATTTGTTTTGTCCATACATTTTTGTCGACAAGCGACTAGCGTTAACGCCAAACGCTTAAGTGACATTGTCTAGCCCTGCTGGTCTTCCCTTGGTTCGCTTCCTCTTCTCTGGATCGCTGGATTCGCTTGTAGCTGCTTTTCGCTCGTCTCTCAATCAGACTGATCCACGCCGGCGCTCGGACTCGCTTATATACTCATCTGAACGAGTCTCGAATGTTCCACCCCACGTTGTTTTTCGGAAGGGTAGATCTTTCAAGGCGTCGAAGCTATCAAACATCTATTGTTTATCAAATGTCATTGACCTTGTTTACAAGTTAAAGTCAATGCGAGTAGGAACGAGCGATTATAAACCTTATTTTGTTTTAATAAGGTTCATTCGTAACAATGGTTTCCGTTGTTGGTGCCAGGTTGCGCGTGGCGGCGCTCGCGCTGGCGCCGGGCGACGAGCGGCTGTGGCGCGAGGCGCTGGCCGCAGCTGCGCCCGCGCTGCCAGACCCCTACCTGCGCGCGATGCTGCACTTCCTCGCCGCCGCCAGCGCGCCCGCCGCCGACCCGCACCCGGACTACACCGCCGTGCTCGTGAGTACACCGCACTGGCTCCAGGTGACGAGCGGCTGTGGCGCGAGGCGCTGGCCGCAGCTGCGCCCGCGCTGCCAGACCCCTACCTGCGCGCGATGCTGCACTTCCTCGCCGCCGCCAGCGCGCCCGCCGCCGACCCGCACCCGGACTACACCGCCGTGCTCGTGAGTACACCGCACTGGCTCCAGGTGACGAGCGGCTGTGGCGCGAGGCGCTGGCCGCAGCTGCGCCCGCGCTGCCAGACCCCTACCTGCGCGCGATGCTGCACTTCCTCGCCGCCGCCAGCGCGCCCGCCGCCGACCCGCACCCGGACTACACCGCCGTGCTCGTGAGTACACCGCACTGGCTCCAGGTGACGAGCGGCTGTGGCGCGAGGCGCTGGCCGCAGCTGCGCCCGCGCTGCCAGACCCCTACCTGCGCGCGATGCTGCACTTCCTCGCCGCCGCCAGCGCGCCCGCCGCCGACCCGCACCCGGACTACACCGCCGTGCTCGTGAGTACACCGCACTGGCTCAAGGTGACGAGCGGCTGTGGCGCGAGGCGCTGGCCGCAGCTGCGCCCGCGCTGCCAGACCCCTACCTGCGCGCGATGCTGCACTTCCTCGCCGCCGCCAGCGCGCCCGCCGCCGACCGGCACCCGGACTACACCGCCGTGCTCGTGAGTACACCGCACTGGCTCCAGGTGACGAGCGGCTGTGGCGCGAGGCGCTGGCCGCAGCTGCGCCCGCGCTGCCAGACCCCTACCTGCGCGCGATGCTGCACTTCCTCGCCGCCGCCAGCGCGCCCGCCGCCGACCCGCACCCGGACTACACCGCCGTGCTCGTGAGTACACCGCACTGGCTCCAGGTGACGAGCGGCTGTGGCGCGAGGCGCTGGCCGCAGCTGCGCCCGCGCTGCCAGACCCCTACCTGCGCGCGATGCTGCACTTCCTCGCCGCCGCCAGCGCGCCCGCCGCCGACCCGCACCCGGACTACACCGCCGTGCTCGTGAGTACACCGCACTGGCTCCAGGTGACGAGCGGCTGTGGCGCGAGGCGCTGGCCGCAGCTGCGCCCGCGCTGCCAGACCCCTACCTGCGCGCGATGCTGCACTTCCTCGCCGCCGCCAGCGCGCCCGCCGCCGACCCGCACCCGGACTACACCGCCGTGCTCGTGAGTACACCGCACTGGCTCCAGGTGACGAGCGGCTGTGGCGCGAGGCGCTGGCCGCAGCTGCGCCCGCGCTGCCAGACCCCTACCTGCGCGCGATGCTGCACTTCCTCGCCGCCGCCAGCGCGCCCGCCGCCGACCCGCACCCGGACTACACCGCCGTGCTCGTGAGTACACCGCACTGGCTCCAGGTGACGAGCGGCTGTGGCGCGAGGCGCTGGCCGCAGCTGCGCCCGCGCTGCCAGACCCCTACCTGCGCGCGATGCTGCACTTCCTCGCCGCCGCCAGCGCGCCCGCCGCCGACCCGCACCCGGACTACACCGCCGTGCTCGTGAGTACACCGCACTGGCTCCAGGTGACGAGCGGCTGTGGCGCGAGGCGCTGGCCGCAGCTGCGCCCGCGCTGCCAGACCCCTACCTGCGCGCGATGCTGCACTTCCTCGCCGCCGCCAGCGCGCCCGCCGCCGACCCGCACCCGGACTACACCGCCGTGCTCGTGAGTACACCGCACTGGCTCCAGGTGACGAGCGGCTGTGGCGCGAGGCGCTGGCCGCAGCTGCGCCCGCGCTGCCAGACCCCTACCTGCGCGCGATGCTGCACTTCCTCGCCGCCGCCAGCGCGCCCGCCGCCGACCCGCACCCGGACTACACCGCCGTGCTCGTGAGTACACCGCACTGGCTCCAGGTGACGAGCGGCTGTGGCGCGAGGCGCTGGCCGCAGCTGCGCCCGCGCTGCCAGACCCCTACCTGCGCGCGATGCTGCACTTCCTCGCCGCCGCCAGCGCGCCCGCCGCCGACCCGCACCCGGACTACACCGCCGTGCTCGTGAGTACACCGCACTGGCTCCAGGTGACGAGCGGCTGTGGCGCGAGGCGCTGGCCGCAGCTGCGCCCGCGCTGCCAGACCCCTACCTGCGCGCGATGCTGCACTTCCTCGCCGCCGCCAGCGCGCCCGCCGCCGACCCGCACCCGGACTACACCGCCGTGCTCGTGAGTACACCGCACTGGCTCCAGGTGACGAGCGGCTGTGGCGCGAGGCGCTGGCCGCAGCTGCGCCCGCGCTGCCAGACCCCTACCTGCGCGCGATGCTGCACTTCCTCGCCGCCGCCAGCGCGCCCGCCGCCGACCCGCACCCGGACTACACCGCCGTGCTCGTGAGTACACCGCACTGGCTCCAGGTGACGAGCGGCTGTGGCGCGAGGCGCTGGCCGCAGCTGCGCCCGCGCTGCCAGACCCCTACCTGCGCGCGATGCTGCACTTCCTCGCCGCCGCCAGCGCGCCCGCCGCCGACCCGCACCCGGACTACACCGCCGTGCTCGTGAGTACACCGCACTGGCTCCAGGTGACGAGCGGCTGTGGCGCGAGGCGCTGGCCGCAGCTGCGCCCGCGCTGCCAGACCCCTACCTGCGCGCGATGCTGCACTTCCTCGCCGCCGCCAGCGCGCCCGCCGCCGACCCGCACCCGGACTACACCGCCGTGCTCGTGAGTACACCGCACTGGCTCCAGGTGACGAGCGGCTGTGGCGCGAGGCGCTGGCCGCAGCTGCGCCCGCGCTGCCAGACCCCTACCTGCGCGCGATGCTGCACTTCCTCGCCGCCGCCAGCGCGCCCGCCGCCGACCCGCACCCGGACTACACCGCCGTGCTCGTGAGTACACCGCACTGGCTCCAGGTGACGAGCGGCTGTGGCGCGAGGCGCTGGCCGCAGCTGCGCCCGCGCTGCCAGACCCCTACCTGCGCGCGATGCTGCACTTCCTCGCCGCCGCCAGCGCGCCCGCCGCCGACCCGCACCCGGACTACACCGCCGTGCTCGTGAGTACACCGCACTGGCTCAAGGTGACGAGCGGCTGTGGCGCGAGGCGCTGGCCGCAGCTGCGCCCGCGCTGCCAGACCCCTACCTGCGCGCGATGCTGCACTTCCTCGCCGCCGCCAGCGCACCCGCCGCCGACCCGCACCCGGACTACACCGCCGTGCTCGTGAGTACACCGCACTGGCTCCAGGTGACGAGCGGCTGTGGCGCGAGGCGCTGGCCGCAGCTGCGCCCGCGCTGCCAGACCCCTACCTGCGCGCGATGCTGCACTTCCTCGCCGCCGCCAGCGCGCCCGCCGCCGACCCGCACCCGGACTACACCGCAGTGCTCGTGAGTACACCGCACTGGCTCCAGGTGACGAGCGGCTGTGGCGCGAGGCGCTGGCCGCAGCCGCGCCCGCGCTGCCAGACCCCTACCTGCGCGCGATGCTGCACTTCCTCGCCGCCGCCAGCGCGCCCGCCGCCGACCCGCACCCGGACTACACCGCCGTGCTCGTGAGTACACCGCACTGGCTCCAGGTGACGAGCGGCTGTGGCGCGAGGCGCTGGCCGCAGCTGCGCCCGCGCTGCCAGACCCCTACCTGCGCGCGATGCTGCACTTCCTCGCCGCCGCCAGCGCGCCCGCCGCCGACCCGCACCCGGACTACACCGCCGTGCTCGTGAGTACACCGCACTGGCTCCAGGTGACGAGCGGCTGTGGCGCGAGGCGCTGGCCGCAGCTGCGCCCGCGCTGCCAGACCCCTACCTGCGCGCGATGCTGCACTTCCTCGCCGCCGCCAGCGCGCCCGCCGCCGACCCGCACCCGGACTACACCGCCGTGCTCGTGAGTACACCGCACTGGCTCCAGGTGACGAGCGGCTGTGGCGCGAGGCGCTGGCCGCAGCTGCGCCCGCGCTGCCAGACCCCTACCTGCGCGCGATGCTGCACTTCCTCGCCGCCGCCAGCGCGCCCGCCGCCGACCCGCACCCGGACTACACCGCCGTGCTCGTGAGTACACCGCACTGGCTCCAGGTGACGAGCGGCTGTGGCGCGAGGCGCTGGCCGCAGCTGCGCCCGCGCTGCCAGACCCCTACCTGCGCGCGATGCTGCACTTCCTCGCCGCCGCCAGCGCGCCCGCCGCCGACCCGCACCCGGACTACACCGCCGTGCTCGTGAGTACACCGCACTGGCTCCAGGTGACGAGCGGCTGTGGCGCGAGGCGCTGGCCGCAGCTGCGCCCGCGCTGCCAGACCCCTACCTGCGCGCGATGCTGCACTTCCTCGCCGCCGCCAGCGCGCCCGCCGCCGACCCGCACCCGGACTACACCGCCGTGCTCGTGAGTACACCGCACTGGCTCCAGGTGACGAGCGGCTGTGGCGCGAGGCGCTGGCCGCAGCTGCGCCCGCGCTGCCAGACCCCTACCTGCGCGCGATGCTGCACTTCCTCGCCGCCGCCAGCGCGCCCGCCGCCGACCCGCACCCGGACTACACCGCCGTGCTCGTGAGTACACCGCACTGGCTCCAGGTGACGAGCGGCTGTGGCGCGAGGCGCTGGCCGCAGCTGCGCCCGCGCTGCCAGACCCCTACCTGCGCGCGATGCTGCACTTCCTCGCCGCCGCCAGCGCGCCCGCCGCTGACCCGCACCCGGACTACACCGCCGTGCTCGTAACTTCACCGCGGTCAGGTTTGATTTAGTGCTGCCTATATGAAATAAATCAACATTGCCTACAATGTTACAGAACGAGACAGGAATGCGGCTGGAGGACCGCGTGGCGTTCGCGTGCATATTCCTGTCCGACAGCAAGCTGCACGACTACGTGACGCGCGTGTGCGACGAGCTGCGCGACAAGGGCGACCTCAGCGCGCTGCTGCTGACCGGCATCAGCACCGAGGGCGTCGCCGTGCTGCAGAAGTGGCTGGATGCGACCGGCGACGTGCAGTCCGCCGCGCTGGTGCGTTACCTCTCTGACCATGCGTGTGCTGGTTCCAAAAGATTGTTAGTGTTTTTATCGAACACACCATAGAGTTATCAAGTATGGAGATGGAATAAAATTGTAAGTTCCGGTCACATTTACAAGACAACTAGTCAAGTGTTTATCTGCCTCTTGTCAAGCTAAGTTCAGCTTCTTGCTTAGATAACATCTCATACGAAGGTGATAGTTTAGGCAAACTGTGCCAATATATATAGATCACTACAGTCAAAAAGTTACTTTCATAAATACTGACGTTAACACCAAACAAATTCTAAGTATAAAAAACTTCACTGGAATTACGCCGCTGGAAATCATTGCAGGAGGCCTTTGTTCAACAGTGGACGTCCGTCGGGTGAAACGAACGGAATAACTTAAAACACAGATTGTTTTAAGTTATTCCGTTCGTATTATTGTGACGCGATTGGAAGGTGTGAATGTCGCTAACAGGTGGCGGCGCGCTGCTGCCCGGCGGAGCTGCTGCGCTTGGGGCCGGCGCGCGCGTGGCTGCAGCAGTACCGCGCGCTGCTGGACGCGTGGCGCCTGTGGTGGCCGCGCTGCCTGCTCGACACGTGGGTGGCGGCGGCGGGCGCGGCCGAGCCGGGCGTGGCGGGCGCGGGCGTGGCCTGCACCTACTGCGGCAAGCCCGTGGCCGCCGCCGCGCACGCGCGCCCGCGCCCCGCCTTCGCGCGCCTGCCGCCGCCCGCCGCCAAGATGAAGGTACATCAGCTCGCTGCATGACAATAAGAATAAGAATAATTTATTGCTTTTAGTACATGTCATTATTGCAACATATGAATGCTCTACCCTCTGCGGAAGGAAAACCTGTGTTGCAGAGGGTAGATCCTTCCTAGATGTTAAGACATTATTTATTCCTATTTTAAACCTAGTGATTGAATATATCACTACCACGAGACTGCAGTGGCGGTTTTTCCATACAAGCCCAAAATCCTGGCTTGCCCTATCAAAATATCCTCATAGTAGTAATACAACT
The DNA here is from genome assembly GCA_036785405.1 of Coenonympha arcania. NCBI lineage: Eukaryota > Metazoa > Arthropoda > Insecta > Lepidoptera > Nymphalidae > Coenonympha > Coenonympha arcania. Next base: position 16,680,190 of record CM072067.1, on the reverse strand, counting down.
TTTAGACATTTTTTCCTTTGTTAGCAGTCAGAATTTCAGTCAGTATTTGTTTTTTAATTCTATCAAGCAATAACAATAAAAAACGATATTTTAAAATTACGCGCTTTTGGGATCAGTGACCTCACCTAGCGCAAGCGAATAGCTGTCAGCGTCGTCCATTTTGGCAACTAGACCAATGAGGAAGACTTAAGACTATGACGTTTCATATCTCGCTCGCACACACTGGCTTGCATTGGGCTTTACCTCGGCTTTATATTCTCTTTCTAATTTGTTCGAGCTGGTCAAGCCCTGGATTTAGCACGAACATCGTACAAGTGAAGTAATAAACAACGCTTTTGCGCAGGCGCGAATTGCAATGACATTGAGTAGGAATTTAGAAAGCGAACTTCAGTTCTTATTATTAGTTTGTGTTTACTGATTTTGAAAAGTGTATGTCGAGTTAATTTTGTGTTAATTATTGCCGTAAAATTTTAAATTCACTTAAAATGAGTTTAGGATTAGTCGAAAAAGTTACTTGTGACAAAAATAGGTGCGTGCAAGTATTAATTGGCGAAGGTAAATTATATTCTTTAAGTTTTTCGGAAAAACATCTTCTCGTAACTTCGTCAAAACCAACGTGTGATTTGTGTATTTCGCAAACAACCAAAACTCACAAGAGAAAATTTAATAGATCAGTATACAAAACTCATTGGCTGGTCGGCTGTTCGGCTGTTCCCATACCAATAAATTATATTGTTGGTGTTGCATATTTATTAGCGAAATACACAAGGACAAGAGCGGCTTTCAGATCTATCCATGATTGCTATAGTACAGAACAACCTTTGTTGAGTATACTGAAACTTTCAGCGACCTTTTAACTCGGATGTAATACAATCATTTTAAAAAAAAAGATAGAAGGTTCGATTTGCAATAGAAGATTGACGTGAAAGAAGACTGAAGAATTAAAAAATGTTTTGAAATCCTTAAAAAAGATATCTGGCTTGCCCTAGTCCTAACCTCCAAAACCGCCACTGCACGAGAGCGAGTGCATTACCGCGATGTTGATTGGTCCTTAGCGGTAGAAACTTGTCGCTACTCGGAGCTCGCAACGCCGCTCGAAAGCTAATTTTTATTGCGAATGTGGCGAGTGGTCCATTATTTCGATAGCATACATGCCATATTGCATCTTAGCAAACATAAGCAAAGGCAATGTGGTCAGTTGTCTGATTGTCTACTCTTCCGACGACGAAGTACCGCCAAGTGATTTAGCATTCCAGTTCGATATTATATACTCGAAAACCGACTACAATAATAGAGATTATTTACCCCTCCAAGTAAATGCAATAACATCTTCGGTTGCAAGTAGCAACGTCGTTTACGATGAGGTGTTAATAACACTTGAAGTCAAGTGTTAACACCGTGTTATCGCAGTCACAGATAATATAATAAATACTATACTAGTAGCAGTTTTTCCGGTGTTGATAGTAGGTAATAGGGAAATTTGCCTCCAGGCAGATGTTATGCCTGAGGTCCGCTTGTGATCCGAGCGTGTTACGTCAGAAGTTGTATTTATACAACGCTCGTCGAATGTTTCGTCAGCGTGTGCTAAGGGACTGGTTACGCCATCTATCGTCAGCTATCGAAGACCGCTACACAGTCAAGTACTAACTCGTACACAAAGATAAGCTTGTAAGAACTGTACCACGGATGTATCACCTGTCGCAGCAAATCTCGTCGTGCCCCAACTGCCGCAAGCCGCTGCCGCGCTGCGGCGTGTGCTCGCTGCACCTGGGCACGGGCGCGGGCGGCGTGGCGGCGCTGCCGGCGGCCCCGCCCCCCGCGCCGCCCGCCGCGCCCGCGCCCGCCGCCTCCTTCGCCGGCTGGTTCAGCTGGTGCGTCGCGTGCCGGCACGGCGGACACGCCGCGCACCTGCTGCACTGGTTCAGGTGAGGCCCACCATGTCGCGTCGCCTTTCTTGTTGTTCCCACTTCTTACACAGGCTTTGCAAACCTTTTAATACCGTTATGGTGAACTCAGGCATGCGATTTTCTGATAGTTCCCTAAAAAGCACAAATTCCAAAAAAGCAGAGGTGCATGCCCGGGTTTGATGCCCCGACAGAGGTAGAGGTCTGCATCAATGGGCTATCACTGCTTCTCATAGTAAGCGCAAGTAATTGTAGACTGACTTGTAATTGAGTCAAAAAACGACATGCGACATATTTTCATGCAAAAATGCACCCAGTATATGGGAATGTGCTTCGTGTACTGATAGTGTTGTGTTGGCAGCGAGCACTCGGAGTGCCCGGTGAGCTCGTGCAGCTGCCGCTGCTCGGCGCTGGACCCTCCCGACCCCGCGCCGCCGCCCTCCTAGCGCGCAGTCCTGCACACTGCAGTACACCGCGCGCACACCCCTGCACACTGCAGTACACCGCGCGCGCACCCCTGCACACTGCAGTACACCGCGCGCGCACCCCTGCACACTGCAGTACACCGCGCGCGCACCCCTGCACACTGCAGTACACCGCGCGCGCACCCCTGCACACTGCAGTACCCCGCGCGCGCACCCCTGCACACTGCAGTACACCGCGCGCACACCCCTGCACACTGCAGTACACCGCGCGCGCACCCCTGCACACTGCAGTACACCGCGCGCGCACCCCTGCACACTGCAGTACACCGCGCGCGCACCCCTGCACACTGCAGTACACCGCGCGCGCACCCCTGCACACTGCAGTACCCCGCGCACGCACCACGCTCCGGCACACTACAGAGCGTCCGCTGAGGGAATGCTATCCAACAATTGGGAAATATTGTCACGTGTTATGTCCCATTTTAAAGAAATGTTTGAAAGAGAGACCTTTAGTAACCTCGATATTGCGTTCCTAGTTAGGCTATTTCATAAAAAGCATAATTGGTGCTGTGACATTTTCAACACATATAAATATTTAGTTCATGTCTGTATTATTTGTTTTGTATATTATGAAATCAATTGTAGCACGTATTTCAGATTTAGTCATGCAGTTGAATAGTAATAGAAACTTAGTTTGCTTTGAACATACTGATCCTCTGTTTTATTTAAGTGTTTCTTTATGTTTATGAAGTACATTTTATAATGTGTTTTACTAGTCACAGTATGCTTTTGTTAGGTTTGTTAATTTCATACCTACTGACTATCAATACTTATCAATCACGTATGTTATTTATCAATTACGTGGCAACAGAATATAGTGATTTTTAACATGGATTTATTTAGGACAAAGATTTTAAAAGGGAGGATGAATTCATCTGAACATTTAACGTAAAGCTTTTTCACACAAGCAAACAAGTTTCGCATAAGAACTACTGTCGTCGTAGGCCCTCACTAAAAGTTCCCACTAAATAACGCCACAAAAATTATTAATCGAATACTGTAATTTTTGTAATAAAATTTGAATATAGACTTCCTATTTAGGTCGTAATATTGTGTACATATTGGTATTTTTTCCATTCAATGGTGAAACTGTTAAAGTTGAACTTTTTGTTCTAAACCCTTGTTATTGTGTAATTCACTTTTATGGGTCTACATGGGTCTAATATTATGTTAATTAAAGAGACTGAATCGTGGTGTTCCGTTTATTTTTACTTGCCCTTCGCCTTGTTATATAGATAGTCAATTAGACAATTAATGGTGTACAATGTTATATTATATCGATTTGTGTTTACGTATTTTGTTTTATATTCGAAAAATAATGGTGTATCAATTTGTGTTATGTATTTTGTTTTATATTCGAAGTGCTCTATTTTTATACTGAGTAGTTCATAAGGGTATAAATGACGAAATAATCAAAAAATCAAATGTAAATAAAAATGCAGATATATTTCCAAATATATATTATATAATATATACATTTATTTAATAATAATTATTTCATCTGTATTCCAATTTTAACAATAAAACTCTCAAAGATACAACATTGTTTAAATCTGTTACCGTACATAAGGATCTCATCCCTTTGCGAACGCGCGCGGTCGTCGGGTCCCTACTACTGAGTAATGACACATCGACTTGGTCGACTGCTAACAGACGGCCGCGGCGCGTTCACCATACAGACCATACAGCCGTCATACAAAAATATATCAGTTTCACACCCACCGCAGTGACGTGACAGACAATTGCGATAAAAACATACGCCATCCATACAAATGCATTCCAATCGATAAATTAAAAACAACAACACTCAAAATTTAATGTTCCACCGCAATTGAATCTCACATCACTAGTTGAGGGCAGGGCGGAAGATTTGCTCTATGGCGACATAGTTTTAAAATATAATCTACATTTCCCCAACGAAGAATCATTTATTATCTGCGACGTTAAATATTAATCGTAGGTTATAAAATACGCTATCTGGAAAACGGTCATTAGTTTTATTTTATTACCTAATCGTAATTAGAAATAGGAAATATTTCACGTTTTTAAAATCGTTCCATTATTGAACACTTCAATGAATCTACGGAATAGATAGGTACGATTAACGTTATCATATCGGACAGTTCTCAACACGAGACTACAAATAGAACTACGAATATGCGACGAGGAACGAATATGTGACTTGCATTATACGTTAATATATCGAATTCAAAATCGACCAAAGACATTATTTTTTTTTTCTTAAAAAGGACTATCAACACCGATTCAATAAGTTACGTGTTACAACGAACGAAACAAGACATCTCGTAATCTTCCCTTAAAAAATAACAATATACATAGGTACTATGTACTGGGCTAACAGGTTATCTTCTAGCTATAGACTTTGATAAAATCGCAACAATACAACACAACGGTTCACTCTGTTCAAAAGTATTACACCTCAGCGCCTCTACAAGGACGTCCAACGAATAAATACAATAGGTACAATATACAAATTACGATAGACATATTTTTTTTCTCAAATCTGTAGTCTTTGGTATAGACAAAGATAATATACAACGCATTCGTGGCGGAATGTTGAAAACGTTTTCCGACAAAAAAGACAATTGAAATAGAAATCCGCGCCGATATAAAAATGTTAGTTACACGGCGTGAAAGCTAGCCGTCAGAAATCGCGATTCCTACGAAACAATTAATACACTTCTTAGTCATACTTAAAAGCATATCCAAATATATAACATAATATTAATAATAATAACATCATTTTGTACACTTACAATTTTTACTACGTTTAAAGCTTTCAAATTAAGATTTGTCTTAATTTTACCATCTACACACAAGAGTCGCCTCACCGAGACTTAATTCATTATGAATCACATCGAATACACATCTCTATGTAATATACATATAACACATCTCGCGTCGAACGCCGACGCCCCTAGCACTGCACATTCAGATCGCTGTCACGACTGCAGTGCTAGGGGACGTGCGTCGCGGGCGAGGGCCGCCTCCATATACATATACAAGTTCATAAATATATACACCGAGCGTTAACAACGGGAGGTAACAACCGCTGTCGGCGGTGTGGGCACGCGCGGGGACGCGGTCGGGGCTCGCGGGGAGCGCGGAATGTATCGGCGGAGCGCACGCGGCGCCTCACTTGCCCTCGTCCTGCTCCATGGGCTCCTCCGACACCGAGCGGGAGCTGTCCGCCGACCTGCTGCGGAAACAACGAATATAATTAAAATAAACGCGACGTCGTTAAGGGGATTTATAGAATTTATTTTTGTCTTTCTCACTCTCACGGAGATTTGGTAGGTGCGACATGCAGCGTCGCGGAAGAATATAGCAGAAAAACGACGTTTTACCTAATTACTCAAAAACTAAGCCAGTTATCAAAAATCTGTACTAAGCGTTTTAGGATATTATTATTACCGATACATTAAAACAAAAATTACAATTACATCCATTGTAGTTTCCGATAAAATATAGAAAAACTGAGATTTTGGAGCAACTTTTGGGAGAACTTTCTATCGAGAAAATTTTATCCAATCGTGTTTCTGCTTCTAAGCGATTTTAGATTAAAGACCCAAAATACATGACGTGTAAATTTGAAAGTAATTGTCTTTATAGTTTTTGCATAAAACTTCATTCAAAATCTTAGGTGATTTTGTACGGCTTGTAGGCCGTTAAAGCGATCCCCCACATATCACTAGACGGCGCTTGACTACAAAACACGATAAACAAGGTTCACACTGAAGTCACAAATAAAGGTGTCAAAGGACACCCGGATGGAGCGAAGTATATAGCTTGCTTTCTATAAGAGAGAGAGAGACAGACAGAGAAATATGCGCACGTCTTACTAGCTTACTATAGCAAAAAGTGTCGTTACAACTTTTCGTATGAATTTTTTCCGTCTAGCCCTCTTTCACAACGCGCCATAAGGAACTTCGTTCCAATATATTCGGTCTCTAACTTCAAAGTGAATCCACCCCTCCCACAACTACATAGTTGACATACCAAAGAAACGTATGAAGCGGTTAGATTCCCCGTTCCTGACACGCACTGCAAAGGTCTGGAACACCCTCCCAGGCATTGTCTTTCCCACTACCTATAACTTGGGCACTCAAAAGTGAATAGGTATCACCTAGGCAAGCGCGGTTCATCTAAGACTGTATCATCACTTTCCATCAAGTGTGATCACAGCGATTTACGATCTTGGTGGGAGATCGTTCCTTGCTCGCCGCCAATGGCTAGCCTAGCTTATTTAAAACACTCACTCGAAAGCGCTTCCAATTGAGAGTAGCAATAGGATAAACGTTAGAACTGCAGCAGCACACTGAGAAAAATCTAAAGTCAAAAGCACCGTAATGACAGCTAATAAAGTTGGAATTAAGGCAAAAACCGACCAAACGTAAAACGGTAAAAAGCGCCTTCCGAACCGTGTTAACCGTATGAGTAAGGGTATTTTGATGTTACGTGTCCGAAACAATCGACGGTGTCGTTTTTGCATTTTAGCTTAGCTAAGCAAAATTTACCGTAAGCGTTCCAAATTCACCTTACGTAATTATAATTCGACCTTGTAAGGTCAAATTTACTTAAGACCTGGGGCCTTACCACCAAGGCTTATAGCAGTATTAAGCAGTATAAACGGTAATATTGTTTTGACATTTTCATACAATGTCAGTATGAAAATTTAAAACAATATTACAACAATACTGCTATAAGCCTTGGTGGTAGGGCCCCAGAAATCCATTTTTCTCAGTGCAGTAGTAGTAATAGTGGTGTTGGGCGGGTACCTGAGCGCGAGCGGCTGCGTCTGCGGCGGGTGCGGCGGGTGCAGCGGCGCGGGCGGCAGCTGGTGCACGGACAGCGTGGCCATGGCCGCCGCCGTGTCGGCCGCGTCGCGCTCGCTCTGCAGCCGGCCCAGCCGCGCCGCCGCCGCCGCGCCGCCCGCCTCCAGCGCCGACAGCCCCACCAGCGAGCTGTAGCGCTTCACCTGACCAAACACACTCAAGGTTAAGGCTTTAAGAGCTGGCAAACTGGCTGTTTCTTACGATGTTTAAAGGCATTTTGTTTAAAGAACTGATCATCGAATCCTTACAGAAAAAATATGTAACGGAAAATGAGGGTTTTATGAACAATCGGTATTGACAAGAAAATGAATTTTCTCAAACCCTGTTTCAGAAAAAAAATCCCAAAAAGCATCTAATTTTGTCATACATAAAATTGTCTGTAAAACGGCACAAGCTAGGTATTTAATTAATTCTTGCACACAAAAAAGTACTTACATAAAAATTACAACAACTTTGATTGACAGTTTTATTTTTAGGCCTTTTAACAATCGTGTAAAGTAATAATTTCCCCGAAATTTAAGTAAATCAGTGTGAACGCGGTTGTTCCGTCCCCCTGTAAACTGTCATTCGGCCATCTTAAAACCTTAACTAAACTCTACAGACTCTACATATTCAATTAGCAGACACTCATTGAGACGAAGTCTTAGTATATCGCAACACTATTAACCGTGTGCCGTACCTGTGGCCAATGCGACGCTTGCGCAGCGATGGCGGCGCGCAAGGCGGCCTGCGCGTGCGGCGCGGGCGCGCGCGCCAGCTCGTTGAGCGCCAAACCAGCGTAGCGTTCACCGAGCAGCGCGCGCACGCACTCCTGCGCGCAGTCGCACATCGCCGCCAGGTCGTAGCCGCCCTCCAGCGACAGCACCACCTGCGCGACGAGCGAAACACGACTGTTACATCGTATGGAACTCGATGACTAATTCCTGTAACTTAAGGTCTTGGAATCATTTAGACTAACAGAGGACAGGCCTGAACTTCACAGATGGCGCCCTTAGAGAGGCCGTTCATCTACAACGATACGAATACGGGTATTTATCACGATCTGGTAGAGCTGATGAGATTACGGTAGAGTGGTTCGCGCGGGGTGCCCGCCCGCCGCGTCGAACCCGCACGACACAGCACTATCTCGGGGTCGGTAGTGTGGTCATGGTGTGAGCGCGTTACCTTTCCGTTGGCGAGCTGCATGAGGTCCCTGGTCATCTGCGCGAAGCACGCGGCCGACACGTTGTAGCCGCCGAGCGGCGCGGGGTGCCCGCCCGCCGCGTCGAACCCGCACGACACCAGCACTATCTCGGGGTCGTATTCCTGCACACACACCGACACTTGTTACGCGTTTGATTTCAAGCAAAAACATGTCACGTCCAGTAGGTATCCCAAGTAAACATTGGTATTTGTGGCAAAGATGTGGCTCTGCTCTCTGTGTGTGTGTGTGTAGAAGTAGTGATTGTATTATGCCACCTTGACTGGAGCACAAAGCAACTTTCTAAGGAACTTTCGAAGGACCAAAAAATATTGATAATATTTTTTGGTCCTTCGAACCGGATTTTTTGCTGAACATATTAATGAGTGTACAGACTACAGAGTGCACTATAGTTCACCTTGGCGATGGGCATGATGACGGAGCGGAAGGCGGCGAGGTACTCGGCGTCGCCGAGCGGCGGCGCGCCCGGCCACGCCACGTTGACGGTGAAGCCGAGCCCCGCGCCCGCGCCGCACTCGCTGGCCGCGCCGGTGCCCGGGAAGAAGTTGCCGTCGTCGTGCCGGTGCAGGCTCATGTACAGCACGTGCGGGTCCTCGTAGAAGATCTGCTGCGTGCCGTTGCCGTGGTGCACGTCCTGCGCCGGGAACACCGCTCGCATTAACATTGTCGATATCAACGACTTATTAATATTCCTCGTCGGCGAATGTATGACTCCTGTTTCGGCAATTACAATTGTTACGTTCTTGTAGATTATCGCTGATAGTAAAGAGAAAAAAAAAATAGTAGATTAGATCGGTATTAGACGTTAACTCATTGTTCTGTGACAGTTACAATGCAATTGTCTATACTGTACGAAAATAACAATCTAGAGTAGCAATTCACAGAGTATCGAAGCCTTTTCTAGATAATGGGAGGAAAATTCCACGACTTTGAACTGTATGCTATGAAACATTTTAGTCAATGTTTTGTGCACGTACCCAGTCGACGATGAGTATCCTCTGCAGGCCGAGGCGCGTGTGCAGGATGCGCGCCGCGATGGCCACGTTGTTGAAGAAGCAGAAGCCCATCGCCTGGTTGGGCTCCGCGTGGTGGCCCGGCGGCCGCACGATCGCGAACCTGCCGACAACATCCGACCAGTGAGACTCGTTGCACATGTCAGCTGCCCGGGGTAGCAGCTCCGAGCTCATGTGACTTTTACTAACTGTGCATCGTCGCTTCAGCCAGGGATAATGTATTTTACTTATCTTTTGGAACCATTCTCCTTCACTCATTCCGATTTTAAAGTGAAATGTCAGTCGCTTTAAGTGAACTAAATTACCCTACTTATACCAGACCTAGACATAGTCGAATACACTAGAAATGTTTCACGTCCGTTTTTACATTAGCTATTATTACACATTTAACAGGTTATGGGCCTAGGTCCGCCATTTTCGTTTGACCCCGAGATGACCCCAACATCATATTATAGGCTCGCTGTGAGTGTTACGTGGCGCGGGTCCACTCACCCGTTCCGCAGCTCGTTCCGCGCGGTCCTGGTGGCGAGGTCGAGCAGCGCGCCGGCGGCGAGGCGCGCGGCGGCCGGCGTGTGCGCGTCGCTGAACGCCGTGTCCGCGTCCACGCCCAGCCCGCCGCACGCGAGCCGCACCAGCCGCACCGACCGGCTCTCTGTGAGTGTTACGTGGCGCGGGTCCACTCACCCGTTCCGCAGCTCGTTCCGCGCGGTCCTGGTGGCGAGGTCGAGCAGCGCGCCGGCGGCGAGGCGCGCGGCGGCCGGCGTGTGCGCGTCGCTGAACGCCGTGTCCGCGTCCACGCCCAGCCCGCCGCACGCGAGCCGCACCAGCCGCACCGACCGGCTCTCTGTGAGTGTTACGTGGCGCGGGTCCACTCACCCGTTCCGCAGCTCGTTCCGCGCGGTCCTGGTGGCGAGGTCGAGCAGCGCGCCGGCGGCGAGGCGCGCGGCGGCCGGCGTGTGCGCGTCGCTGAACGCCGTGTCCGCGTCCACGCCCAGCCCGCCGCACGCGAGCCGCACCAGCCGCACCGACCGGCTCTCTGTGAGTGTTACGTGGCGCGGGTCCACTCACCCGTTCCGCAGCTCGTTCCGCGCGGTCCTGGTGGCGAGGTCGAGCAGCGCGCCGGCGGCGAGGCGCGCGGCGGCCGGCGTGTGCGCGTCGCTGAACGCCGTGTCCGCGTCCACGCCCAGCCCGCCGCACGCGAGCCGCACCAGCCGCACCGACCGGCTCTCTGTGTGTTACGTGGCGCGGGTCCACTCACCCGTTCCGCAGCTCGTTCCGCGCGGTCCTGGTGGCGAGGTCGAGCAGCGCGCCGGCGGCGAGGCGCGCGGCGGCCGGCGTGTGCGCGTCGCTGAACGCCGTGTCCGCGTCCACGCCCAGCCCGCCGCACGCGAGCCGCACCAGCCGCACCGACCGGCTCTCTGTGAGTGTTACGTGGCGCGGGTCCACTCACCCGTTCCGCAGCTCGTTCCGCGCGGTCCTGGTGGCGAGGTCGAGCAGCGCGCCGGCGGCGAGGCGCGCGGCGGCCGGCGTGTGCGCGTCGCTGAACGCCGTGTCCGCGTCCACGCCCAGCCCGCCGCACGCGAGCCGCACCAGCCGCACCGACCGGCTCTCTGTGAGTGTTACGTGGCGCGGGTCCACTCACCCGTTCCGCAGCTCGTTCCGCGCGGTCCTGGTGGCGAGGTCGAGCAGCGCGCCGGCGGCGAGGCGCGCGGCGGCCGGCGTGTGCGCGTCGCTGAACGCCGTGTCCGCGTCCACGCCCAGCCCGCCGCACGCGAGCCGCACCAGCCGCACCGACCGGCTCTCGCCCTTGCCGCCGGGGACACCTGCCGACAAATAGATTCATGCTATGTCATAATAATCATCGTCACGTGTCATCTCCCTTAAATTGAAGTTTGGCAGTCAACAATAAAAAAAAATTCCTATTAATTGCCACTCCATATCTTTATGTCGTTTTGCCCAAACCCAACCATTTACGTCCCAGGTGCTCTGGAGATCTCTTCCCAATAATATTTCTCTCTATAATACTTCTTAAGGAAGATAATTGACCTCTTTGTAGATGGTCTGAGAAAGCTACTTTGTTGCGCATAATGATGGACATAATTTCTTCTTAGTTCTGCTTATATGTACTACTGCTTTGTACTAGAGGATATTGAGACTCTGCAGCTCCTCCAGCGTGGCCTTCCTCGCGCGCGTGCGCTCCGTGCGCGCCGCCAGCCCCGTCTCGCACAGGCGCGCCCACACCGACTGCGGCCGAGTGCACGTTACCTGAGGGCGTGGCGCGGCCGGCCCACGCGGCGACGTGCGCCTCCGTGTGCACGCTCTGCAGCTCCTCCAGCGTGGCCTTCCTCGCGCGCGTGCGCTCCGTGCGCGCCGCCAGCCCCGTCTCGCACAGGCGCGCCCACACCGACTGCGGCCGAGTGCACGTTACCTGAGGGCGTGGCGCGGCCGGCCCACGCGGCGACGTGCGCCTCCGTGTGCACGCTCTGCAGCTCCTCCAGCGTGGCCTTCCTCGCGCGCGTGCGCTCCGTGCGCGCCGCCAGCCCCGTCTCGCACAGGCGCGCCCACACCGACTGCGGCCGAGTGCACGTTACCTGAGGGCGTGGCGCGGCCGGCCCACGCGGCGACGTGCGCCTCCGTGTGCACGCTCTGCAGCTCCTCCAGCGTGGCCTTCCTCGCGCGCGTGCGCTCCGTGCGCGCCGCCAGCCCCGTCTCGCACAGGCGCGCCCACACCGACTGCGGCCGAGTGCACGTTACCTGAGGGCGTGGCGCGGCCGGCCCACGCGGCGACGTGCGCCTCCGTGTGCACGCTCTGCAGCTCCTCCAGCGTGGCCTTCCTCGCGCGCGTGCGCTCCGTGCGCGCCGCCAGCCCCGTCTCGCACAGGCGCGCCCACACCGACTGCGGCCGAGTGCACGTTACCTGAGGGCGTGGCGCGGCCGGCCCACGCGGCGACGTGCGCCTCCGTGTGCACGCTCTGCAGCTCCTCCAGCGTGGCCTTCCTCGCGCGCGTGCGCTCCGTGCGCGCCGCCAGCCCCGTCTCGCACAGGCGCGCCCACACCGACTGCGGCCGAGTGCACGTTACCTGAGGGCGTGGCGCGGCCGGCCCACGCGGCGACGTGCGCCTCCGTGTGCACGCTCTGCAGCTCCTCCAGCGTGGCCTTCCTCGCGCGCGTGCGCTCCGTGCGCGCCGCCAGCCCCGTCTCGCACAGGCGCGCCCACACCGACTGCGGCCGAGTGCACGTTACCTGAGGGCGTGGCGCGGCCGGCCCACGCGGCGACGTGCGCCTCCGTGTGCACGCTCTGCAGCTCCTCCAGCGTGGCCTTCCTCGCGCGCGTGCGCTCCGTGCGCGCCGCCAGCCCCGTCTCGCACAGGCGCGCCCACACCGACTGCGGCCGAGTGCACGTTACCTGAGGGCGTGGCGCGGCCGGCCCACGCGGCGACGTGCGCCTCCGTGTGCACGCTCTGCAGCTCCTCCAGCGTGGCCTTCCTCGCGCGCGTGCGCTCCGTGCGCGCCGCCAGCCCCGTCTCGCACAGGCGCGCCCACACCGACTGCGGCCGAGTGCACGTTACCTGAGGGCGTGGCGCGGCCGGCCCACGCGGCGACGTGCGCCTCCGTGTGCACGCTCTGCAGCTCCTCCAGCGTGGCCTTCCTCGCGCGCGTGCGCTCCGTGCGCGCCGCCAGCCCCGTCTCGCACAGGCGCGCCCACACCGACTGCGGCCGAGTGCACGTTACCTGAGGGCGTGGCGCGGCCGGCCCACGCGGCGACGTGCGCCTCCGTGTGCACGCTCTGCAGCTCCTCCAGCGTGGCCTTCCTCGCGCGCGTGCGCTCCGTGCGCGCCGCCAGCCCCGTCTCGCACAGGCGCGCCCACACCGACTGCGGCCGAGTGCACGTTACCTGAGGGCGTGGCGCGGCCGGCCCACGCGGCGACGTGCGCCTCCGTGTGCACGCTCTGCAGCTCCTCCAGCGTGGCCTTCCTCGCGCGCGTGCGCTCCGTGCGCGCCGCCAGCCCCGTCTCGCACAGGCGCGCCCACACCGACTGCAGCCGCCCGCCGTGCTCGGGGTGCGTGGGCGCGTGGGCGCCGCACGCGCACCTGCGACAACAGTTCGTCAGCATCATCGACATCATCACCTATACCCGCCCCCACTACCGGCCGCGGAACTCTTCTCAGGGTAGCCGAGTGTAGCTTGGAAGGCTCACACAAGGCTCAGACATGCGGGCACCGATATAAACCTGAGGATGAGCCCATCGGAACATTTTACGTCAATTTTCTTCAAACAAGAAAAAAGTAGCGCCATTTGTCAAAATTTCCACCAACACGCCGCAACATGGCGGATATCGTCCCTGCGGAAACTCACGTTGCGGATTAGTAACGAGTATATTGATTCTCTGAAGTCAGAGGCGAGCAAAAGACATTATTTACAGCGCGCAAGGCGGTGGCGCGGGAGCATCCATCTCACATCCGCGCACCAGCCACGTGGGCGCTTTCTATCATTGATTAGGCATTATCTAAGCAAAAGCGCTACAATTATCATTATTGCTTTTCATCAGGCAGGATAGTCCAGCGGAGAAAGGTAAATTTTCATTATTTCATGTACATGAGAGTGTACGTATTCAAGTGGAAGTGTCAATTAAACATACTAGGTAGAGTGCAGTAGCTTGTAGAGCGAAAGAGTGTGCAGTTAGTCATTAATGTACTGAATTGACCATTTCATTAATTCAACAGAAATCTGGATAGAAGTGCAACTTTGCAAATGTAAAAAAAACAGCGTTTCTTTGAAGACTAACCATCATGTTATAACGTGCCATAACTATAACTAATGTTAAGTACATATTAGCCAATCACAAAACGCTTGTTGTTTACGCGAGAGTAGCTGGCGCGAGCGCCGAGCCTATTGTATTGTGTTGAATCGTGTTCTCTCTCTCTAACCCGCGGAAGCCCTCATCGGCGCGTCTCGCTCACGCTTTGGTTACGGCGAGTTTTTTGCTGCATGCGTTTTGTATCGAATCGTGCGCTCCCGCTCCAACTCGCGGAAACGCCAATCTTCCTATCCCGCTCGCGCATCGGTCGCCGAGATTTTTTTATGCCTGCAATGACGCGGCGACTTCGGTGCGCACCAGTATTAAGCACCATTCAGTCTGCTGTCGACCGACGAACTTAGCGGTCCCCCGCGCGTGGCTGACGTAATTTGATCACGTGTCGTCCTTGAAACGCGTAGTCGCGAGACGCAAATTACTACGTTTGAGTAGCCACGTTTCTATTTGCGCGGGTGTTTTAGTCATCGAATAACATCGCAACGGGACGTCCGTTTTTTGATGCGCCTGACTTGTTTTTCGCACTGCGTTTTTTGTCTGTTGCCGCGCCCCCTCTCTCGCGCGCTGGGGCGCTGGTGCGGTCCCTTTCGCACTTCGAACCGGTAGCCGACGGAAAGTGGGTTCCTGCGCGTGTGGTCTTCGTGTTTGGAGGCTGATTTGAAGCGGAGGTCAGACGGCTCTGCCAGTCCCATACACACACGCACCCTTGTACATACCCTTAACACTTTCACGTCACACACTGTCACACATCTACTACAGAGGACTCCGTATCAAGGCCGACGCTTCGGGATCAAGGTCAGTCAATAAGCACCTACTAATTTTAAACTATTTTTATTGTTGGCCGCGTCCGGTGGCGTACTGTATCAGCCGTAGTGGCCGACCTGTTGTCTAGTAAAAGTCGCTGATTACTATTTCCACTGATCGACTAGTGAGACTCGATTGCTATCCGACTCGGATTGGATGCCGTCATCTGACCCGAGACTGATCGTACACTAGTGATCCCGCGTAGTCTCACTGGTCGGTTCCCCCTCGACCTGTCCGGGCTCGTTCCTCTATGGGCCCGGGAACTGAGCCCTCATCTGGACAGGCAAGGGGCCGTAACACTTGTTATTTCGGATCAAAAACAAAACATGCTAGTCGAGGTTAATATATCAATGCGATATTAGGTATTATCATGCGATCAGTTTTGAGACTGCGTACAAGTCATAACTGAAAACCCGTCTGTTTGACTCTAATATAACCCTCGCGGTATGACCGTAAGACGTCAGAAAGAGAGTGCTGGCAGCAAACGGTCGAACATCCTGTCATAAAAACCAAAACTGTTTAGTAATTGTATTAGATGTTAGTGTGAACGCACAAACGCAATCAGTGCTAAGGTGTATAGTATATGTACGAGTATATCACACATGGGGTCGGGTGTTTACCCATGTTTGAGCATGAGCGCGTCGTAGGCGAGCCCGGTGGCGGGCGCGCGCGCTCCCACCAGCGGCGACGACAGCGCGCGCGCCAGGGGCGCCGCGCTCGCCGCCTCGCACGTGCCCGCCAGCGCCGCCGGCGCACCCGCCGCACACGCCGCGCCCGCCGGGCCAGGCGCCTCGGTGGCAGGTCGGCGCGCCGTCAAGTCTAATGAAAATTTTATTAAATAAATTGTGCGGTCGATCCCAGCGCGCAACTTGTCTTGGAATGAAAAGAAAAACATTTATTATACAATTTGCGGGCCATGCTATATCGATTATAATATAAAAGAATCGATTATTAAATTTTATTCGAAACTCAAAAATTCTAATCTAAGATTTCAATGCTCTCCTAAAAAAAAAGAAACAAAAAGGTGTTGTTGGGGTCAACTATTTTCAAAAATTTACTTCGGAAATGCACATGCGCGCGCATTTTTGTGTAACATAGAAGAGGTAAGAAGGGCGTCACGCACCGATGACCTCGCCCTCCTCCTCGCGCAGCTGCTGCGCGGCGGCGTCGTGCGCGCGCGTCAGCACGGTCTTGTTACATAGAATAGGTAAGAAGGGTCGTCACGCACCGATGACCTCGCCCTCCTCCTCGCGCAGCTGCTGCGCGGCGGCGTCGTGCGCGCGCGTCAGCACGGTCTTGTTACATAGAATAGGTAAGAAGGGTCGTCACGCACCGATGACCTCGCCCTCCTCCTCGCGCAGCTGCTGCGCGGCGGCGTCGTGCGCGCGCGTCAGCACGGTCTTGTTACATAGAATAGGTAAGAAGGGTCGTCACGCACCGATGACCTCGCCCTCCTCCTCGCGCAGCTGCTGCGCGGCGGCGTCGTGCGCGCGCGTCAGCACGGTCTTGTTACATAGAATAGGTAAGAAGGGTCGTCACGCACCGATGACCTCGCCCTCCTCCTCGCGCAGCTGCTGCGCGGCGGCGTCGTGCGCGCGCGTCAGCACGGTCTTGTTACATAGAATAGGTAAGAAGGGTCGTCACGCACCGATGACCTCGCCCTCCTCCTCGCGCAGCTGCTGCGCGGCGGCGTCGTGCGCGCGCGTCAGCACGGTCTTGTTACATAGAATAGGTAAGAAGGGTCGTCACGCACCGATGACCTCGCCCTCCTCCTCGCGCAGCTGCTGCGCGGCGGAGTCGTGCGCGCGCGTCAGCACGGTCTTGTTACATAGAATAGGTAAGAAGGGTCGTCACGCACCGATGACCTCGCCCTCCTCCTCGCGCAGCTGCTGCGCGGCGGCGTCGTGCGCGCGCGTCAGCACGGTCTTGTTACATAGAATAGGTAAGAAGGGTCGTCACGCACCGATGACCTCGCCCTCCTCCTCGCGCAGCTGCTGCGCGGCGGCGTCGTGCGCGCGCGTCAGCACGGTCTTGTTACATAGAATAGGTAAGAAGGGTCGTCACGCACCGATGACCTCGCCCTCCTCCTCGCGCAGCTGCTGCGCGGCGGCGTCGTGCGCGCGCGTCAGCACGGTCTTGTTACATAGAATAGGTAAGAAGGGTCGTCACGCACCGATGACCTCGCCCTCCTCCTCGCGCAGCTGCTGCGCGGCGGCGTCGTGCGCGCGCGTCAGCACGGTCTTGTTACATAGAATAGGTAAGAAGGGTCGTCACGCACCGATGACCTCGCCCTCCTCCTCGCGCAGCTGCTGCGCGGCGGCGTCGTGCGCGCGCGTCAGCACGGTCTTGTTACATAGAATAGGTAAGAAGGGTCGTCACGCACCGATGACCTCGCCCTCCTCCTCGCGCAGCTGCTGCGCGGCGGCGTCGTGCGCGCGCGTCAGCACGGTCTTGTTACATAGAATAGGTAAGAAGGGTCGTCACGCACCGATGACCTCGCCCTCCTCCTCGCGCAGCTGCTGCGCGGCGGCGTCGTGCGCGCGCGTCAGCACGGTCTTGTTACATAGAATAGGTAAGAAGGGTCGTCACGCACCGATGACCTCGCCCTCCTCCTCGCGCAGCTGCTGCGCGGCGGCGTCGTGCGCGCGCGTCAGCACGGTCTTGTTACATAGAATAGGTAAGAAGGGTCGTCACGCACCGATGACCTCGCCCTCCTCCTCGCGCAGCTGCTGCGCGGCGGCGTCGTGCGCGCGCGTCAGCACGGTCTTGTTACATAGAATAGGTAAGAAGGGTCGTCACGCACCGATGACCTCGCCCTCCTCCTCGCGCAGCTGCTGCGCGCGGCGGCGTCGTGCGCGCGCGTCAGCACGGTCTTGTTACATAGAATAGGTAAGAAGGGTCGTCACGCACCGATGACCTCGCCCTCCTCCTCGCGCAGCTGCTGCGCGGCGGCGTCGTGCGCGCGCGTCAGCACGGTCTTGTTACATAGAATAGGTAAGAAGGGTCGTCACGCACCGATGACCTCGCCCTCCTCCTCGCGCAGCTGCTGCGCGGCGGCGTCGTGCGCGCGCGTCAGCACGGTCTTGTTACATAGAATAGGTAAGAAGGGTCGTCACGCACCGATGACCTCGCCCTCCTCCTCGCGCAGCTGCTGCGCGGCGGCGTCGTGCGCGCGCGTCAGCACGGTCTTGTTACATAGAATAGGTAAGAAGGGTCGTCACGCACCGATGACCTCGCCCTCCTCCTCGCGCAGCTGCTGCGCGGCGGCGTCGTGCGCGCGCGTCAGCACGGTCTTGTTACATAGAATAGGTAAGAAGGGTCGTCACGCACCGATGACCTCGCCCTCCTCCTCGCGCAGCTGCTGCGCGGCGGCGTCGTGCGCGCGCGTCAGCACGGTCTTGTTACATAGAATAGGTAAGAAGGGTCGTCACGCACCGATGACCTCGCCCTCCTCCTCGCGCAGCTGCTGCGCGGCGGCGTCGTGCGCGCGCGTCAGCACGGTCTTGTTACATAGAATAGGTAAGAAGGGTCGTCACGCACCGATGACCTCGCCCTCCTCCTCGCGCAGCTGCTGCGCGGCGGCGTCGTGCGCGCGCGTCAGCACGGTCTTGTTACATAGAATAGGTAAGAAGGGTCGTCACGCACCGATGACCTCGCCCTCCTCCTCGCGCAGCTGCTGCGCGGGCGGCGTCGTGCGCGCGCGTCAGCACGGTCTTGTTACATAGAATAGGTAAGAAGGGTCGTCACGCACCGATGACCTCGCCCTCCTCCTCGCGCAGCTGCTGCGCGGCGGCGTCGTGCGCGCGCGTCAGCACGGTCTTGTTACATAGAATAGGTAAGAAGGGTCGTCACGCACCGATGACCTCGCCCTCCTCCTCGCGCAGCTGCTGCGCGGCGGCGTCGTGCGCGCGCGTCAGCACGGTCTTGTTACATAGAATAGGTAAGAAGGGTCGTCACGCACCGATGACCTCGCCCTCCTCCTCGCGCAGCTGCTGCGCGGCGGCGTCGTGCGCGCGCGTCAGCACGGTCTTGTTACATAGAATAGGTAAGAAGGGTCGTCACGCACCGATGACCTCGCCCTCCTCCTCGCGCAGCTGCTGCGCGGCGGCGTCGTGCGCGCGCGTCAGCACGGTCTTGTTACATAGAATAGGTAAGAAGGGTCGTCACGCACCGATGACCTCGCCCTCCTCCTCGCGCAGCTGCTGCGCGGCGGCGTCGTGCGCGCGCGTCAGCACGGTCTTGTTACATAGAATAGGTAAGAAGGGTCGTCACGCACCGATGACCTCGCCCTCCTCCTCGCGCAGCTGCTGCGCGGCGGCGTCGAGCGCGCGCGTCAGCACGGTCTTGTTACATAGAATAGGTAAGAAGGGTCGTCACGCACCGATGACCTCGCCCTCCTCCTCGCGCAGCTGCTGCGCGGCGGCGTCGTGCGCGCGCGTCAGCACGGTCTTGTTACATAGAATAGGTAAGAAGGGTCGTCACGCACCGATGACCTCGCCCTCCTCCTCGCGCAGCTGCTGCGCGGCGGCGTCGTGCGCGCGCGTCAGCACGGTCTTGTTACATAGAATAGGTAAGAAGGGTCGTCACGCACCGATGACCTCGCCCTCCTCCTCGCGCAGCTGCTGCGCGGCGGCGTCGTGCGCGCGCGTCAGCACGGTCTTGTTACATAGAATAGGTAAGAAGGGTCGTCACGCACCGATGACCTCGCCCTCCTCCTCGCGCAGCTGCTTCGCGGCGGCGTCGTGCGCGCGCGTCAGCACGGTCTTGTTACATAGAATAGGTAAGAAGGGTCGTCACGCACCGATGACCTCGCCCTCCTCCTCGCGCAGCTGCTGCGCGGCGGCGTCGTGCGCGCGCGTCAGCACGGTCTTGTTACATAGAATAGGTAAGAAGGGTCGTCACGCACCGATGACCTCGCCCTCCTCCTCGCGCAGCTGCTGCGCGGCGGCGTCGTGCGCGCGCGTCAGCACGGTCTTGTTACATAGAATAGGTAAGAAGGGTCGTCACGCACCGATGACCTCGCCCTCCTCCTCGCGCAGCTGCTGCGCGACGGCGTCGTGCGCGCGCGTCAGCACGGTCTTGTTACATAGAATAGGTAAGAAGGGTCGTCACGCACCGATGACCTCGCCCTCCTCCTCGCGCAGCTGCTGCGCGGCGGCGTCGTGCGCGCGCGTCAGCACGGTCTTGTTACATAGAATAGGTAAGAAGGGTCGTCACGCACCGATGACCTCGCCCTCCTCCTCGCGCAGCTGCTGCGCGGCGGCGTCGTGCGCGCGCGTCAGCACGGTCTTGTTACATAGAATAGGTAAGAAGGGTCGTCACGCACCGATGACCTCGCCCTCCTCCTCGCGCAGCTGCTGCGCGGCGGCGTCGTGCGCGCGCGTCAGCACGGTCTTGTTACATAGAATAGGTAAGAAGGGTCGTCACGCACCGATGACCTCGCCCTCCTCCTCGCGCAGCTGCTGCGCGGCGGCGTCGTGCGCGCGCGTCAGCACGGTCTTGTTACATAGAATAGGTAAGAAGGGTCGTCACGCACCGATGACCTCGCCCTCCTCCTCGCGCAGCTGCTGCGCGGCGGCGTCGTGCGCGCGCGTCAGCACGGTCTTGTTACATAGAATAGGTAAGAAGGGTCGTCACGCACCGATGACCTCGCCCTCCTCCTCGCGCAGCTGCTGCGCGGCGGCGTCGTGCGCGCGCGTCAGCACGGTCTTGTTACATAGAATAGGTAAGAAGGGTCGTCACGCACCGATGACCTCGCCCTCCTCCTCGCGCAGCTGCTGCGCGGCGGCGTCGTGCGCGCGCGTCAGCACGGTCTTGTTACATAGAATAGGTAAGAAGGGTCGTCACGCACCGATGACCTCGCCCTCCTCCTCGCGCAGCTGCTGCGCGGCGGCGTCGTGCGCGCGCGTCAGCACGGTCTTGTTACATAGAATAGGTAAGAAGGGTCGTCACGCACCGATGACCTCGCCCTCCTCCTCGCGCAGCTGCTGCGCGGCGGCGTCGTGCGCGCGCGTCAGCACGGTCTTGTTACATAGAATAGGTAAGAAGGGTCGTCACGCACCGATGACCTCGCCCTCCTCCTCGCGCAGCTGCTGCGCGGCGGCGTCGTGCGCGCGCGTCAGCACGGTCTTGTTACATAGAATAGGTAAGAAGGGTCGTCACGCACCGATGACCTCGCCCTCCTCCTCGCGCAGCTGCTGCGCGGCGGCGTCGTGCGCGCGCGTCAGCACGGTCTTGTTACATAGAATAGGTAAGAAGGGTCGTCACGCACCGATGACCTCGCCCTCCTCCTCGCGCAGCTGCTGCGCGGCGGCGTCGTGCGCGCGCGTCAGCACGGTCTTGTTACATAGAATAGGTAAGAAGGGTCGTCACGCACCGATGACCTCGCCCTCCTCCTCGCGCAGCTGCTGCGCGGCGGCGTCGTGCGCGCGCGTCAGCACGGTCTTGTTACATAGAATAGGTAAGAAGGGTCGTCACGCACCGATGACCTCGCCCTCCTCCTCGCGCAGCTGCTGCGCGGCGGCGTCGTGCGCGCGCGTCAGCACGGTCTTGTTACATAGAATAGGTAAGAAGGGTCGTCACGCACCGATGACCTCGCCCTCCTCCTCGCGCAGCTGCTGCGCGGCGGCGTCGTGCGCGCGCGTCAGCACGGTCTTGTTACATAGAATAGGTAAGAAGGGTCGTCACGCACCGATGACCTCGCCCTCCTCCTCGCGCAGCTGCTGCGCGGCGGCGTCGTGCGCGCGCGTCAGCACGGTCTTGTTACATAGAATAGGTAAGAAGGGTCGTCACGCACCGATGACCTCGCCCTCCTCCTCGCGCAGCTGCTGCGCGGCGGCGTCGTGCGCGCGCGTCAGCACGGTCTTGTTACATAGAATAGGTAAGAAGGGTCGTCACGCACCGATGACCTCGCCCTCCTCCTCGCGCAGCTGCTGCGCGGCGGCGTCGTGCGCGCGCGTCAGCACGGTCTTGTTACATAGAATAGGTAAGAAGGGTCGTCACGCACCGATGACCTCGCCCTCCTCCTCGCGCAGCTGCTGCGCGGCGGCGTCGTGCGCGCGCGTCAGCACGGTCTTGTTACATAGAATAGGTAAGAAGGGTCGTCACGCACCGATGACCTCGCCCTCCTCCTCGCGCAGCTGCTGCGCGGCGGCGTCGTGCGCGCGCGTCAGCACGGTCTTGTTACATAGAATAGGTAAGAAGGGTCGTCACGCACCGATGACCTCGCCCTCCTCCTCGCGCAGCTGCTGCGCGGCGGCGTCGTGCGCGCGCGTCAGCACGGTCTTGCGGATCTGGTCGCGCAGGTAGTGGTGCGCGCTGGGCGGCTGCAGCGCGGGGTCGCCCAGCGGCAGCGGCGCCGAGTGCGTGCGCCCCAGCGGCCGCTTGGCCAGCCGCGCGCCCAGCGCGCCCGCGCCGCAGTACGCCTCCGCCTCCGACACGGGCGGCAGCGCCACCGTCACCTGTGCAAACCGTTAACTGTAGCTACAACACAACTCGTCTAAACCACATCCCCGTGTATCCCCTCGATTCTTTTCACGTACACTTTCAGTATGTCAACTATTTAATTGTTTGATTTGCACCTCAGGAATTCATTGATATTTATGAATCCGGAGGTCTCGCAGACCATAGAGCCGATCTAACCGACTATTCAAACAGATGCAGTCCGAAGAAAGCACATATCAACCCAACTGTTACTGTTACGTGAAGCATCGGTAGTTCACAAATAAAGAAATTGCGTGTTACCAGGCCAATCACACTTATCACGTGACCGTCCCGGCTACAAGTAGAGTTTCGGACTACCATATTTTAGATGGTTGCTGCTCGCGGGCCGAGTTGTACGCGCTAGTTCTGTACGGTCTATTTTACGCGCCGTCTGACTACGGCAGCCCTAGTATGTTGTAAGAGATAAAGTTAGGCGATAGAAAGAGACCACAACATTGCGTTTGTTGCGTGTCGATTTTGAGAGCGGGGCCAGGCGCTATTGCAAACTGAATTGCACTTTTTGTGTCAGCGCTAGAGTCGCTATTTCTTTAAATTTTCGTACGGAGTGAACCTTCTGGTACTATTTAGTGTTCTGTGGTGTTACTCACGGGCGGCGCGGGCGGCACGTGTCGCGGCGCGGCGTGCGGGCGGCCCAGCGAGATGTTGGGCAGCGAGGGCGACGAGAACAGCAGCTCGGGTGTGTTACTCACGGGCGGCGCGGGCGGCACGTGTCGCGGCGCGGCGTGCGGGCGGCCCAGCGAGATGTTGGGCAGCGAGGGCGACGAGAACAGCAGCTCGGGTGTGTTACTCACGGGCGGCGCGGGCGGCACGTGGCGCGGCGCGGCGTGCGGGCGGCCCAGCGAGATGTTGGGCAGCGAGGGCGACGAGAACAGCAGCTCGGGTGTGTTACTCACGGGCGGCGCGGGCGGCACGTGTCGCGGCGCGGCGTGCGGGCGGCCCAGCGAGATGTTGGGCAGCGAGGGCGACGAGAACAGCAGCTCGGGTGTGTTACTCACGGGCGGCGCGGGCGGCACGTGTCGCGGCGCGGCGTGCGGGCGGCCCAGCGAGATATTGGGCAGCGAGGGCGACGAGAACAGCAGCTCGGGTGTGTTACTCACGGGCGGCGCGGGCGGCACGTGGCGCGGCGCGGCGTGCGGGCGGCCCAGCGAGATGTTGGGCAGCGAGGGCGACGAGAACAGCAGCTCGGGTGTGTTACTCACGGGCGGCGCGGGCGGCACGTGTCGCGGCGCGGCGTGCGGGCGGCCCAGCGAGATGTTGGGCAGCGAGGGCGACGAGAACAGCAGCTCGGGTGTGTTACTCACGGGCGGCGCGGGCGGCACGTGGCGCGGCGCGGCGTGCGGGCGGCCCAGCGAGATGTTGGGCAGCGAGGGCGACGAGAACAGCAGCTCGGGTGTGTTACTCACGGGCGGCGCGGGCGGCACGTGGCGCGGCGCGGCGTGCGGGCGGCCCAGCGAGATGTTGGGCAGCGAGGGCGACGAGAACAGCAGCTCGGGTGTGTTACTCACGGGCGGCGCGGGCGGCACGTGGCGCGGCGCGGCGTGCGGGCGGCCCAGCGAGATGTTGGGCAGCGAGGGCGACGAGAACAGCAGCTCGGGTGTGTTACTCACGGGCGGCGCGGGCGGCACGTGGCGCGGCGCGGCGTGCGGGCGGCCCAGCGAGATGTTGGGCAGCGAGGGCGACGAGAACAGCAGCTCGGGTGTGTTACTCACGGGCGGCGCGGGCGGCACGTGGCGCGGCGCGGCGTGCGGGCGGCCCAGCGAGATGTTGGGCAGCGAGGGCGACGAGAACAGCAGCTCGGGTGTGTTACTCACGGGCGGCGCGGGCGGCACGTGGCGCGGCGCGGCGTGCGGGCGGCCCAGCGAGATGTTGGGCAGCGAGGGCGACGAGAACAGCAGCTCGGGTGTGTTACTCACGGGCGGCGCGGGCGGCACGTGGCGCGGCGCGGCGTGCGGGCGGCCCAGCGAGATGTTGGGCAGCGAGGGCGACGAGAACAGCAGCTCGGGTGTGTTACTCACGGGCGGCGCGGGCGGCACGTGGCGCGGCGCGGCGTGCGGGCGGCCCAGCGAGATGTTGGGCAGCGAGGGCGACGAGAACAGCAGCTCGGGTGTGTTACTCACGGGCGGCGCGGGCGGCACGTGGCGCGGCGCGGCGTGCGGGCGGCCCAGCGAGATGTTGGGCAGCGAGGGCGACGAGAACAGCAGCTCGGGTGTGTTACTCACGGGCGGCGCGGGCGGCACGTGGCGCGGCGCGGCGTGCGGGCGGCCCAGCGAGATGTTGGGCAGCGAGGGCGACGAGAACAGCAGCTCGGGTGTGTTACTCACGGGCGGCGCGGGCGGCACGTGTCGCGGCGCGGCGTGCGGGCGGCCCAGCGAGATGTTGGGCAGCGATGGCGACGAGAACAGCAGCTCGGGTGTGTTACTCACGGGCGGCGCGGGCGGCACGTGGCGCGGCGCGGCGTGCGGGCGGCCCAGCGAGATGTTGGGCAGCGAGGGCGACGAGAACAGCAGCTCGGGTGTGTTACTCACGGGCGGCGCGGGCGGCACGTGGCGCGGCGCGGCGTGCGGGCGGCCCAGCGAGATGTTGGGAGCGAGGGCGACGAGAACAGCAGCTCGGGTGTGTTACTCACGGGCGGCGCGGGCGGCACGTGGCGCGGCGCGGCGTGCGGGCGGCCCAGCGAGATGTTGGGCAGCGAGGGCGACGAGAACAGCAGCTCGGGTGTGTTACTCACGGGCGGCGCGGGCGGCACGTGGCGCGGCGCGGCATGCGGGCGGCCCAGCGAGATGTTGGGCAGCGAGGGCGACGAGAACAGCAGCTCGGGTGTGTTACTCACGGGCGGCGCGGGCGGCACGTGGCGCGGCGCGGCGTGCGGGCGGCCCAGCGAGATGTTGGGCAGCGAGGGTGACGAGAACAGCAGCTCGGGTGTGTTACTCACGGGCGGCGCGGGCGGCACGTGGCGCGGCGCGGCGTGCGGGCGGCCCAGCGAGATGTTGGGCAGCGAGGGCGACGAGAACAGCAGCTCGGGTGTGTTACTCACGGGCGGCGCGGGCGGCACGTGGCGCGGCGCGGCATGCGGGCGGCCCAGCGAGATGTTGGGCAGCGAGGGCGACGAGAACAGCAGCTCGGGTGTGTTACTCACGGGCGGCGCGGGCGGCACGTGGCGCGGCGCGGCGTGCGGGCGGCCCAGCGAGATGTTGGGCAGCGAGGGTGACGAGAACAGCAGCTCGGGCGCGCGCGCGCCCTCCTCCTCCTCGCGGATGGGCGCCGCCACCGCGCCCGGCGGCGACCCGCGCGGCGACCCGCCCTCGCAGTCTGCGCACACGCAAAAAATATTCAGCACACTCGATATCTCACGCTTTATTTAACACTTTCAAATGGTATATTAAAACCCAAAAAGAAGTTCAGTTTGGTCTCAGGAAGGAGCGTCAGAAACGAGCGCCAAGGCGTACAAATTCTTATCCAGGTGATATCTCTGTGTGAAATAAAGCTAGGACTGCCTTAAGCTTCGAAGTTTCGTCTTCTAGAAATATCAAATAACCACAGGCAGTACCCAACAACCAACATATTATCGCCCCCAGGACAATTTTCCTAGCACAGCTTTGACATCGGATTCTGTAGGGCCAACGTCTGTCTAATAGAACTTCATATTCCAAGGTGATGTTGCAGATTCTTACCAATTTGGCAGAATCGCTGTTGTCAGTTCCAACAGCGTAATGTTTGTTGGCAAAATACGAGGAGGCAGAGACGCTCAAATATATGTGCGTTTGGCGTATTTGGGTTTTCGGGTAGAATGTGGCTGATTCCACATTTAGTCAACGGTCACCATGTCAAGGTTTAGGCAGATGGCGGGTAGGGGTACTCACTGCGATGCTTGACGCGTGTCTTGAGCGGGCGGCGCGCGAGCGGCGAGGCGCGGCGCTCGATGACGCGCGCCTTCAGCCGCACCTTCAGCATGTTGGGCTCCGACGCTGCCGCGCACACACATGCGGTTACACTAGCTACTACACCACGCACACACACTCGCGCTCGCGGGTAACGGGATCAACATAGGCTCCACTAAAATTACTTTCCCAATAACATATTCCTCTCCCAATTTTAGTCCTAAAGACATACCATCGAAGGATTTTTTGAATGTTTTCAGAATATATTATACCAAGAGTTTTAAACCAGTTTCTAATTTCGAAAAACCTAGTCTAGTTGCAATCATTATCATTAGGGTTGTCAATTTTCAATGGATTTAATATTTTTTTAATTACAAAAAGGAAAGAAGAGTTATATTTTTTTTCTTATTTTTCCTGGAGTAGTCATGAGCAGGCCCACCCTCTGAAGCCAGGTTATCGTTGAATTTTGGGACACGTTGTATATGTGTACACTATAACTACTTTTTCAAAATATATACCAAAACCTGCAAAAAGTCCGATTTCTAATACATTTTCTAGATCCTTCGAAGCTGCAATTTGGTTTTATCTAATAGGTAACTATCCTTGTTCTGAGCGAAAGTTCAGAAATTCTAATGCAATGTTTGCATCTTATATTAGGTAGGAGAGATTTCTCTAAATATTGATCCCATTATCTTTTGAGCTCTTGATTATACTCAGCGCACACTAATTGTTAAAATCAAATAAGTATGTACTTTTAACTTTTATTAATACTGTCATAGCAGATACATTATTATGCATTAAACATGCTTTTACAGTTGTAAAAATCATTTAGCAATAACTTTTTAACTGTTAAATAGCGGAAATGATTAACCAAGAGAAGTTGATAAGATAATATCAAATCGTTGTACTATATACTTTTGAAAACTGGACTGTATTATAGTTAGGGCTGTCAATATTACAATTCAAACTCGTGATATTTAGCTCAGTCGGCTCAAAAATACGAAATAAGTACTAAAACATTTCTTATAAATGACAGCTTTAAATATTACAGTCTACAATTTAAGTAATAGGAATTAGTCCACTCAAAGACAACATCGTTTGTTAAGATCCAAATACAAACAAACTCTCTCGGGACACTGGGTGAGCCCTCCTTATGTGCTTGCCTTTAATATGTCCGTAGGTAGGTCCTATTGCTATTGCGGGGCTAGACAAAGTCACAAGCGTTTGGCGTTAACGCTAGTCGACAAAAATGTATGGACAAAACAAAATATGACTGTAGAAAAACCACGATAATAATTACTAAACACGCTGTTACTAAACCGTTAACGCCAAACAACTGTGGCTTTGTCTTGCCCCGCTGGTCAGCCTGGCCTCAGGTGACGGCACGACTTATGAGTGCTCAGGGAGTGGTCCAGATACTGACGGGAATGTACCACTACCAACACGCTTCACGCTGACATGGGCTTTTTGCACTCCGCAAAATGGACCCGAAACTACTGCAGATTAAGCCTTCCACACACACACACCTGCGTATTTATCGCGCGATAATAACGCGCAGACGGACGTAGCGTCCCGCGTTATTATCGGTCGTTATTATCGCAGCATTGTAACTACTTGATCATCCTAATACAAAATGTACTGAAAACAGATATCGCAATAACGCTTGCGATATTATCGCGCGATAATAACGCGCCTGTGTGGGGGAGGCTTTATGGTCAGCACTTACATATCGTGACAGTGTACTTGGACAGTTCACGCTTATACTTTATGAACCCTGTGAAATAATACCCTCCGCTGGATGGTACGTACTGTTATTAGGGCCAGATGCCGGTGGCAAGGAAACACGAGCTTTTCACAGTGAGGTTTTATTGATGTTTCGGCGACAAGAAACAATAGGTATTTTGATCTATTCACTCCAGAGGCCTGGAGGGTGTTTCGATGGAGGCAGCATCTCGAGGTGTAATTGCCTCGAAAATGCTATCTGATCTTAGATCAAAAAAGGCTGGTATATATATGACAATACCGCTGAATCTTTGCTGATGGAAATTGGTGTCGTTAGATAACAAAAATTCAGACTGGTTCGAACTCTACGCCACTTTAAATAAATAAATTCCGACAGGGATGTAACAGTTCGTACCGTCCAGCGCATACCATTCATTGCGTGGGCAAAATTCAGAGAGCTCAGAAAGTTTTGCGCGGACTGTACCAGGCCAGTCTCACTTATCACGTGACCGTCCCGGCTAGAAGTAGGGGTCCGGACGCCAATATTTCAGATGGCTGCCGCTCGCGGGCCGAGTTGCACGCGCTAGTTCCGTACGGTCTATTTTACGCGCTGTCTACCTACGGCAGCCCTAGATAAAGTTATTCGATAGAAAGAGACCACAACATTGCGTTTGTTGCGTGTCGATTTTGAGGGCGGGGCCAGGCGCTATTGCGAACTGAATTGCACTTTTTGTGTCAGCGCTAGAGTCGCTATTTCTTTAAATCATCGTGCGCAATGAGACTTCTGTAGGTACCTATTTAGTGTTCCGTGACTGTACCTAACTGAAATGTCACGCAAGCAGGCTTGTCATATCTTTTGGCCACAAGCAAGGCTAGGCGCTATTGCGAACTGAATTGCACTTTTTGTGTCAGCGCTAGAGTGGCTATTTCTTTAAATCATCGTGCGGAGCGAGACTTCTGTACCTATTTAGTGTTCCGTGACTGTACCTAACTGAAACGTACACGCAAGCAGGCTTGTCATGTCTCTGGGCCACAAGCAAGGCTCACCCACGGTTAGTCGGCACACACGCGGCTCCACGCCGCTCGGTACATGTACATACCAGTCTTGCGGAGCGGGAAGTCGGCGGGCGAGGGCTGCGGCGGCGCGGCGTTGAGCGTGAGCGGCAGCGGCGCCGTCAGCCGGTAGGGGTGCGCGGTCGCCGTCGCGCCCGTCGACGTGATCGACTCGCCCGACGACGACTTCACGATACCCCTGCGAGGAACAAGAGTATTATAGATGAACCGTTTAACGCGCGTATCGCCTGCGGTTTGAGAAGGGAGCGGGGGGAGTTGTTAGCGGGTGGGTGAAAGTGGCGCGCGGAGCAGAGAGCTTACGTCAAATCCTCCGCGCACCCCTTTCACCCACCCGCTAACATCTATAGTCGTCAAATGCATTGGCATAACAGAAATCTTATTCACTGACGCTGGTTTTTGTGTGAAATTCGGTTTATCACAAGTCACAAGGTAAAAGTGATTTCCCGTTTCCGTTGAAAGTAAATATAAAGATTTGAATAAGGTCAAATCTTTATATTTACTTTCAAGGGAGTTTGCTAAAACCTGAGGCTCAGACTATCTACGTAGTTATCTAGATTGATGAAGAAAGTTTGGTTTTTTTAAAAAGTCCTATTTAAAAAAAAAAGCATCCTATGGATTTTATGATAAAAAGTAGTCTGTGTGGTAATTCAGATAAAATGCAATTTTTGCTTCAAATTTCAGGCGAATCGGTTCAGTAGTTTTTGCGTGTTAGTAACAAACCATATCCATACATGTTATAAAACATTGCTTTTCTACCTGAGACGTGCTACCTCGCAAAATCTTTAGTTCAAAATATAAAACAGGTATGTTGTGCAACCTACCAATTTCTGTAAGGTGAATTATTCACTGTTCCATTCGCATTTGCTGCCGCTTGTTTCTTCTTTAGGAACTCCTGTAATGATATAACAAGAATTCCATTGCAAAATATTCCCAGAAAAATAGCACAATGAACTTTAGTCCTCATACACCTAAACACAGTTACAGCTACTTCCACTAATGTAATGTGGAAAATCGGTTAGCTTCTTTGAGCAATTGGTTTCTGTGATAATCTCTGGTAATGAATGACTGCTACTAAGACGTGACAGTCCATGGATGAGCAACCCGAATCCAAAACTTATTGACGTTCATAAAATGTTGGTCAACCAAAGATTCGTTGGTTAGATAGTGAAAAAGAATTCCAAAGCAATAACATTAAATAAACAAAACAGGATACAACTGAATTATGGGAACACAATTGACGGGGACCAATGGAGGATTCTTAAGGAGTACAAGCCAAAACCCACGTGGCCACGAGGGTGTCTGAATCGTAGTTGACGGTTCATCATAATCATCGCAGCCTGCGCACGTCCACTGTTGGACGTAGGCCTTCCCAAGCGCGCGCCACCACACCCTGTCCTCAGCCTTCCACATCCAGCCGCTTCCCGTCACCCGTTTTATGTCGACGCTCCAACAGGTTGGAGGTCGCCCCACACTACGTTTAATTGTACGCGGTCTCCACTCAAGGACTTTCCGGCTCCAACGGCCATCGCCCGTACGAAAAACGTGACCTGCCCAATGCAGCTTCAGCTTGCTAATGCTTTGGGCTATATCGGTGACTGGTTCTCCTGCGGATCTCCTCATTTCCGATTTTATCCCAGTGAAACTCCTAACATAGCCCTCTTCATAGCACGCTGAGCTACTTTGAATTTGTGGATCAAGCCGCTTGTCAGTGTCCATTTGAGTGCCATAGTGCCATAGGAGGACGAGTTGATGGTTGTGATGATGAAATATGTTGAACCAGGTTTCTCTGGACAAGTCCGGCTCACCTGCAGCTTCTGCTTGACCTGCGTGGAGGCGTTGGCGCTGGGCTCGTGCTTGTCCTTCTTGCGCAGCATCTCGACGCGGTCGCGCTCGTGCCGCTCGCGCGCCTCGCGGGCCTCGCGCGCCTCCCGCGCCTCGCGCAGCGCCGCCTCCTCCATCGCCTTTTGCTGCTCCCATAGCTGCAATAACCGACTTACATTTGTAGCGGTCTTCGATAGCTGACGATAGATGGCGTAACCAGTACCCTAGCACACGCTGACGGAGCATTCGACGAGCGTGCTATATAAAAAAGTACTGATGTCACACGCTCGGATCACAAGCGGTCCCCAGGCATAACATATTCTGCCTGGAGGGAAATTTCCCTATTGCCTACTTACACCACCGGCAAACATTCATTAACGACACTCAGTGGGGGGTTTTTCAATTAAGATCCCCATTCAATAACAGTAAGTGTAGCTTATAGTTGCTGTCGCGAGAGGGAACATCAGGCGGCGCATCCCTCTTGTAGGAGACGCACCATGCGCCGTAGGGTAGATGACCTCCGGCCTCCATGAGTTGCCGGCTTGCGAGTGTAGGACGTTAGTGGCTGTCCATCACTAAAAATATAGACAGGCCACGAGGTGGCGAGCAAAATGTACAAGCGCGCCTTTTAGACAATGATGCTCAGGTGGCTGGTCGAGACCTGGCGGGAACGCGGTGAATACGATAGTGAATCCCGAACTCCCAGCAGCAGGTTCGTTGAAGGAACAGACAGTTTTTAGTGGATGCAAGCCCCACATATTAGCCCCTGTCGGTGGGGTATGCGTTAGTCAATTTTTGTCTATAAAAAAGCTCTAGTTGCTGTAGTGAAGTAGTGAGTGGTCAATTATTATCCCTTGGCCTGTCTGGTTTTTCACCGATTACGCAAGCTATTCTACAGACTTTTATTTCAAAATTAATTCTAACCAAACGATTGAGCTGTGTTTTGCACGGGTTCATACATTATTAATTTCGTCGCATCGTATGTTACGAATCTTATTATTGCAATAAGAGACATAAAATTATGACATCACATAGGTATTTGTTTTAATCTCATTCAGAGTTTGTTCCTGATGTACTCGTAAGAACTCTCATGACTGTGTCATCATGGATTTGCAGTATATTATATTCAGTTCATTTCTAAACGTGTTGAAGACGATAAAGATAATATAACACTCATTAACAATAGTAAATGAAACGTTAGAATCGTTGGCACGTCGTCAGTTTAATAACTCTACTATCATTCCAAAATAAAATATTCAGATTAAAATCGCGTAAGGTTTGCCATTAGAAGATTGCTTGTAAATTGATAAGTTGTACAACTTGTGTATCAAGTATCGATGTCGTAATTATGATGTCAGTATTCTCTATCAATCAAGGTATTAATTTTATTGATAAATGTAATCTATTTATAGACAAACTAATTTAATTTTTATCATGTATATCACATTTTATTGGAACTGCGACGTATCATCATAGTTATCATAATAATGTAATGGGAATACCAAAAAAAAATTTAATGGTCCTATAAAGAAAGTGCTTTGCAATGCGTCAGATATACCAATGGCATTAGCACTTGATTCAAACGATGCTAAATTTTGGATAGTGTCCACATCCCACATACCTCGCATAATTCCAATGTTTACATTACATACATTTCCTCGAAAAAACATGAATCACTGCTCGATAATTATCTAAATACCGGTAGTTGTAGAAAGTGACTTAAAAGCGTTTATACGTTTACGCGTGAATCGCGTGTAGCTCCATACAAAAAAAGAATTCCGTTCCCGCAGACGCAATTTTGCGCGGAAAATGGTATGACAAAAAAATAATAGTAAAATAAATATACAACTTATTAAAATAATAAATAACCAGTGACATTGAATATGAATTGAATTAAATTACTATAATTCAGAAATAACAAAATATCTTGGATTTTATCCTAAAATAATACGTTTAATTTATCGAAAAATGCTAAAAATTATACTTTTCGGTTTATGGTTTTTGAATGAAAATATAGGAAAATCGTGTTTTTTTTTTGAGACATTTTTTAGTAAATGTTATTATTCTAAATATGTCATTGTTATAAGTTTGTGTTATGAAACATGGCAAATATCTTGCATCAAAATAGAGCTTCCACCGCTAAGTGAGTAATTAGCCTTTATCTTAAACTTTGTAATGAGAAAGTTATACACATATTTTCAAATATTTTTGAGACAAAAACTAGATTATGAAATGCCAAATAATATGATAGCAATTATCTAATCAATAATTGAACACATGACACTCTTATCTTCCGTCGAAAATTGTCAATTTTGACTCAAGCATAATTTCAACGCATGAATGGTCTTAACACTTTAACTAGTGTTTCGAATCATTATGAAATTCTGTTTGTAAGGACATTACAAAATAACGAAACGAAAATCTTTGAATGAGGAACGCAAACCCTAATAGATACAGTAAAGGGTGCGTACTATTTAAAAGAAGAATTTTATGATATGGTGTTAAAATTTGTGTGCACAAAAGTGCCACAAGTGCGTGCTGAGGTAAAGATGCATTTGCAAACACTGTCGGCAGTGGGTTAGTTAGTGGATAATATTATCTACATTATTATAGATCAGCTTGATATAAATAGAACCCTATAAAATTCCAACGGTCGTACGTTCATGTGAAACGCTGCAGTTGGCGAGCGATGGGCGATGGGCCTCTCCGTAGAGTTCGCGATATATAAATAGACGTGAATGGCCTAGCCGCGATATCTGCACTTACATCACCCGCAACGACCGCGTTAACCCGCCGCGACCCCAATTATCCGATGACAAAAATTATAAGCCATGACATGACTCGAGATCACTGACATTTGTATTTGCTACTGAACCAAACCATAACAAAAATAACCTGTCAAGTGCGAGTCGGACTCGCGCACTGAGGGTTCCGTACTACAACCGGAGGAATAAAACCATAAAAACCACTTTTCTTATCGAACCGCAAACTAACTTTGTTTTTAGAGGTTTTATTGTAAATATCAAAAAACTACTTATTAGATCTCGTTCAAACCAATTTTCGGTGGAAGTTTGCATGGTAATGTACATCATATATTTTTTTAGTTTTATCATACTCTTATTTTAAAAGTTACAGGGGGGGGGACACACATTTTACCACTTTGGAAGTGTCTCTCGCGCAAGCTATTCATTTTAGAAAAAAATGATATTAGAAACCTTAGTATCATTTTTGAAGACCTATCCATAGATACCCCACACATATGGGTTTGATGAAAAAAAAATTTTTGAGTTTCAGTTCTAAGTATGGGGCACCCCCAAAATTTATTACTTTTTTTAAAATTTTGTGTGAAAACCTTAATGCGGTTCACAGAATACATCTACTTACCAAGTTTCAACAGTATAGCTCTTATAGTTTCGGAAAAAAGTGGCTGTGACATACGGACGGACAGACGGACAGACGGACAGACGGACAGACAGACATGACGAATTTATAAGGGTTCCGTTTTTGCCATTCGGCTACGGAACCCTAAAAATATTGGTTGTCTGTAAAGTCGGTTTACGGACGATAGATTTACGTCATAATCATTATGATAATCATAATCGTAGTCATAATCATAATCATTATTTTATGTAATTTTTATCGTGCCTCTCTATAGCTTGTTGCGCGCTCTCGCTTGCACGCACAGGCTCAGGTGGAACGTTACGCGGAACGTTACTATTTTTCATGAGTGTTGCTGGTGTTCATCTATATATATAAAAGAATGAGGCATTTTGGTTGTTCCACGGATTCCGCCAAAACTATAGGTCCTAGAGATCTGAAATTTGGTACCTAGGTAGATATTAGGTCATGAATTCGTACTAAGACGGGGATTCCAGA
Source organism: Coenonympha arcania (assembly GCA_036785405.1). Classification (NCBI taxonomy): domain Eukaryota; kingdom Metazoa; phylum Arthropoda; class Insecta; order Lepidoptera; family Nymphalidae; genus Coenonympha; species Coenonympha arcania. Next base: position 16,645,239 of record CM072067.1, on the reverse strand, counting down.
AATTCCATGTTTAAGGGGTAAAAATCATACATTTAAGGGTATTTCCCATACAAAAGTAAAATTTTTTCGTTGTTCCAGGAATTCCCGAAAAACTAAAAGTCGTAGAGACCTGGAACTTGGTACCTTGGTAGATATTAGGTCATGAATTCGTACTAAGACGGGGATTCCAGAAATTCCATGTTTAAGGGGTAGAAATAGTACATTAAAGGGATTTCTCCATACAAAATTGTAATTTTTTTCGTTGTTCCAGGCATTCCAGAAAAACTAAAAGTTGTAGAGATCTCAAATTTGATACCTAGGTAGATATTAGGTCATGAATTCGTACTAAGACGGGGATTCCAGAAATTCCATGTTTAAGGGGTAGAAATAGTACATTTAAGGGATTTCTCCATACAAAATTGATTTTTTTTTCGTTGTTCCAGGAATTCCCGCAAAACTAAAAGTCGTAGAGATCTGAAATTTGATACCTAGATAGATATTAGGTCATGAATTCGTACTAAGACGGGGATTCCAGAAATTCCATGTTTAAGGGGTAGAAATAGTACATTAAGGGGATTTCTCCATACAAAATTGTAATTTTTTTCGTTGTTCCAGGAATTCCCGAAAAACTAAAAGTAGTAGAGATCTGAAATTTGGTACCTAGGTAGATATTAGGTCATGAATTCGTACTAAGACGGGGATTCCAGAAATTCCATGTTTAAGGGGTAGAAATAGTACATTAAAGGGATTTCTCCATACAAAATTGTATTTTTTTTCGTTGTTCCAGGAATTCCCGAAAAACTTAAAGTCGTAGAGATCTGAAATTTGATACCTAGGTAGATATTAGGTCATGAATTCGTACTAAGACGGGGATTCCAGGAATTCCATGTTTAAGGGATAAAAATCTTACATTTAATGAATTTTCCCATACAAAAGTGTATTTTTTGCGTTTTACCAGGGATTCCAGCGAAATCAATAATATCGTAGAGATCTGAAATTTGGTACCTAGGTTGATATTAGGTGATGAATTCGTAATCAGCTGGGGATAAGTAGGAATTTGGACAAAGTTTAAAAAGTGGCCGCCATTTTGAACTTTTTTGTTATTGGGCCGATTGCTTTGAAAATCGATATGTGAGTATCGCGACAAGTATGGAGAAGGAATTTGTGGTACAAATTTAAAAAAGTGGCCGCCATTTTGAATTTTTTTGTTATTGGGCCGATTGCTTTGAAAATCGATATGTGAGTATCGCAACAAGTATAGAGAAGGAATTTGTAGTAAAAATTTAAAAAAGTGGCCGCCATTTTGATTTTTTTTGTTATTGGGCCGATTGCTTTGAAAATCGATATGTGAGTATCGCAACAAGTATAGAGAAGGAATTTGTAGTAAAAATTTTAAAAAGTGGCCGCCATTTTGATTTTTTTTGTTATTGGGCCGATTGCTTTGAAAATCGATATGTGAGTATCGCAACAAGTATAGAGAAGGAATTTGTAGTCAAAATTTTAAGAAGTGGCCGCCATTTTGATTTTTTTTGTTACTGTGCCGATTGCTTTGAAAATCGATATGTGAGTATCGCAACAAGTATAGAGAAGGAATTTGTAGTAAAAATCTAAAAAAAGTGGCCGCCGTTTTGATTTTTTTTGTTATTGGGCCGATTGCTTTGAAAATCGATATGTGAGTATCGCAACAAGTATAGAGAAGGAATTTGTAGTCAAAATTTTAAGAAGTGGCCGCCATTTTGATTTTTTTTGTTACTGTGCCGATTGCTTTGAAAATCGATATGTGAGTATCGCAACAAGTATAGAGAAGGAATTTGTAGTCAAAATTTTAAAAAGTGGCCGCCATTTTGAATTTTTTTGTTACTGTGACGATTGCTTTGAAAATCGATATGTGAGTATCGCGACAAGTATGGAGAAGGAATTTATGGTACAAATTTAAAAAAGTGGCCGCCATTTTGAATTTTTTTGTTATTGCTTTGAAAATCGATATGTGAGTATCGCAACAAGTATAGAGAAGGAATTTGTAGTAAAAATCTAAAAAAAGTGGCCGCCATTTTGATTTTTTTTGTTATTGGGCCGATTGCTTTGAAAATCGATATGTGAGTATCGCAACAAGTATAGAGAAGGAATTTGTAGTCAAAATTTTAAGAAGTGGCCGCCATTTTGATTTTTTTTGTTACTGTGCCGATTGCTTTGAAAATCGATATGTGAGTATCGCAACAAGTATAGAGAAGGAATTTGTAGTCAAAATTTTAAAAAGTGGCCGCCATTTTGAATTTTTTTGTTACTGTGACGATTGCTTTGAAAATCGATATGTGAGTATCGCGACAAGTATGGAGAAGGAATTTGTGGTAAAAATTTAAAAAAGTGGCCGCCATTTTGAATTTTTTTGTTATTGGGCCGATTGCTTTGAAAATCGATATGTGAGTATCGCAACAAGTATAGAGAAGAAATTTGTAGTAAAAATTTAAATAAGTGGCCGCCATTTTGATTTTTTTTTGTTATTGGGCCGATTGCTTTGAAAATCGATATGTGAGTATCGCAACAAGTATAGAGAAGGAATTTGTAGTCAAAATTTTAAAAAGTGGCCGCCATTTTGAATTTTTTTGTTACTGTGACGATTGCTTTGAAAATCGATATGTGAGTATCGCGACAAGTATGGAGAAGGAATTTGTAATAAAAATTTAAAAAAGTGGCCGCCATTTTGAATTTTTTTGTTATTGGGCCGATTGCTTTGAAAATCGATATGTGAGTATTGCAACAAGTATAGAGAAGGAATTTGTAGTCAAAATTTTAAAAAGTGGCCACCATTTTGGTTTTTTTTGTTACTGTGCCGATTGCTTTGAAAATCGATATGCGAGTATCGCAACAAGTATAGAGAAGGAATTTGTAGTCAAAATTTTAAGAAGTGGCCGCCATTTTGATTTTTTTTTGTTACTTTGCCGATTGCTTTAAAAATCGATATGTGAGTATCGCAACAAGTATAGAGAAGGAATTTGTAGTCAAAATTTTAAAAAACGGCCGTCATTTTGAATTTTTTTGTTACTGTGACGATTGCTTTGAAAATCTATGTGTGAGTATCGCGACAAGTATGGAGAAGGAATTTGTGGTAAAAATTAAAAAAAGTGGCCGCCATTTTGAATTTTTTTGTTATTGGGCCGATTGCTTTGAAAATCGATATGTGAGTATCGCAACAAGTATAGAGAAGGAATTTGTAGTCAAAATTTTAAGAAGTGGCCGCCATTTTGATTTTTTTTGTTACTGTGCCGATTGCTTTGAAAATCGATATGTGAGTATCGCAACAAGTATAGAGAAGGAATTTGTAGTCAAAATTTTAAAAAGTGGCCGTCATTTTGAATTTTTTTGTTACTGTGACGATTGCTTTGAAAATCGATATGTTAGTATCGCGACAAGTATGGATAAGGAATTTGTGGTAAAAATTTAAAAAAGTGGCCGCCATTTTGATTTTTTTTTGTTATTGGGCCGATTGCTTTGAAAATCGATATGTGAGTATCGCAACAAGTATAGAGAAGGAATTTGAAAGGAAGGATGGAAAAATACAGGAATTTTGGAAATTAAATGCCTGACAACAGAAGTTCAACGTGAGCGAAGCCGCGGGCGTTTGCTAGTCAATTTATAAGACGTTAACACGTCAAAAGACCGACGTCAACTCTCGTAACTACCATTGTTATCATTCAAAAAATAATTTTTAAAAACAACCTTAAATATACGTTATTCTTCTTAGCAAACCCGTTCATTTGATACCCGTATTGTAGCGCTTTTAACTTGTCCGCCATCTTGGGTGTTCCGCCATGTTGGATTTACAATGTCATTGTTCAATTAATATATCTGTTTTAAAATTGAGTTGCTATATTTCTCTCCAACAAACATACACTGCAAGTTTAATAAGAGCTTTTTAAAAACACATGACTGAATTAAAGTACCTGGTATCGGGCAAGGTTCTATGGCATTGGCTTAGTGTGGTTCAACGCTATTCCAATAAAGTTATATTTTGTATGTAATTACCTTTAAATGCTGCCTGATCTGCTGCTGGTGCTGCTCGGCCAGCTGCTGCCGCTGCTGCTGGAAGTGCTGCAACAATATCTCCTGTTGCAACTGTTGCTGCTTCTTCAGCTGTAACGTAAAGCGTCACGTCAAATATTCTAGTAGCACATCACTACCCTCCTACTTTGGCTCACTAGAGAGAAAACCTTGTCATTAAGCGCGAAAGAGTAAAATTCATTTTTAAATAAGTTTCTCTAAGCAGACTAAGATGGAGCTAATTTCGAGGTCCAAAAAGACACGCTTGCTACGAAGAAAACCTCTACTGCTAACTCTTATGTTATTTTAGAAAAAAACGCACTCACTGATAAGGTTTTTCACTCACCAAATCAAGCTCCAAACTAAAATTTTCAAACGGTTCGCATCGAATAGTCGTACTATCAAACAATGTGATTCTGACGCGCTTTGCTTTAACTTCCATCACGCAAATATAAGTATCAATATCTTGTTATATAGTATACCGATATCAAAAGCTCTCAATTGATTGCAATCACCGATAATCGTTGTCATACCGCGTCAAAATCGCGTCGTTTTATCGTACGATCATTACCAATTAGGAGCGATGATGCCATTTAAGTTTCTGACATTTAAATCATACCAACTTACTTTAGGTAAGTTTTGTTTACAAATAAATAATCAGTACAGTTTTGCTTAATTGGTGGATATTTTACAAGTTATACAACATTATAGAGTGTGTGTGTAGTATGAAATGTGAATGTGATAAGCACATCTATACAATACATTTCTTTGTATTTACTGTTTGTCAGAGACAATAGACAGCTCTTTGCTATCTACTATTGATTTGACGAACGACAATTGCCATGCGATGCTATCAAACAATAGTAGGCCCTTTATGAGAGACAAAGATTCAGATCTAGTCCGGAATATTGACAATAACGTCGATAAGTTTGAAACTGTAATATCCTTGGCAAACGTAATAAAACAGACGCTAATCTTAAAATATTTTATCCGAGAATGGTGGTGGACGCATTTGAGTTTCTTGTTTATGGAATTCGGCATGCAAATAATTTAAAAGGAGGAGACCTAAACCAATTTGTGTCGTGACTATTTTGAAAACGGAAAGATTTCACGTTAAATAAAGTTCATTACTTTACAGTTGAGTCAATTCTGTACGATTCACAGCTAAGTTACATCAAAAACAAGCTCCTGCAATTTGGCCCGTAGACGGATTACGTTTGGCCCAAACAAGCAACATATTTTGGTGAATTAAAACTACTATAGCCCTCGTTAGCATTACCTTTAATAATGAAACAAAAAGAGTCTTTAATTGTCCACTTCCGGTAAAAGCGCTAAACGGTAGATGATCGATGGCTGCATGAATGAAACGTTGTTAAAAGTGTAGCCGCCAAGTGGAGACTGGCCAATTCTCCACCTACGACTTTTACATGCCAGAAACATTCCTAGTGTTATTTTAGATCACTTTTATTGAATACCATAGCCATTTTGATCGATTAAGTACAATGATAGTTTTGTATCGGGTTCACACTTTAATTTCGTCAAATGGCATGTCAAGAATAGAATTAAAAAATCATATTACATACTAACACAAACACTGACTAACAATTAACACAAACTCTAAAAAATAAAAGCAGTATGCCTTGAGTATAAAGTTTTGAATGAAAGCTTTCGTGAGTGGAACAATTACAGAAATGTTATTTATAAAAAGGAACATTCTGATTGGCTCGTTGACCCAATATCGCATAGGCCTTATCAATGGTGATAAAAATCAGAAACCTTTACGTTCACTTTATGATGTACACAAGAAACAATTATCTAAGATAAGAATGTTCATGCAAAAAAAACACTTAAGACTAAGACAATAAGCAGTCAAATTATCACACAGAGATTCGAAGAAAAGTAAGGAAAAAACAAGTGTCATATTCAAACAAAGGCGAAGAAAAATTAAATTATCAAAACAGGAAATGTAATGCCTTATCAGAGAGATAGAGACGAATGCTTTGATGTGACCGAAAATATACTGATTAATTAAGGAACATTACGAAACTTAACGGCCTACAAGTCGTATTTAGGTGATTTTGAATGAAGTTTTATGCAAAAACTATTAAGACAATTACTTTCAAATTTACACGTCATGTATTTTGGGTCTTTAATCTAAAATCGCTTAGAAGCAGAAACACGATTGGATAAAATTTTCTCGATAGAAAGTTCTCCCAAAAGTTGCTCCAAAATCTCAGTTTTTCTATATTTTATCGGAAACTACAATGGATGTAATTGTAATTTTTGTTTTAATGTATCGGTAATAATAATATCCTAAAACGCTTAGAACAGATTTTTGATAACTGGCTTAGTTTTTGAGTAATTAGGTAAAACGTCGTTTTTCTGCTATATTCTTTCGCGACGCTATATGTCGCACCTACCAAATCTCCGTGAGAGTGAGAAAGACAAAAATAAATTCAATAAATCCCCTTAACTAAAATTAAAAAGAAACAGAATTGATTGTTTCAGAGAGTGTTAAAGTACAAATCTACGTGAAATATTTTGGGTTACTACGAGAATTGCTAGTTTCACTTCAAGATAATTAATAGAATAGGAATCTTTTTTTGACTTTTTATATAAAATAAGACATCAAAAGTAGCTTTTATAAAACTGTTATCTTTATACGAATAATTTCAAGAAGCCAAAAATAGCAGTAAGTTATAAATCAATCACAACTACAGTATGTTGTATACTACATCTACTGGCGTACCAGCTAATTCTGTAAACGACGTAGAGCTCGCGATTCTATCATTAAAACTTGCTTTATATAGACCATGGGATCTTGCCAAGGCTTGGAATTACACTCGTTGTATTGAAATTACGAGATTCTTGGATCTCTATCATAATGTTTATCGATATCCGGTACGATACACAAGTTGACGAAAAATCTGCCTTATTCACGTTAATTAAGCTTATCATCGATTTTAAATAATTTTATTTGTAATGTTCCAGAATAGCTTTCAGTGGTAAATTCGTCGAATTTGACACAGTTTTCTTCTTTACACGTACAGTTTATCAGACAAATAAGTGATCACTTCCAAAAACCACTCAGCAGTAGAAGTGAGTAGTAGCTCGAACTAAACTTTTTGGCAGCTCGGAAAATGCGGAGATTTGGAGCGCAGAACGCAAAATTGGGTCGTGTTCCGACTCTACAACTCGCGTTAAAGATTAGTTCAAATTACACCTATGTGTTTGCAAGACTGTACTGATAATATGACAACAAACGACTCACTTGCATCAGGAAACTATTGTCTAAAGACTGTTTCGCCCTCTCCGCGATATGGTTCTTTCTCGGGCTCTGATTCTGACAAGGAGAGGAAATACATGTACATGTAGGACTATTCACCCCCACTTACCACATCACGAAAGGCCATTGGAGTCAACATAGCATAAAATTTGTATGTTATGGTTATTGATGAGAAACAAGGAAACTCTATATGACTTCAATATTGTGAAACAGACGTACCATTTAACTGACTCCTCACGAAATTACACGATATACAAATCAGTTTTCAAAGAGCGTCTTTGTCATCTTAAGGTATGATAGAATGATAAATACTGAAATATCTGCAGATTCTAGTTTCGCGGTCTGATACTGATACACATTACTGTACCATAAGGTAATTGAAACTGTTGGTATATCAAAACAAATACCTAACAGGTATGACGTCATTCCACATGGCAGTAATCTCGTCAGCAAGAAATTAGTATCAAGAAAGCAAGCAGTTTCAGCTCTGTAGTTCCTCGTATCGTAGCCTTGATACCGGCACAACATGGCGTACACAAAGCGGTGCCGTGTTGGCGTCTGCGCGCAATATTTCTGGCGTCGCGAACATTATTTTGGTCCGGTGGAAAAAAGAAATGGCGGCCGGAGGAATGCGCGCACGCCGGGAATAGCCCGCGCGGACGGATGTTTTGCGCGGGCCTGTGGGCGGCGGGCTGCTTAAAAATATAATCATTTTCTTTTTTAACCGACGATGGCGGTGAAAGGCTGATACTACAATATAAACTAACGAGAGGACCTATCTATATGTGTAAAAAATGCCTTAGTTAACGCAATATGGTTTCGCACTCTACCTGATCAGACAAGTAGTTTTATTGTTGACAAAGTTGACTTGTATTGGTGTATTTCACAAAGTCTGAAGAATGGATCCAAAATTTTCTTCGAGAGCATCCGAAAAAAGTTTACATACTTAGTGAAGACTGCTGTGGATGCTGCAGCGCATCCATTCTTCGGCATGTACCTACAAGTGGTGGTAACTCTTTCACTCTTCAGGCAAACAGATAACATTGCGGGCCAAAAGTGGCGCACAGATGTATTGATTGATTCTAATCAATCTTGCGATGATAGTATTCGCGTACCGCTTTGTTGTGACATTGTCCATACGGCTTAGTCTTTGCTTAATTCGTTAAGGACTGTGAGTGGATTGGTTATCTTCATTCTTTTGCATGGTCAATCCCTGCAAAAGTTTCAATCGTCCTGAAAAACTGATGTTGCATTCAATTAACTTCACCCGTTTATTTCAAGGAGACTCGAATAGATATGAACATTTGATCTGACGTGTAAATAGCTTGGATCCATTCCAGGGATAAATGCACTTTTGAAGTGTTGTGCCTTGAATCGTGGATGCAAAGTTTTGGCTAGTTTATGTCTGCCATGAAACTAGATTTACGCTCTCCGTAGTCATAGATTCTTAGAATAAAATGGGAAGGCTTCGCTTTTCCTACTCGTACCTTGCTTTCCTTCTAGTCTTCTTCTGTAGCCATGAGTGGCGTAATAATTGATTGTTGAGACCTGCAATCCCTAATCCAAGAAACGATTTTAGAGCTTAACTTTCACGCTGCTTTATCCGAGTTTTAAGCTGTCTGAGATCCACATTTACTTAGCCCATTTCCTAACAATCCGGGCAAGTTGGTAAATAATGACAATTTCTTCACAGATTAACTTTTGGCACGACTCGGGAATCAAACCGAAGAGACCGTGATCCGTATTCGGATCTACGAACACAATTGATATTAACGAAGCATTAACCTACCTACTCTAACGAAATTTTAATTACATAACTCTTATTACAATGAAAGACCGCTCAAGGCACCGGGCCAATGTTCTCTCCATTGAGGAGATTTCACCGCCGCACCAAGCACCGCCAACAAAGCAGCTGCACTCGGTATTTTTACACGTTCGCGGATACTTGATCCTATCAGCGGCCCGCGATAATGGGCGAATGTTTTCACATTTGCAATACCTAACGACGGACGCGGTATTTACGGAGGCCGCGCGATCTAAAATTATCCCCCGGGTTATATTATATACAAGCAAGCACACATACGCTGTGGATAAAGAAGGTATGTGCCTACGTGTGTGCATGGACGGACCACTTCCCGGAGTTCGCGTTTAATAACACAACAATATGTACACGTGTACAATGTACTTACATGGCTTTATTTATAAACCGTGCGAGGAAATTCTTAAAAATATCCCCGTACGTTTTTAAAATGTTTCAGCGAGTCGAGAGTCGAGACGAATCTGGCTTCGTTAAAAAAAGGTCAGGGCAAATTCACGCTAAGCCTTTTCATAATAATCATTTAGCACTTCTTGTGTTGCCATGCTAGCGGACGCAAGGGGTTTCACGTGACACCCTATTTTACCACCTTAGGGGTTGAATTTCCAAAAATTCTTGTTTAGTGCATCATAATAATTGTCATCTATATCCCAATCACAAATTAGTCAGATCCGTCTAGTGGTTTGTCAATCAGTTAGTCAGTCTTAACTTTTGAATTTTAAATAATATGTAGAGAAAAATAATATTTAAATATATGTAGAGGGTACTAAAATAAATAATCTTACACTTTTATACGTAGGTATAATAGCCATTCCATTAAGGACGTGTAGCTCGGGGAAGTACAAGAAACGATAAATTTTATTACTTAGTTTAATCAACAAGAATTTTTACCTTGAAATAGTAGGTATAGGTATAATCGTTTTATGGCGATCTTGAGGTAAAATATAGTCGTACTTGGACTTTGCTTTGATATAAAATATAAACCAAAACAACTCTTACCTAATTGAAGATCAAAAACAATCATAAAAATAACTGCAGAATCATAAAACTTGCATGTTTTCTATAATAACGATAGTAATATTATATAGCTTTACATACGTGTTGGGTATTTTAATTTTTGTAACCAAGTTCGCAATAACGAATTTTGAATTTGAATTTGAATTGAATTTAGAAAACAAATTAACTGTAAAGGTTTAAAACATAATAAATGACGTCAAGGATGGTCCTTGACGTCATTTATTATGTTTTTTATTCCTCGTAGTATTGGAAATTCCTCGAAACGTTTTATGACAAATGTAATGACAAAGTCATTATTCCTCATTCAATGGCTTTGACTCCTTAAGGCATTTCCCGAATGTGGTAAGCATTGCATTATGTTCGTTACATTAAAATTTTATATACGACTAACAAAAACAATTTCGTTACTCTTTCTTTAACATAAATACTTCATTTAATTAGAGAAAGGCAAAATTTAAAGTCAATTTCCGCCTTACACAAACTCACGGACATATTTTTGTCAGCCATACATATTACATACATAATTCAATTTATATATAATACGAACAGTGTGTAGGTTGTTCACAATGGAGGGTAGGTGCGTTATTACTTGAACAATCTCATAATTATCAAAAAATGCAAAATCGGCAGGATTTGAATCTGCATTTCTCTAGCAACAGAGGACTGGGTGCATTGTTACTGACGCGGTTTGCTGGCCAGATGCTACAATGCTTTAAAACAACATGTACCTGCACTTTTTGGATAGAAGCAGACCGTGAAACTTTGCGAAAGTCAAGTGCTGAAGGACACCAAGAACCAATTTTATGGTAACCCATATAGGTCAATGGATTAGACCTCTGCCTGTTCTCAGGAGGTTAAGGTTCGAATCCCCTTTAGAGTTCAGAATTATGTGAGTAGAGAAATTAAATAAAATTTCACTTGCTTAGTAAAGAAGGAAAACAGAAGAAACTTGCAATTCTGAGAGTTCGCCTAATGCTATCAAAGGTGTGCCAACCCACACTAACCCATGAGAGGAATGTAAAGGAATTTGCGCTGGAGCATGGTGCGGGTGACAGCTGTGATTCGCATGGTACATCAGTCCGTCTCTCTGGTCCTTCCCTATTGCTATTTTCATCTCATCTGTCACCCGTACCGTGCGACAGCGCAAGTACTACAGTTAATTTAGCTGTGCACTCAGTTTCGCTCGCCGCTGAGATGCGCGTTCGACTCCTGAGGAATGTGCAGAGGCGGCGCGCGGGCGGTGCTCCGAGCCTCACCTGCATGATCTGGTGGTGGAAGCTGGTGTCGGGCGGCAGGTGCGACGCGTGCGGCGGCGACGGCGTGTGGTGCGGCGAGCCCTCCGCCCCGCCGGCGCTCTCGTGCGCCATCTCTGCGACAAAAAATATTGGTTGTCTGTAAAGTCGGTTTACGGACGATAGATTTACGTGATAACGTCATAATCTCTATCTCATTTCATTTCTCTATCGTTTGTTTTATCGTGCCTCTGTATCGCTTGTTGCGCGCTCTCGCTTGCACGCACAGGCTCAGGTGGAAAGTTACGCGGAACGTTACTATTTTTCATGAGTGCTGCTGGTGTTCATCAATTTATTAAACGTTATCACGTCAATAATATTATACGTAAATTAGTTAACAAGAAAACCGACGAACTCAAGCCAGGAAGGCGAGGCCTTAGCCACTTGCCGGGGCTAAAAGAACAATACTGGAGGATCAAGGATCCCCCGCGACTCAACGCCCGGGTAAGGAGGCATGCCTCGAGGCCCGTAGGTACCCCCGTCGGGACTCGTTCCCCACGGAGAAGACCACGTGATAAAACAAACCGACTTCAATTCTCATCAAACTACTGCTGAATACATCCTTTCCAACTAAATTTAAGACTTATATCATCTTATATGGTTTTTTCATGGATATCATTATCAGAACTGGACAAAATTGAAATTGCACCACACGGGAAGCGTCAGATTTCTATTTAATATGGAATCATCAAAATCGATTCACCCAGTCAAAAGTTACGAGGTAATAAACATTAAAATAACATACAGTCGATTTGAGAACCTCCTACTTTTTTGAAGTCGCTTGAAAAAGGTTCCGTGGGAAAAGGAGACAAGCTTCAGCTCATCGCCTCTTACATAGGGTATCGTCGACACGTAACTGTGACCTACATCGCCGGGGGTGAAGAGGGGGGAGAGGCGCGAGGGGACCGACCGGGGGAAGGGGGATTGAGGTTATTTATAGAACTCTATATTTAGAACGGACCCGGCTCGTGCCCTTCGCGAATTTAAAGCGACTTAAAAAGCAGGCGGATCGTTGTAAGGTTGATTTATAGCTGACCCGGCAAACGTTGCTTTGCTATTAGGGATATAAAAAAAATAGCTTACGACCCACTCTCAGACCTCAGGTACACAGAAAATTTCATTACAATCAGTTGAGCAATTTTGGAGTAAATGGTAACAAAATTTGCAGGAGAAAATGTGACATATAACACCAGTGCAAGAGCAGTCCATATTTTGTTATCGTTATAGCTATTTGCCTTTTCTCGATCAACATAATCATTATTGAAGTACATTGCAAAATAAATATTTATTTAAAAAAAATTGTGATAAGCTTTAATTTAATATTTCCTTTTTGACCCACACTAACAACACAAATAAATTAAAGCCTGTCAAAATTTGAATACCCAAATTATGTATTCCAAATTAATTAATATGAAAAATTAAATACATAATTTGGAATAATACTTTACATCTGTAACGCTACTACGAGTCTACGAATGAAAAGCTTCCGTGGCAGCTTTCGGTGCGTAGCGCGTCTACGAGCTTTCTACGGCGCGTCTACGTAGCTCTACGCGCAGTTTAGTTTAGCTTTAGACACTTTTAAATTGTACTAGAAGTACGTACACATAACATGGGCTATTTCTTTATAACCGATTCCTAATTTTTTTATTATTTTTTTCGTTTTTCTTATTTTGTTGATGAATTATTGGCACACTATTACCGAATACATAATATCACTCCACGGTCATGGACAACAACCGATCACTTATTTTTAAACGCAGATCTAAATTGACTTTGATCTGTGGCCAAAATTCTTATATGTAGTTTTTGTAGTCTATCTGTCTATAAATGCTAAGATTACCCAAACCGGTTTGGTATAATTAATAGCACGTTAGATATTTTACACGTGCCGCTCGCTTAGATATTGTAGAATATGTAAATATATTATACTAATATTAAAAATTTAGAATAAAAAACACATTCACGGCATGCCTTACCTACCTGGGAATATGCAGTAGATGCAAATAATTTGTTATAAATAGATTATACAATTTATACATACCTACTACTGTTCGCGCAATACCTATGTAATGCGGATGTACTGTACATAATGGGCATAGATAAATTATAGTCTGCGTTAAAACATCGTCTGATATAGCTAGTTGTTAGGGTTCCGTACATCGAAAGAAAAACAGAAAACTTACATAAAAAAAAGATTCCGACGAATTGAGAACCTCCTCCTTTTTTTTGAAGTCGGTTAAAAAGATCACTTTGTTGTCCGGCGGTATGAACAACGGTAGGTAATAGGTATATAGACGTCCGTGCTGGAGCCTGGAAGTATGGCATAGACATAAGCCTCTGGACTCATGAGAGATGCCCAGGCATTACTCAGATTGTGTTGTTTATTTGTCAGGACTTACCACAGATCTAACACTAGAAACTAAAGGACTTGTCGCTTCAAACTTCAGGGATAGAACTAGTACAAGATACAATACTCCTAAGAATACAATATCGTATTCGTAAATAGATTGTATATGGCTAACCGAATAGACTTGAATCGAAAATTCAGTTACTTGTAGATACAGGTACATAATATTATATTACCAAGTACCATGCTGACTGACTGCGCTGTCTAGCACCGATAAAATGTGAAACACTGAGTATAGCTAATAAAATAATGTCATATCAATAAAGTTGGCCCACGACGATGGTCAAGCGCGGCTTGGCTGGCTTCACACACTTTGGAGTGAACATTGTAGTGAACTGAGTGAACTGAGAACATTGTAGTAAAGTGTCTGAGAGGCATCCACGTTTCCTTTACCTACTGGATATTTAGTTTCATAAAACGCAGATAACTCTGGACAGAGGCGTGACTGATGAGAAGCAGAGATTTTTTTAATTAATTTTTAAAGAGCAAGTACCGAGTTTCTTTCTCGAGTTTCTCGGTGCAATACTGCTTTCCGAACGAGGCGATAGAGAGGCGGACATTTCAATAGTGCATGTAATTTAGGCCTATGTGAAAGAATAAATATTTTAATTTGATTTGATTTGGTAGTCTAACTGTGAACTAGTAAGCTATTTAGTTCACTAAGTAGGTACCTACCTCTTAAAAACTGACATTATTATACAAGAAGAATACATCAAAGCAATTCCACATTTTAATACCAAAGAGCACAACACAAAGAGCGTTTCCCCGCACCCCGCACCCCCCCTGCTCGCCTGATATAAAAATAGACAACAAACGACATGTGAAGGACGCGCCACGCCCGCAAACATGCACCCGTCTCTATCGCACCCATCCATGTATGCCACGCACGAGCGAGACAGAAGAAAATACACAACTAGTTTAAGGAAAGCTATTTTTAGAGAACGCACGCGAGCGTTGAAACTAGCCATAGTTCGCGGAAAATGTTTTTCCCCGAAAAAGACTAAACTTTAATCGTTATTAGGTATGCAAAATGGAAAATTAAGTTCGGAGTACTTACACTAAACACATCCTCGCGTCGTGTCGTTAAACACTGTAATCATAACCCTTTTTGTGCAGATGACATAAGTACTTATTATACGATTTTCTAAAAGACAGGTAAATTGTTTAGTGAAACTGGAGCTAAGTAAGAGAACCAACGTTCTATACGCATATTCTGGGACAATTGCTAAGAAGAAAAAGAAGATAAATACACGTCTATGCATTTATCTCTCACTTATCTACTGTAACTTCCATTAGACACATGAATTAAGGATTTATGATTTGACGGTATATGGGACCCTTAATACTTGAGCCCGACTCGCACTTGACCGTCTTTTTTTACTATCTGTAGAAAAAGATATTTTCACATAGCAACAAGTTCGCTGTTGCCATCTTTAATTATTTTCTCTGTAAGTTTTTGCATATTTATTGTTGCTAAATGAAACAAATTGTTTTAACAGCTTCGGAAAAAAATATTATTTAATTACACCTGTTAATACATCGATAGACTAGGTGTCATAAAGTAGTCAACCGATGGAGACGAATTCAACACTACCTAAAGGTACTTACCATTTTGTGATTTTTTATGCGTGAGAAAATGATAAATAAACTAACATCAAATGAATCTATCCTAATGAAAACAGTAGGACTACATACATCTACGAGTAAGTATTCTACTCTTTCGGCGTAAGTTTCGCTCGATCACCATCATCAGAAGATCTTTTGGTCCATACAGACTGACATGGTTTATTGGATACTATAATATTCTTTTCTTATGTGCCTTCCGACCTATCCCACTTTTCCCTTCGCCTGTCTCACATTTTAGGGTAACTGGAAAACAATATCTTCTTTTTAGGGATAAGCTAGCTTATGCATTTATGTTTTTCTTTCTATCTTTGCGTTTTTATGGTGCATAAATATAGTTAAAATAAATACTACTTTGGAAAATTCCAATTAGGTAGAAATACCAAGTTCCTTAATACGCGGGGCAGACAGATTTATATGAGTAACTAGTAGGTATGATTGTCAGTCATATTCAAACTGGCACAGACTACAGAGGTAGAGTTTCCCACTTCCATTGGCCGAGTGCTCAATGGTATCTTCTCCGTGAAGGATGAGCTACGAGAATGGTTCAACATAAACACGTGTGAAGGTTTATTTGAGTTTTTTTAACTGGTGATGACCTCCAAATGTCTTATAATTTAATTCACCGTACCTCGCCTACAATTTACATGTTAAACAGGCGGGTAACTAAACCTGTGTAAATATTATAGATAGTAAAAAAATGATGGATGTATTTTATTTTTAACGAGAGGAGGCACACAGCTTCGGACAGCTATTTTTACCCCCTAAGAGGTTGCATTTTCTAAACCTTTTCTTATTCAAAAAAATTGAATTAAGTATAATTTTGTTTTTTTTAATGTTTTTTTTTACTTCCTACGGATTATGTAGCTAGTGATTCTACTTATACAGACTTAAGGGTGTCAAAGAGCAATTATAAGCTATTGCAGTCACACAATTTTTTTTAAATGAACAACTTCATTGATGCGAGAAAAAATCCTGTACATTATACGTAGATTGAAAATGGAATTTTTCCTATACTAGATAGTAGCATCACAGTTTCAATTCCCGTCGTTCATTACGGTAAGGTTTATTCATAGTATCAGTATTAAAAATTAAGAAAGAAAAAAATATTTTATTAGAAACGTATTGTAAAGAAAGTTGAAGCCATCTTCCTGGTCGCTAAAGAAGGCGTTTAGGCCTGTAACAGAATGTATGCCGTACGCCGTTAAAACAACTGGCTGTTCTAAATCCCAAACTGCTACATTGTTTGCCTTACTGAAAATAGGATCACCATGATATTTGTACTATGTATACGACATGACAACTGTCGTTTACTTATCTGTTTATATTTTATACTTAAAAAATACATATTATTTATTAATAATAACCATCAAATGTAAAGACAAAGCAGAACTAAATTATTAACTCCATGTTCAAAATTAAAAATTTAAGTAAAATGGTTGCGGAATAAGTACCTATCCCAAAAGATTTAAAACATATTTTCTAACGTAATAATAACAAATCAATTTTACCACCTTTATCATTTTACGAGAGTATTGCTTATTCTAGTAGATAGGTACTAGATTAGGTACTTAGTTACTTTTTTGAATGGAATGGAAACTAGCTATTGCCGCATCTCACGAGAACTGGCTTTTTAAATTTCCTCTATACAAACATTGCCACAAAAAAATATTAGTCAAATAAATAAAGCCGTTCTGAAGTTATACGCGTACACACATTCAGCAATTGGACTTTACTTATATAGAGAAGAGATTTCATTCCGAAAAATGGACAAAAACTTCTCAGTAATATTAAATGCTCAAATTTTTGTTTCTTAGATTATTTCTATATATTAAAATTCCTTGTCACCCTGAGCTGACATATATATTTTCGATGGGCGGCCGCTTCTATTTCCAATCGGCTAAATGCAGCCGCCACCGGAAAGATTCAGCTTTAGCTCTTCTCTTTAAAACGGATAAATTTACTGCTTCTTTGAAAAGTATAAATAGAAACGTGTAAAACTTCTTTAACTGGTTTACGGTTGGTCTTGTATACAATTCATCCATCACACAAAATAAATTGTAAAAGCGAAAGTTTGTATGTGTGAAATTAGGAACTTTTGAACTGAATTTTTATACTTATTTACATTAGTTGTTTTTGACTTGTGATGATGCCTTCGAAAATATTATCCTACTAACATGGAAAGGGAAAGTTACACAGCACATAAAATGCAGTTTTATGCAGCACTACCTACAATTTTAGTATCATGAGAAGGGAGCAATTCACGTAACGTTCACACACTGCGTGAAGAAATAAAATAAAAAAATTGGTTGTCTGTAAAGTCGGTTTACTGACGATAGTTGAACGTGACAACTCTCGCTTGCACTTCAAGCCTTACATGGAACGCCTCAGAGCGAGGTAACGGCAAATAAGTCATGCTTTTTTGTGCGTGCAGCCGGCTCTATCGAATTAAAAGACGTTATGTCACGTCAAAAAATGTATTAGATTAACGAACAATTATTATAGACGTACTATTTGGTTAGAGTGTAAAATTGAATGTACTTTAACATAGGAAACACAATGCCTCAACGCTATCGTGCCACATAAATTTAAGTTGACGATTCTCGCCCATGTTGCGTTTTGAACTACATTCAATTTTACGCTCTATGTAACTAGTTCTAAAATTAATTTTTCAGTGTTCTCAAAAAATGTTTTGGTTTCCATATCGTCTAAATGCTATGGCCTTTTTAAACATTTCACTTCACGAAATGTAGGCGATGCATTACGCGAATCGCCTACGTGAAGTGAACAATAATAATTATTGTATTTGCTATAACATGTTTACGCCGCGAGTGAGGAGGTAGGAGGTTGTGCGACTTTCCTCTGATAATTACACGTTACGAGGACAATACGAGTTCAACCCGAAAGAAACCGAGCCGGCTCCGTGGGAAAGTGTGTTATGCGCTGATGTTTGAATGAATGAATGAATGAATGAATGAATGATATTTTATTCATGAAAATGTACGTTACAATAAGATCTTAACTAAGTGCTTACAACCGATTACATTTTACCAATAATATTGGTGTATGAATATTAAATTCTTAAAAACAATAAAGACAGCGAGAACATAAACATAAAATAGCAAAATTAAAGCATAATGTTATCAATCAGATTAATTACAATTATTAAAAATTTAAAATGTTATCGTCCATAATATAATCCTTAATGTCATAGTAGAGTTTGTTCGTCAACAGATCAAAAATTTTATTTTTAAATATCGTCAATGGCTTATCGCGTATACTATCAGGTAATTTATTAAATAGAGTTATTGCGGTGCAATATGCGCTTTTAGAATAGATATTTAGTTTCATTGGCGGTACACATATTTTGTTCTTCCGACACGTTCTAAGATTTTCGTTATTTTGATGAATGGGAAAGATTTTACTGTTTTTTTTTTTACAAATAAGTTTATGTAACTTACGTTGAATTCTTTAACAATGTTACAGATTTGCAGTGAGGAGATATTGTTGAGGAGGAGGAGTATGCTTACTCATTCGGACATCCCTATTATTGAGTTTACTGACAAACAAAATTTGTTTCAATGCTCATAAAACGTATTTAGTAGCTTTTCCTTTTATTTCATTTAACAAATTCCGGTGGAAATGTGAACATTCCGTTCCCGTTTCCTATTCCAATCTTTGAAGGAAGTTTTCTAAAATAATCTATACCTACCTATACCTAGCTGTCGCTACCCACGGAAATAAATACGGGGGATTTTTCCGGAATAAAATAGTGTATATGTCCTTTCCTAAGCTCCACTCTATCTCTGTGCCAAATTTCATCAAAATTGGTTCAGCCGTTTAGCGTGAAAGCGTGCCTAATAAACAAAATACTTACATTTAAAGTATTCATTAATAGGGATTTAAAAATAGTAGATTATAATTGATGCGCTTTTATACACCGAGCAGGTTATGTAGCTAGTGATTCTTGCATTGATTGGATGTACTTTCATTTACATATTAATTCACAGTGCTTAAAAGTATAAGTAAATAATAATCTACATAGACGCAAAGTCACGGTCAAAAACTAGTTATTAATTAGCTTCTGTCTGTAGTTCTGCCCGCGTAAAATCCGGCTTTTCACCATGGATTTTCCGGGGTCAAAAGTAGCCTGTAACCCTGAGGAATTCCAGGTTTCAGCCAAACCGGTTCAGTAGTTGCGGCGTGAAGATGTAACAAAATATACTCACAAACAAACCTTCGCCTTAACGGTGTAGAAGCCGTATTTAAGCGATTTTGAATGAAGTTTTATGCAAAAACTATAAAGACTTTCAAATTCACGTCATGTATTTTGGGTCTTTAATCTAAAATCGCTAAGAAGCAGAAACACGATTGGATAAAATTTTCTCGATAGAAAGTTCTCCCAAAAGTTGCTTCAAAATCTTAGTTTTTCGAGTTTTTATCGGACACTACATTGAATGTAATTGTAATTTTTGTTTTAAAGTGTCGGTAATAATAATATCCAAAAACGCTAAGAAACAGATTTTTGATAACCAGCTTAGTTTTTGAGTAATTAGGTAAAAGGTCGTTTTTCTGTTATATTTTTCCGCGACGCTGCATGTCGCACCTACCAAATCTCCGTGAGAGTGAGAAAGACAAAAATAAATTCCATAAATCCCCTCAATAAAATGAAAGACAAAATAAATTCCATAAATGCCTGAATAAAATATTCTAGTTGCGACATTTTCGACAGTTGTTCACGCATCAAGCGGGCAGGAGAGCGGCGCGGTCAGATTTGCCAAACTATTTGAGGCATTTCCGGTGTCCGAACATTGCGTTTGTACACTGTTTGATGCCGCGAGTGAATGGACCACTCGCACCCAATATACATATTATAGTCCTTGCACGTAGGTATATACTTCAAATGACGCAAACTCACGCTTTGGAATGCTCATATTTTTGTAACAGTGTTTTGACTTTTGAATACAAACATATGAACGAAACTATGCACGATGGCAGTGCCCGATTTTCTGAATTCGTCGTTTGACAATTGAAGTCGCACGCATACCTTTTACCGATAACGACGAACACTTATTTCAGAAACAAAAAACTGACCACATCGTTTTAGAATCACAAGCAAAGTTACGTTTATACAAAATAAAGAAACTCTGAGAAATAATAAACATAATGCTCAATCAAATCACGCTTTGAAAAACGGAAAATGTAGAGTAAGATTTATATGATGTCAAAAGCTTGAAATTGCAACAAAAATTAATAATAGAATATTTAATACCAGAGACATTAATATAATTCAATTGTAGGCGAAAGAAGTACCAGCTTGATGCTTTGGATTCGGTGGATCGCCGTGCTAGAAGACTGATTGGCAACCCGACACTGATCCACAAAAAACTTCAAAGCCTTGAACATCGTCGTAAGGTTGCCTGCCTGTCGGTGTTCTATAGAATATATTTCGGAGAGTGTGCACAGGAACTTTTTAATTTGGTTCCCCCGTCACCTTTGTACCATAGAACGGCAAGGCATCGTAAAGGGTTCCACCCATACATAGTAGACGTACCAACGACGCGTACGAAGCGGTTTGGTTCCTCGTTCCTGATACGCACTGCAAAGGCCTGGAATACACTCCCAGGCAGTGTCTTTCCTGCCACTTACAACCCGGGTGCCTTCAAATCAAGAGTGAATAGGCATCTTCTAGGCAAGCGCGTTCCACCTTAGACTGTATCATCACTTTCCATCAGGTGTGATCACAGTCAAGCGCTAGCCTATATAGTATAAAAAAAAAAAGTAACTGAAGTAAGGACAGAAGATATTCAGAAATTAAGAATTGTCCAAACAAAAAATATACATTTACATAACGTTAATATTCCGTAAAAACCTTCCTCCTCTTCCTCCAAAATAATGGTCACAAATAATAATAATTAACAATCTCACTTGTGAACACGTTAATCGAGTGAGAGATAAAGTGCGGTACAAGAAAACGGTTTATCGTCAGAACTCATATGGTAGTAATAATTCACAATAATCTAGTTTGGAGTGAAGTGAACTGCGCAGGAGTGAATCACATGTATAATTAGCCGGCTAAATTTAGCCCGTACAAAGACTACAGCAAGAATTCCGGTATCATTGACTCACAATGTGTGGACACTCTTTGTCTCTCGTGAGTTGCGATGATGTTTTTATCTTTTATTGTTAACCTCGATTCGTTGCTGGTTTGGTCTTTATGAGGATGGTGAGCATAATTATTTTGTTATTGTGAACATACTTGCAATATTATTATTGATGATTATTAAAAACATATACAGTTTTTCATTGATCGTCGTCATCAAAATGATTTAAAACCACTTATTTGTTCTGCTGATTTATCTTTCACTTTATTAAAAAGAACTTGAGTTTTGACGTGATAACGTTTAATAAATTGATGACCACCAGCAGCACTCATGAAAAATAGTAACGTTCCGCGTACCGTTCCGCGTAACATTCCACCTGAGCCTGTGCGTGCAAGCGAGAGCGCGCAACAAGCGATAGAGAGGCACGATAAAACAAACGATAGAGAAATAAAATGAAATGAGATAGAGATTATGACGTTATCGTAAATCTATCGTCCGTAAACCGACTTTACAGACAACCAATTTTTTTATAAGTATAAGTAAAGCCACGTATTCACTGAGATACAATGTTTCGGATACACAGATTCTGAAACAAAACCTACGTTTTACTGATTCAAAATGTTTGTTGCCAACGCCAGGTATAAGTGAAACTGGCTGACTGACTGACTGACTGGTAGCAGGCTACAGATCAGCTAGCCCCTCTAAAAACCTAATGCCAAAATATCAGTAGCCTTCCTATAACTGAATTGCAGTCTTAGTCACTCAGCTCTCGGATGAATCTGAACCAAGCATAAAATAATCAAGCATTAGACAAAACGGCAACTTCCACAAATAGTTCAATTCATTACGAATGCTCCAAAAACATCGCAATCTCATTCGTTTGACTAATTGAGTGTTAAACATTGGGTGTCACTGATATCGATGACTCAATTAAAAATAACCTCATTTCAATAGTCAATATGCGCGCCAAGTGCTTTAACTGCATTGGTTAAAATGTTGCTGCTCATCTTATCGTTTGCCAACGCTTCGCAAGCAATTGACTTTACTATTCAAACAATTATGATAGGGAGAGGCAACTCAAGGGCCAACTCTGGTGCCCTTATCTTATATTTGACGCTGACCTACTCTTATTTCTTAACAAAGAAAGGACGAAAATCCGAATACGTCTTACTTCATCTTTTTATTCTACCAGTTTGTGGTTGGGTCATATTTATCTTATAACGTACCAAAAAAAATCCACATCCAAAATTCAAAGTAGTAAAAAAACTTGTTGAATTTGGTTCGAATGTCTCAGAGTAAGTATTTATCAAAAAAGGTGTAATGTTTACCCGCGTCAAGTGCACTGTGCGACCCTCGAGACAGTTTTTGTGAACCTGTTCGGGACCTGTGCTGACTGAGGGACCGGCGGGAGGCGACGCAGGCACAGCTCCCCCGCTTTGAACCACAACAAACAGATGCATGCATTCCGTGCAAGTATTTATAGCTGCAACTATTTCTGGATACAAGTTACAACTAATAAACTGTCAGGGCTCGACACATTTTTTGCCTCTTTCAAATATCTATTTATTTTATTTTTATTTTTATTTAAATATCTTTATTGCTTAAAAATTAGTACATAAAATAACAACGAATAGAAAACCGAGAAACACAAAGGGCGACCTTATCACTAAAGTGATCTCTACCAGGTAACCCACAATTACGAACCTTTGATCTGAAAAACGACGGGGAATCGCAATAAAAATAAAATAGCATACATAGACTTATTTATCTTTGTCGACAATGTGGATATTTTATCTCCGCAAACTTTTAATTAAGATAGAAATTGTTTTGTTGACATGGGACGAGAAGCAATGATAGTTTATTGATTAACAACATTTCTCTTTGTGGAGATAATTTAAATTCTACCTAAGTACATATAATTAACATCAATCGAAAATAATGATTAATCGAGATACAAGTGGTTTTGAAATATTTGAAAGCTAAAATAATTAAAATAATAAGGAAAGTTAAATACATTTTAGTGTTTAGATTTTTATCAATAACGAGAATTTTTATGAGTAAGCTTATCATGCAAAATGTTTGTTGTAGAAAGGCAGAGAAGCTTATGACTTATGATAAGATTAATTATATTGTTATCTGTAAGTTTAAAAATAACTATGTCTTCATCATACATTTCCGTGAATTCGTAATTTAAGATAAGCACTGAAGCAACCATTACAAAGAAATAATATGTTGACCAAATACTTTACCTAACAAGTTTAGTAAATAGCGAACTTAGTTTTTAAGTAAAACAACATTAAGATTATGAGAAATCATAAAATTACGTGACTGTTTCCATTAAAAACTTCGACTCTTCATAAATTAACATTCACAACACAAAATAATATGCGAAGATACAAATTATAAACCTAAATCGATTTATAAATTGCAACGCTACTGAAATATGCATCAAAGCTTCGTCCAGATTTAAAAAATATGAAGCTATAGAAATATGTTCAAAGTCAGACAATGCACGGAATTAAAACAAACAAAACGAAAGCATTAAGCACGAAAATAGAAAAGGGGACTAAAACAGATCATCACAAGTCTGAACCTGTTCCTCCCCTCGTCAGAGAGGAGGCCGGAGGGTAGAGGGTTATTTCTGACCAACAAAGGCTGAAACAAGTGCTGCGCCGGCGAACGCTAAAAATAACTTGTTCGATACTTTCCCACTCGCGGGTTATTCTCGGCGGTGGTTATACAAGGTGCTATTTTGGGCCCCTTTTGTTTAGGCGTTGCACGGTTAAATCCCGAATGGTTTTGTACGGATCGAGTTCAGATTAACGTTTTGGAAAGTTTTACTGATGTTGTTGGAGGAGAAAAACTGATGTTTCTGAAGTTAGAGTTTGTTAATTGATTAAATTAGTACTTTATCATGTTACTGTTGTAGTGCTTTGACTACAAAATTAATTATTACTAGGAATCGTTTGCAAAGCACATGGAACTCCGAACTATTAATCAAGATTTGACCAGTTCTTGTTATGTAAGCTAATGAAAAGTTTACTACTCAGATTAATTAACTATTCAACTTCAATTCGGAAATGTTCTAAGTTCTAACCATAATCCACCATGTTTGCCGAGTCGGGGGTGCCTGATTTCTATTGCATTGTGAGAGCCCGTGTAGCATCCTTTTGGGCAAGGCTGCGGGGCACTAGCAATGCAATACTCAAAGTCGTTTGCGACAGCATGCCAAATCCAATCCTCGACTATTGGCTGTCTGTTCACCAGGACAGAAACCGAAAATAGAAACATTACCAACCTGTGACTTGTGACATCTGAAATAGGTTTATTAACCATTTCAGTTAGTTTTAAGTTTATAGTTTTTGTAATTAAGTATAATATTATAAGTGAAATTTGTAATGACAAATGTATATGGGTCTTTTTGCCTAATAAATAAAACATTTATTATTATTATTTATTATTATTATAATACATGTCGTGATGATAATACTCATAGATTATGATAACATTGGAGTGCGTATTCTCTATGAAGTCAAAAATTACTCAAGGCTAAATATACAGTTTCCATCATCGTATCCATTTTTAAGAATGTAGAGGCACTATAACAAATGGAAATAACTACACCCAAAAACAATCATCGTGTGGAATTAACTAAACGTAGGGGGAATTTTAACGCAAATTTTGTATATTTTGTAAACGCTGTATTTTGTTTTTATTTGCTAAATACCTCAGTAATGTATGTAGCCTCATTATCAAGACAAGAAACGATTAATAATTTTTTAGATAGATTAAAATTGCCAGTTTAGATTTAACAAATATGTATGATATGATTGATTTATTTTGAAATTTAGCGTAATACAGGAAATTATTATAGCTATTTAATTTATTTAGACTTCAGTACCAGGTGTGATTTAAATACCTTTGACAATGTCGTGTCCAAATGAATTGGAAACCACAAAAATGAAATGCGTGCTCATAATATTACTTAAAGTGAAACTTTAATAATAAATAGACTTACTAAACAACCTAAGGCGAAGGTACATAAAAGGATTAGTACTTTAGATACTGACTCAACTTGAACTAAAAACAGAACAGAATATTAGAATAGAAACAACCACTTATCGCTACAAGTGTTCTATTTATAACACATTATCGGAATGAACGCCGTATTTGTTAAAACAACAGCTAATCTGGTCAAGCGTGAGCCTTGGGGTTTATCGTTTGCGGAAGTGCTCGTTCCTGAAATAGACGCTCTATCACAGTTAATTACGGCAACCTATGGAGTAATTAAGTGTTGTTTTAAACGAGAATGACGCTATAGCCGGCGCGGTGATTCGACCTACGCAACGTATCGTCTTGCTCAAGCTTTTGTAACCTTTCCGTGGTAACCTTTTTTACTCTTCCGTTAAAATCAACTTCATAGAGTTTGGTATTTGGAAACTTTTTGTTACAAAGTTCAGAAATTTAAAGAACGACCTTTATGCTTTTAAAGGATCTATAAATATTTATGTTAACATATCACTACGAGTTTATTTTCGAAATGAAAGAAAAGGTATGAGCACTGTTAGGTGTAACGTGAATATTTATTTTAAGTTTACCTGCGTCAGAGTAGGATGATGTTTTTTATGTGTACTCGTATGTAGACCATTTGCATTACCTGTAAAAAATAAAATTGCGTTTAATAAACACAAATAGAAAGATTTTTCTTTATAATTATGTTTATATTTTGCTCCATGTTTTTTTTTAATTTCTTAATTATTCGTTTTTAGTTCTTCATCGCTAATAATCTAAATTAAAATAAGTTTTGAAGAAAAACTAAGTAGCCCACCGAACTGGTCAAATGCGGGTATAGGTACGTGTTTTTTTCATCTTTGAAAAAATATTATAGTTAACTTTATAATTTGGAAAAGACAGAATATGTCTGAACAGTCAGAGCAGCAAAGGCAGCGAATAGCGGTCTAAACCAATGGCCTATCACCTATCACTGTTTTTGAAACAAAGTTTCTTTTTAGACAGTATCGCGCAGGGGGCTAGGCGAAAGAATGGATTTTTTGCGTAACGAAAATCCCGTCACAAAGAAAATACGAAAATCTTCAAAAATCTGGAATGAAAGTTTCTCTTACTGGGAAATAGAATGGGCGCGCATGCAATGTGTATCCAGATTGGGTCTAACGAAGACAGCGCCATCTATCGAGCAATGGATGAAATCACACATGAAAATATAAAATGTAGTTTTGACTGACCTCGGTCAGTCAAGAAGCCTTGTAGCGTTAATATAGTTTTGTTTTAGGTGTTATTCCAAACTTTGTTTCTATCGAATGTTCCACGACACTCAGCACTTCTGTTTTTCTTATATCAGTGATAGCTGTTATAAAAAGACACAAATAGTTCTTGGCGGTGGTGGTGTGAAAATAGCCCCGTCCGTATCTGCGGCTGTCACTGAGAGGACGCCGCTATTTCTACGAACACTGAAATATCCCAAACCGATTGATTTCCGCGTGCGACTCTCCGCGCTATTTCTGCCCACGGGTCGCGACAAGCCTTACGAAAATAAAATCCAGCTATGTGGATATACTAGTAGATGTTAATTATACTTTTATAGCGACTTTAAATCTACAAACGCCTGAACCGGATATATCTTCAATTAAAATGGCCGATGCGCTGCAGTGTCCATATTTATATTTGTGTGGAAGATAAGAAGAGATAATTCTGTAACGAAATGAATAATGGATAAAAGTTTTATGTATAGCTTTAGTTTTCTAGGTTCTGCTTTACTTAATTATTTATTTATTCTCGTGGTTACGAAGGTGGTCTCGCAATGAGGACTGTAATGAATGACAGTATATTATCGTGCCATTATATCGGTCTATTTCATCTGATCTGTAATATCAATCAATTCAATCACTATTGTTAACTTTACAAAGCTCCATACCAATCTTGCGATGCATTCTGATCTATTGCCAAGTTTGCCTTTAGGATTAGTTTCACCTGGTATCTGCACGCAATCTGATGAGACAAGTAACGAGTAACGAGCAACATGTCACATTCAGTGCGTCCCAGGACTCTCAGGACTTTGCATTGAAATATTAAACGACACACTCCACTGCACTTATTATTCTGAGATATCAGTTCTTAAACATCTCTTTTTGCACAGTTACCACGTCGTCTTACCTAGAGGATAAGATTGACAACAATGTAATTTTGACTTCATTTGACATACAGTTAGACAAAGTTTTATCATGACATGTAAATTAATCGCTGTTTCGGAAATAAAGGCTTTTTTATTTTTATTTTATTTATTTTATTTAACCCAGAGGTTGTCAGATGCGAGAAACACAGATTTCGGGAGAGCATTCCAAACCTTAGCCATACGTACTAAAAACGGCCGAACAGTTTTCATGAAGCATGGCTAAGAACACTCGGGATAAAATTATCTATGACACAAAATAAACTTCATGAAAATCGGTCCATCCGTTTGGGAGCTACGATATCACAGACAGATACACAGATTCACAGACACGTTAAACTTATAAACCCCTTTGCGTCGGGGGTTAAAAATGAAGCTAAGCGACTGGTGGTATAGCGAAGACATTGGGATAAAAGCCCGCCCGGTGTCTTGCGGTGTGGTGGAAGAAACGGTGAGGGTAGGACCAGATCAAACAGCTCCTGAGCACACGACCCGAAATATATCCTATAAAAATCGTCAGGCTCGCCACCTTGCGGCGATGCTCTAGACTATATGAAGCTTCGCCACAAGCGGCGAGACTTCGTTAAATGAGTCTCCTAGCCCGACGATCTACAGCATCTAAAGCCGCCAGCTGGTATTTGGCAGAACCATCGAATATTCCACTCCTCGGTGGCTGCAGTACTCCTTACAAGGCCGATCTTGCGCCTGGTACTTTCAGTTGTTGTGATCAGTTTTGAAAGGTTGTAAACAATCATGATCACTACATCGCATATGCTATACTGAGCATATCTCGTTGTTAACGTGTGCTGTGGGTACGAGTATGTCATACAGCGTGTTACAACCAAAAGCTCCCATTCATCGCGCGGCCCTCGGGCGGCGAAACACAGCTGTCAGCCGGCTGATAACACTTCCGGCGAGGTCGTCGCCCTTCCGCCCGCTTATCGGTCAGCTGGGGTGACTTTGCCCTGTCACCGCCGACGCGCTCCTGCGTAGGACCAGCCGACAGAAAGATCAAAATGTCGATTTTTATTTCCAAAAAACAAAATCTTTACCACAAAAAAATTATCTTATCTTGTTCCAAAATTAAAAATGTTGAGAGCGAGAATCATACACAAGACTAGGTAGCCGTGTACAAAAAATTATCGTATGGCCGCGAAAATAAAGTCACCTGCCGACAATTTCAGCGAACGACGGGATTACATATAATCCTTCCACCTACAATAATAATATCTTAAATGCCACGCGTAGATGTAGCCTCGCAAAGGTTAAGACTGTGGTAAGACGCCAGTGCGACGAGCGCCGGTAACTTTCCAACAAATGAAAATATTCCGACACCATGCAGCGGAATATTCCCAGCCGGAACTTGTTTTTCTTGAAATTCTATAAACGGAGCAAAATATTTTCTTAATATTTTGCATCTATAAAAAGTTTTTGTAAAGGTGTTGTAGCATGCTGATGCAAACTCGATGCCTTTTAATAAAATAAAAATAGTTATAACTTATCGCTAGCTGCGTGAATGACCAATTTACAAATTATATAGGAAACTTTCAATGGATATACGATATACATATAGGTAGTTCAATGGATTGGTGACCGCCATTTTTGAAAACCTTCTACGCGTCATCTTTGAAAAATATATTTAAAAAAATGAAATCAGGATGTCTCTATCAGATTCCCCATACATCAAGAGAGCATGAAAAATGTTGGTGCTCATAATGGCTTCAAGTGTCAATAAACCCTATAAATTTCACAGGCAAAACAATATAATATTTAATAGCCTGACGAATTTATCTCTCTTGATGATAGGTTATACATATCTATGATTGGAAGCATAAAATCCAATCTGAATCTGAATTAGATACAGTACTACGTACTACCAACTACCGAACTAAAATCGAACATCTATTTTGTGATTTTGGCGGTACCTCCAGGCACTCTAAAATTGCATTAGATGGTGAAGCCCTACCTGTCTGCAAAGCGATAGCAATATCAACCGAGATGTAAACAATATAATGAATGCGGGATGGATGAAATGGCGACAGGTCTCAGGTGTCATA
Source organism: Coenonympha arcania (assembly GCA_036785405.1). Taxonomy (NCBI): domain Eukaryota; kingdom Metazoa; phylum Arthropoda; class Insecta; order Lepidoptera; family Nymphalidae; genus Coenonympha; species Coenonympha arcania. Next base: position 16,615,433 of record CM072067.1, on the reverse strand, counting down.
TGCGATCCAGCAATGTCCCTTAAAGTAAGGGTTTTATAAGACGGTCGTCAGAACTGTCGTATTGTATGGATCAGAGTGTTTGGTGGTAAAAGGGACAGATGAAAGAAGAGTGCATGCGACCGAAATGCGAATGTTGAGATGGATGTGTGGTGTGACGAGAATGGATAGGATAAGGAACGAGTACATAAGGGGAAGTTTGAAAGTTGCGCCAATAACAGAAAAGATGAGGAGTAAAAGGTAAGCGTGGTATGGACATGTTATGCGGACGGATGAAAGTCAACATGAAAAGAACGATGAGTATGCATGTGCAGGGACAAAAAGTCGAGGAAGACCGAAGATGAGATGGATGGATTGCGTGAAAGAAGATATGCGTATAAAAGGAGCGAATGGAAGAAGAAGACATGTTGTGCCGACCCCACATAACGTGGGAAATGGCGAGGAAGAAAGAAAGACTACGAACTAACGCGTGCCAGTTCTCGGAAATTTTATAAATACAATTATTTATTTACGAGCACGGACATAAATTAATGTATGTGTAGATATATATAGTAACTTTAACAAAAACTTAATGACTTAAGTAATTAAAGCAAAACAAGCTAATGTTATTTATATTCTCTACATTTATACTAATTTATATTAATGTGTTCTTTAAATAATTGTTCATTTGAATAATTATCTTTTTAAATCATTTTATGCAGCTCTAACACGTAATAAAAGTTAACACTAATCTATATTAACTTTTAAATAAATATTAATTTGTTAACAAAAAACTTTTAAATAATTATTAATTTGTTAAAAAATTAATAATAATTTTGCATATAATGGATTTTGTAATTGATTAAAATCTCTTTCAAATAAGAACATTTTTGCTACCCATATTTTCGTTTTCTGACATATTGTCAACCATTAGTATGACAAAATCAAACTTTTTAAAGCAGGCCTTACTATCCAGATTCCGTACATTAAACCGTATTCCGTATTCACGTGAGTAAAAAAATAGAGTTGTCCTTGAATATATTATACACATAGTATTGAAATGTCAATATTTGTAACAGTAAACATTAGTTCGTCAAATCTTTGCCGAATATAGAAAAACTGCCCAAACAAACAAAGGCAAGAGACGTAATGATTATGTAATATCGCGGTGTTGTTCTAAGTGCAGAAAGGAAAATCAATACAGCTTAGCATTTAAACGCAACAAGCACGGAAATAAACTCGTAAGTCGTACCTACCAAGGCTATAGGTTATTTTAAGCCCATGGTATCGGTTATTTGTTCAGCGGCGCTAGTCGAATCAATTTAATAGGTTTTCCTGCGCCCAATATAGCTTTTAATCGTGAATTCATAACGGAACGTACTCGTATTAATTTATTAGAACCGCAACCTACTTGCAAGTATCACTACAATAATATTTACATGTACCTAGACATAATTTAGCTTGCCCAAAAACTCTTGAAACGGAACATTGTTTTCTTTATATCCCGGAAGAAACCACGGATCCCACAGGATTAAAAAACCTACATTTTGTTAACTAAAAAAGAACTTATTAAAAAAATTCGCACTCGGCGAAAAGGCAAATGTGGCAAAGTTAGAACACGGTTACATAGAATAGAATTTAACCATATTATTGAAGTTGATTATTGATGTATGCACTTTTACATCTTTATTCACTAGATTAATAGTTGATTCGTAAGTTTTATTATTGCTACAAACACTGCAACGATGGATATGTGGATGGATGGATATTGGATAGGTATAACTCCTTGTTCCACTTAAAAAAATTCCACACTGTTTGATAATGCGTGTCACAAGAGAAAACAAGTGTACAAACGCGATAGGTGACGTAAGGCGTGACACAGTTAGTGCTCTGTGGTAAATTGGTAAGCCGAGTATCGAGATGCATCGACTTATCGCCTTGGCCGCGATGCGCGATAGTTACTGCCTTATGGATATGTGCTGCGTAGAAGCAGACGGTGGGTCGCCTCGGCCCCACGCATTTACGCGGTTTTAGATATAGACATTAAGGGGATTTATTGAATTTATTTTTGTCTTTCTCACTCTCACGGAGATTTGGTAGGTGCGACATGCAGCGTCGCGGAAGAATATAGCAGAAAAACGACGTTTTACCTAATTACTCAAAAACTAAGCCAGTTATCAAAAATCTGTTCTAAGCGTTTTAGGATATTATTATTACCGATACAATAAAACAAATATTACAATTACATCCATTGTAGTTTCCGATAAAACATAGAAAAACTGAGATTTTCGAGCAACTTTTGGGAGAACTTTCTATCGAGAAAATTTTATCCAATCGTGTTTCTGCTTCTAAGCGATTTTAGATTAAAGACCCAAAATACATGACGTGTAAATTTGAAAGTAATTGTCTTTATAGTTTTTGCATAAAACTTCATTCAAAATCACCTAAATACGGCTTGTAGGCCGTTAAACACTAAGCGCAATTTTCCTTCCTTGGTCGTCGTCTTCATTACTGAAGGTCGTGTCCGCACTGCAGTTCCTTCAATATGTTCTTCACCATGTCTCTCCACACGTTTCGATCTTCGACTTTCCTGATGGCTGTTGCGAAAGGAAGGCCTGTGAGTGATTTCACCTGGTCAGACCAGCGGCTAGATGATCGGCCGCGTGGTCGTTTCCCCTCCACTTTGCCCACAACTATAAGTTTCTCCAGATTATCTGGAAGGCGGCGTGCAATATGACCGAAATAACTAAGAACTTTCTGGTAACATATTGTGATTGTAAGCGCAATTATTTATGGAAAAAGAGTAAAGGATGCATGTGTTAGGCAAAGAGCAAATCAAGTGAAGATTTGCCAGACCGCCTTAATATTTATGATGCTTTTTCGTGATTCCGGGAAGGATGGTCAGACTCTAAGAAGTTTTAGTCCGTAGGTTCCTGGATCCTCCTGGCACCTCTCCCAGTTAATGTAAAGTGATATTCGTGAGATTTTTACAAAGAAAAGAGAAAAGACAATAGCAATTGCAAACGCATTAGGCGCACACGTTACAAGTGTAACTTATGTGCTTATAGGTTAGCAGGCGCTACCCTGCAGAATAATGCTTGCCTTCAGCGAAACCCTGAAAAGGAGGAGATACAAATTAGTCACTTCAGAGTCTTACTAACTAGGTACTGCGTATATAACTCTAGAACAATCAGGATTCTCAGATTATACTTAGTATTCCTAGATTTTGCCTAGTTTGTTGTTGTAGCGGCAACCGTTATACATCATTATATTATGTGAAAATTTCAACTGTCTGACGGACAGACAGCAGAGTTTTATTAATAGAGTCCCGTTTTTCTTTTGGGTACGGAACCCTGAGAATTGTGAACCAATTTTAGTTACAAGCAGCTCCGAAAATTGAAATCTCATCAGTTTACCGCTGAGTGTTGCCACGTGTGCGATCGCCGATTAGCGACGCTTTTAGACGGCGGGCGGCGAACAAAAAGGCCACCTATCTCAGAACTGGATCGGGCGAGCCGCGAGCGCCGATCAAATTAAAAAGATCTTAATCACTAGCGATGAGTCAGCGCGGAGTGTGGAGGTCAATCGGAGATCTCCCGAGGGCCGAGCGCCGCAGCCGCCGCCTCGCCACCTAATTGGCGCGCTGCCACGCCGCTACAACACCGCCGTCGACACAGATGCAGCATGCACGCTTGCATCTACCGGCGGTTCATTTCGTTAGCTGTACTGATGACCTCCTCAATCTTGTTCAAACCTCACTGACATAGACATCAATGCTATCACTACAAAGACAGACTAACAAAATATAGCAGTCTTCAGAAACGACAGCGAAACTGAGAATAGGGTACTTTCAAAAATCCTTTGTGTCATCATCAGGGACCGGACCACCATCCTTTAAAGCCGTAATGCCGCAGTACCGTTTTAATATTTTCATACAAACATACTATCAAAATGTCAAACCAGTACTGCAAGTTGCAACATTACTGTTTTAAGAAATGGTGGTACGGCCCCTGGTCACACATCAACGTCAGTGACATACACTACAGACACACCGACTACGAAATTGAAAAGTAAAATGATGAAATACTTTATGATACTGTTTTTGGCAGTCAGTCGGCAATAAAAGACTAATTAAAAGTACCTACTAAAAACGCTGGTACTAAAACCACTTTTTGAGCAAGTGTATTAAGGGGATTTATTGAATTTATTTTTGTCTTTCTCACTCTCACGGAGATTTGGTAGGTGCGACATGCAGCGTCGCGGAAGAATATAGCAGAAAAACGACGTTTTACCTAATTACTCAAAAACTAAGCCAGTTATCAAAAATCTGTTCTAAGCGTTTTAGGATATTATTATTACCGATACATTAAAACAAAAATTACAATTACGTCCATTGTAGTTTCCGATAAAACATAGAAAAACTGAGATTTTGGAGCAACTTTTGGGAGAACTTTCTATCGAGAAAATTTTATCCAATCGTGTTTCTGCTTCTAAGCGATTTTAGATTAAAGACCCAAAATACATGACGTGTAAATTTGAAAGTAATTGTCTTTATAGTTTTTGCATAAAACTTCATTCAAAATCACCTAAATACGGCTTGTAGGCCGTTAAAACTTATCGAATATAGGTTAGTGGGTGCGATTTATATAGAAACAATACTAAAATACTAAACACGCCGTGACATTGCATCTTCGGACTGTGTCCAGCGACACGGGAGCTGACGGCATGGATGTTGGCTGTACAAGACGTTAACACGTTAACAACTTAACACGACGAGCGATCAATCTGCAAAATCATGTTTGGCACGGGCGCCGCGCGTGAACATAAACGTATACGAGTATATCACGCGCGGAATAATTCAGCTGCATTCTGCTTGTGTAATGGACTTGCTGCATTGCTGTCACTCCGAAGTGATATCAAGAGCAAGATTGAACTGATGATGAATCGTGAGGTAATTGCGTGCTGAATTTTGTAGCGATAGGATCTTAGAATAGATACTTATGTATGGATGGTGATAGTGCAAAGGATCGACACTACATTTTTCCAACTCAATCCGCCCCACGCTAAGGTACAATTATGGTATTCCGTGCCCACGCTGCGGACTTGATTGTAATCCAGGACCATACGGCAGCCCTCTATTCGGCATCGAGGGTCCGCTTCCAAATGGGTATGGCCTGCCACGTTTTCCTTTGCCCCTTATTGGCAGCCATTCGAAATTCTGCCATTCCATGCGGAATTCCGTGCCATTCTGGAATTATCTTTGTGAATTAATACGTGATGTTTAGCGTAAAGCTATCAAGTTCCTTTTCCTCCACTTTATTTGGCCCAAGATCCATGTTGGAAATTGTATCAGGCTAAAATATACTAAAGACTTTATGCAGAGCTAACTTATAAATTAACGAAGACTTTAGTTACTGAAAATAGTTAATGAAAAAGCTGATTGATCATACAGGTATGAGTGAACTCTTTGGGTGTCCACTGTTAGACTATCCCCATTCATCCACTTCCCATCACTTGCTTTATATCGTCAGTCCAACAAAGAAAGTATAACAGTGAAAAAAATACAATTTCTGCCGAGTTCCTTGCACATTTTTCATTAAAAATTATACGAATAATACCGCCTGCCGAAGAACTACAACCTGATAAAGAGAAGTGGGCAGTAGATCTTCTTGACATAAATTTTCTTTGTATTTAGTGTAATGTGTATAAGCATTTTAAGAGTCTCATTTTAATGGGTCTTTTTCGGAAAACTAACCAAAGGAAGAAAAATTTTTTTTTATTTAGATCATGATAATCAAGGTAATCATTTTAGATAGGTGAATAACAAGTAGGGTTCTATCCCCGTTTTAACCACCGAGCTAGGCCAGAGCAGACATAAAATTTTATCCTTGCGTTCATGGCTGAAATAGCCACGCCATATAGCCGTAACTACGAGTACACATGGCCAACGCCTGACAGATTTAATCGTGGCCACATTTAGCGCGTCTACAGCTCGCCCCATACAGCCATAGCTATAAAACCCGTCAGCTATTTCGGGTAGTCTATAAACGGAGAGCCCGGCCGCGTATAATTAGAAATGGCCAAACGCACCGATGCTCTTCGCACCTGATTGGACGCCGGCCAGAGGGACTTAGTGTTAGGGTTTTTGCTCCTGTAATATACTTTTTTGAGCGGAAAAATCAGTAATTATTCTCACAATCTCGTGTTTAAGTAGAGATTTGGTGTTAAAAAAATTAAAAACTCTATTTAAAAAAATAACAAAATAACATTGGTAGTAATTCATCACATTACCACACAAATCCTAAGATTTGTATCAATCCGTGCTACGTTCTCTCAGTCTTGAACATATAATATACGAGACGAATCAAAATGTTTTGTTTACGGGGCAAATATAATTATGACTGATTTGTAAATAATTGTAGATGTTTCACGCTGAAATCATTTAGTAACACCAAACATCTGTATCCTCTCCGACAGGCGCGGGCGGCGTTGCGATTCGAGCGCAAACAATAAAACAAAACGTAATCTATAACCAGAAGTGCAGTGTTAGTATCAGCCAATTCCGGAGTGCGCAGTGCGTCACTTCCGCCGGCGAGCGCGCCCGCCCTGCGCCTGCTCACACTTCCGCCCGCCCACGCGCACGTAATGTCAGCTACATTAGCACCCGCCCCTACTACCCGTGGACGTAATTTTTACAACTCCCTTCTATCTTCGAAAATAAGCACAGTACGACCGTTTGCACATGGTCATTGGTCATACACGAACACTACTACACAAGATGTTAAATAAAATGCTCGTGTCTGATCCGACATAATGTAAAATATATTGTAATTACCTGTCCAATATGATCTCTCTCTTATAACAAACAATGAGAAGGGAATTTCTTATACGATCTTTCTTTTAGACACAGGAAATAGTTCTTATAATGTGCAAAAGGTCAAATAATTACGACGGCGAACCGGTGCAGGCCTACGGGTGACGGCCGTAAGGGGCTCTGTCGTCCGTCATCCGAATTCCACCGACAGGCCGAAGAGATGGCGCGACCTGTTCGAGACGCGCCTCCCAGAAGGGTCGGCAGCGACGGGACCTGCCGCTCTGGTGGCGAGTCGAGGACAAGTTAAAGCGGTGAATACGCAGGTGAATCCCGTACTCCCAATTCTCCCGTAGGCCAACGTGGTCCATCGTGACAAAGTCCAGTTTTTAGTGGACGCAACGCCAAATAACCCCACCGTTTCCCCTGACGGAGGAATCAGAATAAGAATTCGTCAGGCATTTCCTATGGCTAAAAAAAATGCTTTCTGCACTGTGTTTCTACAACAAAACCATAAATGGACTTTGGTAATGCGCACTGACAACGCCAATCATTGTGCCTTAAAAGGTTTAATAATTTAAATTGTTTACTAAGTAATGTTTACTTACTACGCAGCGTAAACAGAAATAAATAAAATGATCAAAAATAACAGTATGAGAATATTCGCGAGCAATTATATATTTAACACTCGAGGTCCTGTGAATTTTTAACTTATTATTTTGTTTTCTTTTTATTTCTACTTTCTATAAAACTTGTTTATGTGACCTTAACGTTACTGTTTCTGTTATTATTGCTCAATTATTTTGTTGAAAATGTAAAAAAAATCTTGATTCCAACCGGCTGTCTTTGAGATAAGACTAAAAAGGTGATATAAATTAATCCGGTCAAGCCGATCTATCTCCATTCAATAAAAATAATATTATTTTATTCATTTTGGACAATTTAAATGATAAAACACGTAGCCCTAACTCACATAAAGGAGAGTACTGGAACTTTGAGTCCGTCTCCTGTAGTCTACAAATAAGTCGTAATATTACTGACTAATTGATCCAGGCATAAAATTGGACAGAAGTTCTATTAATAATAAGGGCGGGCATTAAGGAAGCTACAAAACTACCTCGATTTGTACTATCATATCCTAGCTTTTCCAAATTATGAACCTAGTAGTTTAACAGTAACAAAAACTGCATTCAAAAGATGCATTAACGATGGCCAAAAAATGGATTTGGGCTGATCATGTTGTAAGGAGAAAAGACAACAGATGGACTACACTTGGTGCCCGAACTGTAATATCAGAAAGAGAGGAAGATAAGTCTACAGGTGGAGAGACGACATTGTAGAGTTCCCAGGCCCTTGTGGCACAGAAATACCAACAACATCGAAACCTGGAAGAGACTGGAGGAGGCCTTTTGCCCGAAAATGGAACGAGTTTTAGTTATTTCACACAACAACTACAAATAATAAAGTTGAAAAGTAACAGAACGCAGATTGTCAACGTACATATCACACAGAAGGAGGTACCCCAAATACCTGATAAGAGGCTCACCTATCACCTGTTGCTTTTCATGACATGTAAGCCGCTGAGGCCTAGACCTTCTGTCAGCGTCATGACTCATGGTTGATGCGTAGTGCGGGGAGCGTGGGCGACCGACATACACGACGCTTACGGTAGGTCGCTGATGCATGTACATTGTACATACAATACACATACATACCAATTTATAAAAGCGGATCTTTTAAGGTAATCAACAAAGCTGTAAATAAGTAAAAAAACCAACTCTATGATTCGCATTGTGAAGTCAACATCTATCCCGGTGTCGGGACGAAACGTGCGTCGAATAAATTATTGGAAGAATTGTGTGTGGTGTTTCATGTAAACGGTGTTCCTGCATATTGACCACACAGATTCTTTTCAAGTAGCGGATTATAGCAAAACAATTTAATCTGTCCTGCAAAAAAGAAACAATCTATTCAAAGTATGTAATGGGTTTCGAATAACCAATACGTATTATTGTTTTAAACGTAACTTATCTGTTCACGTCCTTCCTCTACATCCGAAGATCTGCATTCGAGCTTGAATGAGAACAACTAGACATTTTGAAACCACAGATTACTTTTGAAACAAACAGGTTTCTTTTGGTTGGTAGCAAACATACAATTGATGACCTTATAGAGTAGCATATACTCAAAAAGTTTTATCGGAATTGGAGAGTGTCTGTAGAAGGTTTCTAAATAATCAAAATCAATATCTCTGACAATAATTTAAATTCATATAATTCTAAAGATTCAGAACAGTAATAAGACGTAGAAAGCGCAGAAGGCGGAATTCCTGACGAGAAACATAAATTACAAATGTTAGACTAGACGTTACCCACTAGTTACTACATAATATACCACGCTTGATAATATTAAGGCTCAATAGTCAATCAATACTGTCCTTAATCGCTATGTGATCAAATTAACGTGACGAGGTCTCATACAAAACAAAGATGGCATCAAGAAATGAATCTTAACACACTGAAATTAAGACAAAGAATCATTTAGCAAATCTGTCAGGAGCAAAGGAGACATGGCGCCATGGACAATCGATTGAGAGCAATTATTCGCTTGAGTTTGGGTGCTCAGTTTGTTTTACATATGAGTATCACGACTTATTTAGAACTGCATGTGAAAACATGTTTATTCTATACCATATCATGGACAGATAAACTGGTGTTAGCAACTTTGCAGCATCTTTGTCTTTGATACCCAACGAACAAAAAACTACTGCATCACAGTACTAATATCCCATAGTTCTTGCAAAGATTTTCTATGTTTCTAAGGTAAACTTTTCAGAGTATGCTTCCAATATTCGCTCGATCGCAATATTTGCAACAATTTGATCTTCATAAAAAAATATTAACCTTTGACAGTTGCAATAGCAACACATAGTAGTTCGTATGTCTAGATCAGACATACGTACTGGGTTCGTTGTTGCAAAGAATTCTAAAAACATCGGCATCTCAATAGAACAACCGGATAAGACGTCATAGTGTTCATGGTTATTTTTAAAAGGATACTAACACTAATACAGTAGTAAACAAAACTCCGTTCCACAGTTCAAGGAGGCTGCTGAATCAAAACCAAATGTAGCAACGACAAAAAGTTATAATAACATCACGTTTGCGGTCTACAGCGGAAACGGTACGTTACACTGAACTTTGAATTACTAATACATGTTCAAGGTCTTGTTTTTATTAAATACTAAAAATAACACAAAACCATAAGAACCTTCACTAAATAAAACTGTTACTTATACATTATTTTAGCCATCATTATTTGTAACACATAAGCAAGTATCAGTTACTCAGATAACTTCAAACACAGATCAGTCAGTTGCAATGACATTAATTAAACGGTACTAACGGGTATAATCAGACGAACATGGAACACCATTGATGGTCTCTTACCGTCTAACCAGTTATACCGGCTTAACCCCTCCGAAAAAGATAATAATAATTAATTAATAGTAAATGCTGCTAACCAAATTAGCAACATCCAAATTATACATGAAGATAAGGGCTTTACGAAATTACTTAACCATTTGAAATTACAAAACCTTTTGCAGTATTTTAGAAAACGGTGGTTTTACCGGTGCTGGACGCAATAGGGAATTTCCCCTCCAGGTAGAAGAAAGAAAATCTAAAATAAAAATTTTAAAAGACATCAATGCGGGTTTCCCGCTTAATCCACGAGTAAATAACTATAATAGTAGCTACAAGTTGAGCACTGGTAAAAAACACCATTTAACCAGCAGTACCCGGTGCTTTTCGGTATAATGCTACGTTGTGATGAATGCTTCCTCCCACGTCAATCCGCTAACCTTTGCTCTATAAATGGCTTGATGAGCCGCGAGCCGACGGCGACCTTTGACTCGGCTCCATTGAAGTATTGAATCAGGTGTTATGGGAAAGGCCACGCCGCGTTATCAAACATAATAAGTTACTCAGTTTTCGACATTCCTCAACAAACAAGAAATTTTCTTCCGTGGTCCAAAGACCAAGCTGAAAGTTTTACCTTCATGTCCAAACTGTTGTGGTACTCATTTCTACAAGCACAAAATGTACCAACGATTAGTTAGAATAGGAAAGGGTATTTACCGGAAACTTTGCGACCAGACTCAGCCAAAGCCTCCTATAGGACTGGCTGGTCTGTCCCCCAACTTTTAAGATTTTTAGTCAGCCTTTTTCGTTGAGCTATCCACGCTTTAACTGATCTGCCAGCCATCAGCCCGTTACATATAACGGCCTATTTCACCCAAAGGTAGTGATAAAATTTTACCTCGCCAGGATGCGAGCGTTGCGTTATTAACTTCGCAATAATACGGTACGTCTGCGACTCCATAAAATTTACGATGTCATTGCTTGCATCGTTAACGTCAACCGTCCGTCCCGTCCGTCCGTCCGTCAGTGCATCCGAGCACGAGCGCGGTATATTTAGCGACGAACAGCGACGAGACGCCGTAAATCATCGTAACGATCCGCCGGTGATCGGCACGCTTACCCAGTTCGACTAAATTAACAGCTATTGATAAATCACTACCAATTTGTTTTATATTTTTATTACTGTTATGCAATTTTGAGTCGCTTCCAATTGTTTCCTCCACTTGGAAGAAGCACACTCATGACTGCTTCTCACTGTATTTTTAAATCTCACAAGCAACTGATATAGCCGTTAGGCATTGTAAGGGTCTGCAGTTCAGCACCCATCTTCTTCTTCTTCTTCTAAGACATCACGACTTCGACGACGTTTCAAAGGTGTCTTAGTCACGTCACAAACGTGACTGCACCTAAGTCACGTATGAAACGTTTTGATTCTTTATTTCTGTTACGCACCTTCGGTTTGGGAAAACCTCCCGACCTGTTTTCCGTACTGTAAAATCATGAATGAAATAGCAATTTCTTGGAAAACGTACTCTGCCCTAGCCTGTTTCATTATTTTTGATTAGTTAAGTTAAGCCAATCACTTGCATATACATATTTAAAAAGTTGCTAGCTCTGGGGTAAACGGTGACGAGAATAATATCCATTTGTACCAATGAAAGCCACATCCGCACTTTTCTGGAACGATTACATTTATACGCTGTCCTGTATAAAGTTACCATGAAAATAGTTATTAGGCAATGCAATGGTTGTCTAACCACACTCGATCAGAACTCATCATTTCTATAGCTAGTATAACAAAAAATAATGTTAAACGCTAAATAAAATCGTCGTCAGCCAAAAATACAACAGATACCAATCTAATGGGTTATGCAAATGGATTTGGCATCGTATTTTATGAAACAGATTATAAATCACTCTGAGAACGCGATTTGCTACATTTGTATCGGAACGGCAGACCAACGGATTTAAAAATAAATCCAAACTGAGCATCAACAAATCTGGTCGTGCTAAAAATACGATAATGAATTCATCAATTAAGATAACAGTGATTTAGACAAAACACAGTCGGTCTAATTTGAATTATGAAGTGATGAAATTCTTAATGCCCCTTTATCTATTTAGGTTTAGTTAAGAAAACCGTTAAGAAAATAAGTAAAATAAGTACTTACTCGTACACATCGTACACACATGGGAGGTACCCCAAATACCTGATAAGAGGCTCACCTATCACCTGTTGCTCTTCATGACATGTAAGCCGCTGAGGCCTAGACCTTCTGTCAGCGTCACGTGACTCATGGTTCATGCGTAGTGCGTTGAGCGTGGGCGACCGACAAACACGGCGCTTACGGTAGGTCGCTGATAAAAGTACTTTGTACATACAATACACATACATACCATTTTACAAAAACGGATCTTTTAAAGTAATCAACAAAGCTGTAAATAAGTAAAAAAAAAATGACTCTATGGTTTCGCATTGTGAAGTCAACATCTCTTGAGGATATCCCGGTGTCGGGACGAAACGTGCGTCGAATTAATTAATGGAAGAATTGTGTGGGGTGTTTCATGTGGACGGTGTTCCTGCATATTGGACCACACAGATTCTTTTCAAGTAGCGGATTATTGCAAAACAATTTAATCTGTCCTGCAAAAAAGAAACAATCTATTCCAAGTATGTAATGGGTTTCGAATAACCAATACGTATTATTGTTTTAAACGTTACTTATCTGTTCACGTCCTTCCTCTACATCCGAAGATCTGCATTCGAGCTTGAATGAGAACAACTAGACATTTTGAAACCACAGATTACTTTTGAAACAAACAGGTTTCTTTTGGTTGGTAGCAAACATACAATTGATGACCTTATAGAGTAGCATATACTCAAAAAGTTTTATCGGAATTGGAGAGTGTCTGTAGAAGGTTTCTAAATAATCAAAATCAATATCTCTGACAATAATTTAAATTCATATAATTCTAAAGATTCAGAACAGTAATAAGACGTAGAAAGCGCAGAAGGCGGAATTCCTGACGAGAAACATAAATTACAAATGTTAGACTAGACGTTACCCACTAGTTACTACATAATATACCACGCTTGATAATATTAAGGCTCAATAGTCAATCAATACTGTCCTTAATCGCTATGTGATCAAATTAACGTGACGAGGTCTCATACAAAACAAAGATGGCATCAAGAAATGAATCTTAACACACTGAAATTAAGACAAAGAATCATTTAGCAAATCTGTCAGGAGCAAAGGAGACATGGCGCCATGGACAATCGATTGAGAGCAATTATTCGCTTGAGTTTGGGTGCTCAGTTTGTTTTACATATGAGTATCACGACTTATTTAGAACTGCATGTGAAAACATGTTTATTCTATACCATATCATGGACAGATAAACTGGTGTTAGCAACTTTGCAGCATCTTTGTCTTTGATACCCAACGAACAAAAAACTACTGCATCACAGTACTAATATCCCATAGTTCTTGCAAAGATTTTCTATGTTTCTAAGGTAAACTTTTCAGAGTATGCTTCCAATATTCGCTCGATCGCAATATTTGCAACAATTTGATCTTCATAAAAAAATATTAACCTTTGACAGTTGCAATAGCAACACATAGTAGTTCGTATGTCTAGATCAGACATACGTACTGGGTTCGTTGTTGCAAAGAATTCTAAAAACATCGGCATCTCAATAGAACAACCGGATAAGACGTCATAGTGTTCATGGTTATTTTTAAAAGGATACTAACACTAATACAGTAGTAAACAAAACTCCGTTCCACAGTTCAAGGAGGCTGCTGAATCAAAACCAAATGTAGCAACGACAAAAAGTTATAATAACATCACGTTTGCGGTCTACAGCGGAAACGGTACGTTACACTGAACTTTGAATTACTAATACATGTTCAAGGTCTTGTTTTTATTAAATACTAAAAATAACACAAAACCATAAGAACCTTCACTAAATAAAACTGTTACTTATACATTATTTTAGCCATCATTATTTGTAACACATAAGCAAGTATCAGTTACTCAGATAACTTCAAACACAGATCAGTCAGTTGCAATGACATTAATTAAACGGTACTAACGGGTATAATCAGACGAACATGGAACACCATTGATGGTCTCTTACCGTCTAACCAGTTATACCGGCTTAACCCCTCCGAAAAAGATAATAATAATTAATTAATAGTAAATGCTGCTAACCAAATTAGCAACATCCAAATTATACATGAAGATAAGGGCTTTACGAAATTACTTAACCATTTGAAATTACAAAACCTTTTGCAGTATTTTAGAAAACGGTGGTTTTACCGGTGCTGGACGCAATAGGGAATTTCCCCTCCAGGTAGAAGAAAGAAAATCTAAAATAAAAATTTTAAAAGACATCAATGCGGGTTTCCCGCTTAATCCACGAGTAAATAACTATAATAGTAGCTACAAGTTGAGCACTGGTAAAAAACACCATTTAACCAGCAGTACCCGGTGCTTTTCGGTATAATGCTACGTTGTGATGAATGCTTCCTCCCACGTCAATCCGCTAACCTTTGCTCTATAAATGGCTTGATGAGCCGCGAGCCGACGGCGACCTTTGACTCGGCTCCATTGAAGTATTGAATCAGGTGTTATGGGAAAGGCCACGCCGCGTTATCAAACATAATAAGTTACTCAGTTTTCGACATTCCTCAACAAACAAGAAATTTTCTTCCGTGGTCCAAAGACCAAGCTGAAAGTTTTACCTTCATGTCCAAACTGTTGTGGTACTCATTTCTACAAGCACAAAATGTACCAACGATTAGTTAGAATAGGAAAGGGTATTTACCGGAAACTTTGCGACCAGACTCAGCCAAAGCCTCCTATAGGACTGGCTGGTCTGTCCCCCAACTTTTAAGATTTTTAGTCAGCCTTTTTCGTTGAGCTATCCACGCTTTAACTGATCTGCCAGCCATCAGCCCGTTACATATAACGGCCTATTTCACCCAAAGGTAGTGATAAAATTTTACCTCGCCAGGATGCGAGCGTTGCGTTATTAACTTCGCAATAATACGGTACGTCTGCGACTCCATAAAATTTACGATGTCATTGCTTGCATCGTTAACGTCAACCGTCCGTCCCGTCCGTCCGTCCGTCAGTGCATCCGAGCACGAGCGCGGTATATTTAGCGACGAACAGCGACGAGACGCCGTAAATCATCGTAACGATCCGCCGGTGATCGGCACGCTTACCCAGTTCGACTAAATTAACAGCTATTGATAAATCACTACCAATTTGTTTTATATTTTTATTACTGTTATGCAATTTTGAGTCGCTTCCAATTGTTTCCTCCACTTGGAAGAAGCACACTCATGACTGCTTCTCACTGTATTTTTAAATCTCACAAGCAACTGATATAGCCGTTAGGCATTGTAAGGGTCTGCAGTTCAGCACCCATCTTCTTCTTCTTCTTCTAAGACATCACGACTTCGACGACGTTTCAAAGGTGTCTTAGTCACGTCACAAACGTGACTGCACCTAAGTCACGTATGAAACGTTTTGATTCTTTATTTCTGTTACGCACCTTCGGTTTGGGAAAACCTCCCGACCTGTTTTCCGTACTGTAAAATCATGAATGAAATAGCAATTTCTTGGAAAACGTACTCTGCCCTAGCCTGTTTCATTATTTTTGATTAGTTAAGTTAAGCCAATCACTTGCATATACATATTTAAAAAGTTGCTAGCTCTGGGGTAAACGGTGACGAGAATAATATCCATTTGTACCAATGAAAGCCACATCCGCACTTTTCTGGAACGATTACATTTATACGCTGTCCTGTATAAAGTTACCATGAAAATAGTTATTAGGCAATGCAATGGTTGTCTAACCACACTCGATCAGAACTCATCATTTCTATAGCTAGTATAACAAAAAATAATGTTAAACGCTAAATAAAATCGTCGTCAGCCAAAAATACAACAGATACCAATCTAATGGGTTATGCAAATGGATTTGGCATCGTATTTTATGAAACAGATTATAAATCACTCTGAGAACGCGATTTGCTACATTTGTATCGGAACGGCAGACCAACGGATTTAAAAATAAATCCAAACTGAGCATCAACAAATCTGGTCGTGCTAAAAATACGATAATGAATTCATCAATTAAGATAACAGTGATTTAGACAAAACACAGTCGGTCTAATTTGAATTATGAAGTGATGAAATTCTTAATGCCCCTTTATCTATTTAGGTTTAGTTAAGAAAACCGTTAAGAAAATAAGTAAAATAAGTACTTACTCGTACTTTCCAAGAGCACATTTATTGTTTAAAATGGAATACAATTATGATGAAAACAAAATACGAATAATATCATGGTTTTGTGTATTCAATCAAAGGGATAGAAACGTTATTTACAATCCTGAAAATCTAATCCCCAATTTCATCAACAACTTAAACCCGTTTAGAGCCGATTTATCAAAAACGTTAACTGAGCAATAAGTATAACGTTTTGACAGCTTTTGTAGCTCAGATAGCTGATCTGGCGTTAGAAAAATCGGCCCAAAAAGTAGAGTAGTGTAATGCTCTATCTCTTTTTGAGATATTTGAAGTAATATGTGATTTTCAAAAAGGAGAGACACAAAGATCATATAAATCATAAAATTGAAGGGACACAAAATATTGCTCAGTGAAATTGGGGCTAGATGTAGCGGAATATTACTCTATGAATTATGAAATAACTATTAAGAACTATTTTTCTTGAGCAACTTTTTCCGGATCGAAGTAGATTGCGAAGTTAAACATAGATATGCGTGGAATTGCATCACGTGTACAAAATTACTTCACGTATATAAATAAACAGAACGGCCGAGCTAATGTACTACAGGCTGTCCATCTGGTATAAATAGCTGGTAATTTGCATACGTGTGGCAATTTGTACTTGTGCTTAATGTATGTACTGCCTCTTGGTTTATGGATTTGATGTTTGTATCGCATACAAAGGAAGCTGTCTGTTCGTATGTCGGTGGAGATGAATGTTTAATAAACCTTTATTCCAATATTCTGTTCAGTAGCTGCTGTACTTTGTACGTAAACTTTGGCCACTGCTAAATTAAAATCACACAAAACATAGTTACCAAAATACAAGGTGTTGTGCTTAGCCTGCAATATTTTATGAATGTAAAAAAACTAAGTAGGAATGAGTAATGAATCATGACTAAAAAGGATGCAATTTTATATGAGAATAAAGATTTTAATTTATTTATTTATTATTATTATAATTAGATTCAGAAATGTTTGTTGACCACAATAAACTTGAGCAGCATGTGTATACTTTTTATGACCGTGCAAATTAAATATAAATGTGGAATTAATTATTTGAGAACGAAAGCATTTATGAATATAAAACATCAGCATTCCTAGTTCGATGCAGAAGAAAAAAAAACTACAGATCAGGATAAGGTCTTTAAAATGTAAATTTAAGTTCTTATCTTCAATAAACCAGGTAATAAAGATATACAAATGATTCAGGCATTCAAAAAACATCCATTTTCAATTGTATTTGACATTTCTAAAATTAAGTATCAAGATAACATGACATCCTGTTCTATTAGTAAATGGTATAAAGTCTCATATATCAAAAATTATATTTAGAATAGGTAGTGACAAAGTCAAAAATAGTTTCAAAGTCAAAAATCAGATTGGCCTCGTCGATCGAAAAAACCCGGATGGAAATTTTAATGTTATAATTATAAATAGTAACAAAATACCAGATGCAAATGTAAAACATTACGACGTTACGGGGAAACGGCCACGCGGCCGATCACCTAGCCGTTGGTCTGACCAGGTGAAATCACTCACAGGCCTTCCTTTCGCAACAGCCATCAGGAAAGCCGAAGATCGAAACGTGTGGAGAGACATGGTGAAGAAGATATTGAAGGAACTGCAGTACGGACACGACCTTCAGTAATGAAGACGATTACCAAGGAGGAGGACGACGTTAACAAAATTGTTGGAACAGCGTGAACCATTACAAAATTACATGTATCTCTCAAGGCTGCATTTCTGCTTTTTAATTAAAGTTAAAATTATTATTCGAAATGTCGGTCACTTCATTTCCTGAAACTTTTGAGAAAAAATGAAATATAAAGTCATTTCTATCTTTTTTGTAAAGAATAGGTAGTATCTCCACTTCATATTTAGAAGTCAGATTCGTACTGAGAAGAACGCGGGCAACAAATTCCGCACGCGGAACATGGTTTTTATTGGATTCAGAACAAGTTTTCAAGACCTTACCAGACCTTTAATTACCATTTATACGTTTAAACCACGCAAAACCCGAAAACTTGCGACTGACCTTTCTCAGGACGCGTCGGAACATTGCCTTCCCATTGATTTAATTAAAATAAGCACGCACTGAAAGCACGAAAATTCTAAATATGGCTATGTTTTCCCTGGAGACATCAGGCTTACCAGTTGAAATATAAAAGTATAGACATCGTCTAATTTAAAATAGAACGGCCGTCCACTACATTTTCTTTGAACGTGTGAGCGTAAACACGAGGAGGGACGTTCGTAGCCTCCACCACTCTGTCCGGAATCTGTATAAATAGGTAAAATATAAATTACTGATACAACTTCTTTAGAAATTCAAGTGGAGATTATTTACTTTGACAAAATGGCTTTATCACGAAACTGCTATTAATTATATCGAGCTACATCGCGTTTCACACACGAATAATTTTATCGACATCAAGTTTGTTTTCATAAAAGGTCATACCGAGACCAAATTAGTCCAGTAACAGTGGCGTGGGCAAAAACGCTACAATTCTTTTCATTTATTATACCTAACCAAAAAACCTTCGACGACATAATAAAAATAAAAATCATGAACGAAGTAAAAGTAATCCATTGAATAGTTTGCATTATTTTTATCTGACTCTATGATCCCGTTGAACCTTCATAATTCATTTTTTTTTACTTAATAGTTTATAGTTCATGGAACATAATGAATTGATAGTTGTAAGACTTTTTGTTTGAAGATGCTACGTCTAAATAAAAAATATCATCGAATCAATTAATGATAGCATTCAAAGACTTCCGAGTGCCACAATACGGAAGTAATTTGACGCTTCATTGCCTTTCAAATACCCAAATAAGTACTTACTACCATTCATACTGTCGTTCGTAAAAAAGCTAAACAATCCAAAACTTGTTAAGATAAAATACTTAGATAAACACAGTACTTATCATTGATTGTATCTAAACCATTTCTCTTAGTATCCAAACTGACAAGGAAAATAATATGAATCAAAAATCAGATGTTACCATAGACCGACCAAATTTGGCTAAAAATATGGATTTAAGAGATGACCTGTTTAACATTATTACATCATTGCTTGCATAGTTAAAAATGTAAATGCACGCAAGCAATTGTATCAACAATAATTTAATATAGAGACAACAGAATATATAATTAATAATATTTCAATTACTATCGAAGTGATATTGATATTATTTAGTGCAAACATATTTTATTATCAAAGTCCATAGGTCACTACGCAGAATATGAGAGACCAGAATCAATAATAGGTAACTTTAGTTCAGAAACAGTTTCAATCGAAAAGTAAGATGCATTATAAATCATCACCAAAAACAAACAAACTATTGATTTCCATACAGCGATTGCACAAAAAAATCTCGGTAACTAAAAGCAATAGGAAAAACAAAACAAGAAGAAGAGTGTTCTAGACGTAGTTTTTATCAAACACTCAGTACAAGAAAACAAAGTTCAATAAAAGTTAATTGACTATTGTGAGATTGTAACTCTCAAATACAAACACTCTTGCAACCTTGACTCCTACACAAGGCCTGGTTTGCTTCCCTGTGTTTTTACCCGTATCGGAAGTGAAAAAGACGTAAATAGATAATTTAACCGTCTAATCATTCAATCGCAATGAGAATTAATTTTTTCGACTTCTCTGATAATAGTATCTGAAGAATTTTTTTTTATACTATATAGGCTAGCGCTTGACTGTGATCACACCTGAATGATGGAAAGTGATGATACGGTCTAAGGTGGAACGCGCTTGCCTAGAAGATGCCTATTCACTCTTGATTTGAAGGCATCCGGGTTGTAAGTGGCAGGAAAGACACTGCCTGGGAGTGTATTCCAGGCCTTTGCAGTGCGTATCAGGAATGAGGAATCAAACCGCTTCGTACGCGTCTTTGGTACGTCGACTATGTATGGGTGGAAGCCTTTACGATGCCTTGCCGTTCTATGGTAGAAAGGTGACGGGGGAACCAAATTAAAAAGTTCCTGTGCAGACTCTCCGAAATATATTCTATAGAATACCGACAGACATGCAACCTTACGACGATTTTCAAGGCTTTGGAGTTTTTTGTGGACCAGTGTCGGGTTGCCGATGAGTCTTCTAGCACGGCGATCCGCCGAAGCCAAAGCATCAAGCTGGTACTTGGCAGAGCCATCCCACAAGTGGCTACAGTACTCCATGCATGAGCGAACCTGTTCCTGGTATAAGGTTAGGAGCTGTTCCGAGGTGAAGTACTGTTTAACTTTATTTAAAATGCCGAGTTTTTTACCAGCTGTCTTTGCTTTGGATTCGATGCATCGGCCGAAGTTGAGTTTAGAAGACAGAGTGACGCCTAGAAGTTCATAGTATTGAGCTTCTAGGCGTCACTCTGTTTTCTGTCGGTAATCGGTATAGAAATATTTCGAAAAGTCGGAGTCAAGGGGAATGGACTCCTTGAATAATGAAAATACTGAGATATGAGAATATGAGAATGAAAATACTGAGATAACAAATAAGTACCTACATCCATGCATCCTCAAACGAAACAAAAGAGCAGAAACTGACAAGCCTTTAAAAGACTTCGCTTCGTCAAGGTAATAGAAGCACAGAAAGATGATGCCTTATTAATTAAGATGCATTAATTATATACTTTTTAAAAATTCTTCAGTACAAATTCTTAAAATTTGGCGGAGGCGGAAGGTACGGTACGGTACGAAGAAACGATACGCAAAGTGATGTTATTTTGCTACAATCAAGTAGGTATAATGAATCCAAAGCCTGTCCGCAACCGCATGACTTGGGTCTTATTTGGTACGTTGTGACTCTTTTGCTCCGATTCACCAGTTCCCCGTTACCAATATTTCTCTATCTAACGAGGATTGACGCAAATGCGGTCGCTGAGACATACAGGACATTAAAACATGAACCATTACGATGCATTCCCAGTGTTGTGAATGGGTGTGATATAATGAAAAACATGGCTAACTCCGACATCAAGTATGCATATATACGAACACTAATGGGTATCGGACAGTAAACACAATAGCCATAAATAAAGTATAAATAGATATACAACATAGTTGTTATTGCAAAACGCCGAGTTATTAATGTGGAAAATTAATGAAGCGGATTAAGTATTAACTGATAATGTTGAGGTAATGGAAAAGTCTCCTGCACATTGAATGCAATAATAACAACGGATAAACTGATTTCGACATAACCATACAAAAAAGGAAAAGCCTATTTAGGCTGCTTGTTCTTGCGAAGAATGCAAACGATTCCTATATGGGATATCTAAGCCCCAAACTCCAGACGACTCACGACCTTAGCTTTTAAAATAAAAATCATCCTTCATCGCGTTCGTTATTCAATACGTATGTGAAAAAGTCACTTACGTTACGCAGTGTCGCTGTCTAGACGAGGTTCCTTATGGACAGTGACGTAAAACGGAAAAAATAAATCGCCAAGAGCGTCACAACTCGTTTAAGCCGCGTTGAATGGAGTTGAATGCATCTCGGACACATTGTTTGAGGAGACGTAGGTAATAAATATCACATTTTCAGTTGCATTGATCACTTGTATAACGCGCAGCCAACAATAACATCGGAAAATCACCGCTCGTATTGCAGATGGCACAGTTTTGAAAGCCGTGACCAGACTGAGATATTCTGTAAGGACGTTTTTGTAAGTCGACAGTATGAATTTCGATTTCATATATCCATTATCTATTTTCTCTTTGTTTAACATTCAAAATTTACAAGATATAAGACCGAGAGTCAGTGACGAACAGTGTGACATTCACACTGCTTAATTTTTTTGTACTTGCATCTTCTAATGGAGTTTAAATTTACTGTTTACCGATGATTCCCCTGGCCGATTAGACTTTAATTTTTGGCGAAAGATTTTTGGCGCTGCTTTGAAATCTGAGTATTTTAAAATCTGAAATCTAAGTAAGTAATTACATATGTCGTGCAGCTCTCTTTTTGCTAAGTTCCCAATATCTTTGCATACTTTCTTAAACTCAAACTTTCTTACATCAATCCACGGATGCTTTATTAGTTCTATACTGTTTACTTTAATAACAGAACTATGGTCTAAGGTAAGCCTGATTTATGGGATCGTCTCATGAGAAAAGAGCGATCCGTCGCCGAGTTCCGGCATGCGGTCAGTAGCCCGGGCCCCTTGCTGGCTGGACTTTAGGCGGTCAGCGCCGACTCGTCTAGTCCGGGAACGCTAAGAACTGGTTATGTGTGAGACACTCCATGCAATGCATGTAGGCAACTGGTCTAGGAATATTTGTGATAGAGCGCTAATGTTTGACTTGAAAATATTTAAAATAGATATAAAACAGAAGAACATATACTTAGTAATAAAATTAAATTAATAAATAGAGGTGGAATAGTTATACGCTGTTTTGTCTTTTTCCTTCGAATGCCAAATGATTGATGAGAGAAAAGGATAAAGCAGAGTATAACTATTCCACCGATATAACAAGTTTATTTGTTAGGCGTGTTACATTTATCTTCTTAAAACAGTGATGACTGATGACGAGTGTTACTTTACGAAAATCAAATTAATAATTGCATAATTAGGTAAAAATCTTACTATATAGAGCAAAAAACATTACTCAGCAAAACCAACCCTAGTGGATTCTTTAGAGCAAACAATTACGTACCAGATACCTACATAGATAACAAAATTATCATCTTTCTAGATATCGATTTTTATATATATATAATTCATTATTTAATCTTTGCTGAGCATTCAAAGCAATAACAAAGATAAGCGGCATTAATTTTAGAAATTATTCAATATCACAGCAGAATATTGCGACAAACAACATAAGTGCTGTGCCGTGATAAAGATTGTTTACAAAAACAAATGAACTAAATATTTTCAATTATAATTTATTTCTGCCGATCTTAACATTTAACATCATACAAAATGCAACCTGAAGCGTTCATGAATATTGCTAAAAACCTCAAAAACCTAACTACTACTACTATACCATAAGCAACTACTACTACTATAATACTACTACTAATATACTACTACTATAAGCAACTAGCAAAAACATTATGATGATAAAGACGAAAATGAGTAATGAGTATTATACTGATAAAGGCATAAGATTTCAGTTTTCAGGACATTACAATTTTAAAACCTTATATTTTGGGCCTAGTTCAGAACTTTGTAGTGAGTTTACAGTAAAGCACTCTGAGAGAATAAAAAACGAAGAATAGTTAATTATATTTATTAACCTTTTATCATCTTAACTGTTGAATATTTAATTATTTATTAACCTTTTATCAACTTAACTGTTGAATGACAATCTAGTCTGTTTATCTTTACTGATATGACGAGTGGACCACACAAATGAGGCACGTCGGCACTACGTGCGACTGCTAACGAAGACTCACTTGGGCTTATCATATGATGTTTTACTGGAGTAGATCCATTTAAAATAATAATAAAACACAAAAACGTAATAATACAGCAAAATACAGAGAAAGGATAACAATTATATAAATTATGGCCGAAACCTAACTGAATTTGATAGATTTCTAACCATTCAACAATCATATGACGCGACAAAATAAATTACACCCAAAAGCAGAAACACAAAATATGTACAAACATTAATATATTAATCTAGCAAAAACAGTAAACAACCGACGCTAAGTAAATTTCCACTGTTGTTTTTCAATGATATATAAAACGTACCTAGCATAAAAGGAAAATTAATACGAACTAATTTACTAACTGTAAACATTTACGAGTAACAAACTTAAATATTTATATTGTGAAAGTCCAAAATGTTCGGAACCTCTACCCGGCGGCGTCAAAACGAGAAACTTTCCAAAATCTTGAACTTTAATACAAAAAAAAACCCGGTGATACCTCTACATATTAAATTTGGCAAATTGTACTTCTTAACAAATACATATCGTCGAGTGTGAAATCTGATGAGCTTTTGTGAAGATTTGTGTCGTAGCTGTGGGAAGTATCAAATGGTGATATTGCGGACTAGAGCAAAATAATTTAGTAGATCAATGATCATTAGTGACCATGGATTTCCGCAAAGTAACACTTTGTTGTAAACTTTCACAGTAACACTTCAACCCAAATTTTACTCCTATCTTAAAGTAAAATATTGAACCTAATTTGAATAGGTACTTCTATAAGTGTAGGTACCCAATGATAACATTACTTATGTAAAATTTTAATTCAAACGAGGAACGTGAGATAAGAATCCAAATTTAGCATCGCCTCGTCGTACCTACAAAGGCATTTATAAAGTTTACGTACTTATGGCAGTCGATACTCGATAATGTGTTTTACCAACCTTGACTTGGCTCTGCTTATGCTGCTCGCAAGCCGCAAACCAGCTTTTCTATAAGACCTTTAACTTATTTAAGTCTCTGTTTTATCAAACTAGTTAAGTATTTCTAATAAAGTAACTGTGCTAAGATATACAAATCGAATGTTAATAATTGAATGGAGAATTCATGAAACTAGAATGGACTTAGAGGAACAGTTAAACTTGTGAAAGATAAAATTTATCTTTAACAATTGCAGATGGTGAAAAACAAGTGTGTTTGAACAAGTCTAAATGTAAATCGTGGCAACAGACATAAAGTAATTCGCGACGATATCAAGTAAAGAAAATGATAACAAGACGAACGCGGATACGACACGCACACAACAAAGAGCGCCCATATCGACGAGCCAGCACTCAGCACACATTAACACGACAAAAATAGCAAGTGCGATAGCGCAAACACACCAACACACGCCCACACGTTGTACGTGAACTGTAATAAAAACATACATACAGACGTCGAGTGCGCTATGAATAAAACACAAATCGAAATGGAGTTCATACGAGATGTTTATATAAACGCCGGGCCACTGAGCCAATTCCTAGGAGCAGGAGAGGCGTGCCCCGCTATCCCAAAACACTCGATAGAAAGCTGCTCGCGAAAAAAACTAGATCCCTTCGAACCACGGGCGACCCGCAATCCGCAACTGGAGCCACGCTCGCTCGATAGAACCTGTACCGGTTCCGTCTAGTTCCAATAATAGGCTGACGAGGAACGAGGAATGCGTAAAGGATTGCGGACTCACCTAAATTTATGACATACATGGCCTGGGAGCGCTCGAGCCGCTGCGCGTGCTCCACGGCCTGGTACAGTCCGGAATCCACTTTTAAACACTTTGCAAAACTGTAACACAAACGGTATCCACTGCGACGAACGCAAGCATCTTATGTCGTATTCGCACTAGAGCTGGCACCGCTGGGACGAGCGGTGACGGGAACTGCGTGACACTGAACACACGACAGGCGAGCTCGGATCGCAGGCAGACACTGACAGAGTACGGCCGGCCGGTGCGCGGGCGCACTGCGCGCCTCATTCACTCCACACTCCACTCGCCGCAGCGCTGCCAGCCGCTGCGAACCGCTGTCTACAGCGCCGCACCGCGCCCCACCGCTGACGCACTCATTTTTGTCAAAACGACCAAAATCTTGGCAGTGAACACAAGACAACGCGTGCCAGAGCCGAATTGCAGGTTTCCGAGAACTGAGTCTTACGCGAGAGTGCCACCAAACTAGCGATGACAACATTAGTTAGCCGCGACCTGGAGGTACATCTAATGGCGCATGAGGTCGCGAGTTCACAGCCTGATAATTGTACGGCGACACAAATACCTAACACATACGAGATCATAACAACGTCAGTGACACACAAGTTTTAAAAATAAAACCATTCCGCGAAGAATTATATAAAATGAGATGCAGCGAAAGGTCAAACAGAAAATGTGTTGAATTCATTTAACTCTTGCTCGAATGATTCTCATAATTTTAATGATGCAGTGACGTAAGCACACTTTGTAAATATAACTTGAAACAAGTACTTCACGTGCATTGTTATCGTAACAAGTACAGCTACATGAATTTCAGGGAAAATGAAGAAATCGACTCTTACAGTCCAAAAGATGTCTGGACTCAAAACTACAAATGACAAAATAAATAAAAAATATGTTAAGAATACAGGTAACAAAGATGATATTATTGTGAATGACAAAGAGGATTTGCAGCCTCGGCTTGCTCCTATTTACGTGAGCATCAACAGGTTGGTCGTAAAATTCGTTGAAAACTTCTTGCACGTCATTCATCGCAAAGTCGTTGACTTATACAATAAATTACAGATCAGAATAACATCCCCTGTAACAAAATGTTAAGAGTACATCGATTAAAGAAAAATTTATAACACCTTCCTCTTTGTGAAAACTATTACGATTAAAATCTTACATTATATAAAATTATGCAGCATGAGCTTTTCCTAGAAAATAATGATCTCATCTTTTCCTAGAAAATAATGATATCTTTATGATCATGATTAATTCTTGATGATCTTCTCTAATGCTCTACCGGCAAAGAGAGTGATAGATTTCTTCTACGTCATTTTCGGAGTTACGATGATGTTACGATAAGATGGATTCAAACGTTGAATAAAAGTTACAGTGGTCAGAGTTATAAAGTAAAAATAATTTTCAAAAGAGCATATATCCTAATCTCATCAACGAAAACAACGTGAGATTACCGTTGGTTACCGCAGCCCGGAGGTGGAAGTAGGCGCGCAACTAAATTATCTCCTCAGCGTCAAAGTCGAGGCCACGCCGTGCAGACGTGACACAACTGTCGAGATTTCACAAAAACTCCACTAGGAAGATGTTATTTAATTTTAACTATGACGTCAACAAATGCAAACGCTTTGTTCTAGCGATTCGAGATAGCGTCGCAGTGGAAAGAGGAAACAACTGGAAATTGTATTAACTCGAGAATCAGATGACCAGTTCTTTTTTGTGTGAAAACGAGGAAGAAGATTTTAGTAGAAAACAGACTGGAGAACAAGAACGGAAAAAGCTAACGTGAGCTTAAATGGTTGATTGCTTGATGTCAATGATCTTTTATGCGCTATATCTCATTTGGTCTACATTTTCTTATCTTGATTACAGTCAATGATCGTGATTATTTCGTTCTATTTTCAATCATATACAGCCAAATTAATAAATATTATCGGCGTCTAGTGATGATAGAGATCAGACGAAATGCCGATTTTCATAGAGCTCTTTTAATTTCTCAACAACTGCAAATCTAAGAAAAATAGTCTACAATAACAAAGCTTTTTTAAAAGGCTTTAAACGCATCCACTAACCTTTTGCCGATGCTTGATCTTTATCAGTTTGCACCCACTCTTGACTCTACCTCAGTAGTAGTCGACTACCGCGAATTGACTTTTCACATTTTCACTATCAAAATACGTGGGCGCATTCAATGGAAACGGTGGCACTGACATTTGAAATACAATTACGGCAAATGTACATAACAAAATAGAGAACAATACTAACATGAGGATTGGTTTTGATAGGGAACGTCTCATTATAATCACAGTGTTTTATAATTTAAAACGGCGCTGCGCGCGGCGGCTGTTACAATTATTTTAAACTCAGAAATCGCAAAAATATGTTTGGTGTATTTTTGATTAAAATATTAAAATACACTATTACATTAACTATACAGGTATGATATTATATACATACATAATATATCTAAACACAATACTCTGTGAACTATAGTACTTGAAGTAAACAAAATCTTGATGCATTCTGACGGGATAAATGGTATCTTTTGCTCTAAGAATTTAGATCGTCATCTAACATAATACTTGTTTACATCGTTCCAGCATAATTTGCTTACATAGGTACATAAGAACTATAGCTGTGTTCATATAGTTGTAACAGGTAAGTTGTTTTAAAATTCAACTATGCATTGTCAATATGTTTACATCTCTCAACACAAACAAGACGAGATCATTATAATTCCCAAAGAAACATGAATTGTTATTTCAAACGGAACTTATAAGTGACTAGATGAAGAGTTAAATGTTGTTTAGATTGCGGAATGAGGATCTATAAACTGGCGATGAGGTAAATCTAAATACGGCCGCGCCCGGCGGCCCTGGCGCCTGCGAGCACAAAATAAACATTAACTCCCGAATCACACTCACCGCTGTCACATATCATTTGATGTGCGTTTTGTAATGGTGATAAATTATCTCACAAGTACCTTTTCTAGATGGGTATGACGACCTAGCTGATGACGCAGCGCGCTGGTTTGAGCATTTGCCACGCATTTCAGATATCCTAGTTGACTGAAGACTAGGAAACGATTAGATTTGGTCCAGCCATGGTCCAGAAATTACACATAATATTAGCTATGAAGGAAATTCTTTAGGTATGCAGAAAGAGGATTGTGTCTCCAATATTTCATCAATCAGAATCTAAAGTAGACGTTTACATAACAAGGATTTTTCTGTTTCAAACTTATATTTATGCGTTGAAAAAAGTTATGTACCTAACCTACCAGCTAAACCTCAAATGAAAAAATATATACATAAATTAGATAAACGGCACCTCAGATCTCAATCCATTTGCTGGCTTGTACAATCTGCTATTTATGGGAGTGCAAATGTGATCAATGAAACTTTTACTTGTTTATAACATTATGTTTTAGATTATTTTTCTTCGATTTGTCATTGCAATAAGTTAGCACAACAACCATTTTTACGGTTTTGAATTCACTTATCTGCTTACCGATTGTGTTGGCAGGTTAAATGCAAAGATTGTAAAAGATAGGGTTAACTTTTACTGAAGGTCTTAAACTCTGGCACTACGTATTTGAATGTCACGAGGCCGAACCAGTGGTCGGCACAACTCTCTGAGAAATTGTTAACTTGTTAAATCATCAAAACTGCGCCATCTAAATTTTATAAGTTTGACGCATTTAGAAATACGAGTACGTTCTAAAGATTACACAAAGTTTATAAAACGAAAGTTTTTCGTGAAGTCTTCCGTGTGCTACTAATTTTATCCAAGACTTTCATTGTTATTGTTGTTCTCTTTGCCAAGACGTCTAATATTTAATTTCCTTGAATATGCTCATACTTGGTATGACCTCAACACAATCGTCTATTTGAAGTGTTTCAAAAAGTAATATTTCAGATATCTGTGCAAAGATTGTGTCCGACTTTGAGAGTGACCGGCATTTATATTATATTGTGGCAATACAAAAAATATGCAAGTTAGACGACAGTCATTCGACCCTTGCAATGTCGTTGTCAAATGTCAGGGACTATAAGTATTGTCATTGTCAATGTCAATGACCGATTACGTTTTAAATGTTAATGATTTGAAACTGCAAGAAAAAAAGCCAAGAAAGATATATTTAATTTTAAATATCGTGTTTATTTATAAATAAAAACTTGTTTTAAATGTTCTTTTTCTAAACGGGCGATGATCAAGTCATTATCTAAGTGTTTGATAATATCAAAAATGATTTAGAACTAGAAGACATCACGGAACGTAACATAATTATGTGTTCTGTGGATTACATACTATTTTTAAATTTGGATCATAGATTAGCAGATCACCAACAAACCGAGTGATCGTAACTGCGACACAGATAAGGTCATCGGATATTTCGAGTGTATGAAGCACAAATCTGAATGGCGCCTGGCTGTTACTCATCGCAGGCCATGGAGCCACACAGTAATAGGCCGTCGTGATGATGTACTCTCACTATGAAACTGTTGAGTCAACGCCTTGGCTCCACTCCACGCCTAATAGCCGTAACCGAAAGATACAGTCTAAGACAGTTTCGTAAGTTATTAACTCTCTAGCTCATTGGGCCGACGCAGACGATATTAAGTAGGTGGCGGTAAGCGGCTGGATGAGGAAGACTGAGGACAAGGTGTGGTGGCGCTCCCTTGGGAAGGCCTACGTCCAACAGTGGACGTCCATAGGCTGAGATGATGATGATGTTTTAGGGAAAGTAGAATATAAACTACATATTTTAATTTTTAACCAAAATCACTGTCGCATCTCAAATCTTTCAATAGAAGTATTTAGACAGACATGTAAAATCGATTCTGTAGCAATCGATTCAATTCGATGGACTTACAATACCATTGTGTAGTTCAGACTTATGCTTCTCATTAGGGGGCCCGGGGTTAGTATAGGGTACCCGGGTACGCAAATCTGATTTGGATTTAAGTGCGTTTGTGTAAGCGATATGGCTTGCTTAATAGAGTCAAGAAAAATATCTTGGGGAAAAAAGAAAAATATCTTGGGGGAAAAGGCATGCCTGGGAGTTCACTATAATGTTCTCATAGGTATGCGAAATGCCACCAGCCCGCACATGGCATGCGTGGTAGGCTATAGCCATTGCCCTCCCATTCTGAGATCGAAGGAGACCCATGACCAGCAGTGGTACATCGAGCTTGCGACCAGATATTGTCGGAGTCTTTACTCCTGAAAACCTCCGGAACAAGACACCGGGTCGCCTGCAGCAACGTTAATGGTTGGAATACTTATGTCTGGACTCTGACGGATCTAGCTAAGCTTAAAGAGGCGGCAAAAGATAGAGGGGCTTTTCGTGATTTGACCGCCAAACTTTGGTTCGAAGATGGCGTAGGATGATGAGTCAGTTACAAAACAAAGTTTTAAAAATAGATACTTCACGGTTATGGCATATACAGCTAATAGGATAGCTAATCGCTTTCTTGTAGATAATGGGACAAGTGCCTTAAGGTATTAAAATTCGATCGATAAAACACGACCTTAGACTTTTTGATTACAGATTAACACTTTTTTCTCTATAACGTATAACGGAACATCAATCTAACATATAACGAAATATGGCAAAAATATTTTAAATATTGCTAATGCTTTATTAGTGTAGCAATTTCTATAAATGTTACAGTACTCCCAGTATCAAAAAGTCATTCAATCATTAAGGAAGCCATAAAAAATAAAAGATAATGAAACAAATCAACAATTTTATAGCGGCAAAGAGGCAAAGATAGCATCTCACAAGGATCAAGTGTCGCAGATTTGAAACACCGTCAACGTTGCAAAAATATACCACGCAACACATCGTAGACACAACAAAAATCGAAGATTATCACATTTTGCGGGCCAGTGTCGCGGCACTGCATCTATTTTCAAAGACACTGACTCGGACACGACCGTGACTCAGTGGGAAATCCAACTTCCGATACAAATGTCGCGGTGGCCGGCAAGTTAAAACATCGCCGTGCGTCAATCGCGGCCTGAATAACCGGCTGTGTTTTTTTTTTATACTATATAGGCTAGCGCTTGACTGTGATCACACCTGATGGAAAGTGATGATACAGTCTAAGGTGGAACGCGCTTGCCTAGAAGATGCCTATTCACTCTTGATTTGAAGGCACCCGGGTGGTAAGTGGCAGGAAAGACACTGCCTGGGAGGGTATTCCAGGCCTTTGCAGTGCGTATCAGGAACGAGGAATCAAACCGCTTCGACTATGTAGAAAGGTGACGGGGGAACCAAATTGAAAAGTTCCTGAGCACACTCTCCGAAATATATTCTATAGAATACCGACAGACAGGCAACCTTACGACGATGTTCAAGGCTTTGGAGTTTTTTGTGGACCAATGTCGGGTTGCCGATGAGTCTTCTAGCACGGCGATCCACCGAATCCAAAGCATCAAGCTGGTACTTGGCAGAGCCATCCCACAAGTGGCTACAGTACTCCGCATGCATGAGCGAACCTGTGCCTGGTATAAGGTTAGGTTAGGAGTTTTAAAACTACGATCTGTTCTTGCAATTTACCAGGACTCTTTTGCGGAGTCCACCCGGATTAATGATTTCTGATTTCCGGAAGGGAGCCATCGTGACCATAGTGTTAGATATTCTGCCCTAAAACAGTAATTGTGAAGCGGTACTGCGTTTCAGTTTCAAGAGCACTGTAACCGGCATAATGAGACCTTGGGAACTGATGTCTCAGGATCACGAGTGCAAATTGAGCTACTTTTGCGGAGAAATGGACACCCCAAGACATGCTATTTTCGAGTGCTGCGCTTCAACGGCACAGGAACCAGATACAGACGTAGAAGCCCATAACCTAATTACTCGCATGCTGTCAAGCGAAAAGGCATGGCAGCGATACAGCCAAATGGTGAGGGGCATAATGAGGAGAAGAGAAAAGAGAGAAAAGGAAGAAAAGGAGAAGTGGAAATAGAGGTCCGGCATGCAGTAATGCTTTGCGGTTCCGTACTGAAGACCTAGAAGACGGGGAGGTTGTTTCAGTCCGTGCGAGTCGGACATACCCTGCCACAGGCGGAAATCCGTTAGGGATTTTTTCCTCCTCGACAAAAAAAAAGGATCACGAGTGCAGTGTAGTTCTGGAAAAGGACGCGCTGCATCTGAGTGGCGTATACGTCTCGCTCGTATCGTCGTTTATCTGCTATCAAGTCAAAACTTTGTAACCAGTAAGGCAAAAGCAGCCGCCCGGTAGTCGGTGCGGATGTTGGCTGGATCGAAGTTGGACATTTGGAACGTAGTGTTTTTGCTTGAAGGGAACTATAGCGGCGAAATTACTATGTATTTATTGGACGTTGATATCCGCGCACTGCAGTTCAACGTTCGAGATACACTGCACTTGATATAAGCAGGCGTATCAATCAACGTCTTAGTCAGAGTGTTAAGATCCTTAAACTGTGGTTGCTCGGCTCGTCCTCCTTTGCTGTAAGTACACGTACAAGCTTCAAACTTACAGCGCTGAATGTTGGGCTGACGTGACGTGAGCACTTTATGATTTGTAAAGCCTCCCCCACACAGGCGCGTTATTATCGCGCGATAATATCACAAGCGTTATTGGGATATTGCGTCCCGATTCCTTGCACACAGCTGCGTTATTATCGCAGCAGTGTGTAACTACTTGATCATCCTAATACAAAATGTACTGAAAACAGATATCGCAATAACGCTTGCGATATTATCGCGCGATATACTTCCATTGCGGCGTTATTATCACAGCAGTGTGTGACTACATGACCATCCTAATACAAAATGTACTGAGAACAGATATCGCAATAACGCTTGTGATATTATCGCGCGATAATATCGCGCTTGTGTGGGGGAGGCTTAATTATTTGTAACGCAGTGTGACGTCACGTTTTCCGTGAAACCCACGCTTTCTTCGCGGTGAATCGCACGCAGCCGTATTCATGTTAAGCGGGTCACTGTGACGTCATCAAAACGTGACAGGTTTAAAATAATGACTATGGGAAAATTAAGCGGTGCATTGAATGTAGGCACAATTTTGGTAAACGGGGCATTTTAACAAAGATGACTAACTATAGTGGTTGAATTAACAATTACGATTCCATACCTTTTAAATAAAATTTATTCTACTCTCAGTGAAACCACTAAAATCAAAAGATTTCAATCACAATTCTGAATAACTGATCGGTGAGGCCCGATTGTAAAGCCCTAAAAGTTCAATAGTAAAAGTGTAAGGAGTGTCCTAAAATCTGAAAGGTCGTTGACTCCTCCCACTTTTCTAAACTATTTCTAGGCCAAATACTGCATTCTAATAAAATAGATATCAATACGATGCCAAACTCTATCCATAAGGCAAACATGAGGCAAACGCTATTAAAATAAATTATGAACAACCAAAACAAAATAAAGAAGAAAAACACGACATAAAAAACTAAATACTTTACTGTTGATATTAAACGCGTATTCATTGATAAACACAATTAATCAAGAATAGACAAAAAATGGGAAAAACAAGACATCAAAACCAGAACTATCCTTAGTCTTCCTTATTAACAAACTAATAAACCGTACGACAGTCGAAAATGATAAATGCCGTCAAATGATGCACTATTGTCTTTATTGTTGATCATATTGCCGCTCGTTAACAACTGTTGATTGAACCAAGATGTAATTTCCGTCATTTTTTAACCCAATGTAAAACAATCAATTAAGCAAAAATAATTCAAATTAGCAAGGAAATCGTTTACATATAAGAGTCTGTGGAATCAATTTAAAGCTTATAACTTAGGTTCAACGAAGATTGAAGCAAAGAAATGATTTGCCCGAGGGACCTAAAGATAATGATTTCGTAAGCTTTATTAGGGAAAGGTATGTAAGGGTGTATGCTTCCATAAAGTTTCCATTAAGTTTTTATTTGAGAACATTTGTGTGTATAATAACACACTACTGTAGAATTATACTAAAAACATTTTACGGCTTACTACAATACTCATCAGAAATTTTAAAATTTTACATAAAAGAGGACAAAAAATATACGGTTACATTGCGTGTTCTTTTGAGTCAAAAGAAAGATTTTCTTGGATGTGATGGGTGCTCCAGAGAACCTAAATATTGAAAAACAATTGTAAGTGTCGTTACTGCAGGTGAAGATGTAATCGTAACTAACTTAGTCAGAAAGCATCGCACGGTACCACTAAACCGTCTTTGACGGTACAGGTAATAAATCTCGTCGACAGTTTTCTTCCTTCAGACAAAGTAGTGCCAATTTCCCTAAGGCTTAATATATTTACCTGTGGCAGTAACAGTCTTCGGGTCGGCCGACATCGTTCTACTTGCAAGTTAATGAGTTTAGGAAACAAATCCACTAGCACTACACTAATTTCACTTTAAGTTAATGATATTGTACACCTATGTGATTGATGTTATAGCAAATTTGTATGCAATATATGTTAATTGTTATTTGAAAAAATGTTTACATCAGAAATGAACAGAATTAAGTTCTTATTACGATGTGTGATTGGTGATTACATTTTTTTATGCGCAGAACATAACATACACATGAAATGCGCAGTGTGAGATCCGCTCTCTTCGGCGGTCGGGAGCCGACTGCCGTGTCGGCCGGGCAATAGGGTGGTGGTGGGAGAAGGAAACACAGCCTCCAACCAACAATAATTATGTAAGTACGAGGGTGGGTGCTATTTTTAGAATTAAGGCGTGTACGTAACCAGTTGAAAGCATTACAAGTTTACGATGTACAATGTTGTTATCGAGTTTATAATGACTAACTTTGAGTATATGCGCGAGAATAATAACTATTCGCAATCTATTTGCGGAGCACTTGATGCTTTCGCAACGAGATCCGAATGCGCCGTGGAGGTTGAACTGCGAGTACATCACAAGATCGCATCGGGACGCAGACAGTTTGCGGTGCCGCGTATGAGGGATTAAAATGTACACATACTCCTACCTATTGACACCTATTGATGGAAAGTTAAGGATAGAGTGTTGGCGAAAAGCAACTGTTAGGGAAGAATGGTAACGAATGGTCAAGCGTGTCACAACTGCGAAATTATGACCACGATCACCCTGACAAAAGTGTAATGCAGAAGAAGAATTAGGTTCAAATCTAGGGCAATTAGTACAACTCGGAGTAAACCATAATTATGTATCCTAAGGAGTAAATATGGATGCGGAAGATTATTTTGTAAGGATCTTGATATAGCAGCACAGAACACTAATTGATAGATGTATAGCAAAACAAAGCTATTATACAGTGCACGCAGCCTCCCTCCCACGTGCAAGCCACCCACCAGGCGCACTTCATCGTACCCTGCACGGAATTCACCGAGTATCGAGCAATGATCCTATCGTAAAGAATTACCGTCTATTTCTTACATTGTGAAACAGCTGTCTGCGGAATGCACCTCAAGGTTCTGCCTGGCTTTATCTTCCCTTCATGAGGGAGGAGGACTGTGTCCATGTCAGTAATTGCACAGTAACATGCTGAGATTTATGTGGTTTATGTGATTCTGTCTTCCAGCTAGTGATGCATTAACTTCCTAATGTTCCTAGTCCATATTTAATGCCTCTAGCATCTGATAAAAGTGACATGACGATAGCTTGAAGTCGGAGGCTGCAGTAGGATGTCGTGTCTTTTAAGAACTTATGGTAGTGGTTAATATAAGCACATTATGTTTACTTCACATAATCGGCATCCAATTTGGAATAAAATTTACCAATTTCTAGCCGTGTATAGGTATGTGTTTAGCATAAATAAAATAACTTTTTAAAAGCTGAATTCTTTCAGGAGCCCGATTGGAGTCCTAGCAAGATTCTGTTTTCAGCGGCAGTTTCCTTTTTTTGGAAAATGATAGCGCTCAACGCCTTCTTGGAGTCGGAATAATTGGGTAAAGCGCGGAGGGTGGGTGACTCCGGAGGGGTGCAGGGTGCGCGCTTTCTTAGAATCCTTCCACCCCCGCCCCACCCGCGCCCGCAACGCACCCGGCCACCCCCCCGCAGGCTCGTCTACGTGGGCGTGTGTTGACAAACTGTGTTGCTGAGGCTATTTTCAGACACAGCCACGCCCATATTCTGGAATCACAGGGCTGACTCTCTTCTTTAAAGAAATAAGCTGAGTTTTTGATTTCATTATTTGATGCGAACAGTCTATTTACACCAAAGGCTTCAAAGCGGCTCTAATAAACTGGCTTATGCACCCCTATTTTACTCAGGTAATCCAGAGAAAATTTTACAAAAACCATTATCATCTCCATCATAAGTAACCTTTGTGGAAATTAGCAGATTTCTTGGTTCAAACTACAAAGAAGCCTTGGACCTGGAAAGCTGAAATTTTGATGGTGATGAGATAAGGGTGATGAGTTGATGCTGGATGATAAGTTAGTGAACGCATAAATCAGGATTTTTATGTCTGTAATACATATTGTATTTGTTTTTTCGATTCAGTTTAGTTTGACACCCTGGTTTTTCATCCCGGAAAATTTGTCAGTCACAGCAGGATACAAACCAATTAATAATGGTCCATGTCTTAATAATAGATAATACCGTATCGGGGGCAAATCAGTAACTCGTTCTCAAATATATACGCAGCCCTGACTAAGTGGCAGGGAGGCGAGGACCGAGGCTCCCTCACCCCCCCAGGCCCGGGGCTCCCGCTCGCTCCACGCGCCCTTGGCCTTCCGTATCCAAACAACCGTAGTCACAACACGCGCGGTCCGCTGGGCTATTTGTTCTTTACGCTCGTTCTGATTTATTGTATGCGTAACGTCTGTCACCTTACTCCCACACCGATTTACGACCCAATTTTAATTTTGTTCCTTTAAAGAATTCGCATTTTCGTTACTCTAGGACAAAAAAGAATGCTTGTTTGTTGAAGGTTCTTCGAGCTTCTTCAGGGCGTTGTAACCCTCGTAGACCTAGTTTTAAGTTGTGAAATACTTATCACCACTATACACGGGTATAAGTCGTCATATGTGCCTGTCCTATTTGAAATAAAGTAAACCTAGAATCAAAGCGAACGATGAGGTCGTAGCTGGAGGATATAGAGCCTATTTGACAAGAATATTCTTAACTTCTCTATACTAACCCTTCCTCGACTATGATACTTTAAAAATTCCGCAGGTGGAACCATACTAAGGCCTGTCGATACAAGTTAATGTTTTCCAGGACCCAGATAGGTCCATCAGTAGGTACATAAATTAATAAAAAACGTTGGAAATGCCCGTTTACACTGACGCTCTTTTTCTCAGGAACGGTAGGGTATCGAGGTAGGGAGCTATCAAGTTGGAATTAAATTTTTGGTCCCTCGGATTTATGAAACGTTCAAACCTGTGTCAACTTATCGCATATTTGCTTTTTACTAATGATGCTAAATGCCAAGAATAATAGGTTCATTTTCGCGCTGAACGGCAACGCTTTTCGTTGCGCAAAAAAAGTTTCACGATGAAATTGGCACTATGGCTCCATCGCACCAGCATTTTTAAATGTAAGTTTGCTACGATTTCATAATAACCTTTACAAAGGTCACTTCGGTTCAGCCAGACCGAAATTCGGTTTTAGTATTTCTGGGAATGATTTGTGACTGGTGACACTAATGATAATAAAATTGAGTGGGTGGTTAATGGAAGAGGGAGACTGGCTGTGATGTTTTCTACGAATTTATTACGTGATTTTTAGTTGCTGATGGTCGTAAATAAAAAAAATTGGTCAAGTGCGAGTCGGGCTCGCGCACTTATGGTTCCGTACCTACAAACCAACCAAAACACCTCAAATAAAAAAATTTACCACAAATTCCACTCCCTCCCCTCCGTGTATGACTTTTACACTTTAGAATGTGAATTTCGGAAATCCCGTTCTTAGTGCACCTTCATGACTTAATGCCAACCTAGGTACCAAATTTCAGATCTCTACGACTTTTAGTTTTTCCGGAGTAGCTGGAACAACGAGGAAAATTTTACTTTTGAATGGAAAAATCCCTTAAATGCATGATTTTTACCCTTTAAAATGTGAATTTCGGAAATCCCGTTCTTAGTGCACCTTCATGACCTAATATAACAACCTAGACATCAAATTTCAGATTTCTTCGACTTCACGGAAAACACCTACGTTTACCAAGTTTCAACATTATAGTACTTAGTTTCTGAAAAAAGTGGCTGTGACATACGTACGGACGGACGGACAGACAGACAGACAAACATGACGAATCTATAAGGGTTCCGTTTTTTGCGATTCGGAACCCTAACAAGCCAAGTGCGAGTCGTCCTCGGGCACTTGGGTTCCCGATCCAACGACGAAACGGACGCTTTATTGACTACGAGATACCCAAGTTGATCATCTCATTGGTAGGTGTATATATATGAAGAGTCCTGACTCCTGACCACCGATATGAACCTGAGGATGAGCCCATCCGAACATTTTAGGTCAACTTTCTTCATACAAAAAAAAAGTAGCGCCATTTGTCGAAATTTCCGCTAATAAGCTGCAACGTGGCGGAAATTGTCCCTGGCATTTTCCATAAACACTGGATTGTTTGCTCTGCTAACAACTGATGCTGTTTTTGACATCAGTAAACTGGCGAAATTTTTTCGCGCAGTCCGCCGAGTCCTGTCTATACGTCTATGCTCCTGACTTAAAGCTCTTGGGGCCAAGAACACCTAAAGTTTGCAAAGAGGTTCCCTTAAAAGAAAATATGCAAAAATTTCATAAATAAAAAACACTGATATCGAATGCCTATGGCATATGGGTGGAAGGATTAATGGGTAGATAAAAGTCATTCCTTGCTCTGTGGGTAGACACCTATGTAGTATTTATGTATTAAGTATTCGTAGACCTATAAATAGAAAAACTGTCATTATCAATAAAAGTTACGCTTAACGCTCGTGATAAATTATAACGACACGGATTAGTATATTGTATAATGTAAACATTTACATAACTAAAACAGGTACACGGTCCGGGCGCGACGCGAACGATTAATAATTATAATTGCAATTTATGTCAGTTTGTCATCTCCCGTGTTTACATCTCGTCAAGACGTCACTGGCAATAATAGAACCTAATTACACTGTAATCTAGAATTATTTTTATAGAATTGCGCATTAATTATTATTATCATCTTCCTATTAGAAACAACAGTGATTATTATGATTTGCTTTAATTAGATGATGAATGCTTTAACAAATAACAAAGTGCGAGTCAGACTCGCACACAAAGGCTTCATAATTATATTTTTTATTTTGAAACACCACACACAATTTTCCAACACTTTCTTCTTGTGTGAAAATTGTCTGTGGTGTTTCATGTGGGCAGTATTCCTGCATATTGTACCATTCAGAATCTTTTCAAGTAGCGGATTATAGCAAAACAAATTAATCTGTCCTGCTAATTATGGATTTCGGCAAAATAACGCCTGCTTTGCTGCTTCCATTAATTTTTTTCTGTATGTTCCCCGATTACTCGAAGATGCGTGGACCAGTTTAGAAAATTATTTTTTTGTTTGAAAGGGTATACTTCACAGATGGTCCCATGGTCATCAAGTCAGGATCTGATGATGGGATCCTGGAGAAATCAAGGGAACTCTTCAAATTTTATAAGCACACTTGAAGTGATTTGGGTATCGTTTGAAAGAGTAATTTTTTTCAGGTTGTCTTATGGTCATCAGGTCGGAATCTGATGATGGGATCTTGGTAAAATCGAGGGAACTCTTTAAAATTTTGCTAGTATGCTTGAAGCGATTTGGCAGACTATAATGGTGACGAATGCGGAATGCCCGGACGGTACGCAATCCGGGTACCTATGGACCTGTGCTATAATTTATTGTGTGCTATAGGTAGAGGCAACGTATGGTGTGGCTATCGGACACGTGGAAGTCGGCAAGGTCAAGGGGGCGTCGAACCGGGCGGGGGCGGCCCGGCAGGGCGCGAGGGGGCTCGGGCGCGGGCGCAGTAGGGCTGCGCTATTTATACGTGATCGATAGCGCCGCGCGGCCGTGGCCTTGCCGCCATCGATCCGCCATCCACCGGGACGAGCCCCCGCGAACATCCCTACTCCTCAGGAGAGCAACCAGAATGTACCTACTTACTTGCATCGCACTATCCAATGTTTTAAGCGCGTAAGTTTGCATGTGTGTTTTGTGTATATTCGTCACGCTAAAACTACGAAACCGATTTAGCTGGAAATGGAGACAGATTATATCCTGGAATGGATAAATATAACATTACCTGCACATCCCGGAAAAATAACAAAATTTGTGCAAAATCGCAAACACACGGCTCTAGCATACCTACATACATCATTATGACAGTTTCTGGTAGGTACAGTGAAAATAATAAGCAACAACTACCCCCACGTTTGGTACCTAAGTCTAACCGACGTTTGTTTGTTGCTTTGCAACAAGAAGAACGAGCAAAAAATTCAGCACATACCCCTTTTAAATTTGGCATCGAAGATGTTACTTATTTTGAAGTGATAAAGTACATACACCCCTTACGGTTTCTTAACAGCATCGAGCCGGATCGCTTGGCGGTGCGTCTTTAAAAGGTAACTAGCCGCGGCCGAAGCATTGAGCCAATTCCGAAATTATTAAATTCTAAAGAGACCCGTGGCGGTAGTCGAACCCGCAA
The DNA here is from genome assembly GCA_036785405.1 of Coenonympha arcania. NCBI lineage: Eukaryota > Metazoa > Arthropoda > Insecta > Lepidoptera > Nymphalidae > Coenonympha > Coenonympha arcania. The sequence continues at coordinate 16,574,115 of CM072067.1, read as the reverse complement.
CCTCCCACTCGAATCCGAGTACGCGCCACTGCGCCAGAGAGGTCCTTCCTTACAGAGGTAAGAATTACTTCGGCTACCTAGTGCGATTTCACTAGTAACTTATTAAAAAACTTTCTACATCCTTTAAATTTTTCTATGGATATACATAATAAGAAATGAAGAGTGCAGAAAGTCAAAGAATAAATTTCTGCAGTAACCTCATGGAGAAAGTTAGCAAGAATACGTAATATTACTAGCGGACGCCCGCATCTCCGCCCGCGTGCATTTGGATTTTTCACTATTCCCGGATAAAAAGTAGCCTATGTTTTAATCCAGAGTATAATCTATCTCCATTGCAAATTTCAACTGAATCGAATTAGTAGTTGCGGTGTGAAGGAGTAACAAACAGACACACACGCACAAACTTTCGCCTTTATAACAATAATAATATTAGTGAGAAGTGTGATAGTGTGATAACAAATATCCTGTAAAAACTTCATAACTTCATTCAGTACCTTCTTTTATCATACCAGAAAAGATAACATTCTATTACCCGACTGCGGCAAATAAGAGCAATAAAAATTTGATTTTACTTTTTAGTTCATGACGACGCGCCTGCGGCAAATAACAGAGCAATGTAAATTATGAGTCGAAAAAAGCTTAGAAATTGAAACTTCTTTAGAAATTGAGTTGAATTATATATAATTGTATTGTGACAAAGAAATTACGCATTTTACCTAGAAAATTCTTTGTTAACTTATTCCTATTGACTTTTGTTACACAATTTGATCTCTTGGTTAGTAAAATTTGCACCCAGGCAATACTTAAAAGTTGAAACCTAGCGAGTACATTTTATACAGTATTAAAATACACTGGTCACAAATCCAAGTCCAGTACTGACCAGCCTGTTATTTATTTTCTATGTAACTATATGGATTAAAAAGATAATAGCAAGCAACAAAAATAGACAAATTTTATATTAACACCACAGACTTGAGCCAATTAAGAATTTATAAAATTCAGAAGTAGCCTATGTCGGAATCCAAGTGTACTCCACTACACGAAGGAGTCAAAATATCTTATTAAAAGGAATATTAAGTAAAAAGGAAAATTAGGAAGTGAAGTACAGTATGTAAATACTTTAACATACCTGAATGAGATGAGGAACACCCAGGATCATCATCCATGTTGAAATGTTCTGAAAATAAAATTATAGACTACTTAAAGAGCAGAACTACAAGAAACTCTTTAAAGCTAAGTATAAATCCATTTAATACATGAAATTACAGAATTACAATATAATGTTCTTGTTCTTGGCAAAACTGATTACAATACTATGTTCCTGAACACAACTGTCATATGCTTTCAGTATAGTGCTAGTAGAGTGTATGTTAGAACTAACCAGAAAGTTAGAGTAAGAATATTATGTTATAATGATTTAATTAACATCTAGCTGGAATTAAAGCAAACTCTAGTATATTATTTTTGTAATGTTCTTATTTATGTGCATTACAAAGAATGTAGACTCATATATACATCAACAGGTGAGATCAGAGTCTGCCAATTATTTTAAACAAAAATCTACATCAGCTTACAATAATTATTATTAAGTAGTAAAATTGTTTTTTTATGAATAAAGTTCACAAAACTATAAATTACATAATAATTAATAAAGTAGCACACATTTTTCAATTAATATTTAATGATATGAAATTGAAAATTGATCATTAAGGGCTATAGAACAGAATAATAAATTAAAAAGTCTCTTCTGAAACGTTGTTTATACAGTGCAAAGTTATTTAGGCACAATGTTTTGATAGTAAAACAATGTTTACAACATTGGGAAATCCTGGTGAAAATTCGTTCTAAATTTCTTGTTCTAGAAGAATGCAAAGGTACGATTAAATTGTACGTCTATAACATGAATAACTTACGCTACCTAAATAATTATTACTAAAATGAATAATAACCCGTTTGGATCCAGCTGGACTTCCGAGAAACTGAGGCACCTTAGCTCACAAGGACCACTGGACTAAAGTCACTAAGTATTTCACACATAAACAATAACATTTTCATTTATTCAGCACAACAAAACTAAACAAACGCTTAAAAACATATTTCTTTTAGAAGAACTCGATGTGAATGTTTTGTTTTTTGATCAAGGAACGTAATTTTGTTGATTGACCAAGTTTATGACTTTTAAGTTTTGACGTCTACTGTCTACCCCTATGTACTCCTCAGAAGTGTGATCGTTTCAAAATTGGTGAATCTGTCAAACTTTGGTAAAAATAATCTGCCAAAATCTGCCTACTCAATCCCTGACTTGTATGCGTATAGTTACGGTACAAACAGCGATAGCCTTAGTGGTTTTGACGTTGGAAAATCCGCGTTTCATCAACACAAGACAAAAGTAAGTAACATTCTCGACTAACTAAGGGCCGATTTTTCAATCGCCAGATAAACTATCTGAGGAATTATAAATAAATTCTATTCTAAATTTGAAACATATGCCTTACAAAATCTGTCAAAATGTCCCCCTAGCGCGTCCCAAAAGCCGCCGGGCGGCTAATGTCACATTCGGCGATGCGCGTCGAGAAGCCGTCGGGCGGCTTTTGGACGGTTGTGGACGGCTCGAATTTCGCCTCTTCATATTTCCATAAATGAGCTCACTGATCTATAGGTAGTTGACCTTTTCTATCACCTTCTAAACTAATGTCAATGAAAAGAGACAGTTAAAACGACCGCTGAAAGTCGCCTTAATATTATTGGTCTATGGCAAATCCGGTCGTTTGAGATGGCTGTTTTTTATACCCCTTTGTACCCCATTACAAAAACGACCAATGTGACAAAGAAATGTATGAAGACCTACGATATTTCTTTTGTTTCTTATTGCTAAGGCTATAAGGTGTAAATTAAACAATACACTTTAGTTTAGAAATGAATAAACAATACACTTTAGTTACGGTGGTAAGGTTAGTTAACCGACATAGCTCAACGTGTCGCAAGGCTGAAGTGGCAATGGGCGGGGCACATAGCTCGCAGGACCGATGGATGTTGGGGACCCAAGGTACTGGAATGGCGGCCACGCACCGAGAAGCGCAGTGTCGGTCGACCCCCCACCAGGTGGATGGACCGTGGACGACATTAAGAGGGTCGCGGGGAGTCGCTGGCGCCAGGCGACGTAAGATCGTGGTGTTCGGCGGTCATTTCAGGAGGCCTATGTCCAGCAGTGGACGTCCATCGGCTGAAACGACGAATATAAGTAAAATCATGTGTTTTTTTTATCTTATTTCAAAGTTAAAAAGGATTTCCTTGAAATCCGTCACATTCTGCCACTTTCTTAAATCGTCAGCTTATTCTGTCAGAGTTAAAATTTAGGAGCTAAATTGCCCAAATGGGAGAAATCTGCCACAAACGGTCACACTGCTCCTCAGACCTACTCACGTCCGAAAAACTGCGTAAAATACACAGATTACTAACTACTCTATAGGTACCACTGATCTATATCTAGAATTGAGATCAGTGGGTCCAATATATTGAATTTATTCACAGCGCCTATTAATTTGTCCTTCCCACTAGGTACGTTTTAATAAGGTACACGTTATTAAGGTACAATTTTAATTTTAACTTCAGTTTCATTATTATAAAAATTCCAATTAGAATCTTTTACCCAAAATTGAAGAAATTGATTTTCTTCTTTATTTTAATTTCAAGTAAATATTTGTTGAAATATTTAGATTACCACTGCTTGAGGGCAATATTATTTTATTTTAAGAAAACAGCGCACAACAAGAATAATAGACAAAACTCGGACATTTATGTAACTCAATTATTTTTTAGTTAACTGGTGACTTTTAGTAATGGCAATTATTTAGCCATGCTGTCTTTCATTCATATCAACTTGATATTTATCCCGATAGCTCCAAATATTTCCAAACCACGTATTGAGCTACAGGTACAAATAAGAAGTAAGTCCAGCAGCCAAACAAATTAATGTTGATTAGTGATTATACTGTTTAATTGTAGTTGTTTGTTTGGCAACCCTGACTCAAAGCACCGGGCATAGACAAAATTTTAATTTTTACCTATGTCAAGTCAATGTCACTTTCCGTCAGAACTCAGAATTGTTTTCATTTTCAATTTTCCCAAATAGATTAAATGAGTAATCAGCGATTGTGATTACTAATCGCTTTGTGTTTACGTATATTCTTGCGTTTTTAATTGCAAAATGTTCTCATCATTTTTCGGTAAGCGTAGATCATCTCCAGTGGAAGACGATACGCCGCCTATACCCGGACCGAAGCCCGACGACGGGTTTGTTATTGTGGATCCTAATTCCCCCCGAGGAGGCCTGTATCCTAGTGTGACCGGAAACCAGTATCCTGCTCGCCCAGCGCCTGTCCCTCCGGTCCCGAGGAGGATAATTACAGATACATTCCACTACTTGCAAGGCGTGCCATTTACGCTGTCGAAGGAAATCCAACTGTCCACAAACAAAGATGCGTTCGCTACGGAAATCGGTGACCTGTTAGCATTCCTTACCAGTAACTTGAATATGAGCAGCTACAATTACAATTTCTCAGTAGAAAAGAGCGTTCTTAAAGAGTGTTAGCTAAGATATAAGATACCTGATGTTGTGTGTATTTTTTATTGTACAAATCAGTATTGGCTATATTGTATAAAGTTTTAACTATTATAAATTTAAATCCACTTGAGGGCCATTTATTTGCCTAAAGTAATCAGAAAATCAGAGAATATGTTATAAATTATCTATTTAAAAACTTGTTCACTAAAGGTTTAATACCTAGCATAAAACTGTTCATATGACAATTAACAGTTTAGTAAATTTTAGGATGCATTATATTATTTAAATGTTAAATAGTTATTTTTATAACTGGGACAGTATGGGCAAGTCTTTAACCGTAGGAGATATAGGAACTCTTTTTAAGAATCATGGAATAAAAGCAATTATGACATTTTTAATTTTCTGGTAATGTGCCATTTATGTTAATAACTAAAAATTACAACATTAATACCTTCAATTAATACTAATTCACAGATAACAAATTGCAATAAATAAGTTTTTAAATCAGCTTTAAATAAAATACAACGCTACACAATTTTTGATGTTTATTTTCTATATTTTAAATACCAAAAATAAACGACACACTTATTGAAAACCTAATTTGTTACAAACTTAGGAATGTTCTCAATATTCATAATTATTACCTATTACAATAATGTGATTAAAGTGTATTGTTTGTTGTAGTAAATTTTAATTTTAATTTCAATTAAAGTAATTTAATTTTTATGTTATAAAAACAAAAGTAATAAAACAATACATTATAATAATATTACAAAAAAATAATAATATATGTACATTAAAGGTATTCTATGTTCCTTGAGTACTCTATTTTAAATCAGTTCTGACTCAAGGGGCAGGTCATTAGTTAAAAATTGTAACTGATGTATAAATAATTATAATCTTATTGAATTGGTTAATGGATGGTGTGCCTAAGGACTTGTAGTATAAGTATATTAAACGTTTGCATGAAATACCTAGTATTTTTAACTTATATTTTGGTTAGGATCAAAACTGTCTAGGTCTGGTACTCCAGCAAAAGTACCAAAAACCTTGTGTTTTAATTTACTGTAGTACTCATGTTATAAAATAATTGTTTAAGTACTTTCAGGACTTGAATTGTTTATAGATCCCTATAGGCATATCCTGAGAGGGTAGATTTGTGAAATTCAACACAATATGACTATCAATAACTAGCACATTTGGATCTGATATATATAAAATACTACTTATTATAATCTAAACTTGCTGTCCAATCAGTCAGTTATTTTATATCCAATCTTTATTTCTTCCAATGTGTATAGCAATTTGTAAACAGCTTTCTAAAGCTTCCACTACAAATTCACAGTCTAAAAATGAGTCTTTTAAAAAGTATTTAAGTATAATATTGAGTCATGACATCTATAGATATGAGCAAAGAAAGTACAAGAACATCCACATTTTTACACTATAGTGAGTAAATACGAATAGTAAACAGATCAAGATGTATTTACACTTTTTATAGAAATTAGAAACAGCAAGAGTATAAAAATAAAAATATTTTAGAATATTCTTGTGTTAACTTATAGAAAACCATTTTATTTTAACTAACAATTTATTCTTTTCACACTGTATAAAATTATAAATAAATAATTACTAAACATAGTATTTAATTATTTTATCAATTTATTTGTTATTACTTGAGTTCTGAGTATTACTCACTGATCAAGAAGAATGCATTCATATTGTGAGCTGCTAGCAATTTAAGAGTAAAACTATTTCAGACTTGTTTTGTCCCTTCTCTTGGCTTCTGTATTTATGCTTTCAATATCTTGCTTGTCCATGGTAGGTCCCCCTCACCTGATATCACTCTCTACAGGGTGCCACATACCAGCAAGCTCTATTAATAAGCTGAGCAGGCTCCCAAAATCACTTAGATTTGAGCTGAGAAGCCAAGCTTTACTTAAGAGCGTTCATGCGTTGGAATTATGCTTGAGTCAAAATTGACAATTTTCGACGTAACATAAGAGTGTCATGTGTTCAATTATTGATTAGATAATTGCCATCATATTATTTGGCATTTCATAATCTAGTTTTTGTCTCAAAAATATTTGAAAATATGTGTATAAATTTCTCATTAGAAAGTTTAAGGTAAAAGCTAATTACTCACTTAGCGGTGGAAGCTCTATTTTGATGCAAGATTTTTGCCATGTTTCATAACACAAACTTATAACAATGACATTAGAAAATTAATAACATTTACTAAAAAGTGTCTAAAAAAAACACGATTTTCCTAGATTTTCATTCAAAAACAATAAACCGATCAGTGTCATTTTTAGCATTTTTCGATAAATTATTTTAGGATAAAATCCAAGATTTTTTGTTATTTCTGAATTATAGTAATTTAATTCAATTAATATTCAATGTCACTGGTTATTTACTATTTTAATAAGTTGTATATTTATTTTACTATAAATTTTTTTGTAATACCATTATCGGCGCAAAATTGCGTCAGCGCCAACAAATACCAAAATAGTATGGTACGAAACGCGAGGCCTGCCGTTTCGCATGAACGCTCTTAAGACACAACTGCTGGACCTAATGTATCATTATCCTTTTTGAAGCAAGCTGTCTGTATGTAGTGAAAGAGCTAAAGTGCACATTTTTTTAATGAGCTTACAGATCTTCCTTTAGTTCAGTATTTTTTAGTTTACACTGAAAATTTGAAGAGCTATGTAGGGTATTGCCATTTTGCTCTAATGTATTTAGAGCAAAATGGCAATACCCTACATAGCTCAAATGAAGGGTTGAATAAATTGTTTAGATATCTGTATTGTACCTTATGATAACTCACAATTTCAACACAGAACAATATGTTGGTTCTTTGTAAATCTGTTATTTAGATTGATATACTATACTTAATACAATAAAACTTAAATAACTGCAGCCAAGCCGCAAATAAACGCAACTATAATGAAGAATGGTAACCATGTTTTCAAAAATGCCCCAAAACTGTAACAAAAAATAGATTATATTATTTATAAGAAGGTTGGGAATTGGGGGACATGAGATATCTATTCCATACATTGATAATAACATCTTAAAATAGTGCAACTAAATATCACTTGCTTAGGAGCTAAGGAAAATTTCTCCTTAGTTTGATGTACCTTTCTTGTTCTGCAAAGACACTTGCACCCTGTGTGGGCCAAAAAAAGAAGTTTTTACATGTGATATTATTGAGGCTTCAGTGCAAGGTGGATGAAAACTCTCTGGCTTAAAGTCATGAATTAGTTATATCCCTATTATAAAAATCCAGTATTTTCTACTTTGTATTTTTTTACAGAACTTTAAACTTGGTGTTACCTGACATATCGTGAGTATGGTATCATGTAGAGGGCCAGTTTGACCATGTTCCAGTTCTTGCAGCCCCCGTAGCTCATTATGTTGAGCGCGGTTGCCACATGCGAGTGGCAGTTGTCGTAGAATATTATATGCTGGAAAATGGTAACATTGATTAAGTCTATCGACCATCATTTTATGTCACCAGATTATCATTAAATCAGCTGTCTGGGCTCATATTGAACAGCTTGATGCTTTGCAGCAACTTAAGGACTACAAAACCCTTCCAAGTTAGGATGATAACATATACCGCAAGCAATAAGCCTCCCTTTTGTGTTTTTTTTGTTATTTGTATTTTATTTTGTTTGGTCCAATAAAGATTTTATCTACAGCTATCTATCTTTGGCTGCATCTTCACTTTACATCAAGTGAGATTAGTAACTTGAACTTAAAAAAAATAGTGAGCCAGCAACATGTTAGCAATTCTCCTGGTGCTGCAAATGTCCATGGGCGCTTAATATCAGGTGACCCACCTACTTGTTTGCTTGCAATTCTTATAAAAAAAATACATATTTTGTCTCAGTAGTGTAGAGGAAAGCAAAATATTATAGGCATAAAATAACCCTTCTTGCTCTTAATTTATTGATTAGCAAAGTTTTACCATTCTTTTCTTGTATATCTCTGAAGCTTCCGACACAGCAGCATCCCAGCCTGCTTGACCATTGATAGCCCTCTGTGGTGATAGCTGCCAGTACTTGGTGGGGTTCCCAAATGCCATGAGATCCTCGGACACAAAGTACGGTCCCGCAAAGTCTCTTATCACTCCATTTGACATGCATATACCCATGTGACCCAGGAAAGGGAAGATCCACCTACATGGAAATTATAATAGTTTATTTTAAGTGTCTTAGTATGTCTCACAATCATACAGTTACAGCTCAATGGATAGATAGGCTTTTATTTTTTTAAATTTCAGAGACAAGTTCATAAAATGATAATATTTAATCATTTAATGGTAGCAATTGTACTACTACATTTATAAATAAATTATTATTATTATTATTTAGCCGTCTTGCTGACAAAGTCAGTGCAGTCATTTTTTTTTTTTTTTTTTCTTATAAGTTTATTAATTCACTACTTATAGTTTATTATTATAGTTACAGTCCGTCCAACAAGCGAATGCATATTTAGTAAACAAATATGGCGTCCGATTGATACTGAACCCGTAGTGATGGACCCGCAGATAGAGTTCAACTGTTGTGAATGGACGATTGAATGAATACAGTTCTTAAATCGATTACCAAATACAATGATTTTAAAACTATCTTGTAATGTTGGAATCTGCAAATATCAGTAGTTTTGTAGCTTTTGTTATCAATCTAAATATAAGAATAAGAATAAGAATAAGAATAATTTATTAAACAAAACTTACAAATGTGGCTTACAATCTAAGGTTACAATAGTTAGATCGCAATGGCTTGTAAATTATACACAAATTTTAACGCGCAGACTCTGCACTAAGATTTAACTTGTATTGCAGAAGTCTGCATACCCTTCGGGGGATCAAGCAAAGCCAGTGATTAGAAAATATATAAAAGAATAAACTTACTGACTGACATACCAACGCACAGCCCAAACCGCTATGTCTAGTGACTACAATCATAGTTACTTTAACATGAATTAAAACTATGCGCATTGTGAATGGTTTTTCACTAGTGACAGTGGTAACTCGAGGTGATGACGAAAAATTACTCGTCATCACTCTCATCTTCGCTGTCAGAGACATGAATTACGAATTCAGGTGTCAAATCGGTTTGTAAATATTGTGAACAACATAGTTATATTATTGAGAATGGCATAGTTAATATTGAGACATTCTTCAGCATGGAAAAGTTAATGTTATATATGTATTTTAACGTATAAATATAAGTTGGTATTCTGATAGGCCTATAAAACAACAAAAAAAGATAATTTATGACCAATTAACTACTTAGATATATTTATGACAAATTACTTAGCCTTACGTTTTTGGTTTCAATTGGTAAGTGAATGTATACCGTACTAATTATATGATAATAATATTAGATTATTACCACAATCAAAATTATTCATATGGGTATTATTCAAGAAATATATACTACAGCGTTACATTATTATCATTATCTTCATCGTGCAATTAAATTTTAAGCGATAAAGATACCGCAAACATCGATTATATCAATATCGAATACCATTATCATTTCTGTAACAGTTAATTCGAAAATCATACCACTGTATTACATTAGTAATAGAAATTATAGGTTTTATCAATTAACTCTTATTTACTGCTAGTTAAAATATTATTCATTTACCTTGAAAAAACAAAATGGTAAAAAATCCAAATCTTGAGCAAAAACAATATCCTTGAAGTAATAGTGAAGCCAATAGTCGTCAGTTCTATGTTTAACACAGTCCAATCATAAAGCAAACACAAGTCCAATAAACAAGCCAAGTCGTCGAGAATAGAAAATAAAGAGCACCAGAGAACACCCGAAACGTACAACATCAATAGAAGCAGCGAATGACGGAAAACATTTTGTTTTGAAATACAATGCGCAGACGGTATTAAAAATGAATTCCGATCTTATCCGAATTACACAATCGACCAAATTCGTAACCACTCATTCTTATCATTCACTCTATGGCTTCCAGGCCCAGCACTAGGATCTTTATGTCAACCTCCATCGTAGGCTATTAGTCTGTGTTTTTATTTTGCAATCGTAGCTAGATTTTTGTTATAATATCTACGAATACTGTTAAAAATGAATTGCTTTTGTGTGTAAAACAAAGTTTATAGATTTTACTTCGTGAAAAAAGATATTTGTGAGTGGTATGTTGTATGCAACAGTGAAAATTTCGTAAGCAAAAGTGAGAAGTCGTGACAGTTAATCTTTGTTTACAAAAAATGCATTCGCATATCGAACGGACTTTATATGTATTATTACTATTATGTTCTAGTATGCTTTATTATTATAGTTCTTTAAAGTCCAACTACACTGAGTTTAATATTTGTCAGCGTGTCAAATCTTATAAATAAATTAAAGATTCAATAAAATAGGTATGTAAGTACATAAAAAAGCAATAACTAATTTAATAAACAAAGCAGGCATTAAAAACTAAGTAATTCAATTATTTATTGGACAGAACAAACAACCTCAAATGAATGATTGATCTATTCTACATATAAATATGAAATAAATTACTATTATACATAGAAAAAATGTTTTTCTGGTGTTACTTTTCTGTACAAAAATATGTAAGTAAAATGATATGAAAACTTGCGTTAAGACTGGAATAGGTGTCCATACTATGCAGTATGGATAACGTGCTCGTGCATGGTCTATTGGATCCATCAGGACCGCCTGCTCACGATCACTAAGGTCTATAGGGCTCCCAGGACTTTGGTCACTGTTCATCATCCTGTAAAGCGTCATACACGTGCGATATCCATTATATCTTTCTTAACAAATATACAACTGCGCTTTCTGGTCATTAATTTAAGGATGACTATAATTCCAATTGGCAATTACAAATAAAATTGCAATTTTCTATGAATCGGAAATAGATTGGAAAACTCAATAAATCTCAAATCAAAACACTGACAAATGACAGTTAACTTTGACATTCACTGGACCACAGAAGTAGGTATCATGTAGGTATTGGCTCCGCGCTTAGGTAAAGTAGGTAGGTATACTGCGTTCAGCGTTATTTTGCCTCTGACAGCTGTTTCTGTTAGGTTGGCACTACCCGCCATTCTTGCTGACAAGTACCTTTAACACAGTGTGAAGCTCCTTGCGTTTTTCTTAATTTTTTTTGATTTTAAACGTGTTAATCATGCCAAAAAGGATTCAAAGTAGCGGCAGAAAAATTGTATCCTCAGTTCGTAATTTTTGTGAACGGGAAAAAGCTAATGGAGGACCAATAATCCCATTTGAACATGTTCGTCAACGTGTAGCCGCCATGACTGGTAAGTAAATTAGTGTTACCTGCTATTAATAGTTTCCCGTTATTAGGGATCGAAAGTTATTTGTTTTGCTAATAGATTATTGTTTGTATGTAGGCACGATGTTTTAATTGTAATACATTCCGTACATAGGTATATGTATAATAATAATTATATTTGTTTTAAAAACATAGTATTTGATTCTTATTGTATAGTTAATGTTTGTTAGATAATGCGCCCTATCACACTGTAAAGGTGAACAAGGCACCAACAATGAGCTCTACCAAAACTGATATGCAAAATTGGATCACAAATAAGGGGTTATCTTATCTTCCTACTATGGTGAAAGCTCAATTATACGAAATTATAAAAGAGCATAAAGAAGCTCCAAAATATGAAGCTGATCAACTTCTTGAAGCGCATGGACACAAAGTGGCTAGGTTACCACCATACCACTGCGAACTTAATCCTATAGAATTTATGTGGAGCCTGTTGAAAAGGCGTGTAGCTGCTAAAAATGTTGGACAGGAAGCAGACAAGATACTACAATTAACAGAAGAAGCGTTCCAATCGATCACTGCAGAAGACTGGCAGAAGCAGTTGTCGCGACGTTCGCGAATTCGTTTAAACATAAATTGATTATATAACATTAACATCAGGCAACATTGTCAAAGACCAACATGTTAACAATTAAATTATCTTATATCTATAGTAGTTTCATTAGTAATACATTATCTGTGGCCACTTGACTATGGCCTAGTCTATGTCTTCTGAGATATTTTCCTTTCCTGTGTGGGCGGTGAAAAGATGGCTGCTCTCTCGTTACACGTTCCTGCGTAACTGAAAATTTCTGGTGTTGGAAGTCGGCAGAATGGGCGTTCTGGTGTCACGTAATGAAGAATTATGACAAAGCTAAGTATCTCAACTTTGGTTCTAAGCATGTACTTTGTGGCCGGCTACGTAGTGTCTATAGCATGTTACGTTAAGATCGTTTGCTCTCATGATGTGAAACTTCTTTGGTTGCCGCTCCGGTGGAGCGATGGACCCGGTCAGCTTGGGACCGGGAGGCTACAGGCCATGATGTGAGACTTCTTTGGTTACCGCTCCTGTAGAGCGATGGACCCGGTCAACTTGGGACCGGGAGGCTTCAGGCCAGTTGTGAAGTTCAGTTTGATACGCCGTGTCGGTTTATGGTGGGTTCTGCATAATATGTATACTTATACCTGTTCTTAAGACTGCAAGGTTTCATACTACTTAAGCCAGGTGTTAGAGAAGTAACTTTACTCCTGAGAAGATATCAAAGGGTTCTCAAGTATAGATCTACATGTTAATTTGTGGGTAGCCTCATCGGTTCATGGTGTATAGGAACATTAAGTATAAACTCCTGGCTCAGGAAAGGTGAATATCATAGAAGCTGGGGTTGAGTGCTTGGAGGTATTGTTCAACAATATCATATTTCGTTTTCTTATACAGGACGCTGAGGTACAACCCAACTGAAGTGTCCTGAGCTGCCCATGAAAGAAACTGCAGAGACGAAGGGGTCGTAGTGTTCAGGATAAGAATAGAAGGTGCGGCTTCATTTTCAGAGGGTATAATCTCATGTAAGTTAATTACACTACTTCATCTTCGTGGAGGCACCTTGGATCAGTAAGGAAAGAAACAAACATAAGTCATATACAATAGGGCGAAGCAGATTCAATTTACATAGATCAAGGTGGCTCCGCGACATGGTGGAGGTGCTGGGATCAGAGAGGGACCTACCTATGCTTTCAGCAGGTGAAGTCGCACCTACAGGTTAAGATAATATTAACAAAACGGACAGAATCGTCTCTGCAAGTTTCAATTATAATTTTTAAATATTGGATATTGAATAAAGGTTAATTTGTGTGTGTCAAAATTATTTCTGTTTATGTACCCTTGTTGTTTGTATTTGTGGTTAGGTGCATCAAGTTTAGGTCAAAAATATGGTAATTAGTATCAGATTTGGTAAGATAGGTATGTCGCAATAATTTGGTCGTGAGGGTGCAGGTCGAAACATGTCTGGTTGAAGTCGAAACATGTCTTGTTGAGGTCAAACAGTCATTCGTTTGGTTCATGAGAGGTTGGTATAGGTTGCTTGTCTATGTAAAAAAAAAAAAAAAAATTATTATTAAAATTATTATTTATGATTTTTGATTGGTTTGTGAGACTTTTAAGAATGTAAGGTTTTATTTTGATTACATAATTTTTTGCGTTCCAATTTAAGAAAATACGTGATTAGTAAGCAAAATGATTATTTTCATAGATTGGGAATAGTCCGAGTGGCCCATAGATTATATAAAGTGAGCAAATTCGATCGGTTACGAAACTGTATAGAGACAAGTTCCTTTTACTCTGTGACATTTTCTTAACCTATGATGAAGTGAAAATTTTTCCTAAATTTATCGTTGTGGTGTAAAATGAAACCTATTGAAATATTTATGTCATTAAATCTGGCTGCAGTAATTTAAGAAGTAATTCTCACACAGTGTACCGAGTATTCATGGTAAAAATATAGTGAGTTTACGGGAGAGTACAAAGTTGGAAATATTACATCTGCTATTGAGGAGACCCAGGTAAAACCTTTTGTATGCCTACTTTTACGTGGTTGTGAAAGAGAATCGTGAGTTTAAACAAGTCTTACAATTAATAAAGTCAAGGGGAAATGACTAATTATCAGATGAATGTCTACAGTGGTATGAATAATATTTAATTTGGGGAGAAACTAAGTTGTAATCAGATAGAAAGTTTGATATGAAATTCAGTGAATTGTCTTCAATGTTGTCAGTCTGTCCTTTCTTTCCCAAAGTGGATAGATTATAAAGTAAATAAGAGAAACTGAAGCTTATTAGGTAATAAGAAGAAGTATAAAAATTATTTTAGTGCAAGTTAGATGGACATATATTTGTTACTTAGTTTATTTTGAGCATTACTTAAAGGGAGCCCTAACTAAACTAATTTAAAATAATTAGCCCTTGTCTAATGAAAGTCCAATAATATAACTGAAGTAGGTACCTGTTATCCCTATGGGAACTAACTTATTTAGATTAATTTAGGTATAAATTCTTATAAAGAAACATAGAAAGGAAGTGCAACCTCTCCGCAAAGAATTCAGCAGCACACCTACAGATGAATTAAGGATGCAATTAGGTATATGTGTTCATATAAGCCGTTCTGCTAATGGTTTATTCAAAGGATTATGAAGTTGGTATAATTAAATTCTACTTATTCAAGAGGGGTATACTTAATAGATTTGTTTATTTGAAGTAGACTATTTTGTATTAAGAAGGAATAAAATTAGTAAGTTTAACCTATAATGCCAGTCACTAGGGATATTTAATGTAGTAATTTATTTTAAATTAAGGATAATATGCTATAATGAGAAAGGGAGGGGAACAATGATTTATAGTAAAGGACAATGCCCAACTGAGTGAAAATCTTATTTTATTTAATTAAAATGAGGTTGACTAACAGTTCTTTAGCTTAATGAATTACTTACTACTTACTTAATAAGGGTGCTCGCACACCTGTTAAAGGCATGGGATATCATGTACAACTAGATCAAGTCTAGGTGTCTTTCATGATATAATAAATAAAATAAATAAAATAAAAAAGCCTTTTTAATCTCATACCTCCTTAATAGCTAATTACATATTGTTCGGTTCGGTTAGTAACAATTTTTCTTAGAACTATGTTAGTTATTTTGTGATTAGTTTTGTTAGTAACAATGTTTTCTTATATAACTATAGTAGTTCGTTAGTAATCGTGTGTGTGTATGTGTATGTGTGTACGTGTGTGTATGAGATGAGATAATATAATATGTTGTTTTGTGTTCTTGTTATTTTTAGGTTCAACTTTCGTTACGAGATATGAGCACCCTCTAGGGTAAAGGCCTCCTCCAACCTTTGCCATTCAGCTCTGTCTTTCCCTAAAACCATCCATCTCTTTCCTGCAGTTTTTATGATGTCATCAGCCCACCGTTTTATTGGTCTACCAACCTTCCTTTTTCCTCCTGGTCCTTTCCACCGCGTAGTTTCTATAGTCCACCTTTTATCTGTGTAACGTGCGATGTGTCCTCCCCATTTCCATTTCAACTTAAGTGCTTGCTCCAATGCGTCGGTTATTTTGGTTTTCTGTCTAATTGTAGAGCATCTAATCTTGTGTAACTTTTTTATTTTTAGTATACTCCGTTCTATTGCCCTTTGAGTCGTCCTTATTCTGCGTTTTACTTTATTAGTGAGGACCCATGTTTGGCACCCATATAGTAAACTGGGTAGTAAGCATGTGTCTATGACAATTTTCTTCAAATTCAAAGAGTAATTTCCTTTTAGGATTTCCTTTAAAGCCCAAAATTTTTTCCAGGTTAAATTAATCCTTCTCTCAACTTCTTCTTCATTGGCCGTTTTGGCGAAAGATATTTGTTTACCTAAATATATATAGTTGTCTACATACTCTATGTTATTTGCCTTCACTATGATTGGTGATTTGTAACTGTTGGTCATAACTTTTGTTTTCAATGCGTTCATTTCTAGACCAACTTTAGAACTTTCTTCGTCAAGTGTTCGTATCAATTCCTCTAGTTCTTTCGGTGTTTCAGCTAGTAGGACAATATCGTCTGCGAATCTTAAATGGTTTAAGTATCTGTCACCTACTCTTATCCCTTTTCGTTTCCAGTCCAGCTTACGGAATATATTTTCTAGCACGGCGATGAACAATTTAGGGGAAAGAGGGTCTCCCTGTCTGACACCACGTTCTATTGAGATTGGTTCTCCTCGAGTTTCAAGTTTGACTGTGCTAGTACTATTCGCGTATATGTTTTTTATTATATTAATATATTTAACTTCTACGTTACATGCTTTTAAAGCTTCCCATATTGAGTTGTGACTTATACTGTCAAAGGCTTTGCTGTAGTCAATAAAGCCCAAATACAAAGGTCTATCATACTCTTTATATTTTTCTATTACTTGCTCTATTGACTGTAAATGGTCTGTGGTACTAAATCCGGATCTAAAACCAGCCTGCTCGATCGGCTGTGATTGGTCTATTTTAGGGGTTATTCTGTTTAATATTATAGATGCAAAAAGTTTATAAATGCTTGCTATTAGGCTAATCGGCCTGTAATTTGCTACGTCTAATGGATTTCCTTTTTTATACAGCAGTATTATGTCTGACGTACACCATTGTACGGGAACGGATTCGGTGTCAATTGCCATATTAAATAGTTGTGAAAGATAACTTAAAAGTACAGGTGCGCCAAATTTCAGAGCTTCGTTGCTGATACCATCAGGCCCTGGTGATTTTTCGCTTTTTAGCTGTTTTATATGTTTGTACACTTCTTGTTCGTCTATTTCTTTACTGATATTTGGAATAATTTCATCACTATGTAAATCGTCTATAATTATCTCGTCATCTCTTTTTCTGTACAATTCTCTATAGAATTTAGTCGCATATTCTACGACCTCGTTTCTTGTTTTTGTACTTTCCGATTTTATTTCTAGTTTTTGTATCCAAGTTTTATGCAGTTTTAGTTGTTTGAAAGCTCTTTTCGTACTTCTGAATTGAATTAAATTTCTTGATATAACATTTTTTCTGTGGTTACTATAGTCCTTTCTAATTGATTTATTGGTTTGCTTAAATAGGTTGCTGAGTTGTTCTTTCATAGCTTTATCTTTGTTTTTTGTTAATATTAGTTCTGTTCGCTTCTTTATTAATTCTCTTGTCTCTTCACTTAATATTTTATGCCCTTTTTTTTTGTATTTCACTTTTTATGTTTAGACTTTCTGTGATGATCTTTTCTAGCAAATCATAGAAGTCTTGGACGTTTGTCGGTATGTTTAGGTCTACAGTTTTTGTTTTTAAGTGTTCAATGTAGTTCTTGATTTCGTTTTCTGTTTTAGGAATTTTAGGTTGTAATTTAAAGGCTTTTCTGCTCTTTTTGGATTGATGTAGTGAAAATGTTGCTCTCAGTAGCCTGTGATCAGACGCAAAATTTATTTTGTTGAGAACTTCAAAGTTATTAACTGCTTTTGGGTAGCTCGTCATTATATAATCTATTTCGGTTTTGGTATTTTGGCTAGGAGAGATCCACGTCCATTTACGACTTTCTTTTTTATTGAAGAATGTATTAATTATTGATAATTTATTTTCTGTTGCGAATTCTATAAGTTTTTCTCCCCTTTCATTTCGTTTTCCATATCCATAATTTCCCATGATTATGCTTTCTTCTTTTCTGGGATAGCCAATTCTTGCATTGAAGTCGCCCATAACTATCAATTTTTTATCTGCTAGTGCCTGCGCTTTGGCTATATTGCTGTAAAAGTCTTCTATTTCATCCTCGTTTGAACGTTCAGTGGGTGCGTATGCCTGGATAATTGAAATATGTAGTTCCGCAAATTTAAGTTGTAGTAGAGCTACTCTTTCAGAGATTCCTATAAAATTGGTAATATTATGTTTAAGTTTTTTCTTAATTAAGAATCCTACTCCATGCAGTCCTTTTGTTTGTCCGATGTAGCAGAAAATATAATCTTCATATTCTTCAATATTACAGCCCATTTTCCTTACTTCTGAAAGTCCTAGAATATCGAATTTGACGTTTTCAAGGGCATATGTCAGTTGCAAGTATCTTTCTGTAGAAGATAGAGATCTCACGTTATATGTGCAAATGTGTAAAGTATTTAGACGGTCTTCATTTGGGTTGGTGGTTGATACATGGGTTTTAGGTGGAGGGTGGTGGTCTAATTCCCCACGAGGACCAGTCGGATTGGGGAATGTTTCATGATATATTATTAATAAATAAAGTTAGTATTTGCAGTATAGTGCTCGGAAACCCCATAGGGATGCCAGAGACATATTAGTATTTGGGATTTAGACTTGGTACAACTGAATTAATTTAAAGATACAGAATTTACTAGGATGTGATTAGGTTCATACCAAATTGAATTGACACATTAACTTCCAACTACCTAATACATAATAAAGATGTAGGATTCTCGTAGTCAGAATTGGAATTAATTTCCAACTATTAATAATTGATTGAGATTCTTGAGATTAGCCCGATGTTATATTGTTCCAGAAGCCTCAGCATGGAGGAAATATTAATGAATAGACTCAGACGTATTACTCGGGAAATTAAAACACTCTCTGAACGGACTGCGGAATTTATAACTGTTAATGAAGACAACATAGTAGCTATTGAAGTCATTGTCTCACAATTAAGCAGTTTTTTAGAAAAATTTGATAATGAATTAAACAATTACTTCAGATTGGTCAATGAACCAATGGCAGATGAGATTAGCGAAATAAGTGAAACTCAGTTGACAGCAGAACTAAACCTCGCCGAATTATCGACTAAATTGAAATTATACAAAGAATGTAGCAAACCTTCTTCTTCTTCTTCTTCTAACCATAATGGTAACCAGCCGAGCTCATGTCGCCTACCTAAAATAGACCTCCCGGAATTCTCTGGAGATATTCTATCCTTTCATCAATTTTGGGATCAATTCAGGTCCAATATACATAACAAAAACATACCTGATGTAGATAAACTTCTATACCTCAAGGCTGCAGTTAAGGGAGAGGCTAAACGCGTCATCGACGGATTAGAGTCGACCAACAAAAATTATCAAATCGCTATAGATATTTTGAGGGAAAGGTACGGAAAGGAAGCTCACTTAATCGACGCGCATTATAAAGCCCTCTCTAAATTAACCGTAGCAGACTCTAACGTAATTTCATGTCGGAGAACATACGATGAAATAGAAAGACACTTAAGAGTATTAGGTTCTCTAGGTGAAGACACAAACCATAATCATCTACGTCATTTAATTTTTGGTAAATTCCCTGAAGACCTTATATACGAATTGAAATTGAAGTTAAAAGGTGAAACTGTAGACGAAATTAGGAGCCAATTGGAAGTTATCCTCTCTGTACGAGAAGACGCTATGAGAATAACACAGGGAAGTGAGAATAAATTGGAAGAGAATTATACTGTAAAGTCGTTACACATAACTCAGAAGACTCAACGTCAGACTCCTGCAGGAATTGAGAACCGTCAACCTAAAGGATACTCGAGAAGAGATTTCAGGAATAAAGAGGTTACACGACGACCATTTAGGAATTCTAGTTTTAATGATGCTAATTCGCAAACCAGAGAAGAACCAGCGATGAAACGAAGGCGTTTACTTTGCGCATTCTGTCAGGAAAGTCATTACAGCGATGAATGTCGCAAATATCCTACCGTTAAAGATAGAAAGGCTCGTTTAGGCAATAAATGTTTCAATTGTCTTTCGCATGGCCATTTAGCCTCCAGGTGCCTCAAGAAGCGGAATTGCCATTTCTGTCGAGGTTACGGATTTCATCATCGAGCACTATGTCCCATTAAGTTTTCGCGCGATCGAGATACGAAGCCATCCATTTCACCTAAGACACAAGTCAATATATCAACAGTCCTACATCAAAGAGGGAATACAATCTTACAGACAGCAGTGGTAGCAGTGTATAAAGACATTGGTGACTCACCACCAAGACAATATCGTCTACTTTTCGATACAGGCTCCCAGAGATCTTACGTTACACAAAGGGTAGTAAGGGAGTTGAATCTAACACCAGAAGGAGAGGAAAATTTATCCGTGTATACGTTCGGATCAAAGATACCCCGGGAATTCTACAGCTCAATAGTGAAGGTAGTCTTGGAAACGCGTTCTAAAGCAAGAAGAACCATTTATGCAAATGTAGTGCCAATGATATCACATGGAGTACCTTATGATGAAGCTTTAAAAAATTGGAAGGGTAACGAGATCCTTGCGGATGATGGTTCCCTAGCGGACCAAGTGGACATACTCATTGGAAACGATTACTATCACACATTTCTTCGACCCGAGAGAAAACAAGTGGGTGATAATCTCTATTTAGTTAATTCTGAATTTGGTTGGATCTTCTCAGGACAAACATCACTTAAAATAAATGAAGTAAGACATATGTCTGTCATCACATACTGTCAAGGAGGTACAAATTTTAAGTTGAACAAACCAGACTTACCAATAGACCAAGGAGATGTGACCTTTCTGTGGGAACTGGAATCAATCGGAATAACTGATTCGCCTAAAGTAACTCGAGAGGAAGAAGCTCTCAACAACTTCAATAGAACAACTAAATTAGAGAATAATAGGTATCAAGTAAGCTGGCCATGGAATGATTATCCTCCAAGCTTATCCCCAAATTATGGATTGGCACATGGGAGATTAGTAAACCTTATTAAGAGATTGGACAAAGAGACCTTAGAATCTTACGATAAAGCCTTACGAGAACAGATGTTAAAGGGAATTATAGAAAGGGTAGAAGATAATTCAGAGGTTAATCATCCAATACACTACTTGCCTCACCATTGTGTAGCACAAAAAGGGAAGCCCCTGAGAATTGTTTACGACGCCTCTTCTAAAATTAAAGGTAATAAGAGTTTAAATGAATGTTTATACTGTGGCCCCTTAATGTTGGAAGATCTCACATGCATACTTATCAGGTTTAGAAGTCATAACATAGGACTCTCTGCTGATGTAGAAAAGGCCTTTCTACAAATTGGTCTACAAGAGCACGACAGAGACGTGACTAGATTTTTATGGCTAAAGGACGTAAGAAAACCACCAAGCAAGGATAATCTTATTTGCTTCAGATTTTGTAGAGTGCCATTCGGAGTCATTGCGAGTCCATTTTTACTGAATGCTACGGTGAAACACCATCTTCATAAAAGTAACGAAAGAGTGCGGAATATAGCTAGAGATATATACGTTGATAACTTGGTAACAGGAGCTCAAACTACAGCAGACGCTCTACGAGTATACGAAGAAACTAAATCCAGCTTTAAAGAGATATCCATGAATTTAAGAGAGTGGAGTTCCAACTCAAAGGATTTCATGGAACGCATACCAGACAAAACAGAACAAGCAGTTATTAAAATTTTAGGTTTGGATTGGAATTTAGAAGAAGATACTCTTAATATGAGATTTAAAATAAGCACAGAAGCGAATACTAAAAGGGAAGCCTTAAAGGTGTTAGCGTCGATATATGACCCTTGCGGGTTTGTGATGCCACATGTTTTAGCTGCAAAACTATTTATACAAGAACTGTGGACGAATAAGGCCAAATGGGATACACCATTTACTAAAGAGTTGAGTAATAAATGGGGGGAAATAAAAAAGGACTTAGAAAACATAAAGGAGTTACACATAGCAAGATGCTACATAAGGAATGTAAAGAGCAATGAATATCACCTTCATTGTTTCACGGATGCTTCATTAAAGGCATACGCAGCAGTGATTTATGTAACGAACGGTACAAATTTGAGCTTCGTCATAGGAAAAGTACGATTAGTTCCTGTGAAAGATCAACAGCATCTAAAAATCCCTAGATTGGAATTGCTAGGAGTACTTATTGGGAATAGATTGATGAAAATGGTTGCTAAAGCATTTAATAATGAAATAGGAGGACAAACCTTATGGTCTGACAGTCAAATCGTTATTGAATGGTGCAATTCCGACAAATTATTACCACCTTTCGTTGCGAGACGAGTTGAAGAAATAAGACGCAATTAAGGACTTATGATTAAATATGTTCCGACAGAATTGAATCCAGCTGATTGCGCTACAAGACCTTCAAGATCTATGGAAGAAAAGAACGTATGGATCAAGGGTCCTGAATTTCTCATGGATTCTCCGGATATAACTTTCCCAGTCAACAAAACCGTTCAAATGTTATCCTTTTCGGCGCGGGAGGGTCTGACGAATGAGTCAAAAGATGAACAAAAGAAGGAAGAGGAAAGGCGGGTTTCCACAGAGGATATTGATATAGAAAGTAAAGATTCAATCGACATTAAGAAAGAGTTAAAAGAACTACAATCGAGACACTTTGCTCGAGAGTCAGAAGGAAAAGAGACGGACTTAAGTCGTAATCTTAAAGTATTTAAAGACATTGACGGAATATTACGTTGCAAAGGACGTCTCCAGAATTCTAATTTGTCATTCGATGTTAGATATCCTATATTGATTCCTAGAGAATGTGAATTCACCAATAGATTAATACAGAAAGTACATCAAGAGAATTACCATGTAGGAGTGAACCACACATTGAGCCTCATTAGACAGTCGTACTGGATACCACAGGGAAGAGCTCAGGTACAAAGAGTTCTGAAAAAATGCGAGAGATGCGTTAAACATAGAGCTGGTCCGTTTAAGCTACCACTTACTCCAGCACTACCGGCTGAAAGGGTGAATTACAGTAAACCATTTACCTTCGTAGGGGTAGATTATCTAGGCCCGGTTTTGGTCCACGGAGGTCAGAAAAGATGGATTTGCTTGTTCACGTGCCTAGCAGTAAGGGCGATACACTTAGAACTCGTGAGTAGTCTTACCGCTGAGGAAGGATTGTTAGCGTTAAGAAGGATGATAGCGACGAGGGGAATACCGAAATTTGTTACATCTGACAATGCGACTAATTTCAAGCTTATGGCAGATATTTTCTCAGACTCATACTGTGGAAACAACGGAATTCAATGGAAGTTTATCCCTCAGTTAGCACCATGGTTTGGAGGCTTCTATGAAAGACTTGTCGGGATCGTGAAGATGTGTATGAAGTGCACATTGGGGAAGCATACACTTTCGGATAATCAGTTGACAACGGTTGTTAAGGAAATTGAAGCGGTAGTGAACACACGACCACTCACAAACGTAGGAGCGGAAGTAGACATCATTTTAAGACCAATTGATTTCCTTACATTAGGAAAATGCGTAACCATGACGGAATTAGAAGAAGGAAAAATCATAGAAGGATCTGAAATAAAAATTAGTCTCGTGGAAAGTTGGAAGAAAGGTCAAAGGATTGTGAGGGAATTTAAAGAAATGTTCGTAAATAGGTATTTATTAAGTCTTAGAGAAAGACATCAACATTCTCATAGAGAACCTCGCGTTACATCCGACAGGGAACCCAAAGTAGGTCAAGTAGTACAAATTAAAGGAGAAAACAAGAATAGAGAAACCTGGAAGGTAGGGAAGATTATTTCATTAAAGAAAGGCGGCGACGGGTTATGTAGGGTAGCAATAATTAGAGTAGGAGATAAGGACTTTACAAGATCTATAGCACATTTGTACCCAATGGAAATACAAGAAACTAAAGAAGAATCGGACATAAGAGTAGAAGGATTATCGGATTCGACAGGGAATTCCGAGGAGAGTTTGGCAAAGAGAGGAGAAAGAGCTAAGGAGGGAGGAGAAGGTCAGGTCGCAAGTGAAGAAGAGGAGATACCATCAGTTTACCATGATAATTGTATCAAAGGAGTAGAGGATAGCATTGCATCAGTTCAGAGAGTGGAAAACTCTGTAGGATTGGAAATAGAACCCAGAGTCGAGAGAGAGAAGGAACCGGTAGCACTCGAAGAGGAGACAGGGATTCGAAGTGCAAACGATTCAAGGGAACGAGATTCCGAACCGGGTGTTCAGAGAATGGAAGTGGATCAAGAGCCTTGTGGGAGAAGGATAGCTGCACTGAAAGCAAGAGAAAAGATAAGGGAATGGACGTCAAACTTGTTGAATCTCATCTGATTTCGGCCGGGAGTGTCGCGACGTTCGCGAATTCGTTTAAACATAAATTGATTATATAACATTAACATCAGGCAACATTGTCAAAGACCAACATGTTAACAATTAAATTATCTTATATCTATAGTAGTTTCATTAGTAATACATTATCTGTGGCCACTTGACTATGGCCTAGTCTATGTCTTCTGAGATATTTTCCTTTCCTGTGTGGGCGGTGAAAAGATGGCTGCTCTCTCGTTACACGTTCCTGCGTAACTGAAAATTTCTGGTGTTGGAAGTCGGCAGAATGGGCGTTCTGGTGTCACGTAATGAAGAATTATGACAAAGCTAAGTATCTCAACTTTGGTTCTAAGCATGTACTTTGTGGCCGGCTACGTAGTGTCTATAGCATGTTACGTTAAGATCGTTTGCTCTCATGATGTGAAACTTCTTTGGTTGCCGCTCCGGTGGAGCGATGGACCCGGTCAGCTTGGGACCGGGAGGCTACAGGCCATGATGTGAGACTTCTTTGGTTACCGCTCCTGTAGAGCGATGGACCCGGTCAACTTGGGACCGGGAGGCTTCAGGCCAGTTGTGAAGTTCAGTTTGATACGCCGTGTCGGTTTATGGTGGGTTCTGCATAATATGTATACTTATACCTGTTCTTAAGACTGCAAGGTTTCATACTACTTAAGCCAGGTGTTAGAGAAGTAACTTTACTCCTGAGAAGATATCAAAGGGTTCTCAAGTATAGATCTACATGTTAATTTGTGGGTAGCCTCATCGGTTCATGGTGTATAGGAACATTAAGTATAAACTCCTGGCTCAGGAAAGGTGAATATCATAGAAGCTGGGGTTGAGTGCTTGGAGGTATTGTTCAACAATATCATATTTCGTTTTCTTATACAGGACGCTGAGGTACAACCCAACTGAAGTGTCCTGAGCTGCCCATGAAAGAAACTGCAGAGACGAAGGGGTCGTAGTGTTCAGGATAAGAATAGAAGGTGCGGCTTCATTTTCAGAGGGTATAATCTCATGTAAGTTAATTACACTACTTCATCTTCGTGGAGGCACCTTGGATCAGTAAGGAAAGAAACAAACATAAGTCATATACAATAGGGCGAAGCAGATTCAATTTACATAGATCAAGGTGGCTCCGCGACAGCAGTGTCAACATGTGTGCCATATTGAACAACAGTTTATTAAAACAGATGGAATTATAGACTCTGAAATCGACAAATTTATTATAGAATTAAATGACGAGTCTGATACAGAATCGGACAGCAGCAGTTCCGACGATTCACGTTCATCAGCAGACAGTGACGAACCACTAGCGACCCGCTTGGATCACTCTTATTCAAAATAAATAAAACCTATAAAAATGTTGTTTTAATTTAGTCATATATTACCTATGTATATAGATAAATGCAAACTTGAGGTACATAATACTAATTCAAATACCTATCCTAATTATTTTAAAGTATCGGCGCCGCGCCGGCGCCCTGCAGTTTTACCCGCATAAGTCCTGAGCCCGTACCTATGAATATTGGGATAAAAATATACCCACAAACCAAATCCAAAGATTACAAACTTAAATTCTAACATCCAAACTTTGAGAAATTTAACTATGAAAATATTTCGCAGTTTCATACCGGGTATCTTACAAACCTTAAGCGGCAACACAGAGCTCAGGTTAGCCAATATGAATTTTTTTTACTCCGGTTTTGCTTCTTTTTTTTTCTTTTCATAAGTAAAAAGAGTAAGAAGCAGTAAAAGTAGTTGCAGCAATAAATGCACTCTTATGAGCTTCCATTGTAATTTATTTTCTTTGGAAACAGATAAATTATTCATAGTTAGGCTATTGCACCACAGACCACAAACACTCAGATATGAGCAACTTGAACCCTATAGTGTAATTGATACCTAAGAGGTATCAATTACACTATAGGGTTCAAGGTTCTTATGAGGATCTTCTTTGCGCTGGTTTCTTCAGATGGCGAGCAGTTCGTGTAGAATTTTCGTTAACGTTGCATGATTATTTTCGAATTTTGATAGACGTCTATTCTTTGTGTCATAGTCATGTCAGCTGTCATTTGTAACTTGAATGACCACAGATAAAAGGTGTCGTGGTCTGTGGTCATGTGTTCTGACTTGGATTCACAACAGTAGGTAATACATTCATAGTATCAAGAGTAGATCATATTTCTAGGATGACGATCTGTGGTGCCAGATAGGATCCTTTAAATAGTACAGTGTAATATCGGCCTTATAGCGATTTACAGACAAAGACCGTTGACTGTTGACTGTTGAGTTGTCACTGTCAGTTGAGTTTGTTGTTGACGAAACGAAGCAGCAAAAATAGTAATGTTTGGCGCCAAGATTTCTTAATGTTTTTGTGAATTACAGACATATTTATTGTTTTGAAGTGCTTGCTAATAATTTCCACGATGCCAGCGTTCCTGAGATATATAGACATGGAAAACTTCAAGTCCTACCGCGGCCGTCACCGCGTAGGACCTCTGAAGTCTTTCACCGCGGTTGTGGGGCCCAATGGCTCAGGTAATGGAAATAATTCAAGAACATAATCTGAAAAGTTACAAATATACTGTATGTAAATAAGTAAAAAAAGAAACTGACTGATAATAATATATATAAACGCAGTCCAAACCGCTGGGTCTAGAGACTCCAATATTGCCACATAGATTCCGAGGTCTATACAGGTGCACTAAGAAAGCCTGTTTAAATATACCCCCTAAGGGGGTGAAATAGGTTTCAAAGTTTGTATGGAGGAATAACGTTTGTATTCAGCAACTACTGGACTGATTTGGTTGAAGTTTGGAATCTAGATAGATTATAAGTACTGGTTTAACAAAAACAAAAAAAAATTGTGGCTGCCGCGGGATTTTCGAAAACCGTAGTTCAGGCAGGCGTCTGCCCGCGGCTTCACCCACCCACCTAGTTAATTATAATAATCATCCTTGCCAGTGACTGTTGTGCAAGTTTCAATAAAACTTCAAGTTCAGGATGTACCATTACTATATATTGGCCTAACAGTTGATTCTGGAGTGTTGTGGTAACAGGTAAATCCAACTTCATGGATGCAGTGAGTTTTGTGATGGGTGAGAAGACATCTCTGCTGCGAGTGAAGCGTCTCAGTGACCTCATCCATGGGGCCTCCATCAATAAGCCTGCTTCCAGAAGGTACTTTATTATTATTTACCAATTATCATAGTATCAATTACCTATTTGTTGCAGATATAAGCACTGAGGACAAACCTCTGTGGTTTTTTCAGTGTTTTTAATTAAGTTTTTTTTTTTATTGTATTTGGTTGGATGATAAATAAAATAAATAAATAAAGATTATCAATTTGTTTTCAAAAATTTGTCTTAGCCAGGGGAATCTACAACAAATCTGCCCCCAGTTTAGATGAAGAAATACAAATAGTGAATTCAGCCAATCATTGGACAAAGTATTTTGCAGTTATTGATTATTTTCACAAGAGGCCATGGGCCTGGTAAGATTCTTAATGGTGTATTCCATGCAAGCAATCAAAGTGACATCATATGTGGACACAGGCACCTTTTGCTCGATAGAGAAACGGGCTGCATCTCTGCCTACAGGTTGAGCTGGTGAACGGTTGCTTGGAGAGCCTGCGTTAAAGTTTATTTCAATATAAGTGCGGAAAGTTTGTCATTTCTTTACGATTCCCGGTTTGTTGACCCAAGCCAAAGGCGAGGGTCAACTATAAGGACGAGTAAAAATGACAATTCCGCACGTGCATTGAACGACGTTTTTTAATACATTTGCCAAAAAATGTTGGTTTTACTTGTTTGCCTGCTCCGTGTTTGCATGCCGTATTCGTGTTCATGCACTCCTGGTGCGTCCGCTCCGGTGCCTTTAGGAGGAAAACACAAAAGCACTAGTGCGCAAAAGAATAACTTTGCACACGCTAAACACACATGGAATATGTCAACTTTTTGAGCAAATGTATTAAAAAGTTTATTTGTAGTTAACTACATTTTTAGGTCTCTTAACTCAGCAAATGTTGTATGTAGTGTAGCCTACTAAGATGTCAGTCTGGTTGTTGCTATAGAATGGTGTATCTTTGAACATGTATTGTAAGGGATTTATGAGAACTAACATTTCTGAGGTAATTTTACATCTACCTCTTGACATCTTATGGCTTTTGTCCCTGTATGTTAATACTTGTTCCAGTGCATCAGTGACAGCAACATTTATTCTGGAAGACTTGACCGAAAAGCAGTTCCAGAGGTCTGTCATTGGTCAGTCGTCCGACCACAAGATTGATGGCCAGTCAGTGTCAGTGAGCCAATACCTGGCAGAGCTGGAGAAGTTGGGCATCAATGTGAAGGCCAAGAACTTCCTGGTGTTCCAGGGGGCGGTGGAGAGCATTGCTATGAAGAACCCCAAGGAGAGAACTGCTCTCTTTGAAGAGATCAGTGGGTTAGTGAGCAAGTGTACCTTGATAACTTTAGTATGTAATAAGTCAGAAATAATGAAGTTCTAAGATAAAATACATAATTCCATAAAAATACATCATTTGATATATATGAGATAGTTTTTCATCTGGAACATAGTAGCTCTGTAAAAATAAAGAAAGAAATTTTGTAGAAATAAAGAAAGAAAATCAGTAGTTCCACATATTTCATATTATTAGTGTGTTAAAATCAATAAGCAAACAAACAACTAAAGAAACATACAAGCAAAGAACTGGACAGACAAAAACACAGAAAAGCTTTGCTCACAAAGAAAACACTTTTCTGCCTTCGTATTTTAATCATTATTCAATTTGCACCTAGTTAGTATTCTGCTGCTGTTAGTGCATATACGACGGCGACAATTCAACTGTCGTCCTTACAAAGTTACATTATGCAAACTGTTTAGTGCCAGAAACTTTTCTGGTCCAGTTGCCAATACTGGAACTAAGGTTGTGATAGTACTTGGGTGGTACTGCAACACCCTCAGCAGACCAGATAAGTTTGTAGCACTATAAATGGAGCTGGCAGTATCATTATGAAATGGTTTTCAGTTCAGGCGTGCTGAAGGAGCAGTACGAGGCATGTCGCGCTGAGGTGAACCGCGCGGACGAGGAGGCGCAGTTCTCCTACCAGAAGAAGAAGGGCGTAGCCGCTGAGCGCAAGGAGGCCAAATACGAGAAGGACGAGGCCGAGAAGTACACTAGGCTCAAAGAGGAACTGGTATGTACTGGTGTTGTGATCAAGTAAAGTTCATGCAGGCTGTATTTGCTGGATTTGCTGCAGGCCTTGCCAAGGTCTTCAAGACCTTTTATTCTCCTAACGTAAATGATGATGATTTGATTATGTCCAATGGGCCCTGATGGGGCCATTGGACATAATACATTGGACATATTGGATGGGGATTGGGGCCATGGATGATGAATTGAGGGGGTAATGGGGGCGCACTTCCATCTTTGCGCCCCAATCGTCAACCTCACCTGCCCGCGGTCCCCCTGCTGATCAACGGACGAGGCGATGACGACCGGCGAATGGCGGTATAACCGTTCTGGACTGGCTGTGCTGGAAATGCGAACAGACCGGTGTCGGGCAGCAGCGACACCGGTGCGATCAGCATAGCCCTGCGGGCGACCAACCCGTCTGCCCAGCGTGGTCGCCTATTGGGCAAAACCCTGTAATGATTAGACTGCCGAAATCACGGCCCCCAGTCCCTGGCAGGCCCGCTAGCCCCGGCTCTGGCAGCGGTACGGGTAACGGCGGGGCAGGGGGTGCTAAGAATCTCCAGCAGAGATTCCGCTGCCGACCTCAACGACTCGACCTGGTAACTTATAACGCACGCACTTTGAGGACCGACGAGAAGATCATCGAGCTGGAAGAAGCAGTGAGCAAGTTGCATTGGGACATTATAGGATTATCGGAGGTCCGTAGAGAGGGGGAGGACTCGATAGTACTTCAATCCGGCAACTTGCTCTACTACCGGGAGGGCAACCAGCAGTCCCAAGGTGGTGTCGGGTTTATCGTCCATAAATCGCTCGTTAACAGCGTTGTTCAAGTCGAAAGTGTGTCGAATAGGGTAGCGTACCTTATACTCAGAATTACCGAAAGGTATTCGCTGAAGGTCATACAGGTCTACGCACCGACATCGGCGCACCCAGACGAGGAGATCGAGGCTATGTATGAGGATATTTCCAGAGCCATACATGCCTCTAACTCCTACTACAATGTTGTGATGGGCGATTTCAACGCAAGGCTAGGCGAGCGACTTGGTGACGAGGAGAGAGTGGGACGATTTGGCTATGGGCAACGGAACCGAAGGGGCCAAATGTTGGCTGACTTTTTGGAGAAGGAGAGCCTCTACATGATGAACTCCTTCTTCAAAAAGCAACCACAAAGAAAGTGGACGTGGATGAGTCCCAACGGTTCCACGAGAAACGAGATTGACTTCATCATGTCGACCAAACGGCACATATTCAATGATGTCTCTGTGATCAATGGGGTGAAAACCGGTAGCGATCACCGTATGGTAAGAGGCACATTGAATATCAACATAAAGCCGGAAAGGGCCCGCCTGGTGAAGTCTACGCTCCGACCTACTCCTGCGCATATCCAAAACCCCGAGAACTTTCAACTCGAACTCCAAAACCGTTTTGCTTGCCTGGAGGACTGCGCCTCTGTGGACGATCTGAACGACAGGCTCGTGGAAACTGTCCATGAGGTTGGGTCTAAGTTTTATAAGGCCCACCGTAAGACTAGAACCAAAAAGTTCTCGGACCAGACCCTCAAGCTCATGAAGGAGAGACATGAAATGAGACTCCAGTCTTCAGCCGACGCTTCCGATTACCGGCGGATTAATAGGCAGATCTCAAAATCTCAAAAGTGCGATTTGCGTAACTTTAATACCGAGCGTATTAAAGCTACTATTGAGCAGAACAGGGGCTCAAAGGTATTCGCCAGAGATCTGTCTATTGGACAGAGCCAGTTGTCGCGCTTGAAGACCGACAGCGGTAGTCTCATTTCGTCGAAGCCTGAAATCTTGAGGGAGGTCGAGAAGTTCTACGGACAGCTGTACACCTCATCTCAGGAGCCTGTAGAAGATTTGGCTACAGACCCTAGAGCCAAACTAACTCGACACTATACCGAAGATATTCCGGACGTCAGCCTCGACGAGATTAGTATAGCTCTCGGTCAACTGAAGAACAGAAAGGCGCCAGGTGATGACGGAATCACAGCAGAACTCCTGAAAGCAGGTGGCAAACCAGTGCTGGAAGTTTTTCAGCGAATGTTCAATTCCGTCATCCACGGGGGTACAACGCCAAAGGCATGGCACAGGGGCGTGGTGGTCCTTTTCTTCAAAAAAGGTGACAATACCCTGTTGAAGAATTACAGGCCCATCTCGCTGCTGAGCCATATCTACAAGTTGTTCTCGAGAGTTATTACGAATCGTCTCGCTTGTAGGTTCGACGACTTCCAGCCTCCCGAACAAGCCGGGTTCCGAAAAGGCTATAGTACCATAGACCACATCTTCACGCTTCGGCAAGTTATACAAAAAACCGAGGAATATAACTTGCCACTATGCCTAGCGTTTGTGGACTATGAGAAAGCCTTCGATTCGGTGGAGACGTGGGCCGTGTTGAGGTCGCTGCAGAGATGCCGAATTGACTATCGATACATCGAAGTGTTGAAGTGCTTGTACGAAAGCGCCACCATGTCAGTCCGTATCCAAGATCAGACTACGAGACCGATTCAATTGCAGCGAGGAGTGCGACAGGGAGATGTAATCTCCCCGAAGCTGTTTACCGCTGCATTGGAAGACGTCTTTAAGCTTCTGAATTGGAACGGATATGGCATCAACGTCAATGGCGAGTACATCACT
The DNA here is from genome assembly GCA_036785405.1 of Coenonympha arcania. Lineage (NCBI taxonomy): Eukaryota > Metazoa > Arthropoda > Insecta > Lepidoptera > Nymphalidae > Coenonympha > Coenonympha arcania. The sequence continues at coordinate 16,541,803 of CM072067.1, read as the reverse complement.
CACCTTCGGTTTGCCGATGATATCGTAGTCATAGCACAGACTCTGGGAGACCTCAACACGATGCTCAATGACCTCACCAGAGTTTCCCAACAGGTGGGCCTTAAAATGAACATGAGCAAGACGAAAATCATGTCGAACTATCACGTTCCGCTCCACCCAGTAGTAGTTGAGAACTCTGCACTCGAAATTGTGGACGAATACATATACCTCGGACATACGGTCCAGCTAGGTAGGTCCAATTTCGAGAAAGAGGTGAACCGCCGAATCCAACTCGGTTGGGCAGCGTTCGGGAAGCTTCGTGATGTCTTCTCGTCCAATATCCCTCAGTGCCTGAAGACTAAGGTCTTCGAACAGTGCGTGTTACCAGTGCTTTCATATGGATCCGAGACTTGGTCTTTCACTATGGGCCTCATAAGAAGGCTCAGAGTCACTCAGCGAGCGATGGAGAGAGCTATGCTCGGAGTTTCTCTGCGTGATCAAATCAGAAATGAGGAGATCCGTAGACGAACCAGAGTCACCGACATAGCTCAACGTATCGCGAAGCTGAAGTGGCAATGGGCGGGGCACATAGCTCGTAGAACCGACGGACGTTGGGGACCCAAAGTGCTGGAATGGCGACCCCGCACGGGAAAGCGCAGTGTTGGCAGACCTCCGACAAGGTGGAGCGACGACATTAAAAGAGTCGCGGGAAGGCGCTGGATACAAATGGCGCAGGACCGTGCGGGCTGGAAAGCATGGCAGGAGGCCTTTGTCCAGCAGTGGACGTCCGTCGGCTGAAACGAATGGGCCCTGGTGGTGCAAAGGGTAGAGACTATATTTTTCCAACTTGATCTCTCCTGAGCTGCAGACTTGAGAGTGCTCCAGCATCATCCTTCAATTCAGCATCTAGGGAGCACTTCTATGTGGATTTTGACTTGCCACCCTTGCGTTTTCCTTCTGTAGGACACTACGGACTAACCTAACCTAATACATTTCAGCAAAAACAAAGAATAGAATTGCAACTGTTCCACCTGTACCACAACGAGAAAGACATCCAGAACGCCGAGGAAGAGTTGCAGCACAAGCAGTCGGAGCTCGCTAAGGTGGAGAAGAAGAGGCAGAAAGCCGAGGACGCTCTCAAAGAGAAGAAGAAGGAGTCGGGTGCAGCGCAGCGGGAGCTCGCCAAGATTGAGCAGGAGATCAGAGAAGTGGTGAGTGCTATACCTAAAATCTTTTTTTTTCATCTACATAAATCTCTATAGCACTGTTTAAGTCCTCCGTGGTCGAGTTGGCATGCTTGATTTTTAACTTGGGTTTGATTCCCGACTGGACTAAGAAGAATGATTATAGATGTTATCAAGTTTTCTCATGAACCAAAACCAAAGTATTCTAGGAAAATAAAATACTGTTTTTTAGGAACCATATTGGCACAGCAATTTGTTTTTCATATCCGGAATTTAATTTTGCATACTAAAATTTACCTTCTTTTCAATGCACATTTACTGTCATACAGATTTTATTGAGAAGTACAACTTGTTTATTTGCCTATAACTTTAGAATCCGGATGTCAATTAATAAATAATTATTTTAGGAGGTATTGTGGAGACCTTAGTCTATAAAAAATAAAGTTTGGATTAGAATCTTCTTGCAACAACAAGATTCCATACATCAATGGTCATTATACTTTGGAATAACCTATTGCTGCGAGTCGATACCCTACGAGCAAAGACGATGCCAAGCGATTTAGCGTTCCCATTGCTATATAGCAAACGTTAGTAAAATAACAGTTTCAGTTGCATCATTGCTTACCAACAGGCGAGTAATAACTTGCAGTGTTAAAAAACAAGTCTTTTTATGCAGGAAGCGGAGATATCCAAGAAGCGGCCGACGTTCATCAAGGCGAAGGAGCGCGTGACGCACACGCAGAAGAAGCTGGAGGGCTCCATCAAGACCCTGGAGCAGGCGCGGAAGGCGCACGAGGCGCACCAGGCTGACATCAGGTACTGATAGCTTACCCAACAGGACCTGGGAGGACGAGCTTTGCGCGCTTACTGTTTTGTGACAGCGCCATCTTAAAAAAAATTGAGGCAACAATTGACTACTAAATGACCAAATATAACAATAAAAGTAGATACCACAGAAATAAATAGAAAATTTCATCAACAGAAGTCTCTCTTATGTGAATACTGAGGGAACATTCTTGAATAATTCGAATTCGTGACTTGTGATCCATGATTTTGAATGATTCGAAATCGTGACTTGTGATCCATGATTTTGAATGATTCGAATTCGTGACTTGTGATCCATGATTTTGAATGATTCGAATTCGTGACTTGTGATCCATGATTTTGAATGATTCGAATTCGTGACTTGTGATCCATGAATTTGAATGATTCGAATTCGTGACATGTGGTCCATGATTTTGAATGATTCGAATTTATGACTTGTGATCCATAAGTTATGTGGATCACAAGTCATCATAATTATGTGGAAACCGCCACAGATGCATGTACTCGCTATAATCATCACCATCCATTAATGTTAGTTTAAACTTGCAGTTTTATTTTTGGGCGTTTTGTTTTTTTTTCGGTTTATCTATCTATAACTGTCCTTCAGGAAACTAGAGGAAGAGCTCCGGCTGATAGAGGAGCAGAAAGCACAGTGGGAGTCGACCATCACTGGCTCCACCAGCGGCTCTCGCTCTGATGTGCATTTGGAAGAGGCGCAGGTAAGCTATGTTCTTTATGGCTCGTTGGTTGATCCGTGCCGAAACATTACAGGCCCCTGATAACGCTTATCGCTTGCTATATAAGTTTATCAAGCTATCCAGTGGGGCTGGTATACGCGCGTTGAGATGTATTTGTGTTTTGTATTTTTGTCGATATCTTTTCTCTTTCTCCTCCATATAGGTAAACAGAAAAAAGAGATCGACAAAAATAGATAATTGTCTCTACATGGGCATGCTGCATAGACTGGTCGCGAAAGAATTCACTAACTCCCGTGAATTCTTTAAGCCCATGAGCCCATATAAGTCGGATACACCGTTGTAACTCAGTTTCAGCTATCACACTGTGAGGCTAGATTGCTTTTTGTTAAATATATCAGGGTATTACACCCTGATATACTTTACAAAAAGATGTTATGATGTCTCGGTTGTATTTGCTGGCAAGTTATTACGGATTTTGTACAAATACCCCAAAAATAACGGTTATGTCCAGTGGCGACATAGTGAGTCTGTTTCAAATAGGTCTGCGATTGAAGTGATTTACTTCCAGATAAGGGAGTACGAGGAGCTGAAGATGGAAGCGTCCCGCCAGGCGGCGCGCTACCTGCAGGAGCTGGACTCCGTCAACCGCGAGCAGAAGGCCGACCAGGACCGCCTCGACAACGAGATGCGGCGCAAGGGCGAGCTGGAGAACAAGCATCGACAGAAGGTAACGTTCAGATAAGGGAGTACGAGGAGCTGAAGATGGAAGCGTCCCGCCAGGCGGCGCGCTACCTGCAGGAGCTGGACTCCGTCAACCGCGAGCAGAAGGCCGACCAGGACCGCCTCGACAACGAGATGCGGCGCAAGGGCGAGCTGGAGAACAAGCATCGACAGAAGGTAACGTTCAGATAAGGGAGTACGAGGAGCTGAAGATGGAAGCGTCCCGCCAGGCGGCGCGCTACCTGCAGGAGCTGGACTCCGTCAACCGCGAGCAGAAGGCCGACCAGGACCGCCTCGACAACGAGATGCGGCGCAAGGGCGAGCTGGAGAACAAGCATCGACAGAAGGTAACGTTCAGATAAGGGAGTACGAGGAGCTGAAGATGGAAGCGTCCCGCCAGGCGGCGCGCTACCTGCAGGAGCTGGACTCCGTCAACCGCGAGCAGAAGGCCGACCAGGACCGCCTCGACAACGAGATGCGGCGCAAGGGCGAGCTGGAGAACAAGCATCGACAGAAGGTAACGTTCAGATAAGGGAGTACGAGGAGCTGAAGATGGAAGCGTCCCGCCAGGCGGCGCGCTACCTGCAGGAGCTGGACTCCGTCAACCGCGAGCAGAAGGCCGACCAGGACCGCCTCGACAACGAGATGCGGCGCAAGGGCGAGCTGGAGAACAAGCATCGACAGAAGGTAACGTTCAGATAAGGGAGTACGAGGAGCTGAAGATGGAAGCGTCCCGCCAGGCGGCGCGCTACCTGCAGGAGCTGGACTCCGTCAACCGCGAGCAGAAGGCCGACCAGGACCGCCTCGACAACGAGATGCGGCGCAAGGGCGAGCTGGAGAACAAGCATCGACAGAAGGTAACGTTCAGATAAGGGAGTACGAGGAGCTGAAGATGGAAGCGTCCCGCCAGGCGGCGCGCTACCTGCAGGAGCTGGACTCCGTCAACCGCGAGCAGAAGGCCGACCAGGACCGCCTCGACAACGAGATGCGGCGCAAGGGCGAGCTGGAGAACAAGCATCGACAGAAGGTAACGTGCATGGTGAGGGCATCTGACTTACGTAAACCTTTTTCACGTAAACCTTTTTCGTACAAGCAAACAGTAGGGCCATCTATTATAGTTCTATAGGTGGCTGCTGAGCAAACTACAGCGCGACCTTACTGTTGGTGACAAAACAAGCATTTTTGGCACCGATAAACTGACGATATTTTTTCGCGTCGTCCGTCCTGTCCAGGGTATATGTCTATTGCACGGCCAGTACTCGATCACAACGGGTGTTGTGACGAATTTGACGATGCTTGGGAATGGCTGCACTGGACTGGTGGACACATGAATAACACAAAACTGCAAAGCCAAAACTACCGCGGGTAAAACTTCGTAAGGTTCTTTATGACATGTCCATACCCGACTGGCCTAATTTAGTTAACCTGTAAGCTTGGAATTTTATTTTATCTAAAATCTCATGTTTTTTTTTTGCTGGAATGAAATTGACGTGTTTCATCAAGATCAGCGTCTCAAATCAGCCGTGTACGCGTTACAAAGGGGCATACTTATTCAACAGTAAAATGTATTAAATAAGATAATTTTTGTTGTTGACAGGGTCACGAAAGGAACGAGGCGATGAAGCGGGTGGAGAAACTCAACGAACACATCAAGAGCTCGGAGCAAGCTCTGGAGGAACAGAAGAGGCTGCGAGCCGAGTTGCAGGTATATAACGGCCTAAAGTTAGGGAACACGATTAGAATCCCAAACATATGCTGCGAGCCAAAGAGACGTAGTTTATTTACGTCTCGACGCAATATAAGGTATCAGCAACTTGTAGAAAAGCGTAAAGAAGGCTAAAGCCTCAATGTTACGCTGAGATCACAATTCACAGGTGGAAAAAAGATTGTATTAACTTATTCTTAACTACATAACAATGCTTCTTGCAAGCTAATCTTCTTATCTTATTGAAAACGCGGCTTTGCAGGGCTCCTCTGCTTTCAGTAGCACGTCGACCGTCTTCGATCTAGATACCACCGCTAGATACCACCTAATTCGTCCTGTTGCCGTCAGTAACAAGCTAGTTTAGACACTAACGAGTAGTAAAAAATGATATTTAAACTAATTTAATCGCAAGACTTCAAACATTTTTTGTCATTTCACGCCATTAAATTGGTTATATATCCTGTGAAGCTGTAGCCCCTTTGTGGGCCCTGGCCTCCTCCACAATAATTAAATCAGTAAGTGTTACTTAAATTATTGCATTTATTTTGAGTTCAGGTAAAGTGTCCTAACCAGCTATTGCTGCTTCAACCGCCTTTTATGTTTATGTTTTTGCCGGTTGTTAGGGCAATAGGGAAATAGGGAAATTTCCCTCGCAGATGTTATGCCTGGGGACCGCTTGTGATCCAAGCGTGTGTCGTCAGAACTTCTATATATAGCACGCTCGTCGAAAGCTCCGTCAGCGTGTGCTAGGGTACTGGTTACGCCATCTGTCGTCAGCTATCGAAGACCGCTACATGTTGAAAGGTTTCATATTAATAGTTGTCACCGTGCAGGCAGACGTGGGGTCGTGCCGCGGGCGCGCAGCGGCGCTGCAGGCGGCGCTGGAGGACGTGGCGGCGCAGCTGGGCGACGCGCGCGTGGACAAGCACGAGGAGGCGCGCCGCAGGAAGAAGCAGGAGATCGTCGAGAACTTCAAGCGCGAGATACCCGGCGTCGTAAGTACTAGCGGTGTATTAGCGCTGCAGGCGGCGCTGGAGGACGTGGCGGCGCAGCTGGGCGACGCGCGCGTGGACAAGCACGAGGAGGCGCGCCGCAGGAAGAAGCAGGAGATCGTCGAGAACTTCAAGCGCGAGATACCCGGCGTCGTAAGTACTAGCGGTGTATTAGCGCTGCAGGCGGCGCTGGAGGACGTGGCGGCGCAGCTGGGCGACGCGCGCGTGGACAAGCACGAGGAGGCGCGCCGCAGGAAGAAGCAGGAGATCGTCGAGAACTTCAAGCGCGAGATACCCGGCGTCGTAAGTACTAGCGGTGTATTAGCGCTGCAGGCGGCGCTGGAGGACGTGGCGGCGCAGCTGGGCGACGCGCGCGTGGACAAGCACGAGGAGGCGCGCCGCAGGAAGAAGCAGGAGATCGTCGAGAACTTCAAGCGCGAGATACCCGGCGTCGTAAGTACTAGCGGTGTATTAGCGCTGCAGGCGGCGCTGGAGGACGTGGCGGCGCAGCTGGGCGACGCGCGCGTGGACAAGCACGAGGAGGCGCGCCGCAGGAAGAAGCAGGAGATCGTCGAGAACTTCAAGCGCGAGATACCCGGCGTCGTAAGTACTAGCGGTGTATTAGCGCTGCAGGCGGCGCTGGAGGACGTGGCGGCGCAGCTGGGCGACGCGCGCGTGGACAAGCACGAGGAGGCGCGCCGCAGGAAGAAGCAGGAGATCGTCGAGAACTTCAAGCGCGAGATACCCGGCGTCGTAAGTACTAGCGGTGTATTAGCGCTGCAGGCGGCGCTGGAGGACGTGGCGGCGCAGCTGGGCGACGCGCGCGTGGACAAGCACGAGGAGGCGCGCCGCAGGAAGAAGCAGGAGATCGTCGAGAACTTCAAGCGCGAGATACCCGGCGTCGTAAGTACTAGCGGTGTATTAGCGCTGCAGGCGGCGCTGGAGGACGTGGCGGCGCAGCTGGGCGACGCGCGCGTGGACAAGCACGAGGAGGCGCGCCGCAGGAAGAAGCAGGAGATCGTCGAGAACTTCAAGCGCGAGATACCCGGCGTCGTAAGTACTAGCGGTGTATTAGCGCTGCAGGCGGCGCTGGAGGACGTGGCGGCGCAGCTGGGCGACGCGCGCGTGGACAAGCACGAGGAGGCGCGCCGCAGGAAGAAGCAGGAGATCGTCGAGAACTTCAAGCGCGAGATACCCGGCGTCGTAAGTACTAGCGGTGTATTAGCGCTGCAGGCGGCGCTGGAGGACGTGGCGGCGCAGCTGGGCGACGCGCGCGTGGACAAGCACGAGGAGGCGCGCCGCAGGAAGAAGCAGGAGATCGTCGAGAACTTCAAGCGCGAGATACCCGGCGTCGTAAGTACTAGCGGTGTATTAGCGCTGCAGGCGGCGCTGGAGGACGTGGCGGCGCAGCTGGGCGACGCGCGCGTGGACAAGCACGAGGAGGCGCGCCGCAGGAAGAAGCAGGAGATCGTCGAGAACTTCAAGCGCGAGATACCCGGCGTCGTAAGTACTAGCGGTGTATTAGCGCTGCAGGCGGCGCTGGAGGACGTGGCGGCGCAGCTGGGCGACGCGCGCGTGGACAAGCACGAGGAGGCGCGCCGCAGGAAGAAGCAGGAGATCGTCGAGAACTTCAAGCGCGAGATACCCGGCGTCGTAAGTACTAGCGGTGTATTAGCGCTGCAGGCGGCGCTGGAGGACGTGGCGGCGCAGCTGGGCGACGCGCGCGTGGACAAGCACGAGGAGGCGCGCCGCAGGAAGAAGCAGGAGATCGTCGAGAACTTCAAGCGCGAGATACCCGGCGTCGTAAGTACTAGCGGTGTATTAGCGCTGCAGGCGGCGCTGGAGGACGTGGCGGCGCAGCTGGGCGACGCGCGCGTGGACAAGCACGAGGAGGCGCGCCGCAGGAAGAAGCAGGAGATCGTCGAGAACTTCAAGCGCGAGATACCCGGCGTCGTAAGTACTAGCGGTGTATTAGCGCTGCAGGCGGCGCTGGAGGACGTGGCGGCGCAGCTGGGCGACGCGCGCGTGGACAAGCACGAGGAGGCGCGCCGCAGGAAGAAGCAGGAGATCGTCGAGAACTTCAAGCGCGAGATACCCGGCGTCGTAAGTACTAGCGGTGTATTAGCGCTGCAGGCGGCGCTGGAGGACGTGGCGGCGCAGCTGGGCGACGCGCGCGTGGACAAGCACGAGGAGGCGCGCCGCAGGAAGAAGCAGGAGATCGTCGAGAACTTCAAGCGCGAGATACCCGGCGTCGTAAGTACTAGCGGTGTATTAGCGCTGCAGGCGGCGCTGGAGGACGTGGCGGCGCAGCTGGGCGACGCGCGCGTGGACAAGCACGAGGAGGCGCGCCGCAGGAAGAAGCAGGAGATCGTCGAGAACTTCAAGCGCGAGATACCCGGCGTCGTAAGTACTAGCGGTGTATTAGCGCTGCAGGCGGCGCTGGAACTCTTTGGAATCAATGGAATGGTTAAAGACGTATGTGATAATAGGAGCTTAGATATCAAGGATTGGGATGATCATCTTACGACTAATGCAATCAGATCCAACTGCGTCGGAAGAGATGGCTAAGATGTTCTTCTTAACATCACTGATAGTAAATTGGCTAAAGAAAAGAGGAGGGAAGTCAGGAGTTGATATAGCAGAAAGTTGGTTAATAGTGCTTAATTTAGCGGTACTCTTTATAGTAGCGGAAGAGGAGAAATGCTGATACCCGGCGTCGTAAGTACCAGCGCTGTATTAGCTTCTCTTCTTGGACTTGAAAATTTCAGTGTATGATCACTAGGTCTGAGAGGAGGTTGTTATCTATTTTTTATATCCCTAATGGCAAAACAACGATTGCCGGGTCAATTAGTCCTATTTTAAAATTTTCACTTTAATTTTTGAGACTCAGCACTGAATTGTGTGCCTTAGCATAGAACTGCTCATATTTTGTAATGCGCCATACAGTATGCTATGAACGCGAATCTCTAGAATCAGCGGACGGGAGGACAATAGGATATCACGTTAGTGAAGCTGCGTCCGCTACTGTTAAAATGGCTAAGTCACGGAATGCATAATAGTACCTAACAGTATAGAAAGTTTGCTCCGCAACATGATTTAAAGAAATAGCGACTCTAGCGCTGGCACAAAAAAGTGCAATTCAGTGCGCAATAGCGCCTGGCTCCGCCTCGCTATGTGTCTGAAGTTGTGGTCTCTCTCTCTATCGCGTAACTTTATCTCTTTTGAAGTTCTAAGGTTGCCTCGTAATCGGGAGTAAGCAGCGCGTGATATAGACCATACAAGAACTACAACATAGCCGGCGCGCGGCGGGCGTATGAAATTAGTACGTCGAGACGGCTACCTGTAGTCTCTTCGATCCCGTGATAAGTGAACCTGGCCTGGCTAAGTGTCGTTATGTTTGCAGTACGACCGCATGATCAACATGTGCCAGCCGACGCACAAGCGCTTCAACGTGGCCATCACCAAGGTGCTCGGCAAGTACATGGAGGCCATCGTGGTGGACACGGAAAAGACCGCGCGCCGCTGCATCCAGGTGCTGAAGGAGCGCATGCTGGAGCCCGAGACCTTCCTGCCGCTGGACTACATCCAGGCCAAGCCGCTGAGGGAGCGGCTCAGGTACCTAGCTTATACTTTAACTTTACTTATGTGGTTGACGTCCAAAACTCGCACGAAACGTTTTTCCTCCACGTTCCTGATACGAACCGCTAAGGTGTGGAACGCCCTTCCAGCCTCCGTGTTTCCAGCCAAGTACAATCTAGGTGCCTTCAAGAGAAGAGTGAATAGGCATTTTCTAGGCAAGCGCGCTCCATCCTAGACCTCATCATTGCTTTCCATCAGGCATGATTGTCGTCAAGCGCAAGCCTATCTTCAATAAAAAATAAAAAAAAACTACACAAAAAACTCAGATTCCAAACGACGACACACTTTTCCCATAAATACCGAAAAAAAGCCGAAAATTATGTTTATTGAGTTAATCCTTTACGCATATAAGTAAGTAATTTCGGGTTCTACATATCCCGTTATAAAGAGTCAACCTTAAAAGATAGACATGTCGCGGACGTTTTTTAGAGCTTTTAATGGAGAACAATTCTGTCATACATGATTTTTGTGTAACTTTAACCGTTTAAGCAGCGCCCCTTTGAAAGATCTACAAAAATAACAATTTTCCCGTATTTTACTATATTTTTCATTGATGCTCCCCGCCTATTGATCACAGCGTGATGGCATATAACCTAAAGCCTTCCTCAATAAATGGGCTATCTAACGGAAAAATAAATTTTCAATTCGGACCAGTAGCTCCAGAGATTAGCGCGTTCAAACAAACAAACTCTTCGGCTTAAAATTGTTACGTGCTGGGTTTGACGATTTGAAATAAAACACCTGCTGATCCTTGATGAGACTTTATTAGATTCTTCCAGTATCCAATATCCCTGATCTTCCTTGTAGTTCGCTTCCTCTTCGCTCTCACGCTTGCTTTGCTTGTTCACCTTTCCCGTCTCTCAGTCAGACTGACTCCGTCGGCATACTGACCGCTTTTATATACATCTGAACGAGTCTCGAACATTCCACCCTCGTTATTTATTGGAAGGGTAGATCGTTCGAGAAGTCGGAACTACCAGAAATCCAATGTTTATAGAAAGGTCATTGACTCCTCAAGTGAGTGGTATTTCGGCAGTGCGATTATAAACCTTATGGCGCTTATCATAGGGTTCATTTGTAACAATATTAGTATAGATGATAATGGAGTTGGACGCCACAGGGACATCAAGGAGCCAAAGAACGTGAAGCTGTTGTTCGACGTGCTGCGCTTCGAGCCGCCCGCCATCCACCGCGCCGTGCTGTTCGTGACCAACAACGCGCTGGTGTGCGAGACGCCCGAGGACGCGTCGCGCGTGGCCTACGACCTCGACCGCACCAAGAACAGCCGCTACGACGTTAGTACTGCTTATCTTATCTTCGCTTCGAGCCGCCCGCCATCCACCGCGCCGTGCTGTTCGTGACCAACAACGCGCTGGTGTGCGAGACGCCCGAGGACGCGTCGCGCGTGGCCTACGACCTCGACCGCACCAAGAACAGCCGCTACGACGTTAGTACTGCTTATCTTATCTTCGCTTCGAGCCGCCCGCCATCCACCGCGCCGTGCTGTTCGTGACCAACAACGCGCTGGTGTGCGAGACGCCCGAGGACGCGTCGCGCGTGGCCTACGACCTCGACCGCACCAAGAACAGCCGCTACGACGTTAGTACTGCTTATCTTATCTTCGCTTCGAGCCGCCCGCCATCCACCGCGCCGTGCTGTTCGTGACCAACAACGCGCTGGTGTGCGAGACGCCCGAGGACGCGTCGCGCGTGGCCTACGACCTCGACCGCACCAAGAACAGCCGCTACGACGTTAGTACTGCTTATCTTATCTTCGCTTCGAGCCGCCCGCCATCCACCGCGCCGTGCTGTTCGTGACCAACAACGCGCTGGTGTGCGAGACGCCCGAGGACGCGTCGCGCGTGGCCTACGACCTCGACCGCACCAAGAACAGCCGCTACGACGTTAGTACTGCTTATCTTATCTTCGCTTCGAGCCGCCCGCCATCCACCGCGCCGTGCTGTTCGTGACCAACAACGCGCTGGTGTGCGAGACGCCCGAGGACGCGTCGCGCGTGGCCTACGACCTCGACCGCACCAAGAACAGCCGCTACGACGTTAGTACTGCTTATCTTATCTTCGCTTCGAGCCGCCCGCCATCCACCGCGCCGTGCTGTTCGTGACCAACAACGCGCTGGTGTGCGAGACGCCCGAGGACGCGTCGCGCGTGGCCTACGACCTCGACCGCACCAAGAACAGCCGCTACGACGTTAGTACTGCTTATCTTATCTTCGCTTCGAGCCGCCCGCCATCCACCGCGCCGTGCTGTTCGTGACCAACAACGCGCTGGTGTGCGAGACGCCCGAGGACGCGTCGCGCGTGGCCTACGACCTCGACCGCACCAAGAACAGCCGCTACGACGTTAGTACTGCTTATCTTATCTTCGCTTCGAGCCGCCCGCCATCCACCGCGCCGTGCTGTTCGTGACCAACAACGCGCTGGTGTGCGAGACGCCCGAGGACGCGTCGCGCGTGGCCTACGACCTCGACCGCACCAAGAACAGCCGCTACGACGTTAGTACTGCTTATCTTATCTTCGCTTCGAGCCGCCCGCCATCCACCGCGCCGTGCTGTTCGTGACCAACAACGCGCTGGTGTGCGAGACGCCCGAGGACGCGTCGCGCGTGGCCTACGACCTCGACCGCACCAAGAACAGCCGCTACGACGTTAGTACTGCTTATCTTATCTTCGCTTCGAGCCGCCCGCCATCCACCGCGCCGTGCTGTTCGTGACCAACAACGCGCTGGTGTGCGAGACGCCCGAGGACGCGTCGCGCGTGGCCTACGACCTCGACCGCACCAAGAACAGCCGCTACGACGTTAGTACTGCTTATCTTATCTTCGCTTCGAGCCGCCCGCCATCCACCGCGCCGTGCTGTTCGTGACCAACAACGCGCTGGTGTGCGAGACGCCCGAGGACGCGTCGCGCGTGGCCTACGACCTCGACCGCACCAAGAACAGCCGCTACGACGTTAGTACTGCTTATCTTATCTTCGCTTCGAGCCGCCCGCCATCCACCGCGCCGTGCTGTTCGTGACCAACAACGCGCTGGTGTGCGAGACGCCCGAGGACGCGTCGCGCGTGGCCTACGACCTCGACCGCACCAAGAACAGCCGCTACGACGTTAGTACTGCTTATCTTATCTTCGCTTCGAGCCGCCCGCCATCCACCGCGCCGTGCTGTTCGTGACCAACAACGCGCTGGTGTGCGAGACGCCCGAGGACGCGTCGCGCGTGGCCTACGACCTCGACCGCACCAAGAACAGCCGCTACGACGTTAGTACTGCTTATCTTATCTTCGCTTCGAGCCGCCCGCCATCCACCGCGCCGTGCTGTTCGTGACCAACAACGCGCTGGTGTGCGAGACGCCCGAGGACGCGTCGCGCGTGGCCTACGACCTCGACCGCACCAAGAACAGCCGCTACGACGTTAGTACTGCTTATCTTATCTTCGCTTCGAGCCGCCCGCCATCCACCGCGCCGTGCTGTTCGTGACCAACAACGCGCTGGTGTGCGAGACGCCCGAGGACGCGTCGCGCGTGGCCTACGACCTCGACCGCACCAAGAACAGCCGCTACGACGTTAGTACTGCTTATCTTATCTTCGCTTCGAGCCGCCCGCCATCCACCGCGCCGTGCTGTTCGTGACCAACAACGCGCTGGTGTGCGAGACGCCCGAGGACGCGTCGCGCGTGGCCTACGACCTCGACCGCACCAAGAACAGCCGCTACGACGTTAGTACTGCTTATCTTATCTTCGCTTCGAGCCGCCCGCCATCCACCGCGCCGTGCTGTTCGTGACCAACAACGCGCTGGTGTGCGAGACGCCCGAGGACGCGTCGCGCGTGGCCTACGACCTCGACCGCACCAAGAACAGCCGCTACGACGTTAGTACTGCTTATCTTATCTTCGCTTCGAGCCGCCCGCCATCCACCGCGCCGTGCTGTTCGTGACCAACAACGCGCTGGTGTGCGAGACGCCCGAGGACGCGTCGCGCGTGGCCTACGACCTCGACCGCACCAAGAACAGCCGCTACGACGTTAGTACTGCTTATCTTATCTTCGCTTCGAGCCGCCCGCCATCCACCGCGCCGTGCTGTTCGTGACCAACAACGCGCTGGTGTGCGAGACGCCCGAGGACGCGTCGCGCGTGGCCTACGACCTCGACCGCACCAAGAACAGCCGCTACGACGTTAGTACTGCTTATCTTATCTTCGCTTCGAGCCGCCCGCCATCCACCGCGCCGTGCTGTTCGTGACCAACAACGCGCTGGTGTGCGAGACGCCCGAGGACGCGTCGCGCGTGGCCTACGACCTCGACCGCACCAAGAACAGCCGCTACGACGTTAGTGACGCTGCTCTCATCTTAGCAGTGGCACCTCCTGCCCCTTTCTATACTCCTAGTACTAAGTAAATACAGTACTTTGTCTCTGGTCAAAGAAGATTATGTTTAGGTTTATCTTTTTTGCTCTATCTATACTCATCAATGATGAAATACGCTACGCTAAAAGGGACGGGAAATATGTGAAGTATGTGGATCGCGCACGCGTTATACGCACGTCGTCCTTGACATTACTTGCAGCATTTATTCGTCTTTAATTTTCTCTCATTTCATGTCCCACATTCTCTCTTATTTCATGCCCCTCATTCTCTCTCATTTCATGCCCCTCATTCTCTCTCATTTCATGCCCCTCATTCTCTCTCATTTCATGCCCCTCATTCTCTCTCATTTAATACCCCTCATTCTCTCTCATTTCATACCCCTCGTTCTCTGTCATTTCATACCCCTCATTCTTTCTCATTTCATGCCCCTCATTCTCTCTCATTTCATGCCCCTCATTCTCTCTCATTTCATACCCCTCATTCTCTCTCATTTCATACCCCTCGTTCTCTGTCATTTCATACCCCTCATTCTTTCTCATTTCATGCCCGTCATTCTCTCTCATTTCATGCCCCTCATTCTCTCTCATTTCATGCCCCTCATTCACTTTCATTTCATACCCCTAATTCTCTCTCATTTCATACCCCTCGTTCTCTGTCATTTCATACCCCTCATTCTTTCTCATTTCATGCCCCTCATTCTCTCTCATTTCATTCCCCTCTATCTCTCTCTCACTTCATGCCATTAATTCCTCTGTTCATGATCTCGTTTACCATTAAATACCTGCGAAATTCCCAGGGCATCACTGGACTGAAGCATATGTAATAGGCGAGTCAGCTAGATCGTATAAAATTTTCTGTTTGTCGACAGGCGCTGGCATTAGACGGCACCTTTTACCAGAAGTCTGGTATCATCTCTGGCGGCTCCTTGGACCTGGCGCGCAAAGCCAAGCGCTGGGACGAGAAGCACCTCTCCCAGCTCAAAGCCAAGAAGGTGAATTCAATTTCTTTAAGTATTATTACTTTTAGCTTTGTTTTGTATCTGTTAACATTTTTAATGTTTTTAAATGAATTCTGTTTGCAGGAAAAACTGACGGAGGAGTTGCGTGAGTCGATGAAGAAATCCCGCAAGGAGTCGGAGCTGACGACGGTCGACTCGCAGATACGCGGGCTCGAGTCGCGCCTCAAGTACGCGCTCACTGACCGCGACACCACGGTGAGGTTCTGATGAATGATTCTACTTGGGCCAATTGGGATTCCAGTGCGAGGTCTCTGGTTCCATACGTGGGATAGTTGGGGATTTTATCATTTCTAAATTGACTCTATTATCGGAGGTAATGCGACAGCGGTTCCCAGTAGATCGTTAGGCGGCAGGGAGGAGGTTTTTTAGTCCGTAGGTCATTGGGCACCATTCCCAATGGAGTCGGGCGTTACCAGTAGGTATCCTATGAGGATTTTTCCTCCTCCCATAACAAAAAAAAAAAAATTGACTCTACTCATACTTTTTGTTTACAGTTGAAACAAATCAAGACGCTGGATGCCGAGCTCGCCGAGCTGGAGCGTAGAATGGACATGTTTGGGGTGAGCTTAATTACTATTTACATGCACTTTCTTGTAAAATTAACTTTCCAATAGCTCATGACATTTAATAAATAAATAAATAAATAAATTTAAGCCGGCATATACTTGACCGTAGTTTCGATCGACATCAGTCTCTTGGGTCTGTAACTTTGCACGCAGTTTACTGGATGCCGCATCATAAAAATAAGCAGGGTATAGTCGTTTCCCATTCGCCAAGAACAATCAAGTTCGTACTATCTCATACTTAAATTTCTTTGCATTGTACAATTTCGCATTGTGAAGTCAACATCTCCTGAGGATGTCCCGGTGCTGGGACAAAGCATGCTATGAAGAAACAGTTGGAAGAGTTGTGTATGGTGTTTCATGTGGACGGTGTTCCTGCATATTGGACTATACATTTTCAAGTAGCCGATTATAGCGATTTGATCTGTTGTACATTTGTTCTATTTCATAAGTATAGTCTTCTATTTTTTTGACGTGACAACGTTTAATAAATTGATGAACACCAGCAACGCACATGAAAAATAGTAACGTTCCGCGTAACGTTCCACCTGAGCCTGTGCGTGCAAGCGAGAGCGCGCAGCAAGCGATAGAGAGGCACGATAAAACAAACGATAGAGAGGCCAAGTATGACGTTATCACGTAAATCTATCGTCCGTAAACCGACTTTACAGACAACCAATTTTTTTTTGTGGTGATTAAGTATTGACATGTGAGATGTTATTTGCAGCCTCAGATCGAGGAGATCGAGCGCACGATCCGCGCGCGCGACGCCAAGATCCAGGAGATCAAGGAGAACATGAACAACGTCGAGGATGTGGTGTTCCGCGGCTTCTGCCGGGACATCGGCGTCGCCAACATACGGTGAGCCTGAATTACCATGTTATTTCAACTATAATGAAGAGAAAAATTTTAGCAGCATTTTTGAAACGATATAAGAATGGTTAAAAAGTTTTGTTTAGTATACTTCCAAGAAACTGCAAATTAAGTCCAATAATAATCATAAGTACTGTCTACACCTATTTATCCATACGAATCTATAGCATACTAGCTGACGCGGCAAACGTTACTTTTCTATTAAGGAATGGGCATGATAAATAGAACTATGAACTATTTTGTGGCCCAAAGAATGTAGTCAGAAAATTTCGTCAGAATCGAGCCGTTTCTTCGCAGGAGTTTGATTACAAGCACTGTGACATGAGGATATAATAGATAGCTACTCGCAAACTATAGTAGTGTTATTATCTCGCTGCAGACTCGGTCATAAATCATTCGAGTGTTTCGCTTTTGTTGTTCTTTGTTGAGTTGTGCATTACTGCAGAACAATAAAAGCGAAACACTCGAATGATTTATGACCGAGTCTGCAGCGAGATAATAACACTACTATAATAGCACTTTGCGAATGTGCTGGAACTAATCGTCAACCTTCGCTCTATCCTATCTGTCCTTTGGGAGTGTATTTATTAGATACTATATAGTGATATAGTACGATTTACGAAAGATGACCACAAATGGCGGGTCTTTTCTTCAGGTACACTCATGAAGAAAAGACTTAAGCCAAAATAATATTTTAATATTAGTTAAATAAGACCATATATATTAGTTAATAGTAGTTTATGTAACGGTTACATAATGGGGGGTATTAAAATACAAGTGTGAGTTTAAAAAACGAGCCGCAGGCGAGTTTTTTAATAGTATCACACGAGTGTTTTAATACCTAATTATGTAGAGTTTCATACACTACTTTATCTACGCTCATATTATTATCATAAATCCAAATCATAAAATCTTGCTAACTTTTGTCGTAAATCATTGCAACTACTAAGATGTCAGGTGGAGTGAAATTTTCTTTAGTAGGTTTCACTACTAGATATTTTTCAGCGCAAAGTTTTGACAAAGTAACAAAAAAAATTAGTTGTCTGTAAAGTCGGTTTACGGACGATAGATTTACGAGATAACGTCACAATCGTAATCGTTATCGTAATCGTAATCGTAGTCGTAATCGTAATCGTAATCATAATCACAGGCCCAGGTGGAACGTTACGCGGAACGTTAGACATTGTGTTGTTGTCTATGGTCAATCATGGCCCATCTATACTCTCGGCAATGACTACCAACTATATGTTGTCTGTGGATTCACTTAAAAAAATTTTACATAAAAAATATTACCTACCCCAGATAATAATTGTAACCGTTAACCGTTGTATTGCCGATAGCGGTACTGTAATCAATTCCTTCAAAACCCCAGATACAAATACAGGAGTCCAGAGCCGTGTATCGTTATGGATATTATACAACTTTCTTTAAATATTTCCATAGAGCGATGTTATTATGAATAACTTTTTAATAATTATAGAAGTCTGTGAATAAAGTAGGTAATTATTTGACACATTTCGATTTTATAATTCGAACTTTAAGCAATGAGCGTAGATAAAATAAATAAGACTATAATATTAGTAAGATAAGTCCAAAGAGACCTAAAATAGGCCCGCCATTTGTGGTCATCTTTCGTGAATCGTACTATACCCAGCGTGGTAGTGACGTGTAGTAACGTAGTTCCGTGTGCGCGTGCGCAGGCAGTACGAGGAGCGCGAGCTGCGCGCGCAGCAGGAGCGCGCCAAGAAGCGCATGGAGTTCGAGGCGCAGATCGACCGCATCGCCTCCAACCTCGAGTTCGAGCGCTCGCGCGACACGCAGAGTGAGTCACACTTCTCAATTTAACTAGGAGACAACCCTCCACCACCCGTGGCCCAATCAACCTCCAAAGCCTTGAACATCGTCGTAAGGTTGCCTGTCTATCGGTATTCTATAGAATATATTTCGAAGAGTGTGCACAGGAACTTTTTAATTTGGTTCCCCCGTCACCTTTTTACCATAGAACGGCAAGGCATCTTAAAGGCTTCCACCCATACATAGTCGACGTACCAAAGACGCGTACAAAGCGGTATGATTCCTCGTTCCTGATACGCACTGCAAAGGCCTGGAATACACTCCCAGGCAGTGTCTTTCCTGCCACTTACAACCCGGGTGCCTTCAAGTCAAGAGTGAATAGGCATCTTCTAGGCAAGCGCGTTCCACCTTAGACTGTATCATCACTTTCCATCAGGTGTGATCACAGTCAAGCGCTAGCCTGTATAGTATAAAAAAAACCTTGCGGTTATGGGGGCCGGAATACAGGAAGGCACCCGTTCGGTACTTGCTTTTGGCGTGATAGTTTTGGTTCAAGTAGAGTGATAACAAGCTGGTTATTACAAACGACTTGACGTTCGTAACAACCAGCTTGAAGATAAGACGTGATAAACATATTTTATTCTTTCCCTGTGAATAATAGCTGTCCAGGAGGTCCTGGGTTCGATTCCTGGGACAACTGGGATTTTATAATTTCTAATTAAGCTTGAGTCTGGAAATTGATGATATTTACTATAGTTGTTGATAAAAATTCCATCTCCTACTCCAAAAGCATCCTGTTCCAAATTTCCCTGGAAGATATTGTTTTAGCAATAATGTCGCCTTAGCATGCCTTTTAGTATGTTTTTCTTTTTTCCCCTTACATATTAGTTGCAATCTAATCTATCTATCTAACTGTATATATTTTTACACTATTCATTAATGCATGGCTTTTACAGGTGTGGCGTATATTAACTGTTTAGAGTTGGGTTAGTGGTGAAAGTTATCTAAGATTATTTAGTTTTTAACCGTCTTCAATAAAAGGAGGAGGTTCACAATTCGTCGGAATCTTTTTTACAATTTCCAATTGAGTGTTATCCCAGTGTTCGATTTAACTGACCCATCGAAGACGATACTAAGCATTGTAGAAATACTTCGCGAAGGTGTGGAAGGTAGCGAACTTCTATTTTATTTCTGTTTGGGTACTCATTGGCGTGCACTCCATACAGGCACAAAGGAAGTGCCTACCCTAGTGCCTACCTTAATATAATTATAATTATCATTAATTAATAATATAATAATATTATAATAATTAATTAAATATTAGTATAATTATAATTATAAGCAAAAGGCCTTAGAAATAATAACTTTAAGTTCTTTTTTTTGGTTTATAGGATTAATTTGCTAGGGTAGGCACTGCCCCTATGCCTATATGGAGTGCACGCCACTGGGGTACTGTATATGTATTGTAAAGAGTCATCCTTTAGTAGCCCAAATTCTGCTTTCTAGCGATGCCGGGAAGTTATGGAACTAGCCGTCGCCGCAAGGATAAAATAAAATTTGGGCTCAAAAAAAACGAGATGAAATAATGATATGAATGAATGAATTGACACACAGACAATGACAGATCAGGGCTACCCCGAGAAGCAGACAATTTTTTTTTGTTTTTAATTGCTGTGATCTTAACATGGTGATATGTACCAGAGAACGTGACCCGCTGGGAGCGCACGGTGCAGGACGGCGAGGACGAGCTGGAGGCCAGCCGCCAGGCCGAAGCCAAGCAACGACAGGACATCGACCGCGAGCTGCGGCGCGCCGACGCGCTCAAGGCCGACCGCACCGCCGCGCGAGCCGCGCAGGACAAGGCCGACGAGGCCGTCACCGCTGTTAGTACCCCTCGTTGATGAAAAAATTAAATGCAACATCACTTAATTTTTTTTGCTATTTTAAGTTTATTCAGTGTTTTTTTTAACTGGGACAGTATGAGGAATTCCCAAACCATAGGAGAGCAAAGTGATAGACAACATGACAATATTCTTTGGTTTCGTCAGTATTCATTATTTTCAGTATCAGTGCCTTGAGAAGCAGCATCAGGACATTGGACTGTAATCAATAAGTCGCTGGTTCAAATCCGGCTCGAAGGACCAAAAATGTGGGGAATGGATTTAAATGCTAGATTTTTGTACGAGCTAATGGACTTAATCGCGGAAGGGCGCCCGTTCGGTACTTGCTCTTTGCGTGTTCCCGGGGCGCCTTCTTGACTCCCTACAAATGGTTTCCTGTCGCTCCTTGTCCCTATGTGCTCACTCTCCCCATTCTGGGGCAGCACGATGCAAAGACGGACTCTCGCGCCGCGCCGTCGCTGTCCGCATCATAAATTGTATATGTCGGTCGTCCTTTAAGAAAAGAGTGAAAAGGCATCTTCTAGATAAGAGCGCTCCGTCTGCGATCATAAATATCATCACTTTCCATCAGGTGAGATTGCGGTCAAGCGTTAGCCTATATTGATAAAAAAAAACTATTAATCATGAAGTAAACTATTAACGATGATAAACATTGAATTGTGGTTGTTGTCTCGCTGCGCAGGCGCGCAAGGAGGTGGCGAACATCCAGAAGGAGATCCAGACGATCCAGAAGCAGATCGCGAGCATCGAGGCGCGCATCGAGTCGCGTCGCAGCGACCGCCACAACATCCTGCGACAGTGCAAAGTAACCATCAACCCAGCTCTCAATCTAATGTTTACTCTTTCACGTATGCCTAACTTACAGACATTTCTGAAATTATGACAAACTCTACCGCAATGTTCGTTCAAAGCGTTCACTAAAAGTTCACGCAACTCGGAAAAAAATTGTCTATTAATAAAAGTGAAATTAAACATTTCATTGATGCCAAATTATACTTTGGTATGCGCCCCTTTGGTGTGAACTCTATGTACCTGATTGAGAATGATGTTCACGTTGGGCAGATCGAGGACGTGGTGATTCCACTGCTAGAGGGCAGCCTGGACGATACTGCGGAAGGCGAGTCCGAGCCTTCCTCGCTGTCCAGCGCGGCGCTGCACCAGCGGGACTCCAGGTAACTTCTAACAGGCCGCCGCACGTCTGCATCTCTTGCCGTATGGCATTTTGCGATGTATGGCTAGAGCTGCCGCTGACTCATCCTTTGTCATCATCATGTCGTTGGTTGGTGGTAGGACTGACCATGCCGAGTCCGCCCCACTTGCTATGTATGTTTGTTCGGGTGGAATCTTGCTACTCAATTCTGAAGCAGATATATCTTCAGTCGATGAACTGAAATGAATACAGGTTTAGTTTCGAAGACATTGTGGTCGATTCTGTTGTGAAACTAAACTTATTTAAAATAGTGCTATCCTTTTCCATGAACACAGGGAACAGTTTAAAAAGGATAGCACTATTTTAAATTAGTTTAGTTTAGAGATTTTGCACAACAGAATCGACCACAATGTATGGTATTGTCATTCTAAATCCAACATGACTTAACACCCAAGATGGGGTACTAGTTATTTTTAAATCACTCTTACAATATGGGTGTCAGATGAAAGTGTTTGTATAAGTATAAAGTGACACATAAAAGCTTGTTTTAAAAAATATTATCAGAACGTTATCTTTTTATTTCATTAATTATTCCGATAATCGACTTGGATATAAGTGACTCACAAAATAATCAGTTACATTGTCACAATTAATTTAAATATGTGAGATGACTCTGCCATTTCCGCTTTTTACCATCGCAATTTGACTTTCAAGTTTTTTTAATTATTGATAGGCTTGCGCTTAACTACAATCATGAGGCCTAGGATGGAGCGCGCTTGCCTAGAAAAGTCACTCCGATTCTACTGGGCTGGGAACAGGGAAGCTAGAAGTGTTTTCCACACCTTACCTGTTTATAAGTATGTGGAAAGTAAATTGATGTGATGTTGCGCCCAGGATCCGCGTGGACTACCGCTCGCTGAGCGACGCGCTCAAGGAGCTCGACGAGCCCGACGAGATCAAGCGCAAGGCCGACAAGCTGCAGAAGGCCATCAACTCGCTGCAGAACACCGTCGACAAGATACAGGCGCCCAACATGCGGGTACTGACTCCACCTCTTATAACCACTAAACTTATGAGTCTTTCAACTGTATAATAGAATATGTGAGATTATACCTGTAGCAATCAGTCGCTGCCCGCGGGGCTAAAATGCAGAAACAAATCACGACGAGTGAGTGTCCACCGATCTCTGTCGCACTTACGGGTTTTACAGTAGGTAGTAGGAGGCATTGAGATATTGCGCTGTTTGCAGTTCGGAAAAACAGCATACAGTTACAGTTTAACAGCAAGCGTTACGCAATAAACTGTATCACTTCTGACACGGTACGAGTAAACTCTAAACGCCATTACCTTGTATTTTATTTGTTTTTACTAGGAAGTAACTGCCGAAAGCAGGTCAAATCAGGAGATTTGACTTCGACTCGGGTAGATAAACTTACAAAATCTATAATTTAATTTCAGGCAATGCAAAAGTTGAACGAGGTACGCGAGAAAGTGAACGCAACCAACGAAGCTTTCGTCGCGGCGAGGAAGCGCGCCCACAAAGCCAAACTCGCCTTTGAAAAGGTATAATCCCTTCTATTACGTACACTATGTACTACAATGCACCGCGTACAGCGAGATATTGTGACTATAGTAGTCTTATTATCTCGCTGCAGACTCGGTCATAAATCATCCGAGTGTTTCACAAAGAACAACAAAAGCGAAAAACTTGAATGATCTATGACCGAGTCTGCAGCGAGATAATAACACTATAGTAAACGTAGATCCATGTGGACGAGGTGAGAATTCAGCTTGGGAATGGGCAGCGCTCGAGAAACTCCGTGATGTCTTCTTGTGCAATATCCCCAGTCCTTGAAGGCTATAGTTATTGATATTCGTAACCTTTGGTTTGCAGGTGAAGAAGGAGCGTCACGATAAGTTCATGGACTGTTTCGAGCACGTTTCTAACGAGATCGACGCTATCTACAAGGTATTTCCCTCTTTTTTATGCTGAGGAAATGAATGAATATCTTTCTTGTCTCGCCATTATTTGCAATTAAAAATCTTAAAGAAAAAGAATAATTCGTCATTGTCGACATTAATACTAGCCTTACTCTAGTTCTCTTTAGTTCCCATACATGTTCGGTCCTTCGATCCGGATATACCGGCAGAAATGTTTGGTCCTTCGATCCGGATATACCAGACGAACATCTTGCAGGCCCTAGCGATGAACCAGTCGGCGCAGGCGTTCCTGGGCCCGGAGAACCCGGAAGAGCCGTACCTGGACGGCATCAACTACAACTGCGTCGCGCCCGGCAAGAGGTTCCAGCCCATGTCCAATCTGTCCGGCGGGGAGAAGACCGTCGCCGCGCTCGCCCTGCTCTTCGCTATACACAGGTACTAGTAATTCAACATGGCATCGGAAATTTTACAAGTTACTAGCTGACCGAGTAAACTTTGTTTTGCGATTTAGGGGTATGAAAAATAGTTGACGACTTATTCTCAGACCTACCGAACGTAGATAAAATTACGTCGGCTGCGTCGGTAACGTACAGGTCGAGTTTTGCCAGCTCTACGGGCCACGATGACATTTACTCACACATACAAGTGGAATGCGTACAGTGCCGGCGTTCTAGTAGCAGTGTAGGTAGTTTCATGTTATTTGTAGTGAGTCAAAGTCAAAATATATTTATTTCACATATGCCTAACTTACAAGGCACTTGTAAAACGTCAACAATATTTGTTACATAATATTATGCAGTACGGTGATAACTACAAGTCGACTTAAAACTAAGTTTACGAGTTGAGTGTCAGGGGCCTAATACTAGTATTATGGAAGTCAGTGATTGTTATCCATATAATTCGTAACGTCCAGCTACCAGCCAGCGCCGTTCTTCCTGCTGGACGAGATCGACGCGGCGCTGGACAACACCAACATCGGCAAGGTGGCGTCCTTCATCCGCTCCAAGAAGGGCTCGCTGCAGACCATCGTCATCTCGCTCAAGGAGGAGTTCTACGGGTGCGCGGACGCGCTCGTCGGCATCTGCTCCGAGGTGAGCGTCGGCCGTTGCCGCACCCCACACACACGGGGTTCTACACCGAATTGTGCCGGAACGCTAACAGCTTTTTTTTTAATTTACAATAAAACTTATCACTAGCTTATTCTAATTACTATACAAGTCTTGCCCGCGTGGTGGCCGAATGGTGGCAAGAATACTGGCTGCATTTCCGCGTTTAAAAGCTAGGCTGATACGTTGCGCAAAAAATGAGCCAGCCCTTCTGTCACCAGTTGAGGTTATTAAACGCGGGGAAAGCTCTCGAATGAATTTTTTGGCACTATGACTCCCACATCAGCGCCCGACCCCGTTCCCAGGGAGCCAGCGTCAATCCATCAGGTCTCTTGCCATCATCACGACTAATTCCTGCTGGCTCCAACAGGACAGAAATATCAATGGTGCCAGGGCGTTTTTGGTATTCATGTTGGTAATTACTAGCTACGGCCGAAGTCTTCCACCAGACCAGACCAAACTGTGCTTATTTAAAGATAACAAAATTCTTAAGTAGTCTGTGGCAGTAATTGAACTCATAACCGCCCATTCAAAGTATAATGACCATGGATGTATGGAATCCCTTACCAAGCTGATTCAAATCCAAACTATTATTTATAGACTATGGTCTCCACATTAACTCCTACAATTTTATTTTAATTAACATCCGGATTCCAAAGTAGTAAATAGGCAGATAAATAAGTTGTACTTCTGGATGACAGAAGTGCATTGAAAAGAAAGTACCTTTTTGTATGCGAAATTAAATTCCGGATATGAAAAACCAATTCCTTGTGCCAATGGTTCTTATAAAACACTATTCTATTTTCCTGAAACATTTTTGTTGTCTTTGGTCCATTCTTCTTTGAGAGCACGCCACTATGCCATGAGCGTGATTTTTTTTTTAATAACTGGCTTTACGGCTCTGGGTTCCAGCCCTTCTGAGCCTTCATGAGCGTGATTTAGTAGTTTCGTATCACGCACCCATTATTAAACTTACGTATGTCGTCAAATATAAGATTGTAAATGTGACGTTTGCTTGCAGCCGGCGGACTGCCTGGTGAGTGACGTCATGACGCTCAGCCTCGAGAACTACCCCGACTAGACGTGCCGTTTGCTGGGTTTTGATGAGTTTGTCTATTTGTTATTTAAGTTATTACAGTTGCACTATTTTTGTAACCAATATTTGCATTCGCGAATTTTTATGTTCGAATTCGCTTTATTGTACTACTACTATGTTACTAAATTCTTTCTTCGAAAAACGGAAATGTTGAACATATAAAATGTATCCACATATTAAAACTCAAACACATTCCGCCTAAGCTTTGTTTTTGCAAATTCTGATGAGCCATGAGTGTTAAAAAATGTCTTATTTTGGCGAATTGAATATTTTATAATTATAACAATGTAATTGTTCAAACAATTATTATTATTTTTGACTTTCTTGTAACCTTTGTTTTTGCACCTTTCCATATTCCAATTATTTTTTTTATAAATGACATTTATTGTAATGAAACTCATAGGAAACCGGCACGAATCATAATTCTGGGTCAATTTGTGTGAGTGAAGGCCAGTTTCTTGTCGCCTATGTAATATTTTCGCTCTGCATGCCTTATAATCCGTGCCGGTTGCCTGTCAGTTTAAAGACGGAATGGAAATTGTAAATGACAAGAAACTTGGGTTCGATATCGAGCTCTTTATTTACAATAAAATATCTTACAATACATACAACTAGTTTTATTTAACATCTCATAATACCCTATCGCTGAAACCAGCCCACACTCAGCGTGTGCCCTTGTAGTTCTATTTTCTTTCACACTTTACCGATTGACGGATATGATCGGATTATCTATACGCGATTCTATTAGATATGAATGAGGTGGTCAATCAAAAAATCGGTAACCGAAATAACTACACGTGTCGGTAAGTTGAAGTAGATAATATCTGATACGATAGATGGACGTTCGGAATAGTTAACAAACACTGAACTCGAGTTTCGGGGAGTCATACTTTCGCGCAACATCGTAGTGTTCTGCGATTATTGAGGCATAAGTTCATTGGCTGGCACAATGGTAGTATTTGAGTGTATCTACTAATATCGCAGCTGAGAAGTTATCTTACTTGCAATGGATATATCACATAATATATAACTGTCGGTTACTACAGAGCAGCAAATCGTCTTAAGAATAAATGGTAAAGCAAATGACCTTGCGTGTTTGGATGCGGAGCTACCGCCATCTATTTATGACTTCCAACAACTTCAATTATTTATAACAACTTCAATGATCGTTTGTTACTTTGTTTCGGAATACTTTTATTACCCATGTTTTCACCTTGTTTCACATTTGCACAGCTCGCCTAAAGAAGAAATAATATTTTACGCCCAATGTAATGGTAGCCAAACGACCAAGACATTATTGTAACTACAGTGTAGAGTTTGTGAAGTTAGAGCTTCAATTTTAGGGTGTATAAAGTCAGAAGTATTGCCCTACATGAGATCTGATAACTTTTTGACAGTGGGAGCCGTATGCTCGTCTGGCAACATTTTACATGAAAATGTTTTTGTTGGGATTTCATTTCTTTTTGTAAGTTGTTTAAAACAATGTTCTTTATTTAATAAATTTTTCTTATTTTTGTGTATTTCTTGCACTACAGGTGCGCCTCTTTTCACAGCCCACTCTCTAAGATGTTTGTATTACGAGTAGAAGTACTTTGCTTAGAAGTATATTCTGAAAATTTTAAAAACTTATAGTGGATTTAAAGTTAGTAGTTTTGGCCTACCTAAAGTGAAACTAATTTTACATTTATTAAGACAAAATGATAATCAAACGTAACGTATAGGTCCAAATTTCAATTTCTAACTTCAAATTTTACCTATTAAAACACAAAGTCACAAGATACAAATGAAAGTTTGGATATTTGTTACTCAATCACAACACAACTACTGAACTGATTTGGCTGAAATTTAAAATGTAGACTGATTATATCCTGGACTAACACAGACTACTTTTTATCCATTAAAAATCTACGGAAGGTATCGGTGAGATTTGTGTGTTTATTAGTTTTTTAACTATTGTTTTATGTATAAATATTATGTCTTTATTTTCGTTGGGCGCTGAGGCGCTCTTGAAATTCAAATTTGACGCTTGACACGCTTGACAACTCATTTTGGTCACAGAGCACTGGACTCTGGGCAATGAACACGCGGAGCTCGGTACGGGAATTCGGGCTTGCCGCGTGCACTATGGTACTGGGCACATTGACGTTGGGGCGCTGTTAAAATCCATATAATTGACGCTTGGCATGCCCGACGGCTAACTGTGGGTACTGGGCACTGGGCCTTGGGCACTCATCTCACCCTGGGCACTGGGAACTGAGAGCTGGGCTCGTTGGACGGGGCCTATTTGTAACTTGGGCTTGACGCGTCCGTTTGGGCACTGAGCAGGTATTTAAGCGCTATAACGCTCTTCAAAATCAGAGAGATTTGACGCTTGGCACATTCGACAGCTCAAGCTGGGCACTGGGCACTCGGTTCAATGTGGTTTCTTGTCATTGAGCGCTGGATCCTGGTCACTCGACATGCAGTGAAACTCGGCTTTTTAAACATGACATGCATGGAACTTGGGCTTGAAACGTGCGATATTACTGGGCACGGGGCACTGGGCACTTGGGCGCTTTACCTATATACATATGGGAAACCCCATATGAACTTCCAACCGCCTTATTTGATGAATGTGGGGTGATTTACTAAAAATCCTGAAACACGTATTTAATTAGTTATTACAAAGAGTCCCTATATCCATTTTGAGACCTCTAGCATCAATATTTGCCGTAGTTTCACACATACTTCCATCACCCCATACGAACTTCCAACCCCCTAATTTGATGGATGTGGGGTGATTTACTAAAAATCCTGAAACACATATTTAATTGTTTATTACAAAGAGTCCCTATATCAATTATGAGACCTTTAGCATCAATATTTGCCGTATTTTCATACAAACTTCCATCCCCTATTTTAAGGGGTTGGGAGGTTAAATTTCCAATTTTTGGATTTTTTTTTGTTGGTTGTGTACTAATTCTAGCTTACATACCAAATTTCAGCTTTCTAGGACTTCCGGAAGTACCTAGGAGGTTTTGATGATCATCAGTGAGTCAGTGACGAAATCTGGGTTTTTCAGATGTCAATAAAATCTAAAGTATAAGACCTGTGATATTGAATATACGTTTAATAAGTTCACCGGCGACATAATTTTCCGAGAATTTTGATTATCTGGAATAATTCTATAATCTATAATAATAATAAAATCGAACCGTACCTAGTCACACAACAATCGACATGTACACGCGCAAACTACTTAAAAGCCGGTCGAAATTTACTATCGTTTATTTATATATCGTCTATTATATTATTTATTATTGTCAAAATTTATAAAATCTGTGATGTCAATATCAAGATCACTGCCTAAATGCGCGGAAGCGGAACGGCAACGCTGCGTTGTACATGACTTGCGACGAGCTGGGAACGTTGCATTCCGTAAAATTCCACCTGATTAATTTTGTGAGCAAATACTTTACTAGTGGAGTTTGATTTAGAGTAGGCACCAAAGAGCTTTTATGATATAACTTCTATTTTGCAATACTGTTTGTCACAAATGGACGTTGAACAACAAGATACAAAATAAAGAAACATGTATGCAAAGATTCATTATAAACGGATTAGCCAAACCAAAAAAAATCCATCTTAAGATATTCATCTTACGCACTTTCTAAAATGTATTTTCTGATAAGTGAGTAAAGATTACCAAAAATATCGACGACAACAAGATACTTCAAGATACGCTTTATAATAACACAAAATTTCTGTAGTTCTCCAATCTGTAATTTAGCTGAAAAACATCGCCTAAAAGACGTTTAAAAACGCATTTTGCTTTACCATTCGTCTTAAATACACAGGATACATCCTACCAGACCCGCTATGACATTTTCGTAACGTTTTCACACACTCGGTGATGTGAAACAAGAAAAAGAAAAAAATATTAATACTGAAAAATGAACTTTACACCTATTGGCTAACAGTGTTTTACACTTTTCAATTGTAATTTTTCAGTGTTCGCAAAAAAAGTTTTGAATTCAATATCATCTGCTTATATACGTAAATCAACATTTCACGTCACGAAATGTACCTGACACGTAACGTGAATAGCCCCCCTGACCTGACCCTATTTGCAGCTTAATATCCAACTACAGTAAGCCTGCGAACCTGCTGTCTACTCGGGCAACGAACGCCTGGAAAACGACTGTTTAGACATTTTTTACTTGCCGTTAAGGGGCCCGCAAAGTGTGGACGAGTGTAAGCTCACGCAATGTTAATTAGCACTTTTTGTTTATCACTTGACAGGCCGGGGTTGGTTGCGGAAGAGAAACTTATTCATCGTAAACGTAAAAACGATCACTTTTTTAGTTGGTTAATTTAGTTCGTGGCGTCAAGAAGAAACGAAGTTCGTTAATCGAAGATGTGTAATGTCTAGGTAATATTACCATACAATTTTTGCTAAAAAATTGAAATGATGTCGACATACCAAAACATGTGTATCGTGAATATACGACTGTATTGAAACTTGAGATGAATGAAATGGAATCATGATAATGATTAACCGGTCCAGTTGCTGATTGGCGAAATGAATAAAAAAGCGATTATGTTGTGATTAATCGTAACAATCACGTCAGCATTTGATCAATTTTTAATAAATTTCGTTATCCTGATGGGAATCGTAATTACAATCGCAATCATTTAATCATGATTAGATTTTGCCCATCTATGATTGAAACCTTTTCAAATTCTATCTATCTACACGTTACTAAAGGGTCTATTAGTAATAACAATGTATTTACAGTATTTCCAGAGATAACGAACCAACGTAAAGCATCTACAATTTCATCGTAATCGATTGAGAATCATATATCATAATGCACTTGCATATCCGCCTGACAACCGACACCGACTCAGGAAATTTATATTATTATTAATTACTAGCTGACCCGGCAAACGTTGTTTTGCCATTTGGGATATACAGAATAGATAACAACCTGCTCCCAGACCTACTGATCGTACACTATACATATATTAGATTAATTTTCTTGAGTCGGTGGTGTCGCTAGATAGGACCGGTAATGATGTTTGTTGTATTTCTTCGCAATAGACAAGCAATATCATTTCGGTCGTATTATACGTTTATGATGTCAAATATCGGTGTATTGGATAAACTTCTGGCGACATCGCGTACCGAAAATCGGTTCTTGGTTTGTGGACAAACTGCCTTATTCTTGACTTATATCGTTAAGCTCTAGCACCAAAAACTTTACATTAATAAGTCTTTCCTATGTTTAATTATGATACTGTAATAATGTAATCTTTTTTCGTAGATGCTTTACACTGTAACAGAAAATTAATTAGCTAGAAAATTAAATAACTTTCTAATATAAATGACTCTACATAATATATCATTTATTTATGTATCTTACACCATTTCAAACATTCCAGTGAGCAGGTTCATGTCATAATGTGATTTTGGTTTTGTACTGCACCATCCGTTAAAAGTAGAGACTTCTGGCGAGTGAACATTGACTACACTCTTTCCATTCGTTTACTTTCTCTTTGACACATAAAACATAGCAATAGCGAGGGACCAGAAAGAGACCACTTTACCTTTATCTCTCTCTGGTATTTTTATGGCGCTATTGCTATAACTTGTTTCATGTGTTCACACACTATAGGATTATAATTCCTACTAGCTTTTGCGCGCGGCTTCGCCCGCGTTAATTTCGATTTTTCACAAACCCAGAGATTCAGATTTTTCAAAAACCTAAATTTCCTTATCAACCTTAGCCTTTATACTTAATTTGTAGAAAATAGCTTATGTGGTAATTATAGGATATCGTCTACCTACATTCCAAATTTCAGCCAATCGTTTCGGGACAAAAAGTAGCTTTTGTATTAATCCAAGTAACAATCTTTCACCACTTCAATTTCCAGCCAAATCGGTTCAGTAGTTATGGCGTGGAGGAGTAGTACTTCCCTCGCGTGAACTTCGTTTTTACACAAATTTTGCGGTAAACACGGATTTTCCAGAATAAAAGATAAGCTGTATAATAATCCAGGATATCGTCTATCTTCTCTCCATATTACTTAATCATTTCTGTAGTTACAGCATAAAGGTATTTCTACCGCGAAAATTACGGGTTTTCACAAATTTCTCGGAATCTATGGATATATCCGGGATAAAAGTAGCCTATGTATCAATCCACGATGTAATCTATCTGCATTCCAAATTTCAGCCAAGACGGTTCAGAAATCTGCGTGGAAATCGATTTTTCAAAAATCCCGTTAAACCATAGATTTTTCCGGGATGAAAAGTAACCTTAGTTCCAAATCATTACATAATTTACCTCTGATCCAAATTTTTGTCAAATCGCTTCAGTAGTTACGGCGTAAAAGAGTTTTTCTCCCGCGTGAATTTTGGTTTTTCACACATCTCGCGGAAACCATTGATTTTTTCGGGATAAAAAGTAGCCTATTCATTAATCCAGGATATAATCTATATACTTTCTAAATTTCAGTCAAGTCGGTTCAGTAATTACGGCGTGAACAATTTTAATCTGGCGTGGAATTCGATTTTTCAAATATCCCGCAAAAACCGTGTAATTTTCCGAGATAAAAAGTAACCTAAGTGCTAGATCATTATATAATGGACCTCTAATTCAAATTTTAGCCTAATCGTTTCAGTAGTTGCGGCGTAAGGGAGTTTTTCTCCCGCAGGAATTTTGGTTTTTCACACATCCCGCGGAAATCATGGATTTTTTCGGGTTAAAAAGTAGCATATGTATTAAACCGGGATATAATCTACATCTATCCCAAATTTCAGACAAATCGATTCAGAAATTGCGACGTGAAGGAGTATTTCCCCCGCGCGTATTTCTATTTTTTACAAATTTCGCGGGAACCATAGATTTTTGTGGGATAAAAAGTAGTCTATTTATTAATCCAGAATATAATTTAACTCTTGTTCAAATTTCAGCCAGTTCCGATCAGTAACTGCGGCGTGAAGGAGCATTTCTTCGTAATATCTTTGGACCCCCGTTTCACCCCCCTAGGAGGTAGTCTCGTTAGTAGGGGTGGAATTAAAAAATCGAGGAACTTTGTTATTTTTATCCAAAAGCCTACTTACCGATTTTAATGAACATAACTTGAAATTTGACGGATTTCCATATATGTAATATAAAATTCCTTATTTAACACCCTTAGCG
This sequence comes from Coenonympha arcania, assembly GCA_036785405.1. Taxonomy (NCBI): domain Eukaryota; kingdom Metazoa; phylum Arthropoda; class Insecta; order Lepidoptera; family Nymphalidae; genus Coenonympha; species Coenonympha arcania. Next base: position 16,509,059 of record CM072067.1, on the reverse strand, counting down.
GTAGAATTTCATAAAATCCTTTCTTAGTACACATCTAGGGTGTTAAGAGAATATTCCCTGAAAATTTCATGTTTCTACGTTCAACCGTTTGGGCAGTAGCTTGTCCAAAAGCCAGCCAGCCGGGACCAAGCGTTCAACCCCCTTTTTAGAGAGTTAGGGGTGAAATTTCCAAAGTCCCTCGGACACCCATTCTCTTATTTTTATTCAGAAGTATATACCAATTTTCATGAATCTAACTTGAAAAATGAAGGACTTTCATACAAACCTAAATCCCGTATTTAACCCCCTTAGGGGTATAATTTCAAAAAATCCTTTCTTAGCGAGCGGTTTGGGTTCACAAAAAATCTTCCCTGAAATTTTCAAGTCACTACGTTCAGACGTTTGGGCTGTAGCTTGTCTGTCAGTCAGTCACTCAGGACAAAGCCTTTTATAGTTATAGATAAATTTTTACGAATCAAAATTTCAACTCGCAGCGGGATTCGAACCCGCGTCCCCTGGATTTCGCGCCCAGGTGCCTTTACCGCTTGGCCATACGAGTCTTATCCCACCGCGATGAAATTTAGATTCGTAATATTGAGGTCTTTTAGGCAGACCAGCGACATGTTTCATGTGGTTTCATGTGTCATTGGGAAAATAAACAAATGGAAAGAGTATAACTGCCATTCCCGACATGTTGCATGTTTTAAAGTAGCGAAATGATGCCGATCACCGTTTTGACAGATTTCATTCGTATAGTACTGCCCCTTGATTCTGCAAAAATACTTATAGCAGCGACAAGTTAACATTTATGCGTTGATTGATAAATGCTTGCGTCAGTTATGCAGATAAGGCGACCATTGGGTGTTGCTGACTGGCTTGCTGTGGTTACCGTCGACAGGCCAGTCTCACTTATCACGTAGGGGTAGGGGTCCGGACCTCAATATTTCAGATGGTTGCCGCTCGCGGGCCGAGTTGTACGCGGTAGTTCTGTACGGTCTATTTTACGTGCCGTCTGACTACGGCAGCCCTAGTACGTCGTAAGAGATAAAGTTAGGCGATAGAAAGAGACCACAACATTGCGTTTGTTGCGTGTCGATTTTGAGGGCGGGGCCAGGCGCTATTGCGAACTGAATAGAGTCGCTATTTCTTTAAATCATCGTGCGGAGGAAGCCTTCTGGTACTATTTAGTGTTGTACTGTGCCGTCGATGGTTGGCCGATGTACAATTTTATATTTTTGGGAATCACACTTCTGCTTGTCTCACTCTGGTCCGTCACTATCACGTCATATACTCGCTAGCGCGCTGTTACTCAGTGAAGCGTTAGTCGGGCGAGTTGGGCGGGCGCGTGCTGAAGTAGGGCGCGGCGTGCGGCTGCAGCAGCGTGAGGCACACGGAGCACACGCGCGCCGGCAGCCCGCGCGGCCCGCTCGGCACCGTGTGCGCCACGCACGCGCCGCAGAAGATGCGCCCGCAGTGCCGGCAGTGCACCTGCGAGAGGGAGACCACGCTTGAATCCACAGCAGTAGAGTTAGTTATTGTACCGAAAGGTTAGTTCACGCGATGGCCGGTGGAGCCGAAAAGTTCTGGAGTGAAGACCACGTACATTGTACAAGCACCCTCCAGTTCGTTGGACCTACGACATGGTGGGGGTAGCGGGAAGCGGCTGGAATAGGAAGGTATGGGGGGAGAAGAGGGGCAGAGGAGGACTGGATGTGGTGGCGCTCGCTTGGGAAGGCCTCTGTTCAAAAGTGGATGTCCACAGGCTGAGATGGTGATGACGAAAGTGACGTTGGACAGCAATGATCGCGAGATTCGCTCATCGCAAACCTATATTAAGTCGTAAAATACGTCGAGGCCATAATAATTACGGTTTAGCAGTTTGTGCCTGACGACATTAAACTGCTATGTAGCGTTCAAGATACCACCTTAATATGGAGAAGGGCTGCATGAGGCATACCTTCTTCTTGTTGTTGGGCAGCGGCGTGCGGCACGCGTTGCACTCGGACACGTCGTCGTCGTGCTGCCACCGCACCGCCGTGTCCGCCTCGCGGATGCGCTGCAGCTGCACCTGAAACCACCACGCTTGTTAGTGCAACTTCGCAAGATAACAGCCTCAAGGGAAACGTTCGAGGGCATCCGTAGTTCCTACACGTCTCCTCCGTCTGAAGGCGCTCCTGTAACTGACCTGCAGCGACTGGCTGAGCCGCACGAAGTCCTGCTGCACCTTCTCGCTGTTGTCCAGCTCCTGCTGCAGCACGGCCACGCGCTGCCGCGTCCCCAGCGCCTCCGTCTGAAGGCGCTCCTGTAACTGACCTGCAGCGACTGGCTGAGCCGCACGAAGTCCTGCTGCACCTTCTCGCTGTTGTCCAGCTCCTGCTGCAGCACGGCCACGCGCTGCCGCGTCTCCAGCGCCTCCGTCTGAAGGCGCTTCTGTAACTGACCTGCAGCGACTGGCTGAGCCGCACGAAGTCCTGCTGCACCTTCTCGCTGTTGTCCAGCTCCTGCTGCAGCACGGCCACGCGCTGCCGCGTCTCCAGCGCCTCCGTCTGAAGGCGCTTCTGTAACTGACCTGCAGCGACTGGCTGAGCCGCACAAAGTCCTGCTGCACCTTCTCGCTGTTGTCCAGCTCCTGCTGCAGCACGGCCACGCGCTGCCGCGTCTCCAGCGCCTCCGTCTGAAGGCGCTTCTGTAACTGACCTGCAGCGACTGGCTGAGCCGCACGAAGTCCTGCTGCACCTTCTCGCTGTTGTCCAGCTCCTGCTGCAGCACGGCCACGCGCTGCCGCGTCTCCAGCGCCTCCGTCTGAAGGCGCTTCTGTAACTGACCTGCAGCGACTGGCTGAGCCGCACGAAGTCCTGCTGCACCTTCTCGCTGTTGTCCAGCTCCTGCTGCAGCACGGCTACGCGCTGCCGCGTCTCCAGCGCCTCCGTCTGAAGGCGCTTCTGTAACTGACCTGCAGCGACTGGCTGAGCCGCACGAAGTCCTGCTGCACCTTCTCGCTGTTGTCCAGCTCCTGCTGCAGCACGGCCACGCGCTGCCGCGTCTCCAGCGCCTCCGTCTGAAGGCGCTTCTGTAACTGACCTGCAGCGACTGGCTGAGCCGCACGAAGTCCTGCTGCACCTTCTCGCTGTTGTCCAGCTCCTGCTGCAGCACGGCCACGCGCTGCCGCGTCTCCAGCGCCTCCGTCTGAAGGCGCTTCTGTAACTGACCTGCAGCGACTGGCTGAGCCGCACGAAGTCCTGCTGCACCTTCTCGCTGTTGTCCAGCTCCTGCTGCAGCACGGCCACGCGCTGCCGCGTCTCCAGCGCCTCCGTCTGAAGGCGCTTCTGTAACTGACCTGCAGCGACTGGCTGAGCCGCACGAAGTCCTGCTGCACCTTCTCGCTGTTGTCCAGCTCCTGCTGCAGCACGGCCACGCGCTGCCGCGTCTCCAGCGCCTCCGTCTGAAGGCGCTTCTGTAACTGAGCTGCAGCGACTGGCTGAGCCGCACGAAGTCCTGCTGCACCTTCTCGCTGTTGTCCAGCTCCTGCTGCAGCACGGCCACGCGCTGCCGCGTCTCCAGCGCCTCCGTCTGAAGGCGCTTCTGTAACTGACCTGCAGCGACTGGCTGAGCCGCACGAAGTCCTGCTGCACCTTCTCGCTGTTGTCCAGCTCCTGCTGCAGCACGGCCACGCGCTGCCGCGTCTCCAGCGCCTCCGTCTGAAGGCGCTTCTGTAACTGACCTGCAGCGACTGGCTGAGCCGCACGAAGTCCTGCTGCACCTTCTCGCTGTTGTCCAGCTCCTGCTGCAGCACGGCCATGCGCTGCCGCGTCTCCAGCGCCTCCGTCTGAAGGCGCTTCTGTAACTGACCTGCAGCGACTGGCTGAGCCGCACGAAGTCCTGCTGCACCTTCTCGCTGTTGTCCAGCTCCTGCTGCAGCACGGCCACGCGCTGCCGCGTCTCCAGCGCCTCCGTCTGAAGGCGCTTCTGTAAACACCCATGCATCATGAAATAAGTAAAATTAAAAGTCTTGTTTTTCCTAAATCATGAACCACAGAATTATTTAACGCAATATTTGTGACCTGTATAACACTTTGCAGCTCCACACAAATCCCCTAAAGATAAAAGTCTTTGCACTCCAGGAGTGCCTACAGAAGTGAAAATTAAAAAAAAAATCGTGTGTAATTTTCGAAATGTCACACGACACGGCAGACACTGTATATGAGGTGTCGGTTACGGTAACGAATTCGAATTAAACGATGTTTCCACTTCAATAATTTGAAGATCTACACTACACTATTTCAGAATACAGCGAAATGGTGTTGGTGGTAAAATTGAGGCTTTTCGATGATAGCCTCTAGATTTCAAAAGTCCAACTACTGACCCAGATAAGCAGTTCACTAGCAAAGACCAACCAGACAAGACAAGACGCCGCGCGCCAGCACTGACCTTGTCCTCGAGCAGCTGCTCGATCATGTCGTTGGAGTGTCGCAGCTTGTCCGCCAGCTCCGACATCTGCTCGCGCTCCGTCTGCAGCCGGTCCAGCTCCAGTCTGCAACCGCATTCAGCCGTATTTCAATTTAACATTTTTATCTTTTCACATACTACTTGAACTGGTAGCTCCCGCAAGAGCAGACAGGTTTCAATAAAGGAAAAAGGCGAATAAACGGTGAAAGCTTTCAAATTTATCACGCCAATCTTCAGTTATATGTTTTTATTTTATTTTATTTTATTTTATTCTGGCAATAACAGTCAATTAACTTATGAGTATAATACAAAATGAAATACAGGTTATAGACTAAACATTGCCGAAAAAGTATCTACATATCAAAATAAATAAGTTTATGAGTAGTCATACTTAATATGAATAATAGTAACAATGTAGGTACGCTTAAAACTATGATATTACGACTCTTATTGAGACTTTTATAATATTACAATTCTTATTGTTAACGTAGGCATATTTTAAAACATGCTTTTTTTATTTTAACCAGAGAGCTACACATCAAGTCCAGATCATGGAATTCTTTATTATAAATTTTTGTAGCGCGGGAAACATAGCAGTTGCGTGTGTAATTTTTTCGTAAAAATGGTGGAATGAAAAAATTAAATTTACGGTTGGGGCGAATTGAAAGTTTTGATGGGCATGCGATTTTTAGCTTAGATAGGAGCTGAGGGCAATCTATCTGACCATTTAGAATTTTGTATAGAAACATAATATCAAATTGCTTACGGCGATTATGAAGGCTTAAAATACGATGATATTTTAAAGAGTTGTCATAAGAGTTTTCATAGTGATTAGAGCGAAAATTTAGTATTTTAATGAATCTACGCTGGACCTTTTCTAGTCTATCAATATGATGTTTGTAGAAGGGACTCCAAACAACACAACCAAATTCTAGTATTGAACGGATGAAAGCAAAGTATAGTATCTTTAATGTAATTGGTTTACTAAACGGTTTGGTTATGCGATTGATAAAACCTAAATTTCGAAAAGCTTTCTGTATAATTTTATCTATATGCAAGTTGAACGTTAGTTGATCATCCAGGATTATGCCCAAGTCACGAACCTGGCTTACACGCTTTAAGGGGTGGTTGGTTAAATGATAATTAAATTTTATAGGAAATTTTTTCCTAGTGTAAGATATAATACTACATTTATCAGTGTTCAAGAAAAGTTGATTGCGGGCACAATAATTAGATAAATTATCAAGATCAGCCTGCAACTTAAGACAGTCATCAGGTGATGTAATTACTCTGAAAAGTTTTGTGTCATCAGCGTACAAAAGATGATTACTATTTTTTAAAGACTCTCCTATGTCATTTATGTATAATGAGAACAGTACTGGGCCTAAATGGGAACCTTGCGGTACGCCTGAAGGAATAGACAAGAGTGGAGAACGATACCCTTTCAGACATACAGCTTGACTTCGATTTTTTATATAGGATTCAATCCATCTGAGTAGGTTGCCATGGACTCCTAGCCTCCAAAGTTTTTCCAAAAGTAAGTCGTGGTTAATTTTATCAAATGCCTTAGAAAAGTCTGTGTACACAGCGTCTACCTGTATATTTTTATCCATAGATTGGCTCAGAAAATCAGTGAATATGACTAAGTTACTCTCGACACTACGTGACTTCATAAAACCGTGCTGATGTTCAGAAATGTGATTGCGGGTAACTAATGAAAGTTGTTGCGTAACAATTTTTTCTAACAACTTTCCTAGAAAGTTGTTAGAAAAAAGTGTTTAGTCGATTACTGTAAGGCTTTCGATCGCATCGATCATTCTTGTTAATGGAGAGTTCTCGAGTTAAGTGTACCGCAACACTTAGAACGCTACTATTCAAACTACCACAGCTGCAAGAGATCCACCAAGATTATCTATAAAATTCTTATTTGTTACAGGTGTAAGACAAGGATGTGTGCTTTCCCCCGTCTTGTTTAATACGTCTGGGAAATACATTAAGGCGAAAGCTTGAAGGTTGACGTAGGTGGCGTCAGCATTGGTGAAGTGGCCCCTCTGGCGGTATGATGGTGTGTACTGACTGCGCGCCCTTGAGCCGCTTCAGCGCGTCCGCCAGCTCGGTGTCGCGGCGGTGCAGCTGCGCGGCGTGCTGCAGCAGCTGCGTGCGCAGCTCCGCCTCGCCCGCCAGCGCGCTCTGCCGCCCCGTCTCGCACACGATCAGCTGCAGCGACAGCTCTCGTAGCTCCTGCAGTAGTCGCTCTGAACGTATGATGGTGTGTACTGACTGCGCGTCCTTGAGTCGCTGCAGCGCGTCCGCCAGCTCGGTGTCGCGGCGGTGCAGCTGCGCGGCGTGCTGCAGCAGCTGCGTGCGCAGCTCCGCCTCGCCCGCCAGCGCGCTCTGCCGCCCCGTCTCGCACACGATCAGCTGCAGCGACAGCTCTCGTAGCTCCTGCAGTAGTCGCTCTGAACGTATGATGGTGTGTACTGACTGCGCGTCCTTGAGCCGCTGCAGCGCGTCCGCCAGCTCGGTGTCGCGGCGGTGCAGCTGCGCGGCGTGCTGCAGCAGCTGCGTGCGCAGCTCCGCCTCGCCCGCCAGCGCGCTCTGCCGCCCCGTCTCGCACACGATCAGCTGCAGCGACAGCTCTCGTAGCTCCTGCAGTAGTCGCTCTGAACGTATGATGGTGTGTACTGACTGCGCGTCCTTGAGCCGCTGCAGCGCGTCCGCCAGCTCGGTGTCGCGGCGGTGCAGCTGCGCGGCGTGCTGCAGCAGCTGCGTGCGCAGCTCCGCCTCGCCCGCCAGCGCGCTCTGCCGCCCCGTCTCGCACACGATCAGCTGCAGCGACAGCTCTCGTAGCTCCTGCAGTAGTCGCTCTGAACGTATGATGGTGTGTACTGACTGCGCGTCCTTGAGCCGCTGCAGCGCGTCCGCCAGCTCGGTGTCGCGGCGGTGCAGCTGCGCGGCGTGCTGCAGCAGCTGCGTGCGCAGCTCCGCCTCGCCCGCCAGCGCGCTCTGCCGCCCCGTCTCGCACACGATCAGCTGCAGCGACAGCTCTCGTAGCTCCTGCAGTAGTCGCTCTGAACGTATGATGGTGTGTACTGACTGCGCGTCCTTGAGCCGCTGCAGCGCGTCCGCCAGCTCGGTGTCGCGGCGGTGCAGCTGCGCGGCGTGCTGCAGCAGCTGCGTGCGCAGCTCCGCCTCGCCCGCCAGCGCGCTCTGCCGCCCCGTCTCGCACACGATCAGCTGCAGCGACAGCTCTCGTAGCTCCTGCAGTAGTCGCTCTGAACGTATGATGGTGTGTACTGACTGCGCGTCCTTGAGCCGCTGCAGCGCGTCCGCCAGCTCGGTGTCGCGGCGGTGCAGCTGCGCGGCGTGCTGCAGCAGCTGCGTGCGCAGCTCCGCCTCGCCCGCCAGCGCGCTCTGCCGCACCGTCTCGCACACGATCAGCTGCAGCGACAGCTCTCGTAGCTCGTAGCGTATCCCGGCGGCGCAGGGGCCGGTGCTGGCCTTTTACCCGGCACCCGAACATGCAGCAAGCTTTAAGTCGGCCGAAGATACGAAGGCTGCTCTAAAGAAGGCCATCGACCCGGCAGCAATGAACGTGCAGGTGGACCGGGTCCGCAAAGTGGGCAACGCCGGGGTAGTGGTGCAGACTACCACGGCTCAGGCAGCAGAAAAACTCAAGGCGGCGACGCCTAATACACTGAGGGTAACGGAGCCAAGAAGAAGACAGCCGCTGGTCAGTCTGCGCCACATTGACGGTGAAGGAGACATGGACATGGTATACCCCGCGCTGCACGAGCAGAACTTCCAGGACACGGACTGGACCCTGGAGCGCCTCAAGGCGCAGAGCAAGGTGGCGTTCAAGAAGAGAGGCCGGGGTACGACCACCGTAGTGTTGGAGTGCTCACCTCAGCTTAGAGAGGCGCTCCTCAACAAGAGCAAGGTGTACATCGGGTGGCAGGTGATAGAAGTCTGCGACTTTATATCGGTGACTTGTTGTCGGAAGTGCCACCAATACGGCCACCCGGAAAAATACTGCAGGTCCGCTGAGGTCTACTGCGGGAGATGCGGCGCCTCCGGACACGGGAAGGAGCAATGCAAGTCTCAAGAACAGTGCTGCGCCACCTGCAAACGCTTCGGGAGGGGCGACGCCGCGACTCACGAGACCGCGGCGGCGAGTTGCCCGGCGCGACAACATGCAGAACGGAGAGAGCTGTCCAACACAAACTATGGGTCCTAGGTCCCTACGTGTTGGACAGTTGAACCTAGGAGGCTCATCGGTCGCCACACGGGAGCTGCCCGCACTGGCCCAGGAGCTGCGCCTCGATATTCTTCTTATTCAAGAACAGTACTCCGAGGCGCAGCTGGGGTCGTTTCTCCAGTTTGGTGCGGCTCCGAAGGCGGCCATCTACGTCGTGCGGCGGGACCTGCAGGTGGTGGCTCTGCATCATCTTTCCACGGAGCACTGTGCGGTGGCGACGGTGAGTACTGGAAGTGGGGAGGACATCTTCTTCGTGTCGGCCTATTTCCAGTACTCAGAAGACATCGAGCCGCATCTCCAGCAGCTAGACCGTGTCCTGGAGGCACTCCGAGGAAGAAGAGTGGTCATTGGAGCGGACTGCAACGCCCATTCACCATTGTGGTTCAGCGAACCGCGACATTACACGGGCCGCGGAGCAGATGCAGAACGTCGGCGGCAACTAACAGAAGAGTTCATATACGCGAACAGGCTGACGCTCCACAACGTCGAGGGCCAGCCGTCTACCTTCTCTGGACCCAATGGTGAATCCAACATTGATATTACGATTACGACAAGAAGCGTCTTTATTCAGAACTGGATTGTGCACGACGGGGCTAGCTCCAGTGACCACAGGCTCATCACCTTCGCTGCAGCAAGTTGCCGTGCATCACGAGCTGCAGGGTGCGCTGAGTCCGATGGCGGGGAACCCCCGAGGTTTCGGGGGACCGGTGTGGACTGGGCGCGTTTTCGCAGCACTATCAGTGAGCGTATGGGCAATTTGAATGTGTACAAACCGGCGGCTGAGTTAGCGAGAGATTTCACGAAAGCGATTGATAGAACGGCGCATGAATGCTTGGGATTAGCGAGAAAGAGGAACGATACGGGGTACGAGTGGTGGAACCCACGCCTGTCTGCCATGCGCAAAAAGGTTAACAGCCTTCGTTGCAAGTGGCAGCGCAGGCGGCGGGAAGGGGGTCAACGCGAGGAGGATGCCAGGATCGCGCACCGTGCGGAGTACCGAAGGTACCGCAAAATGATAGAGGAGGCGCAGTGCGAGTATAACTTACGCCATGCAGAGTCCGGCAATGAGGACCCCTGGGGTCAAGCGTATAGAGCAGCAAGTGGCAGATTTCGTCCGCCTGCCAATGTTATCAATGGCGTGAGGTATCTCGAGGGTCACGCGGAGTGTGTCGACGACGCTGCGGACGGCCTGTTGTACGCCCTCTGTCCCGATGACGATCTGTCAAAGGACACGGCGTATCACATGCAGGTCCGGGTGGCGGCGGCGCTCACCCCGTCGACCCCCTCTGCGCCGCCTATAGGGCTGGAGGATCTGCGAAACATAGTCAGGCAACTGCCGAACACGGCGCCGGGACTCGACGGGATCACTGCGCGGATGGTGAAGCAAGTGTGGATCGCGGCATCGTTGGAGTTCCATACGGTGTTCGCGAAGTGCGTGACGGAGGGTGTGTTTCCGGATGTATGGAAAGACGGCCGACTCGCTGTTCTGCCTAAGTCCAACGGCAAACCGCTGACAGACCCTAAGGCGTATCGACCGATAACGCTCCTCCCGATTCTGGGTAAGATTTTGGAACGAGTTTTGTTAGTGTGCGCTCCCCAGATCACGAGGGAGATCTCAGAATGCCAGCACGGATTCACCCCAGGAAGGTCGACCGTTTCGGCGCTGCAGACGATGCTTAGCACCGCAGCCGAATCTTCATCAAAATATGTTCTCGCATTATTTTTAGACATCTCAGGCGCCTTCGATAACGCCTGGTGGCCTATGATTTTGCTTAAGGTCAAACAACGAGGCTGTCCAGAAAACATATACCGCTTATTGTCGAGTTACTTCGTCAATAGGCGTGTTGGACTTTTTGTCGGTAGCCGGGTGCGATGGAAGACGTCTACGATGGGGTGTCCGCAGGGGTCGGTGCTGGGTCCCACGTTGTGGAACGTCCTACTCGACGACTTGCTTCGGTTGCCGCTACCGGGTGGGGTTAGGGTTGTAGCGTACGCGGATGATGTTACGGTCTTGATCGAAGGGAATAGCCGACGGGCCTTGGAGGACGCGGCAGCGTCCACCATGCGCCTGTTTGAGGACTGGGGTGGCCGAAACCGGCTGGAGTTTGCTCCTGCTAAGTCCCAAATGGTCTCACTCAGGGGCAAGCTCGGGTCGCGGCCTCCAGTGATCAAACTCGGTGGTAGCTCGATCAAGTTCGTGCACCAGGCTGTCGTTCTTGGCGTCACAATCGACGGAAGTCGCTCATTCGCGCCGCATGCGAGGTCGATCGGTGAGCGAGGGGCCAAATGCTTCGGGAAGATGTCGCGTGTGTCGACCGCTTCCTGGGGCATTCGATATCCGGCCCTCCGCATTATATACCAGGGCACATTTGTGGCGACGATCACGTATGCGGCGGCGTGTTGGGCCGAGAGGGCGACGCTGCACGTCATTCGGTCGCAGCTTCTCAAGGCGCAGAGGGGCCCGTTGGTGCTGTTGACCAAGGCCTACCGCACCACGAGCAGCTCTGCGCTTGCGGTTCTCGCGGGCGTCCTGCCCGCGGACTTAGAGGTGGTCCGTGCTGGCAGACTGGATCAGGCACGGCAGACCGCGACCAGGCTGGAGTTGAGCAGTCGTAGGCGCGGCATATGGTCCGAAGTGGTAGACTTGTGGCAGGAGCGATGGGCGAGCGATGAAAGAGGCAGTCATCTCAGGAGATTCTTCCCGACGGTGCACGGGAGACTCGAGGCAACTTGGGTCGCCCCGGACTACGAAACGTCGCAGATCCTCACGGGTCACGGCTGCTTTCGGTGGCAACTGCATCGGTTCCGATTGTGTGAGAGCGCTGAGTGTGAGTGTGGTGATGGATTGGAGGACGCTCACCACGTCCTCTGGGAATGCAGTCTGTACGAGGACCTCCGGTGCAAGATGTTGGACGGGATAGTGCGCTCGGAGGCGGGTCCGGTGTACTACCGGGACCTCGTTTCGTCGGGGGCGAACTACCACGGACTACGGGAGTTCGCGCACGCGTGGCACAGGAGGCGGAGCGGCTCGGATGTGCGGCAACGAAGGAGGAGACGACGGGAGGCCGAGGAGGAGGAGGAGCTCTCGACGAGCAGCAGCGCATCGAACCGGAGCTCGTCGGGAGAAGACGAAGAGGCTGGGAGCGGCGGCGGAAGTGCGTCATAGTAGAGTCTGCCCCAGAAAGGGGAGAGTGACATAAGGGACAAGGAGACAGAGATAAATAACTTGTAGGGAGCTCAAGAAGGCACCCGAACTGGGAAAAGCGCCGAGAGCAAGTACCGCTCGGGTGTCCTCCCGCGTTTCGGCCCAAGAGTCCGAGAGGGCGGTGGGGCCATGGGAAGGTGGAGCTCTCGTAGCTCCTGCAGTAGTCGCTCTGAACGTATGATGGTGTGTACTGACTGCGCGTCCTTGAGTCGCTGCAGCGCGTCCGCCAGCTCGGTGTCGCGGCGGTGCAGCTGCGCGGCGTGCTGCAGCAGCTGCGTGCGCAGCTCCGCCTCGCCCGCCAGCGCGCTCTGCCGCCCCGTCTCGCACACGATCAGCTGCAGCGACAGCTCTCGTAGCTCCTGCAGTAGTCGCTCTGAACGTATGATGGTGTGTACTGACTGCGCGTCCTTGAGTCGCTGCAGCGCGTCCGCCAGCTCGGTGTCGCGGCGGTGCAGCTGCGCGGCGTGCTGCAGCAGCTGCGTGCGCAGCTCCGCCTCGCCCGCCAGCGCGCTCTGCCGCCCCGTCTCGCACACGATCAGCTGCAGCGACAGCTCTCGTAGCTCCTGCAGTAGTCGCTCTGAACGTATGATGGTGTGTACTGACTGCGCGTCCTTGAGCCGCTGCAGCGCGTCCGCCAGCTCGGTGTCGCGGCGGTGCAGCTGCGCGGCGTGCTGCAGCAGCTGCGTGCGCAGCTCCGCCTCGCCCGCCAGCGCGCTCTGCCGCCCCGTCTCGCACACGATCAGCTGCAGCGACAGCTCTCGTAGCTCCTGCAGTAGTCGCTCTGAACGTATGATGGTGTGTACTGACTGCGCGTCCTTGAGCCGCTGCAGCGCGTCCGCCAGCTCGGTGTCGCGGCGGTGCAGCTGCGCGGCGTGCTGCAGCAGCTGCGTGCGCAGCTCCGCCTCGCCCGCCAGCGCGCTCTGCCGCCCCGTCTCGCACACGATCAGCTGCAGCGACAGCTCTCGTAGCTCCTGCAGTAGTCGCTCTGAACGTATGATGGTGTGTACTGACTGCGCGTCCTTGAGCCGCTGCAGCGCGTCCGCCAGCTCGGTGTCGCGGCGGTGCAGCTGCGCGGCGTGCTGCAGCAGCTGCGTGCGCAGCTCCGCCTCGCCCGCCAGCGCGCTCTGCCGCCCCGTCTCGCACACGATCAGCTGCAGCGACAGCTCTCGTAGCTCCTGCAGTAGTCGCTCTGAACGTATGATGGTGTGTACTGACTGCGCGTCCTTGAGCCGCTGCAGCGCGTCCGCCAGCTCGGTGTCGCGGCGGTGCAGCTGCGCGGCGTGCTGCAGCAGCTGCGTGCGCAGCTCCGCCTCGCCCGCCAGCGCGCTCTGCCGCCCCGTCTCGCACACGATCAGCTGCAGCGACAGCTCTCGTAGCTCCTGCAGTAGTCGCTCTGAACGTATGATGGTGTGTACTGACTGCGCGTCCTTGAGCCGCTGCAGCGCGTCCGCCAGCTCGGTGTCGCGGCGGTGCAGCTGCGCGGCGTGCTGCAGCAGCTGCGTGCGCAGCTCCGCCTCGCCCGCCAGCGCGCTCTGCCGCCCCGTCTCGCACACGATCAGCTGCAGCGACAGCTCTCGTAGCTCCTGCAGTAGTCGCTCTGAACGTATGATGGTGTGTACTGACTGCGCGTCCTTGAGCCGCTGCAGCGCGTCCGCCAGCTCGGTGTCGCGGCGGTGCAGCTGCGCGGCGTGCTGCAGCAGCTGCGTGCGCAGCTCCGCCTCGCCCGCCAGCGCGCTCTGCCGCCCCGTCTCGCACACGATCAGCTGCAGCGACAGCTCTCGTAGCTCCTGCAGTAGTCGCTCTGAACGTATGATGGTGTGTACTGACTGCGCGTCCTTGAGCCGCTGCAGCGCGTCCGCCAGCTCGGTGTCGCGGCGGTGCAGCTGCGCGGCGTGCTGCAGCAGCTGCGTGCGCAGCTCCGCCTCGCCCGCCAGCGCGCTCTGCCGCCCCGTCTCGCACACGATCAGCTGCAGCGACAGCTCTCGTAGCTCCTGCAGTAGTCGCTCTGAACGTATGATGGTGTGTACTGACTGCGCGTCCTTGAGCCGCTGCAGCGCGTCCGCCAGCTCGGTGTCGCGGCGGTGCAGCTGCGCGGCGTGCTGCAGCAGCTGCGTGCGCAGCTCCGCCTCGCCCGCCAGCGCGCTCTGCCGCACCGTCTCGCACACGATCAGCTGCAGCGACAGCTCTCGTAGCTCTGAACTCGATTACTCGAGGCAACTTGGGTCGCCCCGGACTACGAAACGTCGCAGATCCTCACGGGTCACGGCTGCTTTCGGTGGCAACTGCATCGGTTCCGATTGTGTGAGAGCGCTGAGTGTGAGTGTGGTGATGGATTGGAGGACGCTCACCACGTCCTCTGGGAATGCAGTCTGTACGAGGACCTCCGGTGCAAGATGTTGGACGGGATAGTGCGCTCGGAGGCGGGTCCGGTGTACTACCGGGACCTCGTTTCGTCGGGGGCGAACTACCACGGACTACGGGAGTTCGCGCACGCGTGGCACAGGAGGCGGAGCGGCTCGGATGTGCGGCAACGAAGGAGGAGACGACGGGAGGCCGAAGAGGAAGAGGAGCTCTCGACGAGTAGCAGCGCATCGAACCGGAGCTCGTCGGGAGAAGACGAAGAGGCTGGGAGCGGCGGCGGAAGTGCGTCATAGTAGAGTCTGCCCCAGAAAGGGGAGAGTGACATAAGGGACAAGGAGACAGAGATAAATAACTTGTAGGGAGCTCAAGAAGGCACCCGAACTGGGAAAAGCGCCGAGTGCAAGTACCGCTCGGGTGTCCTCCCGCGTTTCGGCCCAAGAGTCCGTGAGGGCGGTGGGGCCATGGGAAGGTGGAGGGTTGTCCCTAGCTCTCGTAGCTCCTGCAGTAGTCGCTCTGAACGTATGATGGTGTGTACTGACTGCGCGTCCTTGAGCCGCTGCAGCGCGTCCGCCAGCTCGGTGTCGCGGCGGTGCAGCTGCGCGGCGTGCTGCAGCAGCTGCGTGCGCAGCTCCGCCTCGCCCGCCAGCGCGCTCTGCCGCCCCGTCTCGCACACGATCAGCTGCAGCGACAGCTCTCGTAGCTCCTGCAGTAGTCGCTCTGAACGTATGATGGTGTGTACTGACTGCGCGTCCTTGAGCCGCTGCAGCGCGTCCGCCAGCTCGGTGTCGCGGCGGTGCAGCTGCGCGGCGTGCTGCAGCAGCTGCGTGCGCAGCTCCGCCTCGCCCGCCAGCGCGCTCTGCCGCCCCGTCTCGCACACGATCAGCTGCAGCGACAGCTCTCGTAGCTCCTGCAGTAGTCGCTCTGAACGTATGATGGTGTGTACTGACTGCGCGTCCTTGAGCCGCTGCAGCGCGTCCGCCAGCTCGGTGTCGCGGCGGTGCAGCTGCGCGGCGTGCTGCAGCAGCTGCGTGCGCAGCTCCGCCTCGCCCGCCAGCGCGCTCTGCCGCCCCGTCTCGCACACGATCAGCTGCAGCGACAGCTCTCGTAGCTCCTGCAGTAGTCGCTCTGAACGTATGATGGTGTGTACTGACTGCGCGTCCTTGAGCCGCTGCAGCGCGTCCGCCAGCTCGGTGTCGCGGCGGTGCAGCTGCGCGGCGTGCTGCAGCAGCTGCGTGCGCAGCTCCGCCTCGCCCGCCAGCGCGCTCTGCCGCCCCGTCTCGCACACGATCAGCTGCAGCGACAGCTCTCGTAGCTCCTGCAGTAGTCGCTCTGAACGTATGATGGTGTGTACTGACTGCGCGTCCTTGAGCCGCTGCAGCGCGTCCGCCAGCTCGGTGTCGCGGCGGTGCAGCTGCGCGGCGTGCTGCAGCAGCTGCGTGCGCAGCTCCGCCTCGCCCGCCAGCGCGCTCTGCCGCCCCGTCTCGCACACGATCAGCTGCAGCGACAGCTCTCGTAGCTCCTGCAGTAGTCGCTCTGAACGTATGATGGTGTGTACTGACTGCGCGTCCTTGAGCCGCTGCAGCGCGTCCGCCAGCTCGGTGTCGCGGCGGTGCAGCTGCGCGGCGTGCTGCAGCAGCTGCGTGCGCAGCTCCGCCTCGCCCGCCAGCGCGCTCTGCCGCCCCGTCTCGCACACGATCAGCTGCAGCGACAGCTCTCGTAGCTCCTGCAGTAGTCGCTCTGAACGTATGATGGTGTGTACTGACTGCGCGTCCTTGAGCCGCTGCAGCGCGTCCGCCAGCTCGGTGTCGCGGCGGTGCAGCTGCGCGGCGTGCTGCAGCAGCTGCGTGCGCAGCTCCGCCTCGCCCGCCAGCGCGCTCTGCCGCCCCGTCTCGCACACGATCAGCTGCAGCGACAGCTCTCGTAGCTCCTGCAGTAGTCGCTCTGAACGTATGATGGTGTGTACTGACTGCGCGTCCTTGAGCCGCTGCAGCGCGTCCGCCAGCTCGGTGTCGCGGCGGTGCAGCTGCGCGGCGTGCTGCAGCAGCTGCGTGCGCAGCTCCGCCTCGCCCGCCAGCGCGCTCTGCCGCCCCGTCTCGCACACGATCAGCTGCAGCGACAGCTCTCGTAGCTCCTGCAGTAGTCGCTCTGAACGTATGATGGTGTGTACTGACTGCGCGTCCTTGAGCCGCTGCAGCGCGTCCGCCAGCTCGGTGTCGCGGCGGTGCAGCTGCGCGGCGTGCTGCAGCAGCTGCGTGCGCAGCTCCGCCTCGCCCGCCAGCGCGCTCTGCCGCCCCGTCTCGCACACGATCAGCTGCTCGCGGAGCTGCAGCGACAGCTCCTGTAGCTCCTGCAAGGATAACGCCATACACTTCTTCCTGTCCCCACACACCACACACCCACGGCACCCGAACTGGGAAAGGCACCCGAACTGGGAAAAGCGCCGAGAGAAAGTACCGTTCGGGTGTCCTCCCGCGTTTCGGCCCAAGAGTCCGAGAGGGCGGTGGGGCCATGGGAAGGTGGAGGGTTGTCCCACACAATCAACTAGATGACGCTGCTAAACCTTTCTACACGTTAATTGTCCGGAGGGAAATTTCCCTATTGCTGTGGCGACAATTACCCTAACGATTGAAAAGGAGGAAGATCCCGTAGCAGTGCAGTGAAAGACGCAGAGGCAGGCTTCATATAAACCTGGAGGTTAGCAAGGAGCCTCAATCCCCACGCTTTAAAAATTTTCAGTTTTTTTTTTTTAATGTTTCAAATCCGAAAATCTTAGAACATGGTAAGTTTGAAGTCTGTGTCTGTGTGGAACCTTACCGTCACGTTGTCTGGAAGGTTGATAATTTCATTCTGCATCTCAGCCGCTTGCTTCGTGTACTGCCCGATGAGCATCGCGTTGTCTTTCTCTAACCTGCGTCAGTAAAATACTGTTGTAGGTACGCGTTCACTCCTTCATGCGCCGTGAACTACGGAACAGTGGGCACATGCGACGAGTGTCATTTACGCATATCATTCAAAAAATAAATCAAATACAGTTGCCGATGCCTTTGCCGTAACTTGGCAAGTCGTTAGATGCGCAAAAGATGCTTTTGGGTCTCTTTGGTTTGGTTTGATGAGCGTGGTGACCTGCTCCAGCGCGCGCCGCGACGCCAGGTCGGCCGCCTCGGCTCTCGCGCTGAGGTCGCTCTTGGCGGCGTGCAGCGCGTCCGCGAGCTCCGCCAGCCTGTCCCGCAGCTGCCGCTACGTGGTCGCTACGTACGTGTCGAGCTTCTTCTGCAGCGTCTCCCTGTCCACCGTGAGCGTGGTGACCTGCTCGAGCGCGCGCCGCGACGCCAGGTCGGCCGCCTCGGCTCTCGCGCTGAGGTCGCTCTTGGCGGCGTGCAGCGCGTCCGCGAGCTCCGCCAGCCTGTCCCGCAGCTGCCGCTACGTGGTCGCTACGTACGTGTCGAGCTTCTTCTGCAGCGTCTCCCTGTCCACCGTGAGCGTGGTGACCTGCTCCAGCGCGCGCCGCGACGCCAGGTCGGCCGCCTCGGCTCTCGCGCTGAGGTCGCTCTTGGCGGCGTGCAGCGCGTCCGCGAGCTCCGCCAGCCTGTCCCGCAGCTGCCGCTACGTGGTCGCTACGTACGTGTCGAGCTTCTTCTGCAGCGTCTCCCTGTCCACCGTGAGCGTGGTGACCTGCTCCAGCGCGCGCCGCGACGCCAGGTCGGCCGCCTCGGCTCTCGCGCTGAGGTCGCTCTTGGCGGCGTGCAGCGCGTCCGCGAGCTCCGCCAGCCTGTCCCGCAGCTGCCGCTACGTGGTCGCTACGTACGTGTCGAGCTTCTTCTGCAGCGTCTCCCTGTCCACCGTGAGCGTGGTGACCTGCTCCAGCGCGCGCCGCGACGCCAGGTCGGCCGCCTCGGCTCTCGCGCTGAGGTCGCTCTTGGCGGCGTGCAGCGCGTCCGCGAGCTCCGCCAGCCTGTCCCGCAGCTGCCGCTACGTGGTCGCTACGTACGTGTCGAGCTTCTTCTGCAGCGTCTCCCTGTCCACCGTGAGCGTGGTGACCTGCTCCAGCGCGCGCCGCGACGCCAGGTCGGCCGCCTCGGCTCTCGCGCTGAGGTCGCTCTTGGCGGCGTGCAGCGCGTCCGCGAGCTCCGCCAGCCTGTCCCGCAGCTGCCGCTACGTGGTCGCTACGTACGTGTCGAGCTTCTTCTGCAGCGTCTCCCTGTCCACCGTGAGCGTGGTGACCTGCTCGAGCGCGCGCCGCGACGCCAGGTCGGCCGCCTCGGCTCTCGCGCTGAGGTCGCTCTTGGCGGCGTGCAGCGCGTCCGCGAGCTCCGCCAGCCTGTCCCGCAGCTGCCGCTACGTGGTCGCTACGTACGTGTCGAGCTTCTTCTGCAGCGTCTCCCTGTCCACCGTGAGCGTGGTGACCTGCTCCAGCGCGCGCCGCGACGCCAGGTCGGCCGCCTCGGCTCTCGCGCTGAGGTCGCTCTTGGCGGCGTGCAGCGCGTCCGCGAGCTCCGCCAGCCTGTCCCGCAGCTGCCGCTACGTGGTCGCTACGTACGTGTCGAGCTTCTTCTGCAGCGTCTCCCTGTCCACCGTGAGCGTGGTGACCTGCTCCAGCGCGCGCCGCGACGCCAGGTCGGCCGCCTCGGCTCTCGCGCTGAGGTCGCTCTTGGCGGCGTGCAGCGCGTCCGCGAGCTCCGCCAGCCTGTCCCGCAGCTGCCGCTACGTGGTCGCTACGTACGTGTCGAGCTTCTTCTGCAGCGTCTCCCTGTCCACCGTGAGCGTGGTGACCTGCTCCAGCGCGCGCCGCGACGCCAGGTCGGCCGCCTCGGCTCTCGCGCTGAGGTCGCTCTTGGCGGCGTGCAGCGCGTCCGCGAGCTCCGCCAGCCTGTCCCGCAGCTGCCGCTACGTGGTCGCTACGTACGTGTCGAGCTTCTTCTGCAGCGTCTCCCTGTCCACCGTGAGCGTGGTGACCTGCTCCAGCGCGCGCCGCGACGCCAGGTCGGCCGCCTCGGCTCTCGCGCTGAGGTCGCTCTTGGCGGCGTGCAGCGCGTCCGCGAGCTCCGCCAGCCTGTCCCGCAGCTGCCGCTACGTGGTCGCTACGTACGTGTCGAGCTTCTTCTGCAGCGTCTCCCTGTCCACCGTGAGCGTGGTGACCTGCTCCAGCGCGCGCCGCGACGCCAGGTCGGCCGCCTCGGCTCTCGCGCTGAGGTCGCTCTTGGCGGCGTGCAGCGCGTCCGCGAGCTCCGCCAGCCTGTCCCGCAGCTGCCGCTACGTGGTCGCTACGTACGTGTCGAGCTTCTTCTGCAGCGTCTCCCTGTCCACCGTGAGCGTGGTGACCTGCTCCAGCGCGCGCCGCGACGCCAGGTCGGCCGCCTCGGCTCTCGCGCTGAGGTCGCTCTTGGCGGCGTGCAGCGCGTCCGCGAGCTCCGCCAGCCTGTCCCGCAGCTGCCGCTACGTGGTCGCTACGTACGTGTCGAGCTTCTTCTGCAGCGTCTCCCTGTCCACCGTGAGCGTGGTGACCTGCTCCAGCGCGCGCCGCGACGCCAGGTCGGCCGCCTCGGCTCTCGCGCTGAGGTCGCTCTTGGCGGCGTGCAGCGCGTCCGCGAGCTCCGCCAGCCTGTCCCGCAGCTGCCGCTACGTGGTCGCTACGTACGTGTCGAGCTTCTTCTGCAGCGTCTCCCTGTCCACCGTGAGCGTGGTGACCTGCTCCAGCGCGCGCCGCGACGCCAGGTCGGCCGCCTCGGCTCTCGCGCTGAGGTCGCTCTTGGCGGCGTGCAGCGCGTCCGCGAGCTCCGCCAGCCTGTCCCGCAGCTGCCGCTACGTGGTCGCTACGTACGTGTCGAGCTTCTTCTGCAGCGTCTCCCTGTCCACCGTGAGCGTGGTGACCTGCTCCAGCGCGCGCCGCGACGCCAGGTCGGCCGCCTCGGCTCTCGCGCTGAGGTCGCTCTTGGCGGCGTGCAGCGCGTCCGCGAGCTCCGCCAGCCTGTCGGTGGAGTCGGCGCGCTCCGCCTGCCAGCTGCGGATGGTCTCATCGTGGACAGACCGCACGCCCTCTAGCTCTTCTGTTGCCTAGTGCAAATTTAACACGCATTCAATAAGTGATTTATAAAACCGAATAATTGCATTATTAAATGTATCTTTAAAACTTTTGTCCCGTCAGTACTTATTAAACTTTCTCAGACATAGTTCAGTAACAGCAGACGTTCAAGACACAACCAACAACAGTTGGAATAAAAGCGGTCCCTGGACAACAATAACAAGTGAAATGTCCCTATTGACCGCAACGTGAACACTCTTTCGATCTGACATCTCACGCTGCCCATTCTGGTCCAGTCAGGACGATATAGGAACAGCCTCCCGTGACGCAGATGCAGAGACGCAGACGCAGTGCGGTGTGCGTAGTTCACGGGAATGTGTTGAGGACAGTGACTAGTGAGCTACTCACCAGTTTGAGCGCCTGCTCGAGCTGGCTCGCGCGGTCGCGCGCCGCGTCCCCGCGCGCCTGCTCCGCGACCAACTGCCGTTCGTAGTTGGCGCACATGTCGCACGAGGGTTTCCCTTCTGCACACACAATATTGATAGCATCCTGTCAGGTTGTGGAACAATCTACCTAATCGAGTCTGAGATTCACACACTCACTCACAGATCTCCACAAGTCCTTAAACATTAGTAATAATTATGGTTTTGTAGGAGACCAACAAATGTACAAAAAGTATTTATTGAACAATTAAGATAGTGCTATGTTCACCTGTTTCAGTTTTTGACTCGCCACCACTGCTCGCTGTACCTGATCCTTCGCTCGCGGCATTTTCCTATTGAAAAATTAAGTTGCACGTATAAAATGTAAATTAAATAAAAACATATTTTTGCTATAAAACAATTAAATATTATGGGAAAAGTTTTTTGTGATTAATGACATCCACTTGATCCACAAACAGGCGATTTATATCAAAAAAGATTTTGTGTTTTGGTTAATTTTCTTAATGACTGTACATATCTTCCAAAAACCGTAAACGTGAGTGAAAGTTATTCAAAAAGTCAACGAGTGTCCTCAGTTTCCTGTGCACTGACCCCGCTCCTCTGCTGCTTGATGTCCTGCAGCTGCGCGTCCGTCTCGCGTAGCTTGTTCTTGAGCGCCGTGATCTCCGTCTCCAGCCGCTCGATGAGCGAGTTGGCGAGCTCGTTCTCGTCGATCTGCAAGGCAAACGTCGCTTTAAAAAATTAACATCACGCTTGTATATTCACCTATTCGAGACGTCACAGTTTTAGTAAATATTACGAGTTTGCTATACAATATACATAGATAGTCATCCTAGACAATCACAACAGTGGCTATGTAAAGTGAGCGGCGATGCAATCGAAATATGAGCGCTATTTTAAAGCAGTAGCCCTTCACCGGTACCGTCCATCATCAGTTACGCACCGCCAAGCGATTTAGTGTTCTGGTGCAATGATATGAAGCAACCGTCTGGGGATTACTCACCCCTTCTAAATTACTACGACAACACCTTCAACCGCATCGTCGTCATTTACCATCAGATGAGATCGCAGTCAAGAACTAACCTGTGCTTTGTATAGATATTTCAATCCACGATGACGCGCCCCACTCGTCAAACTCCTTACGAATCGAATGAAACATAAGCGATTTTGACAGAGTGGGGCACGTCTTCGTAGATTGAAATATCTATAAGGACTCACCTTCCTGGCGGGCTGTTGGTCGTCGGCGTCGGGCACGAGCTTCCTGGCCAGCGAGCGCACGAACGCGCCCGGCGCCGCCAAGGAATCCTGCCAACGCCATTCGTTGCCGTCACCCACTACGTCATACCAGCGCTCAGAGCCGACCGCGCCGGCTACCCACTCAGCTCTGATACACCGGGTGTGAGTGATACCGGAAGTAAACTTTGAGATATTTCCTTATTTGAGTGCGCAATGGATTTTGTACAACGCGATAAACATCAGCGGGTCAATGTCTTTAATCAGCGCGTACGCGAGCAAACGTAGATCAGTGACTTCATGCAAATTCTAATTTCATTTTTTAATTTTATTTTTAGTAAGGGTTCCCATTATTACCATTTCGGTATGGAACCATATATAAGAATTAAAAAAAAAAAAATTCGAAAATCTGAAAAATTTCGAAACGAAATCCTGACATTTTATACAAAAAATTTCACCACCGAGGAAGCTAGAATCATGTACCGAATCCATGAGACGCATTTATGGTAATTTGTCTTACACCCGGTATACAGTTCTGATGACAACAGATAAAGAACTACTTGCGGCAGCAGTCTACAAGATTTATTTTGCATACAATCCCAGATACTAATGAAAGACAAAACCTATGCCTAGCGATGACATAAAAAATATAATTCTATTACCTTATTATTATTAATATCTTTCTCATTTAATTGCAATTTAGAAAGCTTGGGATTCAACGGCTAGGTAATATAGGATACCTAGGGAAACACTTCAGTAGCTTTTTATTAATATACGTTCTTGTCAAATTTTTAATTAAATATTTCCATTATTGAGTAGTATACTAAAAGGGAGTTTAATACTTTACCCACATTGTAGAACTAAAATCAAAACTTGAAAAGTTTGTTTAACTTAAAATCCAGAATTGGTTAAAATGCACACATTTGTATGAAAAGTTACCTATGAATACTTTTCTACTAATCAAAAGAAGACGTTTTTTCACGTTTTATTTTTTACTACTCGATATTTACAGGCACTTAAACGGTAAGTGTTTCTGATAAGCACTAACACCGCGGTTTGTCAACTTTCGCCGCGTATACATTAAATACTCGAAACACGTAGTTTACGCAGGAAAAACATGTACCTAATTTGAATGTCATATCACATATGTAAATGCACCAACGATTCAAGTCTGCCTTTCCACTGGACGTGTGCGATGTAAACTAATTGGAGAGTGGAGTGCGTTGTCGGTGAGCGATGTCAACACGTTTGTCCACAGTACAGATATCAGACGATAATCTTTTTTAATTATAGCATTTTACACACTTATGACGTTAGTCCTTATTCCATATTTTTACGATTGCTAATGGGACCAAATTACGGGATCGGTATCGATCACGTGACTTAGTATGGATGGTAAATGTCATTCTCAAACTTTTTTAGGATGGTCTGATTTCGAGAAACCACCGAAACTGTTATAGTATCTGACGTGTCGGTTATCGATAAATCGACCGAAACTCTGACGTATACCGACTAGTATGAAACACGTCTATACGGATAGCTTAGCAACACAGCTCATCTCCTGTGAAAAGGCAGCCTATTGTATGCTAATGAGTGCCCAACTACGATATTCGATAATGGGACAACACGAAAAACGTCGCCTAGCTATAAAATTTTAATTAGGTAGATAACTATTGCGTAATTATTTATACTGTTCTACCATGTAGAATATTTTCATTTGCGGTTTTACTTGCGGTACCACTACCACCCACAGACTGGCTTTCTTTCAAATATGCCGCAGGAATTGTTGAATTGTGTTTTTTTTTTTCGGGATAATCCATGTTGAGTATAACCATGAGAGTAATCTATCTCTAATTCAAATTTCAGCTTAATCGGGTCAGTAGATGTGGTGCAATTGAATAACAAACATACAATCTAAACCGAATGACCTTACTTTCAAAGGAAAAGGACCTCGTGAGCTCTCAGTTGAAATGGTGACCCCAACATTATTAGGCCCCGACAGTATTTTGGACGCTATAGTATTTGCGCTGTAGCATGGTGGAGGAGATGGATGTCATTCGCATAGTACGTTTTCAGTCTGTCTCACTCTGGTCCTTCCCTATTGGTATTTTCATCTCATCTGTCACCCGCACCATGCTACAACGCAAACACTATGTTAGAGAATTGGCATGTGCACTGACCTCTTTTATACTAATTAAAAACCCCCGACACAAAAAATAAAATATAAAAAGTAACAAATAATATTTTAAACCTATTATAATAATTATTATCGTCACAATATATTATTAAGAACGTTCAGATATTTTTTAATTCAAGCGTCGTCGCATCGTCGGGGGACATATGGACACGTTAAACTTATGACACCCCTTTTGCGTCTCTCTAACGGTCCCCCGACGATGCGACGACGCTTGAATTAAAAAATATCTGAACGTTCTTAATAATATATTGTGACGATAATAATTATTATAATAGGTTTAAAATATTATTTGTTACTTTTTATATTTAATTTTTTGTGTCGGGGGTTTTTAAAATTTGTAATTTTACTTTTATTTTGTCCTTTTTAAAGTAGGTAATAAGGTATTAAATATAGGGAAGGTATTAATAGTGATAAGTAAGTAACTTAGTTAGTTACTGGATATAATATTAGTTTTCATTTAATAGATTAAGTTTTACCTTCCTACTCGTAAGTTTAGGTTAAATATTAGGTAGGTATTTGTTTTTCGTATTAGTTTAAGCAATTTAGGTGTGCCTATGGGAACGATAGGACATATGGAAGGTAGTCAGATCCCCTCATCAACTATTAAAGAGCTGATGATCATCAAACGGCAAATCAGGACATGCTTACCTTACCATATACTTTCAATATCATTGAAGTAACACAATACCAAATTTCGAATCGATAGGATATATGGAAGGTAGTCAGATGACAGATCCCCTCATCAACTATTAAAGAGCTGATCTTCTTCAAACGGCTGATCAGGTCATGATTACCTTACCATATACTTTCAATATCATTGAAATAACACGGCACCAAGTTTCGAAACGATAGGACATATGGAAGGTAGTCAGATCCCCTCATCAACTATTAAAGAGCTGATCTTCTTCAAACGGCTGATCAGGTCATGATTATCTTACCATACGCTTTTAATACCATTGAAATAACACGGTACCAAGTTTCGAAACGATAGGACATATGGAAGGTAGTCAGATCCTCTCATCAACTATTAAAGAGCTGATCTTCTTCAAACGGCTGATCAGGTCATGATTAGCTTACCATACGCTTTTAATACCATTGAAATAACACGGTACCAAGTTTCGAAACGATAGGACATATGGAAGGTAGTCAGATCCCCTCATCAACTATTAAAGAGCTGATCTTCTTCAAACGGCTGATCAGGTCATGATTACCTTACCATATACTTTCAATATCATTGAAATAACACGGTACCAAGTTTCGAAACGATAGGACATATGGAAGGTAGTCAGATCGTCATCAACTATTAAAGAGCTGATGATCTTCAAACGGCAAATCAGGTCATGGTTACCTTATTATATACTTTCAATGTCATTGAAGCTACACGGTACCAAATTTCGAATCGATCGGACATAAAGAAGTTAGTCAGATCCCCTCATCAACTAGAAAATAGCTGATAATCTTCAAACAGCTGAACAGATTTTCATGAAACATGGCTAAGAACACTCGGGTTAAAATTATCTATGACACAAAATAAACTTCATGAAAATCGGTCCATCCGTTTGGGCGCTACGCTACCACAGACAGATACACAGATACACAGACACGTTAAACTTATAACACCCCTTTTGCGTCGGGGGTTAAAAATGAAGACACTTGATTTTCGCCATTTTGGCGCTGATTGTTGCATGAACGTCCATGGAACTAAAATGGAATGACATTCAAAACGACGGTCACTTGCAACAAATGTGAATTTAGTACCGTGGGCCTTCGTGTGTTGCCGTTCAAATCAGCACAAAAAATGAACTATCAATTGTATAGAATGTGTGATCCAGGGTACTGTAGTAGTGTTATTATCTCTCTGCAGACTTGGTCATAAATCATTCGAGTGTTTCGCTTTTGTTGTTCTTACAAAAGCGAAACACTCGAATGATTTAAGTATGACCGAGTCTGCAGCGAGATAATAACACTAGTATAGTATAACAGAGATCAGTGGGCGCGTGTCTCAAGGAAGAGAGGGTGGGGTATGTAGTAGTTACATATGGCTGCTGCAGATGCTGCTGCCGCAGCTGCGCCAGCTGCTTCTCCAGGTCGTGGTTGCGCGCCGTCAGCCGCCGCAGCTCCTCCGAGCCCGACGACGACGCCTCCACCGTCTCTGCGCGCAAAAATATATAAAATAAATAATAAATAAAACAAGCGCAAGCCTATATTCAATAAAAAAAAAGTGCCCCTTTATTCAGACACCTGGTATATATATATATATATATATATGGGACATTTTACACATCGCAATCTAGCCCCAAAGTAAGCGATAGAAAGAGACTATTAATACTCAACTAACAATTTAAAAAGTATCAAAAGAATAGGTTAAATCAGTATAAAAATATATGTATATTACATTAAAGTTTTACTGCCTCAACAACTTAGTCTGTTTGCCCACTTAAGGCAAAGGCCTCCTCCAATTTCCTCCACATCTTTCTGTCACAAGCTTTTCTTGTCCAAGTGCCACCTACAATAGATTTGATTTGATCCACCCACCTTTGGAAAGGTCTACACCTTTTTTTTTCATATGACCTGTGTATTAGTGCATTATTGTTTTGTGCAGTGTCATTATTGAAAATACCCAACAAACTGTTACATGCGATATGTACTCAACATTTTTAAACATTTGGGCAGGTGTAAAATTTTAAACATTTTTGGTAGTACATAATAGTATATATTATATACAGATTTGATATTGTAGAATAAATCAAAATAATTGTAAGATTTTTGTCTTTTGAAGTGAAAACTTCTTTAGGCATTACCAAAATGGCAAAAATGGTACCCTTATTTTGAAATGGAAACACTCATTGAAGTCGCGACAACGTTACCGTAAGTGACACCTCACACTGTCACTTCAAGCGACACCTCACGGAATTGTTCAAGTTTTCACCTCTGTTGCGTGTCAGAGAAGAAAAAAAATCCAAAAATGTAGTTAGTTCAATAATAATCAGTCATATTATAACATGGTTATAACTTGAATACCTTGAGGTCCCCAGAAGCAAAACGTGGCACGACTAAATGGAAACATTGTGACCACATCGATAATAAGCACACACTAATTCATAGCTAAAACAACAAAGTTCGAGCAAAAAATTACAACATTATCTTTATTCTGAACAAATAATACAGATATATAAAATTGAAGTGTCTGCCTGTGTTTTAGAAATGACTGCCACCAATTATGTGTATGTTCATGTTTAATTAATGATATACACAAATTTTACAAAGCATCTGTTTGTTTGTATAAGATAACATTAAGAATGGCAGAATCGATTTGGACAGGACTTTCATTGTCTGATGTCTGATACATGATTATGATTATGTCAAACTTTAAACCATATTTATTCACTTTGATTTGCATAAGCAAGTCAAACATAAGTTTGACTATAGTTTGACAAAAAGTGAAAAACAAATTGGTGAAATTGGAAGAAAGAGAAGAACAAAAAAGAGAAGAACGAATTCCAAAATATTAAATGTCGCAAATCTAAGCATAGAAACAAAACACTAGTTTGACATAGTTTTATTGAAATGTAACTCATAACAGCCAATCTGAGTTTTTAAATAGGTTTTAAAATATTGTATGAAGCAATGGCAACAAATCAACTTATGTCAACTAAGATTACGAAGGTTTCAATGTGCCCTGCACTGAGAAGACCCACACACAAGAACATTACAAAGGAGGATTCATCTATTTTTATCCTGGAAACAAATGATTCGCGCGTGTTTTATGGAAACCGAAATTCCGTCACACAAAGCCGCGAATAACAACTAGTTATAGGTAATAATTAATTGGAAATGAGAACTGAGTTCTGATTGTGATAAAAGCTCATTAAAATATATTTATCTACGCTCATTGCTTAAAGTTCGAATTATGAAATCGAAATGTGTCAAATAATTACCTACTTTATTCACGGACTTCTATAATTATTAAAAAGTTATTCATAATAACATCGCTCTACTATGGAAATATTTAAAGAAAGTTGTATAAAATCCATAACGATACACGGCTCTGGACTCCTGTATTTGTATCTGGGGTAATATTTTTTATGTAATATTTTTTTAAGTGAATCCACAGACAACATATAGTTGGTAGTCATTGCCGAGAGTATGGATGGGCCATGATTGACCATAGACAACAACACAATGTCTATGGGGTACCTAATATTTTTTATGTAATATTTTTTTAAGTGAATCCACAGACAACTTATAGTTGGTAGCTATTGCCGAGAGTATGGATGGGCCATGATTGACCATAGACAACAACACAATGTCTATGGGGTAATATTTTTTATGTAATATTTTTTTAAGTGAATCCACAGACAACTTATAGTTGGTAGTCATTGCCGAGAGTATGGATGGGCCATGATTGACCATAGACAACAACACAATGTCTAACGTTCCGCGTAACGTTCCACCTGGGCCTGTGATTATGATTACGATTACGATTACGACTACGATTACGATTACGATTACGATAAAGATTACGATTATGACGTTATCTCGTAAATCTATCGTCCGTAAACCGACTTTACAGACAACCAATTTTTTTTGTTAATTAGTCAAAACTTTGCGCTGAAAAATGTATAGCAGTGAAACCTACTAAAGAAAATTTCACTCCACCTGACATCTTAGTAGTTGCAATGATTTACGACAAACGTTAGCAAGATTTTATGATTTGGGTAATAATATGAGCGTAGATAAAGTAGTGTATGAAACTCTACATAATTAGGTATTAAAACACTCGTGTGATACTATTAAAAAACTCGCCTGCGGCTCGTTTTTTAAACTCACACTCGTGTTTTAATACCCCCCATTATGTAACCGTTACATAAACTACTATTATAACATACATTTTTAAAAGGCACTTCTATACAGTATTTTTATCAGATTGTTATGAAATAAAAAATATGAATAATAGAACATATTGTAGTAAAATAAAATGTATGTGAGTCTCGCTCACTTTGAACTTGTTTACCAGGCACTAACTAATAACTATTGCTGTAAGTGACAATAATTGAGTTTTTAGTTCACAGTTTTAGAGGAACCAAATAAAATTTTAATTTGACAAGCCATTGTGGTGCATGCATATAAATCCCAAAGGGACTTGCCCCTCAAGATGCCTGTTTGTTTAAAAAATCAAGTACAATGGAAGACTTATGCAACTGCATAATATTAGAAGCCCCTCAGAGCAATGTTAAAATAACTGTGTTTGTTTACTGTGAGTACATGTGCAGATCAATGTACAAGGTGACATAGTTTTTGAAAAACCCCTAAACCAAATTAAATTAAGTACAATGGAGGTTGGCGAGTCAAACAAAACATTCATAAACATCAACATGGATAAATAGGTAATAGGTAATGGTATTATATTGTAATAATAAAATACCATTAATAAACATAGTGACTACAATCCTGTGGGAGAAATAACAAAGGAGTTAGAGGAGGCTTTTGCCGGGAGGCACTTAAATTTTTAATATATTTCAATTTTGGTGGACGCTATCAACTTTGTAACCTTAAAATAAAATCTATTTGATTTGATTTCTTTGAACTTTATTAATTTTTTAATTTTAATTTTTACTTTATTTAATTTGTTTACAGTTCAAAATATTTCAATTTTCACTAAAAGGACAGGGTATAATTGAAGCTTTTTTTTTGTTTAAGAACAAAGGGAGATTTTTATTCCTTACCGCTAACCAGTAACTGCAAGCTCTGTATCTCCGACTTCTGGTTCTCACTGAGGGTCTGCAGCTGCTGCAACTCAGCGCGCAGCCCCAGCACCTCAGACTCCAGCTGCTGTTTCTCCGTCATCAGACGACGCAGGTCCTCTACAAATTAATTTACCTCTCTTAGATTTTAGTATAAAATTTTTGAGGTTGGTTGAGTCAGGTGGTCTTTCTCATTTGTAAGTCTATTACAGACTACTACCAGACATCTATAGGTATCAGAATGAGAAGAAAGTATGTTCAAAATAAGTGTGTTAATAATGTTAGATGAAGCACACATTACAATCTAGATTGTGTATGGATACCAATATTATGAAAACTTAAGATGTTTAGCACAGAGGTACAAGAGGCCGTCGGCAACTTCGAAAGTGTGGCAATAAATACTCTGTCTAAGTTAACAAACTGGCGCCATCGCTACAAAATTCTTCATGCATACTAGCATCACCGCACAAATAAATACAAATGTACAAATTTCAAATTGACACACTCACACTACCTAGAAGAAAAAGTTGTCGCACTCATGGAGCTGTTGTTGTTAGGGCTCTATCTAGTCAGAGCGCGAGCGACGACCTAAATCTATGGTGCTTAGGTAACTAAGGTAGTGAGTAACAGTATCTCAGACTAATCCATCCAGGATTGTGGATACGAACCTTCCTTCTGCAGAAATAGCTCCTTCATTCTGGCCCTTTGCATGTTAAACTCCTCCTCAAGGTCCCGGCGCACTGTTCCCGCCGCTGCTTCGCCATCTGCCATAACTTAAAAAAGAAACACTTCTCAACTTGGGTTGACATTATCACCTATCAAGCGGTTCGCCACAAACCTTTGGACGCAGCAGGCTCGCTGGAGGGCTTTGTTTGCTTCTCCATCGCGGCCTCGCCTATATCTTCTCCTAGCATATTGTATGATTATTCATATTTCCACAAGAAACAAAAAGTCAATGAGACAATAAAAAATTAAGACGGGGGACCATGAAAAATGCGAAATAATTTGATTGGTGTCATTTTTAATTTTTTGACGTATGATTTTTCCTCTTATTTTTTGACAGTTACTACAGACAAACAAAACAGATTATATAAAATAGATTTATACCAGAATTTTATCGTATGAAAACAAAAGATAATAACGACTTCGAATCGGGGACAGTGCACAAGCTGTCACAAGCCCATCTCTCTGCTTTGTTGGTCTGTGCCCATCTCTGCTGTGTTTGTCTATGCCCATTCCCAAGTATTTTAAGTATTATCTATGGCACAAGCTCTGTGGTGCTCTGTGCCAATGTGCTCTCTTGTTTTTGGTTTGTAATCTATGCATGCCTCTGCCCGCTAAATTCAAATTCAGTTTGAAACTAAAACTTAATTTTCAATGGCAGGAGCAGCTGTTGCCTGTTGGTAACTTTTCATTAATTTATACGATTAAAACCGGAAGTACGCTTGAACAAGGTTACCTCTTCAACCTGTGCAGCATTACAGGCAAGGTCACATTGATAAATAATATTAGCATAAATAATATTAGTATTTCACAGGAGTTTCGACAGATGGCGCTACATTTTCTTGTATGAAGGTATACGTAAAATGTTCGGATGCCCTTATCCTGACTACGTTTATCAATTATGCACATTCAAAAAGAAGCCACGCGAACCTTTCATAAAATTCGGTTCAACCGTTTCGGAGAAATTTGGTTACAAACACTGCGACATGAGAATTTTAGAAATACTTAGTTAATACTTGGCCTTATCAACTAAGAAGGCGTTAATTTGGTGATTATTGCGCCCATTAAATATATTGAATTCAATTACTGGGTACTGAGTGAGTTTCTTCTCAGATGAATGGGTATAATGGTTTTAAGTAAAAACAGCCAGTTATTAAAATAAACAGTTTTATTTGATAAACCTTAGATATTTTGAGTTTATATAGCGATCTCTTATTAGATAATTTCTCGTAGTTGAGCTACACATCGTAACTAAACAAACCATTTCCTAATTAATTATGACCTTTAATGTTATAATTATGTAAACCTTAAATATAGGACAAATAAATAATTACTTCACTATTAAAAAAATTAACTATATTAGCTGGTGGATTCTGATAAGGAATGTAGGTAGGTATGTGAAATGCTTTAATTTATGCTATAGCGCCATCTTCTAAAAGTTTATTTAAAAGAATATTTCAAGGCACAGACATATCACAGTTTTAACGTGTATTTTATCATTACGTTAATAATTAGGTATTATTCTTTACAATATATTATTATTTACACCGTTTCACACTCAAACGCCAGCTCAAGGATTTCCATTTTTACATTATTTCATAAATGCAAAATATACAGCGTTTTTTAAATACATGCAAACGACTAACGTGACTACTAGATGGCGCTGCTTCACACTAGTTTGGCTACTCGACGCTCGGTGGCGCTGTTTCGCACTAGTTCAACTACTAGTCGCTAGATGGCGTTAAAAGCCTTGTTTAGCTTCTCTGAACCGTCTACCGGATTTGTAGTCTTCTAGGCAGGGAACTTGGACGATGTTGAAGTAGATGTGCCCCATGAGGTGCGAGGCGGAGGTGTTGGTGGTCTTGAGGCAGTCGAACAGCATGTCGTCGCACGCGCAGTGCGACTTGCTGTAGAGCGAGTTGTTGGTGAGGTTGTACCGCTGCGAGAAGGCGCGCACCTTGCTGGGGCACAGGTCGTGCGTGCGGCAGCAGCGGTCCAGCGGCCGGTCGGCGCCCAGGTCGTGGTAGTCGGCCGCTATGTCGCCGGTGCCGCACCATTTTGTACCTTTGGTGAACACATACGGTAACATTAATAGTAGGTATATAAGGTTTCAGTACATTACACACATCGCAATCTAGCCCCAAAGTAAGCGATAGTTTGTGATATGAGTACTAGATAACTGATAAATATACTTACATATTAATATACATAAATATAATGTATTAAAAAACACCCAGACGTTGGTGCTCTTTCAAAACATTCATGCTCTTCACACAAACATTTACCAGTAGTGGGAATCGAACCCACAACCTCCGACGCAGACAGCAGGTTTGCTACCGCTACGCCATTCCGTCGTCAAGGTATGAAACACTCGACCCGACTAATTATACCAGATTCGACTACAGATCAATTGATGAGATAGGAGATGAAGTAGTCTACAGAATATAATAATTCTAAGCCGAGAAATACTTATAATTTACTGAACAAACTAGGATAAAATAAAGTGTTAGAATATTTTTATAAGGTTTTTGTAAGACAAACGGTACTTACCTACTTATAGGTGCTTTTTGATTAAGACTTCTAAAAGTTATAATTATGTACTGCCTAGATTACTCAACTGGCAGGTCTGATACAAGTACCTAGTCGTTATCGGTTACTGATTTGTATTATACAAGCAATAATTATATATGCTTGGAATCAATCAAGCTAGTATTATTTATGCTGCACTACCTAGTAGGCATCTACCTAGCTACCTACTACTCATTGTTGGCAATCGTTAGTCTGGTGTTTAAAAGGTTGCCTGCATACTGCAGGAGCTTCGGTTCCTTTAAGTCGGAGAAATGACTGGGAATAACCAGACTTAATATAAAAAGGATCAGGATGACAGGAACGCAGTGCGCATTTGTATCATGCGACCAGTGGGTCCATGCGACCAGTGGGTGGTATGCAAAATTACTATAGGACGCACTGCATCTGACATGGGTATGCGTCGTATTACTAAACATCACAGAAAGAATAAATAAAATAGGAGCGCAGTGCAACGGGTCGTTTATACGGTCGTATTACATTGTACTACAGTGTATAATAAGTGGGACGCACTGCATCTGAGCAGCTGGTGCTGCAATGTGATTCTGCAAAAATACTTATAAAACCGACGAGCATCTATGCGCTGATTGGCTAATACTTGCGTCAATTATAAAGCCAAGGCGACAATTGGCTGCTGATGGCTGCGTTGCTATGGTTACCGTCGGATGGTTGGCCGATGTACAAATTTTATATTTTCGAGAATCACACAGCTGAACACATATAAAGTCATTCCTTGCTCTGTGGCTGAACATAAGGTGTGCTCGCTGCGTCATTCTTTGCCATGTAAAACAAAAAAAGCTATGGGTAGAGAGTTACCCGGAATGATGCCCTGCAGCAGCGAGAGTGGGCTGCCGCCCAGCAGACCCGCGTGCGCGCCGCCCGCCTGCAGCCGCGCCTGCGCCGCGCCGCGCTCGCGCCAGCCGCTGCGCGCGCGCGCCGCGCCCTCGCCCGCCTCCACGCCTTCCACCTGCAACCAAAACCAAGTATCTTTATATCCCGTAAAAATATCATAAAAAAAACACGACTGCCTTGTGGTAAAACGACTTTTTCCAAAAAATGTTACTCGGAATGATGTAAGGATTATAACGATGGGGTACATGTCCAAATCTCTTCAGTCGTTCAGAAGTTATGATGGAATAAAGAAAGTCACATAGGCATACGTGCATGAACTCTAAAAACATTACACTCCTTTTTTGGGCAGTCGTGTAACAAGCAGAATACAGGGGAAGTTCCTATAAGTAAGTACTAACCACTTTGATAAGAAAGTTAGCGACGCATAGAGTTGTGGACCGGCTGCTGCCAATATGCGATCTTAATCACATAGATTCTAACAAGCCACCCTGCTCATCATCATCCAAAGTAGCGTCAGTAGGGTATCGGCATTGACATTATGGGGCCCGCCCACAGAGGTCGTCCCACAGTACGTCATTTTCCATTTCGGCCCTTCTGCCTTCTATATACATCTCAACATTACCTAAATTCTAAAATAGCTAAGTAAAACAAAGTTAATGAATTTCATTAGCTGATAAGAACCAGAAAATGTTAGTTAGTGTAATTAGAGGGAAAAGCACGATTTTCAATTTCCAAGTGTTTGATGTAGGTACCTACTCGAGAACGTGCTTCATTACCGCCGACCGAACTTCCGCCTGGCAAGCGGCCATCGGTAGCCTTTTCACTCGTACTTCTTATAGGTATCATCTATATAAAAATATTTTCATAAAAAGACCACAGCTCCGCTCACAATCTGTGGCTCCGCTGTTCTTTTTGTAAATTCATAAAAATCGAAAGATGCTGGATGTAAGTAACAAGTCAACCACGACTCAAGTGAACCCTTTATGAATCAGAATGAGGAAGTTAATGGCTAGTCTCTTACTATCTTGAAAAGCGAAGTGGTTGATGGCCAAACCACATAATACCTATTTGTTTTAATTATTCCCACATACTAGGGCATCTGGAAGAGATCCTCGATCCTCATTTGTAGCGATAAGATATGTCCTTGTGCATTTTCTATATCTATGTTTGTGTGTACATGAAACTTTATATGCACAGAATAAATAAATATCTGAATTTTCCCGCCCACAGTTAAAAATGGGGGCCATGACAGAATAATAATTGCATTTCATTTCCTCGAAACTGATTCGACCGTCAGAACTGATGCAGTCGTCAGATAGCGTCATAAAAGCTATCCGATCCAAACTTGATAACGTTAGATCGGGAAGCGCGATAAATATCCGGCACGGGCTGTATCAGGGAATTGGCTAGAAATTGCTTCGTAGCATAAGTAAACTTTACTACTAATGTATGGTTTCCAGTATCCGGAATTTCATGCCTAAACACCCACAACAATGAACCACCATTTCTATCGATGTAAGATGAAGAGGCCGGAGGCGCAATAGCAGACATAGCTGATAGCCCATGGTTTGGGACCTCTGGCGCTCGTCACAATTTAGAAATGGGCTTTGAATCCAAGGCAGACTTTCAGAAAATGTTCATTTGTGGAAACTAAATATCACTTGGTTAGCGGGTGATGAAGACATCGTGAAGAAACACCTGCCTGGTGAACAAAGTGCACCAACACACACTTGGTCAATGTGGTAGAGTCACGGACTATAATGAGCAAACCACTTTCATTCTTTTCTTTATTTTATTCTCATTTAATAAAAGGCTTCCCTGCTATTAAAGCAGATTGTCAGTCTCGTTGATGTGGGCGCAGCAGCGCCGTGTGCTCGATGCAGCAGTCGGTGGCCTCTTCAGATAAAGGCACACCTATGAGATGGTTTCGGCAGCAGCCAGGCTGCCGACAATGATGTGACTCGCTGCTGCGGTGGCTAGTCGAGACCTGGCGGAAGCGCGGTGAATACGAGAGTGAATCCCGTACTTCCGCCAGCGGGTCCGTCGTGGAAACAGACAATTTTTAGAGGGTGCAAGCCCCATATATAACCCTCCCGTTTCCCCTGCCGGAGGGGTATGCGTTAGGCATTTTCTGTCTATAAAAAAAAAGCCTCGTTGATGTCAACATTTCCATACTCAAAACTTAAATAAACAATACAAGACAAAAAAAAATTACAAACACTTCTTCACCCAAACCCCTCTCATTCTGAAAGGTAATTCGTTCCTAACGTAGCACATCTCTGGCCTGCAAGTAGCGGAAACGCTTATAAATTAAAAGGAGATAAAATACTTCTAGACCAACATAGACATAGCATAAGTAGACGTGTATCTCTCAAAAGTGCAGTATCCACGCGCGGCCTTGACCCGATATTCTTTGTGGAGTTAAGTAAGCCGTTCTCTAGCGGCCATTCTGCGAGAAACAACTCTCGAGCGAGCCTAAATATCTAACACTAAAGCTCTAAAACTATCACGTGGACCGGCTATAGAAACGTTATATTTTCAAAGGTGTGTGAAGCCTGCGAACTAACACTTGGCCGACGAAGTGGTTATGGTCAAAACCCTAACATTTTGAGGGTTAACAGTTTTGGCAGAATGGCAATCATGGCCATATTTGTTTTTTTGACGTGATAACGTTTAATAAATTGATGAACTCCAGCAACGCACATGAAAAATAGTAACGTTCCGTGTAACGTTCCACCTGAGCCTGTGCGTGCAAGCGAGAGCGCGCGATAAAACAAACGCTAGAGAGGCCAATTATGACGTTATCACGTAAATCTATTGTCCGTAAACCGACTTTACAGACAACCAATTTTTTTTTTCAAATACCAAAGTAAGTATAAAAACAACGTTTGCCGGGTCAGGTAGTATGTAAATAAAATTTTCGTGTCACAGTGTGTAACCAAATTCCTCCGAAGCGGCTTTTTTTACCTTTATGAAAAAACAACGTTTGTCCGGTCAGCTAATGATTATATAAAACTGTTACATAAAATCATTATTATAGACACAGAGGATGAATATTTATAAAGGAGAAAAATATTATCTATTCATTACAAAGTGACTCGTGCAATGAATAATGAGTGATTGCTAATTAACAAGTAGTAAAAAGTTGCACTTTAAACATTCACATCGTATTCGCAGTAGAAATTAACTACCTACTTTCCGAAGATTCATGGCTTTGAACCGCGGGTTAACTGTACATTAAGTTATGTAAAGTTGTTTACATAATTTACAATTTGCATAAATAACTACTTAACTATCGAAATAAAAATGTGTAAGTAGATACAAATTTATGTTTAGATATTTGGATTTAAGAAAAGTCCTATTATTAATGAATGATTATGGTGAGGTTAGGAACATTACCTGTTGGCATTGCCCCATGAGCTTAATAATCTGGGGAAAGCTGACCCCCAGGGGCCTATTGATCATGCTCAGCTGGACGCATTTTAGTATTTCACAACACTGGTTTACTTACCTTCATTAGTGATTAGAGCTCGGGCCCAGTGACTTGTTACCTAAGGAAAATTTCCTGTTGACATTGCCCCATGAGCCTTGTCGTCTGCGGGAAGCTGACTTCCAGGGGCTTGTTGCACAGTTCAGCTGGAGGGCACGCTATGTGTATTCCTCATCACTGGTTTATTTAAATTATTGCACTGAGTGCGGGTCCGGTGACTTGTGAGATTAGGAATATTACCTGTTGACATTGCCCCATAAGTCTGATCATTTGCGGGAAACTGATCCCCAAGGGCCTGTTGATCCGGCTCAGCTGTCGGAGGAGGCGGCCCGTGTCTTCCTCATCACTGGAAAAATAAAAAAAAAGTCGTAAGTACAAATTATTATAATATGCTGGACTGATTAATTTAAATACCTTAGATATACTTCGCCATACGGAAAAACTGCCGGATAGGTTAGCTCTAGTCTAGATGAAGCAAAGGCATAAATAAGTCGCGGTGGAATGTATTGAAGAAAAAATAATCTAGTGGCACCACAGATTAATGGATTTAGGGTTTCCAAGAAACTTTCAATAAGCGGGATCCTTTTTTGAGAGAGATATTTGCGACGTTTGCTTGTAGATATTCAGCTGATTTTTTTCGAATTGAACAGGGTTATTTGCGGCCGTCTGATGTCCTTTATTTCACTTAGGCCTAACTTAACACGAGTGAAAAGTGAAAAAAGATATTTGATCGGTAAAATGGTGATATTATTATGATTCCTACTTAAAATTAAGTTCATCAGTACTGGGTTTCGATGTTTTAATTGAACTGGATGAATTTGATATAATCGATGTAATATGGTATTTTTTATTTTAAAACTCATCCATAATTTATACACCTCTGACCTATACTACCTTTTCAACAAATAAGAGGTATATTTTTAGCTTCTGGCGAAACCTCAGCCACTCGCGGACAAAAGTTTAAAATGGGTCAGAATCTTACCTAAAATTGGATGTCGCCAATGAACTAGTTTTCCGAGCAGTAAAGTAGAATTTCTTTTTCCGCATATTCACCGCAAGTTTTGTTGTGTTCAATGTCAAAGTCTTTATGAATCAAATGAAATCAAAATAATGTTTGAAAGAAAGAAAAAAACTTTATTTCAAGAAAATGCCAATGTAACAAAAACATAGGTACATCTTACGTACTAATACGTTTGGCATTTCTGGGCCATACATATGGGCGTCTCCCTTTTATCTTTCACATAGGCCTAAGTTTACCAGGCCCTTATATATCTAAAGATTTTTTTAATGGACTTTAAGGAAAAATTGGGGTGTATCAACCTAAGATGTAGAAGTCTGAATGGTTCTTCGGTCTTCTACAGTAATATATTCAGGCATCATTCGATGGCGATTCGGAACTTGGGGCAGTAAAAAACGCTTCCAACGTTGGTAGGTAGGACGTGTTCGTTGGAAACGGAACACTCCGTTGAAACGAATTTCACTCACCGCTCGATAGATGGCGATGTCTCGAGCTAGCTCGCGCTAACAGGTTTCTCATACCAAATCTTATAGCTGATTGCATGCTTGCTTAGGCAGTTGAATGTGGGAATGATTAAACGAGAATTTGACTAGTGTCTACCTACTAAGTATACCTATACCTACAACAGACGGGTGGAATTTCCGTGATTTTTTTTCGTGACGGGAAAAAACTATTTTCTTAGCACCCTTCGCCGTAGGTACCGTCCGGAAAAAACTTCGTTTCATAATTATTAGTTAGAGAGTTATTGGTGACGTCAGACGTGACATACTCATGCTCATACTATCATTACAGTTAGCCGTGACCTGACGCTGCTGGCCTGTGGCCGCTGACAATATTAAAATCAATATGTATTCATAAATAATAGGCGACGTCGTTTTAAGCTTGTTATTCAAACGCTAAGTATGCAGATGGTAGCACACAACACACTATATGAATCCATCTTCACATTTGCACGGATTGGGATACAACTTGGCATAAGTACCAACAGATACCTATACTTAATGGCGTAATCATACACAATGGTAGGTAAGAAAGAAATTGACACATTGACCTCGATACATATCAGGGAGACAATCAAGGCCGGGAGCGCAACTGAGTCTGCTAAAAACGAAAGGGAAGAGAGTTACATATTCTTCCCGTTTGCCGTTGAAGCCTGTGGCGGAGACATACAGAGTGCCAAAAATTCCTTTGAAATATTTCCCAGGTAAATAACATTTAGCCTCACCTAGTAAATGAAGGGCTGGCTCCTTTTTTATGCAACAAATCAGCATATCTGTTTAACATGGGAATGCAGCCAGTATTTTTGAACCCCACGCGGACAAGCATTTTCAAAAACTGGAAAGGAATGGCAACGGAAAATACATTCCTTCGGGGTTAGCGAAAAACCGATGTGCACGATCCGTGCAAAACCTAATCTTCTACACTAATATTATAAGAAGGAAAGATTTGTATTTTTGTATGTAACGAATAAACTCAAAAAGTACTGGTCCAATTTTAAAAATTCTTTTTTCATTAGAAAGCTACATTATCACTGAGTAACATAGGCTATATTTAGTACTAGATTACTATAGAAATCTTTAGAAATTCCTATTAAAACCAACCGAAAGTGTAAAAAAATTAGCCATAAAATGTCTTTCATCGCATACGCTGCGAAGCGTATTAATGATAGGACAAAAAAAAGTTCAACAATATTATAGAATATATCAATATCTACAAAAAACTTCGCGAGACCATGTGTCTAACTATTGTAGTTACGTCACTATAACTACTTTTTTACATTTAACAAATTGATAGAAATGCCGATCAAAATCAGACCGTGTTATCCATACCATTTATAAATTTTTATCCAAATAAATCATTTAATATTCAAGACTGTCTCAATACCTGATGATTACTTTTTGAATTATTGAAATCGGACATTTCATTCAAAAGATATCATGAAATAAAAATAAAAATACGGGTCCCGCGGCCGGTCAGCTCGCACATGTTCCGCGGATCCCGATGATTCCAACTGATTTGCCCATATCTTTTAAAAGGTTACAGTTCCCTTTAAAAATATCCTTTGCCCTAACAATAAATAAATCCCAGGGACAAACTTTTTCCATAGTTGGTATCGACTTAAGGAAAGAGTGCTTTTCCCACGGGCAATTGTATGTGGCACTTTCTCGAGTATATAGGATCTCCTGAAAATCAATACGTTTTGTTGCCACCTACAAATACCACAGCCAACGTTGTGTACAGGGAGGCTTTAAAATAAGCATACAATTTTTTTCTAATTTAGTGATTCATGGTCATTTTAATTAGCATGCTTATAAGTTATAACTTAAATATCTGTACTTATTTATGTCTACCCGTGCGAAGCCGGGACGGGCCGCTAGTTTTCAAATAAAAGTGAATGTTTTTTTTTATTGAAGTATAGTGTTGAACGTGCAATGAATTTAACCTCTGTCCATCGCTATTAGTTGTAGCATTGGACACTGGACAGCCGTTCGACCTAGAGTCTAGAGCGCCGTGTCGATGGTCCGAATGAGAGGTTACGCAACACGCGACCTCGGCTCTTGGCTGCACTTTCACAGCATCCTCATCATCTATAACCGGTTGAAAACTCGTATTTCCTGTAATAATGCGACTTTCATATCGGTCGAAAAAATATTTTTACCTACCAAGGCTGAACAAAGTGAGCGAAACCGCATGCGTCCTTTAGTTACCTACAATTAGATTAGTAGGTATTTTTATTCTTATTAGGTAGGTACACGGTTTGTCAATATTATTCGGATGCAATGAGAAATGCAAGAATCTATAATATATGTATACAGAGAGATGATCCGGGTAAATTGTAAATACCTACGTAAAATAAGCTCTAATGAAAGAGTTCAACGGGTGCAATTTCAATATACTTGAGTTTAATAATATCATAAAGATAAATTCACACGTTAGTTAACTTTGGCAAGGAACCAACATCTTCTCTGGATCACGCATAGGTAGGTACACTGTCTGCTTAGTATCGATAAGTAAGCACTGCAGCAGCGTTAGCTGATTGTTTCAGCCTGCTTTTCGTCAAAGGTCCCGAGGATTCAATTCCCTGGCTCGAGTAAATATTAACACGTTTTAAACAGCGAAGGAAAAACTCGTAGTACGAGAGTTTAGATAAGGTTCTCTGTGCGAACCAACGTTATCCCGCACTTAGCCAGTGAACCTTTCTCATTCTGAGAGGATACTTGTGCCCATGCCGTGGAACATAATAGAGTCCTGTTTTTACTCTTTGGGTGTTGAGAAAGAAAACCATGAAGTAAGAAAAGAATCTTGCTCTGACCCACAACACACTAGGTAATCATAAAACATCGAGCTATTCGTATGTTATTGACCTTTTACTAATTCGACACAGAGTTCCGATCAATTAAATACGTTCTCTGTGTGGCAACTGCTAGACACGCAGGTTACCAGGCAATCATAGACCCAGTAAAGTCCGCACGTGCTTGAACACTGTCTGCTTCATATCGGAAGCGGTAGTTAGTTACACGCAATACGGCAGACGGCGTACAATCAGGTATCAGGCGACTAGGATACCAGACACGAGCTCTAGTCAACTGTAACTAACTACTTCCGAATGAATTCCAGAGATTCCTGCAAATTCTCTAGAGCTTCCTGCTGAGAAGAGTTGGTCACTTTCAAAATTCTTCGTATTATAATTCTTAATTGGCGTTCAAAAGAAAGTTTAAACTCTATAGAAAAACTTAAAAAGGTTCAAATTAAAAATGAAACAATTTCAAAGAAGGCTTTTTTGTAAAGAGTTTTCCAAGCAATATGCATGCTAGTACTTTAGCTGAAAGGTTAAGAAACCTAGGTACTTACTATACTAGTATTATGTCTACTGATGGATAATATCATTAACACATTCAACATTTCTTTTTTATAGTTCCATTAATTGAAGTTACAACTTCTCTTCAGAAAGAGAGACAGACAGACAAGAGAAAACCCATCATGTTAACTCAGATTTTACTCTGAGACTAAAATGGAAATTATATTCTTACCAATTTATTAGGTACCTACCTACTACCTATGTTGACTAGTGGCGACGCAGACAACATGGAAACCGTGGTCGACAATGTAGTGGTTCTGGCTGAACTTGTAAATTACTATAATTCAATACCGGTGTATGTGGTTCAGTAGGTTACTGACAATGCAAACAAACACGTTGTTAGGTAGATGCTAGCTCTCTACAGTGCACTGGTGTGACAACGTTCTTTACTCAGACATAACTTAGA
Organism: Coenonympha arcania; assembly: GCA_036785405.1. NCBI lineage: Eukaryota > Metazoa > Arthropoda > Insecta > Lepidoptera > Nymphalidae > Coenonympha > Coenonympha arcania. The sequence goes on along the minus strand of CM072067.1, from coordinate 16,466,240 downwards.
ATTCTAGACCGTACACGTCACTGGAAACTTGTTTGTTTGTAGTTTGCAACTATGCTAATGGGAAACTATTAATCTAGCAAACGCACATGTAGTATACATACTTATAACTTACTGCATTTGAATGTAGGTTTTATTTTGCAGACGTGCTATTTTTCAAGTTTTTAGGAATGCCAAATTATGATGAACATAATTTTATTTTCAAAATTATTAACAGAAGATTTTATCAGACTTTAAAAAATGGTTCATAAATTTGTGCGATTAACCCCACCCACTAAAACCTGTCGCTTGCCACAACGGACCTCGTTTGCAGGAGGCTGGGAGGCACGTCCTGAACAGGGCACGCCACCTCCTCGGCCTGTTGATGGAGTTCGGGCAACGGACGAAATAGCCCCTTACGTCCGTCACCCGCAGGCCGGCGCACCCGGAAGCCGAAGAAAGATGTTCGTCCTCCAGCAACCGGCGCGTCTCCTGCGAGAGGGATGTGCCGCCGTTATTGTCCCTCTCGACGAGCGTTCCCGCCCACTTCGGTGATTTTTTTACGAGGTTGTCTTCCTCGTAGTGCCCCGAAGGGCGTTTTCGCCCCCGCCTGTAAATTTTTTATGAGGTTTTCTTCCTTCTCCGGGGTAGGTGCAGACGTTTCGATACTATGCCCTCTGCTGGGGCTCAGAGGGACACGCGAAGAAACGCCACCTATCCACCGGGCCAAGCTATCAGCCGTCGGTTATTAACCGACGTTACCAAGGAGCACCGGCCCGTGCGCTACAGTAGCACTCGGACACACGTGGAGGTTGCTTGGCCAGCCCCCCAAAGTCTAGTACTTACGGTCTAATACCTACGTATAAATTATACGAATAAAATACCTAGGTAAAATACTAGGGTTGGTAGGTATTTCGAAATATTCGGACATTATGAAGCCTTTTCAAGTTTGAGATGATAGTGAAAGTAATTTCGCAATAATATGATTTAATCGTGTAATGAATTACCTACCTACGTCATGGCGAGTAAAAGTGGATAGGTAGGTAAGTATATGTATTATACATTTTGCATTTCTTTGGTGATATAGCGTATAAGATAATTGAACTCGTTTTAATGAAATGCCGGATCTTGCTTGGTCTTTCGAAAAATTGAAACCTGTTCGGATATTAAAGTTGTAGCCAAACTTCCTGACTGACTGTATAATTTTTTTCATTATTTCACTGGCGAATGGCGATAGCCAGACCGTTTAGCTCAATAAATGCAGCCCCGCATCTATTCTTTTCATCACTCCACGACTTGTAATTTGGATAGGCACTAGTTTAACAATAAATTTTACAGTATGTAAAACTATTGCTTTTTTTTGCGAAGCGAATCAATTTATAATATTTTGCTGAAATAAAATTTTGCTGAATAAAAATTAAAAAATCTCCATCTTTCTAATTTTTATCGGAAACTACAATGGATATATAATCGTAAATTTTTACACCGACCAACGTACTCATAACAATGAGAAGGACAAAAATAAAATCAGAATAACCTCTTACTTAATTAAAAAAAACCGGCCAAGTGCGAGTCGGACTCGCGCACCGAGGGTTCCGTACTCAAGAAGTACTGAAGCAAAATAAGCTTAGGTAGTTATAGCTAGGTACTTTTAAGATTCGTTCGTTTTAATGTAGATGTAACACGACCAAAACTGTAACGAACAAAGATGTAAAACGGTAATAATTACCTTTGTTAATGAATCGCAAAACTAACTTTGTTTGTAGAGGTAAAAAACTATGCTAGTTAGAGCATTGGCTATAGTTTTCCTGTAAAATATACGTAAATTCCTATTGACCATAATTATTTGAGATTTTTCGATTGGTAAACTCCGGAGATAAAGGGGGGGAACGGTATTTTTTTAGACATTTTCCCCGATAAATCAAAAACTATCATGACTAAAAATAATTAAAAATCGGTTTTAGAATGTACAAAGTAAACCCTTTCATATGATACCCCACACAGTACAGTTATCTCACTTTTAAATTTCAACCCTCCGATTTTCCCCCCTTTTTAAATAAGAACAAAAATAATTTCAATTTTTTTTTATTATAGTGTCATTGGGCCACTAATATACACAACTATTCCAAATTTCATATCGATAGCTCTGGTAGTTACTGAAATAATCGAGTGTGACGGACAGACAGACAGACGGACAGACAGACGGAGAAAGTCGCACCATAAGGGTTCCATTTTACCATTTTGGTACGGAACCCTAAAAATCTAGGGCCTAGGTTGGACATCTCCATGCGTAGACGCACATCGCGGTCGCGGCGCGCGAGGAGAGTCGCCGGTAGAAAGTCGCGGCACACCGTGGAGTTTCTCGCCCCTTCTATTTAGCACTATGGTTTAAGTGGCACATAGGTAGCTGGTAGCAAGAATTGTCACGACTCGTTTGTCACGCAAATCACTTATAGATAGCTGAGACATGCGGTTTTAACCACGTTTTTTGAACTTTACATAAATTAGCCTATTAAACTCATCGTAATTTATCTCAGCCAAAAGACTTCACCTGGGAGCCTGACCCATAAATGACATATCTTGCGGAATGGTATGGAATGGAACGAAATTCAAATAAAATAACTAAATGAGAATTCTCATACATTTGCTGGATTTCGTTCCAATGTATATACCTACCTAATAGGTACGTCTGGAATCGGAATATGTCATATAGCTACGGCTAGTCGGTATGATAAAGATTTAAGTACCTAATTAATTTGTTAATAAGGTGACTGGCACAACATGGAACTAACTATGATGGCAAAACCTGATGAAAGTTGTTAATTTTGCCACATTTATTATTGTAGTGACAGACTGGGAAGCTAGTCAGCCTGTGGGCATAATTGGTGGGTTCTAAATATATTCACAGTGGACTATTTAGTTGGCTCATATGTACTAACTAAACCTGTTTTCGTGATTATTTTGTCAGGCATAAGTAATTACTACTGGTACTAGCATGCTGCGTTTTTTTAGGAAGGAATATAATATTAAGTAGGTACTCCGCCAATACTTAACTCAAAACACGTTACGATACCTATTAGCTTGTTAGCCATATCATAATGGAAGACCTCACTAACCTACAAAACATAATATGGGAAATTCTCAAGCTTCTAGATTCCTCACGATGTTTTATTTTTATCTAAATGAGACCTAAATAATTATTCCTTAGATTGCCTAAAAACTTCAAACGTTTAAGCAGCCCATGAAATGGAACCATTTTCCCCCTTTTTGCATCATTTTTTATTGATACTCCACTCCTATTGGTCATAGCGTGATATTATAGCCTTCCTCGATAAATGGACTGTCCAACACTCATAGAATTTTTAATTTTGACCAAGAATTTTCAAATTCGGACCAGCACTTCCTGAGATTAGCGCGTTCAAAGAAATAAACAAACATAGGGACACAGCTTTATAATATTAGTATAGATTTCAAAGTGTAGAGCTTTTAAACAAGTTTTAATCGATAAGTCAAAGTGATTAGTGAAGTATAAAGAAAGCCAAGGATAACGATAGTTTATAGTTCTTGGCTTCTTGTTATTTACTGTTTACACGTGTTTGGTAATTCAGTAGCTGTTCTGCGTCGATCGAAGCTACAGGGTCTAGAATGCCGGTTGCCGTAGCCAATTACTCTATCTAGTCGATTCGATTGCTATTGGATCGAAATTAAAAATATATAGGTATATGGGAATCACAAAATATCCGATCGACAAATTCGATTCGAAATTCGAAAAAATGTCGATCACGTGGCTCATCGATGACAGTTGTCATAAAAAATATTTTTTTAATTTCGATCCACTAGCAATCGCAGAAACAGCTAGTTACTGCTTTTAAATTGGGTTACAAGCGTGGTATGTCATAATAAAAAGGTTTTGGCCAATACCATTTACCTCGCTGGCTGGCTGGCATTTAGTAGGAAGGCCAAATAGGTATAGCGTACAGGTAGGCAACTAGCATTAATACAACTTAGAGAGCAAAGTGTCTCAGACATGAAAATATTTCAACTATTTCTGATTGCGATCGGTCATCCTCATCGTCATTATCAGCTTATTAACGAATATTGAAGTGTACCGCGTAGAGTTAAACTCGCGTCAAAGATTTTCTCATCGGGTTGAGTGTACTGTGATAGAGCCTTAGAGTAAAATAAGGATCTAGTTAGAGCATATTTACATGCACAGCTCGTGGTTCGAATATTCGGTGTCGACAGTATGGTCCAGCGGTTTGGGGCCATCATCCTTGAGCTACATCCGATGTTGCAACGTTGCACGACTCACGACTGACTCTGCACCGTAGTCCGGGCTGTACCTAGGTTGGACGTTAGATTTGTTTTGCAAGGCACATCCATTATATCTTACCACAGATCTAACGTTTGTTCTGTACCAATTATGTTTTTCGTGTTTATAATAGGCTCTACCTACACGTCGCAGCGAACAGAGCAACATGGCGCGACATCGTATCCAAGAAAGTCGTCGGTGGAAGGGGTCACGACCCTCAGTAATGAGGAACACGACGCAGAGAGAGAGAGAGAGAGAATAGTTAAGGAGTATAGAGGACTAATAGTACAGTGACGTAAATGTGTAGGAATAAATTAACGCAGGTGTGTCCCGACACGATAGACATTTAGCGATAGTACGATAGTACAGGGCGGACGGCGCGAAAAATGTCACCTGTTTACCGGTGTCAAAAATGCTTGTATTGTCACCAGCAGTAATGCCACGGTGTAGTTCGTTCAGCAGCTATAATTCTGACTGATGGCGCTGTTTGCTTGTACGAAAAAGGTATAGGCTAAATTGTTTGGACTTTGGATGCCTATAATATCCTCAGTTCTTATCGGTGTCCGACACGGAACTTAGATGTTGTGATGTGTATTGATACTTAGTTCATTATTGGCAAATTATAAAAAAAATTGGTTGTCTGTAAAGTCGGTTTACGGACGATAGATTTACGTGATAACGTCATAATTGGCCTCTCTATCGTTTGTTTTATCGTGCCTCTCTATCGCTTGTTGCGCGCTCTCGCTTGCACGCACAGGCTCAGGTGGAACGTTACTATTTTTCATAGATTTTTCATCTCAGATGAATGATCCAACATGTGCGTTTCTGGTGTTCATCAATTTATTAAACGGCATCACGTCAAAAACTTTGACTTAATTATTTTTATTTTCATGGCCTTTCCGCACTACAATATAATAGTGACGTTGATTGTTGAATCACTATAAAGTGATTGGCTGACCTCCGCAACTTCTGCGAGCAAATTGAGATTTGTTATCCGCGCTGACTCACGGAACTCAGATCAGAAGACACCTCCGGCTAAAACTTCTTTAGGCGCGTGGGGCATTTTTTGCACTGGAAAAAACCATTGAACTCGTACTACCGTTATCGTAACCGACACGCTTACCCCTGTTCGAAATTCGACTCACAAGATCCTATGTTCGTATTTAAGGTCAGTCTAATAAAATAATAAACTGCAACTTTTTTTTTTTAAATGATAGGTTTGCTCTTGATTTTTTTTATCAGGACATCGTAATCTAGCCCCAAAGTAAGCGATAGCTTGTGTTATGAGTACTAGATTACTGATAAATATACGTGCATATTAATATACATAAATATATATTGAAAAACACCCAGACACTGGAAAACATTCATGCTCATCACACAAACATTTTACCAGTTGTGGGAATCAAACCCACGACCAGACGCAGACTGCAGGTTCGCTACCTCAGATCACCTGAGTTCGCTACCGCTACGCCATTCGGTCGTCAAATCAATTATGTCCGATGGACAGAAATGACGAGGTCTAGGATGGAGCGCGCTGCGCGCCTGCCTAGAAAATGCCTATTCAATCGGCCGGGAACACAGAAGCTGTAAGGGTATTCCACACCCGGTACGTATCACAAACGTGGAAGAAAAAATTCGAGTTCGCTGGACATCAACCATGAATCAAATCTTAAGGATAAGCAAATAGCACACGACTTTCTAACCCTTTCGGTGACGTCTTCTGACTCCTCACGTGTCTACTCCTAAGCTGGCTGGTGAGACCAATTTGCGGAGCGCGTTATGCAACGCGGAGGCATGAACCAAACTATTCCAATCATTGACGTATCGACATTATGTTCGCTCGATATACTTACACAGATGTTTTGCCTTTTCCATGTTAATAAATGATTACGCTCTGTTTTGTAATGAATTCGTAGTAGCACATTTTCACACTAATAATTTGAAACGTTAAATTTAAAAGTGAACAATTTTTTTATTTCAATTCAATTTCAATTGGTATTTCAATGATAGCAAAGAAGTTTCTTGTGTAAAGTGTAAAAATATTTTGAGAATCTATATAATCGTTAATAACTAAGAAACGTGACGAAAATATATGCTAATATTTTAATTTAAAAAAAAAAACTTTTACCAGCTGTTACCTAAGAGCTCTTGGTCGCACTCTTAGATAATAGGAATTTATTGAATAAAATAACATAGTCTTAGTCATCTAAGCGAGGTTCTCAGGGACACTTGGAAGTTGGAAATTTGCCAATCTAGCGTCTTTTGCCTAGATCGTCTCTTACGCTCTAAAACTGTATCAATAAATTTAAAGTTCTGGGGAAAATCCTCAGATGGAAAATCCGATAAAAATATACGTTATAAATGTATGTATGTTGAAGCAATTCTTCAGAGGAATTATATTTGGAGGTGAACCGATGGCGTCGGTAAATGCCACAGGTAAATGCGAACTTATCATTTTTTCACATAGTAAACTCATAATGCGACAATAACAACGTAATGCTTAGCGATCATTCTTTGCTTGGTTAGTATAAATATACGTATTTATAGTATTAAATTATTATGTGTATAGAAAACTCAGTATGCGACAACGTAATATCATCTCAACGAAGTCATAATTATACGGTTGTTGTGATCACGTAATAGTTGCACAAACTTACAACATCATGTGAGAGATTTGCTAACGTTTCCAAATTGTGTGCATGAATATTTATGAATTCACTTTAAACGTTGCTTTGCGTAAAATGGTGTTGTTTTGGCAGAGATTAATTGATTTAATTGGTATTTAGTCAAAACAACATGTTATACTCAATTTAATTAAATTTTTCTTGTTTTACTAAAATTAAAGTTAATGGTGTGTTGTAAGGTTTACACAAATGTTAGTCTCTAAACTTCCATACAATAGAAAAATATTGTATTATTTATGATGCGTGACTGGATTATTTTCCTTCTTTTTCAATAGCAGATCTTTGGTGGTCATCTTTATGGGTCACTGTTCGAGGCGTATGCTACTCGTAGGTATTTTCCTCATGAGCATTTACAACTTCTTTAGGTTGTTCTTCATTTCCGAAAAATCCTTTCTCATCGTCTTAAGATTTATTCTGTGAGAGAGCTTTTTTAATTTTAAGTCCAATCTTTTGAAGATCATAAACAATGATATGTCAGTGAATGAGTAGTGTTTTAGCTAGTTTTACTTTTCTTTTTATATAACTGGATTAGGTAATAATTAACTTTTTAGTTAGTTTTCATTAGAGTTGCATAGTTTAGCGAAAGAATAAATGAATGATATTTTAATTTTAATTGTGCCACGCATTGCACACTTATGCATCAAAATGATGCTTGAAGCTTCCTCCATTTTTACGCCTTTGGTGCTACCCTTTTTAGTCTCAAATTTTATAGCATTCACCTCGATCAAAATATTGCAAAATGTGTCGCTACTGCTTTTCAGCGGCCGGTTCGGATTCCGAAGCAGCAATTGTTCAATGATTGAATCATGACGCGCCGCCCCCCCTCGGCGCTGCCGTGACGACGCAGACTCTTCTAGAAACAACTCTAGGACAAGGAGTTATTGAAGACATTTAAAGAACCGTTAAATCTTCTTGCATGAAGGAGTATTATAACTTGATTACCTAATTTATTTTAGGTGTCTAAAATAGGGGAGGTCCAGTTATTTATAGAAGTTGTGATATTACTCCATTAAAACACATACGCACATCTAATTGAATATAAAAAATTGTTTGACTTACAAGATAAATTTTTGATAGGCCCACAACCTATTGATTACACTTAAACTAAAAGATTAATGCCAGTAGGGAATCAACTCAGAAAATTGTGCTTGTCGGGAATTATGGCATAGCGCTAGTTTTCTGTCCACCAGATTAATTTTGGTTGTAAGGTTTAAACCTATGTGGTACAGATAAATATTATAAGTCTGCTGTCTGAGACTAGGCAGTGATTGCTAAGCATAAAGACGCATCACATATACGTAATACCCATGTAGTATCACGTGCAGGGAACCGACCTAGTGAAGCATGTCAAGTGCAAAGGTATTAGCGCGTCAGAAATGTCAGAGCACAGCCACAACTGCCACTTATCAGTTCAGTTCCGATGTTATTTAAAGCAAACCCAACCGTCTAACAACTTTGTTTATTTGTTAAGATAGCTTTAGAGACAATTTTCAAAGAATAACATAAACTTCAATTAGAGAAACAACGCTTAAAAATGATGCCTAGATCTTTAAATAGATCGGGATCAGTAGTCTGTAATCATCAAGAAGAGAAACGGAATCCATACTGAATAGTAGAGAAACTTGACTATGTTGAATAAATCAAATCGAAATCTGAAATAGATTTTTCAAGGATAGGACACAAAATAAATCTAAACTTACCATTTGATTAAAATTACCATTAATTATTAGGTACTAGGTACTTTAAGAGATTCAGATTCTGTTCAGCATCATATTATCTCAAATTCATGACGCTTCATTTTGTCATGTCAAGGAAAGGAATAGCGATTCTGCTAAACCTAAATAGGTACAATGTAATTTACTAACTTTCTAGCAAGTCATGTGGACTGCGGCGTTTTGGTGTCGCCGATTAATAGTCTTGTCATATGTCAAAATATTTAAACTTTTCGCTTCGCATTTAAAGTTTTGGTAACTTTTAACATTAAATAGCACACGAGGAACCTTTATGACTTATAATTTATATATCAGCCTAACATTATAAAATATTTGAAGAAGTTGAAAAAACCCGACGGAAAGACCCAATTTTGCTGCGTCAATACTTATAGGTACGTTAAAGTATTTTTTACTCTAATTTTTTTAATAGCAGAAATCTTACCAAAATCTTTTTTCTTGTAGTTCCTTACTACTAGTCATAAAATTAAGTTCCTAAAGTAGAAATGCTTTATTTTGGATGACAAATAAACACTTAGGTACTTGTAATTTGTAAAATTTACGTGGTGAATAGCTAAAATACATGATATTTATTAGTACTTTAGGTACATTATTTGAAATCAAAGAGTTCCAACAATATTTTCCTTTTATTGTAAAGAAGCGAAATGAGTGATCAGTGATATCTAATAAAATAAACAACTTTTATTTCATCTGCATGGAATCTGTTTGTCACCCGACAGTCGACACTTTTCAAAACTTTCTCATTAATTGAAAAAGAAAGTCTTCAAAAATATCAATTTTGGTGTATCTGGTGCAGCAAAATGGCGTATCTGAATTCTGATATAGTAATTTACTTGCTTAGCGGTATTGGAAAACATCGCGAGTAATCCTGCAAGAGTTCACCAAAAAGTCCTGAAAAGTGTGCAAAGCTCGCAAACTCACTTTGTCAGCATGGAGGGATATGGCCAAACCCTTCTGACAAGAGAAACGTGTCAAGCAGTGGGACATATAAAGGGGGTGAGATGACGAAAACCTACAACAAAATATTGTTTGTTCTTTCATCCGATGGACGTCCACAGCTGGACAAAGGGCTCCTACAATGATTTCCAGCCCACATGGTCTTGCGCTACTTGTATCCAGCGCCTTCCCGCGACTCTATATCATCAGTCCATCTGGTCGGAGGTCTGCCATCATTGCGCTTTCCCGTGCGGGGTCGCCATTCTAACACTTTGGGTCCCCAACGTCCGTCGGTTCTTCGAACTAAATGCCCCACCTATTGCCACTTCAGCAATACGTTGAACTATGCTGGTGACTCTGGGTCGTCTACGGATGTCCTTAAATATTATAACTTGTTAGTAATTGGATAACTTCCTTAGTCTCGTACATTTTTCAGTCGCGCTAATGCAACACGAGAGCAATATTCTTGAATCGGCGAGAAGGAAGGGATGTGGTCTGATGACGCGCCGAACAATCGGGCTGACAACGGTCACCCGAGCCGGGCATTGTGTTCGTGTATTGTGCACGATGACTATAATACCTACAATCTACATCTAGACCTACAGGCTACCGGCGGTAGACTCTTCAATGAAATGGTTTTACACGGTAAGTAAAACTTTACAAACCCATTTATTCGAAGTTGCAAAATGAGAAGAATGCCCTTCAAACTTCTGTTCCCGTGGATAATCTGAATGCTTTAGATTCTAAAATAGGGTATTCTACGCGAGCACATTCCAAGCTAGACCTTTCTAGCTTTCTATCAGCCTTTAGATTTTCATCAAGCGCAAAACTAACAACGAAAAGGAAAATAAGTTTTATCAACGGTTAATTTCTACTGACGAAACATGTCGAAAACTCTATTTTCTGCATCCTTTGCGTTGACACATTGACTCAAAACAGAGATTTCAACATAGTATACCCCTCACGGTAAAAGCGTGTCGTTGTGTATTTGAGCAACCGTGAAACCGACCCGTACTTGGATGGTTAGTTTTATTTCCTTTAGGTCCACTTGCGCGAAACTCCGGTTAAATATTTACATTTTTAACCCTAGAGTCAACATCTCCCATTGGACAATTTTGACAGCTTCACTCTGGGTTACCGTGGTAACTCTCAGTTAACAAACTAACCCGGGATGGCACAAGTGGGTCTTATCGGTTACAACTTACAAGTTACAACAGATCAATTTTCTTGACGACATTAAATCTTAATCAGTTATTACTTAGATAAAAACAACAAACAATCTGCCACACCACGCAAACAATTCCAAGATCACTGTCAGAAACGACACGAGATCGCGTCCATTATGTGCAGTGATGAAACAAAAGTGAATGTGGTCGTACAATCGCGTGCACAACAACACATTAGATCACGTCGCAGAGATAATAGCGTGACCACATGAATTGCATCTCCACAGTTCAGACAGACTATTGTCTAATAAAATCACTGCTTTTTACGTCAGTTCTTGCATTCTAAAATGATTTTGTTACATGACGACGTATAGGTATATATCCTATGCATTTTATACACCGTAACTGGTATTTTTTGTCGCTGAATCACCTCTGCAACTTGTCAGACCTATTTATTTCACGAAATAATGATACAATGAACTTCAGATAATTTTATTCAGGAAGCGGAAATTGGCGGATAAATGTTTATAAGTAATAGGGCTTTAAAATTCAGTTTTTTATGTTGTTTTGCAATGTGGAAAATCTGTCCAAGTACGACTTATCAAGGCAAGGTCCACCTATAGCTAGGTACTAATTATGTATATTCGTTGTTGAATCTTGATCACAATGTAAGCAGTCGCTAAAATCATCTCTTTTTATGGCCCATTACTGAGCACATAGCCCACTACGCGACCCGGGTGCGGAAGAAAAGGCTTTATACACATTTAAAAGTTACATAGTTATTATTAAGAATTCTCAGGCGTATAAGTTTCCTCGTGGTGTTTTCTTAACCGTTTAATATTATAATACGCCGGTAGTCGTGCCAACTGCCAATAGACATTGACGGGCAGGTGTCCGTCAACAACACGGGTTCTAATAGCTGCCCTGCGGGGTTAAAAATAAAAAGATCGATATTTAAGTTATTATCTAGGTACCCACGCTGGCTGAATGTAATCAAATCGTCCTTGTGCCTTGATAGGACTTGGTCAATATGGATTGGTGAATGGTTTTTAGATTAACGTCGGGACTAATTACACGTAATTTTCAATGTTATTTACCTTTACTTACATATAAAAATATTTAAAGTAATTTAGATTTAAGAAATACAAGAATTAGTCATACCTAATGGGCAGTGAAATTATGGTAGGTACTTATAGAAAAGGGCGTAACCAGCATATTAAATGGAAAAAGCGATGTTGCATAAAACTTTCCAATTTTATTTAAGGAACTATAGGATTAGCAATATTTATTTAATTAATATTTTATAAATAATGTAAATTAATTTAAATATTTGCATACTCGACTGTGGGTAAAAACATTCATGATTCTTTTTATATTTTTTCACCTGTGTATTCATGTTTTTATCGAAATTACTTAATCATAGTTTTACACTGCTTTGAACCTAAAATATTAAGACACGATAAAGTTTAATTTATTTCATAAACAATATATTTAAAGGTACACATAGGTACCTACATTAACAAAATATGCTTAATACGAGTACATATTTAAATCTTTTAATATAAAAAATATACTTTTTTAAACGTGCATAGTAAAGAATAATATTGCAGTGAATTTAAAACCTGCAGGTATTGCATACACAATGCAGACTCCCGGTATTTAAAGGTATGCTGAATGCGGGTGTTCGCTCCGGTGCATTGCGTCCGGCGGCAGGCGGCAGGCGGCAAAGCTACTGCAACTGAACGCTGCATCGACTCGGAAGTCCGAACTAGGAAGCGAGGACGGCCCGAGGGAAATCTGCGATAGCGGAATTTTGAATGCAGCTGTAGCATCGATATGAATATGAGGATGATTCCATCTGAACAGAGTAGGTAGTAAACTTTCTTCATACAAGAAATAATATTTTAAAAAAATGTTTAAATTAATTAAAAAAAGACCGACTTCAACTCTCATCAACTACATGGATACCATTATCAGAACTGGACTAAATTTAAATGGGACCACACGGGAAGCGTCAGCTTTCTAATAAAAAAGAATCTTCAAAATCGATTCACCCAGTCCAAAGTTATGGGGTAAACATAAAAAACATACAGACGAATTGATAACCTCCTCCTTTTTTGAAGTAGGTTGAAAAGTAGCGTCTTCTGTCAAAATTCTCGCTAATACGCCACAAAATGGCGGAAGTGATCTGTGGCGTGGCTGTGGCTGTCCATAGACAATTACTCCGGTCGGCTCAAAACAAACATTTTTGACACCAATAAATTGTGTCGACATATTTTCGGGCGGTTCGCCGGGTTATGTGTACATTTTTAAATATATATGGGACATTTTATACATCGCAATCTAGCCCCAAAGTAAGCGATAGCTTGTGTTATGGGTGCTAGATGCCTGATTAATATACATACTATCAATATACATAAATATAATATATTGAAAAACAACCAGACACTGGAAAACATTCATGCTCATCACACAAACATTTACCAGTAGTGGGAATCGAACTCACGACCTCAGGCGCAGACGGCAGGTTCGCTACCACTACGCCATTCGGTCGCCAATATTATGTCTATTAGCCGTAGGTACGAATGGCATTGGCGGGGATAATTTCTCTAAGGACAATTTCTCCGGGGAAGATAACGTGTTTTGATCTCCTTAAGCTGGGGTGCATCGGTGGAGATAATATCCTCGTGGATAAAATAGGCAGTGACCTGTCTTTTCTGAAGAAAATAATTTTATCCCCGCTCAGAGCATATGATTGGGGTAACTTTTTTCTTCCCTGCCCGCGCTAGGAGGGCTGTAAAATGTAAAGAACTCTTACAACTTAGGTATACACATGATTATACTATTTTACTTTTCCCTAAATTCTCAGGTGCTCCCCAGATATTTAAAATTAATAAGTAACAGCCGGTGAAACTTGATCAAAATAATTATAATAATTATAACTTGAACGATTTCCGACTGCGATCAAATTTTATTATTAATTAATATACTTAATTAAAGTTAGCAGGACAGATTAATTTGTTTTGCTATGATCCGCTACTTGAAGAGATTCTGTATGGTACAATATGCAGGAACGCTGCCCACATGAAATACCACACACAATTTTCCATCACTTTCTTCGACGCACGTTTCGTCCCGACACCGGGACATCCTCAGGAGATGTTGACTTCACAATGCGAAATCGTAGAGCTCTACGATTCGCATATTGCGTTCATACGTTCCTGCATATTGCAACCTACCATACAGAATCTTTTCAAGTAGCGGATTATAGCAAAACTGCTAATTATGGATTTCCGCAAAATAACGCCTGCTTCCATTCAATAATATAAAGTTAGTGATTAATATTACTTATTATGAAATTATAATTATTGCAGTTAGGTAAATACTACCTACCTTATAATATCAACAGAATACATTGGTGATTGGTATAATAATTAGGTATAGGTAATTTACAAATTCCGGGCCTTTGAGTATAATCGGTGTTCTATAGGTACGTACGTTGATAATTACCTGTCGCTTATCTAGATATGTATAGGTACATTTTTTAATCAATAAGGTAAAGAACACGTTATTGAATAATTTAGCAGGTACGAATATGTACTTGGCTCTTGGGTATAGTTAGCTATTGTGTTTTATATATAAAATAAATGGTCCACTGTCCAGTGTGTACGAAAGAATATATTCTTTCGTACACACTGGACAGTGGACCGGCATTGCCCCTTTTGCCGTGGCTCTGCCGATCTTTATTTCTTTATTTATTACAATTGCTTCATGCACATGCTTACAATTTCTCACATAGCACAAGCGTGCACAAGACGCCCTGTCAGGACATGGCAATTACAAATAGCGATCAAAGATTTAAATCTTTGGTGTCGTATGAATAGGGAAAATAACTTTATCCCTTTTCAGAGGATATTATATCTCGGGATTTTTTAATCTCCTGCCCTTGCTAGGAAGGCAGGACCGTAACAAGAAAAAAAATTTGTTTTTGAAACTTTACGGCCCGCCAAACTATGAACAAAAAGAAACATCAGAATCCAGATTTCGAAAGTATTGTACATCGAGGTACTCCTTAAATAATGTAGACAAATAACAATAGTCATTCCCAGGGATCACCCGAGCAGGAATGGGTCTGCTAGAGTGATCCCTGGGAAGTCTTTCATACTGATGAAATAAGAACTCTATACATTTTGAAACTGACCTGCATGAGATTGGTTGGTTGTTCTTGAAACAATATAAGAATGATACCGAAAACAACGTAGGTACCTATTTTGTTTTGCTGTGCTATGTATACATATATAACTTTTAAAGAAGTTGTAAGATATTTAAATTTAAGAGACACAAAAAGTTTTTTAAACGTCTCGCCGTAAATCAAAATAAGCATACTATATACCTACCTACTCCTGAGGAAGTAAGAAAGAAGAAGTGAGAAATGGGATTGTCCGTCGTTCCGTGTGAATTGAGGCTCCGAGTAATAATCAGAATAAAATAATAATAGTGGGTACTACCCTACCTTAAATAGTTAAACTTCAGTGTAAATAATAAACTAGCACCCATTTCCTTAATGCGTTAGCTCCAATTGATGTAATTTGTTGTTTCGTGAAGGTGTAATTTGTCTATTTGGCAAAACGCATTAACGATACAAGGCTGTCTTTATAACAGTAGATAAGTTAATTCCACTATTCATAATTTGTTCGCTCTACATGTTTTACGAACTGTTTTTCCCGCATGCCAATTTTTCCACGAATCCAAGATGTTCTCAAATCTCAAGGGTGTGAAGGTACCATAAGGTACTATTATGGTCTTCTAGCTTGAGAGGTAATGGAAAATTTTGAATCGTACCATTTCTATCGGACTGTTTGATAGCATCGTCGTTTCCAGTCAATCTTAATCCGAACATCCGCAATGATTTCGCGAACTGACAGACGCGCAAAGTTTAACTGTATTCTTTACTCCTACAACCAATTACGGATCTTAAAACTTAGAAGGCACGATTCAAATTAGAGTGGAAACAAACGTGAATCAATTGGCAGAGGATATTTTCGGTGGGTCCTGCTGGGGCATAGACCCTGGCTACGTTACTTAGAATAAGAGCATTAGATGCAATATGAGGTCTTTAACGATCTTTCTATAAGTTTTGAATGCGTATAAAAGTTGTCGGACTCTGCGGGAATCGAACCCGCGTCCCAAATCTGCACGTCTGAGTGCTCTACCAATTGAGCCACGAGTGCTAAATCACAGGAAAATTCTGATACCTAACATAATATGCAATCCTTAAGCAAACTGCAGCCGCAGACTAATGACATAAATATTTCGATTTGATGGTTGAAAAGAATTTAAAAAAATGTATGAGAATGATCGCTAAATTGATCACGTGACTTCCGCGCAGAAAACTGTCACTGTCATACATTTTTGAATTTCGTTCCATTCCATTCCATCCATCGAATTGAAATATTATGTCATATATGGTTTAGGCCTCTAATCTTTCCATCCATCCAACGCTGGACGCGCAAGCTTCTTTCGTCATAGAAAGGAGTAAGTAATTAACTCTTTGTGCTGCGCTTCGTTAGTTGGCTGGTAGCTGGTTCCATAGTTGACATAAACATACAGTTTAGTAATGTTTATGTGTAATAAATCATAGCTTAAAACTTCGCAACGTCGAACGATGTAAACCTTTTCGTATCCCTTCGAAGGGTAATTTTTAACATCATTCATTCCGGGAGCAAAGATGGATTTGCCTGGAGCTTTTATAATATCTAACTATTAATCTGGTAGGTACGAGTAATACATGAGCACTCACTATGTCTCGATGAGTTCGCAGTTGAGGAGCAGCTTCTCCTCGCCGAGCTCCACCACGGCGACGGTCTGGTCGTGGTGGTAGATCATGCGCAGGGTGTCGTTACTGACGCGCCGCCCCGTGTAGGGCTTCACCCCGGGCTCGCGCCGCCCCGCGTCCTCGGAGCGCGCGCCCGCAGCCCCCACGAGCCCCGCCAGCGACCACGTCGCGGGGAAACTGAACGTGAACGGTTTCGCCGAAGCACTCTGAGGAGACGACACGGCTATGCAGCAGATGACTACCACCGATACGAGCGACTTGAGGATGCCGTCGGCCATGGGCGCGCCTCGGTGCAAGGCGTCTCGCGCGTACCTCACGGCGCTGAGGAGCCGTCGGAACGACATCATGCCATGCCCCAGCGGAGTCAGGCTCGGTCCATCACGCCGTGCGCCCGCTTCGCCGGTGTACCGCGGACTGGCGCTACTCTCAACTCTGCTGCTACTAGACACTAGTACTGTAGTCTGTAGTATGTGACGTCACTCACTCGCCGCGCTGAGCACTTTCTTCACTGACGTCACGTAATTTCACTTCTTTTAAACTCGTACCGTTGGACGGTTTGAGCTGTTCGCGCGATTGAGCAATTATCGTTTGTATGTATGAGTTATTAACCAATTATCGCCTTTATTCTACAAATTACAATGTACGTATATTTACTTAGTTATTAAT
The DNA here is from genome assembly GCA_036785405.1 of Coenonympha arcania. Taxonomy (NCBI): domain Eukaryota; kingdom Metazoa; phylum Arthropoda; class Insecta; order Lepidoptera; family Nymphalidae; genus Coenonympha; species Coenonympha arcania. The sequence continues at coordinate 16,448,931 of CM072067.1, read as the reverse complement.
TCCTAGGTTTTTCTGTTTTTAGGGTTCCGTAGCCAAATGGCAAAAAACGGAACCCTTATAAATTTATCATGTCTTTCTGTCCGTCCGTATGACACAGCCACTTTTTTTCGAAACTATATCTACTAAGATCTAATAGATAAACGATAGGTACCGTTCTAATAAGATTTTTTTCTAAACTGAATAACTTGCGTGAGAGATACTTCCAAAGTGGTAAAATGTGTGTTAATTATTAATTTATTAATGTTTAGATATTAATTTCTGAAACAATTTTAGCTACAAAGTAAAAGTTTACACCATGGAGCGATAGGTGGAGCTACGCGTATTTTATATCGCGCTATAATCTTACAGTTTCCCTTAGCCATAATACTTCTTTTGTCCCTATTGTACCAGTCCTGACTCACTACCTAGAAAGCTGAAATTTTGCTATTTTTGAAGTGTTACCCTTAACATAAGGTGAAACATTGATTAAACTATTTAAGTGAGTCAACTATAATAATATAATAAAATAATAATAACAATGAAGATTAAAGATAAAGACCTGTTTCATAAACAACAGATAAACTTTATGATCTAGCGAATATATTCGATGCTGTGACAATTTAGAAATAAAAAGGGTAATATGAATATGATATTTTTTAGAACTGTCAACTGCTTCAATCACAGATTACTGCTATAAGTTTGACTTCGACTAAAAACTTTAACCTAAAAGACTCCCTATGCTGTTTCGTGATTCGTAACAGCGCCATCTATCATCGAATAGCAATATATTAAATATTAGATCCTGATCCACAAATTCAAGGTCGCTCAGCGTGCTATGGAGAGGGCTATGTCAGGGGTTTCCCTGCGTGATAGAATCAGAAATGAGGAGATCCGCAGGAGAACCAAAGTCACCGACATAGCCAAAACCATTAGCAAGCTGAAGTGGCAATGGGCAGGTCATGCTTGTGTGGAGACCGCGTACGAGTAAGCGTAGTGTGGGGCGACCTCCAGCCCGCTGGGCCTACGATATAAAGCGGGTGGCGGGAAGTGGCTGGATGAGGAAGGCGGAGGACAGGGTGTGGTGGCGCGCGCTTGGGAAGGCCTATGTTCAACAGTGGACGTCCGCAGGCTGAGATGATGAAAAAAGTAGAGATAGAGGTACTAGTTAAAAATAAATAAAAACCTTTTTCAGAATATTCAAGTAACACTCTTTCTTATGATACCCCACTCAATATTGTTATCTCATTTTTAAATTTCAACATCCTGGTTAACCCTCACCTTTTAAATAAAAAAGATTTTCAAATTTTTATTGTTGCAATGACGTAGACTATTACCTATAATTATTCCAAATTTCAGGTCGATAGCTTTAATAGTTACTGAAATAATCGCGTGTGACCAATGACTTTTGCGTGTGACCGACGGACGGACGGACGGAAAAAGTCTCAGCATAGCTTCCATTTTGGTATGGAACTCTAAAAACAGGCGACCTAAACTTTTAGGTGGATAGATTTAATAATTAGGTAGGTACTGAAATATTGTATGTAATAGACAAACGGACGGAGAAAGTATCTCCATAAGGGTTCAATTTTTGTATGGAATTAGGAACCCTAAAAATTGCTAGGTGTACAAATTAACTCCTTAATTCTTTTATCAATGGTGCGAAATCCGGTCTCTGAATATAATATGATACTCTTATGAGGTACGACACTGACTCTGATGATTGATTACAATAAATACGATTTGATGACCTTTACACTCAAAGGTCATCAATACAAAAATTTGAAAATTTCAACAGAAAACAAAAGACACTAGCATGTGGAACGTAAGTTATTCCTTGCTCTGTGGTGTTTTTGTATCATAACATCCACTATACGCAATGGCAATTATTGTAGGTAGTAGCGCGATGTAAAAGTTGAGTCGCTCCATCTATCGTCACATGATGCTAACTTTTGCAACCACATAAAAAACTGACTGCAACCCAGAGACACCGTCTTTGCAGTTCAAGGAATATGTTCTGTGCTGCAGTTACAATAAAACTATTGCATGAGCCGTGAGCTGATTCCAAATTTTGACGTGACAACGTCTTATAAATCGATGGAGCCGGCTGCACGCACAAAAAAAACATGACTAATGTGCCGTTACCTCGCTGCCGTTACCTACCTCGCTGTGAGACGTTCCATGTAAGGCTTGAAGTGCAAGCGAGAGTTCACGTTCAACTATCGTCAGTAAACCGACTTTACAGACAACCAATATTTTTTTACTTATTCGAGATAGTAAACGTGAATTTGTATAGAAGTGGATTGGTATGTCGACATCTTACGAGTTACGACAACATTGGAAACTGTTCTAATCCCATACAAAAGGTCTCTCTCGAATAATTAGTAAAGGTATGTTAAGAAACAGATTACAAATAGTCACGCTAATTTTGTAGACGGGGCCAGTCCATATTATTAGCTAAGTCTGTGAGGTTGGAGACCGTCAACGTGCTACTGGAAGAATAGTGTTCTGTGCTGGAAGCAGTCAGCAGAAAGAGCCTTGCACAGACGCATTTATCCTATATTTTTGTTTAAATGTAAAATGAAACAAAAATGAATCATAAAATTAATTTATTCGTAAAAATCTCATTCACAACCTTTGTACAACAACACATACTTACTGTTTATACAAAATTTTACACTCTTTTTATATACAGCCCGATATATATAAAGATTAGGTAAATTTATTAATTATTCATACCCACTATATTCTATAGCAATAGCAAAAAATGAAATGTACTTGGCACACTCACTATGGCTCCACAGAAGACCAGCACTTTGCATGTGAGCCCTCACACAGGTCAATGTAAACGCTGAGTGGATACCATTTTGGGACTACGTCCACATTTTATTAGAGCGGATTTTCTAAAGCATTTTAAGGCAAGTCCAGCTCTTGCAAGACATTAACATATCATCAGATTAATGTAAAAATCATAACATCGCTTTTTTTACAAATACATATTTGCATAGAACAATTTCTCTCTGTAAAGTAGGTAGATATTTATGAAAGTTCATTTTTAGGAATAGGGGCAATTATTTTATTTTTACGAAAATTTTTACTTTGAAAGGATGTAAATATAAAAGGTGTAAATACCAATTTAAGTCTTTAGAGACTTACCTATAAACATTATGTAGTACTTATAGTGATATTTTATATATTTTACATAAATTACATATTGTTTTGTTATTGAACACCAGATTGTGCTTAAGAATAAAGTATTCAAAGAGAAAAGTCAATTATTATTTATTATCATTAATTTATACTAAAAAATTTACTAAAATGCATAATAAAACATTATTACAAAATTAATCTTACAAAAAGGTTTTGGTAAGTTTCAAAATATAAAAACAATATAACCGTGTTCAATAAATTGCCAACAAAATACTAAGTATTAATTAATTAATATTGGTAACCACAGTATGAAAGTACAAGTATTTTAAATGCAGTTGACCAGTCAATTGGGTTAATAAGAGATCAGGTATTAGAGCAAATCGTCAAGTCTCTTCTTCAATAAGTAGTTTAAATGTTGGTTAATTCATTTGGTTTTAAATACAATGAAAAGTGCAAATATTTTTCATTATTATAAAATAGTTAAGACAAACAGGCTAATGTTCATTGTATTCAAATGTAAGTAAAGTAATATAAATGATAATAATTTCAATTTTTTTTAATTTGTTATCACTAATTCTAACATTAAGTTAATATTTATTTTAAATATTTTATCACACTGCGCGTAGGGCACAAAAAATTTAATTGTTGCCAGTTGTCACAACAAACCAAGTGTTTTCCATATCACACAAATGGCTGCCATAACTAGCCAAGCATTAACAACAGCAAACTTGACAAATAGTCCCGCCAAAGTCAAATTCCACTAGTTTCCCTAAATCCTCACCAGGGGACGTTCTCGCCAGGTATATAGCCTTTGATGAATGGCAGGCCAGTTCCAACCTTCTTCTGGTACTCCAGGTACTGGGTGCCGAAGAACGAGATGAGGAAAGCCTCCTCCGCGAAGATACGCTCCCGGAAGAACATCCAAGATACCAGGGTGTAAACCACAACACATATCGGATTTAGAAGGATTATCTGGAAGAGATAAAAAAAACTTGATTAGGCTAACTTGACTAGACTAAAAAAAACTTGATGAATACCTTGCTTCATGAATCATGCCTTTTCAAAAAAAAATATCTTGCACATTAGGGTGCTTCATACAATAAAACCTGTATCAAGCTAAGTACTAGTTTAGAGAAGCATTGATCCTTTGCAAGAGACTCATTAGAGTATTCAAATTATTAATTTGCTGACTTTACATTTTTGTCTATGGCTCATGTAGTAATGTATGTACACTGTACACTGTAGTGACACTAGTCAGTACTGTGTATATTTATTAAGTATGAACTTTTAACATTGTAGTGTGAAAAGTTCATAATTAGTAGCGTTAAAACCTCATAGTTAAATGTCCTGTGTCCATTATAGTGACAAACACACAACTATTTGTGCATTAGTAGAGTTAAAAGCTCATGATTACCTGTAGTACCACTAAAACCTCATAGTTACCTCTGTAGTGGTAAAAAACTCACAGCTATCTTTGCATTAGTAGAGTTAAAAGCTCATAGTTACCTGTGTGCCAATTGACCAGTAGAACCAGCCCACGTAGCTGGGGTGTCTGCACAGGCGGTACACGCCATACGTCACTAGTTGGTGGTCGGGCCTCTTGACAGTTTGTATCTGTGTACAAAAATTTATCTAAGCTGCAGTTCTCACTAGAGATACTTTTTAATCTAAGATATTGACTGATTGTTATCAGTGTATACATGTTTCAATCCATGATGACCCGCTCTGTCAAACTCCATACAATAAGAAAGAAATGTAAGCGATTTTGACAGAGTGGGGCACCACTTTATGGATTGAAATATCTATAACAAACAGATTTTCTTGTTCAATTTACAATTTTGCTATTATTATAATGAATTGCTGATCCTTTCCAGATGCAGCGTGGAGCAAAGCCACGGGGGATTCTCTGACTGAGTCCATACCCACTTAAACCCAACAAAACTACCTGCATCTCAGATGCATCCTGAAATCAGAAGCATGCACTTTGGTGCTCCCACATTTTTTTTATACTATATAGACTAGCCCTTGACTGTGATCACACCTGATGGAAAGTGATGATAAGGTGAAGTCTAAGGTGGAACGTGCTTGTCTAGAAGATGCCTATTCACTCTTGATTTGAAGGCGCCCAGATTGAGTTGGATCATCATGGGATCCAACTCAACAACCCACAAAAATCTAAAGGATCAACCATTTCAGAGTCCTACCACACAGCAATTGATTTTTTGTACATTATAGAAGAAGTCCTGAACAGATGCTGACAAGCGACATTACAAGCTACTCACATGATGGTTGAAGTTAGTTTTGGCGGTGAACATGGCCATTTTTCTCATCACCTCTCCCACAATGCACATCCCTACCCCAATGTGGGACAGCCAGTACACATTTTTCATACCTGGAACAGGAAAAAATTCATATAAATTTCATATTCCACAAACTTTTGTGCCAAAAAGGTGACATATGTGAAGGTGGAAGGATGTATAAGGTGCATAGTGAAGCTTCCACCAATACAGTTAATAAATATTTTAAATTTCACATCATTTTTCATTAATCTGCCCCTAGATTGTGTAAGAAAAATGTATTCATTGTTAACGTAATTTACAATAATTAAGAATATGTTTTTGTTACACAATTAGACCCCTGATTGTTTGTGAATACTACTCATACTATGCTCTTGTGTGAGATTTCAAAGCATTGCCTTTGAATTCATTTGACGTTTCTAAGTGCCTGTGCTGTGAGATGGGTCTATGTGCAAAATGATCATTCTGAATTTGAATAAATCTCTCCAATTTAAAACCCACAAATAAGTTCTTACCCGGGAAAAAGTAATTCTCCACCCCAGCCTCTACCCAGCTGGAGACGGCTGCCACCCAGTACTGCACACTATGGTTAAGTATGAAGGAGTCCACCGTCAGGGTCTTTGGGTTGGTCAGTGCCACTGCAAGGAACTCCGAGAAGTGGAACATGGAGAAGGCCATTGTGTAGAGTCCAAATATGTGGTAGTTGCTGTCAAATGAGGCAAAGTAGAGGCCAGTCGCAAACGCAGACCCCAGGAATGCTGATCTGACTGCTACCTACAAAAATTAAAGTGTGAAAGCAATAGTAGAATATAGTTTATTTAATGATTATGACTATAAACTTTTATATAGTGGCCAATAGAGTAATTTACATAAAAATATAGTATGTACCGAAGTAAGACTGACATACATGACGAATAATTCAAATTTTCACATCAATTAAAGCCATTCCTGCAGGTTTTATGAATCATAATTTTATTTTTAACCTATTTCACTTATTGAGTCTACACTCCGCCTCTCAACAGACACTGGATTATAAATGGACAACCAATACTTTAATAGGATTAACATACATCATAGGTGAAGCCTTGTAAGGAGTATCGTAGAATGAAGTTCAACAGGCAGAAGTAAAGGCCAGGGCCCCAGTACGTGAGCGCCCACAGCTCAGACGTGAACCCGAGAACGCTCGATGAGAATAGCGAAACTATAAACACTAAGCTCGACAACGAAAAGCACAACAATGCTTGCGCTGCAGCGGGGCTCGCGTTTTTCATCATTATGGAAGGTTAAGAAAAGTTTATCAAATAGTTAAAATTGTTTTAAATTTTATAAATTAAAATTAGTGTAACAATTCACAATTAAAATTTAGAAAACCCATTTTTTGGATTTTAAATTTGACAGTTGACTTTGACATATTTTGATATCAATGAATGACATAAGTAGAGGTATTGTTGCAACTGACCGCGGAACATTTTCTGTTCCGTGCGACTGACACATGACCACAGAACACATATACTCTCTAACGAGAGCACACACACCGTCCAAAGATATACATCGTCTTTCATCATTGGATATACCTCTAAAAAAAACCGCTTGTGCACTGTACTCTACACAAATCCGATAAATAACAACCACAGCTAAGATGAACTAAGACGATGACTACTGAAAAGTAAAGAACTTTGTCTATGATTAATCAATCTATGAATTATGTCAAAGTCAACTGTCAAATTCAAATCAAAATAAAAAAAATCGTTTTCCAAAATTTTGTCCAGCAAACCAAACAAATCAGCAATATTTTAAATAAAATTCAGTTGTGCTACGTATTTATCAATAGCATTTTCACATTTATCGAAATCTAAATATTAATTTCGATAAATTACTGTGTTAAAAATAGCGTTTCATGTAATATTTCTATGTACCTAATTCAAATTATCCCATCCGGCTAATTGCTTCATACTTGACAACCTCTCCATGACAACATCGTTTTCTGTTATTCGTGCTAACAATTTTCTAAAGTGGCCGATATCTAAGCGGATGTTATATAGCTGTTAAATAATCCACTAGCCTAATATTTAATTTCCGAAGTAGCTGCCAGCTAGCGATGTGGGTTTCGGTTTGATGGTGCGAGGTTCCGGGCCGTTAGTCTGAGCGGCCGCTCGTGAGGCAATACACGCAATGCATGACCCGTGGGACGTGAAGTCTGTGAGGCAATCGAACCAGTACATGTCCTGCATGAAGATAAATGGGGTGCCCCTCCTGCCGCCTGTCGTGAGTTGTTTTATTAATTAGTACGCTGACCACACACAAATGTACTGCTAGTTGTGCGGAGTGCCTGCCTAGATTTTGGGTACAAACATCAAATTACAAAAATCTGTTCAACAACATCATAAGAATATTTGCAGAATAAACATGCTTGCGGTTTCTGCCTTTCAGAAATATTAATACAAAATCAACTGACCCTGGTGAGTAGTGGACATAATAATCGGCCAAGTACGATTTGGACTAGTGTATGAAGGGTTCCGTACCATTATCTATAAAAACCGCAAAAAAAAGTTTGTTGTATTCCCATACAACCCCTCCTTTAATATTTGTTTTATTTAATTTTATTATTAAAATTTTAAGTAAATATTATATACTCAAATATTCTGTGAATATTTCAAGCGTCCACCTTGCCATTATTGAGCAAAAAAGAGCAAAAATATCACGTTTGTTGTATGGCAGGCCACCTTTATATACATTTTGTTCTAGTTTTTAGGGTTCCGTAGCTGAATGGCAAAAAACAGAACCCTTATAAATTCGTCATGTCTGTCTGTCCGTATGTCACAGCCACTTTTTTACGAAACTATTAGAGCTATACTGTTGAAACTTGGTAAGTAGATGTATTCTGTGAACCGCAATAAGGTTTTCACACAAAATTTAAAAAAAAGTAATAAATTTTGGGGGTGCCCCATACTTAGAACTGAAACTCAAAAATTTTTTTTTCATCAAACCCATATGTGTCTATGGATAGGTCTTCAAAAATGATACTAAGGTTTCTAATATCATTTTTTTCTAAAATGAATAGCTTGCGCGAGAGACACTTCCAAAGTGGTAAAATGTGTGTCCCCCCCGTGTAACTTCTAAAATAAGAGTATGATAAAACTAAAAAAAATATATGATGTATATATTACCATGCAAACTTCCACCGAAAATTGGTTTGAACGAGATCTAGTGAGTAGTTTTTTTTAATACGTGTTGAATTGATATTCAACAAGTCTAATAATTTGTTTAACTTTGATGACGACAGATGGCGTTGCACGTATTTAACTCGCGGTGAAGTTGTTTAATGTTGAATAAGTTGGTTATGCGCTTCAAGAAAAGTGGTTTTTATGGTTTTATTCCTCTGGTAGTAGTAGGTACGGAACCCTCAGTGCGCGAGTCCGACTCGCACTTGTCCGGTTTTAGTATTTGGTGTTGTAGTGGCAACAGAAGTACATCATCTGTTAAAACTTCAGCTGTCTAACTGTCACAGTTCAAGAGATACAGCCTGGTGATAGACGGATGGACGGGCGGATGGCAAAGTCTGAATAAAAGGGTCCCGTTTTTACCCTTTGGATACAGAACCCAAAAAAAAGTTTTAAAAGTATAAATATTATACAGTAAAAACCCCCAGAAAAATAATAATAATAGAACTTTGTTGAAGTATTTTATTCCCATACAAGAGTAGTGGGGTGTGTTAAATTAAAAGTTGGCATATCCTACGTGTCTCTTACTTGTTTGCTATAAAAAGCAGAAAAAGCCAAAGGCATAAGTTTGCATGAATTGTGAAGGTATATAGTTATTCTTAGAAGTGATTGTAGGACACAACAGTCATTATGTATTTGACTTACAATTCTAATTAGAATAATGTTTTTAATACATTTGCTCAAAAAGTTGACATTTCCATGTGTGTTAAGCGTGCGCAAAGTTATTCTTTTCCGCACTAGTGCTTTTGTGTTTTCCTCCTACGCGGCACCGGAGCGGGCGCACCAGGAGCGCATGAACACGAACACGGCATGCAAACACGGAGCAGGCAAACACGTAAAATCAATATTTTTTTTTCGCAAATGTATTAAAAAACGTCGTTCAATGCACGTGCGGAATTGTCATTTTTACTCGTCCTTTCGTTGACCCTCGCCTTCGGCTTGGGTCAACAAACCGGGACTCGTAAAGAAATGACAAACTTTCCGCACTTATATTGAAATGTACTATTTTGCGATGTGTCATCACTTTGCACTGAGCTCATTCAATGAAGGTTTTCAGTTAAGTATTCATTCTATTTTATTTGTGTAAAGATTTTTTTTTATTTTTTTGGTCTTGGGGTTTAATAAAAATCCTACAGGAGACATGGTTATTTCAATGGAGTTAAGAACTGAATTGAAGGAAATTTCATACTCGACATTTAACACATTTTTATTTGTATTTTTATACCTTTTTTGCTTTCATATTTTATTTTTCAGTTTTCAAGTAAAACAAACATGGTCTGAATATTTCCAAATTATGTGCCTAATATCAAAAGTTTTACAAAAAATAATACATTTCATCCTCTTTATACTGTATTTATTATTGCATGCTATGTTTGCAGATTGCTCCCAGGTGATTAGTGTGCATTACTGTATTATTTGTTTTTTTAATGACCAAAACTAATCAATATCTTTGCAGTTGTCCAAAGAATGTCGGAAAGAGATGCAGTACTACAAGCTACTAGCGAAAGAAGTGGAAAAACGCATACAAACGCTCAAACCATTCATTAGCGAGAGCGAGTCTGAGTCTGAAGATAAAACAGACGCTCCCGACCTTCCCGAGTCGGAAATATCCCAGGATGATAATCAAGATACTTTACATTCTGATAAATTAAAAGCAGTGACAACTGAAAAGTGTCTTGATGATTGTGAAATAAGCAGAGTTCTTACAAGCAACACTTTTGATAACATCACTTCCAACTTTGACACAGACAGCGCGTCATCTAAGTTATCATCCAAGTTTGTAATAGATCTCAGTTTAAGCATCAATGAGACTGGCAAAAACTTGCTCGACAGCGCAAGCAGCAGCCATGCCCCTCCCAACGATCTGCCCGAGCGAGATTGTGATTATTCCAAAGTAAAACCGAAATTGTTAGAGGATATTGATAGTAGTAATGGATTCGATAACACCATAAAAGATGAAAAACTAAACTTTTGCATCAGTATCAATAAAAATGCCCTAACCGATCCAACCGATGTACCTTTCAACCATGATGGCCCTTCTTCCCTAAGTTCTAAAAGCTTCACCGGTTCCCTAAATGATATTCATATAGAAAGCATAAAGGAATCGGAGGGCGCACCTCTAGTGCGGCAAAGATCGTACACAGTGTTGAAACCGAGTCCCATGCTCTTAGCACATTTGGAAGTACAGTCGATCAATACAGGAATAGAAGTAACCTCAATATCCATGAGTGAATCTCTATCCAACATCAGCAGTACAAATAAAAAACGAAGGAGTTGGGACCTAGAATCTGCTAAAGAAAAGTGGTCATCAATGGCTCTAGAGTTAAAGAAGAAAAACATTGCAAGTAATGCCAAAAGTCCGTACGCCAAAAATGTTACCACTAAGCCTGTTAGAAAATTCCTATCTTCTCCGCCTAAAGCGAAATCCTTTTGTCAAGATAAACCGAAACGTAGCTCACCCAAAGGTTTGAATAAATCTGAACCAGTGCAAAAGCCTAAGCGCCCAATTAGTCCCGTTCGCAACTCCTGTCCAACTGTTAAAACATCACAAACACAAGTTGCCAGTCAGAAGAAAGAAACAGAACCCAAAAAACAAAAACTCATCTCAGAGTCCGAAGACCCAGCAACTCGCGTTAGGGAACTCTATGAAAAAATTCAAAAACAGCAGCTAATCCAAATGGCGAATTTAGTCGAAAAGCAGAAAAAAGAGCAAATGCTTCTACAACAGGTTTTCGAGGAGCAGAACAATTTGCTGTTTACACAGTTGAAAACTATCTGCCCTAAATCGCCGAACGAAGTGAAAGAAGCTTGGGCTGACAAAGACAGTTGCATTCCTGACCGAGGACCCGTAAGTTTGAGCCAAGTGATAAACCATAAGCCTCAAGATAACCCCTGCGAGAGTCCCGTGCTTTCAACTTTGACAGAAACGAATAATTACCTCAACTATTGCGATAATGTCCTCAAGAAATCCAGGGACATCACTGGAAGCATAAAAAAGCAATCCAAAAACGTCTGCAATCAAGAAGTAAACAGAACACATAGCCCGAATATTCCACTCGAAGGCAGCAGAACGCGTACGAATTCCCCTGTTCGTAAAAATACGCCAGCTTCTAGAAAACTTACGTACGAGACTAGCGTGTCTTCCGACAGAGATTACGACCCGATATTGACCGATCGAACCAGCGATACCATGGCCGATTTAAACATTACATTTCCTTCCGATCATAGTGACGAATGCCAGCCTGCTATGTACAATTCTGGTTATAACCGCGCTCCAGTGCTGGAGAGTCCTTTGACCGCGCCAGTGGTTGCAGCGTCCTATAGGTCGACCGATAGAGCCATAAGGAGCATGGAGGAAACTATACAGAATTCCATCAATAGCATGTGGGTTAGAAACGCCAAGAAATGTGATATGCGACCTCCGTCACCACATGAGGTGAGTAACTGCTGTAGAGACTGATTGTGTTTTGTTGTTTGTTAGACGATTTGTTGATTATTTCTATTGTTCTGTTTCTTGCACCTTCCTCTTTCTGTTTCTTTTTACTCTTCGTCTATTCCTGTCGTTATTTTTCTTAGATAAATTTGGTTTTATTGTTATCTCATTATTTTACATGCTAACTTGTTCTCGATTATCTTTCAATTCTTGTAATAGCTCTTCAAATTATGGTGCTTGTTTCAAATCTTGTTTCCTTGCAAAAGCCCTTGCACTACTATTTCTCATTAACAATTCTATTTCCTATATTTCACTTTATCTCTTCGTATCTCTTCGTATATAACCAGAAAGTTAAATCATTTCGATTCCTTTTCAAAACACTTGGCAATTTTGAGCACAATTTTATGTACTACCCACAATTCGCAAATTGTAGCGTGCCGCAGCGACCAAGATCGTGGCGCACGCGAAAGGCTACCTGGTGCGGCGGCTGATGAGGACCGAGCGCGTGCAGACCACCGTCCAGACCATCAAGGACGCGCTGCTGTGCGCGCTGCAGCTGCACCAAGACCGCGAGGGCATCCGAGGCGCCGACGTGGACCTGCACAGGCGCCTGATACAGCAGGTGATAGGATTGTTGCGTGTCATGCTAATTTGTGTCGTCAAGAGTTTTCCGTTATGATATTATAATGATCGTGGAAGTTTTTTTTAACTTTATTGCATTCTTAATTGTTCTATTTTTCAAGTGTACGCTGCAACTGACAGCTCCCACGACGGCGATTAAGTTGACCCCATATAGTGCCCGTCTGCGTACATACATTCTCGCGGCACGTCTTACGCAGTTCCTCTCTGGTGCCGAAATACCGCTCCTCAGTTGACACCCCAATGTGTTAACGCGGGTTCAATTCATACGCCGCTGCTATACGTGCGTGCGTGCGAGGGTGCGTGATCGAGTGCGTGCGTGCGTGGCTTTCGTGTTCCCAACCAAGTACAATCTAGGTGCCTGTAAGAGAAGAGTGAATAGGCATTTTCTAGGCAAGCGCGCTTCATCCTAGGCCTAATCATTTCTGCCCATCAGACATGATTGTAGTCAAGCAGAAGCTTATCTACAGTTAAAAATAAAGGTTTTTTTCACGCACCCTCGCGTGTCCACGATTCAATTTCAGATAACAGCAGCGTGCTATACTCTGCACGACACGTTCGTGGCCAGCACCGCGGCGGAGCGCTGCGCGCTGATCGCCGCCGACCGCAGCCGCCGCCGCTCGCTGCTGGCGCGCCTCTCGCCCGCGCCCACCCCGGGCAGGCTGCATCGACACACGTGAGTTGAACACTTTACTTCTCACCCTACCATGAGTGCAACACATCATAGGAATGATAAAAACGGCTTAACTTACGCGAAAGGTGAGTCCGACTAGTTGCTGACTCATTCAAAATTCTTCGTCCTCAAAAATCGAGTATATATTTGTTTATGTAAATTAAAATGCGGGGATGGCAGTATCATCTTCACATACATTGGAATCAGTGTTCAAAACGAAAGTAGTTCGTGTATATTATTGCCATAAGCCTACTTTGTCGTGTCAGTTTACAAATTGCGAGAAATCACATAAAATTTTGAATTTGGCAAACAGTTGCAATTAGCCTTAAAATTAATTACTTCGAATTTATAAACATACCAGCTGACTCTTAATATTTAATAATAGATAAAATGTATTGTAGTATCGATTATTCGAAATAGCTTCTTCGATGCTTACATATTCTATAAATTACTAAATACTTAAATAATAATATAATATTTTAATATTCATTATTGTATTATCTAACTAGGTGGTGGATCGTACAGCCACGTTTTATGAGCACAAGCTTTGAACGCGTTGTAGTAATCTTACGGTCAAGAGAAGTATCGGTTCATCAATGTAGTTGTACCCTGAATATGAATGGGTTGTTGACTGAAATCAAAATATAGTCTTTTTCATTTATTATTGAAACTAAAATTATTTACTAAAATAAAATGGTAACAAATAACAAAAAAGTTACAAGCATTTAAATATTTCTGATTAAACAGAGACAGCTGTATTAAACTATGACGTCAGAGTATGGTCATGACATAGTAGCTATATACAAATTTTCGCTTTGCGAGACAGAAGACTCCCACTACAAAAGATATAACCAAAAGTTACAGAGGCCCATAACTTTGTATTTCTTTGTTTGATTTGAATTTTATTTTTTTCGACGTGGGTATTTTTATCCTAGTTTATAAAAAAGTCATAAAAACAATTGAGTCAACTTCCCAATTCTTCCAATAATCAAACTCCTTTCTTCGATCGCTCATAAACCGTGTCGAGCTGAGTATCATGGTATCTGTTATGTTCAGGGACATGATGTCGCAAAGCCACACCGGCGCGTTCCCGGCGCGCGCCAAGCGGCTCCCGCCTTCGCTCATGACTCAGTCCAATTATGGTAACACCGTCTCGTACAACTCCTGAATGTTGCCAGCTTTTCACTTACAATATTCTTTTTCTCCAACCATTATTCTTTCATTCATTCAATGTTACCAACTAACCACTTTTTCTTCATAACTTTGGGTGATATTGTTTCCTTTCTTTCTTTATTTATAAAAGCATTTCATACAAAATCAACAGGGAATCATCATCAGCTTTTCACATCATGAACCTGAATGTTGTATGGATTTTTTTATATGCTTTTTAAATATTTATTTTTCTGGGATAAGTATGTATTATGTGCATGCATTTGTAGTGTATACGCAAAATGCTATTGTATGTAAACGTGTTTTTAGATATACTTTACACAAATTCGTATAAAATGGTATAAAATAATATAAATTAGTGTATGTGCATTTAAAGTAATAGTGCCATGTTTGACGATGCACTGCCTTATCTTATGTTAAAGTGTTTTGTTTGAATTGGCGAAAAATAATTAAAAGAGATCTTGATTTTTTTTATAGAAATAATATGTTAAAAATGAATTCAGCCGCTCGCTTGTCGATCGCTCACTTCGTAAATCGTAACTATGAATTATAATGACAGAAGCTGAATGATACTTCGTAACTAACTAATATAAATTAAAAAGACAGTAGTTGAATGAGCGATCGACAAGCTTCTATGACGATCGTTGATACATTCACATGGCACATGGTTGATAAGTCACCTTGTGTCCGATAATGCTTATATTTTTTTTTGTAAATGGCAGAGACATTTAGCGGCGACAAGAGCGTGCGTCGCTACATGCAGAGCCCGCGGCGCCGCCCGTGGCGCTGACCCTGCGCGCGCGCATCGCATCGCAGCGAGTGGCTGACCTGAACTGGGAACCTGAACACTGCAATGGGAACATTTTGTTCTGCTGTCTCAAATCAATTTGCTACCTTAAAACTCCAAAAAGATTGATAAATGTTGTTTTGCCATTTCAAATGCACATTCAGCTGTGACAATAAAAATATCAGATTCAACTAAATAGGGCCGATTTTTCAATCGTCAGATAAACGTTAACTATACGCAAATACCTTACTAAACGCAAATAGCGAGGGACTTGAAAGAGACCGCTTTATGTGTCTCTGGTCCCTCGCTATTACTATATCTGTTTTATGTGTCAAAAAGAAAATAAACGAATAGAAAGAATATGAGGAATAAGTTTATGACGTTTTGACAGATTTTGTATGGCATACCTATACTTCAAAATTCCTCAGACAGTCTATCAGGCGATTGAAAAATCGGCCCTAAATGCCCCTAGTAAATGTCTAATACACCTTACCTAATTGCATTAAGATAAATTGTGTCTCGATATTATGTATCAATTAAAATGATTTTATCCAAAAACAAACTGTAATTTTGTTGTACTATGATTAGCGATAACAATTATAGCTTTTAAAACACTAGCATTTCATCGAATAATGTAAAATAACAACTCATCTACTAACTGATTTAATATAATTTTGGTGCTTGAAAAATTTTATATCTTTTAGATGCTTTTTTGGCAAATTATTTATTAAAGTTCAAATCTAACATTCCTTTAAAATACTTTTATTAAGTTCAAAGATACCTAATGCAAGTAACAATAATTATTTTTAATATAGTTTTATCAATACAAGGCTTAATAAAAAAACATTTCATAGCAATAAGTTTGTAGTAAATTAAGGTTGTACCGTAATATTGTTGTAATCATGGCTTCCGAAGCTACGGTGCCTAATAATCATGTAATATTAGTTGATTAGTCAATTACTCGTCTGTTCTATTAGCAAATGAGAACTTTTTCTAGTTTAATGATGTCTGGTCATGTGATCTTACTTGCCATTTGAACAATAGTGATAGAACTTTGACAGACTTTATACGAAATGCTCCCCGGTTTGTACTTTCTACCCTTAGAACTTACAACTTTGGTTCTGGTTTCTCTGAGTTCCAATTACTTTATGTAACAAATACGGAGCGCAGTGGTAATGAATGTGTTTAAATGTTTAATATTTTTTCATAGTTATACTTGTCATAGATGTAGATGACATCTATGAAAAATATTATTAATTTTCTATTGCACTGAATACACAGTTAAAATATATTTAACAGTCAGAGGTCCGAGAAAGTATTTTATATTTTTTATTCACTATTGATCAATAAGACCTATAGAAAAATGGCTAATGGGGCAGGCAGACTATACCTACAATTCAACCATCGACCATATTATTTATACCCGCTAGACGTTCAATTTGCTGAAACAATTTCATTCTGTCAACTAGGTGATAATGGTATCTTTTCGTTTATATAGAAAAGGCACTATTAATTTGATGGTGCCTATTTTTTATTTAGATGATTTTGACTGGCCTAAAACATTCTGCTGCCCTTGCTATAAGGCGAGGTTACGGAGGTCGTAGAGACACTTCAAATAGCCAAGGATTTGGCGGTCATAATATAGTCGATGGCGGAATTTATTTACTAAAGTCCGGTCGCCGAATAGAAAGAATTTCGTACATTAACCTGTTACTACCTGTCTCTGTCACTCCCGCGTCAAAATAATGCGGTCACGCTCGCACAGGACGGGGTCATTGCACCTGAAATTCTTCGTGCTTCACGACCGTGCTATAGTAATAATTTTACATTTTATATTCACTTTATATGGACTGATTTTCTTGATTTTTTAATATGACTCATAAAATATTAAAAAAAATCGGCTGTTCAATTTCTAGCTACACGTGTAAACCATGTATATGTATGTGTAAAAAGGTACGTAACACCGTCACAATGTTCTAGTCCAATGCTTCACGTTATTATGTGCATATCTTAACTTTAGTTATTTTAAGTTTTTACCTTCTAAACTTCAATAATTGGTGTTTTTGAATGTTTTGTATTTTGTACCTATGTAATTCCAAAGAAAACTAACCATAATAATGTAACCATGACAAGTCTGGAAACGAAGGAAATGGTGCTAGTTTAGTTGTCTTTAACAAAGTTTTGTCTTTCTTATCACTGAGAACATTGTGCAGCACTAAAGACCCGGGAAAAGCTCCCACCCCCACCCCCTAAAACCCCAGGGGGCAAAAAAGGGGGTACTATCGGGGGGACCACGGGCAATAAACGCCGGGAAGTATTTTTCTATTTCGTTGTCATATTTTGTCATTTTATAAAAACTTTTTTAAATTATAAAATAAAACAAAACTGATCGAAGTTTCATTTAATTTTATTAATCCTCCAATATACATACCCTTCTGATTTAAAACATTGAACATATCTGAGAAAAATGTATAAAAATCAATAATTTGAATGTAACAATCTCGAGAAATTAACCAGCGCATTCAGTGACTGCTCGTGAGCAAAGAATTATTAAATACTACATTATAGATGCGAATTATACCATAATGTTACTTATTATATCTGTTAGTTAAACCGTGTTTTAGTAAGAAAACATTTTCAATATTTTAATGGACGCCTTTACTGAAAGTAGAATGGTAACAGTTTTGACTTCAAAGATGAATATATCTGTTAAAATTTAAAACTTAGTTCTATCTAGTTAGAACTAGCAGAGTTAGTTTTAACTTGATGAATTCTTAGAAGCTTAGTTTTTTATTGTGTTCTAACTGAACCAAACTTAAAATGATCTATCTGCAGGAATATCAGGAAATTCTAGTCTTTACAAAGGCGTCTGAAAATCTTATTTTTAATTTGTGAAAACGCGATCTCATTAAAAACACGTTTTAACTGTGACATACTAGACAATAAAAGCGTGTCTTCAAGCACAAAGGATCAACAACATATCCACTAGACAGACACCTTATTTCATTCAAAAATCAGCTCTTGGTGAACAGAAACCATTCTAACAACTACCTATTTGAGATATGGAGAGGGTGAGGACTCGTTTTGTGTATGTAGGTCCTGACTTGGTAGTTTCCATTTGTTCTACAGAATAAACCATTGAACACAAAGAGTGATACAACAACAGTGGAAGACATTTTCTTTGCTTTATGTTGTGACTTGTATCGTAAGCTCTATCTCGAACCACTCAGTTTATTTTGGGTCTAGTAGTTATGCGGTTGACGGCATAAAATAAAATAAAAATCACACAATTATCTCTATCACTGTACATCTCGCCTTCGCCCGGCCGGAGATCTTATAAAACATCTATATAACTATTCGCGACAAACTTGTTTTTTAAAAATACCCTCTGAAGTGAAATTCGTGTACAAACATCGCTATTATGCATTTAAATGCCACAAAAACCCGCCGTGACGCTCGCGTCGCGTCGGCGACGCAAATTAATAATCGGCCCGTGATACTCTGACGATGTTGTTTTTTTTTTGCGTTTTTTCTAGATCTTTCTATCGTTAAGGCAGAGTGTACTTGACGTACGGGACCTCGACGTCGTCGCCGTTTTCGTTGTTGCAGCACAGTTCGAACACCAGGGCTTTGACGTGCGGTTCTAACTTCTTCTTCGACACCTGGGTGACCACTTCGGACATTGGCAAGTTGAGTCTCTCCCGTCGCTTGGCTGACGACATGAAGAAGGAGTAGAGCATGCACACGCCTTGAGACAGCATCGTGATCTCCAGCTTGTGTTCATTCCTGAAGTAATCCATGAACTCTTGTAACGTGACTTCACCCTTGACGTCGAATCTGTCCCAGAGAGTCCATTTCTTGTCGTTGTACTCGTGGATAGGCGCGGCGATGGGCTCGGAGAAGCCGAAGAACGGCAGGGCGAGGTTGACGAATCCGTTCTTGAACACGTCCAGCGTGTTGAAGCCCTGCGCGAGTTTGTACAGCTCGAGGCACACGAGGCCGGCGACGACGGAGGTGGTGGTGGCGATGGCGGGGATGATCTTGCCCGCGATGAGCTTGGAGCGGTGGCGGTCGGCGGGCGGTATCTTGTAGTTGGCGGCGCGCAGGTTGGACGCGGCCACGATGAAGTCCATGTGGAAGTTGGAGTCGTCGTCCTTCTCGAAGTCGAGCGGCGTGATGGTGAGGCTGCCGAGCTGCGCGGGCGGCGGCAGCTCGGCCACGATGTTGTTGACGCGGTCCTGGTCCATCTCGTCGTTGTTCTGCTGCAGCTGCGCGTCGGTCACCGCGATCCTCACGCCGGACCGAGGCTCGAACGGTGGCACCTGAAACAAAAACATTCTTACTCTACCACGTTGATTTTCTTATAGTTCAGTTCTATAAAGTTCACGCTGAAAGCGTATACTTCTGATATACATAAAACGATCTCCAGCTGTAGCCTTATGTCTTTTGCGATCGCCACATGAAAGCTAAAAAGATCGAAATGTATAAGAATTATAGTTGTCTGCGCAGAAGCCGTGTTTGGTTCCATTTGAACGATCGGCTGGATTGTTTCTCCGACAAACCGATCGTCGTTCGGTCATATGGCTCAGGCTGAGTGCATATAATAACTCAGAGTCCAATATTATTCAGTTGAAGTCCAATATTCAAGAAGTCCAATATTTTTCAATTGAACACTGAAGACTCCCACTCACTTGAACACTAGCGGCAACTTCGGCGATCCTCTCGCGGTCCACGCACGCGGGCAGGCCGTACACCTGCGCGCGCAGGTTGGCGGCGGCGACCACGTAGTCGACGTGCAGCTCGTTCCGCGGGTCGAACTCGAGCGGCGCGGGGCAGCGCTTGGGGCCCGACCAGAAGGGCGCGCCGCTGGTGGTGGTCTGGTCGGGCGGGAAGTTGAACAGCAGCTGCTTGATCTGGTTGGCGTACTGCGCCTCCCAGTGCAGGCGCGCCCACGTCACGCAGTCCTCGAACTTCAGCGGCCTTTCGTTGATAGCGTTCTGAAATGTTCGATACACGTATTAGCTTTTCTATTGTCGAACACAGTCTGAAGGGCGCTAATCCTTGCTTGTTCATCATCGTTCCGGACTCCGGTCGACATAGCCGAGTCATCTCACCCTGACACTCTCCAGCGCGTCGAGGGGCTGGCTCCCCGGCAGCCGCATGGTCCTCTCCAGGAAGTGCGGGTCCCGCAGGTACTGCGCGGCGTGCTCGGCGGCCTGGCGGAACAGGCCCTCGAACTCGTCGCGCGCCCACTGCAGCGTGTGCTCGATCGCGTCGACCTAGCCGAGTCATCTCACCCTGACACTCTCCAGCGCGTCGAGGGGCTGGCTCCCCGGCAGCCGCATGGTCCTCTCCAGGAAGTGCGGGTCCCGCAGGTACTGCGCGGCGTGCTCGGCGGCCTGGCGGAACAGGCCCTCGAACTCGTCGCGCGCCCACTGCAGCGTGTGCTCGATCGCGTCGACCTAGCCGAGTCATCTCACCCTGACACTCTCCAGCGCGTCGAGGGGCTGGCTCCCCGGCAGCCGCATGGTCCTCTCCAGGAAGTGCGGGTCCCGCAGGTACTGCGCGGCGTGCTCGGCGGCCTGGCGGAACAGGCCCTCGAACTCGTCGCGCGCCCACTGCAGCGTGTGCTCGATCGCGTCGACCTAGCCGAGTCATCTCACCCTGACACTCTCCAGCGCGTCGAGGGGCTGGCTCCCCGGCAGCCGCATGGTCCTCTCCAGGAAGTGCGGGTCCCGCAGGTACTGCGCGGCGTGCTCGGCGGCCTGGCGGAACAGGCCCTCGAACTCGTCGCGCGCCCACTGCAGCGTGTGCTCGATCGCGTCGACCTAGCCGAGTCATCTCACCCTGACACTCTCCAGCGCGTCGAGGGGCTGGCTCCCCGGCAGCCGCATGGTCCTCTCCAGGAAGTGCGGGTCCCGCAGGTACTGCGCGGCGTGCTCGGCGGCCTGGCGGAACAGGCCCTCGAACTCGTCGCGCGCCCACTGCAGCGTGTGCTCGATCGCGTCGACCTAGCCGAGTCATCTCACCCTGACACTCTCCAGCGCGTCGAGGGGCTAGCTCCCCGGCAGCCGCATGGTCCTCTCCAGGAAGTGCGGGTCCCGCAGGTACTGCGCGGCGTGCTCGGCGGCCTGGCGGAACAGGCCCTCGAACTCGTCGCGCGCCCACTGCAGCGTGTGCTCGATCGCGTCGACCTAGCCGAGTCATCTCACCCTGACACTCTCCAGCGCGTCGAGGGGCTGGCTCCCCGGCAGCCGCATGGTCCTCTCCAGGAAGTGCGGGTCCCGCAGGTACTGCGCGGCGTGCTCGGCGGCCTGGCGGAACAGGCCCTCGAACTCGTCGCGCGCCCACTGCAGCGTGTGCTCGATCGCGTCGACCTAGCCGAGTCATCTCACCCTGACACTCTCCAGCGCGTCGAGGGGCTGGCTCCCCGGCAGCCGCATGGTCCTCTCCAGGAAGTGCGGGTCCCGCAGGTACTGCGCGGCGTGCTCGGCGGCCTGGCGGAACAGGCCCTCGAACTCGTCGCGCGCCCACTGCAGCGTGTGCTCGATCGCGTCGACCTAGCCGAGTCATCTCACCCTGACACTCTCCAGCGCGTCGAGGGGCTGGCTCCCCGGCAGCCGCATGGTCCTCTCCAGGAAGTGCGGGTCCCGCAGGTACTGCGCGGCGTGCTCGGCGGCCTGGCGGAACAGGCCCTCGAACTCGTCGCGCGCCCACTGCAGCGTGTGCTCGATCGCGTTGGGGAAGTTCTTGAGCGTGCAGATGGGGATGCTCTTCTCCGGCGGGTCCTGCGACGAGCTGTACGACTCCGTGAGGAACGGGACTACCACCTGGGACAAGACCAATGATGATACAATATACAAATGTACAACACTCGATTAGTGTAACTCATACTCCTATACAGATTTTCGAAAGGACTTCAAGACACATAATTGGCATGGGCTTCTAATATTTATGGCAATTAAAGTGGTTGGAAACATCCGGCTTCGAAAATTCAAATTTTATTTAGTTTTTCCAAAAAAATGGGTTAGTTATATGTCGCAGGCTGGCAATAAGTTTTGCAAGTATAACAACTATGCATCCACATGTTTTTCATACAAAATGCTCAAATATAATCATTCCCAATAGCTCCAAATGAAATTCTCAATAAAACTTGGTCATGGAGAATTTAAATATCATAAGATCATATTTTACCCTCATCACCAGCAAGCAGCCCAGTAGCAGGAATCAGGCCTTCTTTCATTGCTCTAGAATTAGATAGAATTTCCGGTAAGACCAAAACCATATAACCGGTCCATATAGATGCGCGCGCCAACATTGTCCAACGCGTTGGCCACTACGTGCTGAACAGTGGACAAACATACCTGCGTGTTGCCCTTAGTGCCCAACGTGCCGCTCTCCAACAGAGGCTTCCTGTAGTACACGCAGCGTCGGTCCATGTAGATACGCGCGTCAACGCTGTTCAACGCGTTGGCCACTACGTACTGAACAGAGAACAAACATACCTGCGTGTTGCCCTTAGTGCCCAACGTGCCGCTCTCCAGCAGAGGCTTCCTGTAGTACACGCAGCGTCGGTCCATGTAGATACGCGCGTCAACGCTGTTCAACGCGTTGGCCACTACGTACTGAACAGAGAACAAACATACCTGCGTGTTGCCCTTAGTGCCCAACGTGCCGCTCTCCAGCAGAGGCTTCCTGTAGTACACGCAGCGTCGGTCCATGTAGATACGCGCGTCAACGCTGTTCAACGCGTTGGCCACTACGTGCTGAACAGAGAACAAACATACCTGCGTGTTGCCCTTAGTGCCCAACGTGCCGCTCTCCAACAGAGGCTTCCTGTAATACACGCAGCGTCGGTCTATGTAGATACGCGTGTCAACGCGTTGGCCACTACGTGCTAAACAGAGAACAAACATACCTGCGTGTTGCCCTTAGTGCCCAACGTGCCGCTCTCCAGCAGAGGCTTCCTGTAGTACACGCAGCGTCGGTCCATGTAGATACGCGCGTCAACGCTGTCCAACGCGTTGGCCACTACGTACTGAACAGAGGACAAACATACCTGCGTGTTGCCCTTAGTGCCCAACGTGCCGCTCTCCAACAGAGGCTTCCTGTAATACACGCAGCGTCGGTCCATGTAGATACGCGCGTCAACGCTGTCCAACGCGTTGGCCACTACGTACTGAACAGAGGACAAACATCATACCTGCGTGTTGCCCTTAGTGCCCAACGTGCCGCTCTCCAACAGAGGCTTCCTGTAATACACGCAGCGTCGGTCCATGTAGATACGCGCGTCAACGCTGTCCAACGCGTTGGCCACTACGTACTGAACAGAGGACAAACATACCTGCGTGTTGCCCTTAGTGCCCAACGTGCCGCTCTCCAACAGAGGCTTCCTGTAATACATGCAGTATTGCTCCATGAAGATACGCGCGTCAACGCTGTCCAACGCGTTGGCCACTACGTACTGAACAGAGGACAAACATATCTATCTGCGTGTTGCCCTTAGTGCCCAACGTGCCGCTCTCCAGCAGAGGCTTCCTGTAATACACGCAGCGTCGGTCTATGTAGATACGCGCGTCAACGCTGTTCAACGCGTTGGCCCCTACGTACTGAACAAAGGACAAACATCATACCTGCGTGTTGCCCTTAGTGCCCAACGTGCCGCTCTCCAACAGAGGCTTCCTGTAGTACACGCAGCGTCGGTCCATGTAGATACGCGCGTCAACGCTGTTCAACGCGTTGGCCACTACGTACTGAACAGAGAACAAACATACCTGCGTGTTGCCCTTAGTGCCCAACGTGCCGCTCTCCAACAGAGGCTTCCTGTAATACATGCAGTATTGCTCCATGAAGATACGCGCGTCAACGCTGTCCAACGCGTTGGCCACTACGTACTGAACAGAGGACAAACATATCTATCTGCGTGTTGCCCTTAGTGCCCAACGTGCCGCTCTCCAGCAGAGGCTTCCTGTAATACACGCAGCGTCGGTCTATGTAGATACGCGCGTCAACGCTGTTCAACGCGTTGGCCCCTACGTACTGAACAAAGGACAAACATCATACCTGCGTGTTGCCCTTAGTGCCCAACGTGCCGCTCTCCAACAGAGGCTTCCTGTAGTACACGCAGCGTCGGTCCATGTAGATACGCGCGTCAACGCTGTTCAACGCGTTGGCCACTACGTACTGAACAGAGAACAAACATACCTGCGTGTTGCCCTTAGTGCCCAACGTGCCGCTCTCCAACAGAGGCTTCCTGTAATACACGCAGCGTCGGTCTATGTAGATACGCGCGTCAACGCTGTTCAACGCGTTGGCCACTACGTACTGAACAGAGAACAAACATACCTGCGTGTTGCCCTTAGTGCCCAACGTGCCGCTCTCCAACAGAGGCTTCCTGTAATACATGCAGTATTGCTCCATGAAGATACGCGCGTCAACGCTGTCCAACGCGTTGGCCACTACGTACTGAACAAAGGACAAACATCATACCTGCGTGTTGCCCTTAGTGCCCAACGTGCCGCTCTCCAACAGAGGCTTCCTGTAGTACACGCAGCGTCGGTCCATGTAGATACGCGCGTCAACGCTGTTCAACGCGTTGGCCCCTACGTACTGAACAAAGGACAAACATCATACCTGCGTGTTGCCCTTAGTGCCCAACGTGCCGCTCTCCAACAGAGGCTTCCTGTAGTACACGCAGCGTCGGTCCATGTAGATACGCGCGTCAACGCTGTTCAACGCGTTGGCCACTACGTACTGAACAGAGAACAAACATACCTGCGTGTTGCCCTTAGTGCCCAACGTGCCGCTCTCCAACAGAGGCTTCCTGTAATACACGCAGCGTCGGTCTATGTAGATACGCGCGTCAACGCTGTTCAACGCGTTGGCCACTACGTACTGAACAGAGAACAAACATACCTGCGTGTTGCCCTTAGTGCCCAACGTGCCGCTCTCCAACAGAGGCTTCCTGTAATACATGCAGTATTGCTCCATGAAGATACGCGCGTCAAC
Source organism: Coenonympha arcania (assembly GCA_036785405.1). NCBI lineage: Eukaryota > Metazoa > Arthropoda > Insecta > Lepidoptera > Nymphalidae > Coenonympha > Coenonympha arcania. The sequence goes on along the minus strand of CM072067.1, from coordinate 16,423,577 downwards.
GCTGTCCAACGCGTTGGCCACTACGTACTGAACAGAGGACAAACATATCTATCTGCGTGTTGCCCTTAGTGCCCAACGTGCCGCTCTCCAGCAGAGGCTTCCTGTAATACACGCAGCGTCGGTCTATGTAGATACGCGCGTCAACGCTGTTCAACGCGTTGGCCCCTACGTACTGAACAAAGGACAAACATCATACCTGCGTGTTGCCCTTAGTGCCCAACGTGCCGCTCTCCAACAGAGGCTTCCTGTAGTACACGCAGCGTCGGTCCATGTAGATACGCGCGTCAACGCTGTTCAACGCGTTGGCCACTACGTACTGAACAGAGAACAAACATACCTGCGTGTTGCCCTTAGTGCCCAACGTGCCGCTCTCCAACAGAGGCTTCCTGTAATACACGCAGCGTCGGTCTATGTAGATACGCGCGTCAACGCTGTTCAACGCGTTTGCCACTACGTACTGAACAGAGAACAAACATACCTGCGTGTTGCCCTTAGTGCCCAACGTGCCGCTCTCCAACAGAGGCTTCCTGTAATACACGCAGCGTCGGTCCATGTAGATACGCGCGTCAACGTTGTCCAACGCGTTGGCCACTCCGTCCAGCGCTTCGAAGAATGCGTCGTCGTACACTGCTTCCGTCTCGGGGCACACTCTGTTCTCTTGAGCTAACACGTTCATCGATGGGTTCATGCGCTTGATTGCCTGTCAAAAGAAACATTTTTTGGTAACACGGAAAATAGTTCAATAAATCTACCGCTGCATAAAGAATAAATATTACCATAATGAAAATTAATATTTATATTGGATTTACTGGTATCCTTTCTCGCACAGAATTTCTGGTATGCAGCTTATTATATTAACTAATTATTAACTTTTATCAACAGTACAACTTAGCACTTGGTTATGCGCACATATCTGTCGGCCCTCTCGAGTCTGTGCACAGCCTGCATGGAGGTTGAAGAGACCCAATACACGTACTGATTAAATGCAAGACTCTTCGCTCGCTACGGTAAGGTCCAGAGGATGAAGAAAGAAAGATGCTTCTGTGAAGTTCCTGACACCGAGCGACCGTTGGATCCTCTGCCGCGCCATCAACAGCGTCGGTGTTCTAAACTGAGCAGTTTCGCCCGTGTTAGCGATTCCTTGCCGATTAATCCAACCAAATCCAACGCACCGAGTTGGTATTTGGCAGATCCATCCCAGAGGTGACAGCAGTACTCCATGTCAGAAGGAACGTGAGAAGCTGTTCGGGCTTGAAGTACTGCTTAGCATTGTTCAGGATGTCAAGCTTTTTGGCGGCTGTTTTTGCCTTTTTCTCGATGCATTTCCCAAAATTGATATTGGGTGAAATGGTAATCCCCATGAGGTCGATGGACTAATTGGAAAGGATCGTTTTGAAAAGTGGGAGCCAAGGTGAAGAGGCTCTTTTTGGCGGTGAATAAGCACGCTTGCGTTTTGGTAGCGTTAAACTTGACTAGATTAGCGTCACCCCACTCAGACACTTCTTTTAGAGTCAAGTTAACGCGATCTACCAATGCCTCTCTTAGCTCTAGTATCTCAGCACCGCTGGCTTTTGGACTAGACATGTATCTCTCCGAAACAGTGCTGTCATCAGCGTAACCAAATAAACCTGGTTTAAGCAAATCGTTGATGTGCAGCAGGAATAATGTCGCGGATAAAACAGATCCCTGAGGTACACCGGCATTGACAGCCATTAGGTCTGAAGAGTGACCGTCAACGACCACTCGAAAAAACCGTTCTCTCAGGAAATCAGATATCCAGTTACAAAAGCCAGCGGGTATTCCATATGCTGGGAGTTTGCTGAGTAAGCCTTACCTTGGCCGCGGTGCTGGACTTCGGCGCCTGCACGTCGCGCGGGCGGAACAGGAACTGCCGGTTGAGGTTGGACTTCTCTATCAGGTCCATGTCCGTCACGGTCACCTGCCCGCCGTCGGCGCCCACGCCCATCATCGCGAAGTTCTTCAGCAGCTCGCAACCAATGGCACCAGCTCCTGTAAAGGCACAAATGATTTAAGAATGCATCTTTAGCTGGACAGAATCAATTGTTTTGTTATAATTAAATCCGCCACTTGAAAAGAATCTGAATAGTTCAATATGCAGAATCACTGCCTACATGAAACACCACACAATTCTTCCAACAATTTTTTCGACTCACGTTTTGTCCCAACACCGGGACATTCTCCGATGTTGACTTCACAATGCGAAATCGTAGTCATCTTTCTTCAATGGCGAGTGGAGATTGATATTATATGATGCCTGCATATATATTTGAGAAAGGTATCAGCCTGGAAAAGTATCCATGGAAAAGTGATCCTTAAGGGTCATGTTTATCTCTGTTTATCATTTATGAGGGATAGAACTGTAAAAATATAAGACATGGCACTCCAGGAATGCTTCCCGGAGTGCCATGTCTTAGACAGAAGCAAAAACTTAGAAAAAAAATTGGTTGTCTGTTAAGTCGGTTTACGGACGATAGATTTAAGTGATAACGTCATAATCTCTATCTCTCTATCGTTTGTTTTATCGTGCCTCTCTATCGCTTGTTGCGCGCTCTCGCTTGCACGCACAGGCTCAGGTGGAACGTTACGCGGAACGTTACTATTTGTCATGCGTGTTGCTGGTGTTCATCAATTTATAAGACGTTATCACGTCAAACACAAATCTTATTCTCATAAATGTTCAACGCACCTAGAGAAATTTTTACTTCAACTTAGTGACGCTGTCGCGAGTTCAAAAGTTTTTTCATCTCAAACATGCCTTAACAAATTTACACTTCTGAGGCGATGTTGGGGGGTGCGTAATTGATGTACCACGACTATTTCACTATTCACATTTATTCCACAAGTACGATAATTCGATTTACAAAAGATCAGCGAAAACAAACGCCGCGTATGTAAACAAAACAGGCCGTTAGCGAGGAACCCGCGGCTCGCGTCGGGTAAGTATTGCGACTAACTTCACGCTGCAGCGCGCCGAGCCGGTCGTGGAGCGATCTGCGCAGGCGCATCGCGCATCAGTGGGCGGCGCCACGCGCGGTAGTGACGCGGGATGATCGATAGCGAGTTTATCGACGTACTCGTATCGATATATTTTGGTAGGTAGTGTTATTATGTGGTAATGTGTTGCGTTGTGTATTATGCAGTTTGTGTGTGTATGCCTACACCACCCCCCTCCAGAGCCTGTCAAGGGCGATAAAAATCAGGGAATTTTACCTGTGGACCCGAGCGTGTCACCTTATTTTTGGACGCTAATGATGGAGATTTTTCATCGTGGACAGACAGTATAAAGGCCGGTTTCAGTCGGTCAATCGAGACTGTCGTTTCTTTATTCCTTATTAATATTTTGAATACCTTATCCCCTCTGTTTATCACTTTGTGTGGGCCAGAATATGCAGGTTGGAGCGAGCCTCGCGTTGCGTCTTCACGAAGGAAAACGTGATCGCAGGTTTCCAGCTCTTTATAAATAAAGACTCGGGGCTTACCATGGCGTGATGTTGGTACGGGTCGCAGTTTTTCGGCGAAGTTCCTGAGCCTTGCAGAGAAGTCGCTAATATCCGTCGTTCCTGCAGTAGTGGGCTCGAGAAACTCACCGGGCAGCCTCAATGGCTCTCCGTAGACTAATTCAGCCGAGGAAGTTTGTAAGTCTTCTTTGTATGAAGCTCTTATGCCGAGTAAAACCCATGGTAGCGATTCGGTCCACCTGTCATTGGCGTGACATACTATTGCTGCCTTTAGTTGGCGGTGAAAGCGTTCGACCAAACCATTGCAAGCAGGGCCTGTAGACAAAGTGACATTCTATTAGCGATGTCGCGAATAGAAAAGTACAAAATGTATGGGATTGACATTAGCTAACGCAATTTTATAGCGTTAGCTTACGTCAATCCCATACATTTTGTACTTTTCTATTCGCGACATCGCTAATAGAATGTCACTTTGTCTACAGGCCCAGGATGGTAAGCTGTCGTTCGTTTATGCTCGAACCCTGTCAACTCCGACAAGCATCGGAAGAGTGCCGATTCGAACTGACGGCCTCTGTCAGTGGTTATGACAGTTGGGACGCCAAATCGACTAACCCAAGTTGAAAGTAGAGTTATCGCGACGGTTTCGGCTGTTATATCCTCGATTGGTGTTGCTTCTGGCCATCGGGTGTAACGGTCTACGGCTGTCAAGCAGTAGCGAAATCCCTGCGAACTCGGAAGTGGACCAACCAGGTCGATATGAATCGAATGAAATCGAAAACGTGGTAGGGTATAAGTGCCGAGCGGCGCAGTCACGTGGCGGTTGACTTTCGCTCGCTGGCAAGGGATACAAGCTCGTGACCAATCTCTACAGTCCTTTCTTATCCCTGGCCAAACGAATCGCTCAGATACCAATTTTGCTGAAGCATTAGTACCGGGATGGCTCAGGGAGTGCAGGCTGTCGAAAACCTGTTTTCGAAGGGGTTTCGGGACAAATGGTCTGGAAGCTGGAGTACTGGTGTCACAGTATAAGGGAACTCGGCTTCCAGGAATATGCAATTTTTGGAGTCGCAATGATGATCCTTCGTTCAAAAGTTTCTCGAGTTCGGGGTCAGACTTTTGGCTTTCAGCCAACGTCTCAAGACTTACCGGTGCTACCAACTCTTCTACCCGTGACAAGGCGTCCGCGACGACGTTATCCTTACCGGATATATGCCGGATATCCGTAGTGAACTGAGCTATAAAGTCAAGATGCCTAAATTGTCTGGGCGAGCAGCTGTTCTTCCGTTCATAGAATGCAAAGCTGATCGGTTTGTGGTCAGTATATACAATAAAATGCCTGGCCTCTAACATATGGCGGAAATACTTTATAGCTTCGTATATAGCTAGTAGCTCTCTGTCGTACGGGGAGTACTTAGTCTGAGACGGACTGAGCTTGCGGGAAAAAAACGCTAATGGTTCCCACGCGCCATCTTTATACTGCTGGAGTGCTGCCCCAATTCCTATATCGGAAGCGTCCGTAACGACGGCGAGCTTGGCAGTGCAGTCAGGGTGTGCTAACAGAGCTGCATTTGCCAGGCTCTCCTTGCATGCCTGGAACGCAGATAAGGCCTCTCCAGTGAGTTGAATTTGCTGGGATCCTTTTGTTGCACCTGTTAACAAAGCATGCAGGGGAGCTTGGATCAGTGCTGCTTGTGGAAGAAATCTCCTGTAAAAATTGAGCATGCCAAGAAATGCCCTCAGTTGACGCACGTTCGTAGGGACTGGGAAGCTCTGTATCGCTTCAACCTTCGTATCCAACGGCTTCGTACCTCTGCCTGATATTGAGTATCCTAGAAAAGTTACCTCATTTGCTCCGAGGACGCACTTCGACGTATTCAACAGCATGCCATACTGTTTCAGCCGCCTGAAGACTTCACGTAGGTGCTCCTCGTGTTCTTCTTCACTTTTGGAGTAAATTAGAAAATCGTCGAGGTAAGCGTAGACGTAATCCAATCCTCTGGTGATTTCATCAACAAACCGTTGGAATGTTTGGCCCGCGTTTCTAAGACCAAAAGTCATATATGGGAACTCAAACATTCCAAACGGTGTGGTGATGCTTGTTTTAGGGATATCCTCGGGATTGATGGGTATCTGGTTATAAGCTTTCTCGAGGTCTAAGGTGCTAAAGATTTTACAGCCTGAAATATTGTGCGTGAAATCTTGTATGTGCCTGATTGGGTACTTGTCTGGGATCGTGCGGGCGTTTAGCTTACGATAGTCACCGCATGGACGCCAGCCGTTGTTCTTTTTTGGCGCTAAGTGCAAGGGTGACGACCATGGGCTCTCAGAAGGTCTGGCTGTCCCATTAGCCAGCATAGCCTGGAATTCTTTTTGGGCTATTTTTAGCTTGTCTGGAGCTAAACGACGAGGAGGCGACGAGACTGGGGGGCCTGGTGTTGTGCGTATATGGTGGACTGTGTTGTGTTGAGTGGTGTGGTGTCTACCTGCTGGTCGAGTTATTTCGATAAACTCGTCGAGCACCCTGTGATAACGCGTGTTCCCACTCACGACCTTTACAGAGGATACATTCTTACAGTTAGCTAATGACGCCACAGTGGTTATAGAAGTTAAATTGTCTATCAAACGCTTGTTGCGAATATCGACCACTAGGTTGTAGTAGTTGAGAAAATCTACGCCGATAATCGGTTTTGTTACGTCAGCGACCACAAAACGCCAAACAAATGTCCTGCGTAGGCCGAAATCTAAGTTTAAATTCACATAACCGTAAGTAGCTATCGTAGAACCGTTCGCTGCACACAAAGTGTATTCAGTCCGAGCACGATTTTCACGCAATGCTGCCCGAGGATAAGCGCAGAGATCGCTGCCCGTGTCCACGAGGAATTGCGCTTTTGACGACCTATCCGTGACAAACAGGCGACCAGTAGCTGTTGCAGGGCAATCGTTCGTCGCCATCACCGACCGCCCGCTTAGTTTCCCGATTTGTAGTCGCAGGGACGGTTGCAAGTGCGAGCTTTCTCTCCAAACTTGTTGTGATACCAACAAATCGGGTACTTCCTGTAATTCGATTGGGATCTCTGTCTTGAGGAGTTGCGGCTGCCTTGCCTCGTACGAGCGCGTGATCTGCCATCCCTCCGAGTTGACAGCTGTTGTACTTGTTTCCGCAGTTCGGCTACTTCCCTTGTGAGATCACTGAGAATTGAACTAGGAACGTCACTAACGGACGCGACCCTCGGCGTTGATGAAGCAAGTTCGGCGATCCTGTCTGCCAAGTCGGCTAGATCCTCCAGTGGTGTTGCAGTAGGCTGACCTGCAAGCACAGTCTGGACTCCATGCGGAAGGCGACTGATCCAGATTGTCTTCAGAAAATCGTCTGGAACGTTGGCGCCTGCTAGCCCACTTAGGTGGCGAAGGAATTGAGAGGGTTTGCGGTCACCAAGCTCTTCGTGCATCAGTAGTTGTTTTATTTTCTTTTCCTTCGATGCCGTCAGCCTCCTAATTAATTCGCTCTTGAGCTTATCATACTTGTCCGTGGCTGGTGGGTTGACTATTATGTCCTTCACCTCCTTGGAATGCTGATTGTCAAGGTGTCCAATGACATAATTGAATTTGGTGGAGTCATTAGTTATACCGGATATGGCAAATTGTCCTTCCACCTGCGCGAACCAAATCTCTGGCTCCTCAGCCCAGAAAGGTGGCACTCGAACCCCAACCTTAAAAATATCGCCTGTCGATAAAGTCATGTTTCCATCACTAGTTGTGCCTTGAGTGTTTTTAGCCATGTTCTTGGTCGTAGGGTCACCAGTGAGGCGATGTTGGGGGGTGCGTAATTGATGTACCACGACTATTTCACTATTCACATTTATTCCACAAGTACGATAATTCGATTTACAAAAGATCAGCGAAAACAAACGCCGCGTATGTAAACAAAACAGGCCGTTAGCGAGGAACCCGCGGCTCGCGTCGGGTAAGTATTGCGACTAACTTCACGCTGCAGCGCGCCGAGCCGGTCGTGGAGCGATCTGCGCAGGCGCATCGCGCATCAGTGGGCGGCGCCACGCGCGGTAGTGACGCGGGATGATCGATAGCGAGTTTATCGACGTACTCGTATCGATATATTTTGGTAGGTAGTGTTATTATGTGGTAATGTGTTGCGTTGTGTATTATGCAGTTTGTGTGTGTATGCCTACACTTCAATAATCGTCACATTTCTATTATATGTGTGTCAGTTGAAAGACGTACTAAAGAATGGTACCTAAAAGTAGCATGTATTACAATAAGTATAGTTTTCATAATGCATATTGATATTTCAACAACTCTTTGCTTTGTATACTGTTAGCATTTTCTTCAAATCATTATTTCATTCTTTATCTTGATAACAGTCAAGTAAACATACACAACTACTGACTAGGTAGTATTGTTGTAGTCTGTAGCTCTACAATCAAGTAAATAAACAGTCAATGACCCTAATAAACTTATAAATAGCGATAACATACCTTTTAATGAAACTGTCAATGAACTGCTTACAGTACATTCATGTTCAATGTACATTGTACATCAAAGTAAAACCAAATGTGAGTTTTCCCAGCTTATATGCTTTGCTATAAAACTCATCCCATTACTATGGAAAGCTAGTTTTTGACAATGTTAAACCACAATGTTGCCTTTTTAGCAAAGTTTTGTGAGACGACAGAACTGCAAGACGCCGTGGCATCCTTATGTGGTTGATATCCAGCTAACTCAAACGAAAAGTTTATATTCCAGACTTCGTATTCCCAGCCAAATATAATTCAGGCGCTTTCAAGAGTGAATATGCATTTTCTAGAACGCATTGCTTTCCATCATTTCCGCGTTGTCAAGTGGAGTCCTATCAATAATAATAATAAAAAAACTCAAATTACCTTAAAGTTGTTTGACATTTTAACCCCATAAGTATTACTGTCAAGTTAGAAATAAACTAAGCATCAGTCAGAACAGAACAAAAAAACCAGCTACAAACAATTTAACAAACCATCACTTACCAACAATGAAATACTTCAGTTTGCCAATCTTCTTCTGAAAATCCTTGCCAAAGACAGCAATCTGTCCATCATATCGGGATCCCAAGGGCTTGCAGTTTTCTTCGGTGAGAGCCGATTTGTCCTTTGGCAGGCACTCGATGGCATCGAGGTACAGCCACTGGACTATTGGGTGGAACTTTCCAGAGCAGGCCTTCATGACTTCCTGGGCTATTACACCACCGATTGCTGCGTCCATCGGGTTCAGGTCGCCGGCTGATACCTGCAAACATTATTCTACACTAGCTTTTGCCCGCGGCTCCGCCCGTGTTAAATTCCATTCTTTACTAATCCCGAGAAAAAATTGAATTTCCTATTCAATGACCTTTACACCGACTTTCAGGAAAGATTGTCAAAGTAATCTACCTACAGCTGTAGCTATAGGTAGATTACTTTGACAATCTTACTTTGAGAATCAATATTACTGTTGAAAATTAGGGTTTTTTTTTACTATCCCATGGGAACTATGGATTTTCCCGGGATAAAAAGTAGCCTATGTTTTAATCCGGGTTATAAGCTATCTATGTTCCAAATTTCAGCCAAATCGGTTCAGTAGTTGCGGCGTGAAGGAGTAACAAACATACACACACACACACACAAACTTTCGCCTTTATTACGAGTATATTAGTGTGATTTAGAGAATAATAATTTAATGTCCCAATCAATCCCCATAGTAAAGACGCTTCAATTATTATTTTTTATAACAAAGAATGACGAGATGAGTATGGCCCGCATTCAAATTTGCCCTAAATTGGCGCGCGGAGGCAGCGCGTCTCCAGCACTGCAGCTGTAAGCTATTTTTGTACCCATATTGGTAAAACAACGTTTTCTAGGTAAGCTAGTACTCCTATAGTGAAACACACTTACAACTTCAATTGATTGGACGTATCAAGGTCATCTAACAACATAACCTTAAAATGGCCCTTGATAAACTTACATGCAATACCATTTGAGCTCAGTTACATTTCCTTTCTTATTTGTAGCATATTATAAAGCGTTTTTACTGTACAGGTAGCAAAATTACAAGAATTGTCTACTGTATTGAAATGAATCTTTGCACTAGGCAACATAGCTCAGAAATAATTGCCTTGTGATTATTAATAACATATGTGGTTTAAGTACTTACATAAATGTGTTATACTTTTTAACAAAGTGTTGTGCAATCTTGACATTACATAAATTTAATTTGTAAGTAATAGCAAATGTAACATTGCAAGTTGCAACAATAGGAAATAAGATAAAAATTATTCCTTTGGCTACTATAATTCATGAGGAATAAATAACTTAAAAGAAGGTAGGTAAGTAGAGGAAGTAAAATAATGATTTTATGAGATAGACAACATAAAATGACCCCAAAATACCTGCAGGGCCTGCAGGTTAGCATGCGTTATCTATTTTCTCTTTCTGGTCCATATTGATAGACAAAGAAAAAAGAGCAACAAAAGTAGAGACATATCTCTATGTGCTGCATAGGCTGGATGTCGAATGTCTAAAAGGACATGAAACATCTTCTAATATATAAAATTCTCTCACTTTTCTTTGTTACCAAACTACTCCGAAACGGCTGGACCGATTGTTATGAAATTTTCAGTGTATATTCTCTGGATCTGGGAGCTGGTTGTTATCTATTTTTATGTCCCTAAGTGAGAAAAAAATATATGGCAAAACAACGTTTGCAGGGTCAGCTAGTCTAATATATAAAATTCTTTTGCTTTTCTTTGTTACCAAACTCCTCCGAAACGGCTCGGCCGATTGTTATAAAATTTTCAGTGTATATTATCTGGGTCTGGGAGCAGGTTGTTATCAATTTTTTATATCCCTAAGGGCAAAACAACGTTTGCCGGGTCAGCTAGTAATATAATATAAGAAAATCGTAATGGCATAATGCAAGGACAAAGAAGAAGCATGAAATGTTGGTGCAGTAACGTACAAGGTATAGGAGTAGAGATAAAAAGCAAGATAGAAAAAAGTCACCAAATAAAGTCATCAACAAAACTAATAAATACCTTGCAAAATATCTCCAACAGTTCTTTATTGGGTTCAAACTCCCCCTTCTTGAACAATTCCTCTCCTTCAACAATACTGTTCACATGTTCCATGAATTTGGCGCAATCTTCATTAGACCAGGGCTTCGGTAAACGTCCCTCTGCATCTCTGAACTTGTGTAGAGCATAGAATCCTACATGAAGTTGCTGAGGGTAGTCCATTTTGGCAAAATCGGTGATCAAAAATTCTGGTTCCTTAATCGATTCATTCAAAGGTTTGAAGTTTAGGATCTTGGGCATCTTGACTTGTGTGACGATGCCTCCTCGGATGTATTTGGAGAAGTTTGTAGTGTCACCGATACTGAAGGTGTACGGTCCCAGTACTTTGATTTTGCGGGGTTCGCAACCATTTAGTTCTGTCATACCCTCCACCTAGAAAATTAAAGTTTTTATGTAAAGATCACATACCAATACTTTTACTGCTTTTCGCAGAATATCAAAACTTCAAGCATGGCTATAGTCACTACAAATGTACAGACTTGACTAATCATAAGCACCATCACTTCATAGACACAGCAGAATCAACATTATTTGATGCTGTGGTGTTGGGACTAAATGTATGGAGATTAGAGATTGTAATTCTACTGTCAAAATATTGTTTTGTATTTTAAATCATGAATGAATTGGCCTCTTGGTATGCATACTAAACCTTCAGTATGATTCTTGTAAGGTATGTAAGTATGGGTATGGGTTTTTGTATAATCAGACTGTGAATTTGTGAGCAATAAGTAATTTAGTCTAAATACAGAAAAATACATAAGAAATTCTACTTTTCCTATAGATATAAAGGTTGTCTCTGAAATTCTTTTAACCCTTCGCGTGGCAAACTCCCGCTACGGGAATAAAAAAAATAACCATACAATGGCGGTTGTCATTTTTGAAATTAAAGTGAATGTGGCATCTCTCCCGGAGCGGGAGAGATGATTATTTGGCACATGTGGCAGTCGGCCCGCTCCGGGAGCTTAGCTCATACCTTTTTTCAAACGTGCCACAATTCGCCTAATAAAATTGTGCACTGGTTTAATTTATACTGAAGCATACATAGAGAACAAAGATAGACTACAGAGCAACAGAAATGTCAACAAGACGTTCAGTAAACTGACTGTTCATTGTTTCATGGGCGGGTGTGACGTAGTCTTTGATGACAACGAACTTCTGTTTAATATATTTAATTAACGTGTGTTTCTTATGTTGTTTTTATGACTGTATGTTTTAAATTAGGGTATAGTATTGTAAATAAAACACAAATTTTGACGAGAAAATGTATAAATGAATTATTGTAGATTATTTATCGAAAACTGTAAAAAAAACCATGACCCTACCTTTACTTTACGATATTGTTTTATTTTCACACTTTATGCATGTTTACCATTTGCAATATGATAGCGTGCTTAATAAAGAATCTAAAATGGTACATTTTATTACGCATAGTACAGACAAAATTGTAAAATTTAAGTTTTTCTAAACATCTAGACTGACTAGAAGACTAGTTTCCTAGGCATTTGCCACCTCAGGTAAGATTTTCAAAATGGCGGCCACCACACCTGGCCCATTACTTTCTCTCCCGCAGCGGGACACGTGCCATTTGCATCAAATGGACCAAAATGGCATCGCCACGCGAAGGGTTATGATTAAAGCCACCTTTGTCACACAATGTTTTAAGTATACTTTTCTTTTAAGTTTCTTTACAAGTTCTATATAAGGACATAAGGCATAAATTGCAAAAGGCAGCCATACTCATACAAATCCTAACAAGATTATGGGACTATATAATATCACAAAAACCACAGTAACAAAAATTTAACTAGGATAAAGAAGCCTATGTTATTCTTCATCTACTTTACTTTACTTACTTTTCAACTTGTTCACAAACTACCATTAGTTCAATGCTTTGTTGTTGCTATACTATTTCCATTCGTTCATTTTCTCTTTGACACATGAAATCACATGAAACAGATATAGCAATAGTGAGGGACCAGAGAGAGATAAAGGTAAAGTTGTCTTATTCTGGTCCCTCACTATTGCTATATCTGTTTCATGTGTCAAAGAGAAAATAAAAGAATGGAAATAGTATAATCAACCAACTGACTAAAGAACCGACCAACAGAAATCCAGAGTCAACAGTAGAAGAGACCAACCTAAACGTTGCTGGTTTGATTTCTACCCATTGAATTATTTATTGTTGTACCTGTGCCTAGGACAAGTTTAACACTCAATTGGAAAGGAAAGAAAAAGAAGAGAATGTTTATCATTCAATAATACTACATGTTGGAAACTTGAAAATGACAACCAGTTTTGATGAAATTTTTTTTTTGTATTGTGGTTGCAGTGATAGTTTAGAGAGGGTAGCACAACATTTGTTGGTTCAGCTATTTTATAATAATACCTAAGTATAGAATTATTATTGTATTTCATTAAAAAAAAATACTAAACTTTTGAACTGTTTTTTAATTAATGGCTCCAAAACGATGAAAGTTTGCAGTTAGCTGACTGTACCATAAATTAAGTCAGGTGTAAAAAAATATTGTACAGTTTGGTAAAAGCTAAGTTTAATGCACTGTGAGTCATATAGCTGTGAAACTGTGAATCATGGTCATCAAGCCACCAGTGTAGGATCACATGTGTTATAATTGCACCTTGATTATTCACATTACTTTGAGAATGAATAAAATAAATAATATATTTATTTACAGGACATTACACACATCACATTCTAGCCTCAAAGTTAAGCGATAGTTTGTGATATGGGTACTAGTTAACTGATAAATATATCTATAATTTTAATAATCATAAATACAATATCTTGAAAAACATTCAGACACTGGAAAACCTTCATTATTCACACAAATATTTTCCAGATGTGGGAACCCACAACCTCCAACAGAGACGGCAGATTTGCTGTAGCTAGGCTATTTGGCTGTCAAATACTTTATTTATGCTCAAAACAAGCAGATGCAAGCAGCTTTGCTCCTAGTAAAAAAATGTGTAGACAGTTCAGTTTTAACTATCTGAAAGCTTTTATCACAACTTTGAATCAGTACTAGGATACCTACTGATTACAAAACTGCGGCCTGAACATTTCTTTAAAACTTAGAAAGGTAACAGTAAGTTGTAACAATAATACAAACCTCACTAAATGTAACATAGTCTCCGTCTTCGAGGCCATGCCGAGTGTCGTCCAAGCAGGTGACCACAGCGTTGTACTCGTGGGTGATGCCCGCCACCATGGCAGACACGGGGTTCTCGCCAGTCACGTCTACCACCTTGAACTCGGGCCCGAAGTCGCAGAACACCTGCGAGAACAGCCCGCGCGTGTCCCCGATCACCAGCGCTATGTTGTTGGCGCGAGTGATCGCCGCCAAGCGCTGCTGCTCGGCCCACGAAGCCCCGGTCAACACGACCACACTGAATCTCTTCAGGAACTTCTCGTCCAGCGTCCCCGTGTAAGCCGTCGTCGGCACGTAGTGATTCAGCTCGGCCAACTGCTCGCACGACGCCAGGGCCCTGTTCTGGCCGATCGTCGCCTCGGACAGGTAAAACTGAGAAGACAGATCCGCCACGGTGCACTCGCGGTCATCGTGCAGAGTCACCGACTTGACACCCCCGAGGATCACGTTTTTCGCGACCTCCACTCCCAAGCCGCCCAGTCCGGATATCAAGACGTCCGAGTTGGCCATCCGCCGCATGGCGTCGTGCCCCAGCACGTAAAGCTGCCGCGAATACAAGCCCTCGTCGATCTCGTCTTCGACACGCGTTCCATTGTTCGCCATTGCTGAAGATTTGCGACTCGCCTCTCCTGTATTCAGCTTCCGCTTTTTCACCGGGGGGTCAACGGAATTATCGGCGCCTTCAGCACTAGACATCGGGCACGAACGCGCACAATATTGGCAGAATTTTGCTTCGCGTTTTTATGGCTCGATCAAGAAAATAATCTTCAAATAATCGCGGACGACATTCGCAAATCGTTTCGTTGAAGGCCCGCTTACTCACTGTCTTGAAGTTAGTCGCAATCAACGTGGAGGAAAAGAAAATGGTGAAACTCAGAACCAACCAGAAGTTATTTTTATTGCAAAGTTACGGCTGCATTATTTAATAAATATATTTATTAATTAATTTATCAATAGTTTTAATTATTTTTAAGTTTTGAAATATTGACTTTTGAATGATTGCATGAGTGATGTAGAATTTTTTTGTCAGTGAAATTATAAAGCTGAGCGCACACATTGCTAAACTAGAATAACTTTTAATATGTGTTTTTTTTCTTTGTCTCTCACTCTTAAACATTCGTTTATTATGAAATAACGTGAAAATAGGATAAAATTGAAGAAGTTTTTAATAAAGTAGAGAAATCTATTTCAAATGTCTGAAACATTATTATATTTTGCTGTGTGAAAATCGTGTAGATAGCCCCCTTTTCTATTTCTACCATTGTCTGGAAGAAACGAGAGATATTAGAATGGCAACATCGTGTAGAACTATCAATCCGCTGCAATACATTGACACTTGTAGCAAACTTCAGTTAACTTCAACCATTTTCATTTTGTGTGGTTGGCGTTTCTCTGTCGCCTGTTCGTGTTTATCGCGAATTAATTTGTCTGTATTTGACATTTCTTTGCTCGTTTTGCGTTTATTTTCATGTCATGTGAAGAAGAGCAAAGGGGAAACTATTTATAATACATAAAACGAGCAATTACACACGTGAACTCTGGGGCGCAATGACTTTAGTGTAAATATTTTAGTGCAAGGATCGCGATCCTTTTTCTTTACGGACACAATTTATTAGTCGTTGAACTTTGTAATCATGGTTCAGGAATACGTGTCTCCCGTCAGGGTACACAAGTACCCTTTCGAAATGGTGATGGCGGTAAGTTCCACATATATCTGATCTACCTATATAAATTCACTATGTTACTGCAACTTAACTTGGTATAAATGTACGGGCCTTCAACTTTGGTGCATGTTTACGATCTATTGATCAACATTAATTAGGCAATCGTATACTTTGAAACGTTGGTTTCTATTTCAAATATGTTATTGAGTTCGGATCCATTGGAATAACAAAGAGTTAATAAAAACAGGCCAAGTGCGTGTCGCTCTCAGAC
Organism: Coenonympha arcania; assembly: GCA_036785405.1. Taxonomy (NCBI): domain Eukaryota; kingdom Metazoa; phylum Arthropoda; class Insecta; order Lepidoptera; family Nymphalidae; genus Coenonympha; species Coenonympha arcania. The sequence continues at coordinate 16,407,897 of CM072067.1, read as the reverse complement.
ACGAAGAGTTCTGTATCACTCACATTATTCAATCTCTCTTCTATATTATTATTTTTTTAAACAGTTTGTCTATATAAAAAGTTCTCCTCAATGATAATATTTTTGTCCGCCATTTGATTCTATGAGCGCCCTCCCCCAAATTTCATATTTAATGTTTTGTTGTTGTGGCGGATATACAAAATACACAATCTGTGATACTTTCAGCTGTCTGCCTATTATAGTTATTGAGATACAGCGCGCTCACGGCAGTCTTAGCAACAGCACAGACTAGATAAGTTGCAAAGTAATTGTGTACCACATCTTTGTGTACAATGCTAATATGTGTACATATATATGACTGGGAAGCAGTACTTAACAGTCAGTACATTCTTTGCTTTAGTACTTATTTCTTTGTTTTTATTGAATAGCTGACATTTTTTATAGTGTTGCTATTATTATTCTTTTTTATTTAATTAAGTAGATACTCCATGTAGTCATAAAAAATGTATATATGCATTATGTTATTTTACAATAACATCTTCAATCAGCTGCATTGTAACTTACCATCACAGTGAGATTGCAGTCCAACTAACTTGATGTGTGTAAAAAAAAAATCTAAAAGGTAAAAAAGGACATCCCAATAGTTATAGGTCATTTCATCAAGTGCCGAGTTTCTTGCCAGTTCTTGGTGCAAACCTGCTTTCCGAACCTGGCGGTAGAGTTTTGACTTTTCATAAGAGCCTATTAATTAGGCCTATGTGAAAATAAAGATTTGGCTCAGGTATAGCTCACGTACCGGTATTTTCCGGACAATCTATTCACATTTTCACCAAAGTTTTATCACGTAACCTTTTATACTGTCTCTAACTTTCGTATTATCACTAAAATTATACGAAAATTTTAAGAAAAAATTATTTCTGAAAATTCACAACATAGGAGTAAAATTCAAGACAAGCATCTGACCATAGCATCTGACAACTAGAAAAATGACGTTTCATATGTCATTACGCAATTTGACACATTTGTTTTATCAAAACGTTTCGTTTTACGTTACGATTTGTTTATACTATGAAATACAAACGATAGATAAACATTAATAGTTAAAAATAAATACATTTAATTAGCATTTGGTTGGTTTTCCCACAAAAGTATACTTCATTATTATGCATTAATATTTGAGTTATGTTAAAGTAAATTATAATTTAGTGAAATATATTTCACTTGAAATATTGAAATGAAAACGAAACGTTTGACATTAAAAAAAAAAAGTGGTCTCTCTGCTGTGATTGTCTATGGTCGTTACTTGTTTTCGTACGTAATTTCGTACGATTTTTGTCTCAAACGAGTTAGGGTCCAAGAGCGAGCGAAGCGAGCTCTGGACTATAGGGCGCCCCGACTCGGATAATTTAGGTGATTTAAGTCGGTAATTTAGGCCTTGCAGGCCCCGCCATCCTCTGAGTGGTTATTTTCTTTTATGACCACCCAGAAATTAGGAGCCGAGCTCCGTCGACCTGCCCTTTCATAGTAAAAATAAACTCGAAAATTTAAATTTAAAAAATTTATTTCTCGGCAACTATTACGTTCCGACGAATATGGCTTGGGGGGAGGTTTACCCCCCCTCCCCCCCTCTCACCCCCCTCCGTAACGGTACGTCATCTGTACCTTAACCAAAGATTTTTCATTTTCATTTTCATTTATCATTGTTAAGAGAGGGAAAGGAAAAGGGACCTATTTTATAAGATGTGATAATGATACCTATGAATCCTATGATTTACCTAAGATGCTACGTTTGAAGATGTTATCTTGCACAGGTAACCTTTAATAGTTGTATCTTTATGTCATAGCCAGATATCATTTCACGTTATGGCCATTTAAAACTGCCCCTGGATTGTGTAAGAAAAATGTATTTATCGCTATCGTAATTGTTTATAAATTCTACCTGCTGATTGGTTCCTTGATTTACGTCAGCCAGGGGGGGGGGGGGGAGGCGGAATCTCCTTACAATTACGACAATGCATACATTTTTCTTATGCAATCAAACCCCAGACCAATTCAACATGAATATTTGAATGATATAATGTTTTGATATTTCATGAAATCTGATGCCATAGAATGAATAGAAAATCCAGTGCAGTGTGTTGTATAACATTGTACAGCAAAGTCATGAGACACAAGCATCTGACAGGGGCATTTGTAACACTAAACATCCAGTGAAAGTTTTGCACGTCATTCTTTGCTATAAAAAAATTCCCTGTAGTAGTGTGAAGTAGCCATTATAAGTTTTTTTTTTTACAAAAGAAACTTCGATTTTTGGATAAATAAGTACTTAAATCCTTATGTGGTTGATGTCCAGCGTACTCGAACGAAACATTTTTCTTCTACGTTTCTGATACAAACCACTAAGGTGTGGAACACCCTTCCAGCTGCCGTGTTTCCAGCCAAATACAATCTGGGTGTCTTCAAGAGAAGAGTGAATAGGCATTTTATAGGCAAGCGCGCTCCATCCTAGACCTCATAATTTCTGTTCATCAGACTTGATTGTAGTCAAGCACAAGCCTATCTAATATATATAAATCTCGTGTCACGATGTTTGTCCGCGATGGACTCCTAAACTACTGAACCGATTTAGTTCAAACTTCGTGAATATCTGTCATTTGGTCCAACTTGAGAGATAGGATAGTTTAAATCTCAAATTATAGTCGCAATTTTAATCTATACTTATAATAAATCTGTAACAGGTCAAATTCTGTACATTAAAGATATTTTGAAAATTTTTTTTCGAGGGCACTCTAAAATCGGTTCTGAACCCAAACCTGTATTTTTTTTTCATTTTTGTCTGTCTGTCTGTCTGTCTGTCTGTCTGTCTTTCTGTATCACGGCCGCGCATCACGCCGAAACTACTGAATGAATTCCAATGAAACTTGGTATGACTTGAGTTCATACTACGAGGAAGGACATAGGATACTTTTTATCCCGAAATTCAGCATAGTTCCCTTAGGAGAGGGGATAAAAGTTAAAATGTATACTGAGTTGTAAATCATTAACGCCTGGTTCGATTTCATTCATTCTTTTTTTGTTAGAAAGGGGATACATTAAAGATTGTTCTGTAAATATTTCAAAGTCATCGGTTTTGTAGTTCAGAAAAAATAGGCATAATAACCCTCAGTATTTGTCCAAATAGCTTGAAACACGGAATATGCAGAAAACTTTGATATTATAAACAAAATAAACAGAATCAAACGAATCGCACATAAAATGAAAGAGCGTAAAAAAATACTCGATCCGAGTCGACGACTTATATGTGGAGAATTATGATTATCGAGTATTTTCAAAATAAAAATAAAATTAATAAATTGATTTAATGGCGTTGCTAAGTAAACATTTCATTGCTGTCAAATTTTTTCACGTTTTTTTTTTAATAATTATTATACGTCAGATTTTTCCATAGATTTACTGTAGTCCGACCTCTTTGGTCTATTTAATTTATTAGCCCAAAGTTTATTTGATATGCAAATAACATAAGATGCGATCAGTCCGATTGTAGGTTTTGGAGAAAATCGAACATTACGTCGATGTATTTGTTCAAGAAAGGGTTAACGCTGAAACAGATTAATAAAGTAGAATCTCTCCATCGTATACAATCGTTAAAAAATGGTCAGAAGAATTGACGCACTGAAGATCAGAGAAGCTAAACATATGGCATTGAAGCAATGCCATATGTTTAGCTTCTCTGATCTTCAGTGCGTCAATTCTTCTGACCATTTTTTAACGATTGTATACGATGGAGAGATTCTACTTTATTAATTTGTTTCATTGATACTGGGGGCCGTTGAGATAGCTAAAATCATAGGTATATCATATCAAAAAGCTCGAAATATTATTATATATAATTGTCACAAAGAATTGGTTCTTCGCAGAAAGCTTAATAAATGAGACATAATTAATAAGGCAAAACAACGTTTGCCGGGTCAGCTAGTTTATTAATATAACAAAAACTTTAGCCACAGCAACGCGTGGCCGGGTCAGCTAGTCAATTATAAAAAAAAAATCAAGACAGCATATAAATTGATGTAAACGTAAAAAGTAAAAAATAAAATAAATTGGTAAGAATTTCTTACAGATAATAACATTCAGTCAATTAGGTAGTTTTCTCTTTAACTGTCCCAGTTTGAGTAAATTGTGTGATTCATCGACTCTGCTTCCAGTCTTCGACGCGTCGAGGCAACAAATTGACTCTGAAGCCAATTATTTTAAGAAACAATTTCAGTTGAGCAAAAAATATTTTGTTGCTCATTATTATACGTCCGCTAGTTCGTATTTCGTTTTTCCACAAATCCCGCGGGAGACAGATGTTTCAGGGATATAAAGCCTACATGTTAATCCAGGATATTATCTCCATTCCAAATTGCAGCCAAAACTCAGTAGTAGCGTATTTGTCCATTCAAAATGTGTACCCCTTTTCACCCTCTTAGGAGGTGAGTTTTTAAAAATCCTAGCCTCATAAGAAACCTATATAGTCTCTAGACCCAGAGGTTTGGGCTGTGCATTGATATGTCAGTCCGTCAGACAGTCAGTGTCTTCTTTTGCCCTAAGAGTTGTAGGTATTCGACATCCATTCGACAGTATGGGCGTAATAACAATTTTTATAATTTTGTATGCAATAATCTTTTTGCCGTCGATTTCGAAGTTAAACGCTGATTCACAGACGGACCAACAGACGCAAGAGCAAATCCACCCAAGTTAAGAGGCCGGAGACCTCGCTTCCGACAAATTGACTGACAAAAGCGTTCGTTTTATCACTTTGATGATTCGTTTCCTTATTCATCAGTCGATGCAGCTGTTAAAAAATCATAACAACAATGGAACAGTAAGGTATGTATTTAAAGCTTGGGTAGCTTAGCTTTTAAAGCTACCCAAGCATTGTAAAATAGCTTATGTCCAAAATTTTGATGTAGTACTATTGCCTTGACCATCAGTCAGTCGGTCAGATTTATTACTTGATCGACCTATGGAAAATAAGAGTATTCTCTATTTTTTTATTGAAGTTAAACTTGCACTTGACGACAATCATGCCTGATGGAAAGCAATGATGAGGTCTAGGTTGGATCACGCTTGCCTAGAAAATGCCTATTCACTTTTCTCTTGAAGGCACCCAGATTGTACTTGTCTGGAAACACGGAGGCTGGATGGGCGTTAGCGGTTCGTATCAGAAACGTGGAAGAAAAACGTTTCGTGCGAGTTTGTTGGACGTCAACCACGTATGTCTCTATAAAATATCTATTCAACTGTGTATAAAGCTTCCCACTTGGTGGGATAAGGCCAAACCATTCTCATTTTAACAAGGAACAGTAGTGACACAGTTTAAAGATATTCGGATCTTAACACTGTGGTAGTGGTTTTTAGCTGCCAACAAAACCCTGGACTATCTGGGAGCATCGACACAGATTATTTTGGCAGGCGAATTGGTCGACATTCGTCCTCCGGCGACCGCTTATCTCTCTGATGAGTGATGACACGTTTCCTCAATTCATAAATCGACGCCGGTTCCAAACGCTATCCGGCTTTATTTGTTTAAAATTCACCGGCTTTTGGTGAGTGTGCTCAGGAACTACATAACCTTGTACCTCCTTCACCTTTCTACCATAGGACTGCAAGACGCCGAGAGCGGTGGCATCCTTATGTGGTTGACGTCCAACAAACTCGCACGAAACGTTTTTCCTCCACGTTTCTGATACGAACCGCTAAGGTGTGGAACGCCCTTCCAGCCTCCGTGTTTCCAGCCAAGTACGATCTAGGTGCCTTCAAGAGAAGAGTGAATAGGCATTTTCTAGGCAAGCGCGCTCCACCCTAGACCTCATCATTGCTTTCCAACAGGCATGATTGTCGTCAAGCGCAAGCCTATCTTCAATAAAAAAAGGGCCCATTGGTATCATTAACTTAACGCTTTTAGAAAAGAAAAGAGAATTTTTAATTTGGCACGGCATAATAAAATGTTAGAAATCAAAAGTTTAAGCGATTATGTTTTACGCAAGATACTGGTTAGAGATAAAAACTCGTTTGCCAAGAGATTCCTATAGCTTCGGCGCGAGGAATGTTGCAAGTAAAACTCAAATTGAATTGAAGTATACGAGTAGGTATTTATGTACTTTAAAACAGCTTTAAGGGACTTCCGTAGTACCTTATACTTATGTACTATTTAATTAATGGCTTGTATCCGTCTGCAAGGTATAATTAAATTCATACCCGGTTTGTACGGAAAAATCTCATGAAATTATCTTTTTGCGTAATTGGTTCATGTAAGGTTGGCCGTATATCGCCTAGATGCCTGCACTATAACTTATTCGGAATTCAAATTTTGCATTATTTACGCATCCCACGTGCACACGTTTTTATTGTTTTCACAGCTTCGAATTTTCCAACAAAATCATACAAATGTTGAAAGCTCGTGCGACTGAAACCTTGCTTATTAATTCACATGGAGGCTTGCCTTTGTATGTTACTTAATTTCAGATGCAATTTCCACATATCCGTTTTAGCAATCGAAATTTCTACACTTGCAGATTGATGTAGGAAAACATCCTAGGAAATTGAGCCCGTTTCCCGCACTAATTTTGTCCCCTGCCGGGTCATATGCATTTCATTTCTTGAGTATATTACCTAGCTTCCACATCTGCTCTTTCGCTAAGGTGTGGAACGCCCTTCCAGCCTCCGTGTTTCCTGGCCAAGTACAATCTGGTGCCTTCAAAAGAAGAGAGGCATTTTCTAGGCAAGCGCGCTCCAACCTAGACCTCATCATTGCTTTCCATCGGGCATGATTGTCGTCAAGCGCAAGCCTATCTTCAATAAAAAAGCACTTCTTTTTATCAGCCGCGACTATTCCAGAGACAGCGATATTGAGTCTGTTAACGACGACATAGCTGTGTGGTTTTCCTGCTATAATATTGCCAAAACACCAGAACTCGTATACATAATATATACAACTTTCCTACAGTCCTCGTTGCCCATGTGTGCGGCCACCCTATAGTGGAGTTCACTTCCAATTTCCATTATAGGCGAAAAGCGATGTCGTCTATTTTTAACTTGATATAATGAGGGCAATTTACTTAACAACCAGTTAACTATACCGATTATACAGTGTGAGTCTTCATAATGTGCACATATTGAAATGAGGGAAACTATGCTTAATTTTATCGACGGAAAACGTATTAAAAAAAATCTAAAAATTTTTTTTATATTTTTTTGGAATTTTTAAAAATTGCGTTCCCTACTATGACCCTTGTGTAAACAAAACGGTGTAACTTTTAAACTAAATGATCTATCACGATGAATCAAACTTATTAATAATTGGAAGTAATGGTCCGTCCTCATGAAATGAAAATTGTGGAAAAAAATTACCCTCAATGGAAAATACACGTGTTTTTAATAAAATTTCTGGTTTTTTTTTCAGTAATTTTTACAATAATCGTAAAATTTCTCAATAAAATGTCCCTATTGTGTGCCTTTTTTATTACTTTAAATTATTCCTCATCGTACTATCTACCTAATGTTAAAAATTGCATGCTTATAACTCAATTCTAACATTTCTTATCAAGTGTTAAAGAAAGGCCTAGGACACGGCTACGCACTAATTATTGAGATTGCAGATATCACGTAGAACCCTCCTTAGGAAAACAATAACTTGCGCGTTTGGAGTGCTATTTTTGAGCAGTTAAAAAGAAATGTTAGGATTAAGTTACAAACACACAATTTTTACCATTAGGTAGCTAATACGATGAGGAATAATTTAAAGTAATAAAAAAGGCACACAATGGGGGCATTTTATTGAGAAATTTTACGATTATTGTAAAAATTAGTGAAAAAAAAGACAGAAATTTTATTAAAAACACGTGTATTTTCTATTGAGGGTAATTTTTTGCCACAATTTTCATTTCATGAGGACGGACCATTACTTCCAATCATTAATAAGTTTGATTTATCGTGATAGATCATTAAGTTTAAAAGTTACACCGTTTTGTTTACACATGGGTCATAGTAGGGAACGCAATTTTTAAAAATTCCAAAAAAATATAAAAAAAAATTTTAGATTTTTTTTAATACGTTTTCCGTCGATAAAATTAAGCATAGTTTCCCTCATTTCAATATGTGCACATTATGAAGACTCACACTGTATTACACTGCGCAGAGTGGATTAAGTTGACCCTTGACTTTCGTTGATATTAAAAGAGGAAATATGTCAGTATGATATTGTCCAAAATCGTCGTTTCAGCCGATGGACGTCCACTGCTGGACATAGGCCTCCTGAAATGACCGCCAAACACCACGATCTTGCGCCGCCTGGCGCCAGCGACTCCCCGCGACCCTCTTAATGTCGTCCGTCCACCTGGTGGGGCACAGAAAAAAGAAAAGTGTGGTGGGGGGTCGACCGACCGCTTCCCGGTGCGTGGCCGCCATTCCAGCACCTTGGGTCCCCAACGTCCATCGGTCCTGCGAGCTATGTGCCCCGCCCATTGCCACTTCAGCTTTGCGACACGTTGAGCTATGTCGGTTACTTTGTTTCTTTTGCGTTTGTCCAAAATAAATAACTATTTAAAATAAACTAGCTGACCCGGCAAACGTTGTTTTGCCTTTAGGGATATATAAAATATGCTCCCAGACTTAGTGATCATACACTGAAAGTTTCATAACGATCGGTCGAGCCGTTTCGGAGGAGTTCAGTAACAAAGAATGGCGAGAGAATTTTTTATAGAGCGCCCGCGGTTTCGCTACCTTGTTCTCTATTTTTTCCTCTTTAAGGGTAGAATTAAATTTTTGACTCTAGGGGTTGAATTGTCAAAATTTATTTTTTACTCGTAGCTCTATCTACGTCACGTAAAATTCTATAAATACATCATAATAGCGATCTGTATATTATGTACATGCTATTTTGTAATCAATCCGTCAAATCGTATAGTTAAAGCTGATCGTTGATAAATGATAAATCAGTCCTGTTATCGTAATCTTTTCCTTTATTATTGCTTACACAGATTTTTTGTAAACCTAATTTGGTAATTAAATTATGCAGTTATTGAGTGTAGAAGAGAGCCTTTTGGAGACTATCGCACCAACAGTTCATGTTTGAACGAGTACAAACTTTACTTGTTACACAGCATCACACTACTAAATGTCTTTCTTTAACTGGCAAGATGCCGACAGGTGCAAGGTGCAAGGAAGAAGCCCAAAGCAAACTCAAGCCGGGTTGGTTTATAGCTAATTATTAATTTTATTGTGGTAAATTGTAATAAGTGTAGGCACTTAATTATAATAAATTGCACTGTCATATTATTGTCATGTATGTAATGAGAATAACCATATTATTCATTTGTATTTGTGTCATTATTTTGAGTTTTCAGCATTACAATAATTAATATTGACGACTTTGCATTTGTATCGGTCAGTGTGTAGGTATTATTGCGTGTAGGTACCTACTTATTACTCAATGCACGGTATATGCAAACGAGGAAAAAGGGTACCTATATTCAAGGATTGTTTAGTGATGATGGTGATACTGGTGATGCAAAATTCCATAGAGGGTCTAGAAGTATAGGTACTTTTTGCTTACTGTGGAGGCTGACTGTGGCTCTCAATAATATATTATCGGTTTCGTCTAATATAAAATTCTCATCTAATCATGTACAAAATTCTCGTGTCCACAGAGTTAGTAACCAAACTCCTCTGAAACTTTTTATGATTTTATGTGTCTACATTCGGTAGCTCTGAAAATAGGTCATACAACTATTTTTCATAGTCCTAATTAATTGGCAAAACAACGTTTGCCGGGTCAGCTAGTACCTTTATTATATAAGTTAATGTGAGACTATCTCAGGGATAAGTTTTATCCCATTTTTGTGATGAATTTTCGTTGTATTAAAAATAATTTCTCATATCATTTTTCTTGGCAAATCAGTCCTTCGGTGATAAACATTTTTCAGTGTATTGTAAAACTAACAATACCCCTTGGGATATTGGCGATTCTTGTTTGTTTCAAGAATCACCGACGATGCAATCTTGAAGTGGTCGCTACGGAATATTCAATAACACAAATAGTATTGAACAAACGTCGTTATTCGGTCATTGTCACGGGTTTTACAAAGCCAAGCTACTCGGAGTTTACACGAAAAGGTTTAGGAGAATATGGGATAAGTCATAAAAGATAGTATTGATTCTTAAAAGTTGCGTTGTGTGAATAATATTGCTAATATGATGAGTGTTTGGCTGAGTTTCTTGCCAGCTCGTTTGACAAGTTTGTTATAATTTGAGAAACACCATCGCAATTCGTATAAATCTTTACAAGAATGTTCTTAAAAGTTCTGGCAGAAAGAGAAATGTTTGTGCGATGCAGCTTGAATGTTTTTCAATGTCTATGTGTTGTTCTACAATAAATTATTGTATTGGTACTAATACCTACTAGCTAACCGGCCAAACATTGTTTTGCCACTTATAGACCGTATGAAAGTATGGATATTTAGACAAGAATAACTTTTAAGGTAAGCAATATTTCTTGAGAATTAAAACGTACGAGCATAGTTCTTCATTGTATCTAATATTTCTAAAAATTATGAAAATCGGACTTCATTTATTCATCAGTTTTTGTATGAAAACTTACAGCTAGACGATCCTCATAAGTGGTGGACGGATGGAAAAATCTTAAAAGGATTCCGTCTTTATGTTGTGGTATGTAACATACATTACATCCAAGTAACATTGAAGGCCTAGCAACTGTCTGCGCCCAGCTACTGAAGTCGTACGAATCTTAGCACGTAATCCGCTTACAGACTTAGCCGCCACGGCAGATTTGCCCGACGCTCGACCCGCTTAGCGAATTAATCTTTTTTGTTTTGTTTACTCGCCCCCAAATTTCGTGAATCATCGCAGCCATTTTCTGGATATAAATTGTTCTGCGGAGGAATAGAACAACCGAATTAATGGTCGTAAAAGTTTTTGATTGATGGATCTCGAGTTCCTATCCAGTCTTATATGTACCTATCCATGTATTCGAATGCTTGTGGATTGCTTTTCTGAGGCGCTTGGTACTTGCTTTGGCCTGAGTTTGTGTTAACTCAGAGTTAGCACGCTAACCCAGAGTGAAGATGTCAAAATCGTCCAATCAAAGACGTTGTCTCTAGGGTTAAAAATGTAAATATTAACCCGCCGTTTCGCGCAAGTGGATCTGAATGTTTTATATACCAAATTCCAAATTCAAATTAATCTGTCCTGCTTACCAAATTCCGTAAAGAACTAACTATTGATTATGGTCACATTATGGTAATCTCGTTTTTGGCAGACGGCATTAGCAAAAAAGAGAGATGCAAAGAATGTTTAACAAAACCATAGTTACTTGCACAGTGAACTTCAATGTGATAAAATAACTAGTTGGCCCAACAAACGTTGTTTTGCCATTAGGGATTTAAAAGATAGTTAACGATCTACTCTCAAACCTACCGAACATACACAAAAAATTTCATAACAATCGGTCGAACCCCTTCGGAAGAGTTTGGTAACAAAAATTGGCACGAGAATTTTATATACTCGCAACTAACCTAGACCGTAGACTGAGCGGGTCAAAACCGCGCAGTCTCCGGCCGGGTATGTGGGACTCGCTGACTGAGTCAGAATACCCACTAAAACCCAGCGGAGCCGCCTGCGTCCCAGATGGGGCACCAAAGGATCGCGAAAGCATGCACTTTGACGAACTAACCTAACCTATCCTAACCTAACCTATTAGAAAGAAGATGATGAAGGTTCGAATAATATTATGCGGTAGAAGTTATGATAGCGATATGTGTGTCGCAGCATATCAAGTACTGCGCTTACTCCGGCCCACCCTCGGGTCACTTGGACCTGCTTTGATATTGGAAATCGATGTTATCGTTTGTAAAGCAAAGCTCTTATCGCGGGACGACATACTTTACATTACATTTATTGTGAGCTTTTGTTTTAAATCCTGAAAAAACTACGGTGTTTTAGACTGTTAAGATTAAACGTATAACGTGTGTGCAAATTAGAGGTACTAGATTTGCCGAGTAACGGTTACTCTGGTCGGGGCTTTACTTTGGTCGAACCGAGTTACTTGGCCGAAAAACTTGGGTCAGTTCTTAAAGTCCCATCGCTCTAGGAGTCTAGATTCTAGAATTAGATCGCTATAATATAAACAAAAGCAAGGATCAGATTAATTTACTGTATTAGTTATTACTAAGTTAGGATTTGCACGCAAACAACTCAATTTACAATTTTGATACCCATAACTTTTTATTTTGCACGAGCTGTTACCCGCGTTAATTTCGGATTTTCACTAATACCGTGGGAACCATGGAGTTTTCCGGGATAAAAAGTAGCCTATGTGTTAATCCGGGTAATAGGTAAGCTATCTATATTCCAAATTTCAAACAAATCGGTTCAGTAGTTGCGGCGTGAAAGAGTAACAAAGATCCATCCATACTTACAATCTTTAGCGTTTAATAATATTAGTAGGATTAAATTAAAATAAGGATAGGTAGACTTTTTTTTCTGGTGGAATGTAGTTTTAAAACGCGCATTGAGCGAAGGCTACAGCAATGGCAGGACATTGCTCTCACGCAGATTTATCTCGTTAAAGTTTCGACTATTTTAGCTGAAAACAAACCCCGAGTATACAAAACGTTATCACAGAAGATTTAAATTTCTTTGGTTAACCTACCATTATTTAATTAGGTTTATAATTCAGATGCATGTAATGCTACTGGGGCTGTCTGAGAAATACCGACTGTGGTAACTGATAATGTTGACTTTGTATCTTGAAAAAAATTTCATAGAAATACGTGTAGGTACTACTTGTTAGAAGGATTAAATATTGCACTTGCTCGTGACTCGCGATTTACTTTTGGCACAGATAATATAATACTATACTAGTTATAATGCTTTTGGTAAGAGTACCGTGTAACGCATACAAAAATAACGGATCCCCAATTGTTGTCCGTTATTTTATCATGTCGCTTATCTCAGGAACGATCAAAAAGCCTCAAACTCAAATTGTTAAAAAAAATGTTTTTTTTTTCGATTAAATAAGTTTTCCAGAATAAAAATAATCCTTTATCACCCTCCGAGCTTTCAACGAGCTGAGTCTGTGCAAAAGATATCGTTGATCCGTTATGAGTTATGACGTGATTGAAGGACAAACAAACAAACAATCCTACAAACTCACACTAATATTATGTGTATGTTTATGCAATGTTCGTCCTGTGCGAGCGTGACCGCATTATTTTGACGCGGGAGTGACAGAGACAGGTAGTAACAGGTTAATGTACGAAATCCTTCGTGCTCCGCGACCGTGCTTTAGCAGTACAACACTTTCTAAGCTGTTTTGAGGGTAGGGATACAATTTATGCAAAATGAAGTTAGGGTTATGTTTTTGAGTCAGTTATCCAACTCTCAAATGTAAAACCATATTATCGATGTAATGGCTCGCTTCACGCGTAGCAATAAAATGGGTCACCAGATCGCTTCCTGTCTGTTTTCGCACTTACTTTACGGCAGGTCTGTCTGTATTGCCCTGTGTGCAGCGAGAAGTTGCGGCGAGTATAATAACGACAACCCGTCATTCCGTTGCTGCGCTCTACAAGGACAAATCAACGAAGAAACACATTTTCGCATTCATAATAATATTGTTATTAGTACTTATGATAAAAACTTGTTTTCTCGGTTGTTGGAATCGTGACAGGATCCCGCGTTTGTGTCACGTTGTATTTAGACTTATTATAGCCTAGCCTGTTATTACTTGCATGGTTTACATTATTCCGCTAATTGCCGTTAAGAGTACACATAATATATGCCACATTTTCAATCTAGCGATTCTATGGGAGCGTTTTACACAAAGGTAGAATATTTATCCCCTTCTACAGCTTTTACTTATCATAGAACATATTATGCGCATGAGTTAAGATAAATCCCCCATTGATAAGTCTGGAATAAACTACCCCTCTAGACGTCAAGCATCAACTCAATATTACCACATATTACGGAGTTATGATTTTGACAAAACCACAGATAAAACTATAAGCATCTAAAAATGTCACAATCGATAGCTAACTCTGATCAGTCCCGGGGAGGATTATAAGTATCCGTAAAATGTCAAACGGGGATTAATTTATTCTAAGCCCTTTTTGGCCATGCTTTGGCAGTTATTTTTTTCCCATGTCCGAGCATAAATTCTAGAGATTTCCTTCATATCCCTGCGCGCGCTAGCAGTGCTGATAGACAACCACTCTCAGTGTGGGTATACCTTTAGGGAATTAAGCTGTGATCTATAGCGCAAAGATCAGAGATTTATGATAGAGCTCTGACTTTTTTGCTTTACTTTAGTGCTAAGACATCGTTGATGTTTATAGTGTTTGAAGTTGCGCTATAAGCAGTGCCTGAGTTACCGAGGACTTTGGTGGCAAAAGACTTAACGAAAAGCGACTTATGAAAATCTCAGGATATTATTTTCGTGATCCTAAAGCTAACTATCCGCGGCTCTCTTGATGTCTTATTCAGTCCACCTTGTGGGGTAATATTTCAGTCTCCAACGACCAAACAAATCCTATGATCCATTGACCATTTGTTTCGCCCATTAACCCTTCAACTTAGTTTGTTTTGCGGATCATTTCTCAATTGATTGGGCGATATTGGCCTTAAAAGTATCCTTTATATTGCATATTATTAAACTTAGAAGTTGCATTATTTAAGTCTTAACAGCTACGCAAGTTGATTTTGATATAGGTTACCGAATTCCACATTCAAAATCAAGGAACCTTACAAACTTTATTTCATCTCCATAGCCTATACCTGCTTCATGATATTATGTAGATGCCGACCTTTGTCCTCATTTTTACAACTCGATGTGCTGTTAAGATAATTTATTCATTACCTATTACATTGCAAAACAATACATAAGTTCGTAACACGCAGGTTCGTGCGGTCTAAATGTGGATCATAGTAATTATATTCGGGTGCAATTATAGCTTCCTCCCACGTACACGAGTAGGCGCTGTGACGTATCACTTCCTTTTGATCACTTTCCACTCCGGTTTCAAGTGTTACACGTAAAATGAGGGGTTTACATGCGTGAGTAGGTGAAAACCGACATTTAGCGAGCATGAACACATACATAAATGTACGGTCAAGGTCAAAAGTCCACTGGCAGTAAGACGTGCTAAAAAGTATTTTGTTAGAATGACAAAAATGTTTGCTCATTACCCGAGTCGGATGCAGATTGGCAGGCTTCATATACTGAAGAACTCCAGTTGGGTAACTAACGAGGTTCGAACTTCGAAGTATTACACATAGAAAATTATAAAACAAAATCATACTTGATTACTAGAAGCAAACATAAACTCCAAATATGTACCGATAAGAAGAACAAGTTACGGAACTAAAACCATACAGGTTGAGGGAGCACTGCTATACAATAGTTTACCGAAGGATGTAATATGTGACAAGTCATTTCTATCTTTTAAAAAAAAACTGAAGAAACATTGTCTTAATATTTAACCATGTTCACACAATTTATAGAATAGTTTACTCTAAGTTTTCTTTGTTAATTTCTCATTAAGTGAAATTATTGTATTTCTTTTGAGAATAAATATATTTAAACCTAAACCTATAGAATGACTGCGTGATGCGTCCATATATGAATACCTACCTACTAAATTGTAACTGCTTTAAATCTCTCCAACTAAAATAAACGTAATGTTAGGTAGGTATATAAACACAAGCGGTTCGTCTGGTTTTTCTCGCGGTCGGTTGTGTGCCGCGAGCAATGCCAAGGTTCCCAGGTCACAATCGCCTTCACTCGGTCGCTGCATTGTGAAATTTGTTACTAGTACAGAGTCTAGGTACAAGAAAAGTTGGCAACTTTTGTCACAAACCTAGGAAACTGCAATATGTGGACTGGCCTCGTCTACGAAATTAGTGTGACTATTTTTTAATCTGTCAAGTGGTATTTAAGATAGCGATCCCCTAGGGTTGGGGCTCGTCATGGCGCCGCATGTCACGCAAGTCAAGGCTAGAATGAATAGTTAGTTAGGGCATCTCCGTAGTTTTGTTATCTCTGTGACTTTTCAACACTTTTGTTATCAGCACGTCGTGTTCATGGCAAAAAATCTTTGGTGTTTGGTGGCAAAGAAAACCATTCTAAAACAGGTTTAACATTGAATTATTTTTAACTTTTTTTGTTAATGAAATCTTTGTGGTTTCGGTATTATAAAAAATTATTTAATTAATATTCATTGCAGATTTATCCTTGTTGGGTTAAATAATAACCTGTTTGTTTTCCTCATGTCATCCTCATTCCGTCGACTCCGATTGCTCGCAGTAACCAAGCGAATAAAGCATACAGTAAATGTTGAAATTGCAGTGAAGCTAAGTGTCGAAGATTATCAGAGCTGGCACAGGTCCGGTTAATATGAAGAAAACACACTAGGTTCACTTTCACATGTTTAATTGTAATTATTAATTTTATAATTTAACAATTTAGGATACAACGTCATGGCGACATGTCGATGAGAAGGGAAGAGAGAACTCAAAAAAATGTCACAGAGTCAATACGAACAAAAAAACATAGACAATAGTCTTTATCATAAAATGCTGTTACAGACTATAATAATTAGGGCATACAGAATACATCATATTTTTAACACTTCCCCTTATGCCATATATTATTATTATAACAGATATAATTGTACAAAATTATTCATATACATTAATGTATGTCAACATGTTTAAACATTTATTACTCTACCATATAAATAGAGTCAGTTAAATTTAGCTTCACATTAAATAAAAAAAAACAATGCAAGTCAATTATAATTTATAGATTTACTACTATGTAGATATAGTAGATATCACTCTTACATTCATATTCTCAATGAAGCTACAATGTTTTTGTACACACAAAGGTTTGGTCAATACATCGGCTATCATCTTATCTGTCGATAAATATCTTACTGAAATAGAGTCATTTTTAATTAAGTCTTTCACAAAGTGATATCTAATATCAATATGTTTCGTCCTTTTATGGCAAAATTCCTTACATTCCAAGAGCTTTTGTGCACTCTGATTGTCATTAAATACAATGCAAGGAATATTCCTATCTACTATTTCAGAAAGTAAATTCTTTACAAAGCATATGTCTTTACAAACGTCACCTATAGCTAGATATTCCGCTTCTGTACTCGAGAGTGCAATACATCTTTGTTTACGCGATTCCCAGTTTACAGTATTATTTCCTAGCTTTATGACAAAACCAGTATAGGATTTTCTGTCATATTCATCATTACCCCAATCGGCGTCGGTATATGCCCTTAAATCCCAATTAACACTTTTTATATAACATAAAGAGTAGTTAATTGTACCAGCTAAATACCTAAGTACACGTTTGGCCGCTATCCAGTGGGATGAATCATAACTATTACAAAACTGGCTCAACTGACTACATGCAAACGTTATATCAGGTCTCGTACATACAGATAAATACATAAGTCCACCTATCAGTTGCCTATAGTCATAGGTTTCATCCTGTATACAAGCACCTTTGTCTTTAGGTACAGTCAGTTTCGAATTTAATGCCATAGGTGTAGCAACAGGCTTACAATTCTGCATATTAAATCGTCTTAACAATTTTTTAATATACTCAGTCTGATCTAAACATAAAGTTCCTTTAGACTTGTCTCTAGTGACTCTCATGCCTAAACAGTTCTTCAATGGACCCAAATTTTTTACATTAAATTCTTTTTCTAAAATAGCTAGTAACTGATTCTTAATCAAACTATTCTTAGAATAAAATACATAAAAATCGTCCACATATAGGGCAATAATAACAAAGTCGTTTTGTAACTTTTTCGTATAAATACAAGGTTCACATAGAGACTGTTTAAAACCATTGTTAACTAAGACACCATTTACTTTTTCATTCCACATTTTACTGGCCTGTTTTAAACCGTATATGCTCTTTTGTAAAAGACAGACACGATCATCATCTTTACTGCGAAAACCCTCGGGTTGTTCCATGTATATAATTTCGTTTAAATTACCATTTAAAAATGCAGTTTCTACATCTAGATGATCTATCTCTAAGTCCATCTCGTTAGCCAATGCAAACAAAATTCTCATAGATGAATGGCGAACCACAGGGGAAAAAGTTTCATTATAATCTATACCCTGCTTCTGAGTGAAACCTCTGGCTACAAGCCTCGCCTTAAATCTATCAAATTTCCCATCAGCGTCATGCTTTAACTTATATACCCACCTACATTTAATAACATTTTTGTTAGTAGGTCTATTTACTAATCTCCATACCTGATTTGAAACCAGGGAGTCATGTTCAATTTGCATTGCAGTCATCCAATCTTCACGATATGGTGACACAATAGCATCTTCATAAGACTTTGGTTCCTCAAATGAGGTATGACGAGTTAACATTGAATAATCATAATCCCCATACCTTTGTGGTGGACGTCGTTCACGAACCGAACGACCAGACAAACCCATTGCAGCATCACTGCTCGGTCTGACAGCTTCCCCTCCACGTTGCGTGTCGCTAGACAGTGTCAGACGCTCATCGCGTCCACTGTCGGCAGGCTCGCCCCCGGAGACAGGTGCGCTCTCACTCAAAGTCTGGTGGATGTCGCCATCGACTCCGTCTGAAACATTAGTTGAAAAATTATTACTTTCACTAATATCAGATACTTCCACATTAGTATTACAATTATTATCAACTGACACAACATTATTATTTAATAAATTGTCATTCAAGATAATATAATCATTATAATTATTCAAATTATTATTATGTGAAGGTCCATTATTATAATAAAATTTATTCTCTAGAAAAGCCACACTACGGGACAATATCACAGTATTAGGACTAGATGGCTCGCATAAACGATAGCCTTTAGTTGTCTCACTATAGCCTACAAAGATAGCCATTTTACTTTTGGCATCTAACTTTCGGCGTTTCTGTGATGGAATCAGACAGTATGCAACACAGCCAAATACCCGGAGATGGCTGAGATCCACCTTAGAACCTCTCCATACCTCCTCAGGCAGACGTCCTTCTAAAGCTGCAGTAGGGGATCTATTCTTTAAATATATAGCAGTCATGACCGCCTCTCCCCAATAACGGTTGCAGAGACCTGACTCGCTAAGCATACATCTGACTTTGTCCAGCAAAACCCTGTTAAGGCGTTCGCTGACTCCGTTTTGCTGTGGGCAGAAAGGGACAGTACTCTGATGCACAATTCCTTCCCTTTTCAGATAATCAGAGAAACTTTTATTAAAGTATTCACCACCATTATCGGACCTCAAAATTTTAATTGATAAACCCAACTGTTTTTCTACATGTGCTTTAAAAGTAATGAAATGTGACATTACCTCAGATTTGTGCTTCATAAGATAACCAAATGTCTTCCTAGTATGGTCATCAGTGAACGTAACCAAGTATCTTGCTCCACCCCAGCTCGGCTCTTGGAATGCTCCGGAGACGTCGCTGTGTATAATCTCAAGTGGTTGGCTAGCTCGTGTCGCATGGCCCCTGGGATAGGATGCGGCCGACATCTTCCCCTCAAGACATGCCACACAGCTTCTTAGGTCTTCATCCTGAAACATTATACCACATGCACCATCCCGCAAGCTTTTCATACCTTGAAAATTAAGGTGACCAAGCCGTCTGTGCCAAAGTTCTGCTGACAAGCCCGCTGCTATTGTGGATCTCGGTGATTCCTGGCTACCTTCCAGGAACAAAGAGTGCTCCATTGGTGGGGACTTGTTAGTACAAACGTTCACACTTGCAGTTAGTTTAAACAAACCATTACAACACACAGCATATGCAATAGGGTTATCAATACCAGTGGTTTTACTCTTGTTGTCATAAATTTGACAGCCCTTCTTATCAAAAACAACTTTATAGCCACTCATAACTAATTTAGACACGGAAATTAAATTGCAAGATAATTGAGGAACATATAAGACATGTGATAACGAGAGTGGACTAACCTGCCTGTTTGAGTCTTAAATCAATTTGCCCTTGTCCTTCACAATTAATCATTTGGTTATTTGCGACAGTCACACGCTGAAATAACTCTTGTCATTGACAAAATGCCTAGTCGCGCCACTATCGATGTAAAAAGCTTGTGATGACGGATGGGCTACGAACGCAGTAACTAAATTAGATGTCTCAGCGCCAGCAGCATTATTTTTCTTCATTCGCTTCAATTTGAAACACTGTGGTTTGGTATGATTCTTTTTCTTGCAAAACCCACAGATTACGGGAGCTGCTTTCCTTGTCACATATGCAGCAGTATTTCCCAATGACATTTTTCTTGAGTATTCCTGAAGTAGACGGGCTTTGACAAGTTCACTAGTTACCAGATTTGTTACACTCGCTGTTGACAATCCCGATACTACGGTGTCATATTCCGATGGTAATCCACTGAGTAAAATTTCAGCAATCTCTGCATCATCTATTGTTCTTCCGATGTCGTGAAGTTGCTGAACCAGTGTGGTGACTTCTTCAATGTATGCACTCATGGAATTAAAATGGGTGAACTCAATACGGTGTAATTTTCTTAGCAGTAAAACACGTCGATATAAGCCCCTATCTTCAAATACCTCTGATAAATTATTCCAAGCTGCAGCGGCTGATGTTGCGTTTCGTACATATTGATAAAGTTCTTTCTTAACAGACAAACATATGCGCGCAAGCGCGCGCTGTTGGCGTACCACGTCGTTGTCCTGTCCCTGAACAGCGTCCCACAATCCTTCAAATATTAAAACATTCTTCATCGAAAACTTCCATGTATGGAAATTTGATGATCCATCTAGTTTTTCCAAATTCGCCGCTAGCGAGGTCGCGTGACCCGCAATGGATGACGAAGGCGAATTTGTATCCATGTTTATATGAGTGATCTTTAGTGTTTTTAAAAGAAATCCACAGACGTACCGATCCGCAGTGAAGTGATGTTTAATTTTCTCAATGTATTTTACCAGACCCGGCCTTTTATGTTAAAGCTCACTGATGATAAGTTCTTCGTATGCTGGTCCACATAACCTGTTGAAATTGCAGTGAAGCTAAGTGTCGAAGATTATCAGAGCTGGCACAGGTCCGGTTAATATGAAGAAAACACACTAGGTTCACTTTCACATGTTTAATTGTAATTATTAATTTTATAATTTAACAATTTAGGATACAACGTCATGGCGACATGTCGATGAGAAGGGAAGAGAGAACTCAAAAAAATGTCACAGAGTCAATACGAACAAAAAAACATAGACAATAGTCTTTATCATAAAATGCTGTTACAGACTATAATAATTAGGGCATACAGAATACATCATATTTTTAACAGTAAAGCATAGACTTCACAGGTCTAAGAGTATTTTTGTGACTGTTTTAGATACAATCCTTCACTTCAAAGTTCATAGAGTATTTTTGTGACTGATTTTAGATACAATCCTTCACTTCAAAGTTCATAGAGTATTTTTGTGATTGATTTTTGATACAATCCTTCACTTCAAAGTTCTAAGAGTATTTTTGTGACTGTTTTTGGATACAATCCTTCACTTCAAAGTTCTACGAGTGTTTTTGTGTCTCTCTATCAACCCGTTTTGTGTTCTGGTGTTCATCCGTATTTTCCACAGGAATATTATTCTGCTTCGTTTATTTTACTCGGAAGTCTTGAGGCATTAATCTGCTAGCATCGAAATGTGGTATATTGCTGTTGAAAGTTTGATTGTGCTCATGATTTCGAAGCTTTAAATGAAAACAGCAAGAAACCTCGTAACTTTAGGCTTTCGCCGATCAAAGCAGACTGCAGTGTGGCAATACCTGTCGAGCGACGACCGAGGCGTGAGTGGCGACCTCGCACGCCGGATATGAAATCGAGATTAGGCAACGAGCCTTTGAGCGTAAAACCGCATCGTCTCACCACCGCGCCGACGACGTTATGAGGTTTAGGCCCGGCGACGTTGTTCCAGAGATTATTACGAGATTTTCTTGATAAAGCTCCTTTGTAACGTGCCATTGAAACTATAGGAACCTTGGCAAGGACAATGACGGAGCATTGTGGTTCGAACAAACACTTACATTGAACATCCTTGAAGTGTCCCGGAAGACGCAAGCATGTACAGACTCTAATTTATTCACAATGGTGTTCATATCTAAAAGATTAAAAACTCTTTAAACTTATAAGATCAACGGACACAAAATAGATTTCCTTTCTCATACTTTTCTTATATCTTTAAATAAAGTTAGACGAAGAGTTTGCTCAAACTTGTAGTTAGACTGAAACTTGAAACTTGGTAAAACTAAGTTGAAGATTGAACATCAACTTGGACAAGTTTGAAACGACATGTTTGATCTTTATTGAACTTTCCTAGTATGATCAAGTCTTCTACAAGTATATTAGTATTTACCCGTTACCAAACTTTAATACTTGAGTTGTTTATAACATTAAGATAATATATTGATTTTATTTTTGTCTTTATCACTCTTACGAATATGTCGCAGTGTCGCGGAAGAATATAACAGAAAACGACGTTTTTACCTAATTACTAAAAAACTAGCCAGTATCAAAAAATCCGTTTATGACCGTTTTTGGATATGATTATTACCGATACATTGCAAATACATAAATTGTAGTTTCCATTAATTATAGTTAATTTTTGAGCAAATTTTGGGAGATTTTTTCTATCGAGAAATTTTATCCTATCGTGTTTCTGCTGTAGAGAGAAATTTAGATTCCAGACCCAAAATACCCCGACGTTTAAATTAGAAAGTAATTAACTTTGTAGGTTTCGACCTGCAGTTCACCAAAAATTGATTAAATAGCCCTAGTATGCCGTTAAGGTGATTGTGTTCCATTGTCGGCAGGCATACGAGATGCGGTTCCCCAGTTGCCCGCAGATCCCCGTGGTGCTGGAGTGCGTCATCACGGAGGACAGTTGGAGCGCGGACGACTCCCAGAGGGACACCGTCAGGCGCTGCCAGCTCAATGTCGAGGCGCCTTACTTGCTGAAGAAGGTACGAAGCTAATACCTGCTCACACGAGGGAACTCTTCAGTGGTTATTGGCTGCCGCGAAATTATTTCGTTAAGAACACTAGCCTGTCGTCATCTTGATTTTATGAACTTAAATGCTGATCCAACTTGAAATGATCTTGAATCGGTTAAGTGATCCGGAAATATTAAAGTCTTTTTGTATTTATAACATTTTTTAGCCAGAGACTGACGACATTTGTGAACCACTTCATATTATGAAAGACATGTCTGATGCAGTGCATCCCAGAACAGATAAGGAGCCGCGCAGTACACTCGTCATCTGGCGACATTAGAATTTCTTCATCCTTTAACTTACATAGTACTAAATTTCTGATTTAAGCCAGACTCTGCGGTGTTACCTATTCAGGCAGACTCTGTAAGGGTTCTAGCACCAGTAAATTTCTAGATTACTGCTGCTTCAATAAATGATTCCGTTTGTCGTAGATGATCGGCGTGGATTACGTCTACTTCATCCAGAAGAACCACCTCGACCTCAAGAGCAGGGTGTTGGAAATCGAAGCCACCAACGAGACCTTCGCCGCCAGGGTCGGCGTCGTCGAGAAGTGTAGATATTTTGTGAGTATTTCGGCGATGGGGTATGGGGTGTGATAAAGAGGCAATAAGACAAAGGTCAGATCAACCTTGGCGCTGGCACTTGGCAGCGTGTCGATGGATTACGATCATCATCCCCTTAGTTATCTGCGGATGTTATCTACTGAACAAAGGCCTTGACAAACGAGCGTCTCCACATCATATCCTGAACCTTGCTCATCCAGCTGCTTCCCGCCATCCATATACTCGTAATGTCAAACTCAAAATTTGTGGCGTTATTAGTTAGTTCAAAAGCTTTCTATTGGTGTTAAAAAATCCTTCTGTGGCGTTACACTTTTGTAATTTGGGAATGCAGAGATTATTCGTGAAGCTTAAACAAACATACACTCATGTTTAAAATAGCTCAGACGCTTCCACTATTGATTTTCCGCCGCTCCCGATCCAGACCTTGAGGTCACAGTGACACTCAACGCGTCTAAATAAAAATAATTTTATTGGGTAATCCTACTTTCTGCCTACGTCTTGTGAGTTCCTTATCTATATTTTTAAAGTGAAACTTTTATTTTGTCGTTCCAATCATGTCGTATGTCGCATTACAGCCGGGCCGAGGGTCAATTGCGTATTAGGAATTTTATAGCGCCATCTTTAAAATTCATGTGTGTTGTACTTGAGTGTTATTTTTTTTTTTACAAACTCATACTTTTAATCTTAATTCTTGTCATCAAGTAATATACTGTTGCCTCAATGGCGAAATGGTGCTGTTACTACTTCCACCTAAGTTTCACTAGCATTGCGCATAATTTTTTTAACACAAAGAAAAGCCCTGACTTATTTACTCACATGCTGTCATAGCTCAGCCCAAACCCTTGGACCTAGCAAGCTGATAGTTAGCAAAATGTAGATAAGGGTTAAGGCGCTTCATGCGTTAGTATTATGCTTGAGTCAAAATTTACGATTTCCGAAGGAACATAAAATAGTTATGTGTTCAATTATAGATTAGATAATTGAATTTATATTATTTGGCATTTCATAATCTAGAACTTGTCTCAAAAATATTTTAAAATATTATGTGTATAACTTTGTCACTAGAACAGTTTTTGTATAGGCTGTTTGCTAAAATAGCGGTCGACGCTCTACGCAGATGCAAGATATTTGCCATGTTTCTTAACACAAACGTATAACAATGACATATTTAGAAAATTAATAACATTTACTAAAAAGTGTCTCAAAAAAAAAACACGATTTTGCTAGATTTTCATTCAAAAACCATAAACCGAAAAGTGCCATTTTTAGCAGTTTTCGATAAATTAAACGTATTATTTTAGGATAAAATCCAAGATATTTTGTTATTTCTGAATTATAGTAATTTAATTCAATTAATATTCAATGTCACTGGTTATTTACTATTTTAATAAGTTGTATATGTATTTATTTTACTATAATTTTTTTTGTAATGCCATAATCGACGCAAAATTGCGTCAGCGCCGAACGAATTCCTTTTTGTATGGAGGGAAACGCGATTCACACCGTGCCGCATGAACGCTCTTAAGGAAGAATTTTTCGGAATTTCCATTTGATCATTCGAGCGAAGCAGGGGCGTTCAGCCAAAGACCCGTAAGAAAAGAGGACCGATAGCTAGGTAATCGAGTCATTAATGACATCATAGGCCTAGTTACGGCCTACTTAGTGTTGAAAATTTTGCAATCGGGAGATTCGGTATTTAAGTCTCACTTTTTGGAATCATGTGCTAATAAATCAATCTCATTTTATTTAACGTCAATAAACGCAAAGCTGTATATCTACTGATGGAAAACATATTATCTAAACATTGGAAAATTTGTAACTCGAAATAATTCGAAGCATTCGTGTTGCTTACATTAGAGAATGGAAAACAAACACGCGTTCCAACTTCCACGAGGCACTCGCGCTATAATGTTTAAGCAACACAGTCTAATTTACTAACTGAATTACTAAATTTCGCTATCTGTTACAGTATTTTACTGAATTTATATCTGTATGGCGAATGTCACACAATTCTGCCAATTTATTTTCTTTGTACTTATATTTTTGGCCAGAAACCAGAATATTGTCAGATGTTTACTTGCCAAGATTTGGTTGTAAAGCAACCAAACTACACGCAACCCCAAAGATTATGTGGTTTAACGATTACCGTGGAATTTCGCAAAGTATCAGCTTTTGGCCGACGTAACTGATCAAAAGTTTTATTTATTATGTTTTATTTTATTTTATAGATAAACTTACAGCTATAATAACAAAAATTATCAGAGAAAATAGATAAATTAAGGAAAACCAATTACAATTTTCACAAAAAAAAATGATGAAAACTTTTACCGAGTCCATAATTAAAAATTAAGTTTTTGAGAATATTGGCCCTGTAATCATCAGACCCAAATAGGTGAATTTTACTATCAGTGCTCTAAATCGATTTATTATTTTTTATCTACTAAATCGATTTATATTTATTATTTTTTAATGCATTCAAAAAAATGAATATTAGGTTCGCTAATCTTTAAAATGATTACATTTTTTTTTAATCTGTATGGAAGCAAGTGCAACTGTGCGGAATTCCATGGCGATCGATAAACCTCAACATTCTTTGTCTGTAGTCCGACATTCAACATTTTAAAAGAATTTGTGGTTTATCTTCTGGTTTGCTTGCTTTCACGGACTGCGTTTTTTAGTGTAACTTCAGAAGAAAAGTGTATCAATTTGCAGCACAAAATTATTCGTGTTGCTTACAGTATTGGAATGGATAACAAACAAATGTGTTTAATACGCTCCACATGCGATGGCTCAGGATGCGGTTATACAGCGTTACTCCCGAACTCATCCATTACCAACTACCACCAATGTTATATTATGTAAAGCATGTATGTCAATGACGCACGTAATCTATTTACGAACGCTTTAGATGCTTTCGGCTTTGCAAATATAACTTTGTTTTAGGGAATATCGCGATAGTGCTTCTTGATGGATGATAAAGTAAAATGTATTTTCGTGGATAGGTACCCACTTAGTATCAATAGGTGTGCCGTCTGACCTTGTACCTTCAAGGTTTTTTTAGTCAAGAATGACGAGCAAAATGTTCACCTCAGGAAAAGTAATGTTCTTATAGGGCGCTGGCGACCTTATGTGGTTTACATCCAACAAACTCGCTCGAAACTCGTCTTCCACGTCTCTGATACGAACCGCTAAGGTGTGTTCCGCCTTTCCAGTCTCCGCGTTCACAGCCAAGTACAATCTGCGTGTCTTAATGGGAAGAGTGAATGAGGCGTTTTCTAGGCAAGCGCTCCAACCTAGACCTCATCATTGCTTTCTATCCAGCATGATTGTTGTCAAGCGCAAGCCTATCTACATAAAAAAGCGCGTCCCAGGACTTGAGTCACTTGTTTTTATTTTAGTTGTGAGGTGAAAATTGAATTGCCATTTTTTAGGGTTCCGTAGCCGAATGGCAAAAAACGGAACCCTTATAAATTCGTCATGTCTGTCTGTCCGTCTGTCCGTCTGTCCGTCTGTCCGTCCGTATGTCACAGCCACTGTTTTTCCGAAACTATAAGAGCTATACTGTTGAAACTTGGTAAGTAGATGTATTCTGTAAACCGCATTAAGGTTTTCACACAAAATTTAAAAAAAGTAATAAATTTTGGGGGTGCCCCATACTTAGAACTGAAACTCAAAAATTTTTTTTTCATCAAACCCATATGTCTGGGGTATCTATGGATAGGTCTTCAAAAATGATACTAAGGTTTCTAATATCATTTTTTTCTAAAATGAATAGCTTGCGCGAGAGACACTTCCAAAGTGGTAAAATGTGTGTCCCCCCCTTGTAACTTCTAAAATAAGAGTATGATAAAACTAAAAAAAATACATGATGTACATTACTATGCAAACTTCCACCGATAATTGGTTTGAACGAGATCTAATAAGTAGTTTTTTGATATTTACAATAAAACCTCTAAAAACAAAGTTAGTTTTGCGGTTCGATAAGAAAAGTGGTTTTATGGTTTTATTCCTCCGGTTGTAGTACGGAACCCTCAGTGCGCGAGTCCGACTCGCACTTGACAGGTTTTTTTTTTTAATTTATTTATTGATTAGAACATTAACAATTGAACACAGAATAACATGAACGATGACAACTGTAAAAGTATAAACTGCGTTACAGTTATCACGCCCACCTCCGAAACATATAATATAACAACTGTTCACTATTACAAAGGTATAACTTAACTTTATTGTAAGGTAGGTATGTGCAGCATGCAAAACTTAAAAATAATATTAGATTTATTATTAAATTATTATAATTGAATCCATTAGAAACTCGCTACGATTCAATAATATAATCCTGAGTGCTTGCTTTTGATAAAAAGAGCATTCTCAATGAAACGAATTGAACTTTACATAAATGGCTGTCTTTATGCAGATATAACTAAAAAAATCTCCATAGACAAATATGTAACACCCAAATCGTGACGAACATTATATTTAAATCGTCTGACCTTTGCCTCTGTGAAAGGACACTTACCCACTTAGTAAAAGAGTAAAGAACGATATTTGAATTTGAATCCGCACCGACCCTGACTCTTCGCTCGATGTATCCGTATAACTTCCTCGGATGATTCATGTCAGGGCTAGTCCTTGTTTGACGTTTAGGCGCTATCTGTCACATCGTATCACAGCTGATAAACAAGTAAAGGTAATAAAAATCGAAACACTGAATACGCTGTAGAGATTTATTGCCTCGGACTTTGTTTACAGCTGATAAACTAATTAAAGCTAACATATGTTACTAGTAGGGAAATAAATAATGTAGAGAAATAAATCAAATAAAATATATCAAGCAAGTGAAACCTATCGATGCATATAATAGTCAATCAAAAAATCTAAATTTTTGGATCGGTTTGGTTAATGATAAGGATAATATTTTTCTTCCACGTTTCTGATACGAACCGCTAAGGTGTGGAACGTCCTTCTAGCCTGCGTGTTTCCAGGCAAGTACAATCTGGGTGCCTTCAAGAGAAGAGTGAATAGGCATTTTCTAGGCAAGCGCGCTCCAACCTAGACCTCATCATTGCTTTCCATCAGGCATGATTGTCGTCAAGCGCAAGCCTATCTTAAACAAAATAAAAAAAAATGAAGAAAAAGGGTTTTCATTTTTACTCTTTAAAGTCATTTGTCGTTTAGGTTATCAAAAACTGATGAAAATACAATAACAAAAACGTAAATATATATCTCATCAGCGTTATCAAATACTAACAAATATGAAGTAGTAACTTTGTTTACTACAATAATGTTTCAGTACAAAAATAATTAATAGATAGCAAGTCTTGTGTGATTGTCATGCTCATGGCTTCTTATCAGAAAATAAATTATGTAAGCACGTGATAAATCATAGTGATTTGAGTGACAAAACTCCTTACGTTGCGGAGTTTTGTCACTCAAATCTTGCATCTTATTCGAATAATTTTTTGTTTTTTTTTTATATATTTATTATTATTTATTATTATTATTATTATTTATGTTCAATCACCATGAGTCTTCTTTTCTTAGCGTGCTATCTTCTTTCGAAGATTGCAAACTACTTGTAATTTCCTACTTGTAATTATTTAATGCGAAAGTTGAATACGAATAAAACGTTAAGTGGTACTCATGTCCCCAACTTTGCATTGCAATATTATACAACGCATTGCAATATCATCGTAAGACATCATGAGGTCTTGAGTCTTATGTTGCCCAGTAATCTTGTCATCTACAATGCCCTGCTTCACGGTAGAAGAGACGTCACTTTTGGATGAACGATTTTTACAATACTGCAAAAATTATTAATCACGATCCACGACTTATTGCTAGAGTGTTTGAGCCTTCGATCAGATCAGAAGAAGATATACCTAAGCGATAATTTAATGTAGACAGTTCCCAAAAGTCACTGAGTAAAATCACATCCTACTAACAAGAAGAAATTCCAAAAGATATAGGATCCATTTTATTTTTAATTTGTTTAAAGAGAAGGCTTTAGATACATAATTAGAGGTAATTATTTATCTAAAGCCTTCTCTTTAAACAAATTTCAACAGACACGTAACAAAAGAATAAGACAAAGAATATAAAATTAAATGAATTTACGTAACGATTACCAACATTTTGAAACAACTAGGCCTAAACTGTTCTAGATGCAGCCATGTTCTAGAGCCGTACCTAACGTTCCAACCTTGCCCAATATCCTCGAAACAAACACCTGGACGGTTCCGGTAACACGTTTTTCTTACACAACCAAGGGTCAGGAAGGCGTGTATTGAAGCATGATGGCCTCGTGCACGTCCAGTGCCCTTGCGAAGGATACTCACAAATTACAGTGGATATTATGAACCCTTTGCCCCTGGAATAAGAGCCACGTTAATGGTCCCACTGCTGTTCACTTGCACACGGGAATGGCTGACGTGTTTGTGGAGTTAATGGACGGGATCGATTTCCTCGTGTCACCTTCATTTTCTATTACTCGGCTCTCATTAAAATTTAATAGCGTCCACCAGCTAGTAATTTTAATAGCTCTAGCTATGAAAAAGACAGCAGTTAAAAGAATAGGAAATTGATTTGAAGATAAAACTTAGGAAGGTATCACATGGAAAACAGAATCGTTACTTATGTATAGTGAGTCTGAAAGCTCACGTAATGCATACGTGAGATAAGCAATTTTCGTATCGTAGTTATGAATTTCAATCACGTTCGTTTTCATATAGTTCTTACTTCGAAAATCGATATTGTTTTCCGAAAAGCCTGCAAATCTGCCAGCGGATTATGGTCAAAATCCTTCTCAGTTTCTACTCCTCCTCCTTCTCAGTTTCTAGTCTACTCGTTCCTTTCGGCAACTAAATATCGTACAGTTATCTCACTTTGAAATATATCGCGCTTGAATAATTTGACAGATACTTTTTTCTTTTTAACCGACTTCAAAAAAAGGAGGAGGTTCTCAATTCGTCGGAATCTTTTTTTTATGTATGTTCCCCGATTACTAATAGTCCTTCGTATTGTCGATAATTTTGTCGTTTCTTTGCACCTAGTTTTATATTAATGTTTGAACGAGACATTGCCCGACTTTGAATTGGTGTACATTAAAAATTATTTCACTCTTTGTAGTGGCATTTGAAGTTGGTTTTTTGGAGAGACTTTTCCATTTTATATGAAGAAGATTTACGTAAAATGTTCAGATGGGTCCATCCTTAGGTTCATACCGGTCATACGAATTAATAACTATAGGAAAAAAAACGCGTTCCTATCTTTAAATAAAATAAAATAAAATAAATAAATAAATAAAAGCTTTATTAAATTCCATACATTTTTTAAACAATTCTTACATACTATGTCTTTATTATCTAGTTTCTTATACTCCTATATCCTATACTTATATTACATTATAATTACTCCACAGTTAGCTTTTATGTAAAATTTCTTTTATACATCTTTTATTTATCTGTATATATATATATTATTTCTTTCTTATCAATTAAGTACATAATTCTACAGTTATTAACTTACCCTAATTTTAATTTTTATATTTATTTGTTTTCAAATAATATACAAGGATTTTTATTATATACATTACATTATTATGTTTTATGTTATTATGATGTACTCATTTGTTGTTGTATTTTTTTTTTCTGTACCTACTTATAGTTTTGAATATAGGTTTCAGCTGTTTTGTATGTATATATTTACATTTCGAATAGTCATTTTAAATGTAAGGACCACCAGTGGTGGTAAAAGCCTCCTCCATATTTTTCCATTTGCTTCTATCTCTGGCTAGGGTACTCCATGTCCTACCCGCAACCTTAACCACATCATCTTCCCATCTTTTAAAAGGTCTTCCGGGCCTTCGCTTGCAGTGTATAGGATACCAGTTAGTGACAGCTTTAGTCCATCTTTCATCTTTGTGTCTCTGGATGTGCCCCGCCCATCTCCATTTAAGTTTCAAAATGTGTTTTATCGCGTCCCTTGCTTTTGTTATTCGCTTAATGTCACTACTTTTTACGTGGTCCCTTAGTTTTATGCCAACAAGGCTTCTCTCTAATCCCCTTTGGCATGTTCTTATTTTTTTTAGTATTTTGATAGGAAGAGGCCAGGTTTGACTTGCATACGTAAGGCATGGTAGTATACATGTTTCCAACGCTTTTGTTTTAATCTTCGTGGGTAGGTTCCCTTTGAAAATCTCTTTCATCGACCAGTACTTTTTCCACGTATTTGCAACACGCCTGTCCATCTTAAATAGTACATTTCAATATAAGTGCGGTAAGTTTGTCATTTCTTTACGAGTCCCAGTTTGTTGACCCTCGCCTTCGGCTTGGGTCAACTATAAGGACGAGTAAAAATGACAATTCCGCACGTGCATTGAACGTCGTTTTTTAATACATTTGCGAAAAAAAAAATATTGGTTTTACGTGTTTGCCTGCTCCGTGTTTGCATGCCGTGTTCGTGTTCATGCGCTCCTGGTGCGCCCGCTCCGGTGCCGCGTAGGAGGAAAACACAAAAGCACTAGTGCGGAAAAGAATAACTTTGCGCACGCTAAACACACATGGAAATGTCAACTTTTTGAGCAAATGTATTAAAAAATATCATTCTTTCATCTTTGTCCACCAGGTGCATCCAGAGAATCCAGAGTGGACATGTTTCGAACAGAGCGCGTTGCTCGACGTGAAGAACTTCTTCGGTCTGGAGAACACAGTGGAGAAGATTGCCATGAAGCAGTACGCCGCCAATATTGCTAAAGGTGAGGCGTCACTATCGACGTTCACAATTTTTGTTTAGTTGTTTTGAGAGTTTAGTAGATAATACGACCAAAAACCGAAATGTGAAGAGAATAATAAGAATAATTAAACTGACAGAGGTCTACCATAATAATAATGAACTTATAATGAAGTCTGCGATAATCTCGACAATACATCACGGCTGGGTGAATTCATACCCGTATATTTACATGAGATTTACATAAACTTCATAAAGAGACCCAACTTGGCCCTTAGCGTTCTTACTTCTTATTAACATAACAAATCTAATGCCGACAAAAAAATAAGGATTTTTATGTCATCTGGAATGAAACTTTCTTGCGTAATGCCCTCCGTGACCTTTATTATTCCTTCCTAACTTTTCATTATACTATGTAGCTAGTTTACTTTTTTTGGTTAAGTTATTAGCATTGTCGACTGCAGATCGTGGCTCCTATTCGATGTTTGCACTGAAAATATTACCTATTTATGAAAATGCTCCTTTATTCCGTGTCTATATCTTAAAGGGAACTTCCGTGCAAAATTGTAGGGGTCAATATTTGGGTTGTTTGGTGGGGTTGTCCAAACTTTTTCGATGGAAAATACTATAGATGCTCGGTTCCCCAGGAAAGGAGCTGATCCAAGTTTTCATGTAGGAGGCGACCAAGGGTAGGATGACGGAATTGCGGCCGTGGGAGGCGTCCGACCCCGTCTTGTTTGTCTTGTCATTCTTTGCTCTAAAAAATGTTTTTTGGTGGTCAACGCGATTGTCGTTGAAATACCGAAGAAGGTTGCTTTTATCTCCGTCAGTCCTAACCTCAATTCTCGGTTCCCATTAAATGAACAGGTCGAAGTGTCCATGGCGTCCGATTCCCTTGTTCTTTGTCTCGTCATTCTTTCTGTATATATGTTTTTCATAGTCAACGTGATTGTCAGTAAAACACCTACTGACGGCGCCTTCAAATTAGCCGCAAAGTGCCGCGTCTGCAGAGCTGCAGCCGCGCTGCTGTCGCTAGGTTTGAGAATCGTAATGTTTAGACTTGAACAAAAAAAAATACGTGCGCGCAGTCACTAGTCGTGGGTTTTACAGAGATTTACAAAGTTAGAGTTTGCGCGCGCGACATTGCGGTAAATTTGAAGGCACCCTAAGGAATGTGTCTTCCATCTCCGTCAGTATTAACGTGAATTTTCGGTCCCCTCAGGAAAGGAGCTTATTGAAGTGTTCATGAAGGAGGTGACCGATGGCGGGGTGACGGACCTGCGGCCGTGGAGGGCGGCCGACCCCGCGCACAACCGCGAGCTGCGGCGAGTGGTGTCGCGCGGCACCGAGCCTCTCTCGCCCCGGCCCTCCGCTGAGGCCAAGCGGCACTCCGTACCAGGTATGTACCCATGCTCGATTGAGGGCTCTATCAGTAGACGTACAGCCTGGACGCGGCAAGCCACCAGTTTCCTCCAAGTTCGGGTGCCTTCAAGAGAAGAGTGAATAGGCATTTTCTAGGCAAGCGCGCTCAAACCTAGACCTCATCATTGCTTTACATCAGGCATGATTGTCGTCAAGCGCAAGCCTATCTACAATAAAAAAAAATTTAGTGGCGTCAAAAATGTAGTTCGCTTGGTAATCACTTTTTGACAGATGGCACTGTACGGAAAAGGTTAACGTAACGTTCGGATGGCCGCATCCTCAGGTTCATATCGGTGGCTCTACCACAAAATGCTTTATAATTATAGACATACACATAATAAAATAAATAAATTTTAGTGTTGTCACATATCGAAAAATACTTTTCTGATAGGGGCCTGTAAAGTTATAATTTCAATTGTATTTACTCGTAGTTTAATTTTTGTCGCTACCAGGTTGACCCATTTGTTTTAAATTTTTGAAAACCTCTCTCCATATCGAACAATACTGATTACTGACACGTCCTTTGGATCTTACATCTTTTTGCAAGACAATGTAATCAAAAAAAGGTCATATACAATATTTGTAATTATTCTGAATACGATACCTATTGGTAATTTGATAATTGAGAAGCATAAGTCCTCATTCCAATGACGTAATTTGATTCAAAAACTTTTGCAAAAGAATGAAGGAAATGAAAAAGTAAACATCGTTTTCTTTGATCGTAAACTTTGATCGGTCTTCGAAGCCCTAAGGAAATTACCTGACTTCTCGGCATTATATTGAAAGCCATATAAAACGGCGCGCAGCGTCTATGTCTGAAAAAGTTAAGATGTATGAATCGTAAACGTAAGTCTTTGTGGTTCCGGGAAGGATGGCCAGAGAGCGAAGGAGGTTTAATTTTAGCCCTTAAGTCGCCTTTAAAGTTGACCATATACAGGGACACCAGGTTTTCCTCCTATGGAAAAAAAAGGTAGGGCTCTTGTGGTTTTTATAAATCAGCTTTAGACGCTTTCTGTTTCTTATAATCTAAAAATTGAGCGAAAATCATTTGATCGGAAGGTGATTTACCTATTTTTCAGAAAACTGCATAAAATTACTTGGGGGAAAAAATGCAAAGATATGCCTACTACATTATATCACTTGGTCCTGATCATCTTAAAGGCCAATATGTACCGTCAAAGAATTTAGCTTCCGTGCGATGCGTAGTTACCAATCCGTTATACCCCTTCCAAATTAGTACGATAACATAATAAGGTTGCATCATCAATTAGTATTAGTTTCAGGTGAATTTGCGTTCAAGTGTTAGGTAATTCGTAATTGAATAGAAAAAAAAAACTCTTAATATCTATAGATATCCACGATGACGCGCCCCACTCCGTCAAACTCCATGCGAATCAAATAAAACATATGCGATTTTGACAGAGCGGGGCGCGACTTCTTAGATTGAAATATCTGTACCTTATTCGTTTATCTAAAAAGCAGAGTTTTTGACGGTTCTTTTTATTGATTTGTATGAAAATTATACTCTATTAGGTATACTATACCGTACGAAGCGGTTTGATTCCTAGTTCCTGATACGCACTGCAAAGGCCTGGAATACCCTCCCAGGCAGTGTCTTTCCTGCCACTTACAACCCGGGTGCCTTCAAATCAAGAGTGAATAGGCATCTTCTAGGCAAGCGCGTGCCACCTTAGACTGTATCATCACTTTCCATCAGGTGTGATCACAGTCATGCTATATATAGAATTAAAAAAACTATAAGTTTTGTACACTTAACAGGCCGTTCCATCTGCGTGGGATTGCTTAATGAAAAATACCATTTTGAAATCCCCCGAGATTTCAACAAAGAAAGCGCTAAAGATTTACGAGTGTAAAATGAATAAAGTTGAGTGGGTAAACGGGCTTTAGAGAAAAGCAATTTTCTTCTGACAAGAAAACGCTAATTAACTTAGTCACCCAATCTCAGCCGGCTGCCTGAGACTTCTCAAGTCTCTTATCTATGCCAGTTAGATCATATTAAATATTATCTTGTTCGGATTTTAAACTTAACGGCGTACAAGCCGTATTTCAGTGATTTTGAATGCAGTTGTACGTAAAAACTATAAATACAGTTACTTTCAAAATTGAACGTCATGTATTTTGGGTCTTTAATCTAAAATCGCTAAGAAGCAGAAACACGATTGGATAAAATTTTCTCGGTAGAAAGTTCTCCCAAAAGTTGCTCCAAAATCTCAGTTTTCCTGGTTTTTATCGGAAACTACAATGGATGTAATTGTAATTTTTGTTTTAATGTGTCGGTAATAACAATGTCCAAAAACGCTTAGAAACCGATTTTCGATAACTGGCTTAGTTTCTGAGTAATTATGTAAAAGGTCGTTTTTCTGTTATATTCTTCCGCGACGCTGCATGTCGCAGTTACCAACGTATCCGTGAGAGTGACAAAGACAAAAATAAATTTAATAAATCCCCTTAAATATCGCTCTAAATTAGGACAAATGGTCGAATGTAACGAGATTTTGTGAGATGGCGGGTTTCGCATACTTCTAAGTGCATTATGTAAGTTTCTCCATGATGTTTTCCTTTGAATTTAGGTTGTATGGGAGCCTCATAAAATATGTATTCTATTTTATTTTTTAAGTATTTGTTGTTATAGCGGGAACAGAAATACATCATCTGTGAAAAGTGTATTCAAGTGTCCTAACTGTCATGTTTCTAGAGATACAGCCTGGTGACATACCGATGGACGACCGAACGTGTGGCGGAGTCTTAATAATAGATTAGCGTTTTTACCCTTTGGTACTAAACCCTAAAAAAGTGACCGTCAAATGTCTGCTTAGACGATAACATAGAGAGTAGAGACATGTTGGCGTCGTTTCGGACGGTCATGGTAAAAGCATAAATTGTTTATTATCTGCCTTATTTGTCGTATCTTTCTCTAAGAGACGGTTGTAAAAATAATGCTTTATGATGTGGTTTATGGATTAGTCTCATATAACCTTTCAGTTTTCATAGCCAGCCATTCCTCACTAAATAGCCTAATAAGGCCCTTCGCACACGGCTCGTAAGAGTAAGCGTATCGTTACGACGATACGAAGAACAATATTAAAATTACGCTTCCTACGATTCGCTGAAATAACGCTTCGTCTGCGGACATGTTTGGAAATGTTCATGCTGGTACTGCTCTCGTCGTACGCGCGGATTACGCTACGTTTACGCTTACGAGCCGTGTGCGAAGGGGTTAAGGTATGTTACGTTGAAACTTGCAAATGTTTTATCCTATGCAGATTTTTGGCGAATGAGCCTTTTTGCAGACTTTTACGACATTATTTACGAGTATATGCGACAGCGAAAATGAACGTAAATGAGTACGAAAAATAAGTAGGCGACGTTTTAGTCAAAACAAGTAAGTGAATTAAGTATTAGCGGGGGTATACAAGACTAGAGAAAACTGGTAAATTAGATATAGGCCCAGAGTTAAACGTACGAGTCTTATTAGAATATCTATGACTGACTAACTGACCAACTAAAAATTTATTCTGCTTAGGCTCAATTAAATTTTGTTGGAGCATGACCTTTTTAAATTATAAACAATTTTACCAACAATTATTGCGTGGATAACAACAGTGAAATTTAAATACAAGGTTTATCTATTACAATAAGATACGTTCTTTATAATTTAAACTGTTTTGCAACTTGAAGCCTGTCTTGTTTGAAGTGTTTCCACTCTCCAGTCTCCAGTCTTCAGTCTCTTCTAGTTCTTAGCAGCTCCTTTGAAATGCAAAATCTACAGTAGCTTAGTCACAGCAATTGCTCATTTTAATATTCCACATTTTAGAAAGCGCCCACTTTCTTCTCTTCTCTATTTTATTTAACCGTTTAAAATATTTTCTTCACTGCTTCTTCGTCTATTCTTCGCAAGCCGCCTGAAGGTCGCAGCTGTTAATAGAAATGCCAACATGTATAACATACTTACAGCCAATACTCGGCGGTGGAATTCTTTACTACACAAGTTTCTTTATTATACAACACACACAAGTTACTTGATATCTTAATCAAGAAAATATAGCTTGGTATTTGCCTGCTCTGCCGAAACAAGGGTTATGTTTTAACGCAAACTAAGTTTTACAGTTTGCTTAGCAAATAACTTGCATCATAACTTGATCAGTATCATAAATCATATTATGCCCCAATTTTTGATAGCGAGGCACTTGGAAATCTTAACATAAATTATTATCTGTGATATTCTTACCAAAATCTTCCCCGACACAACTTGACCGATTTTTCATGAAATTTTTTGTGTAAATTCGGTTGGTCTGAGATGGGACGAAAACTATTTTTCATACGATAAGTGAGGAATAATTTATATTATGGCAAAAGAACGTTTGCTGGGTCAGTTGGTTATTACAATAAATAACTGACAGATATTGAAGATTCGAATCCTAGGCATTCACCACCGATTTTTCGGAATTACGTATAAGTTTGTTGCAATTCGCTGACGAGGTAAAACGTCGTGATTCGATAGGAAACCTGCACGTTGGACAGTCGTCAAAGGCATGTAACGATTGGCATTATTTGGCCGGATGGGATATGGCCAAACCCTTCTGTGACCAAACAGTCGGCCATAAGAGATTGAGAGACATTGTAACAAAATATTGGTGTCAGTGACACCTGGCAGACCCGCAAAAACAGAGGTCGCCCTCTAAACAAAGGTCATTAGACAAGACAATACATACGAGTTACAACACAAAGATATCATGAGTTTATTATTCATATGCATGATATAATATTATCATGTGTCTAGGTTTACATAGGTAGTCTGAATTTCAGCGGCGGTGTACACAAAGGCTCTTTTGATATGTAAATACGCCTTCGCTCGTGACATTGGGCGGGTATGTAAATATTAGAATGCCACTTATTTTTCGTTTGCTATCATTATTTGGCCATCGCAGTCGGTTTTGTACAAAAGAATGATTACGAGTGAGGCGTTCTCCTCACGTTCTCCTAGTGATAATACGCACGCCCATGACAGATGCATTATATAAGATTGCCTTGTCATATATTACATAATATATGACATATACACCTTGTCATATACACTACACTGCGCTTGTCATTCCAAGGCATCGTAAATGGCGGCAAAAAATTGCTGATTGGCTTTTTTTATAGACAGAAAATGCCTAACGCATACCCCTTCGAATGAAAATGAAAATGAAAAATCTTTATTTTCACATAGGCCCAATTAATAGGCTCTTATGAAAAGTCAAAACTCTACCGCCAGGTTCGGAAAGCAGGTTTGCACCGAGAAGAACTGGCAAGAAACTCGGCATTTGCTCCTTTCAAAAAAAATGACATTATATTATACAATTTCTTAAATAATATCAATAATTATTACATAATTTTTAAGATATCTCGTGAAGAGATGGAAATATATCCCTATCATTCCAACAATTCTTGTCATTGGAAAATTCTTCAATAGTATAGTAACCCCGACTTATTAGATGTTTTTTGACAGTGACTTTAAACCTGGTAAAGGTAAGTCCAAAACAGGGACGGGGATAAGGGGCTTGCACCCACTATAAACTGTCTGTTCCTTCAACAAACCTTCTGGCGGGAGTACGGGATTCACTATCGTATTCACAGTGCTCCCGCCAGGTCTTGACCAGCCACCTCAGCAGCAAGTCATATCACTGTGGGCAGCCTGGCCATTGCTGGAACCGTCTGAAAAGCGCGCCTGTATTTTTGGCTCGCCGTCTCCTGGTCTGTCTAACTCCCTCTGATTGGCTGCATAAAAATGTAAACAGTGAATTCAGCCAATCAGGAGAGCAGAATTTGTTGTGATTACGATGACTATGACTACGGTATGTGTCTCGACCACAACCAGGCTTCAAATCTTGAATCTCCCAATGCCCGGTAATGGTGGTCAATATCAGCAGAGAATATCCATCTTCAAGGGAAATAATAATATAACAAAGGTGAAGGAAGACTCTAATTCCAACTTTAGGTAGAATCTGCAAATTACGACAATTTAGTGATGTCAACAAAATACAACATTTACCAAGTCAATCGGTATCTTAGGATAGTCTGGATATCAACGTGATACGTAAAGATCCTTAGCAAAACGCTTTCATGTGTATTATATGAACTAGCTCGCCAAAAATCAAAAATCCCTAGTATCTATTTATCTTCAACGATATTGCTCTTGCCTGTAACTAATTAGCTATCGGGGCTTTATTAACATACAATTACCACTTTCATTAATTATGTTATTTTAATGCTAATGTAATTATTCACGGGACAAAAGTGCTGCATTAATTTCAGGAATTCTGAATATCTTACAGCGAATGTTTGTTTCATCGGGCAAAGGTCCTGCATGAATTTCACGAATTTAGCATAATGATTACCAATTAGAATAATGAATAGTGATTAACGAGCCCTGACCTCTCCAAGGCCCGGATCGTATATTTTATGATTTTCGAACATGAAAATGTAATTGGTATTATTATCCGGCTCGATGGGCCGTATTATGTTAGGAACCCTCCATCACTCTCGTGGACCTTTCGACCCAAATGGGAGGGACGCATGTAACGTACTTGCTTTGGCCTTCTTTTCCAGAGTGCTATTTTGATTTGTCTTCAAGATTGAATAGTCTTGGTATAAGTCAATTAAAGAAAGCAAGAATTACCCTAAACCTATCCTAACTCCAATAAACTAAACCTATCCTAAGTCCTAACCACTTCCTATATTCCCAGGTACATCCAAAACCGAGACCCAGACTATCTCAAGCATATCTAGATCAAGCCAAACCGACGCCGAAGCCATGGAATTATCAAAAAAATCCTCCCACAAAATGTTGAGGGTCCGAAGCAAACCTGATTTAAGCACTACAGAGATACGAGAACGAAAGTCTGACCATATTAGCGGCACCAACCTTCACATGTCCAGAAGTAAGAGCAAACTAAAAGAAGAAAATTATCCAATAGACTCAAAGAAATCTGGCATTCTCCGAAGTCTGAGTTTAAATAGAGTTAAAAGCAAACATAATATAGACACAAAACCCTCCTTGGAAGGCAAGAGAAGTGTAATGAGCAATCTTAATCTGAGAAGGAATAAAAGTAAGGCAAAGGTTGAAGATGGTGGTCAAAGTTCATTAGAAGATGCGGAGAAGATAGTAGGAGAAACCCTCTCGTTATCACGGCATATGTCGCGGAAGGACTTGCTCGGTGATGATGGTAAGGCCAGTTTGGGTACTAACGCAGATGTGGTGCATTCGGTGATGAGATCTTGCGACTGTGATCCCTCTGTTCGGGATTCAATGGTGGATATCACCAGGTGGGATAACCTGATGGTGGTTTTACTGTGTGCGGTGGCACTGGGTATAATTCTTAATTCACCCTTGTCTTTTATATTTGGAAGGCGCCCCAGTAGGTAGTTAAGGGTTAAGTGTAATTGTGCGTACAAATTATATGTTTTTGTTTAATTGTTTTCGTTTTATTTATTTTCTTTGAATTTTTGTGTTTATCAGCATTTTTTTGTGATTTCATTGGACTGAATACTTTCTTTTCTATGTCCAGTTGTTTTCACTAATTCAGGATAAGTTTAACCATATAAGAAACCTAAGAGTTGCATATTGTTAAGTATGTTATTATATATATATATATTGCATATTATCTATTTGTGCATATTCTTAATAAAGAATTATTATTATTTCTTAAAAAAAAAAAAAAAGAGTTGCACCGATTTTTCACAAATTCTTAATGCTTCATGATAAATGAAAACGACGAAAAATATTGGTACTTGAGGTAAAGGAAAGTCTTCCTAGCTTTTTTAAACAATTTATTTTATCTGTTCAAACCAAAATTACTAAACCGCTTTGGCTGAAAGTTATTAACTTGGACACTTACAAGTAACATAGGCTAACATTTTATCCCAATTATGAAGTCCAAAAATCAATTTCGATTCATATTATAACTTTTTTAAATCAGGATATATTACCATTTCAAAAAACACGGCGCGTTGGTTTCTGATAAATTATAAAATGGCAAAGTATATTGGAAAGCTCATGAAATGTTATGAAAAACACGCTTTTGCATATTTGCGCAGAAAAATCTGTCGGAACCGCTAAAAATTCAATCAGTAACATCAAGAAGATAGATCGGAATTTCCACGATAAGACGTTGGAGGAATCCGAACAAAATTCGCTGAAATTTGCGAGCGAGATTACCCGGATTCTGTTAGTGGGCGTATCTTTTACATCCCACTTCTCTGACGTCATACTACTAAAGTACTGCTTTTTATTGTTTGAGTTCTTTTCATATTTTTAAGCCTCACTTCTGGGTCATCTCTGAGACTGAGCGGGAATTTGGTCAAGTGCGTACCTATTGGCAGGTTGGCACGTAATTTAATTTAGCACAATATCATGAAGACATTGTAGGTTCTCCACGGCGGGCGGCGCGGTTTCCTTCAAAGCTACGCGCTTGAAAAGTTAGCAGTCGGAGTAACGTTATTTAGATGGCAGGCAACTGCCATCTAAATAACGTTAAAACTCAAAACGTGATTTTCATAATAGTAGTGTTATTATCTCGCTGCAGACTCGGCCATAAATCATTCGAGTGTTTCGCTTTTGTTGTTCACTAAAATACAAAAGCAGCAGTGAAGCTCAGCAGTGAAATACAAAACACACACTCGGATGATTTATGACCGAGTCTGCAACGAGATAAAAATACTACTATAATTGGAGAAAAAAGCAAAAGAATCTTACTCCGCATTTCTGAAAACGTGACTACATTATCTAAAACGTTTTATCGATATTAAGTTTCTTGACAAAATTACTTCGACTGGGGTATTGAACCGTGCGCGATTAATTAGAGTGCGTGTCGTTATAACACCTACGTATTAGTGGTGGATTGACGTCATGGGTTATAGTACCTATCTTAATTAGATTTATACGCAACTAGCTGTTGCCCGCGGCTCCGCTGTTTTTCGTTAATCCCGTGGGATTTTTCCGGGATAAAAAGTAGCCTATGTGTTAAGGGGATTTATTGAATTTATTTTTGTCTTTCTCACTCTCACGGAGATTTGGTAGGTGCGACATGCAGCGTCGCGGAAGAATATAGCAGAAAAACGACGTTTTACCTAATTACTCAAAAACTAAGCCAGTTATCAAAAATCTGTTCTAAGCGTTTAGGATATTATTATTACCGATACATTAAAACAAAAATTACAATTACATCCATTGTAGTTTCCGATAAAACATAGAAAAACTGAGATTTTGGAGCAACTTTTGGGAGAACTTTCTATCGAGAAAATTTTATCCAATCGTGTTTCTGCTTCTAAGCGATTTTAGATTAAAGACCCAAAATACATGACGTGTAAATTTGAAAGTAATTGTCTTTATAGTTTTTGCATAAAACTTCATTCAAAATCACCTAAATACGGCTTGTAGGCCGTCAATCCGGGTTATAAGCTATCTGTGTTCCAAATTTCAGCCAAATTGGTTCAGCTTACAAACTTTTGCGTTTATATTATTAGTAGGATTAGTAGAACTAACTGTTGCCCGCGGCTCCGTCTGAGTAAATTTTGGTTTTCCACTGGGGATCATCCCGTGGGGATAGATAGATAGATAGATAAATACTTTATTGCACACCACAGAATAAAAATATACTTAACAAAAGAAGAAATAATGAAAACACAAACTTAGGATCATGGATTTGGGTAAAATGCAGCGCACGTGGTAGGTGTTTTATATATATTTGTTGCGGAGTTATTTTAAAAGTAGCTGTGATACTCTTAAAAAGTTCCTATTGAAGCTAAAATCCCCCAACAAGGAACTAATAAGAACTAAATCAATGAATAAAATTAATGTTACCTATACTTACGCCTATACGTTTTAACTAGTGACACCAATTTTTTTTTGAAAGGCCCTTCCTTATTCCTTGTCTACGTCATAGCGGAATATGTATGTACGACAGTGAATCAGTGTATGAGCTAATTCTGGACTTATTTTCACTGCTTGTAATATCTATTATATTGTTATGTTTGTAGTTACCCATGTATGTATATGTAATATATAGAGGAATTTGAATGTGTGATATGAATTTAATACGCACAGTTATACGCCATACGGCATACCTAAATGTCATAATGGCGTATTGTTGTAAATAATTTGATATTCCATTCCAAGGGTCGGAAGTTGGAACGCAAACGAAATGTTGCGAGCTGCGGCTCCCGTCAATGTTTAATTCGTCCCCGGATTGCGTGGGGGTGAACTTGAAATATGGATGTTTGTACGCGTGGGCGAATGGGAGGCTGAGGGAGGGGGTATACTACTGTACGAGTGTCGAGTAGATACACTACAATGGGGGGTGAAAAGTTATAATCTGCGAGGCGAAGTGTTTTCATACTTCACACTATCGCACAAGTATTGCAAAGTAAAGTTTGAATATGTTGTATTAATAGTGGCAGAGTTAGGGATGGATGTTTTAGTGATAGCAGATTTTAGGGTTACATGCCAGAATGGTAAAAATGGAACTCTTAAAATGCAGGCGAAGATATTTTCTTACTACTATGTGAAGGAAGTTACTCACCCTTAACGGTTTCTACACAACATCGTGCCGAAACGCTAAATCGCTTAGC
The DNA here is from genome assembly GCA_036785405.1 of Coenonympha arcania. NCBI lineage: Eukaryota > Metazoa > Arthropoda > Insecta > Lepidoptera > Nymphalidae > Coenonympha > Coenonympha arcania. The sequence goes on along the minus strand of CM072067.1, from coordinate 16,363,473 downwards.
AGTGCACATTTACTGATATTTATAATATATTTCACGCAAGTAGACTATTTTATGTCTGCCTGGTAAACCGTTAGTAAATTGATGAGTGATGATTCTGTATCTAAAATGTTGCAAGATCACAAGAATTAAGATCATCATTCTGATTCTCGCTGTTACTCGATATTATACTTGTTGCCTATAAGCACTTAAGTGCTACCTATTGCTGAATGCGGTAATTCAACACTTCTTCGCATTCCTCAATCATTATGTAAAACATTGTTGATCTTCATAGTAATGGTTCTTTGTTTGAGCCATTAATTGTAATCGCTTGCATTTTATTTTATATTTACGGCATTTATTTACCAAAGAATATCTTAGCGATCGGGACGACCTATATATTTGACGCAGTATGCCTACTGTTTAATACGTCAAATTAGTTAAGTTTAGAAATTTCGCACGACAATGGTGCTTATTCTGTTGCCAATCTCTAAACTAAAAATCGCTAAAAATCGCCAAAATAAGACTTAGAGAGATGTGACATTCTGTTACACCCCTAAATCACAGCTCTAATCTAAAATTTATTTTGACAGCGCTAAACTATTCAATTTAGATTTTAGAGAACAAAAGCTATTCCGTTGTACGCGTTCTATGTTTAAATTAAGAGATTTCAATCTAAAATTCCTTAAAATAAGAGAGGACCTCGGGAGGTGCCGATTAAATTTAAGGTGTCTGCCTAACACTTGCATATAGACAAATACACGAAATATTTTAATTATATCTTGGTTTTCTCTTAGAGTAAATTATTAATATTTAAAATAAGTGATACTAAAGGCACACTAAAGGTCACAAAACTCGAACGTCAAATTCAAAACGGTCTTTTATGACCACAGAACACTATACTCTCTAGCAAGTGACCAACCATAACATGAGCATAGACTAATAGACAAATGATAATTGCTTGTTTGTCTATGCTTGGACATAGACAAATCAGACGATGAATTAAACATAATATCAACTTTCGGAATTTCTTAAGGTGATTGGACCAAAATAAATCAATTAAACTGTTACCTTTGTATTTTACGTAACTAATTTCCATATATTTCGCAAAAAATATTTTTATTACAATTGGGGAAAATAAAAAACAACGTTTGTGGAGTTTTTGCTATCATAAATGGCAGCACTTACTATTCAACCCAAACGTCAGGTTTAGCGAGTCTTTGGAGACTCCAAATCATCTCCATATTTAGTTCGACGTGACTGCCGAATGAGTCATGAGTTTAGAAAAACTAAAATTGGCGAGTCTAAACTTAAACTCGCCAATTTTAAGTTAGAGATTTTGTACAACAGAATAAGCACCAATATACCATTGTAATCCGCCCTTAATTAACTTAAGCTAATTATGTCCAGTAATTTCGCAGACCATAGTGCCCTCAAACCGAAACACAGTTTACTACTTTTCGGCAGAGTTTCTGACACTTTTTTTTACTCTATACAAAGTTAGTACTTGACTGCGATCTCACCTGATGGTAAGTGATGATGCAGCCTAAGATGTTATCGTACTAACTTGGAAGGGTAAGTTACTTACCCCAACGGTTTCTACAAGCATCGCACCGGAACGTTAAATCGCTTGGCGGTGCGTCTTTGCTGGTAGGGTGGTAACTATTCTCGGCGCAGCGAACCGTGATCCCTATGACACTGACAGCTAATGTCACCATATAACATTGTAGTGGCGTCACCATTAAATCGGGATAATATTGGGGGCGTCTAAAAATGCCATTTATAAATTTTACATAGCTTTATACCATTAGTAATGATATTCCGTTGATATTTTTAACAATTCTTAACATTTACAAGAAGTTATGTCAATCTGAATTTATGTTTACGTCCTCCAAAACTTACGTCATGTGACGTTTATCGACTAGGGCGGCAAGTATCGATAAAAAAATGTCGGTAATGGAAACGAGTGCACAATTTTTCAGACAAAATAAATAAATGGGGAGCATTCATTTTCATGATAAAATATATACTTATATAGCAAAAACGTGTTTACCGGGTTAAGCATTATTAGAAAATAACAAGGTTGGAAACTTTCGTTTCACTTACCTACTTAATCTATGCCAAAAATCTTAAATTAATACAACAACAAGAAAATGGACATTAAAAACACAATATGTAATATTTTTTAAAACATGTTTACCAACGTGGCTTAAGTGCAAGCCACGCCTTTCTCTAAAAAAAAAAATTATCGACTCGACCAAAGACACGACCCATCATTAAACGAACTGTCATAGGGATCATGGTTCGCCGCGCGGAGAATAGCCACGGCCAAAGCCTCCCACCAGACCAGACCTTAATTGCCAATTTAGAAATTATGTAATTTTAAAGTGGCCCGTGGCGGGAATCGAACCCGCAACCTTCCACTCGAATCCGAACGCGCCGCCACTGCGCCAGGGAGGTCGTCAACACGGGGGTAATACCTATTCCAAGATCATTCAGGAAGGGTCCTACCACTGATAAAACTTAGTGGAAGAAATACATTAGATTGCACCAAAAAAGAGATAAATGAAGGCACCAGTTAGTTGTCTACCACTGATAAAACTTAGTGGAAGAAAAACATTATAATTATCGCCCCAAAAAAGAGATAAATGGAGGTACCAGTTCATTGCCTAAGCTAATAAAACTTAGTGGAAGAAAAATGTTAAATCGTCCCAAAAAATGAGATAAATTGAGGTACCAGTAATTGCCTAGCACTGGTAAAACTAAGTGGAAGAAAAACATTATATTGCACCAAAAAAGAGATACCTACATGGTACTCGCTCCCGCCAACGTCGGCCGTGACCTGCACTAACACTTGCATGCACAAAGTTACAAAAAACGCTCCAGGCCTTCGGGTGACAAATGAGACCTTGTCTCAGCAGGGAGCGCCTCCACTGAGGCAGCTCATAAGCAGGTCTCAAATGCGATAAGTAGAAATCGTGCAATCATCCATTATCCATAATACGTATGGCGTTACACGCAAGTAACGTCATAGTAGTTTCTTACACTAATTTAAATGCATGTATAACATGATTGTATATCTACCTTTAGTGGCGTATTTTTTTCAAAAGGTAGCAATGTCTCAGACCACATGCAATGTCTTCATAGGAGCAATAGTCCATTTTACTGACGTGGACAGTGGAGGTGGCTGCAAAGAGAGTCGGATAGGGTCAGAAGTGAGAACCATTAACTGAGATGCCATTACGGTAACAGTGTAAAGTGTCTGTTACGGTAACGGCGTCGCGAGTTCATAGGTTTTTTCCCATCACGACTAAAATATTGAACGTGAGACTTCCTGCTTAAATCTTAGAGAGCGCCAAATGCTTCGGGAGGTCATCAAATCTCTTGAATCTCTAAGAGGAAATATTTCTGTTGTCTTTGCCCTAAATATAAAAGCACCCGTGGAAGCACCACAACGCCCGCAGACAGTGATTTATTGATCAGATAAAATGAAAATAGAACTTTGTTGTTTTTAAGCTTAAGTTGTTTTTAGTGTAGCGTAAAATGTTTTGCGGAGAGTGTTTTTGTCTTATTTGTAAAGGAATTAATGTTCATGGTAAGCTCTCTTATTAGTATTTGTGGGTTTGTGGAACTTATGAGCTTACCAAGTTAGCGTGAAATCTGTATTCAGGATTTTTATTAGTATTCTTTTCATCATTTTCCTACGAAAGCTAAGCGCTAAGCCTAATTTTAGTTGAATAACATTTAATAGCTGAAATACAGGCACTGAGAAGTAAAAGGCAGTATTCATAATCTAATACACTTACTTAAAAAACTATCGTGTCAAAGTGTTTGTAACTAACAGTGTTTGTCACTCCCCAGAAACGGTTTGACCGATTTTTGTGAAATTTTTTGGCTTACCAAATTTATCTTATAAGTACATACACAAATATGCGGTAGGTCTGAGAATAGGAAATTCGGTAGGTGAAAAAAATCTCATACCAAACGTCGACGTACCAAAGACGCGTACAAAGCGGTTTAGAACCTCGTTCCTGATACGCACTGCAAAGGCCTGGAATACACTCCCAGGCAGTGTCTTTCCTGCCACTTACAACCCGGGTGCCTTCAAATCAAGAGTGAATAGGCATCTTCTAGGCAAGCGAGTTCCACCTTAGACTGTATCATCACTTTCCATCAGGTGTGATCACAGTCAAGCGCTAGCCTATATGTATAGTATAAAAAAAACTTAATGGCAAAACAACGTTTGCCGGCATCACAAAATTAGGATCACGTCGTCGTATCAAAACCAATGAATAGCGGCACGTTACGTTATACCTATAAAGTTTATATCTATAAATATTGACCCTGAGATGTCCTAGAGGTCAAACGTTCAGAGATAGCTCTCAGTCGGATCTGACCTACTTCGCGTAGCGTCTGGAACTTTACGCCACCGCAGATGCTTCCGATGGCAGTTGTTTGGAAATAGCAAACGTTTCCACGTTTACTTCAGCTCGACTTCTTGCATCTGTTGACATATTGACTTTAGGTCGCTCTCTGGGTCTGATCTATTTTATATCGTGCCACTTACAGCACATTAAGCAAATAGGTACTTACTAGCGCTTGGGGGACAAATAACAACCACAGCTTCATCGCTTCCGACACCGGCTATGTAAATAACTATTTGCCACGTTAACTTTTTCTCAACTTCTGTCCAGTAGAGATATCGGCTAAGTTAAAAGCGCTCAGTGACGATAATTCTGGACCTTTTAATCTCGATCCTTTGTGCATAAAAATAAATATAAAATATTCTTTATTCAAACAAACCTTTCTAAAAAATTTAGAACATAAACTAAATACTAAAATATACTTAAGGTCCTCACGAAACCTAAGAGCATTATGTAGAGATACCCTTAGTTTCTGAGATCCACCCTACCCCACTTGAATCTAGTTAAGTGGCTGAACAGGAACTCAGCTTGATACTGTAGTCGAAGGTCAAGGGCTATTCGGGAGCGCGAGTTACCAAAGACTATTCCTTTATGTAGGATAAAGGTATACCTAATACTCGTATCGTGCCACTTGCACAGATTAAACAAATTTTAAGTAGTCACTTCCGATAGCGGTTGTTTGAAAATAGCTAGTTGCTTCCCAAAGTTTAGCTCAAGTTCTATAATCTGTATAGTTATTGACCCTGAAGTAGGACATTCAGAGATAGCTCAATGTACCTATGACCTACATCGCGTCGCGTCCGGGACAATAATTCCCCACCACAGCCGCGCCGCTTCCGATATCGTTGTTTGAAAAAGCTGTTTGGTTGGAATGTGTTTGTCACGTTTATTTTGGCTCAACTTTGTCATCTGACCCTGAAGTAGGACGCACAGATATAGGTTTCAATCCGGGAATTCGTGCCTCTTCCTATTATTATAATTAATGGTTGTTTAGATTTCTAATACATAAAATTGTCGCGTCACATGTGTTTATGAGTAAACTTCTCCGAAGCGACCAATTTTTATGATATTTTTGTCTAAACGTATATCTGAGTATACTGTGGAATTTATTTCGAACAACTCAGGTTTACAACGCTTGTTTGTAATTATACCATTGCATACAAGCCATTTTCTATACCCTTAATGCAACGTTATCTGAAATGCATAAATTAGGTTCCATATTCGGCATTTAATGGGCATACAAATAAACGTATTTAAAAAAGTATGATAAATTACAGTATATTGCATCGGTGCCAACGGTGGTACCTACTGCATGTAGTACATAACATGTCCAGATTCCAGTACTATTAAATTTTCTCAAAATAGATCTTCTGAGAATGAAATAAACTTCGCTGCGATTGTTGGAAATAACATCGAATAACAAAGATCCGCAGAAAAACATTGGTCTCTCCCAAAATAAAATAACTGATCTTTTCTGATGGTAACATTTTCTGCGGAACGAAATATTTCGTTATTCGTGAGTGATCTTTGTTATTTATGTGTGATATGTCATTGGGTTTTCGGGATCATCATCAATGCAATTATACTAATGTATAGTGGCGGCGGGTTCAGAACTTTGCTTTTTAGCAGGGGATCCTGCAGGATTCGAATCCTGGGACGTAACTCTGGCTTCGGAGTAATGTGCGTTTGTGTACTCAAATATCACTTGCTTCTAGCGGCGATGGAAAACGTGCGGCCAAATCTGAGGGCCAAATATGTATGCCTAAGCGATCTCCATAATTTTGAAGACTGTCAACCGGCCGTCATGGTTGTTTACTTATGAAACACTTAAGCAAATCTTGTCGATACGAATTTGCCTGATGCTGCTTCGGTGCCGACCAGTTGAGGCATAGAGTAATAAACTCAAACTCAAACTCAAAATATATTTATTTCACATAGGCCTAACTTACAAGGCACTTGTAAAACGTCAATATGATATATTTTACAAATTATATATGGTGATAACTACAAGACGACTTAAAACTAAGTTTACGAGGGTTCAAACGCGCCCTGCACTGAGAAGAAGCCCACAACAAACTCAGCCGGGTTTTGTTTTCGGTTATCACCACTTCACAATGCTCTTAAAAACTAGTTGAGCTAGTATAATTAAAATTAAAGCAGGTCACTCCCAAGGATTCGATTCATTTAAATAATCCTTAACACTATAGTAAGCTTTATTAACAAGCTTTCGTTTTACAACGACTTTGAACTTTTTGAGGGATAAATTTAATATTTCACTAGGAAGTTTGTTGTAAAAGCGCATCCCGTTGCCTTTAAATGATTTATTTATTTTCTCTAGTCTTGTTTTATTCACTACTAGTTTGTTTTTACTTCTAAGATTAATTGCATGGAGATCGCTTTTTTTAACAAAATTATTAATATTTTTATGCACATATATCAAATTATCAAATATATACTGTGCATGCACCGTCATTATATTAAATTCTTTGAATTTTTCTCTTAAAGATTCCCTTGGTCCCATTTTGTAAATGGCACGAACAGCCTTCTTCTGCAGCACGAAAATGGTATCAATGTTAGCAGCATTACCCATAGCAAGAGACCATAGGACATAATGCTGTGAAAGTAACTAAAATATACCAGTCGAGCAGTCTGGACGTCTGTGAGCTGCCTAATTTTTTTAACCGCGTACGCAGCAGAACTAAGCCTGTTCGATAAATTATTTATATGAGGGTCCCACTGTAATTTAGCATCTAACGTTATTCCTAGAAATACGGTTGTATCTACAAGATCCAATTCCTCTACACCTAGTTTTACATTCGTTTGAACTTGCCTAACATTAGGTAAAGTGAATTTAATACATTTTGTTTTTTTGCTATTAAGCAGCAAATTATTAGCTTCAAACCAATGTACAACTTCTTTGAGACAACTGTTTACGTCGTCAAAATTGCTTTTTTGTCGATTAATTTTGAAGAGTAGTGATGTATCATCAGCAAACAGTACTATCTCATGCTTGTCCTTAGTAAGGTAAGGAAGGTCATTGATGTAAATAAGGAATAGGAATGGACCCAAAATAGACCCTTGAGGAACTCCTATCCTCACAGTCGAACCAGAAGATCGTTTCCCATTGACCTCCACTTTTTGAATGCGACAGCTCAGATAGGAGCTCATCAAATCAAGAGCTGCACCTTTAATTCCGTAGTGGTGTAACTTCCTTACCAATATATCATGCTCTACACAATCGAACGCCTTGGATAAGTCACAGAAAATGCCCAACGCATCACGTGACTCCTCCCAGGCTTCAAATATATGTTGTATTAGCTCGACACCGGCATCGGTAGTCGAGCGACCCCGCGTAAATCCGAATTGCTTATTATGTAATATATCATTCTTTTGAAAATGAGTAAGCAATTGAATCAGTATAAGTTTTTCGAAAATTTTACTGAAAGTAGGCAGTACAGATATTGGTCTAAAGTTAGTAGGGTCATTGGTACTACCTGATTTAAACAGTGGAATTATTTAACTATGTTTCATTAAGTCAGGAAAAACACCACAATCTACACAATTATTAAATATTACTGCCAAATCTGGTGCAACAATATCAATCAAAGACTTCAAAACATTGACAGAAATGCCCCACAAGTCATTAGTTTTCTTTATATTTATCAATTTAAATGCTTTAATAACGTCAGAGCTAGTAACATGGCTGAAAGTAAAGATGCTATTACATTCAGGCACATTATTTTCTAACAGTGAGAGGGCGAAAGCTGGTGAAGAGTGCAGTGATTTTGTTGTGGAAACTGGAATGTCCGTAAAGAACCCTTCGAAAGCAGTAGCAACCTCAAGGTCTGACGTGATAGATTTATTGGCAATGTCTAGTTTAATGGTACTTGTACGCGGAGTTGCTCTTCCAGTTTCCTGGTTAATTATATTCCATGTAGTTTTCGTGACATTGGTGCTATTTTTGATTTTATTTTTGATTTTATTTTGATAATATTTAATAGTTACTGTCCAGGCGAACTTGGGAAGAGAAGAAGGTTTGGGGTTCGACTCCTGGCACGGGCTATTCTTATCGCACATTATAAAATTTCTCTGTAATTTTCAAATTGGTGTAATTTTGTTTTGGAAGGCTTCGGTCTTAGCTGGTTGGTTGGCAGCCACCACACTAGCAAATAAATAAAGCTAAGGGATTTGGCGTTCCGGCGCGATGCTGTGTAGCAACCGATACGTTTTACTTACTCCTTCTAAGCTAGTTAGGCAACATCTTCGGCTGCATCGTCACTGGGGGGAAATTTCGTAAGAAAAGCGTATTCATCGCTATCGTAATCAAATTCTGCTCGCTGATTGGCTGGAAAAATGTAAACAGCGGATAATGCAAATCAGCGGGCAAAATGAGTTTTTGATTACGATAGCGATGAATACGGCTTTTTACACAGTTCAGCTAGGAATTGCAGTCAAGTTCGAACTTTTAGTTCTTGTAGTGTGTGAAAAAGAGCCCCGCAAAGTTACTCAGCTAATTTAACCGAGTAATACATGATGTGTTTTGTTACAGACCAGTTCACGCTGGACAGCGAGTACATCAAGCGGTACTTGGGCGAGCTGACGCCCATGCAGGAGTCGCGCCTGCTGCAGCTGAGGAAGTGGATCGCCGACCTCCAGAAGGGAAAGGTACTATGAGCCAATAAAAGAAGGGCCTTCTTGGCCTGATTTTGACCCTTAAATTTTGCCTGTGGCATTTGCAAACCGAAGTTTGGTGATAAATACCAGCTCGGTGCTTTTTAAAAAATGTAGGTAGTACCTTGTACCTCCTTCACCTTTCTACCATAGGACTGCAAGACGCCGAGAGCGGTGGCATCCTTATGTGGTTGACGTCCAACAAACTCGCACGAAACGTTTTTCCTCCACGTTTCTGATACGAACCGCTAAGGTGTGGAACGCCCTTCCAGCCTCCGTGTTTCCAGCCAAGTACAATCTAGATGCCTTAAAGAGAAGAGTGAATAGGCATTTTCTAGGCAAGCGCGCTCCATCCTAGACCTCATTGCTTTCCATCAGGCATGATTGTCGTCAAGCGCAAGCCTATCTTCAATAAAAAAAAAGGTTGCTAAGACCAGCCCATCCCATCCCCTTATGTCTTCCAAACGTTTAGCGTGCCCAATTTTCCGCGTTTTTTCAATCCATCTATAATATTAATCTTCTCGTTCGAAAAGTTATGGGGGACCAATTCGTCCCCAAAACGACATTAAGTCATAGGAGTCTGAACTGTGACTAAATTTTGAGTCATTTATATGAATTTACGCGACCCATAAAACGTAAAATTTACGCCCTCCAAAATATACATACCTAGTTGTCTTAAAATCTGCATTATCTTATTTACTATTCCAAATGGTCATATTTTTTAGTGATAGGTACACTTCCAATCATACCTTCTTATCCAAAAAGTTGGTTCACGCGTCAGGTGACCAAAGAGCTGGCGCTTACTTAGCCCAACGGCTAAGCCTAGCTATACAGCGAGGCAATAGCGCGAGTGTTTTGGGCACCATGCCATTAAGCGAGCATTTGGACGGTGTGTACATTTTGTAAATATTTTTAGTCTTAATTTATTTGTAGACATAAATTACAATGTTTTAGTTTGTTTATAATTGATTGTATATACTGGACAGTCTAGCCGTAAGTTCTGTTACAAATGAAAATGCTTTTTTTTTAAATGAAGTAATGTAATATTTATAAAATCATACCTTTAACGGCCTACAAGCCGTATTTAGGTGATTTTGAATGAAGTTTTATGCAAAAACTATAAAGAAAATTACTTTCAAATTTACACGTCATGTATTTTGGGTCTTTAATCTAAAATCGCTAAGAAGCGGAAACACGATTGGATAAAATTTTCTCGATAGAAAGTTCTCCCAAAAGTTGCTCTAAAATCTCAGGTTTTCTATATTTTATCGGAAACTACAATGGATGTAATTGTAATTTTTGTTTTAATGTATCGGTAATAATAATATCCTAAAACGCTTAGAACGGATTTTTGATAACCAGGTTAGTTTTTGAGTAATTAGGTAAAACATCGTTTTTCTGCTATATTCTTCCGCGACGCTGCATGTCGCACCTACCAAATCTCCGTGAGAGTGAGAAAGACAAAAATAAATTCAATCAATCCCCTTAATGTAGAAAACGTACAAAGTTTCGAAGCCGTCTTTCCTAATCAAAGTAATGAGCTAATCTTTTGAACTATTTTGCCGAGGTCACCTCGAATTGATTTTCATTACATCGTCGTATGTACCCGATGCCATTAACTCCATGGGGCAATATATTAGGTATAGACTTCTGTATGATAGATAAGTGCCTATTATAGTGAACAACTAATTGAATACTATAAGGCTGATCGATAATACCATTATGAGATGGTACCTACTTCATGCCGTTATTGTGACTGAGGCTTAGATACTTTACTTTATTGAAGGGTTTTGTAAGATATAAAAAAAAATCATCATGAAGGTTTAATGAAATTGAAATGAAACTGAATGATGTTCTCCATCTTGCCATAAAATGAGACGTAAAAAACGAAGGAAAAATAAAGTTTGTTACAGTGTACTAATGGACTGATACTGCCATCTGTCGGAGAACCGCTACAACCCTGATATTGTTGTAGTTAACAATATGCATTAAAACTGAAAACATAGAGCACTTCGTAATTCACATTATATTTTACGAGCAATCGCAAATAGAAATATCTTCAATAGCACAAAAAGGCTTCCTGTTTTTCTAATTATAAAATTTGGCGTCACAGATAGCACTATCCATAGTCGAGATAACCCTGATATATTTACACGACTACTATTGTTCATATTATAATATCATTAAACACTGAGCGTCTGTCGGTCCGTCAGTTTGTCAGCATTTCCGCAATGGCCGCAACTCTGCAAGGCTGTTGTATTTTAATCACCAACGTGCCTCTTACTCACTCGCGCTTCCTAGTTTTTTTGTTTGCACACGGCTTGGACTTTCATTTTAAAATATGTATAAGTAAGGAAATTGGATTTTAATATGTATGTTTGATACATATTGAAATCACACTTGCTGATTGATCGTTGTGTAACCTGGATTTTAATCTCTATTGTAATTTGTAACAAACTGTTTAATGAGAGATGTGACCTGTATGTTTTTAGAAACAACCCTTTTTTGACCGACTTTAAACTACGAAGTAATGAAGATGTTCTCAATTCGGTACGTACTTTTCTGAGTTTGTCCATTACCACCGATTTTTCGAGATTACACACAGATAGACAACGAATTTGCATGATCCTTTTTTTTATGACAAAGATGGTACTTACTGGGCTGAGAGCAAATATTACATTGGACCTATATGAGAACTTTCGCATTGGAGTCAAACCATCAAACGTTGAGATATAATGATAAAATAATCAAAGAGATAAAAATGACCTTTTAAATTAAAACATCAGGAAAAATGATAAGATAATTTATTATTTGTAAAAGTGGTAGAGGTCAAACGTGTCGCACTATCGTAAAAATACGCTTTAAATAAAACATAGTATATGGCAAATGTATTTAGGTTGAAAAATATTTTTGCAATTCTTTAAGTCCCTGTCTAAAAAAGGTGAATCGGTAGGACAACTCATCTTTTCGTTTCTTTTTTCTTCCTGGTCAATCTCTGCGCTTGAAATCTTTTTCACTTGCGCTTGGAGGCCCAAAGAGGCAGCCCAGCGGGGCTAGACAAAGTCACAAGCGTTTGGCGTTAACGCTATTTTTAAAAATGTAAGGACAAAACAAATGACTGTAGAAAAACCACGATAATAATTACTAAACACGTTGTGTTTGATACTGTCGGCTGTCAATTGTCAAGCGAAGTACGCTACAGTTATCTACAAGGTCCGCGAGAACGCCAGCGAGCGTTCAAGTTGTCGTAGTTAATTATTCAAACACAGCGTGTTTAGTGGTTTTTCTACCGTCATTTGTTTTGTCCATACATTTTTGTCGACTAGCGTTAACGCCAAACGCTTGTGACTTTGTCTAGCCCCGCTGATCGCCTAGGGCTGTAAGCAATGTTGCTGGGGAGCCAAGTTGATTTGCGTCGCGTTCGTCGGATACATCAACTCATATGTAGCATATTAAGATGCTAATGCTAAGAAGTAAATTTTAATATTTACCAAATATATACACGGTACACCGTCTAACTGATCATTAAGATAGTACAAGAGATGCAGGTATTATAGTCTATATAGACGCTTCTTTACTGCTGAGTGCTGGATCTACTCCCAGAATATTTAGTTTTCAGAAAACGCACAAAATTTCGAAAAGTCCCTTTGATGAGAGACAGACTTAACCTAATTAAAGGCTTTCACTGCTCAGTGCTCAGCAGATATCGAATGTTTGGCTGCCCCAGGTGCCAAGCGACACGACCCTGCTGCGGTTCCTGCGCGCGCGCGACTTCAGCGTGGAGAAGGCGCGGGAGATGCTGTCGCAGTCGCTGCTGTGGCGCAAGAAGCACCAGGTGGACCGCATCCTCTCCGAGTACGAGACGCCGGACGTCGTCAAGCAGTACTTCCCCGGCGGCTGGCATCACCACGACAAGGGTTTGTTCGTGTTTTGTATACCATAAAAATTACTCGTTGTTATCACCTAATACTAAGTGGCAATGCAGGCATAGAAGAGAAGACAGATGATAGAGATTCAAGCGGCAGTGATGGTAGGCCTAACGGCAATCATTACTTGGAGCTATGAGGGGTTCTTTAGTTGATAATAGTCCGGCACAGCGTCAATGAGAATTTTCCCCTCTAACAAAAAAGTGGCAATGATGCCAATTCTGTTGTGCAAAATCTGTGAACTATTGTGACACGTCTATGAATATTGCTATTGTTTTCCATGAGGAGCATTTTGAAAAAAATAACACTATTTTTAGGCGTGTCAGATTAGTGTAACCAAGAGAATTGGCACTAATGCCAATTCTGACCGAAGATTTTGTCGTTCTAACTTGGCAGAGATAAAGTATGACTCCCCTAACTATGATTGTTGTGTTGCAGACGGACGTCCGCTATACGTTCTTCGACTTGGCCAAATGGATGTGAAAGGATTGCTCAAATCTATTGGGGAAGATGGACTCTTGAAGTTGGTAAGTACGAAAAAAGTTAAAATAATGTACCATACGCAATATACGCTAAATCACATTGTTAACTTCCATTTTATACTTTCAAAATTTTTAAAAAAATTCAGAAGTCACCAGAGGTTATGATGAGTGACAAAGTTATTATAGAGCTATGTTTATAGAAAGAAAGAAAGTATTTATTTCTTAGTATGCCACACACCACACAACGTACACACTTATGTACTAGAACGATGCCTGAAGCTTCCCCCACCTGGGCAATTGAAACCAATATTACCCAAGGGACGGAAGCACCAGACACCGCTTGTCATGTGTGGCGCACCCAGAAATAGGCCTCAGCATAGCAGATCGACTGTACTAAAGCACTTATTATTACTACGGAAAGAGTCTCGACGAGATCAAAAATAAAAGCAACTGTATCAATTCACAATGATTTATTGTATCTCACAAAAATTTCCAGACGCTTCACGTGTGTGAAGAGGGTTTGAAACTGCTAGAGGAGGCGACCCGTTCGTCGGAGCACGCGATTCACTCCTGGTGTCTCCTGGTCGACCTGGACGGGCTCAACATGAGGCACCTCTGGAGACCTGGCGTCAGGGCGCTGCTGAGGATCATACAGATCGTCGAGGCCAACTACCCGGAGACGATGGGACGGGTGCTTATAGTGCGAGCACCTCGGGTCTTCCCGATTTTATGGACGATTGTTAGCACTTTTATAGGTAAGACAAAGTTATATATTTGTTGAGGCCTGTCCACAGGGATGAGCTACGTTTGTATATTAAAAACGCGCGGTTTGAAACAAAATGTAGCCTATCTTTGGTGGACACAAATTCCTCAAAATTTCACACTTGATACCTTCCTTTTGATTGAGCTCTTAATAAATTGTGTTAGATGGAGGCTGAAGATATGGAAAATTTTATTCAAAACGAAATTAAAAGCGTGTTTCATGTGTGTAAAAATTTAAAAAAAAAACCATCAGGAATATTTGCAAAGGTCACAATTTTTTCACGCGAAGTGAATCCCTGGGGGATTATTTAGGGGTCCTGGTGGACCACCCTAAAAATTGTACTTCAACTTCTTAACTCAAAAAGAACGTTGATCTCAGCTAAGCATTCGATATAGTGCTCAAAACTTTGTATCAATTCCAGACGAAAACACGCGCAGTAAGTTCTTGTTCTACGGCGGCAAGGACTACCTGCAGCCCGGCGGATTACTCGACTATATTCCCAAGGACCTCATTCCGGACTTCCTCGGGGGACCTTGCAAGGTGAGCCTCTAGAACCTAAACTATTTGTGATTTATCCAAACGACTTTTTTACTCACAATATATTAAAAATACTCAATCATCGATCCAGAAATATGAGAAACTATGGAATTGAGTTTATTGGCAATGTTACGTAAGATTTGGAAGTTTTATATGCGCCCGTAGGTTACGTGAAACAGTTTAAAGATTGGTAAGGTTACGTGAATCAGTTTAAAGATTGAGTGTGAATGTTTCTGCCTCGTCGTGCGGCAGTCGGACATAGTAGACGCATCTCTGAACGTGCCGCAGCGATTTTACAACCAAGTACGACACGTGAGCCGAGTTACATCATTAACCGTTGATAAGCTAACAAGTGTCCGCGTGTACTGTGCTATTGTAACGTCATCTCGCATTCTGTTTGTTATTCGTACTAAAGCTAAGCAGCGTTACCGAGACAGCATTTTAGTACGCACGAAGCAATACTCGTAGCATTTAGAACGTAATGGCTAATTGTTCACTCATTAACACATTGCAGTTAAACTCCGTGATCCGTTGTCTATGTGCTAGAATAATTACATGTACATCGATGTGTCTATATTCTGTACTGCAATAATCACCATGTCGACTTCCATAAATCTTTCTGAAAGTCACAAAAAATCCATCGCATTCCCACTTGTTCGTGTCTACGTCAAGCAAATTATATAAAAACCTAATCTGTTGCACATATTTCTTTAAACCATTATCTTTTTATTGAGACCAGTGATTCGGCGTTAAGTTAGGCATCCTGATTGTCTGTATTAATGTAAGATTTCGGTGTTCTTGCAAAATCATTGCAGCAACAGAATGCCTTTCAAAGCGGTCAAACCTCAAAGTTGCTCACATCTCTTTACTTAGACGAGAGCTGATTTTCTTCAAATTTCTGAACAGATCTTCATGAATCTTAGCAACAAACACTGAAATTGCGTTTCAAGGTGTGAATCAACAAACATCAAAATACGTCGTTGAAAGCCCTTGTTCGCATAATTTTTAAAGAAATAATCATGAATTTGTTTGTAACTATCGGTTTTTTCAACAGAATTATCGGCAATTAGTTAAGAGATAGTTAACCTTTGCAGAGTTTCGTCCACGAAGGAGGTCTGGTGCCAAAGAGCTTGTACGTCAGCGGAGCGTTCACGGAGCGCGACGGCGACCCTCTGAGCGAAGACAGCATCTACAGATCTGTCAGTTTGGGAAAAGGGACAGTGAGTACTGGCCAGTTCTTCTTAATGTTTGGTCTTGACTGAACTATGTTTTACAGTTGTCTTTAGGGACGTTCCGTAAATTTAATTATCATGAAGTGCTATTGTCTATTCTTATGTTAATGGCATGATCGGGTATCGAACCCAGGGCCTTGTATTCTGCAGCCAAATTATGTACATCCTCGTACATGTCAACTTTTTGAATTATTAATTATTGATAGTCTTGCGCTTGACTACAATCATGTCCGATGGACAGAAATGATGAGGTCTAGAATGGAGCGCGCTTGTCTAGAAAATGCCTATTAACTCTTCTCTTGAAGGCACTAAGATTTTAACCGCCTTTTGGGCTTCGCCGTGGATGGTTACAAAGTTCGAAATTTTAAGATCGGGTTATCAAAATGAGGAGTAACTATTATATTTATCTGTGGGAAGAGCAGGCACTGTAGATACAAAGGCTTCAGCGCCGACCGCTGAGCGGTTTGATCAGGAGCTCTGTAGCGAGTCGGAAAGAGTTAAAGCAACGCGACAGAAAGAGCACAACGCTTAGGTTAATAACGACGCAGGTATAAGGAGCTGTTACGAACTGAATTGCACTTTATTGTGTAAGCTCTAGATTCGCTTTTTATTTAAATTATCTCCAGTCTTACCCGTATGTTTTCTCGTGTCCTCAGGTGCATGAAGTGATAGTGCAGAACCGCGACCCGCAGAGCGTGCTGACGTGGGACTTCGACGTGCTGCGACACGACATCTCCTTCACCGTGTACCGCAGCAGCCGCGAGCTGGACCACCCCGAGCACGCTGCCGGTGAGTTGCTATCTTGTAGGGTTAGTATAGGTTTTTGTACGAATTTCGAGTCGACGATGTGCGATGCGCGCAAAAACGAATCTAATTCCTCCATACATTTACAGCCAGCGCCATCTATTGACAGCCGAATGTCAGCGACTGACCATAGATGGCCCTGGATGTATATGTATGGAGGAAACCCCTAAACTCAGCAATGTGTTTGGCGGTCCTTTCATTTTATATTGTAGAAGTGCATCAAAAACAACAAGTCCGCCATCTTGTATTCCGCCATGTTGGTTTTAGAATTACGTCACACAGTTATCAATGCATTGACATCCAAGCTAAACGAACATGTGTATATCGCTTGCGCAGCGGACTGCGTGGGCGGCGCGAGCGCGGAGGAGACGCGCTCGGTGCTGGAGGGGCGCGGGTGGCGGGAGGGCGAGCACTACCACCGCGTCGAGCCCACGCTCGTGTGCCACGACGGAGAGAGCATACAGGTAACGTACATGTATATCGCTTGCACAGCGGACTGCGTGGGCGGCGCGAGCGCAGAGGAGACGCGCTCGGTGCTGGAGGGGCGCGGGTGGCGGGAGGGCGAGCACTAACACCGCGTCGAGCCCACGCTCGTGTGCCACGACGGAGAGAGCATACAGGTAACGTACATGTATATCGCTTGCGCAGCGGACTGCGTGGGCGGCGCGAGCGCGGAGGAGACGCGCTCGGTGCTGGAGGGGCGCGGGTGGCGGGAGGGCGAGCACTACCACCGCGTCGAGCCCACGCTCGTGTGCCACGACGGAGAGAGCATACAGGTAACGTACATGTATATCGCTTGCGCAGCGGACTGCGTGGGCGGCGCGAGCGCGGAGGAGACGCGCTCGGTGCTGGAGGGGCGCGGGTGGCGGGAGGGCGAGCACTACCACCGCGTCGAGCCCACGCTCGTGTGCCACGACGGAGAGAGCATACAGGTAACGTACATGTATATCGCTTGCACAGCGGACTGCGTGGGCGGCGCGAGCGCGGAGGAGACGCGCTCGGTGCTGGAGGGGCGCGGGTGGCGGGAGGGCGAGCACTACCACCGCGTCGAGCCCACGCTCGTGTGCCACGACGGAGAGAGCATACAGGTGAACTTTCACCACTCTTTATTAATAAGCACCTCAAAAAGTCCTGCAACAATCCACTAATGAATAACGAGTTTGTTGATTTGTTTATTTGTTCTTCAGCGGACTAACGATTATAACGTTATTTTTTCCAGCGAGCACGCACACGTATAGGTAATTTTGTCGATCTCTTTTCTCTGTATGGATTAGAAATAATTTATCTTCGTTTTGTTGTTTTATCTGCAATAATAATACTTAAAGCAATGAGAAGTGCTGCGCAAAATATCACCACCACAATCGACAATAGCGACATCCTCACTGGGCCATAGACTTTATTGCACTATAGATAGTGAGTTTCGTGTAATTATATGACATAACTGTGTGTGGCAGGGCTCGCACGTGATGTCGGAGAGCGGCAGCTACGTGCTGCAGTGGCGCTGCGAGGCGCTGGACGGCTCGCGCGCCGCGCAGCTCATGTACTTCCACGAGACCCTCGCCAGCCACCACTACCGGTAGGTATGAAGTATTTATACTACCTGATGATGTCAGGGCTCGCACGTGATGTCGGAGAGCGGCAGCTACGTGCTGCAGTGGCGCTGCGAGGCGCTGGACGGCTCGCGCGCCGCGCAGCTCATGTACTTCCACGAGACCCTCGCCAGCCACCACTACCGGTAGGTATGAAGTATTTATACTACCTGATGATGTCAGGGCTCGCACGTGATGTCGGAGAGCGGCAGCTACGTGCTGCAGTGGCGCTGCGAGGCGCTGGACGGCTCGCGCGCCGCGCAGCTCATGTACTTCCACGAGACCCTCGCCAGCCACCACTACCGGTAGGTATGAAGTATTTATACTACCTGATGATGTCAGGGCTCGCACGTGATGTCGGAGAGCGGCAGCTACGTGCTGCAGTGGCGCTGCGAGGCGCTGGACGGCTCGCGCGCCGCGCAGCTCATGTACTTCCACGAGACCCTCGCCAGCCACCACTACCGGTAGGTATGAAGTATTTATACTACCTGATGATGTCAGGGCTCGCACGTGATGTCGGAGAGCGGCAGCTACGTGCTGCAGTGGCGCTGCGAGGCGCTGGACGGCTCGCGCGCCGCGCAGCTCATGTACTTCCACGAGACCCTCGCCAGCCACCACTACCGGTAGGTATGAAGTATTTATACTACCTGATGATGTCAGGGCTCGCACGTGATGTCGGAGAGCGGCAGCTACGTGCTGCAGTGGCGCTGCGAGGCGCTGGACGGCTCGCGCGCCGCGCAGCTCATGTACTTCCACGAGACCCTCGCCAGCCACCACTACCGGTAGGTATGAAGTATTTATACTACCTGATGATGTCAGGGCTCGCACGTGATGTCGGAGAGCGGCAGCTACGTGCTGCAGTGGCGCTGCGAGGCGCTGGACGGCTCGCGCGCCGCGCAGCTCATGTACTTCCACGAGACCCTCGCCAGCCACCACTACCGGTAGGTATGAAGTATTTATACTACCTGATGATGTCAGGGCTCGCACGTGATGTCGGAGAGCGGCAGCTACGTGCTGCAGTGGCGCTGCGAGGCGCTGGACGGCTCGCGCGCCGCGCAGCTCATGTACTTCCACGAGACCCTCGCCAGCCACCACTACCGGTAGGTATGAAGTATTTATACTACCTGATGATGTCAGGGCTCGCACGTGATGTCGGAGAGCGGCAGCTACGTGCTGCAGTGGCGCTGCGAGGCGCTGGACGGCTCGCGCGCCGCGCAGCTCATGTACTTCCACGAGACCCTCGCCAGCCACCACTACCGGTAGGTATGAAGTATTTATACTACCTGATGATGTCAGGGCTCGCACGTGATGTCGGAGAGCGGCAGCTACGTGCTGCAGTGGCGCTGCGAGGCGCTGGACGGCTCGCGCGCCGCGCAGCTCATGTACTTCCACGAGACCCTCGCCAGCCACCACTACCGGTAGGTATGAAGTATTTATACTACCTGATGATGTCAGGGCTCGCACGTGATGTCGGAGAGCGGCAGCTACGTGCTGCAGTGGCGCTGCGAGGCGCTGGACGGCTCGCGCGCCGCGCAGCTCATGTACTTCCACGAGACCCTCGCCAGCCACCACTACCGGTAGGTATGAAGTATTTATACTACCTGATGATGTCAGGGCTCGCACGTGATGTCGGAGAGCGGCAGCTACGTGCTGCAGTGGCGCTGCGAGGCGCTGGACGGCTCGCGCGCCGCGCAGCTCATGTACTTCCACGAGACCCTCGCCAGCCACCACTACCGGTAGGTATGAAGTATTTATACTACCTGATGATGTCAGGGCTCGCACGTGATGTCGGAGAGCGGCAGCTACGTGCTGCAGTGGCGCTGCGAGGCGCTGGACGGCTCGCGCGCCGCGCAGCTCATGTACTTCCACGAGACCCTCGCCAGCCACCACTACCGGTAGGTATGAAGTATTTATACTACCTGATGATGTCAGGGCTCGCACGTGATGTCGGAGAGCGGCAGCTACGTGCTGCAGTGGCGCTGCGAGGCGCTGGACGGCTCGCGCGCCGCGCAGCTCATGTACTTCCACGAGACCCTCGCCAGCCACCACTACCGGTAGGTATGAAGTATTTATACTACCTGATGATGTCAGGGCTCGCACGTGATGTCGGAGAGCGGCAGCTACGTGCTGCAGTGGCGCTGCGAGGCGCTGGACGGCTCGCGCGCCGCGCAGCTCATGTACTTCCACGAGACCCTCGCCAGCCACCACTACCGGTAGGTATGAAGTATTTATACTACCTGATGATGTCAGGGCTCGCACGTGATGTCGGAGAGCGGCAGCTACGTGCTGCAGTGGCGCTGCGAGGCGCTGGACGGCTCGCGCGCCGCGCAGCTCATGTACTTCCACGAGACCCTCGCCAGCCACCACTACCGGTAGGTATGAAGTATTTATACTACCTGATGATGTCAGGGCTCGCACGTGATGTCGGAGAGCGGCAGCTACGTGCTGCAGTGGCGCTGCGAGGCGCTGGACGGCTCGCGCGCCGCGCAGCTCATGTACTTCCACGAGACCCTCGCCAGCCACCACTACCGGTAGGTATGAAGTATTTATACTACCTGATGATGTCAGGGCTCGCACGTGATGTCGGAGAGCGGCAGCTACGTGCTGCAGTGGCGCTGCGAGGCGCTGGACGGCTCGCGCGCCGCGCAGCTCATGTACTTCCACGAGACCCTCGCCAGCCACCACTACCGGTAGGTATGAAGTATTTATACTACCTGATGATGTCAGGGCTCGCACGTGATGTCGGAGAGCGGCAGCTACGTGCTGCAGTGGCGCTGCGAGGCGCTGGACGGCTCGCGCGCCGCGCAGCTCATGTACTTCCACGAGACCCTCGCCAGCCACCACTACCGGTAGGTATGAAGTATTTATACTACCTGATGATGTCAGGGCTCGCACGTGATGTCGGAGAGCGGCAGCTACGTGCTGCAGTGGCGCTGCGAGGCGCTGGACGGCTCGCGCGCCGCGCAGCTCATGTACTTCCACGAGACCCTCGCCAGCCACCACTACCGGTAGGTATGAAGTATTTATACTACCTGATGATGTCAGGGCTCGCACGTGATGTCGGAGAGCGGCAGCTACGTGCTGCAGTGGCGCTGCGAGGCGCTGGACGGCTCGCGCGCCGCGCAGCTCATGTACTTCCACGAGACCCTCGCCAGCCACCACTACCGGTAGGTATGAAGTATTTATACTACCTGATGATGTCAGGGCTCGCACGTGATGTCGGAGAGCGGCAGCTACGTGCTGCAGTGGCGCTGCGAGGCGCTGGACGGCTCGCGCGCCGCGCAGCTCATGTACTTCCACGAGACCCTCGCCAGCCACCACTACCGGTAGGTATGAAGTGTTTATACTACCTGATGATGTCAGGGCTCGCACGTTGACATCCACACACACGATAATCTCTTTACTCACACATTTACTTGCAGTTGAGATATTTTAATTTGTTGTGGTGGTTTCAGGGGCTCGATGTCGAGCCTGCAGTCGGCCATCAGCGGGTTCTCGTGCCTCAGCGGCAAGTCCGCCTCCAGCTCGTGCCCCTCCAGGTGATGCGCGCCTGCCGCGCCGCCGCCGGCCCCGCCGCAGCTCAGCCCCACCGCCTCGCCGCCCCTCTTATAAAACGACCCGGGGACATGCGGTAATACCGGGGACAAACTGTAATACTGCGGGGACGAACGGTAATAGTGATCAATTAGGAATTATTCTGTCATAGTGTCGCTGAATGAAGCACAGACTTGATAATTGTGTGTTGAAGTAATAATATAAAACGAAAAATGTGGTAGTGCTGGGGAAAAACAGTAATCAAGTAGTTAAATAAATTGTTTACTAGACTTAAAAAATACGTATTGTGTGTCGAAGTAATGTTGTATAACATATAGTGACCAAATATAAATTATTTGCCATTGTGTCGCTCACTGAGGCACTGGCTTAATAATTGCGTGTTGAAGTAATAGTATAAAATTCTGAAAAATGTGTTAGTGCTGGGGAAAAACGGTAATCAAATAGTTAAAATGTTTCATGGTATCATTTGATAGGGCACTGCATTCACCTAATTAAAAAAATACGTATTGAGTGTCAAAGTTATGTTATAACACATGCTGTTATTAATTCTGAAAAATGTGGTAGTACTATGGAAGTACTGTATTGTACTGTTAGAGTAATCAAGTGGTTAAATAGGAAATTTGTTTCACCACAACTCCAATTAAACCCTCGTATTTAAAAATACGTATTGCGTTGTGTATTTAGTGTCATATTACTGTTATTGTCATTAAGTATAGAGTCCACTTTTCGAGTGCAAAAGTCAAAACTATTGTAATAAGCCGCGTCGTCTCATCAGTACGTAATTCATGTATTTTGTAATGTTTTACCTTCTGTGTATTATCGGATACATTTGTATAATTGTAATAATACACATAAATCTCTATTCTCTTAAAATGCTTTAAAAAAATTAGACGAATGCCATCGTTTACAAATCATCTCATTATTTTTATTAGAAGAGACTATATTATTAGTAATTTATCATAATAATCTAACTAACTGAGTCTAATTAATAACGCCCTAAAATTATAGTAAAATAGTTGTTTTCACGGGAAAAAACTAATTTGCTAGCAACATAATGATGCAATTAATCTTATTTGTTTGCTTCTTTCGAACAAATTGTGAATATTAATATTTTTTTTTTTGAATGCATTAGTGTTTATTTAATGTTTTTATAGAATTGTACATACAATGTACAACTCTGTTATTGTGATTGATAGGTAAATAGTCCCGCTATTGATATACTGCCTAATATTATGGATAAAATTTTGTGAAAAATAGGGCAATCCATGTAATTATAACTGGGGTAATAGAGGTAATTGGTGGAGTATTAACTTGAGGGGACATATGGTAATTAGTAATTACGTTACTAACAAAAATAAACAATTTTCGACGGCTATGAGTTTCAGAGAAACTGACGAATATGTGAAAATCTGATTATGTAAATAAATGCTTTATTTATAATGTTATTAAATTATAATGATAACAAAATTGGATAAAATAACACAGCTAAGCTAACATACAGTTCTGAAACTACATTTTTATAACACGAAATAACTTTGAAACGCTATTTGTACTTCTTTTGCCTTTACTTTGTCTAGTACTGGCCATTTTCTATTGCTAGTCCTAAAATTGGCTAATTTTTATTATTAATTTTAAATCAACATCGATGCATTTTCAATCGGTAGGTACCTTTTGTTCTTTTGTTTCTAATTGCAAAGTTGTAAAATGGCATTATTCTATATATATCTTGCTAAAGGGAATATACTAATGTCAGATTTTTAATTGTATGATATCTAACCTGTGTTGACTAAATAATAAATGTGAATAAAACCTAAATGGAATTTAATGTTATCGTAAAAATAAATCACACATTTGTCCTAATTGCAAGTAAATAGAGTATATTTTTGAGACAAATACGTAGACGTTAGTATTATAAAACAATATAATAATGTAAAAAATGTAGATAATCATAATATGTACCTAGTATTGAGTCGGTCGCAACGATTTATGATTTCTTAAAAGATCTTATTAAAACTCATGTAATTTTAAGAGTTAATAACGTGTGTAAATATATTGTGTTGAAGAATTTAATAATGATTTTTATAGAACAAACGAACGAACAAAATATGACAGTTTATTACGATTTTTGTAATTTATGATTCTGGTTGAATAAATCTCTACACAACTCTATATTAAAATGTCTTGAATAAAACTACTGTCTTTAGGTTAGTTTAGAGCATTTTTTAAAATAGAATATACGCAATCAAAACGTTATGCTCTGCGTACATATCGCATCACAAGTGATCATCACAAGTGACTTGACAATCACAATTAATTTTGTCGTAGTTACTACGCAATGTAGTGTAATGATCTGATTTTTACCACTTCTAGTTTCAAACCAATCGGGGCACATGCGATATTCTGGGGACAAACCGTAATATTGCGGGGACAAACGGTAATCAAGTAATTATAAACTTGTCTCGTGTAATGTTAATACAAAACTGAAAGGTACAAAGTGTTATATGGAAAGATTTGTGTAGGTTTGTATGTCAGAAATAATTATGACATCAAACGTAAGCAACATGGATTTTTTCTTTAATTTAAAAAATAAAGTGCCTTTGCATGTAGGGACAATCGATTGCAAAGGTAAAAATATATTTCAAGGCATCTTTGTGCGAGCAGTGTGTGTGCGTACGAGGGTGCGTGCATTCATGTGTTTTTTGTGTGTGCAGTCCAGAATAAAAATATTATCCTATTGGCATCTCTCTCTCACACACCATCACTGTTTGTAAAGTGCGATCGAGAAGCAAATACATATAATGACTGACCTGCATCAAAAGTTTGTGTGAAATAAATATTGACTTGTTGCAATATTTACGCACTTTATTAAATATTGACATACAGCATTCAGTTCATACAAAATCATGTTATCTTAGTAGCGAAATGACGACATCTGATGTTAATAAAATAATAAATTATTATTTACCAAATTGCTCATAGAATTGAAATTACGTAATGCACGTAGAAAGTGAAGTATCTCAATATTTGAGGATTAATAAACTAATGATAATAAATAGTAATTAAAATTATAGTCCACTATTAGTGTAAAGTGAATAAAACCATAGAGAGACGCAATTTTTATTGTAAATTCATTTGAATGGCTTGTTTTTTTAGAAGTACCTAATTTAAGGATATGCGGTCGATTTTACCGTCAATAATACATAAGTTAAACTAACCCCTAACCGTGGAATTGAACTGAAATCTCGCATATTTTTGCTAAACCACTGTAAATACTATGAAATACGTACGAATATCTAAATTATATAAAATAAGACGAAAAGAGTCTATCTCATTGTGTTTGCGTCTTGCTCATACATTTCTACACTATAATATGTTTAGTTCTAAAGTGAGAGCAAAACGCAAACAAAGTGCGTCGTGTCTATGAAGTTGGTTATTATTAATACTATATTTAAGTTAGTATAATATTATAGATACATCAAATACTCCATCAATAAGAGATAAAATTCTTAAAGAAGTTTTCAAGAGCATTGAGGTTCGTGTGGAAGTGTCAAAAACCTCAGTGCAACGAAAATCAAATTTGCGATTTCATAAAAACCATACATTTTCTTTTTCTATTCAATCAAAAGAAATCGCCTAAATATCTGATATGAATCTCGCCTAGTTGCATTTTGAATCGTTAATCATTTTTGTTCAATCAATTAAATTTTGCCCAGGTTATCCAGGCTTGTTCCATTTTTGGCTCATCCACTCCTGTTGGTAAAGTATTTGATAGATAAGTTTAGAAACGGATCAGCGGAGAATATTATCTGAATGTGTGACAAACAGGATTCTTTTGTTTGAATTTAGTAAATCAAAACTTTACATTTGATTTTGGATATGGTTATTTTTAAGCGAAATACTATTAAATGTAATAGAATAATTTATAGAATTACGTAATAATACAAAAACGAATTTTATTTTTGTTTTTTTGAACTATTTTTTATTATTATTATTAACATTTTGTGATTTTTTTTCAAGTATGCACAATTACAAAGCGTTTTGTTTGTAATAGGCGCAATTTTTACACAATGCATATCACATTATTATAAGTAGCTTGTATTGCATGAATAAACATGTGCATTATTTAAAATGCTGATGATTTTTTTTAACTAAGTAATATTATGATTTAATTCCTACTTTTCGTAAATTTATCAAAATTGATTTAGCCTTTTTAATGTATATGGTGTTAGATTGTTTTTAAATGGTTGAACCGAATAAGTATACTAATCTTGTAAGTGAGTTAATATCAATCTTGGAAAAATAATAAAAATGAATAAATTAAATCTCAAAAAGCCTAAAACATACTAGAAGCAAGGAAGTAAATAAAAAATGCTATTAAATGTTATAAATTATAAAAATAAATGTCCTATGAACTAAAACAGAATGTTAGTAGATTTTATTGTCTATTGAATAAAATACATTAGTTTCAGCTTGGTTGTTTTATTAATGTTACCTACTTCTCTATCTCTTTCACATTTGGATAAACACAGTATGAAGTGGTACTTATACTAATATCATAAATCACAAGAAATGACAAAAAATTATGAGAATGACAGTTTTCTTGCGATTAATGGTAGTCTCAGACTAATTTAATAACAAGAACAAGAAAAGGCAAAAAATATAAAAGAATGGCAGTTGTCTTGCGATTAAATTAGTTTAAGTACCACTTAACTAAACTCGCCGGCATATTTAGCGGAACATAAAAAAAAGGTTTGATATCAGTATCATATAAAGTTGCTGGCTGGTTTATACGTTATTTAATTTAAAAAGAAATATTTTCAAATTAAGAAAACAACTGAACATCACATTTTATGCAATTGTTTTAATTTTATTCAAATACACCTTAACTGGAGCGAACTTCGAGTATTTCTTCCTTCTGAGTTTGATTTAAAATTTCATTGAAATACTGTTTTTTGTTTTTTTTTAATCGCGTATCTTTCTGGAGTTGATGACTGAATTATGCCTGACTTAGCCCCAACGGAGATTGCCAGGGCACTCGAAATGCGAAGAAATCGTCAAACCTACAGAGTGATATCCAGAGATCTTCGTCGACCAGTTTCAACGATCCATCGCAGTATCCAACGGTTCAGGGAGACCGGTACTTATGTGAGAAGAGCAGAACAAGGCAGAAAAAGACGCACTTCGAGTAGGGATGATCGTTTCATTCGGCTTCGTGTACGTAGGAACCCGACGGCCGTCCAAGCCCGACATGAGTTAGAAGCAGTGCGGGGTGTAACCGTAAGTGAGCGTACGGTACGAAGAAGGCTCGAAGAAGATGGTTTGGGTTCATTTGTGCCCGCCAAGGCTCCAAGGCTCGAGGTAAATCATCGTAGAAACAGGTTAACTTTTGCTCAGGAACATCGACTTTGGAACGCGGACCAATGGAGTAAGGTATTGTTTAGTGATGAGTGCAGAATTCTCTTAAATCAAATTGACGGCAGGCAAAGAATATACAGACGCAAAGGAGAACGATACATTCAGACAAATTTTGAAACTACAGTTGCATACGGTGGTGGATCAATAATGGTTTGGGCGGGCATTTGTTTGGGAGCTCGCACAGACTTGGTAGTGATTGACAGAGGGAGTCTGACTGCAGACCGCTATATCAGAGAAGTTTTAGAAGAAAATGTTGTACCGTTTGCCCCATATATCGGTGACGATTTTGTTTTTATGCAGGATAATGCTCTGCCGCATACCGCTCGGGTAACTCAAGCTTATCTTAATGATATGAATATCACTGTTATGGAGTGGCCGGCGAGATCACCGGATATGAATCCAATAGAGCACGTTTGGGAGTTGCTGAAAAGAAAAGTTAAGTCCAGAATTCCAGCTCCTGCCAACGTGGGAGAACTGCGAATCGCCGTAGTTGAGGAATGGCGGAGACTATCCCAGGAGACCATCGATAACATCATTCTCAGTATGCCTAGACGGGTACAAACTTTAATAAGAGCACGTGGAGGAAATACGCGATATTAATCACCATTTTTCTAATTTAATTAATTGTAATTTTAATATTAAATTTCACTTTTCCAGGTTACATGAAAAGTTCAAAAATGTACCATTTTTCACAAATAGCCTTTACTCGCAAAATCTGTTCTTAATGTGATCTCATTTTAAGTAAAAACAAATGAAACTTTAAATAACAAAAGAAGTGTAGTAAGTAGATTTTAAAATAAAACCATATTTTTTTTAATTAAGGACCTTTTTTATGTTCCGCTAAATATGCCGGTGAGTTTATTTGAATTTTCATCGAACAACTGAGGGTAATTTGGCCCATAGAGTAGGTTTTAGTAATTATTTGTTTTAGTAATTGTTTGGCCAAATGTGTCCCAGCGCTAGGTTAACGACTGGCAGCGCCATCTAGTTTTCGCCGATGTAACTTGGCATTTAATTGTCACAGACTACGCCGGAGGCATAGATCTATTATAATCTATGGCCGGAGGGCCTTGCTCCAAGCGGAAAAGACCACGCTACCTAGGTACTGAGAACGACCGCACTGCACACGCCACCATGAAACATACGGTAGACCTAGGGTTGCCAGATCGATTCCTTCTGTTATCGGGATCAATAATCGATTTTTCGGGATTTTAGGGCTTTGGTCGGGAGAAATAAAAAAATAAGTTAGTAATATTAATTATACATAATATATGAAACAAACATATTTTTTTACTTAATATATGTTTGTTTACTTAATATATTATGTACTTAATGTGAACTTCAGAGTTCAGACGGAGCGGAGTGCATTGCAATGATTTTTCGCTCTGCGCCAAGCGCCCAAGTGGTTTGCACATTTGTGAACTTAAAATTATCGAACTTGTTTTTCGGGAGATTATTTGTTTTGTCGGGAGTCGGGAGGACATACAAGAACTCGGGAGAATCCCGCCAATTCCCGACCGTCTGGCAACCCTAGGTAGACCATAGACAGTTCTTATATACCCTGTAATTTCAAACCCATGGCTGAAATATACTGCGTTCAGCGTTATTTTGCCTCTGACAGCTGTTTATGTTAGGTTGGCACTACCACGCCATTCTTGCTGACAAGTACCTTTAACACAGTGTGAAGCTCCTTGCGTTTTTCTTAATTTTTTTGATTTGAAACGTGTTAATCATGCCAAAAAGAATTCAAAGTAGCGGCAGAAAAATTGTATCCTCAGTTCGTAATTTTTGTGAACGGGAAAAAGCTAATGGAGGACCAATAATCCCATTTGAACATGTTCGTCAACGTGTAGCCGCCATGACTGGTAAGTAAATTAGTGTTACCTGCTATTCATAGTTTCCCGTTATTAGGGATCGAAATTTATTTGTTTTGCTAATAGATTATTGTTTGTATGTAGGCACGATGTTTTAATTATTGTAATACATTCCGTACATAGGTATATGTATAATAATTATATTTGTTTTAAAAACATAGTATTTGATTCTTATTGTATAAACTAGCTGCGCCCTGCGGTTTCACCCGCGCAAGTCCCGATCGATTTTTTTTCTTTAATACAAACCTTTGTTACATTATGTATTATTTAATAACAAGATTAATTTAAAAAATATACAATATGCATGTTATTAATGTAATGATTTGTATTTCAGGCGTTTCTGAGAGAACTGTCACCACTATTATAGTACGATTCACGAAAGATGACCACAAATGGCGGGTTTTTTCTTCATGTACACTCATGAAGAAAAGACTTAAGCCAAAATAATTACCATATATTAGTTAAATAAGACCATATATATTAGTTAAAATAAATAAGACCATAATATTAGTTAGATAAGTCCAAAGAAACCTAAAATAGGCCCGCCATTTGTGGTCATCTTTCGTGAATCGTGCTATACCAAAGAGTGTGGGGTTGCTGCTTCCACGTCTAAGAAAATATGATCTACTCCCAGGAAAAAACGCTGCCAATCGAATAAAATTCAGTTAGTTAGATGATTTTGAACTATGTGCAATCATAACTAAAATACATCAAATGTACGTAGTCAGAAAGGAGTTGCCTACTTTGGGCAAGCTTTTGGCTGAATTAAAAATTGATATTAACTTCAATGGAGGTCGTACCACACTATGGAAAATAATTCGGCAAATTGGATTTAGATTTAAAAATTGTGGTTCTAAAAGAAAAATTTTAATGGAACGATATGACATTGTAGATCGGACAGCAGCAGTTCCGACGATTCACGTTCATCAGCAGACAGTGACGTACCACTAGCGACCCGCTTGGATCACTCTTATTCAAAATAAATAAAACTTATAAAAATGTTGTTTTAATGTAGTCATATAAGTATTACCTATGTATATAGATAAATACAAACTTGAAGTACATAATACTAATTCAAATACCTATCTTAATTATTTTACATAAGTATCGGTGCCCTGCAGTTTTACCCGCATAAGTCCTGATCCCGTACCTATGAATATTGGGATAAAAATATACCCACATACCAAATCCAAAGATTAAAAACTTAAATTCTAACATCCAA
The DNA here is from genome assembly GCA_036785405.1 of Coenonympha arcania. Classification (NCBI taxonomy): domain Eukaryota; kingdom Metazoa; phylum Arthropoda; class Insecta; order Lepidoptera; family Nymphalidae; genus Coenonympha; species Coenonympha arcania. The sequence continues at coordinate 16,333,003 of CM072067.1, read as the reverse complement.
ACTTACTTGAGAAATTTAACTACGAAAATATTTCGCAGTTTCATACCGGGTATCTTACAAACCTTAAGCGGCAACACAGAGCTCAGGTTAGCCAACATGACAGCCAGAGGCAAAATAACGCTGAACGCACTGTACATTTAATTTAATCACTGCTTCATCAATCTGGGGACTCTGCAAGAAAGTCCAACCAGCTGGAAAAATATAATCATACTTATGTAGACACATAGAATAGTAGTAGCAAAGATAATTTATTAAGTATATTAGTATGATTATGTATGTAGGTACTTACCTATATTTATCAGTCATCTATAGCACGGTATATCTATCTATGCATCTGTGCGAGCGTGACCGCATTATTTTGACGCGGGAGTGACAGAGACAGGTAGTAACAGGCTAATGTACGAAATTCTTTGTGCTCCGCGACCGTGGTATAGTAACCCTTAACACAAGCTATCGCTTACTTTGGGGCTAGATTGCGATATGTAAAATGTCCCGTAAAAAAAATAATACTAACAATTACTTTATGGTAGTACCTACCTAGTTAGTAATACATAATAAAAGTACCATTGTGATATTAATTTAATTTCTTTAGACCAAATGAAATAAAACGAGATTTTACGATGGTTGTATAACAAGCGAATTACACAGCCGGAACCGATCAAATATCAATAAACCCAGAGCCTTGATAAGGGACCCCATTTCACTCCGAACCATAAACCATTTGATTAAATAAAGTGCTGCAGCCTGCATAGAGATTATCGGAATAAACTAAGCAAAGTTAAACACACATAAATGCCGCAACACTCTCTATCTCTTCACTTTTAAAAGCTGCGTGCGCATCATACCTACTCATAGTTAGATGAACGCTTTATGAGAATAGGGTTGAATGAATTTCATAAAATCCTTTCTTTGTGGATTGCTTAGGGAAGAAAATCCACTATCCATCCTAGACTACGGGACTAGCTGAAGTGTATGGAAGGTTTCAATGAGATATCGCAAACAAATAATTTACATTTACTTACTAACATAATAATATAAATAAGTTGTAACTTGAACCTATATTTTAGTAGATCAACTAGATCTAGATCTAGATAGAACTTGTGTACCTATAAGTAGTTAGGTTGTAACTAGCTATTCGGATTTATTGCCAGGCAATCGTTTATTTCTCCAGTTGAAATCTTTTATAGCTGCGATAAGACCACGGACAATTTTCCGCCATGGAAATTCGCTGCTACGCGTAGGTATGTACCTATAGGGTAGCAATAATGAACACTCAGCTAAATTGCAATGATAGATTGGATAGGTTTACTGTTTTATAGCTTCTTTTTATAACCTTACATGTACGATTTTATTCGGTCATTGATTGGACGAATTGAATACTTAGGTACTTATTGCCTGTAGGTAAATTAGATAACTGGATTTCGATTTTAAAAATTCTCTTTTACTTAATTGTTACTGATCGCAGGCAAAGCGAAAAAGCGTGAAATTACCTATTATCTAAGTAATCGTAATAGTATACCTATAGCATATTTTACCTAGGTAGGTATGTGTTACTTTATCTACCTATTCTATTAATTCTGTACGATTGCTATTAGAACGAAATAAAAAACGTATGCGGGATGAATAATATTATCTAATCGACTAATTGACCACGTGACTTATCGATACAAAAGCAATCTTAGAAATAGATAGAGTAATATGGCTACGGGCGGCTGTTGAAGTCGCTGATTTTCTCTTAGCTTGGTACCTATAGGTATAATACTGCCTAGATATCATCATGTACCTACTTACCTAGTTATGTAGGAAAATGCAGGCATATGGTTTACTACTTTAGGTAGGTACTGTGAAGAGTTATTATAATAATTATATTGTATTGGCCCAGTTTTTTATCTTTGTCGCCTAGCCTTTGTGGAGTCAAGAATCCCATACCTTTAAACGAGCAATTCTTGTATGTATATATAAATATATATATGTTTCTATATAATCTGAATCTCGGAAACGGCTCGAACGATTTTCATGAAATTTAGTATACAAGGGGTTTTGGGGGTGATAAATTGATCTAGCTAGGATTCATTTTTAGAAAATGTCGTATTTACCAAAAAAAAAATATATAAATCTATACCTACCTGACATCTATTGTCGCTAAAGTAAAACTATTACAGTAAACTCCTGCTGCCATCTATTGGTAAGTAGCTGTAATACTACCGAGCAAATCTCGGTCACTCAACTAGTCTAGATTCTAAGCGAACGATATTTAATACCTACTGGACTGAACAATGTAAATGAGCAGCTAGGTATACCATATGTTATTGTGTTTACTTGTGTTTGTTGCATAATTCAAATTCCTCAGCTGACTAAACGTGAGGACCGATTTTGATTAGTTTTTTTGATGGCGAACTTATAAAAGCGTTGAAACAATTTTGAGATTTTTAGTACGAAACTATAAGAACCAACGATAATAGAAAATTAAAAAAAAAATAACAATAATTAGATAAACAATAAGTCAATATCATGGATTTAATTTGGTTTCCTTCATAAAATAGAAGTTATTATTTTTATTGATATTCTAAGAAAATGGAAAAAAAAACAATAAAGTAATGTAGGTACCTATACAAATTCTGAGGTCGAACTTCGTTACTGAACATAAGCGTTATTAAAAAAAGTCTTTAGCTTCAGAAGCTACGACGTACCTACGAGCTACATCATGCTCGAATTTGGAAATGCTTTGCAGCCCTAGGGCGAGAAAGGATTTTCATACTACTTTCTCGCCATAGAGAGAAATGAAAATTCTTTTGGGCCCTAGGGAATATAATTCTTACCATTTTCCGCCCGCATTTTGGGCATTAAAAATCCCTTTTCCGACGAGTGAGATGAAAAATTATTTATTTCATAATTCATATAGGTACTTAGGCCTAACATTAGAGGCACAACATAACATTTAAGTTATGAGTTGTCAGTAAAATAAAATTATACTTAATGATACCTATTTCACGTTATTTTCACGACATTACGAGAGTTCTAACTTCTAACCAGGGACTGAAAAGAAGCCCACAACAAACTCAGCCGGATATTGTTTTTTTTTTTTTCATTTTCTGTTAGGTATCCTTTTTCATAAAATATTTGAACTAGCTTCTAAAAACTGCAATTAATTATTACTCCCATGGGTTATTTTAATTTAAGTACTACTTATATAATATAACTTGTGCTCATTACCGCATGCGCGTTATTTCTAAAGAAAACTCCACTAATTGAGTGCCCTTTTCATTTAAACCATAATAACCCTTATCACGTTGCATTATACACCGTTTTCCCTCGCGACAATTACACGTAACGCCCTAGTTGTAGCAGCAGTTTACGACTGCATTGTTTCTGGGCGGAATTTTCGAAATAAGTAATAACGGACCGATAACGCCTTGTAGAACGCCTGGATTAAGAATCTAGATTGTGTCGTTGCGCCTAGGTAAGTGACGCGTATGAGTACCTACCTACCAAGTACCAACGTAGGGTTCTGCGCTTATGTATAGGTATGTTGTACCTATGCACAGTTCACACCATAGACATAGAGTACCTATATTGATTATAGTGGTTCACTCATATTCGTACCTCAGGTAGAAGATATTTCAATCCACGATGACGCGCCCCACTCTGTCAAAGTCCATGCCAATCGAATGAAATATAAACGATTTTGACAGAGTTGAGCGCGCCTTCGTGGATTGAAATATCTACATATAAGTAGGTACATAAAAGTAGGTATATCGCTAAAAATTAGATAGGCCTATACTTTTCGATAAGTAATTGGTTAGTTGACTGAAATTAAAATTATGATTTGTTTCGTTTGCTTATGAAACAAGAATTACTTAAAAAAAAAAAAACGGTAAAAACACTGAAATAGAAATAGAATTATCATTTATTTGCACAAAACACGTGTAGGGTTATTACAATATTCGGTACCTACATGATGTCTCAGTGCTTCGCCAATTTACAGGCATCCAAATATTAAAATCAGTTAATTCAAGATCAAACTCAGATCGATCAAATAACAAAAAAGTTAGAAGCATTTAAAAATTTCGACGGTCATGCCATAGTAGACGAGAAAGGGTCATAAGACCCCTTATTTACTCTAATAGTAATTAAAATGCATCACTTTGTATTTCTTTGACTTATAATTTTATTTTTTGTGAACGTCGTTATTTTTATCCTAGTTAGTAAAAAAGTCATAAAAAAACTGAGTCAACCCCAATTCTCATATCGAATTACCTACGCTGTTTATGAAAAGTAGATAGAATAGTAAAGTTAAGAATTTTATGTAAGAAAAGTTACATACAAGTAAGTAGGTAGGTACATAGGATATAGTTACAGTGACCTTTTGGACAGAGTAAATGAAGAATTTCTTTTAAACCTGCTTTCCGAACTGTGCCGGATTGAGTTTTGACTTTTCTTAAGAGGCTGCCACTTAGGCCTATGTGAAAAATTAAGAATTTCATTTTCACTGTGTTAGACTTTTATTGGGTCTACCTATAAGAGTATAGATATACCCAATAAAGTGTGAGTGAGGAGTAATATACGAGCCGAAATAGGTAAGAGCCATTATTAGAGCATTTGAGCAAATAATAAGTCTCGCCGGATAACAACGGATAACTTTTTGGCATTTCATAAAAGACCATCTTTTATGAAATGCCAAAAAGGCAACGATGTGTTCAATATTTCACAAATTCACAAAAAAGCTCCTTAGCACTTCATCTCTAAACTTAACTAATTTAAAGTAGTGCTATCCTTTTTAATCTTCTCCCAGTGGAAAAGGATAGCACTATTTTAAATTAGTTTAGTTTAGAGATTTTGCACAACAGAATCGACACCATTGTTGAATTTTATTCCATTTGAGCGACCGACAGCTCTCTGTGATTTTCTACAGCTGCAGTTCCCACAGGTAGGTTAGGACAAGAAAGGGTGTAAAAGTAAAAGAATATTGTGTATCAGAATAAAAATTACCTGAACATTAGGCCCGACGGAACCAATCGCTAGGCTTCACGTGTTCTCAACCGCTTTTACAATTTAGCAACGCCGATAGCCTGCGCAACGGCGACTCGAGCCGGGGCGAACAAACTAGCTCAAAAACAGTTTGCTCATCCGCTCGGGTCGTCCTCGACACAAAACAGAAGCACCGGAATCTGAACCACGTGGAGATTTAAAAAAAAAAAATAATAAATTAAAAAGTTTTCTTATTCTTTTTTCGAACGCGACACGCGCAAGGCACGCGCGTGCAAGGCACACTGCCTGAAACCAAATGGTGTTTGCACAAGTGGTTTTTCAGAAACAATTGTAAAGGACTTTTCTACTATTACTTTGGTCATAACCAAGTATGCCCCGCATTTTCGCTGCAACATCATAATGTTGCAGCGAAAATGCGGGGCATACTTTTCCGTTTATTTTCTGGTTCCTTTTCCTAATCTTATCTTACGGAGGATGTCATGAGCGGTTGCAACTTAGAACGCAAGATAGTCTTGACGATTAAACGTTTCTAAAATTATTTTGCTCCGCAATTTCCGATGACTTTGTATGGCACCTAAACAGTAGTAACCTCGAATACGCGCCCCACTCTGTCAAAATCGCTTATGTTTCATTCAATTCTCATGGAGTTTGACATGGCATGGGCCCATCATCGTGGATTGAAATATATATTTTACAAAAATCTACCTGTTTTTCATTTGTCTTCGATTTGAAATCAGAGTATAATACGTAGGTAGGTATCAGTTAGGTATTATAGGTAAGGCGATGATACTTCAAAAAGGCGAATTCAGGACACTTTAGGAAATTCCTATCCTCCCTTCTTGTCGGCAGCACGGTCGTAGGCAAACTTATAGATGTGTGAAGGCGACCTACATAACTGCCTGTGGCCGGTACTAAAGTTGGTACCTACTCTACTTAGGTCTATAATCTATTACACTCTTTTTAGGGTTCCGTAGACGAAGGGAACCTCCTTTGTCAGTCTGTAAGCGGGCCTTATCTCATGAACGAATTTCTAAATCGGATCATGTCTGGTGGTTTTAGTTCGCCGGTGGTTAGCACCCTGCGCAAAGATTTAGCGTTCCGAAGCGATGCGATGTAGCAACTGTCAGGAGCATGAACCGCCGACAGTTGCTATAAGTATAGTCGCTATTGTTGCTATAGCTGTTGTATATGGCTCTGTGCTTCGGTAAAACGTGCTTTTCGGAAAAACAAAAAAAATCTGGACGAAAACTCAATGCTCACTAAAGCCCTTGTTTCTGCCTTGAACCACAGATTAATATACAATAATAGTTAGTTAGCTTAAGTTACATTAAGGAGGCAATGCATAAATGTAACTTGTACTAAGGAGGCAGTGCATAAAAGTAACTTGAACCAAAGAATCAGTGCATAAACCGTGCATAGAAGTAATTTGAACGAACAAGGTGATGCATTAAAGTAACTTGAACCAACGAGGCAGTGCATCAAAGTAATAGAGTAAGATCCCAGGGCCGCCAGACGTTACGTATTTTCTGACGAACAAAATGTGCACGATTGAGTAGTGTTACTATGTACTAAGAGCGCATGCCTACTTACTAGCCTGCTTAGTGGGCCAATTTTCAGGTATCAGGTGATCAAGGGACATAAAAACATTACTTACTTTACGTAAATTCTCCAAGCTGATTTTCACGTATATTTTAGGCAATACCCTCAAAAATAAGCCGCCAATACTCCCAGACACTTTCCGTGGGCCGTATTGCTTTACAGACGCTTTAAAGTTCACAAAATAATTACTTAACTTCACGTAAATTCTCATGCTCCATTTTTACATACAGTGTGAGTCTTCATAATGTGCACATATTGAAATGAGGGAAACTATGCTTAATTTTATCGACGGAAAACGTATTAAAAAAAATCTAAAATTCTTTTTTTATATTTTTTTGGAATTTTTAAAAATTGCGTTCCCTACTATGACCCTTGTTTAAACAAAACGGTGTAACTTTTAAACTAAATGATCTATCACGATGAATTAAACTTATTAATGATTGGAAGTAATGGTCCGTCCTCAGGAAATGAAAATTGTGGAAAAAAATTACCCTCAATGGAAAAACACGTGTTTTTAATAAAATTTCTGGTTTTTTTTCACTAATTTTTACAATAATCGTAAAATTTCTCAATAAAATGTCCCTATTGTGTGCCTTTTTTATTACTTCAAATTATTCCTCATCGTATAAGCTACCTAATGGTGAAAATTGTGTGTTTGTAACTTAATCATAACATTTCTTTTTAACTGTTCAAAAATAGCACTCCAAACGCGCAAGTTATTGTTTTCCTAAGGAGGGTTCTACGTGATATCTACTATCTCAATAATTAGTGCGTAGCCGTGTCTGAGGGCTTTTGCTGACAGGCTTGATTGTCAGTACCTGGACCATTGCCATATGGTGCATGTGCTGACAAATCGGGGCTGTCTTAGATATAAGTTTTAGGATAAAGTAGTTTCTAAGTTTACTAACACTAGTTTTAGGCTTCTTTGTTACTAACAATAATATAATCGCATTATGGTCGAAATAAATGATTTTTATTTTATTTATTTAGGCCTTTCTTTAACACTTGATAAGAAATTTTACAATTGAGTTATAAGCATGCAATTTTTACCATTAGGTAGCTTATACGATGAGGAATAATTTAAAGTAATAAAAAAGGCACACAATAGGGACATTTTATTGAGAAATTTTACGATTATTGTAAAAATTAGTGAAAAAAAAACCAGAAATTTTATTAAAAACACGTGTTTTTTCCATTGAGGGTAATTTTTTTCCACAATTTTCATTTCCTGAGGACGGACCATTACTTCCAATCATTAATAAGTTTAATTCATCGTGATAGATCATTTAGTTTAAAAGTTACACCGTTTTGTTTAAACAAGGGTCATAGTAGGGAACGCAATTTTTAAAAATTCCAAAAAAATATAAAAAAAATTTTTAGATTTTTTTTAATACGTTTTCCGTCGATAAAATTAAGCATAGTTTCCCTCATTTCAATATGTGCACATTATGAAGACTCACACTGTATGTAAAAATGGAGCATGAGAATTTACGTGAAGTTAAGTAATTATTTTGTGAACTTTAAAGCGTCTGTAAAGCAATACGGCCCACGGAAAGTGTCTGGGAGTATTGGCGACTTATTTTTGAGGGTATTGCCTAAAATATACGTGAAAATCAGCTTGGAGAATTTACGTAAGGTAAGTAATGTTTTTATGTCCCTTGATCACCTGATACCTGAAAATTGGCCCACTAAGCAGGCTAGTAAGTAAGCATGCGCTCTTAGTACATAGTAACACTACTCAATCGTGCACATTTTGTTCGTCAGAAAATACGTAACGTCTGGCGGCCCTGGGATCTTGGACTATAACCTAAGCATGGCAGTGCATTAATAGTAACTTAAACCAACGAGGCAGCACACAGAAGTAACGTGAATTATCTTGGCAATGCATAAAAGTAACCTGAACCAACAAAGGAGTGCATAAAAGTAACTTGAGCTAATGAGGCAGTCCATAAAACGTACAGCATGTGGGCGGACGGCAACCAGGGCAGTTACGTAGGTACTTGTCGGCTGTCGGCAAATCTAGCTCGGTCTTGGTAGAAAAGCCAGGTTTATCAATGTTGATAAACTTAAGTGCACAGCCGGCGTGAAATCGGAACACGCCAGTGATTAGTGCGCGTGTGTTCGTGTCTTTAGTTTTTCAATCTCAACACTTATTATGATTTGTTTTTCAATTTAATGGCTGATTATTTACGCGTTCTCGTTATTGGGTGCCTATTGGAGGACGCGTTCTTGTTACTAGGTGCTTAAAGGAAGGGTAACTTATCACGTGATAAGTCTACTAAAACTTGTTGCACGTTGCACTCTTGACGCATCTCAGAGTCTCAGACCCTTCTTCAAAATTCAAAAGTAAAGATATTCTATTTTATGGACCAAGTATTTTTCCGGGATGTCTTCATTCAAAAGGAGACGTTTCACCAATGTATGGGCCCTGGGCCAGGTCTATGTACGGTATACTTGGGTATAGCCCAGATAACAATAAACAGTTTCTACCTATATATTTTCTTTAAAAATGGCTTTTTTCGGTGTACAAAACAAATATTTCTGCATATAATTGCAACACTTAGCAAAGATTCATCATGGCGGTAACATGTCTTTCATTGTGAATTGACATTGACGTTTCCACATATCCGCAACAACCATAGATTTTTCAGACCATAGATATTTTAATATATAGATTCGTTATATGGATATTAAATCAGAGCATCTGATTCGGATACGATACTCAAAAAAAGCAACGACCCAGTCCTACAATGAGCAATAACAATGATATTCTGACAGAAGTCATCACAATTACAATTGACATTGAAGTGACAAGCTGTCAGTTTATGTCAAATCCTTGGTCTTAGGTCAAATCATACGACGCCAGCTATCCCTATAGTGTTATATGTCTGTGACACCAGCGAGACATCCCTATAGTGTTATATGTCTATGAGCGAGAAAATACACACGAATGAATAGGCTGTATGGTCTCCGACCTTTGCCTGTCCTGAAAGGGACGAATGGATTAACAGAACAGAACTGTCTATGAGCGAGACGCCATATTGAAAATCGATCATATTAATGAAAACAAAAATATTTTTGTACACCTAAACTATACATTATAACTAAATAATTATATTTTTCCCGAGAACAACAGATTTTTCTTAATTTTTTAAGGTACTGTACAAGACCTAGCCCAATTTGAAATATCTCCTTTCAACCAAATTGGTTCAGTAGTTTTTACGTGGAAAATAACAAACATCCATACAAAATTTCGCGGTTATAATATTACTTAGTTGTATTGTAGGATATTATTAATAATATGATACGAAATACCTACCTGAGTGTTTGGGAGCAGTGCTGTGCGGAGAGAGTCCTTTTATGACTTCGGGCCTTGAGGCTAGATGTTTGGGAGCAGCAGTACGTGGCCTAACGGCTAACAGGGGTGTAGTACGATTCACAAAAGATGACCACAAATGGCGGGCCTATTTTAGGTCTCTTTGGACTTATCTAACTAATATTAAGGACTTATTTATTTTAACTAATATAGGTATATGGTCTTAGTTAACTAATATTAATATATTATTTTGGCTTAAGTCTTTTCTTCATCGGTGTACATGAAGAAAAGACCCGCCATATTTTGTGGTCATCTTTCGTGAATCGTACTATACGGGCCTCGAGGGTTGGCCTCCTTGCCCGAGAATAGGCGCGGGAAAGATCACTTCCCCGGTGATGTTCTTTAAGCCGTACGAGGCTAAGGCCTGCCGTCTGGGCCTAGGGCCTCGAGGTCTTGTTGTGATGTACGGTCTAGAATAGGTACTCAGTAGAAACAAAGTTTCACCCATCGCTCGATAGATGGCGCTGCTCCCGTTAGCTCGCGCAAACGAGTTCAATACCAAATTCTGTTGAGTAGTAAGAGAAACTTTTATTCTAGATTTTCGAAGGTTTTCGTAGATTTTCTTCGTAGCTGGAATTTTCTCACGCTTAAAATTCATTTCCTTTGCCTAGTCCCTTGCGTGATAAGTAGGTACTATACAAACTTCCTTACCTTAAGTATGGACATTTACCTAGTTTTAAGTAAAATATAAACTAAGCTCAATAAATATATTTTGATTAAGTACAGTATGTTAGAGTACTGTAGAGTAGAGTAGTTTAAGTACAGTAGAAAAAATAATACAAAACTACTTAAGCGCCTGTGTATGTTTATGCGCAAACATGTTTTTTCGGTAAATTCAGCCAGCAGCAATAAATAAGTAATTATAATTTAGTATTTTTCTTTCTTAATCGACATCCTACCTAATACTCAGTAACATAATTCACGACTACTAACTGTGTAAGTTTGTTTTGGAACTATGTACCCAGTGATAAGGTCTTTATTGAGAAAACAGTGACCTGTGTCGAAGTGAAGATAGCCTTTCATGCTATATATTTGAAGCAAATACCTAAAAAGTTAGCATTGTCGTCCTGTATCAAAACTGAATTCACGTGTGAATTATGGTCACTTTTTGAAGGAAAGCAAGGAGTGACGAGACGAGCAACACGTTCATCTGATGTTAAGTGATACAATACAAGTTACAACTGCCCATGTCAGATACAGGTAGCTATATCCTCCGGACTTATACATTCTACAAGTTTCTACTAGTTAGTTTGTAGGTAGTTGACTGCGATCTCTCTTGATGGTAAGTGATGGTGCAGCCGAAGATATCGTACTTAATAACTTGAAAGGGATTTGTAAACTCACCTCTAACTGTTTCTACACAGCATCGCGCTAAATTGGTAAGGCGGTAACTAGCCACGACCGAAGCCTCCCACCAGACCAGACCTGAGCGAAGTTAAATATTTTAAAATTGTAAAGAAGCCCTTATCGGGATTTGAACCCGTGTCCTACTGGAATCCGAGCGCGCGCCACTGCGCCAGAGAGGTCGTCAAGTTAGGATCTTAACACTGTAACAATAAATATAAAGGTTTGATAGCCTTACTGTTAAAAATCAAAGACTTGTCACTTACCATAAAAAAAAAAACCTGTCAAGTGCGAGTCGGACTCGCGCACTGAGGGTTCCGTACTACAACCGGAGGAATAAAACCATAAAAACCACTTTTCTTATCGAACCGCAAAACTAACTTTGTTTTTAGAGGTTTAATGTAAATATCAAAAAAACTACTTATTAGATCTCGTTCAAACCAATTTTCGGTGGAAGTTTGTATGGTAATGTACATCATATATTTTTTTTAGTTAAGTTACAGGGGGGGGGACACACATTTTAGCACTTTGGAAGTGTCTCTCGCGCAAGCTATTTATTTTAGAAAAAAATGATATTAGAAACCTAAGTATCATTTTTGAAGACCTATCCATAGATACCCCACACATATGGGTTTGATGAAAAAAAATTTTTGAGTTTCAGTTCTAAGTATGGGGCACCCCCAAAATTTATTACTTTTTTTAAAATTTTGTATAAAACCTTAATGCTGTTCACATAATACATCTACTTACCAAGTTTCAACAGTATAGCTGTAATAGTTTCGGAAAAAAGTGGCTGTGACATACGGACGGACAGACGGACAGACGGACAGACGGACAGACGGACAGACAGACATGACGAATTTATAAGGGTTCCGTTTTTTGCCATTCGGCTACGGAACCCTAATTACCGCCTTCAACCTGCAGTGCAACAGGCGAAGTCCTGTTTACCCGTTTTATTGCATCGCATGCAGCGAGATATTGCGCCTATCAATCAAAGGTCTTATTTCCTTAGAAATCGCGAAATACTGAATTTCAAATTTGGCGGGCTAAAAAGAATGATGAATTTGAATAAATTGAATGAATTTCGTTATTTCGTGACGTCACTTGCGTGACACTTTTTTTACTAGCCCCCGAGCTTACTTAAGGTAACTTTGTTCCAAAAATAAATAAAAAACGGCCAAGTGCGAGTTAGAATCACGCACCGAGGATTCCGTACCTACTACTAGGTACAGAAATAGTAAAAACATAAGTATCACTTTATTTATCGAACCGCAAACTTAAATTTGTTCATTATTAATATCAACAAAAGTATATTAGATACCAGAGTTGTTTTTAATATTTCAATAAAAATCCATTTTAGAATACACTACTTAGTAGATAATGCCCGTACACATGATACCCCACTCAATATTGTCATCTCATTTTGAAATTTTTACCGTTTCCCCCTTTTTCAATAAAATTATAAACGATTTTCATTTTTTAATGATTGCAATGATGTTTAACCACTATCACCTATTAAAAAAAGGTTCGTGACAGACACACATACAACAAAGTAATCCTATATCTAAGGGTTCGTTTATTTTTCTTTTGAACCCTAAAAAATTACATATATACCCAAATATAAAGATATTCCTTGCTCAATGTATATACCTAACTCCTGCATTCGTTTCTGAAAAAATTTTACAAATTTTTGGAGCAACTTTTGGGAAAACTCAGGAAAACTATTCTATCGAGATTTTTTTCCAATTGCGTTTCTCAATATAAGGGAGTTTAGATACGGGTAGTTACTTAGATGATATATTTTATTGTCTTAAAGTCACTAAAAATCGCTGAAATAATCAACCAGTGTAGGTCGTTTATCAGACAATTAGATCTATCTATCTAGATTAGCCAAAATTAAAATAATTAATATACAATCATACCGAATGATCTGCCTGTCAGTCTAGCTTTCTTGGATTAAATATGTAAATCAATTCTCATACGACATGACACTTTACAAATGATAACAAAAAACAAATCAAAATGCTAATTATATTACAATTATGTCGCTTCTTGTAGATTAAATTCTAGGATAATAATTTAATTATCTAAAAAACTTTTCGAAACAAAAAAATAGATATAAAATTACTTAAAATTACCTAAAATAAAATAAATCTTTCATTCCCGAATTTTTATTCTTACGTCATAGTGATTAGTGATGTGCAACGCAGGAATTATGTATTTATCGATGAATGGTAAAAATTATCATAATTGAATCAACATATTTATTTATCAAATATAGTATCTACTATTTTACTAGTTAATAAGTATCTAAGTTATTTTTAAATGAAACTAGCTCTATTCTTGTGATGTAGAGTAACATGTAGGTACCTAATGAAATGCACTGCATACCACAGAGTATTTTTCCAACAGATGTGGGAGGTCCCACATATTTAATACTTTTCCATGATCCTGATAAAAATTCTAGATAGCCCGATGAGCTTAGCTTATTTATAATTATAATTTATCTATAGAGGTCAGCTGCTGCGCTGACCAGCGACCAGCAAATGTTATCGCTGCTTCACCTCACAAAACATACACATTCTCAAACGGGAATACCGGATAGGTTCAACGCAACACATAAAAACATACCTATCCCTTTTTCTCACATCACAAAACCTTTTACCTTTCGCGCTGATAAACTCAGTCGTCGTCTTTGTCTCGCCTGCAGAGAACCGTCGCGTCATAGCTGTACGGTTGTGGCATACGCATCAGTAAACTATTCAGTTTTGTGTTTTGCCAAGTAGGAGTCGATCCGAATTAGACTCGCTACATGTGTTTAGTGCGGTCCGAAGTGATCGAGACTTTTTACGATTAATAACAAAGTGCTAGTGACTTACTTAATTTTTTTTGTTGAAAAGTGAAAAATGATATTATTGCAACCTAAGCGCCGTTCGTGGACAACATTTACGAGTATTAGAGACAGATAGACTTTCAAAGTTGTGAATAGTTTTTGAATCGAGGCAGTAAAGTATTGTGAGAAGTATTTGTGCATCAGTGTTTTTTTGTTATCGGTGCAGTGGCATAAATTAAAAAATGATTTATGCGAGAGGTCGCGTCGTTGATGTGAGTTTTATAAGTTTTTGTTTACATTTTTAAATTTCTTTCAATTAATACTTTTTACGAGACGCATTGGAATATTTAATCAAAATACGACTAATTATTATACCTACTAGGTATTTTTTTTAATTTATAAATTTGTAGGTAAATTATTGTTTTGCTTTGATTATTTTCCTTAAAGGTGCAACGTCAATTCTTAGAACTATTTTAAAATATACTACGTAGGTATGCGGTATAACATAATTTATAGTACCATAGTTAGTAGATACGTACCTACCATCAAGTATGAATGTATTCGTTTGTGTTGTAATGAATGCGGTTTGGTTGGTTTGTAACTAATTGGAAACCAATAATGTGTTAGAAAGTAGTGTCAATGTAAGTAGAAAGTTTTTCTATTTTTCTTTGAGTTTGCTAACGTGAACGTAAACTTAACTGCAACTTAGTAAGTATTCATTTGAAGTTATTCAGTCCTTTATTTATGCTAGCATTACCATCTGGAATTACCTACTTAATAAAACTGAACCTTCCTTCAATTTGAGTTGAGACTTGAAAAGCATCAACACTGGTGAAAAAGGGCACTGCACGGCTCGTCAGAAGTGATAAGTAAGTGCATAGGTTAGCTTTCTTGTAGGATCTATAGGGTCTTTATAAGGTTTAACTGATGATGCAAGCCGATGTTGCTTTGTATTGGTAGCTCTGTAATAGAATCATGAAAAGTTTTTTAAATCCCACTTTTGTTGAGATGATCGTTTGAGAAACACAAAGGTGACCTCTGTGGTATGAAGACAAGAAGGGTTTCTTAAACACACTTTTACTGAGATGGCAGTTTCGGAAACACAATCGTGGCCTCTGCGATACGAAGGTTAGAGGGATTTCTAAAACTCGCTTTTGTTGAGATGACTGTTTCAGAAACACAAAAGTGGGATCTGTAATACGAAGAATAAAAGGGTTTCTGAAACACGCTTTTGTTGAGATGACCGTTTCAAGAAACACAAAGGTGGCCTCTGCGATACGGAGGATAGAAGGTTTTCTAAAACCCGCTTTTGTTGAGATGACCGTTTCAAAAATACCAAGGTGGGATCTGCAATACGAAGTATAAAAGGGTTTCTGAAACACGCTTTTGTTGAGATGGCTGTTTCAGAAATACAAAGGTGGCCTCTGCGATACGAAAGATAAAAGGATTTCTAAAACCCGCTTTTGTTGAGATGACCGTTTCAGAAACACAAAGGTGGGACCTGCAATACGAAGGATAAAAGGGTTTCTGAAACACGCTTTTGTTGAGATGGCTGTTTCAGAAACACAAAGGTGGCCTCTGCGATACGAAGCCTAATGAAGGATAGAAGGGTTTCTTAAACACACTTTTGTTGAGATGGCCGTTTCAGAATCACAAAGATGGCCTCTGTGATACAAAATATGGAAGGGTTTCTGATTTCTGAAACACGCTTTTATTTAGATGGCCGTTTCAGAAACACAAAGGCCTCTGTGATACGAAGGATAGAAGGACTTCTGAAATACGTTTTAGCTGAGATGGCCGATTCAGAAGAACAAAGATCTAAGATACGATTTAGAAAGCATCCTTCTCCTATCATAATAATATTTTAAATATCGTAATTAATGTTGATAATAATGTATAATGTAACTAGGTAACCATATTATAATTTACATAAAAACAAAGAACGTTAATCATGTAAATACATTATTCCATTTAAAAGCGATTCCAAATAAACTGGCCGTGTGTTTATTTTTAAAAACGAACAGAGCATGTTAATAGGTACTCGGATGACATATTATAATGATGGCGCAATAAATTCTGCTTATGGCTAAAAATAACTAGGATTAGTAATGCGATCGTAAAATGTTTTATGTTGATATTTTAGCAAGTTAAACATTGGAACTATTTGATTCTAATGTAGCATCAAATGTAAATTTGTATTTCCGGGACACCCTTCTTGGCAATTTAGGATTCATCACACCGTATCTCAAAAGTTACAAAGCATCATAAAGTGTTCCATTTTTGCCATTTTGGTATGGAACTTTAATAACGGACTTGTGATCATGATTGTATGTTTAAATATATTTCTGAATTTGCTATACCTACCTATATTGACTTTTGGAACAGAAAGAACAGAAGTCTCGCGTACTAATCCAAGTTTGATATAGCAGGATATTGTATTGGTGCAACACGAGGCTAAAAAGCACGAAAATCTGTTAATCTGAATGGTTTCCTAAAAATAAGAATATTTTCTATAGATTACTACGAACTGGAACTAAGAACCAGTTTTGAAGCATCAGAAGATCAAACGAAAATAAGAAAAAAATGAGAAGAAATAATAAAATGGAATGAAAATACATATTGACAATCATCTTCCATCCGAGAGGCCTAGTTTTCAAATGAAAAAAAATCGACTCTATCAAGTATCAATCAAGCCAGATATAACACAGCTATTATGGAATAGCGCCAAAAGAATAATAACATCGAAACATTGGTTTGAATTTGAAAACTGTCTTCTTCATTAGAAACGGTTATCTAAGGCTTATTTAATAGGTACCTACTGATATTTTACTTAAATAGATTTAAATTGAATTTGAAAACTGTCTTCATTAGAAACGGTTATCTAAGGCTTATTTAATAGGTACTGATATTTTACTTAAATAGATTTAAATTACCATATTATAGTATAATCTACAAACACATTTTATGAAAATAGTAGATAACTTTTATTCTAAAAACTATTTTAATAGATTGAAATTATTGACACAAATATGATTGATATGTTCTTGTTGAAAGTAACAATGATAAAAGTTAATAAATCATTGTCAGAATTTGATTTTTATTATCATTTATTTTGACACTATCGATCAATTTAATAGTCACCAAACATAACTTTGCTAGAAAATAGACTACCCTAACAAAATCAAAATCATCATTATAGTGATGTGCCGCATTTTCAAAATATCGATAAACTCACATCATTCTTATACCTTACAAGTTTATCATTCCTCAAGTTATGCAATGAATTTGTTTAATTATTTTACATTTATAATTTTAATTACTTTACATTTTTACGTAGCTTGACTATGTTGATAAGATAACTCTGAAACCATAGGAGGAACTCTTATGTTCTTAAGAAATTACTATGGAATTAATTTTTGTGGTAACAATTTTGTCATTCTTAATTTTTGGTTGATAACATTTTGGGTTGCACGGCGAATATGGAAGTTGGTTTTGTAAACAAAAGCTTTACTTTAAATGAAAAATCAAAACATTGTTGGTATTTCCTTTGGTTTTTAAGAGACATTTTTCGATTTCATTATTCATATAATATTTTTATCATTCATTCAAGGATAATTTATCAAAAAACTTTAATGACTTGGTAATTGCTTAGGAAATCAAAACTAACATACTGTCACGGACTAAGGCAAATACTAGGAAATTAATCGTGCGCTTCTAGCTTTATGTTGAAATATGACAGTTTATAGAGAACTTTTCGATCGCTAGCAGAATAATAGAAAAATAAATTAGATGTTTGAAATTTAGACATGTTCGGTTTTTATGGTTGTCATGGTGTTGTGTATACAAAAAAAGTTAGAGTGAAAAATGCGATGTTAAAAATAAAAGTGAAAAATGGACTAGTAATGAACGTTCGAGAGACCAGAGACAGTGTTTTCGTGGATTGAGTAGTCCTCGAGTGCTCCGAGGCACGCAGAGGTTTGTACGGTGCGCTAAATCAACCGTCAAATAAAGGCCTCAACCCATCGACTCGTGTATTCTTCCAATCTCGACCCCCAGCTCTTAACATTGGTGTCAGAAGTGGGATTGGAAGATGCCATTGGTGCCCAGAGTCGAGAAGGAGGGCGTTACTACGCGTGCCATGTCCGAAGCGCGAGAGCGAGAAGACTCAGTTGCAAGTACTCCTGAGCGCAACCCTGTCGCACATCAAATGCCAGCGGCGGATGTAAACACGCTGTTAGAACAGATGACCGTTAAGATACAAGAACAGTCACATGTGCAAGAACAGGCCAGTGCGCGTCTCGAGGAACAGTTACGTGCTTTTCATGAGAGATTTCACAAGGACATACTAGCTGCGCTGCAACAGATCACGCAGAAGGTAGAGCTGATGGAGAAGGAAGTATGGCGAATGAAGGAGTCTTCCGAAAAACAAGATTTAACCTTGCAGGAGCATGACTCGCAGTTATTGAACATAAAGCGGAGAGTTGATTTCCTTGAAACGCACAGAGGAGCATCGCGTAGTTCAGAAGGTATGACACCGGCAAAGCTTTTTAAGTTACCACATTTCGACGGCAAATCATCTTGGGCGGCTTTCAAGTTTCAATTCGAGACCGTCAAGAGAACAAGTCGTTGGACGGATGATGAAGCGCAGTCTGCCCTTACGATTGCACTCCGTGATGAAGCATTAACTGTGTTGGAA
Organism: Coenonympha arcania; assembly: GCA_036785405.1. Classification (NCBI taxonomy): domain Eukaryota; kingdom Metazoa; phylum Arthropoda; class Insecta; order Lepidoptera; family Nymphalidae; genus Coenonympha; species Coenonympha arcania. The sequence goes on along the minus strand of CM072067.1, from coordinate 16,314,166 downwards.
GCGTTGTGTGTCAATGAAAATAAGGTTACATGTGACGAACTTCTTAATGCTTTGGAATCTCGATATGGTGATAGCCATCTCGAACACGTTTATAGGGCTCAACTCAGGGACCGTGTTCAGCAAACTAATGAAAGCTTACAGCAATGGTCAGTGGAAGTTGAGAGACTCGTGCGGAAGGCTTACAAATCTTCACCATCCACTGTAGAGACGATGTTGTTGCAAGCCTTTGTGGATGGAATTCGAGATTCAGAGGTTAGAGCTACCGTCCGCTTGAAACACCACATCAGCCTGAAGGAGGCTGTAGCTCATGCCCTAGAGGTGGAGGCTGTGCGATATGACTCAAAAACCCTAAAGTTGAGAGAAATGGCTACAACAGATAGGAATTGGACGCAGCGGCGTATATTTAACCCAACCTGCTATGGATGCGGAGAGCGAGGACACCTGCGGAGCAGCTGTCCCAGGAGGGAACGAGTGACCAGTATAAGCCAAGTGGACGCAACGGTTTCTAATTCAGGAGGAATCACAACCCCATTTAATATTGCATTGAAACAGATAGAAGATGGAAACAGCTTGGTGATAGATGGAGCCATTAATGGGGTAGCATGTCAACTTACCCTGGATACTGGAGCATCACGGACAGTCATTAAACATCAACAAGGGAAGTATATTGACAAATGTAATTTACAGGAGAAAGGAAACATCAATCTTACGACAGCCACCGGCCAGCGCGTACCTGTCTGGGGGGAAGTGAACGTCGCCATTAAAATTGGAGACAGGGTCTATTGGCAAAGAGCAATACTAGCAGATATCGTTGATGACTGCATTATTGGTCTAGATTTTCTTCGAAACCATCAATGTAGAATTGACATTAAGTATGGAGTGCTTAGGTGTGGAAACCAAGAAATTCCAATAAAGGGTGGAAATTATGGGAAAGTGTACTGTTTGAAGAATACAACCCTTTTCCCAAGATCCCAAACATTAGTTCCTGTGACGTTACCTTCCGAAAACATCCGAAGACCAAGAAGATGCGCAATTATTGAACATCGTGGACATGGACATTCATGGATTCCCGCAAGAGTTGTTGTAGGACGAACTCGAGTTTCAATGATCCCAGTATTCAATCCATGTAATTCTCCCCAGATTATTCAAAAAGGTGACGTAGTAGGCACCTGTGAAGAAATAAGTTTTCTAAGGAATTGTGAAGAAAGTCGAACGACGTGGAATAGGGAAGATGATCAAGTAACGAAACTCATAGAAGGTTGTAAAGATCATCTTACTACGCTTCAAAGAAAGAAAGTCGAAGATCTGTTAACCCACTTTTCTGATTTGTTCTCAAAACATGATGGTGATATTGGAAGAACTGGTGTGGTGAAGCATAAAATTAATACCGGAGATGTTATGCCAATCCGTCAGCGACCAAGACGCATACCACTTGCAAAAGATAAAGAAGTAGAGGACATGATTCAAGACATGCAGAAAAATGATGTCATTGAACACTCTGCGAGTCCTTGGTGCTCTCCAGTAGTACTGGTGAAGAAGAAAGATGGATCATTGAGATTTTGCATCGATTACCGCCGATTGAACGACGTCACTAAGAAAGACAGCTATCCTTTACCGCGAATTGATGACACATTGGATACCTTGAGCGGTATGAAGTGGTTTTCAACACTTGATTTGAAAAGTGGTTATTGGCAAGTAGACTTAGATCCAGCAGATAAAGAAAAGACAGCATTTTCAACCGGAAAGGGGTTGTGGCAATTTAAAGTTATGCCTTTTGGGCTATGTAATGCACCAGCCACGTTCGAGAGATTGATGGAGCAAGTACTGGCTGGATTATTGGGAGAGGCTTGCCTTGTTTACTTGGATGACATAATTATTGTGGGCCGCGACTTTGAAGATCATCTTAAGAAACTCGAAGCAGTTTTCAATAAATTACGTGGAGCTAATTTGAAGTTAAGTGCAAAGAAGTGCTTACTCTTCAGGCATCAAGTGGGTTATTTGGGACATGTCATATCGAAAGATGGAATTGCAACGGATCCAGCTAAAATTAGTGCTGTCAAGGACTGGCCTGATCCAAAGGATAAGACACAGGTTAGAGCATTTTTAGGACTATGCTCTTATTATCGTCGATTTGTGAAGGGGTTCTCCGATATAGCTAAGCCTTTGCATCGCCTTACTGAGGAAAAAAGGCCCTTTATATGGGACGAAGATTGCCAACAAGCTTTTGAAAAACTGAAGAAACATCTTTGTGAGGCACCAATTCTTGGATACCCTGACCCAGAGGGGAAATTCATAGTTGATGCTGACGCGAGCAATAAGGCAATTGGAGGAGTGTTGTCCCAGCAAAAGAATAATCAAGAGAATGTGATCGCCTACTTTAGTAAGTCACTATCCAATACGGAGAAAAATTATTGCGTTACTCGGAGAGAATTACTTGCTGTAGTAAAGACTTTACAGCACTTCAAGAAATATCTCATTGGTCGTAAATTTTTGGTGAGGACTGACCACGCTGCCTTGAAGTGGTTATTAGAATTCCGGAACCCAGAGGGACAAGTAGCGAGATGGATTGAGCAGTTGCAAGAATTCGATTTTGAGATAGAACATCGTGAAGGAAGAAGTCATGGTAATGCCGATGCTTTGTCTCGACGACCATGTGCTGAGAATTGTAAACACTGTCAAAGACAGGAGGCAAAGGAAGTAGTACCTGTGAAAGTTATTCGGACGGATTCGGTCGATGACCAGTGGAGCGATGACGCCATGAAAAAGGCGCAAGAGGATGACGGAGATATTCGTCCAATCCTGGAATGGTTGCGGAATGGTACTTCGAAACCTGAATGGTCTGATGTAGCACAATATAGCACAGGCACAAAAAGTCTTTGGGCGCAATGGAAGAGCTTGACTTTACATAATGGAGTATTATGTAGAAAATGGGAGACTACGCGCATGAACAATTATTGTCATTTGCAAATAGTCGTCCCCAGAGTAAAAGTAAAAGAAGTGCTGCGCGCTTATCATGACGGTGCATCCGGTGGACATTTGGGGGTTAAACGAACACTTACTAAGATTCGAGATCGATTTTATTGGTTACATTGTCGTGAAGATGTCGAAGATTGGTGTCGAAAATGTGTAAGCTGTGCATCAGTCAAAGGGCCGCAGACTAGAAGCAAGGGGGCAATGAGGCTATACAATATTGGAGCTCCGTGGGAAAGAATCGCTCTGGATGTAGCAGGGCCATTTCCGATCACAAAGTTGGGCAATCGGTACATCCTTGTGGTAATGGATTACTTTACGAAATGGCCCGAGGTGTTTGCCATTCCGAATCAAGAAGCAATCACTGTGGCTAATAAGTTGGTCAATGAAGTCTTCTGTAGATTTGGAGCCCCACTGGAAATCCATAGTGATCAGGGGCGGAACTTCGAATCACAGGTATTTCAAGAAGTTTGTAAGATAATGGGTATACATAAAACTCGGACCACCCCGTATCACCCACAATCAGATGGAATGGTGGAGAGGTTTAACCAGACCTTGGAAAGGCACCTTGCTAAAGTAGTGGACGGCCATCAGAATGATTGGGACGAATATATACCACTATTTCTACTGTCATATCGCACTGCTATTCATGAAAGCATCACAGTAACCCCCGCATTTGCAAACTTTGGAAGAGAGTTAAGACTACCAGCTGATCTGCTGAGCGGTTGTCCTCCAGACACGCCTAGAAATGTCACCGACTACGCTAATGATTTGCGGACTAAGATGTTGGATGTGCATGAACAAATAAGGGCCGCAGGTCTTCAGGCTAGTGAACGCATGAAGACACGTTATGATCGGAAGGCGACCAATTCGTGTTTTGAGGAAGGGTCGCTAGTATGGTTGCACAATCCTGTAAGAAGAAAAGGAAGATCTCCCAAGCTACAACGAAGCTGGGAAGGTCCTTATAAGGTGATTACTAAAATCAACGATGTTACCTTTCGGATACAACGCACGCCAAGAAGTCCAGCAAAAATTGTCCATATAGATCGTTTAGCTAGATACCACGGAGATAACGATGCTCGAGACGAGCATGTCTTAGGAGGGGGCAGTGTCACGGACTAAGGCAAATACTAGGAAATTAATCGTGCGCTTCTAGCTTTATGTTGAAATATGACAGTTTATAGAGAACTTTTCGATCGCTAGCAGAATAATAGAAAAATAAATTAGATGTTTGAAATTTAGACATGTTCGGTTTTTATGGTTGTCATGGTGTTGTGTATACAAAAAAAGTTAGAGTGAAAAATGCGATGTTAAAAATAAAAGTGAAAAATGGACTAGTAATGAACGTTCGAGAGACCAGAGACAGTGTTTTCGTGGATTGAGTAGTCCTCGAGTGCTCCGAGGCACGCAGAGGTTTGTACGGTGCGCTAAATCAACCGTCAAATAAAGGCCTCAACCCATCGACTCGTGTATTCTTCCAATCTCGACCCCCAGCTCTTAACAAATAAATAAACAGTACTCAGTAAATGAGTAGGTAAGTACCTACCTACTAATCACGCAAGACTTGAAAGTTTTTAATTGGTAAATAAGATTTGCAATATGCCTGTAAGTATATGTACAGGTACGTATTACATATTACTAATGTTGTTTGCATCAAGTTAGAATGTGTAAGTTCCACTTACTGTAGTTGTACCTACCTGCCTCAAAAATTATGTTTTATGAAAGACCTTGACCGGTGGGCCGTGGGGCTCACTTTCAAAATCTAATGGAATCTAAGTTGGTACTTAATTGGTTTCGAAAATTGTTTATCCTACAGTCATTAATATTGCATCATTGACGGACAGATTGCGAAGAAATGATGGCTCATGCCTGCTTTCTCAGTTTTTCAGGGTTCCGTACCCAAAGGGTAAAAACGGGACCCTATTACTAAGAGTTCGCTCCGTCCTTCCGTCTGTTACCAGGCTGTATAATCTTGAACTGTGACAACTACAGTCTTGAAATTTCACAGATGATGTATTTCTGTTTTATTCAGTTAGTAGGTAGGTGGGTGCGGCTCACAAAAAATGTACCTTTTCCAAATTTTTCGTGACCCTACCTTTGAAAAAAGAAATAAGTATTTTTTTTCATTCCAGGAAAAGATTTTCTGTTATCTGTACACGCTTCAATTCACTTGTAATAGTATCAGGCCAATGTAGCAGTTAAAACATTAATAATAACAACAAAAACATTTGCAATTAGTAGGAATAATTTTTAGTTCCATAGAAAAAACAAATGTCCCAGCCCCGACTAAAAATCATTAAAAATTATTTTTCATCATATAACCTGTAGTTAAAGGCCCATCGCATTATTAAACAATGGCATTGGAATGAATCTACCTATAATGCGTCAAAAAACCGATATTAATACAGATAAAATAATAAAAACGTTGGATTTAAAGAATGTCCGTATTTTATTTCACGTGTGTTATTAGTCAGTTTGATACGTGTAAGTTTTTTTTTATTATGAATAGAAACACTTCACTTATTTTTTTTGGTCTGGCAACATTTCATCCATCAAATAGTAAAGTCAGTGATCTGACAGCCATCTTAGTTTGCTATAAAAATGCTACTCAGTGTGTGTCACGAGTTCGTCATTGGATTTTCTTGACTTTTTGGAATTAATTTTTCATGGTAAGTAATGACATAGTTCGTTGGGAGTCTAGAGACATAAAGTTAATACTTGATACGACTGAATAATGTAGTTGTTTAGTAAATTATATTGCATTTGAAGTTGCTACATGACTTTGAAGTTACTTTTTCAGGTGTGTGTTTTCACGTGCGTTATGTGTGTTACAAAATTGTGTGACGTAACACACGTGAAAAATATAAAGCTTAGTATTCATTACAAGAATGCTTATTCTAGCTTTATATATTTAGAAATAAAAAATAGTAATATATAATTTGTCGAGAAACCAGCTAAGTGCGAATGGGACTCTCGCACGAAGGGTTTAACATTATAGATACTAATCTTTACATTAATTCCAGTGTGTTACGCATTTCCAGTATGTTATCGTGTGTTACAATTTCCAGTGTGTTATGGTACATTTTTTGTGAGCCGCACCCAGGTACCTAATTGATTACAACCTCACCTGATAATAAGTGACAGCATACTGTGTTTCGGTTTATGGCATTTTACCCGCGACATTAGTACCTACTTACTAGGAATAACTATAGACTTTGAGAGAATAAAGCACCGATCGCGATGTCTCAGGATGATGAACGCAGTGCAGTGCAGTATGACATTGCAATTCAATAGGATGTACCTATACCTGCCGAACCCAACATAGGCTTTCACATCTCGCCATTCTTAGGTATACAACTCCTTAACGGTGTAGAAGCCGTATTTAAGCGATTTTGAATGAAGTTTTATACAAAAACTATAAAGACAATTACTTTCAAATTTACACGTCATGTATTTTGGGTCTTTAATCTAAAATCGCTAAGAAACAGAAACACGATTGGATACAATTTTCTCGATAGAAAGTTCTCCCAAAAGTTGCTCCAAAATCTCAGTTTTTCGAGTTTTTATCGAACAGTACATTGGATGTAATTGTAATTTTTGTTTTAAAGTGTCGGTAATAATTATACCCAAAAACGCTAAGAAACAGATTTTTGATAACCAGCTTAGTTTTTGAGTAATTAGGTAAAAGGTCGTTTTTCTGTTATATTCTTCCGCGACGCTGCTGCATGTCGCACCTACCAAATCTCCGTGAGAGTGAGAAAGACAAAAATAAATTCAATAAATCCCCTTAATCACGGTAAGTAGGTAGCAATTAATTCGTCGGACACTATAAAAACCGGTCCCTCCGGAAGAGACGAAGAATTTTAAATAATTTATTGACCTTTTATGGTTTCCGTTATTAATTAGTTTTTGTGCCATTTTGAATGGTGGGAAAACTGTTAGCATAACTGTCACGTAATAAATCCGTAATTTGTATTTCTATTAAGATTGTAGCGAGAGCGGTCGACAAGCACTAATTAACTCGGTCAAAGATCCTCGCTAACTCGATTGCGCGCAGACCTCTCAATTGAGGCTCGCTTGACACTTTATATTGTTAAATCGAGGGCACGGAAGCTGTCCCATTGACAGATCGCACTTCCGCCCGCCGGCACATTATCGACAACTATTGACTTATTTAGGGTTCCGTACCTAAATCGGTGCATCGTTACTAGGTACCTGGATGGCTGGCATTCCTTGCCTGATCCTTTTTTCCGCGCACGTGCAAATTGTGGAGCCAATTACCAGCAGCAGTGTTCAAAGCTTCAACATGGAGTTATTCAAGGGGAGGATAAACAAACTCCTTTTAAGAGCAGCCTTCTCGGTAGATTTTTCCATACAAACGCTCGTGCGCGAAAATTTTCTTGAAATATTTTTAACAAGTAGGTAGGTACGTAGTACTAGTCTATACAAAGAAATTGACTCATCTTGAAGAATGCTAAAAACCGGCATCATTAAGAAGTAATCGCGTAGATCCCAATAAATAATTATTGCCATACGAACATAAATAATTGATAATCAATGAGGTATTTATATTCCTATGACAGGTGGCAAAGGGCATCAAACCGGCTCCACGTGTTTGGCGCGCATTCCTCGCTCCGTGTTGCCAGTTTACGCAGATTTCATGTGTAATGAAGTCGCCAACTACACTATAAAAATATACGTTAGTTAATTACCAAAAAAACCGACTTCAACTCTCATCTGTTGTTCATACTTCGTGTTTGTTTGAAAACATCCTTTCCAATTAAAAATTTAAGACTTAAATATGGTTTTCTCATGGATACCATTATTAGAACAATTGAGAGGACCACATGGGAAGCGACAGCTTTGTAATAAAAAAAGAATCTTCAAAATCGATTCACCCAGACAAAAGTTATGAGGTAACAAACATAAAAAAAACATACAGTCAAATTGAGAACTTCCTCTTTCTTTGAAGTAGGTTGGTAAAACCTGTGGGTAAAACTAATACAATCCTACAATGCACGCTCAACTAAGCTCACTATAAATACACGTTCGCAAGGTGCAATGCTATTATACGTACGTGGTAAGACATTTATTTCTATTTTTATTGCATTGTTTTGACGATGCTGAATTGTAAATAGCGAGACAATTGGAATATTAGCACTAGTGAGTTTCTTGTTCTATTCCGTTGATGCTATACTTCTGTAATTCTCAAATAAAAGTGTCGCGAGTAGGTTTTTTTTTTCAAAAATTATATCTATGCACGTATACGGGTGAGGCCGCCTTTTTTTGCTGATTTCGCAAACTTTTTTCTCCGCGGTTCATATTTTGAAAAGTATGATATCCATCTAATTTTTGATAACAGCGTAGGATTGAGCAACAAAAGGGCTCAAGTGAACATTATAATTGTTAAAGTTCAGTTAGTAAATTAAAAATATATTTCGAATGGAACTTGAAAAAAGTGACGGAAATTACACAAAAACTCCTATCCGCCGAGGCAGAGGTGCACTTTAACCTTTGCTGTAGCAAAAGGATAGAGGATTCTCGAGATACAACTGATGTTTTAAGAATACTTATATAACTAGCTATCTATACTTTTAATATCGCAAGGGGTATCCTAAGACTTTCTTTAAATTTTTGTCCAAAACAGTTATTGCGTTGAAAATTGAAATTCAACGCCACTTTGTCAACGCCACCAATATTTTTCATACCTATTCAAATTTGGAGTCAGGGAGGTTTAAATCGGGAAGTGGCAACATAGAGTTTCTATAGACTATGGACAGCGGCTCGATAGCGGTCATTATTTTTACGGTAGACATGTGAATGTAAGATCCGGATTGTGTACACACTTTTTTCGAAAGAGGATTTTTGCGCATAAAAATGTAAGTTTAACTGTTTCACTTAAAACTATCAGTGCACCGTGTGATTAGAAGTGAAAGCTATATTTGGTGCTATAATGCAAGTCTAATCGTACGTTATTTACAGAGATTTATGTAATTTTCTCAACGCGTCGGTAGCGTAGAAGTAAAAATTCGCCACCATTTTGGCTCTTCAACGCCACTGGTAGCTACTACACTGGTGCTACTTCCCCTACGCCACCAAATAAAGGTGAGTATTCACTCGCAAATAGAGAAAATACCGAGCAAAGCTCGGTCACCCAGATCTCTTTCCGTCGTATTCCTCATTACTGAGGGTCGTGACCCCTTCCACCGACGACTTTCTTTAACACGATGTCGCGCCATGTTGCCCTGTTTGCTGCGACGTGTAGAGCATCGTGGAAGTTCGTGTCGAGTGCGGTGCAGATTTGATCCGACCAACGCATCGGGCTCCGTCCTCGAGGTCTCTTTCCTTCCACTTTGCCGGTGACAACCAACTTCTCCAGGTTGCCACCTTCCCTTCGGGCAATGTGACCGAAGTACTCCAGAATCCTCTGTAGGCAGGTGGTTGATAGCCTTTTTGTTATTTTGAGTTGACTCAAGATCGATGCGTTGGTTCGTCCTCTAAACGATCTCGACGCTATAGCTGAAAGATGGCGTGTTTATTGCGAGGACCTATATAAAAACTCTACCGAGTCAGAAACTTCCGAAGTAAATTGTGTCAGCATAGAACTGGAGCCTAGTATACTACGATCAGAAGTAATTACAGCTTTAAAATCCTTAAAATTGAGGAAAGCTCCAGGGCCGGATAAAATAACAGCTGAAACACTTACCGCTCTGGGGGACACAGGGATCGACATATTGCATGTGATCTGCAACCTAGTTTGGCGTAACGATGTATGGCCAAAGGACTGGGCCCTTTCTGTTGTGGTCCCTTTACATAAGAAAGGGTCAACACGAAAATGTGACCATTACCGCACATTAGCGCTCATCAGCCATGCCAGCAAAATTCTGCTCTACATCTTAAATAACCGTATCCGAAACTATTTGGATTGGCAGATCCCGCAGGAGCAGGCGGGGTTCGTCAAAGGGAAGGGCACCCGCGAACAAATTTTAAACATACGGCAACTAGTGGAAAAAGCTTACGAATTTAACACACCAATGGTCATGTGCTTCGTCGACTATAGTAAGGCTTTTGACTGTGTCAACTGGAGCTGTTTATGGAAGGTTCTTCTAGAATTGGGCGTGCCACAACACCTTGTAACGTTACTCAAGACACTATACCATGACAGTGAAGGAGTCGTAAGGATAGATGAGACAACCTCTAAACCCTTCAAATTCGGTAAAGGTGTAAGACAAGGGTGTGTGCTTTCTCCAGTCCTATTCAATATCTACGGAGAATACATTATGAGGCGAACGCTCGAAGACTGGGAAGGTGGCGTCAGTATCGGCGGAGTAAAACTGACCAATTTAAGATACGCTGATGACACGACGCTCCTAGCATCATCTGAGGCGGAGATGGCTTCTCTGTTAAACAGGATGGAGAAAATAAGCAGAGACATGGGCCTCTCCATAAACAGATCTAAGACGAAAGTCATGGTTGTAGATCGTGGTAAAAAACTGGAACTCACTGGTTCACTAAATCTTGAAACAGTAGAGAACTTTATTTACCTGGGTTCCAACATCAGCAACACTGGGTCGTGTGAGGCCGAAATTCGAAGGCGCATCGGAATGGCCAAGAGTGCTATGTCTCAGCTGCATAAGACTTGGAGGGACAGGCATATTTCTATTAACACCAAAATGCGTCTTGTCCGTGCACTGGTCTTCCCGATTTTCCTGTATGCTGCTGAGACATGGACAATTAGGGCAGCTGATCGGCAACGCATTGACGCTTTCGAGATGTGGTGCTGGAGAAGGATGCTCCGGATCCCATGGACAGCACATAGAACCAACGCATCGATCTTGAGACAACTCAGATATGGCGGTTAAAATGGCGAGTGAGTTCTCATTTTGTTCGGACTATACAGTAGGTATACTCATGGACATGAGTGATAGGATAACCGAAATTATACGTACCTGCGTATATTTTGTATCACTTATAAATAATGTAAGATAAATAAAGTTGATTTTATTCATTCAATGTGTTTCCTTGTGCATTTTCATGTCCATATTATTATGGTTACTATTTATAAAATACATCAATATATTTAATATATAAAATATAAAATACATCAATATAATTTTACATATGTATGCGAACCTTTACATTTAACCGTCACTATTATACGCCACTCAACGTCACCGACGCGTAGAAGTTTCTACGCCACCATCGCAATACTTCTGCGCCACATCAGCAAAAAACGGCGGCCTCACCCATACACAAGTCCAGAGCTAAGTAGGCCTACAAACAAGTGCAACATTTCTAAAAATTATTAAATGGGACCTACATTTACCTATAGGAAAACGTTATTGCTATTTGTATGAAAACTTACAGCTAGACGATGCTATTAAGATGTTTGAACCTTGTGAAGAACAGGACTTTATTTTCAATCCAAAATTATTTAAAAGTATCGGCCGCTTCATAGAGCAGATTTCTTTTTCTTCTCCGTAGAGTGGTCCACAGACCACAAAATTTCTAGTCACTCATCTCTAAGGGACTTAAGCAAACTGGTGAAAGATATGGCTAGGTATCTTATTGCATTCGATTTATTCAGTTCAATCATGGCCTGTTTACTGTTTGAATAATATATCATGCGCCAAGCGTCAGGTATCAACTATCGACGGTTGGAAAACAATAGAAAACAATACCTTTTGCCGGTCGCAGACTGCGTGGAAACTTCGAGACCTCGTTATAAATTTACATTTTAACAACAACAGGGTGCCTAGGTTCTTCAACTCAACTTTTCCTAAGTATGAGCAAATACAGCCCAGCTGCCTGAGCAAAGTAACCACAGCAAGTAGGTAGGTACAGTCCGCGAGGCGTAAGCTGAGCTTTGCATTTGTGTGAGTGATCACTAAAAGTAGAGTGCGATGGACGCACCGCGCCTCAGGCCGATTGTCAAAAAGCAGTAAAAACCGGTTTATACAAAAGCAAGGGACGCGCCGCGCTTTAGGCCAATGTTACACCTACACTATCTATGTACACTCACACAAATGCAAAGCTCAGCTTACGCCTCGCGGACTATACCTACTTATCTAACAAATAACGTTACGTCGCGACATTATAGAAATGGAACAAAATTCAAAAAATGCATGCGAACCAAATGCGAACAGCTATTATGACACTTGATGACGCTCAGCTGAGCGTCACTGAACGTCAAATCGCATACATTTTTAGGATTCCGTACCCTAAGAGTAAAAATAGGACCCTATTACTAAGACTTCGCTGTGCGTCCGTCCGACCGTCCGTCTGTCACCAGCACGTCACCAGGCTGTATCTCTTGAACCGTGATACTTGTCACAGATGATATTGTATTTCTGTTGCCGCTATAACAACAAATACTAGAAAATTGATTAAAATAAATACAAACGTGATATTTTACTAATATAGGTACCTACTTGAAGTTGAGATACTTAACTACAATAAACCTACTTAAAGTTTTACGTGTGTGATGCCAAAACTACACCATTCTTTACAATTACATTGATAGTCTAAAAATAAGCATGTCTATTTCGATCGTCGTGTTGATACACTTAACATAACCCGTTATGTGGGTGTTATTTACTTATAAACTTTGCGTTTATGTGATAATCGCTTTTGATTCGATGGCGATTATTCACTAGCTAGATAATTGTTAGCACCGCGCTAAAATAATAATCAAATGTTTTGATTCAAATTCAGACTAGCGACTAGTTGGCACTAGCTGGGGTTTGAGAGATATTGGATTTGACTAGGCACGGGTCGCTTTGGAATTTAGTCATTTTTAAATTGGCTCAGGTTAACTTCTAGATTGTGTAAGAAAAACGTATTCATCGTTATCGTTATCGTTAACAAGTCCTGCTCGGCGATTGGTTCCCTGATTTACGTCAGCCACTCAGTGGGTAGAATTTGCTAACGATTACGATAACAATGAACACGTTTTTCTTACGCGATCAGAACCCAGTTTTGGTGGGAGGATTCTACCGCAACTGGTTTTCACACTTTACGGTGCAATTTGGTGTGTAGTGTGTCGCAACCTTGGGGGCTGGGGCTAACCATTCCGAGTTAGGGCGATTACACCTTCGTCACATATTACCAGGTGAGATTACAATCAAGAAACGTTTACCTTGTACTATGTAAAAGAAGTAAATGAAGATATTCTTGCACACAGGAGACACACTTCTTTTAAAAATTCAATATATTTTTTTTAAATCACTACTCGTTAGTAGACACCTACCAACTTGGTTGCAACCTCGTTGCAATTAGGTCATTATTAGGTTATTAACCCCTGAAGGTAGGTAGCTCTGCATAACTATTAGGTTATTAGCCCCTGAAGGTAGGTAGCTCTGCATAACTATTAGGTTATTAGCCCCTGAAGGTTACTGCATAACCCAACTACGAATAATATAATCAAGTTTCGTAGTGGAGTGTCGCATGTCTGCGCTGCCACAGACTGCAGAGTGCAGTACAGCATTTTACAGCGTACGACTGAGTGTGCGAGTTGAGAGCTCAAGGATGATGTATTTATAAAATGTTTTGCTGCAAGATGGATGCGTAAAGCTAACGAGGTCAACGTACTAACGTTGTTGCAGTTTCATCAATATTTTTTTACTTATTTAAGTGGGCTGTTTTTATTTTCGGCAACAATTTACCACATTTTATAATACCTACGTATGCACTATGCAGCACTTTGAACGGTTCAATGTTGCTATGTCAGTTAGGTATATGCACTTTATAAATTGAATATTGAGTTCAACACGTAATTAAATAAAATAAATAAATATCAGGACATAACACACATCGCAATCTAGCCCCAAAGTAAGCGATAGCTTGTGTTATGGGTACTAACTACTAAATAACTGATAAATATACATACATACTAATATACATAAAAATAATATACTTAAGTATTGAAAAACACCCAGACACTGGAAAATATTCATGCTCATCACATAAACTGGCTCCTGGAAGAAATCTCTACAGTAGAGATAAGCTGTCCTTTGTGCACGTCTTTTCTTTATATAATTTTAAGTTAAGTTTTTGGTACTTACATAAATAAATAAATAAACATTTACCAGTAGTGGGAACCGAACCCACGACCTCAGGCGCAGACGGCAGGTTCGCTACCGCTACGCCATTCGGTCGTCGAATGTAATTGTTTTAAGGAAATTTAATTTAGGGTTATAAAAGGATTATGAATTTTTTTTATTGATAGGTGAGGACATAGACATAATATTATATCATGATTGACTAAAGACTTGCTCATTGGAGAGTTACTTACTGAGTTAGAGTAGGAAGACAGTAGTTGTACTTGATATATGGACATGAATGCTTACCTATAGGTACATATTATAGCTGTAGTAAGTCGGGAAGCTTTATAGGTTTTCTCAGCGGGATTTCAATTGACCTAAATGAAATTTATTGGTATTGATAACATAGTAACCTATGATTATCTAGTTTTTCGCGACTAGTCTCGTTTCTTTAGTAAACACATATTATACCTATACAGTAGATATTTACACATAAGTGTCTACATTATATTGTTGTTAAGTGACTGACTGATGACTGATCTCCGATTGGTCACTAGCCACAGCGTTATTTTATTATATCTTACTAGCTGACCCGGCAAACGTTGATTTGCCGTTTAGGGATATAAAAAATAGATAACAACCTGCTCCCAGACCTAGTGAAGATATACCGAAAATTTCATAACAATCGGTCGAGCCGTTTAGGAGGAGTTTGGTAACAAAGTATGGCGAGAGATTTTTATGTATTAGAGAGATAAGCCTTCTTCGATATGCCATTGCCAATCCAACAAAATAGTTCATTTCAATATAAGTGCGGAAAGGTTGTCATTTCTTTACGAGTATCGGTACGCGGGTCAACTATAGGGACGAGTAGAAATGACAATTCCGCACGTTTATTGAACGACGTTTTTTAATACATTTGCGAATAAAAATATTGGTTTTACATGTTTGCATGCTCCATGTTTGCGTGCCGTGCTCTTTTGTGGGCGTCCTGGTGCGCCCGCTTTGGTGCCGCGCAGGATGAAAACAAAAAAGCACTAGTGCGGAAAAGAATAACTTTCCGCACGCAAAACGCACATGGAAATGTCTACTTTTTGAGCAAATGTATTAAAAAATATTTTTTTTGGTTCGAACTAGTAGTCAGATTAGCGCGTTCAAACAAACAAAAAAACTTTTCAGTTATATTATAATATTATTAGTATAACTATAGAAGTATAGATTCTAATAACGGATTATCGTTGCTTGTATCAGCTGACTGGTCAGTGTCGTGATTGATCACTGATGTGTCATTTGATCGTGTTATCGATTGCTCGCATGTTAATTAATCTAATCCAGACATAAGACATAGGTAACACTAGCAGTGATTCCTATAAATTTATTTTCGTATAGCTCAGTGGTTAAAGCCGAGATAGCTGGGGAACGCGGGTTCAATACCGGTGCGAGTGAAATTTTGATTCGTATTTAAATTTCAGTTCTCAGTTATTTATTTGCCATTTCACATACTCAATAACACAATATACCTAAGTATATATAATAATAATAATGTGAAATCAAATTATAAAGTAAATACCCAGGATGGGCGTAAGTAGTAAATCTGTTTATATTGGGATAGGGGGACCGATTTTATTATTTTCGTCTTAAAAATAATCGTCATCGTATAATATGTGGTAATCTTTTAGTAATTTATTAAATTTTATTTCTTTTTCTTCGTTTCGTATGTAATTGGCAAGGTGGTTGTATACTTTTAAGGAAGCAGCGTAAGGGAATTATATCCCAAGTGTGTTAAACACAAATCAAAAAGATAATTAGGTAGTTACTAGCAGTGATATTATTACCTTTTCAATTGCAACATTGAAAGTAGGATAATAATGTAGGGAATAGAGATGTAGATTTTTATAAATGTGGAATGAAAATCTTCAAACGACAGGAATTATCAACTAGCAACTTTTCTAGCTACACCAAATCACTTGTAATCAATAATATATTATTATAGGTATGAGTTATGACCGTGTAAAGATAGGTTCAAAACTTAGGCGCTTAGCTCGCCAAATCGTAGGCAAGGATTTTTGAATACAATCCATACCATTTAATTTCAATGGAAAATAAATAATAATTTAATACTGGTTACTGCTCAAACCCTTGGCTAAAAAAAAATAGCAATTATAATTTTGCTTCTAAGCAAACGATATTCTACTATTCCACCCACTTTCCAGTTTCCTACTTCCTAATTAATCGGTGTCTGAGGTTGTCTGGAAGAGATCGCTAGTTAGCGATAAGTCCGCCTCATTGTTACCTTTTTCTTCTTTTTATTTCTACTTTAATTTTTGTTAATTGTTTCTTGGGGCACAATAAAAGTATGTAAGTACATACATACATACTATGAATAGAGTCCGCTTTTCGGTAAATTAAGCAAGTCAAAGCAAAACATCATTTGGCTGAAGGTACTTTTAACTCTATGATTTGGCGTCTAAGCTCAAAGTAATCGGTGCCAATTTGCTTGTTTATTGCGGTAGTCCTCAATGTACCATGTTACTGGATGAACCTCATAATGTGAGGTGTGCGAAGATCTTCTCATTAACTTCTGCATCCTTATTCAGTCGTCCTGAGAATTACAACAGTAAAGCCTCCCCCACACAGGCGCGTTATTATCGCGCGATAATATCGCAAGCGTTATTGCGATATCTGTTTTCAGTACATTTTGTATTAAGATGGTCATGTAGTTACACGCTGCTGCGATAATAACGCCGCAATGGAAGTATATCAGTCGATATTATCGCAAGCGTTATTGCGATATCTGTTTTCAGTACATTTTGTATTAAGATGGTCATGTAGTTACACACTGCTGCGATAATAACGCCGCAATGGAAGTATATCAGTCGATATTATCGCAAGCGTTATTGCGATATCTGTTTTCAGTACATTTTGTATTAGGATGATCAAGACGTAACTGCTGCGATAATAACGCGCGATAATAACGCGCAATAATAACGCGCGATAAAAACGCGCGATAATAACGCGCCTGTGTGGGACGACGGACGCAGCGTCCTACTTGCATTGCGGCGTACAAAATGTACTGAAAACAGATATCGCAATAACTCTTGCGATATTATCGCGCGATAATAACGCGGGACGCTGCGTCCGTCTGCGCGTTATTATCGCGCGATAATAACGCGGGACGCTGCGTCCGTCTGCGCGTTATTATCGCGCGATAAAAACGCGGCTGTGTGCAAGTAATCGGGACGCATTATCGCAATAACGATTGCGATATTATCGCGCGATAATAACGCGCCTGTGTGGGGAAGGCTTAAAAACTCGGGAGTTGTCGCGATGGCGTCAGAGGCAGCCGCAGAGCTATACTACAGGAGCGGTTACCGGCCGTCGCCAATTATCCAATACCCAGCTTCCTTTTCTCGTAAGAACCAAACAAAGATGACGAATATAAGCCATATCCATCTCTATTCCTTTGTTGTTAATGAACATATTTGTATATCGGATGTTTGGTTTCAACATTCATCATAAGCAGGTACTAAAGTACCTACACTGAGTAATTTTGTAATTTTTTGGTCGTGTTTGAAGAGGATTGTAATTTGTAAAAGGTATGAGTCAAAGATTTGTTAATTTACAGTCGCCTCGGTCGATAGATAATACTAGGGCGGGTCAATAAGTCCGTGACTTTTTGAATTTCTGACCTCTTTAATGAAAAAGCAACACTACTCCTGTCAACAGGCATCGGTCACTTGACTCCTGTCAAAATTTGAACTTGCTGCGTCAGTTAGTTTGTGTTTGACAGCTATCTTTATCGGACTACCCAGTAATTTGAGGAAAAAATGGAAAAAAATGAATTTCGTGTGCTTATTAAGCATTATTTTTTGCGAAAAAAAACCATTACTGAGACCAAGGCTAAGCTTGATAAATACTATGGGGACTCCGCACCATCGATTTCAATGGTAAAAAAGTGGTTTACTGAATTTCGTTGTGGCCGTACAAGCACTGAAGATGCCAAACGTCCTGGACGCCCAGTTGAGGTCTCTTCACCCAAAACAATTGAAAAAATTCACGATTTGGTGTTGGCCGACCGAAGATTGAAAGTGCAAGAGATTGTGGAAGCCGTAGGGATCTCGCATGGTTCAGTGGTTTCAATTTTGAATGATCACTTGGGCATGAGAAAGCTTTCCGCAAGATGGGTGCTGCGTTTGCTCACAGTCGACCACAAACGCAATCGTGTAACAACTTCACAGGAGGGTTTGGCGTTGTTTAATCGCAATATGGAGGAGTTTTTGCGCCGTTTTGTAACCGTGGACGAAACATGGATCCATCACAACACACCAGAGACCAAACAACAGTCAAAACAGTGGGTTTCTAAGGGTGAATCGGTGCCAAAGAAGGCCAAGGTGGGTTTGTCAGCCAATAAAGTTATGGCGACTGTTTTTTTGGGATGTACGCGGGATAATCCACATTGACTACCTTCAAAAGGGAAGAACAATCAATGGGGAATATTATGCCAACTTATTGGACCAATTCACTGACGATTTGAAAAAAAACCGACCTCATTTGGCCAAGAAAAAAGTTCTTTTCCACCAAGACAATGCAAGGGTGCACACATGTGCAGTTGCCATGGCAAAAATCCATGAATTGGGCTATGAATTGCTCCCTCATCCGCCCTATTCTCCAGATTTGGCTCCAAGTGACTACTTCTTGTTCCCAAACCTGAAGAAATGGCTTGGTGGAAAAAGATTTGACTCCAATGATGAAGTCATCTCGCAAACAAAGGCCTATTTTGAGGACCTCGACAAATCATATTTTTTGGAAGGGATAAAAAAATTGGAGAAGCGTTGGACAAAGTGTATAGAGCTCAAGGGAGACTACGTTGAAAAATAAAATGATTTATTTATCAACAAATCTGTTTTTTATTCCAAAAGTCACGGACTTATTGACCCGCCCTCGTATAACATAAAGTTTTACCACACTACCACCACAATCATACCTTAAAACTGAGCCTTGAAAGTTCGTAGTTTTTTAGGGTTCCGTAGCCGAATGGCAAAAAACGGAACCCTTATAAATTCGTCATGTCTGTCTGTCCGTCTGTCCGTCTGTCCGTCCGTATGTCACAGCCACTTTTTTCCGAAACTATAAGAGCTATACTGTTGAAACTTGGTAAGTAGATGTATTCTGTGAACCGCATTAAGGTTTTCACACAAAATTTTAAAAAAAGTAATAAATTTTGGGGGTGCCCCATACTTAGAACTGAAACTCAAAAATTTTTTTTTCATTAAACCCATATGTGTGGGGTATCTATGGATAGGTCTTCAAAAATGATACTAAGGTTTCAAATATCATTTTTTTCTAAAATGAATAGCTTGCGCGAGAGACACTTCCAAAGTGGTAAAATTTGTGTCCCTAAATGATAAAACTAAAAAAAATATATGATGTACATTACCATGCAAACTTCCACCGAAAATTGGTTTGAACAAGATGTAATAAGTAGTTTTTTGATATTTACAATAAAACCTCTAAAAACAAAGTTAGTTTTGCGGTTCGATAAAAAAAGTGGTTTTTATGGTTTTATTCCTCCGGTTGTAGTACGGAACCCTCAGTGCACGAGTCCGACTCGCACTTGACAGGTTTTTTTATTCCCACGGCTTTTACATCCTGCTTCACTCCGTCCAGCCAACGAAGCTTTGGCCGACCAACATTTCGACGGCCGTCTGGGTGTGAGATCAGCAGTTTTTTAATAATAACTTAGCTTATCTATTCTTTATTTCAAAAAATATTTATTATGTATCTACTTACAGCAGTTACATTATTATTCACACTTCCCTCAGCAGCGTAGGTAGTGACCGAATTTCAGCGTTGTGGATACGTCGGTGTCACTCGGTAACCATAACAAGAAGCTGAGTCAGGACCTGTGAGTAACTTGTAGTATGTCTATGTACCATGATAATACATATATATACTTGTCTATGTAATAACGTACGTCAGGATCATTTTGTTGGCTCGACACATTTATGACCTACCTATGAACTTGTATCATAATATTATAGTTTAGTTAAAAGTTTTTATTTTCATAGGTTAAGTTATTTTGTATTTTATTCTACCTTATAAGTTGTCCAAACTTTTTTAAAGACGTCTAACGGAGGGCGAATCCAGAATAATTTTCAGGAGCAAATGAAGGGTTAAAGTGACCCATCTCTACACATAATAAACTACTCAAAACAAAATAGGGCCCACTCTACATAATCTCGAACTTTCCATAAAAATTTTATAGTACCGTAACTTTTTTACAATGTCAAGGATTGAAACATTTTGGAGACATGTCTAAGAACCTCTTACGATGTTTCAAGCAACAACTTCAACGTTTGTTCTTAAGTGGGTGACATAAAAACCAAAATCATCCCTTTGCACAAGGTCCACATCGCTTGTGTTTTTAGTCTTAATTTAATCGTTGCCGTCGAAAGTCACTTTGTTTAGTTGTTCATTTTGGTTTCGGTACTTATCCTGATCACTATGCCTGGTTCTCGTCGTCATATGGATATGGAATCCGCTACAAGAGCAGTCGTTTTGCTGCAGGAGGGAAACTCTCAGAGATCTGTTGCTCTGCGCCTCGGTGTGTCTCGTCGGGCTATCCGAAATGTGTGGGAACGCTACCAGGAGACAGGTAGTGTGGCTAGAAGACGTGGATCAGGTAGAGTTCGAGCCACTACTGCCCAGGAGGACCAATATATCCGATTAGCTGCACGTCGAGACCGTACCGCGACCGCCCGTCTCCTACAAAACCGACTACGGGAATCCACTGGTACCCGAGTCAGTGACCAGACGATTCGGAATCGACTCCACGAGGATGGACAACATTCCAGAATGCGCGCTGTTCGGCTGAAACTTACCAGGGCTCACCGTGCAGCGCGTTTAAGCTACGCGCGTGACCACAACTGGACGATGGACAATTGGAGCACTGTACTCTTTAGTGACGAGTGTAAAGTTAGGTTTTTTGTGATGACAGGCGAGTGCGTGTGTGGAGAAGACAAGGCGAACGTTTTACAGAACCTTGCATCCACGAAACAGACCGCTGGGGGGGGGCCAAGTGTCATGGTGTGGGGTGGAATCAGCCTAGCAGGTAAAACCGAGCTGGTAATTCTGGACGAAGGAACTGTAACCGCTGCCAGTTACATTGAGCGTGTAATCCGACCCCATGTGATCCCATTTTCACAGCGGGTGGGTGATGGATTTGTTTTTATGCACGACAATGCTCGCGCTCATACAGCCCGGATCACCCAGAGGACTCTCGCGGAAGCCAATATCTCGGTTTTGCCCTGGCCTGCCACGAGTCCAGACCTCAATCCCATTGAACATTTGTGGGACCAATTAAAGAGAACCCTTAAAGAAGGTTATACCCGCATAAATAACCAGCATGAGTTAATTACAGCTCTAAAAGCCTGTTGGGAGAGGATACCCCAAGAAAATGTTCGCCATTTAATTGAGAGTGTTCCAAACAGGCCCAGAGAGTGTGTGCGAAAAAGAGGGGGTCCTACCCGCTATTAAAAAAAAATTGGAACGATTTAGAAAGTAAGCTAAAAAAATAGTGATTAGGAAAGCAATGCAAGTTTTTAAAGTTATTGGTAAGTTTTTTTGTTTTTCTCAGTAAGCCAATCAAAATTTTTAAGCAATTTTGTGTTTACAGGAATTGTTATACCTTAATTTAAGAATACACATTTAAAAAAACTACAACATTCTAGGTATTTTAATATTATAGCGTAAAAACGTAATGGGCCCTATTTTGTTTATACCTAACGATCATAGAAGTAAGTAAGAGTACTGTAATACATACATATATTTTAGAGTTTAGACTTTCCGTTTTTTTTACCGGGGCACGATATAGGTAAGTCTAGGAGACTATAAAGGGTGGATTGCACCATCCCACGGTATGAAACGTTAACGTCAAATCGTTCGTCAAATTAACAAAATGAGTTGCACCATCTGACTATGGTTAAAATGACGTCATTTTTGACATTAACCAGAACCAGCGCCTAATGGGTGGTCAAACGTTAAAGTTATTGTCAAATACCTCTCAAATACTATACATATTTATGTTTTTATGTCTGTGATCTGTCACTTATGTTTTGTTGTTAGGTTTTAGTTTTTCATATTTTTTTGTCTATAAGATACTGCCCACGCATCTTTAGGGACATAAATGCCTCATTTCACTAGTAACCCGAATAACTTTAACGTTAGCGAATTTTATGATGGTGCAACGCAATTCGACGATGTGAATAACGCTCGTTAAGATTCTCGTTATAGTAACTTTAACACAGTAACTTTAACTAGAATTTTGGTGCAATCCACCCTAAGCGTTTGCGTCAGTTCGGGTCAATACAAGTGGTCTGGAATCGGTTAATTATTTATTTCCTTGCTAATGGGATTACCACCGACCTTGTGGAATTTAGATTAACGGCTGTCCGGGGAGCCCCGATACCTAGTCGGTCAGCGGCCTTTCACGAAAAGCTTCGACCAACATCTTTTTTTTTATCGACAGGAAATGCCTAACGCAAACCCCTCCGTCAGGGGAAACGGAGGGGTTATGTGGGGCTTGCACCCACCAAAACCTGTCCCTTGCCACGACGGACCTCGTTGGCAAGGACAGGTTTTAGTGGGTACGGGATTCACTTGCGTATTCAACGCGCTCCCGCCAGGCCCCGATCCGCCACCTGAGCGGCACGTCCCGTCGCTGCTGCCGGCAGGCTGGCCGCCGCCGACTCCTCCTGGGAGGCGCGTCCTGAACAGGGCACGCCACCTCCTCGGCCTGTTGATGGAGTTCGGGCAACGGACGCCATAGCCCCTTACGTCCGTCACCCGCAGGCCGGCGCACCCGGAAGCCGAAAAAGATGTTCGTCCTCCAGCAACCGGTGCGTCTCCTGCGAGAGGGATGTGCCACCGTAATTGTCCCGCTCGAAGAGCGTTCCCACCCCCTTCGGTGATTTTTTACGAGGTTGTCTTCCTTGTTTCGACCAACATCTCAAGAAGCTTACCAAAATAAAAATTACAGTGTTTGTACCAAAATTCTTCCGTAACGGCTTGACCGATTTTTAGGAATTTTTTTTTTTTGTGTAAATCGGTACGTCTGAGAATATTCTTCATAACCCTGAACTTTTCATATCTAGGTCAGCTAGTTCTCAAATGAGATCGCCATTGTTCTTTCACTCTCACAGCTCGCTGTGAGTAAATAAGTAAACTATACCAACCATTTAATGTTTGTATCATGACTGATATATGGTGTGTATTTATAACCTAAGTGATAACGCAGATTGCTCTCAGTAAACATTAGAAACCCGTTATCAGTATGTTCTGATAACGATAATTTACATAAATATGCATACCACAGCTTTAGATGTCATCTAAATGCCACAGAATAAAGTAAAAATATGTATTTTATTTAAGACCGCCTTGGTGGTCAAGTGGTTAGCAAGTTCAACTAAAGATCAATAAGTCATAGTTCACTCTTCGCTCTGAAAATGAAAATGAAAAATCTTTATTTCACATAGGCCCAATTAATAGGCTCTTATGAAAAGTCAAAACTCTACCGCCAGGTTCGGAAAGCAGGTTTGCACCGAGAAGAACTGGCAAGAAACTCGGCACTTGCTCTTTTCAAAAAAAAATGTCATTATATACAATTTCTTAAATAATATCAATAATTAATACATAATTTTTAAGATATCTCGTGAAGAGATGGAAATATATCCCTATCATTCCAACAATTCTTGTCATTGAAAAATTCTTCAATAGTATAGTAACCCCGACTTATTAGATGTTTTTTGACAGTGACTTTAAACCTGTGTAAAGGTAAGTCCAAAACAGACTTCGGGATCATATTGTAGAAGCGTACACTCAACCCCACAAAGGACTTCTGTACTTTACGTAAACGGTGTGGTACTACAACTAACTTGTGTCCGCCATTTCTAATTGGACGGTTACTTACATCTATACGTTGCTTATAATTATTAATGTTCTATGACATATAATGGCTATATGATCGATCCATAACTAAATGGAATGCAATTTAGTAAATGTATGGGAATGATCGAATGAATCACGTGACTTATCGAAGTGCTGGAATGGCGACCCGCACGGGAAAGCGCAGTGTTGGCAGACCTCCGACCAGATGGTCTCACGACATTAAAAGAGTCGCGGGAAGGCGCTGGATACAAATGGCGCAGGACCGTATGTGGGCTGGAAAGTATTGCAGGAGGCCTTTGTCCAGCTGTGGACGTCCGTCGGCTGAAACGAACGAACGATATACATATTATACTTAATACATGATACATAAATTATTTTAACGCAAAGTCTCTTTAGGATACCAAGATTGTTTTTAATACCATCGGAGTTTATGGAGTGGACGTTACGGCCACTTAGCAAACAAGAAGATCTATTTGCTAATCGGTGGGCATGTTTACGACGGACTCGCCCTGTGTGCGCAGGCCAGCTATAAGCTCCCAGCAGTGTATTCCTGCTATAAATAGAGGTATTAATGCATATTCAGTATAGAGCTATATAGGGTGTCCCACGGCGATGCCATATTATGCAGGGAAAGTACCTACCTTTTGTACCTATTGTAGATAGAGCATTTCACTGAAATAAAATTTCATTTCAATTTCAAAAACAATTTAAACTGCGTTAATATATTTTTAAATAATTGCCGGGACTCGAAACCGCTATATACAAGAACAAAAATACCTGTAGTTTTAATAATCCAATCGAAAGGACTCAGCGTAAGAATAATCTCTTGCTACTTAAATGATATATGAAGTCAAAGGAAATATCATGCAAAAAGATTTAAAATATATATAGGAATTACTTACGTAGTTTTATGCATGTGAAATCGCCGTGGGACGCCATGTATAGGTAGATATATCGTAAGGCGTATGTACATTGTACATTGTACACTGTAAAAACTGTGGGTGGGACATGGTCATTGCTCATGAGTCATGTTATGGTCATGTTTGGCATTATTTACGTGAAATAAATACCTAAAACCGTTTTTAGGCGAACACGTTTTTACGTAAGATACGAAAATCAATAGGTAACCTAGGTACTTAATTATTATTGTATTGCGAAAATCCCCTTATTCTATGGACTACCCATCTCGTTTTTTAACCATCTTCAAAAAAAAGGAGGAGGTTCTCAATCCGCCGGAATCTTTTTTTTTGGCTATGATATAATCCGTAAAGTTGTGAAAATAAAAGACGGGGGACAATTAAAGCTCTTGCACGTATTTTTTTTTGGGTATCATTTAAGCTATCACCAATTTAATTAGTTTTGTGTTTCTTAAATAATAGGGTTTGTCCTCAAAATAGTAGATCTGTCACCAAAATGTAGTCACCAAACAATGCAAAATCAGTTCCACAATAAATCACCTAAAATCCTGAGATATAAGGTCTAGTACCAAATAAATGTTTTTGTATGTGTTATAATAGGTGTGTCCTAATAAGTATTTAAGCAAACTAATTTAAAGAGATCACCAATAAATCATATTATGTTTATAATTTTTTTTATTTTTTGAGCTTATGTGTTAACTTTATATAAGAATTTACGACTATAGCCTAAGAAAAAGTGGGGGATCTAGGAAAACTCCTTAGCCGTCACCCTCTTCCCCTCCAAGAGCATGTCGACGGAGCCCCGCTTCGCGGGGCTCCCATTTCTGGGTGGTCAAAAAAGGAAAATAACCTTAACCTATTTACCTATAGGTGCACATGGGATCTAGGAAAACTCCTTAGCCGTCACCCTCTTCCCCTCCAAGAGCATGTCGACGGAGCCCCGCTTCGCGGGGCTCCTATTTCTGGGTGGTCAAAAAAGGAAAATAACCTTAACCTATTTACCTATAGGTGCACATGGGACCTAGGAAAACTCCTTAGCCGTCACCCTCTTCCCCTCCAAGAGCATGTCGACGGAGTCGCAGTCAGGGATCGATAATCGATTTATTTGGTGACAGATCTACCATTCTGAGCACAGAGCTATTATTTAAGTACAAAACTGTTATTATAAGAACGAAGTTTATATTCATGTAATGCAATATGATTTTATTAATTATCGATCTCTTATATTTTACACATATATTAACATTAATTTGATAATTCATACCTGGGAACAATTTTTGTTTATCTGAGAACGAAAATATTTCGTGGCGATAGATCTATTTATTAGGTGATACAACTTGATGACAAATATAAATTTTGGTGATAGAAAATATAGTTCCCTTTTTTTTTTGAAATTCCACCGAAGCTCGCTGTCGAAACCAAACGCTGACGTCTGGCTGCCTTTAAGCAAAGATTTTTTTAACACATTTGCTCAAATAGTAGACTTTTCCATGTATGTTTAGCGTGCGCAAAGTTCTGTTGTTTTTAATGTGTTAAAAAATGTCGTTCAATGCACGTGCGGAATTGTCATTTCCCGAGACTCGTAAAGAAATGACATACCTACTTTCCGCACTTATATTGAAATGTACTTGAATAGGTTTCTTCGCATCTTAAAACCACACACTTTCTGTCGCGGTGCACCGCGTCCAGGTCTCGAATAGGTCTATGATTTTAACGAACTGCTGTATACTTGTTGCAGGTAATGCTGTGGTTTCTGCTGGCGTGGCTCGCGGGACACCTGCAGCTCACGGAGACCAGGATGGAGGAGGTCGACTCCAAATACAAAAGTATGGAGGTAGGATGAT
Source organism: Coenonympha arcania (assembly GCA_036785405.1). Taxonomy (NCBI): domain Eukaryota; kingdom Metazoa; phylum Arthropoda; class Insecta; order Lepidoptera; family Nymphalidae; genus Coenonympha; species Coenonympha arcania. The sequence continues at coordinate 16,287,451 of CM072067.1, read as the reverse complement.
ACCTACGACCACTTGCCCAGCATTTATGTTACATGTAGGCTGACTATTCTCAAAGCATGGAATTCTTCAAGAAGCTAAAGAATAACCCACAACACATGATTAATTTTCGGCTAGAAGGCGTTGTTGCTATTAAAGTTAACAAGTACCTAAGTACTTACTCTGAGCCCTAGTTGATACCTGCAGCATTAGTCACAAGCGGGCCGTAAAAAGGGTTTTAAAAACTTGGATATTGAATATTGATGTCAATTTTGTTGTGCAAAATCTCTATCTAAACTAAAATAATTCGACGAGATTAGAAATAGCGTTATCCATTTAAAAATGCTCTCCATGGAAAAGGGTAGCACTATTTTTAAAAGCGTTAGATAATTTTACTTTAGAGATTTTCCACAACAGATTTGGCACCAGTGTCATTGACAAGCCAAAGGTGAAACGATCTATATAAACAATATGTAAATAAAAGCTTAGGCAAGTTTTAATTAGGACTAGATAAGTAGGCTACATAAGTGTAACTAACGTTAGAACTTATGGAGTTTCTAAGAAGACTTTTAAAGACGTCGTTAGACGAGCAGGTCAGGGCCTCCGGCTGTGGAGGGTACCTACTTCACTGGGCTTGTATAGAAGCCTCGTGTCGACGATGAATAAAATATTAGGACTAACTTAGCTTGCCTTTACCACGCAGTACTAAAAAGCTTTAGGTACTGGAAAAAGACGAAAAAACTTTAGGTTTAAATGTTCTTTGCATTGTGATATTCCAATGAAATAAATTGACGGGAATTACCGATATTGATAACCTCCCAATATGAGGGCAAAATGTGACCAAGGGTGCTAGTAGTTCTTAGTGTATACCTACCTAAATAGTTGACTTGATTGATAAGAACGATTCACATTGTTTTGGGGAAATTAAGCTAAATTATAATAATCATCTATTCTATTTGACAGCCACAAACGCAGTCAACAGAAAAGCCGAAGCCAGAGCCGCCGCGAATCGAGCTAAAGCCGGGGAAATGCTTCTACATGTCGCGAGAAGATTGCCCCACCGAAGTGAAGTGCAAGCGGATCGAGCCCGACTCCGTGTTCTGCTGCGACGTTGACAGCTTCAGACTGAAGGAGGCCCTGGCTATTACTAGTAAGTGTATTGATATACTGACAAACAGTAGTCCATGAGGGGTATCATCGAGTGCTAAAGCCGGGGAAATGCTTCTACATGTCGCGAGAGGATTGCCCCACCGAAGTGAAGTGCAAGCAGATCGAGCCCGACTCCGTGTTTTGCTGCGACGGTGATAACTTCAGACTGAAGGAAGCCCTGGCCATAACTAGTAAGTACATTAGTAACCCACACATAGAAGTCAGCGGTTGGCTGCATTTAGAGCTTAAGCCGAAGACAGTACTTGTTGCGAGAGGACTGCCCCACCGAAGTGAAGTGCAAGCGAATAGAGCCCGGCTCCTTGTTTTGCTGCGACGTTGATAACTTCAGACTGAAGCAAGCCCTGGCTATCACTCGTAAGTATATCGATCTACTCACAGGTAGTAATCAATGAGAAGCAGAATATAGAGCTAAAGCCGGAGAAATGTTTCTACATGTCGCGAGAGGATTGCCCCACCGAAGTGAAGTGCAAGCGGATCGAGCCCGACTCCGTGTTCTGCTGCGACGTTGACAGCTTCAGACTGAAGGAGGCCCTGGCTATTACTAGTAAGTGGAATGATATACTGACACACAGTAGTCCATGAGGATTGAGGGGTATCATCGAGAGCTAAAGCCGGGGAAATGCTTCTACATGTCGCGAGAGGATTGCCATAGCGAAGTGATGTGCAAGCGGATCGAGCCCGACTCCGTGTTCTGCTGCAACCTTGACAGCTTCAGACTGAAGGAAGCCCTGGCCATAACTAGTAAGTATACTTACCTATTAGTATACCGACACATAGAAGTCAACGGGTGGCCGCACGGGGAAATGCTTCTACATGTCGCGAGAGGAAGGAGGAGGAAAGTAGGGTAGAACTCAAGCCGGAGAAATGCACAATTTCAAACGCAGTCTACCGAAGCCGAAGCGCATCGAGTAAGTCGGGAAAATGCCGCGAGAGGATTGCCCCGACGTAGCGACTAGCGAAGTGATGAATGGGGATCTGTCATAGTTACTGGAATAGTTCCTCGCATCGGAAGCAATGTTTTGGGAAATAACCTGTCAAGTGCGAGTCGGACTCGCGCACTGAGGGTTCCGTACTACAACCGGAGGAATGAAACCATAAAAACCACTTTTCTTATCGAACCGCAAAACTAACTTTGTTTTTAGAGGTTTAATGTAAATATCAAAAAAAGTACTTATTAGATCTCGTTCAAACCAATTTTCGGTGGAAGTTTGCATGGTAATGCACATCATATATTTTTTTTAGTTTTATCATACTCTTATTTTAGAAGTTACAGGGGGGGGGACACACATTTTACCACTTTGGAAGTGTCTCTCGCGCAAGCTATTCATTTTAGAAAAAAATGATATTAGAAACCTTAGTATCATTTTTGAAGACCTATCCATAGATACCCCACACATATGGGTTTGATGAAAAAAAAATTTTTGAGTTTCAGTTCTAAGTATGGGGCACCCCCAAAATTTATTACTTTTTTTTAAATTTTGTATGAAAACCTTAATGCGGTTCACATAATACATCTACTTACCAAGTTTCAACAGTATAGCTCTTATAGTTTCGGAAAAAAGTGGCTGTGACATACGGACGGACAGACGGACAGACGGACAGACGGACAGACGGACAGACGGACAGACGGACAGACGGACAGACGGACAGACGGACAGACGGACAGACAGACATGACGAATTTATAAGGGTTCCGTTTTTTGCCATTCGGCTACGGAACCCTAAAAAGGTTAGTAGTGTAGTGGTGTTTAGGAAACTGAAACTGTCACAAACACCGTGAGGAAATTTGTACACCGGAGAGATCATCACAGGTTCTTAAAGGTGTGTGAAGCCTTATTCTGAGAGGGGGCCTGATCAGAGGGTTACAACTGACGCGTTAAAACTGACTGACTCGTTAGAGTGAGTTTATGACTTAGACGTCTCAATCGTATCACATCAGAAATTCAGAGCATTCCAGTTGCATGATTTACACATTGAATTTAAAAATAGCTCAGCACGTAAATAGAACATTGCATTGTAAAGTATAATGTATTTGCAAGTTACACCTAGCCATAGCTGGGCATTAACTCGTTAATCCGTTAATCGTTAATTAACGAAGTTAACATTTTGATTAACGGATTAACTTTTGAGTTAACTTTTAAAAATGTTAACGGACTCGTTAACTTCCGTTAATATGCAGAAGTCCGTTAATCGTTAATCCAATGCCTACTATTTACCGCACAGCACCGGTCGGCGCGGCGGCGCGAAAAGCAGGTTCAGACAAGTATGAAACGACAAGTGCCGGGTGGCGCGGGGCAGCGAGTGAAACAAAAATAAAACTATAAGACGGCGCGTGTGAGTGAGAAGAGAAATGCGCCGCGCCGGTGTTTAGTTTATGTTGACACTTGACGAGTGTTTTGTTTGTTAATATCATAAAGTAGCGTTTACACAATGGCGTATGCTGGCCCACTGCAGGCCATCGCCATTGTGTACACGGGGTAATGGTATGCAATGGCGGGCAATGGTCGACGATGGCGCGCGATCGGGAAGTTGTCGGTTTTTGGCGCACACTTCAAAGGAATCGTGGCGTTGCGTGGTCTGTAGTGTTCACACAATGGGCCATTGCTCAGTTCGCCACCGACCGCTGAACAGTGTATTCTTTTGTTGCGACTACTTCTAACAAAATTAAATTACTAAATTCAAATTAATAATTATTAAATTATTGATAAATTCGAATTATCGAATTCTCCTGATGGTTCTGCAAGCATTTCGCTCAGCAGATTGTTCATGGTTTGCCTAAAAATGATAAAAAATTACTTAGTCATGTACGTAAGGAGCATGCCACGGGTGTGCCCGCGAAATTCAAATTTTTTGTGGTTTTCGTAATTTTTAAGGTAATAAAACATAGTAGGCTCATGGCAGTCAAATTGCGGGAATTCCAGTCGTCTTCAAGTGTTTATTTATATAAAAATCTCTGCTTGTAACTAGCATACAAATTGCAAAAAACTACGAAAATTTTGAATTTCGCGCGCAGAGTCGTTGATTTCGCCTTAAACTACTTCCACGTCCATCGCAAGTGCCTCACCGGACAGCAATGAGTCATGCGCCATTGTATGAACACCAAGTGATCGTGGCCTACAGTTGTGCGTGGCCTGCAGTGGGCCAGCATACGCCATTGTGTAAATGCGGCTTAAACTATTACTCTCAGTGATCACTTGCGTGTTGTTAGAGTGCAGTGTAATTTATTATTTAAGTAGAAAAAGTGTTAACTGTGCAGTGTATGTACCTAGTAATTAAAACCATACCATGGAAGACATGGAATTGGATTCCAGCGGGAATCCATGGCCACATTTGAATGAGTATGTGGAATTTATATCCAGATCGGGCCAGCAAATACTTTTTGCGTGTAAGCGATGCTTGCCGAAAAACACCAAGATAAAAGTTCATGTATCAAGCCTGAATAATTTGAAACAACATGTGAGAAGGGTACATGAGTCACAATACGTACAGTTTGAAGAGATTGTTAAGGCGGGCTCTAACCGGGGCAAGACAAAAAGGAGAATTACTGATTCTGACAATATTAATGTTGAGAGCACAAGTAGCAGTAATCCTAATCCCGTTAAAAGAAGAATACAACAGGGTCGACAGCTGAGCTTCAACATGTTAATGTTCATGAAGGGCAATATGCACCTTATGTCCGACGATTAAATCACACATTTGAATTAAACAAGTATTTTGTTTTATTCCTAATAACCTAACCTAACCTAACCTAACCTATTACCTTCTAGAACCTAAACCAACAGGTTTTATTAGTTCACTAACGCAACAATATAAAAATGCAATTTTACACATAATAACGGATTAACGATTAACGTTAACTTGCGTTAATTCTTCGGAAAAGTAACGCTTTAACGTTTAACGAAGCTAACTTTTTTTGTAACGGATTAACGATTAACGAAGTTAACTATTTGATTAACGGTGCCCAGCTATGCACCTAGCCTAGCCAGTGCGTGTCAGTATGACCGATCGATTTCGTCGGAATGTGAAACGCCTTGCGCCGGCGCACCTACAGGAAATAATCCTGTTTCCTACGCAATTATTATCATAGTTACAGTCGACGATTTATTCCCTAGTTCGTAGTATTGATATCATTTAAGTAACCTCTAATTAATGTCGCTTAGTTGTAAGTAACTAGTATGTACAATTACAATATTTGTAAATACATAAAGATAATAGTCATAATGTAGATAACAGAAATGTAATGTAATAATTTCAGCACAGCCTTGGTGTAAAAATAGCTTGCAATCAGAACAAGAATAAAACTATTGTTATAGTACGGGATTTGGTATGCTGCGACTGCGGGCGTAGTTAGATGTTTACTCGCACGTCCTACTGTTCTGAATACACCGAATACCGATAATTATGGTTAAAATTAATATTACCAATTATGTAGGTAGTTACTTACTTTTTACTTAAATATTATTATCTCACTAATATTATAAAGGCGAAAGTTTTTGCGTTTGTTCATACTCCTTCATACCGATTTGGCTACGCTATTAACGTATCCAACTTTGGAGGTGTATTTTTTACACAACACAAATTAGTACCTACGTAAGTAGGTACTCGACGACAATCACACGACATGATGTATAGTGGCGTTGCCAGGCATCGGTTGCTACACAGCATCTAGGCTTTGTGGGCGGGGGCCTGCTCCAAAAGATTCCTCCATAGGTCTCTATACATTGCGTTCGTTTCCCAATTTTTTATCCTTACACTCTTTGCATCCTTCTTCCAGCCAAGGAAGTTTTTGCCAACCTACATTTCTAGGGCCGTCTGGGTGAGAGGTCAGTAGTTTTTTTTGGTGGCCTCTGATCATTCATGCGCTGTACAGTGTACCTACATGCCCAGCCCACTGCAATCTTGCGATCTCAGACTGTGCTTGCGATCTTTATGTTATGTTGGACAATGTTTCGATCATTATAAAGATAGCGAGCCACAAGAATCCGAGGCACCCGAGCACGATGTCAACTAATGACATAATGGGATACGATATGTGGAATGGAAATCGAAAAAAGTCAAAAATATTATAATATTGATCATGTGACTTACGCGCATTCTTTATATTTTTTGAATTTCGTTCCATTTCCATTCCATCTAGTCGTAGCTGATCGCAATGTCATATGGTTGGAGTTCTGGGTCGAATAAGGTGACTAAATCGATTGAATTAGTCCTACAGAGCTCGCAAATAGATCGATTCTGTTGCTATTATGCAACCATCTGACGCTTTTCTGCCACTTCCACCATACTATATAGGTATTAGCCGCTAAAATATGCTGCATTAGTTAATAAAAAACGACAATTGATTTAAATATCGACCTTGACCCGATGTCGGTAAGAATTAAGATCGGACCGAACAAGGTCATTGCCAATGCACCGGAATTAATACAAGAACAGGTCCGAAAGCTTGTTTTTACAATATTTTATTTATTAGGGTTCCGTACTTCAAATCGTCGGATGAGAAAAACGGGAAACCTTATTATAAATAATATACGTTAATTAATTAACAAAAAACCGAGTTCAACTCTCATCAAACTGCTGTTGAATACATCCTTTACAATTAAAAATTTAAGACTTTTAAGGTTTTCTCATGGCTACCACTATCAGAACTGTACTAAATTGAAATGTGATGGGACCACACGGAAAGCTTTAGCTTTATAATAAAAAAAAGAATCCTCAAACTAGATTAACCTCGTCAAAAGTTACGAGGTAACAAATATATATAAAAAAAAAAACAAAAAAGAACATAGTCGAATTGAGAAGGTCTCCTTTTTTCCACACACACATTAAAAATCCGTTTTTTTTAACCGACTTCATTATGATATTAGTGTGATTACTATACTAAAAATGAAGTAAGTAGGTACGTGTAATAAATGCGCAAGATAGAATTAAAGCAGTTAGCATAAGACCCTATTATTTAGGCCTATGTGAAAAATAAAGATTTTCATTTACCAAAAAAAAGCCCTAATATTATTTTTTCATTTTAAGCTTTTATTTTTTCTTCAAGATACGGAACCCCTCGTTAGGAAGTCTCTCACATGGCCGTTTTTTTTAATTTTTATCAATTAAACTTTTTCGGCTTCCCTGGTTTTTGACTGTTACTCACCCCATACGGTAATCTCTTGGACTGAATCGTCACTAACCTAACCTAACGTATCATTGCAGCCAAGTGCCGGTAGAAGTGAAAACTTGAACAATTATTATGTGAGGTTTTGGTTACGGTAACCGTGTGAGGTGTCGGTAACGGTATCGCGAGTCCAATGGCTTTTTCCTGGAGATGAGCCCATCGGAACGTGATGCGTGCGGACATGGACCCTTATTGTGCATCTCAGTTATAATCACTCAGTGACCTTCAACGAGCTCATTTGACATATGCTTTTTATCCTTTGAAGATTCACCATAAAAGCTTACTTTCGTTTCACTTAATAGAGCAGTATTATATAACGAACTATAGACAACAATGAACATCACTGGAACTGTCAAAGATACGGAATATCCGATGGGGATATTCCATAGGGTGCAGTTTAAAAAGGATAGCACTATTTTTTTTTTAATTAATAAACCATCTTACATCTAGCATTACAGGGTTTCCTAATTCGCTAGAAGTAGCTAAATGTACCTTAAACAAATACTTACTTAAACTAAACAGACTTTACTCAAACTAAAACTTTTTTATTTATGGTTCTACGACAAAAAGTTGAACTGAACCAAAGTTGTAGAAAATTTAATTTGCAACAAAAATGTTATCAATTTTTTTTTTATCAAACAAATAGTTTAAGAGAATATCATAGAAACCATTTCAACCCCTATTTTCAAGATTGCGGCCGCGGGACAAGGGTGGCGACCCCACAAACTTGGTTTTAGCTTTACAATGACCCCCACTACACATTGAAAAAAAAAAATTGCGTCCTCTAAAAACGCAAGGTTAGGCCTAAAAAATGTAAAATTTCAGTGGACTAACAACAGAATCGACCACAATGATCCACTGTTCACTGCGACTAAAACCTAAATCTGTTGTTGCAGTGAATCAGCAGAACACGACGAACCTGCACGTGCTGAACGCGACAATCGAGGAGCTGGACGTGTCGCAGTCCATCTTCAGGAGGCTCACCTCCATGGCGCTCACCGACGGCAACATCGGCAAAATTGTTGGTACGTATCCTCACTCCATGGGGCCAGCTTGCCTCGAGCGTCAGAAGCCGAAGCGACGCTCCTCAATAAAGACGTCTTTCACATAGTTCAAGGAATGTCGTCTCCATGGGTCCATGGGGCTTGCCTCGAGCATCAGAGGCCGGAGTGACGCTCCTCAATAAAGACGTCTTTCACAAAGTTCAAGGAACTTCGTCTTGAAGATCTTGACGAAACGCCTGGCCAAAAAGAAAAGACCAAAGCCTTCCTATTCTTACACATTCAATCGTTCGGGTCAGTTAAGCATTGTGCGCCATGCAACAGGATCTTAAAGACGAGGTTTGGCTAGTAACATATCGGTCACATGTCCAAATTCAGCAAGGTCCTCTGTTGTCGTCATATGTCAAGGGAGATCAACTATAATATTATCAACTGTATGTACATCGCCATCTCTTTTGCGAGTACTAAATCAACCTACTCGTACCTAGGATTTTTGGGACGGGACATTCTTGAATATGGAAAAGTTTTATGCAACCAAATATGTTACTTTATTTGCTACTAGTATGTAGTGTATTTACCTGTCAATTTTGTTTTATGCTAGCTGAAGAATTTCCGGAAATGATGAGGAGTGATGGCAGTAAGTATTGAGATATATCTTTAAGGTGATGTTAGCTGGATGACCGTTTCTGATATTGGGGCATTGTCGTTATCTTAACTACATAAAACATTGCTAATCTTTTGATCTTTGATCACAGGAATATAAAATAACAACATTTTGGGATTTTAGAGAATTCACTACGTTTTTATAAGTTGCTTAAAAAGTTATTTTTGTCTTGTGTGTATTTCTTGAACATCATTGCAAGGGGGACATCTGTCCTAGTCAAGTGATTGGGCACGGGACACGGGGCATTGTGCACTTGGGAGCACAGCTAGAACATTCTTCGAATTTAGAAACTTTGTTGCAACTAAAAAAAATACGTGATTTTCCCGCTATTGACTAGCAGATCTCTAACATGAAATTAAGTTTTTACCTACCTTTGGGAAACCCTATATAAACTTCCAACCCCCTAATTTAATGAGTTGGGGGTGATCTACTAAAAATCCTTAAATATTGTTTATTACAAGGAGTTTATATATCAATTTCGGGACCTCTAGCATCAACACTGGTTGTAGTTTCATATAAACTTTCATCCCCTATTTTCAGGGGTTGGGGGGTTAAAGTTCCAACTTTTAGATTTTTTTTGTTGGTTGTGTACTGATACTAGCTTTTATACCAAATTTCAGCTTTCTAGGAATTAACGAAGTACCTAGGAATTTTGATGATCATCAGTGAGTCAGTCAGGCAGTCAGTAATGAAATCGGGGGTTTTTAGAGGCCAATGAAATCTGAAGTATAAGATTTATAAAATTGAAATTTCATAAGTCCACTATTGACGCCATATCCCGAGAATTTTGTGTATCTGGAATAGCCAACTTGAGGGTTCAAAAAAAACGACGAAGCTCTTCGTTCGCGATTCGTTTGGTGCTTCGTGGCAGGACACTAACGTTTCCCCAGATATAGTTAGTATTCGTAATAATTTCATGCTGCAAATGTTTGCCTGTCACCGTCATTTTTGTTAATCAATATATTATATAGTTATTTTGATGTAAGTTAATATTACCATCAAAGCGAAACTTCAACTAAGAACTAGATTTGAAGACCTTGAATTTACAAAGAGAAGAAGTTAGAAGCTATCTAAGGGCAATTTTCGACCTGGTGGGAGTCCTCGGCCTCAGCTTAGTTATCTTCACGCATGCCGGGAAAAACGCACAGCCACGCGATTGCGTTCAGTGTGATGCTGCGTTAAAATTTAAGGTTGCTTACCATATAAGCTAGCGAGATCGCTTAAATCCTAATTAAATTGTAGTGTGTAAAAAAGCATTATTTCTACTTTCCAGGCCAGTTCCCAAAGTACTCGTCCATCGCGTGCCTGAACATCTCAAATAACAACTTGAGCAGCGCGACCCTGCAGCCGCCCATCCAGCGGCCCTTCGCCTACCTCTTTAACCTGACCGTGCTGGACGCGTCGCGCAACAACCTCACTGAGTTCCCGCTTAGCCTGGTGCAGAGCAACCGCAAGATATCCGTGGATTTATCTGGTAAGATTGTTTCCATGCCAAATTACATAGTACCAAGAAGCGATCTATCACTACTGTAGCAGCCTTCACAACTAACCAGTCCCTTAGCTTACGCTGACGGAGTTTTCGACGAGCGTTCTATAAATACAACTTCTTACGTCATACACTTGGATCACAAGCGATCCCCAGGCCACCTGTGTGGAGGAAATTTACCTATTGCCAACAACTGGCAAACTGCTCGTTAAGTTTCACTAGTCCAGAGATTTTTTTAATAGAACTAGGTATATAGGCTAGCGCTTGACTGTGATCACACCTGATGGAAAGTGATGATACAGTCTAAGGTGGAACGCGCTTGCCTAGAAGATGCCTATTCATTCTTGATTTGGAGGCACCCGGGTTGTAAGAGGAAAGACACTGCCTGGGAGTGTATTCCAGGCCTTTGCAGTGCGTATCAGGAACGAGGAACCAAACCGCTCCGTACGCGTCATTGGTACGTCGACTATGTACCTATGGGTGGAAGCCTTTACGATGCCTTGCCGTTCTATGGTAGAAAGGTGACGGGGGAACCAAATTAAAGATCCAAAGTGGACCTTTTTTGTCTTCGTATACCTAAAAGGTTCTCCAATTGTCCCTGACATGCATCGCTTCATACCATTCAGATCTCGAGTATCTAGGACACCCTAAAGGACTTTTCCAATAATTCCGTCCGCAGGCAACAACTACCTGCCCTGCAAGCACTTCCTAAAGGTGATGGAGACGAACAACAGCTCGCTGGTGACGTTCCTCAACTACGACAAGACATTCTGCGCGCTCGACCTGCGCTTCAACTGGTTCAAGGACGTGCTCATCGTGCCTATCGACCACCTGCGCGTGCAGAAAGAGGTAGGCCATGGGAACACGGATGATGTTGACGACAACAGCTCGCTGGTGACGTTCCTCAACTACGACAAGACGTTCTGCGCGCTCGACCTGCGCTTCAACTGGTTCAAGGACGTGCTCATCGTGCCTATCGACCACCTGCGCGTGCAGAAAGAGGTAGGCCATGGGAACACGGATGATGTTGACGACAACAGCTCGCTGGTGACGTTCCTCAACTACGACAAGACGTTCTGCGCGCTCGACCTGCGCTTCAACTGGTTCAAGGACGTGCTCATCGTGCCTATCGACCACCTGCGCGTGCAGAAAGAGGTAGCATTGCACCACGGATGATGTTGACGACGTAATGACGAACGAATCTATCAGACGGATATATATACCCATCCCACATATTTGCGAAGCGTTAGCGATGGTAGAAAGGAAATAGGCATGTAGCATTGCTCATTAACCCGTTGCCCATAAAAAGAACCATGTATTAGACCTGTACATCATCAATTAATCTTCAAGCATTAAGGATTTTGGACACATTACGGCGTTAATCGTTAAGATTTACATTAATATAAAGCCACTATGAAATTTCGCGATCGGTTATTGCAGGCCCATGATTTGTCATTATCATTATCATCTTTTTACTTATTTATTTGCATACATGACCACATAACATATTAACAGTCAAAATGCCCTGTCAGGGCGTAGCAAATAATACATTTTCCCCCATATAAGAGTCACGTTATACATTCATATAAAATAATTGTCTTTAAGTATTATTATTTCTGAGTGTCGCGACTTCGAGGTCTTGCTCTCTAGTTAAATAGTTCTCTCACTTCGTAGAAGCATTTTTGGACTAACCATTTCTTAAGCTTGCCTTTGAATAAATGGTCCCGCTTCTCATCTTTTATTATCTGAGGGAGTTTAGGTACTGTAGATCATAATCGATCGGAAGTAAGGATTTGGTTTATTCCCTGCAGCTAAACATCAGCTGCAGCAAGATCCGTCCGGAGAACATCAACTGCACGTGCGTGCCCGACCGGCTGGAGCTCATGGACGGCGTCAACAACATCGTGGCCGTGCTGGTCGACTGCTCGCAGCGCCACCTCAAGGAGATGCCCACCAACCTGCCGCCGAACACCTCTAAGCTCAACGTTTCATACAATAATGTGAGTTGTTCAAGTCCTTACTGCTGGGATAGCTATTCGCTCCTGTAAAAAAAAGATGTGGCACTCTGGAAATGCCGATAGAAGTGAATAGTGAAGCAGAAGTGTCGGTCAGTAACAGTATCGCGAGTTAGGTAAATGATTTTTAACACCCCAAACAAGTTTTCACTTCACAAAAAAAAAAAAAAAACAAAAAAGCTATAGAAACTACAGTGACCCTTACGGTTAGGTGTCGGTTACGTTACGATAGTCAATTAAATGGATTTTATCTACGCTCATTGCTTAAAGTTCGAATTATGAAATCAAAATGTGTCACATAATGACCTACTTTATTCACAGACTTCTATAATTATTAAAAAGTTATTCATTATAACATCGATCTACTACTGGAAATATTTAAAGAAAGTTGTTTAATTTCCATTACGATACACGGCTCTGGGTTCCTGTATTTTTATCTGGGGTAATATTTTTTTAAGTGAATCAACAGACAACATATAGTTGGTAGTCATTGCGGAGAGTATGGATGGGCCATGATTGACCATAGACAACAACAACAATGTCTATTGTGTATGGTTCTGCGCCACCTTTGCAGAATTTTGGCGCCATACATACAAATTTTTAATATTTTAATGTGTTATTGACGTGATAACGTTTAATAAATTGATGAACACCAGCAGCACTCATGAAAAATAGTACCGTTCCACGTAACGTTCCACCTGGGCCTGTGATTATGATTATGATAACGATTACGATCACGATTATGATTATGATTATCATAATGATTATGATTACGATTATGACGTTATCACGTAAATCTATCGTCCGTAAACCGACTTTACAGACAACCATTTTTTTGTTACCTACTTAGTCAAAACTTTGCAGTGAAACCTACTAAAGAAAATTTAACTCCACCATTAGACATTTTAGTAGTTGCAATGATTTACGACAAATGTTAGCAAGATTTTATGGTTTGGATTTATGATAATAATATGAGCGTAGATAAAGTAGTGTATGAAACTCTACACTCTAGTGTATGACACTCGTGTGATACTATTAAAAAACTCGCCTGCGGCTCGTTTTTTAAACTCACACTCATGTTTTAATACTCCCCATTATGCAACCGTTACATAAACTACTATTACATAACTCAAAAATGCCCAACGCGGAACGCCCTAAGGAACTCTACCAAAGACAACGTCTTGCCCCTAAATTAAAATAAGAACCAAAGACCCCAAGATGGCGAACTTCAAAAGATAACAAATGTTTTGTTGCAGATAACATCCCTGCAGCCCGTGTCGGACCCGAGCTACGAGCACGTGCGGCAGCTGCTGGTGGACCACAACGACATCGCCAGCATCGTGGACCTGGAGGGCACCAAATTCATCGACAACTTCATGATCTTCTCCATCACGCACAACAAGCTCAAGACGGTGAGCGTTGAGTTTTTTTTTTTTTTTATATTGATAGGCTTGCGCTTGACTACAATCAAGTCTGATGAACAGAAATGATGAGGTCTAGGATGGAGCGCGCTTGCCTAGAAAATGCCTATTCACTCTTCTCTTGAAGGCACTAAGATTGTATTTGGCTGGGAACACGGAAGCTGGAAGGGTGTTCCACACCTTAGCGGTTCGTATCAGAAACGTAGAAGAAAAGCGTTTCGTCCGAGTACGCTGGACATCAACCACATAAGGATGCCAATTCTCTCGACGTCTCGCGGACATTCCTCGGACACGGACATTCCTCGGATGGCGGAGTAGGGACATTCCTCCTCCACACATGGTCCAATCACCCTCGCTGTTATGGGGGCCGAATCGCAGAAGGCCGCCCATTCGGTACATGCTCATGGCGTGTTCCTGGAGCGCCTTCTTAACTTCCTATAAATTTTTCCTCTCGTAGCTTTTTGGCACGAGTGTCGATGTGTTTAACGCTGAGCAGCGGAGGATTCCTAACTAACGCTGAGCAGCAAAGAATTCATACCTAACACTGAGTAGCAAAGGATTCTTACCTAACGCTAAGTTCATTGACAACTTCATGATGTTCTCCATCACGCACAACAAGCTCAAGACGGTGAGCGTTGAGTAGGGACATTCCTCCTCCACACATGGTCCAATCAACCTCGCTGTTATGGGGGCCGAATCGCAGAAGGGCGTCCATTCGGTACATGCTTATGGCGTGTTCCTGGAGCGCCTTCTTAACTCCCTATAAATTTTTCCTCTCGTAGCTTTTTGGTACGAGTGTCGATGTGTTTAACGCTGAGCAGCGGAGGATTCCTAACTAACGCTGAGCAGCAAAGAATTCATACCTAACACTGAGTAGCAAAGGATTCTTACCTAACGCTAAGTTCATCGACAACTTCATGATGTTCTCCATCACGCACAACAAGCTCAAGACGGTGAGCGTTGAGTAGGGACAACCCTCCACCACTTTATTGCCCATTCAACCTCGCTGTTTTGGGGGCCACATCGCAGAAGGGCGCCCATTCGATACATGCTTATGGTGAGTTCCCGGGGCGCCTTCTTGACTCCCTGCAAGTTGTTTCTTCTCGCTCCTTGTCCCTATGTGCTCACTATCCCCATTCTGCGGCAAGATGCAATGATTACGGACTCGCCTAGCGCCTTCGCTGCTGCAGGAATGCGGACGATCATCGATTCCAGAGATATCAAGAAGAACCTGTCACCCCAAATCGCTGTCTAGAGACTCCAAGAGCACAGGTTCTTTATGAGGTCTATAGGGGTGCACTAAGAAAGGTTTTTTTTTAATTCACGCAGACAGTGAACGACGATGACGCGATTTTAAGTTCCTTAAGACTCCTTCACGCCGCAACCATTAAACCGATTTGGCTGAAATTTGAAATGGGGATAGATTATATCCTGGTTAAACACATAGGCTATTTGATTGACCATGGATTTTTTGGGACCAAAAAATCCATGGTTCCCGGCGTCTGCTAGTTTACTCACATAACAATTGACGTTTCAGATCCACACATATGTGCTGTCCAATCGTTTCGAGACAATGGGACCCTCGCTGCTGATCTCCGGCAACTATATACACTGCGACTGTAACACTGAGAAAGTACTCAAGGTAAGATGATGTTAAAAGTTCAGAAAAGGTCTCCCATCAGGGTCGGGAGCTCAGTTCCCAGGCAGTTACCGTTGACTTTTCGGACTATGTGTTTGTGGAAACTAAAATCACTGTGTAGTTTGGTCGTAAATGAACCACAATGTATCCTTAAAGGTATGCTAATCCCGCCAATCCAGCGCCCAGCGTGATGGGTAAGTGCGGGCAGCGTGGTGGGTAAATGCACTTTGAGAGAAAACTCGTGGCCAGCTGTGAGACCTATGAATGGGTTGAGACGAATAAGTAATTTATTAGGTTAAAATCAAGTAATGTACAGAATTTAAAACATGTTCTCTATGCTATTTAAAGTGACCATTCATTTCTTATTGGCTTACCTTTACTTTTAATCAGGGAACCGCAGTTGTCATCAAAATTAGTTCAGCACTTAAAGATACGGAACCTTTTAGGTGCTCACTTATGTTCTTTTCTTGCAGCCTTGGCTATTGGAGAACCTAAAAAACATACCAGACTACAAGGGCCTGAAGTGTGAGAACAACATGGGCGCGGTGGTCGACCTGCGCGAGTCCCAGGTGTGTCACACCCCGCGGGACTGGACCGACTACATCTACTACATCATTGGTCTGGAGGTGCTGATACTGGTGCTGCTGATCAGCAAGGTCTCGTACGACTACTGGGTGTTCAAGACCGCCGGCTACCTGCCCTGGCCCGCGAACAAGATGCCTCGGCTACCTTGCGATTGGCTATGTGAATAAACTATGCGTAGAAGATACGTGCTGATTCATCATCGCCGTTCTTGAAAACTGAAATACACAGAGGTTCTCTTTATGATGTAGACAAGGAATAAGCAAGGTTAATAGTTATTCAGTATGCAAGGCAGCAAAGTAGCTTTTTGGCACGAGTGTCGATGTGTTTAACGCTGAGCAGCGGAGGATTCCTAACGCTGAGCAGCAAATGATTCTTACCTAACATTGAGTAGCAAAGGATTCTTACCTAACACTGAGTAGCAAAGGATTCTTACCTAACGCTGAACAGCGAGTGTCAGGTGTGTCACCACCCGAGATTAGACCGTGTACTTTTACTGCATCATGCGCCTGGAATTGCTACTAGGTGTTTTCAATACCGCTGGGTATATGCCCAGCAGGGTTAGGATGTGTGCGTAAAGATATGTCTCTCTACTTTTGCCGTTCTCTTTTCTCTTTCTCATCCATGTTGATAGACACAGAAAAAAGAGCGACAAAAGTATAGAGACATATATATCTAAAAGTGGGCATGCAGCATAGGCTGGCCAGCGAATAAGATGGCTACCTCGTGATTGGTGGCTATGCGATTAAACTTATGATTGTTGAATAAAACTAGAAGCAGCTGTTACTTAGTTCAAGTCGGTGAACACATTTGTATAAAAAGAAAAATCCCGATTCATCATTGCCATTAAAGAAGGCTGAATGCGCAGAAAATGAAGTAGACATAGTTAAGTGGTTAGGATTTTTTTTATTACCAGAGAGAAAGACACTTTTTAAAAAATGCCGTCTTCTTTGCTAGTTCCATTCTCTGGCAAAAAATAAAGGTGATAAGAATAGGTTACTCTTTAGCCTACTAGTTTAATGATTAAAGGTCTAAACTATAAATATTGAGTAATAAATCAAAGATTTAGTTGTATAAATGGTTTCTTTTTGTATATAAGTGTCTTTAAAGATCTAATTTGCTATAATTATGTAAATGAGAAATTTATTGAGTTTACATTTAACATGGTAGGGTTTATTTTCGTCGTTACAATAAATCAACTGGGTTTCAATAACATTATCTACACGATGGGAAATGTGTTTTCGTTAACTATAGTTTTGTATTTAATTTTTATTGAATCAATTTATTTATTTTTTAGAAAATCTGTGTTAACGTTATTGTTATGAGAGTAATTATGCATATTATGAATTCCAATGAGGGTACTTTAGGCGAGAATCTCCGGAATGTAGGGAAAAAAATGAATTTATCTGATGACGAAGAAAGGTTATAACAGAGGCTTAAAATAATATTAACTAACTTTATATTACATTAAGAAAATTAAAATCAAGGGCGTCATATCATTACAATAGGTAGGTATAAAAATTAACGAAAGTAATTTGGTAAGAACAAAACTTTATCACATAGGTACCAATAAATGTCAATGTCATTCCTAAATCATGTTCGGAAGTATGAATTTAGACGAAGTACAATAATTAGGTACTATTCTGAAGTTAAATAAGGGTACTGTATGCTGATTCCGAGTTTTTTAAAATATGCTTACTTACTCGATCGTGAGAGCGTTAAGAGGGTTTATGCAGCGCGGCATACCTAGCGTTTCGGTCCATACAAAACAGGAATTCGTCCCCACAGAC
Source organism: Coenonympha arcania (assembly GCA_036785405.1). Lineage (NCBI taxonomy): Eukaryota > Metazoa > Arthropoda > Insecta > Lepidoptera > Nymphalidae > Coenonympha > Coenonympha arcania. The sequence continues at coordinate 16,269,545 of CM072067.1, read as the reverse complement.
GCAATTTTGCGCGGAAAATGGTATTACAAAAAAATTTATAGTAAAATAAATATACAACTTATTAAAATAGTAAATAACCAGTGACATTGAATATTAATTGAATTAAATTACTATAATTCAGAAATAACAAAATATCTTGGATTTAATCCTAAAATAATACGTTTAATTTATCGAAAAATGCTAAAAATGGCACTTTTCGGTTTATATGGTTTTTGAATGAAAATCTAGGAAAATCGTGTTTTTTTGAGACACTTTTTAGTAAATGTTATTAATTTTCTATATATGTCATTGTTATAAGTTTTTGTTAAGAAACATGGCAAATATCTTGCATCTGCGTAGAGCGTCGACCGCTATTTTAGCAAACAGCCTATACAAAAACTGTTCTAGTGAGAAAGTTATACACATATTTTCAAATATTTTTGAGACAAAAACTAGATTATGAAATGCCAAATAATATGAATTCAATTATCTAATCTATAATTGAACATATAACTATTTTATGTTCCTTCGGAAATCGTAAATTTTGACTCAAGCATAATACTAACGCATGAAGCGCCTTAACGCCGATTTCTATGGAATTGGAATAGTTTACGAATTGTGTTAATAGGTGTCGCTACAACAATCCTATACAAATTCGCGTTTACGCACTCACGGTCGAATAAGTGAAAAACTCAGAATAGGCCACACGGTACCTATATCATATAAAACCACAGGAAGCAAAAATGTATGGAAATCCATGTTTTTTTTAATAGATCCACCGGCTGATTTATTTTGTTAATTACGGATTAAGCTAGTGAGATTCGATAAATTAGAGGGAAATTTTAGTTAAATTAACGTCCTTGATTCAAAAAAAAAAAAAAAAAATTAGGTATCGAGTTTGAGGCTTAAACAACGTAAAACGTGCCATAATTGGCTTAACATTAATAAGTGTCCAAATAGATTATAATATAATTGTTGTCATAATTATTGTAAGTTAAATAGATTTTGTAGGTATTTTTGTATATAAAATGCAATGAAGACTGTATATTTTGTATCTGTTTTCCCGATGAGTATGTTTTAAGTAAATAAATAGGTTAAAATTAACCACGTTCTTTTTATTCGACCTTTAATTAAATATTTCCTTAGTATAAGTGTTTTTTAATACACATTTAAGTAGTTATAAAATATAGTAGGTTCATTTGCTAATAGCAATGCAAAAGAAACTTACATCTTAGATCAAAGACTTCTAAGTAGGAATTAGGATACATAGAAGTCTGTGTCTAAGATACGTAATAGCTATTATTTATTTGCATAATAGAAAGTGACGTCCCAAAAACAACATGGCGACGAAAAGGTCGGGTCGGACAGATATGATAAACCTAATCTGTAATTGTCTGTAGGATTTTTCTGTAAAAAAACCACAGATGACTAATACTTAATTATTTATTTAAATATTATAATTAATTTTTTACAACAGCTTTAGAAAAATTCTTCTTTTTCCTTTTACTTTTGCCTAAGTTATTAGTTTTCTTAACTTCTTTAGTGTTTCTTTTTTCCTTGATTCCTTTCTTGTTTTTCTTTTTATTGGATTCTTCATTTACAACTTTTCTTTGTTTCTTGCTTTTGCTATCTTTTACTGCATCCGTGTTCTTAGTTTTGTCCGCTGCGTTTTCATCAGACTTGTCGAGTTTTCTCCTGTAATTAAGTGAAACATTTAAATTTAAAGATTTATAATATAATTACTAAGTTTACTATTTATTTCTGCTTCTGCTTCATTACTGACGCGATGCTATCAACTGCGTCAGGGAGCTCGTGATATATTGCAGTGGCACCACAGAACACTAAATAGTACAAGTAGAAGGTCCACTCCGCACGATAATTTAAAGAAATAGCGACTCTAGCGCTGACACAAAAAGTGCAATTCACTTCGCAATAGCGCCTGGCCCCGCCCTCAAAATCGACACGCAACAAACGCAATGTTGTGGTCTTTTTCTATCGCCTAACTTTATCTCTGACGACGTACTAGGGCTGCCGTGGTCAGACGTCGCGTAAAATAGACCGTACAGAACTAGCGCGTACAACTCGGTCCGCGAGCGGCAACCATCTGAAATATTGAGGTCCGAAACCCTACTTGTGGCCGGGACGGTTACGTGATAAGTGAGACTGGCCTGGTGGCACTCACTTGTCCGGTTTCTCCAGCCTGGTGGAGATGCTGTCGCGGTGCGGCGCCTTCTTCAGCAGCCTCTTCCGCTTGTTGGGGTTCTGTTTGAGCCGCAGCATGTACTCCGGCACCGAGCAGCCCGACTGCTTCATTACTGACGCGATGCTGTCAACTGCGTCAGGGAGGTCGTGATATATTGCAGTGGCACTCACTTGTCCGGTTTCTCCAGCCTGGTGGAGATGCTGTCGCGGTGCGGCGCCTTCTTCAGCAGCCTCTTCCGCTTGTTGGGGTTCTGTTTGAGCCGCAGCATGTACTCCGGCACCGAGCAGCCCGACTGCTTCATTACTGACGCGATGCTGTCAACTGCGTCAGGGAGGTCGTGATATATTGCAGTGGCACTCACTTGTCCGGTTTCTCCAGCCTGGTGGAGATGCTGTCGCGGTGCGGCGCCTTCTTCAGCAGCCTCTTCCGCTTGTTGGGGTTCTGTTTGAGCCGCAGCATGTACTCCGGCACCGAGCAGCCCGACTGCTTCATTACTGACGCGATGCTGTCAACTGCGTCAGGGAGGTCGTGATATATTGCAGTGGCACTCACTTGTCCGGTTTCTCCAGCCTGGTGGAGATGCTGTCGCGGTGCGGCGCCTTCTTCAGCAGCCTCTTCCGCTTGTTGGGGTTCTGTTTGAGCCGCAGCATGTACTCCGGCACCGAGCAGCCCGACTGCTTCATTACTGACGCGATGCTGTCAACTGCGTCAGGGAGGTCGTGATATATTGCAGTGGCACTCACTTGTCCGGTTTCTCCAGCCTGGTGGAGATGCTGTCGCGGTGCGGCGCCTTCTTCAGCAGCCTCTTCCGCTTGTTGGGGTTCTGTTTGAGCCGCAGCATGTACTCCGGCACCGAGCAGCCCGACTGCTTCATTACTGACGCGATGCTGTCAACTGCGTCAGGGAGGTCGTGATATATTGCAGTGGCACTCACTTGTCCGGTTTCTCCAGCCTGGTGGAGATGCTGTCGCGGTGCGGCGCCTTCTTCAGCAGCCTCTTCCGCTTGTTGGGGTTCTGTTTGAGCCGCAGCATGTACTCCGGCACCGAGCAGCCCGACTGCTTCATTACTGACGCGATGCTGTCAACTGCGTCAGGGAGGTCGTGATATATTGCAGTGGCACTCACTTGTCCGGTTTCTCCAGCCTGGTGGAGATGCTGTCGCGGTGCGGCGCCTTCTTCAGCAGCCTCTTCCGCTTGTTGGGGTTCTGTTTGAGCCGCAGCATGTACTCCGGCACCGAGCAGCCCGACTGCTTCATTACTGACGCGATGCTGTCAACTGCGTCAGGGAGGTCGTGATATATTGCAGTGGCACTCACTTGTCCGGTTTCTCCAGCCTGGTGGAGATGCTGTCGCGGTGCGGCGCCTTCTTCAGCAGCCTCTTCCGCTTGTTGGGGTTCTGTTTGAGCCGCAGCATGTACTCCGGCACCGAGCAGCCCGACTGCTTCATTACTGACGCGATGCTGTCAACTGCGTCAGGGAGGTCGTGATATATTGCAGTGGCACTCACTTGTCCGGTTTCTCCAGCCTGGTGGAGATGCTGTCGCGGTGCGGCGCCTTCTTCAGCAGCCTCTTCCGCTTGTTGGGGTTCTGTTTGAGCCGCAGCATGTACTCCGGCACCGAGCAGCCCGACTGCTTCATTACTGACGCGATGCTGTCAACTGCGTCAGGGAGGTCGTGATATATTGCAGTGGCACTCACTTGTCCGGTTTCTCCAGCCTGGTGGAGATGCTGTCGCGGTGCGGCGCCTTCTTCAGCAGCCTCTTCCGCTTGTTGGGGTTCTGTTTGAGCCGCAGCATGTACTCCGGCACCGAGCAGCCCGACTGCTTCATTACTGACGCGATGCTGTCAACTGCGTCAGGGAGGTCGTGATATATTGCAGTGGCACTCACTTGTCCGGTTTCTCCAGCCTGGTGGAGATGCTGTCGCGGTGCGGCGCCTTCTTCAGCAGCCTCTTCCGCTTGTTGGGGTTCTGTTTGAGCCGCAGCATGTACTCCGGCACCGAGCAGCCCGACTGCTTCATTACTGACGCGATGCTGTCAACTGCGTCAGGGAGGTCGTGATATATTGCAGTGGCACTCACTTGTCCGGTTTCTCCAGCCTGGTGGAGATGCTGTCGCGGTGCGGCGCCTTCTTCAGCAGCCTCTTCCGCTTGTTGGGGTTCTGTTTGAGCCGCAGCATGTACTCCGGCACCGAGCAGCCCGACTGCTTCATTACTGACGCGATGCTGTCAACTGCGTCAGGGAGGTCGTGATATATTGCAGTGGCACTCACTTGTCCGGTTTCTCCAGCCTGGTGGAGATGCTGTCGCGGTGCGGCGCCTTCTTCAGCAGCCTCTTCCGCTTGTTGGGGTTCTGTTTGAGCCGCAGCATGTACTCCGGCACCGAGCAGCCCGACTGCTTCATTACTGACGCGATGCTGTCAACTGCGTCAGGGAGGTCGTGATATATTGCAGTGGCACTCACTTGTCCGGTTTCTCCAGCCTGGTGGAGATGCTGTCGCGGTGCGGCGCCTTCTTCAGCAGCCTCTTCCGCTTGTTGGGGTTCTGTTTGAGCCGCAGCATGTACTCCGGCACCGAGCAGCCCGACTGCTTCATTACTGACGCGATGCTGTCAACTGCGTCAGGGAGGTCGTGATATATTGCAGTGGCACTCACTTGTCCGGTTTCTCCAGCCTGGTGGAGATGCTGTCGCGGTGCGGCGCCTTCTTCAGCAGCCTCTTCCGCTTGTTGGGGTTCTGTTTGAGCCGCAGCATGTACTCCGGCACCGAGCAGCCCGACTGCTTCATTACTGACGCGATGCTGTCAACTGCGTCAGGGAGGTCGTGATATATTGCAGTGGCACTCACTTGTCCGGTTTCTCCAGCCTGGTGGAGATGCTGTCGCGGTGCGGCGCCTTCTTCAGCAGCCTCTTCCGCTTGTTGGGGTTCTGTTTGAGCCGCAGCATGTACTCCGGCACCGAGCAGCCCGACTGCTTCATTACTGACGCGATGCTGTCAACTGCGTCAGGGAGGTCGTGATATATTGCAGTGGCACTCACTTGTCCGGTTTCTCCAGCCTGGTGGAGATGCTGTCGCGGTGCGGCGCCTTCTTCAGCAGCCTCTTCCGCTTGTTGGGGTTCTGTTTGAGCCGCAGCATGTACTCCGGCACCGAGCAGCCCGACTGCTTCATTACTGACGCGATGCTGTCAACTGCGTCAGGGAGGTCGTGATATATTGCAGTGGCACTCACTTGTCCGGTTTCTCCAGCCTGGTGGAGATGCTGTCGCGGTGCGGCGCCTTCTTCAGCAGCCTCTTCCGCTTGTTGGGGTTCTGTTTGAGCCGCAGCATGTACTCCGGCACCGAGCAGCCCGACTGCTTCATTACTGACGCGATGCTGTCAACTGCGTCAGGGAGGTCGTGATATATTGCAGTGGCACTCACTTGTCCGGTTTCTCCAGCCTGGTGGAGATGCTGTCGCGGTGCGGCGCCTTCTTCAGCAGCCTCTTCCGCTTGTTGGGGTTCTGTTTGAGCCGCAGCATGTACTCCGGCACCGAGCAGCCCGACTGCTTCATTACTGACGCGATGCTGTCAACTGCGTCAGGGAGGTCGTGATATATTGCAGTGGCACTCACTTGTCCGGTTTCTCCAGCCTGGTGGAGATGCTGTCGCGGTGCGGCGCCTTCTTCAGCAGCCTCTTCCGCTTGTTGGGGTTCTGTTTGAGCCGCAGCATGTACTCCGGCACCGAGCAGCCCGACTGCTTCATTACTGACGCGATGCTGTCAACTGCGTCAGGGAGGTCGTGATATATTGCAGTGGCACTCACTTGTCCGGTTTCTCCAGCCTGGTGGAGATGCTGTCGCGGTGCGGCGCCTTCTTCAGCAGCCTCTTCCGCTTGTTGGGGTTCTGTTTGAGCCGCAGCATGTACTCCGGCACCGAGCAGCCCGACTGCTTCATTACTGACGCGATGCTGTCAACTGCGTCAGGGAGGTCGTGATATATTGCAGTGGCACTCACTTGTCCGGTTTCTCCAGCCTGGTGGAGATGCTGTCGCGGTGCGGCGCCTTCTTCAGCAGCCTCTTCCGCTTGTTGGGGTTCTGTTTGAGCCGCAGCATGTACTCCGGCACCGAGCAGCCCGACTGCTTCATTACTGACGCGATGCTGTCAACTGCGTCAGGGAGGTCGTGATATATTGCAGTGGCACTCACTTGTCCGGTTTCTCCAGCCTGGTGGAGATGCTGTCGCGGTGCGGCGCCTTCTTCAGCAGCCTCTTCCGCTTGTTGGGGTTCTGTTTGAGCCGCAGCATGTACTCCGGCACCGAGCAGCCCGACTGCTTCATTACTGACGCGATGCTGTCAACTGCGTCAGGGAGGTCGTGATATATTGCAGTGGCACTCACTTGTCCGGTTTCTCCAGCCTGGTGGAGATGCTGTCGCGGTGCGGCGCCTTCTTCAGCAGCCTCTTCCGCTTGTTGGGGTTCTGTTTGAGCCGCAGCATGTACTCCGGCACCGAGCAGCCCGACTGCTTCATTACTGACGCGATGCTGTCAAGTATACATTCCATATGGATTCGAATTACTCAGACTGTTTATTCGCTCCGAAGACCTCGCAACCGAGGGGCCAGTGACTTCTGAAAACCCCCAAATAGTCTGTTTCAGAGTAAAAATTGAAAAAAAAAGATACACTGGCACACGGAGACTGCCGCGGTAAAGCTATTGCATAGCTGTTTTTATCAACTTATGTAACGCTAACAGAGTGAGGTGTCAATTACGTTATGGTAACGAGTTTAGATTTTTTTTCGAAAATCTTCAAAATTTTGTACTCTACCTAGTTCTTTGTATTGTACCATAATATGTTTATTTTCGTACGTGATCTCACCTTCTAAGGTTGACGACATCGTCCTGTGTGAAGAAAGTGATAGCTTTCCCCTTCTGTCCCGCGCGCCCGGCCCTGCCTATCCTGGACATACAGAATAACCATTATTTCATACCTGCCATTTTTTATTGTATTCAATAAAATTGAAGCCATGAATAACTTCGTAATTACAGCAAGTTAAATCGTATGCACAAAGTTACACGCAAGCGAAAAAAAATATTGTCTGTCTGTCAGTCATGATCGTTTATTTCAGTAAATATTAAAGCTATCGCCCTGTAATTTTGAATAGTTGTTTTTTATTTGAACAGAAGAACGTGATGTCGTCGTATTGTGCCTCATGGCAACACTGAGCCGCCATTTTGTACATGTATTTGATAATTTGACACTCACCGATGGATGTAGGATATAGCGGAGGGGGGGAAGTCGTAGTTGATGACGAGGTTGACGCCGCGGAAATCGATCCCGCGACCCATCAGCTCCGTGCATATCAGCACCCATATGCGGCCCACGCGGAAACTTCGCACCACGTTGTCGCGCTGGAAAACACCACGTTTCGATACACATGCGGAAACTTTGTCGTTTCCTCGCGAGTCCCGGTTAGGGAGGTGACGAGGGTGGTTAGAAGGAAGCGGAAATTACAATTCCGCACATACATTGACGTTTTTCACCCATTAACGAAAAATAAAACAACGAAAGGAAATCATTATTTCCACGCCACTATTTGACATTTTCATTTCAAATAGCGTAACGGTAAGCCATCTCATACAAAAAAAATTTAAATTCATATAATATGGATGTCAGTCGAAGGAGGAAAAAGGCACTAGTGCGGTAAAAATAATTCTTAGCAATCTTTTCGATTCTATTTCTTAAGCAGATAAAATGCAAATGTAGACGTAACGTGTACTTTGAACATCCTATCAACCGGATATGGCCTCTCCATACATTTATTAAATTTTACTAGCGACTCGATTTCTACAATAGAAATAGAATCGATAAGGTAACACGGCTGGGTGTTCAGTTTACCTGCGCTTGCGTCCTGTCCGCGTGAATAGCGTCGACATTGATGCCGTCGTAGATTAACTCCTTGAAGAGCTGCTTCGCTCTATCCTTGCTTTGGACGAACACTGACAAAGATAAGTTTTATTTGTGTTAAGACCATTCATGCGTTGGAATTATGCTTGAGTCAAAATTGTCAATTTTCGACGTAACATAAGAGTGTCATGTGTTCAATTATTGATTATATAATTGCCATCATATTGTTTAGCATTTCATAATCTAGTTTTTGTCTCAAAAATATTTGAAAATATGTGTATAACTTTCTCATAAGAAAGTTTAAGGTAAAGGCTAATTACTCACTTAGCGGTGGAAGCTCTATTTTGATGCAAGATATTTGCCATGTTTCATAACACAAACTTATAACAATGACATATTTAGAAAATTAATAACATTTACTAAAAAGTGTCTCAAAAAAAAACACGATTTTCCTAGATTTTCATTCAAAAACCATAAACCGAAAAGTATCATTTTTAGCATTATTCGATAAATTAAACGTATTTAGGATAAAATCCTAGATATTTTGTTATTTCTGAATTATAGTAATTTAATTCAATTAATATTCAATGTCACTGGTTATTTACTATTTAATAAGTTGTATATTTATTTTACTATAAATTTTTTGTAATACCATTATCGGCGCAAAATTGCGTCAGCGCCAACGAATACCATAATAGTATGGTACGAAACGCGAGGCCCGCCGTTTCGCATGAACGCTCTTAATAGGGGACTCAAATAAAAATATTGAATTTTCAAAAAACATTTTTGGACTAGTTTAATTTTCAAAGAGAATGATGAACCCTTATTATTTAATCCAGAGCTTCAGACCACGGCTCAGGTCTGAGCCAATTTAGAAATTATAAAGGGTTTGTAAACCCTCAGTCGCTACACGGCATCACGGCGGAAAGCAAAATCGCTTGGCTTGACGTACCTAGCACTGGCGGCTTGAGCCCCTGCTGCACCAACTGCCTGAACGCGACCAGCTTTCCGTTCTCATTGCCGCAAAACAACAGCTCTTGTTCCACCGTCGCGGCTGCGGCGTTCCTGAACAATTCAATTTAATTTTTATTTTTAATACAGACGTTAATACTTGACTACTACAGATCTAGTAACGTAGTACAGTTCCGTTCCGATAGTAAAAATTTAATTTCAAGGTTTGATGATTTTCAATTTTCTATGATTGCAATGACGTTGGGCAACTATTACTCATAACTATTGCAATTTTCAGGTTGATAGCTTTAATACTTACTGCAATAATAACAGAGGTTCAGACAGACAAACAAGAAAGGGATTTTATATGGCTTTCGCTTTTTCCTTTTGAGGTATGGAACCCTAAAAATGCGATCATATACAGTGACGTCACTTAGTGACAGATATTGTACCTGAGTCCGACAGTGACGTTGATGAGGCCCCGCATGTTGTGTCGGGCCCACTTGGCGATGGCGGGCGTGTGCGTCGCGCTGAACATGAACAGGCGCGCTTTGCAGGCGGCAGTGACGTCAGCTAGTGACAGAGGTGTACGCACCTGAGTCCGACAGTGACGTTGATGAGGCCCCGCATGTTGTGTCGGGCCCACTTGGCGATGGCGGGCGTGTGCGTCGCGCTGAACATGAACAGGCGCGCTTTGCAGGCGGCAGTGACGTCAGCTAGTGACAGAGGTGTACGCACCTGAGTCCTACAGTGACGTTGATGAGGCCCCGCATGTTGTGTCGGGCCCACTTGGCGATGGCGGGCGTGTGCGTCGCGCTGAACATGAACAGGCGCGCTTTGCAGGCGGCAGTGACGTCAGCTAGTGACAGAGGTGTACGCACCTGAGTCCTACAGTGACGTTGATGAGGCCCCGCATGTTGTGTCGGGCCCACTTGGCGATGGCGGGCGTGTGCGTCGCGCTGAACATGAACAGGCGCGCTTTGCAGGCGGCAGTGACGTCAGCTAGTGACAGAGGTGTACGCACCTGAGTCCTACAGTGACGTTGATGAGGCCCCGCATGTTGTGTCGGGCCCACTTGGCGATGGCGGGCGTGTGCGTCGCGCTGAACATGAACAGGCGCGCTTTGCAGGCGGCAGTGACGTCAGCTAGTGACAGAGGTGTACGCACCTGAGTCCTACAGTGACGTTGATGAGGCCCCGCATGTTGTGTCGGGCCCACTTGGCGATGGCGGGCGTGTGCGTCGCGCTGAACATGAACAGGCGCGCTTTGCAGGCGGCAGTGACGTCAGCTAGTGACAGAGGTGTACGCACCTGAGTCCTACAGTGACGTTGATGAGGCCCCGCATGTTGTGTCGGGCCCACTTGGCGATGGCGGGCGTGTGCGTCGCGCTGAACATGAACAGGCGCGCTTTGCAGGCGGCAGTGACGTCAGCTAGTGACAGAGGTGTACGCACCTGAGTCCTACAGTGACGTTGATGAGGCCCCGCATGTTGTGTCGGGCCCACTTGGCGATGGCGGGCGTGTGCGTCGCGCTGAACATGAACAGGCGCGCTTTGCAGGCGGCAGTGACGTCAGCTAGTGACAGAGGTGTACGCACCTGAGTCCTACAGTGACGTTGATGAGGCCCCGCATGTTGTGTCGGGCCCACTTGGCGATGGCGGGCGTGTGCGTCGCGCTGAACATGAACAGGCGCGCTTTGCAGGCGGCAGTGACGTCAGCTAGTGACAGAGGTGTACGCACCTGAGTCCTACAGTGACGTTGATGAGGCCCCGCATGTTGTGTCGGGCCCACTTGGCGATGGCGGGCGTGTGCGTCGCGCTGAACATGAACAGGCGCGCTTTGCAGGCGGCAGTGACGTCAGCTAGTGACAGAGGTGTACGCACCTGAGTCCTACAGTGACGTTGATGAGGCCCCGCATGTTGTGTCGGGCCCACTTGGCGATGGCGGGCGTGTGCGTCGCGCTGAACATGAACAGGCGCGCTTTGCAGGCGGCAGTGACGTCAGCTAGTGACAGAGGTGTACGCACCTGAGTCCTACAGTGACGTTGATGAGGCCCCGCATGTTGTGTCGGGCCCACTTGGCGATGGCGGGCGTGTGCGTCGCGCTGAACATGAACAGGCGCGCTTTGCAGGCGGCAGTGACGTCAGCTAGTGACAGAGGTGTACGCACCTGAGTCCTACAGTGACGTTGATGAGGCCCCGCATGTTGTGTCGGGCCCACTTGGCGATGGCGGGCGTGTGCGTCGCGCTGAACATGAACAGGCGCGCTTTGCAGGCGGCAGTGACGTCAGCTAGTGACAGAGGTGTACGCACCTGAGTCCTACAGTGACGTTGATGAGGCCCCGCATGTTGTGTCGGGCCCACTTGGCGATGGCGGGCGTGTGCGTCGCGCTGAACATGAACAGGCGCGCTTTGCAGGCGGCAGTGACGTCAGCTAGTGACAGAGGTGTACGCACCTGAGTCCGACAGTGACGTTGATGAGGCCCCGCATGTTGTGTCGGGCCCACTTGGCGATGGCGGGCGTGTGCGTCGCGCTGAACATGAACAGGCGCGCTTTGCAGGCGGCCATGATGACGTCGAGTTGCTGCCTGAATGTATCCACTTCCTCTGTTGAGCCCTCGAACATTTTGTCCGCTTCGTCTATGATTAGCCATTGCACCCTGAATGTTAGAAAATAGAAATATGTATTATGTATCATCTCTTTCACTATCCTAAATTTAGAAGCAAGTTTGAAACTTCTGATCACATTGTTCTAATTTATTTACTGAATCCATTCCTAACTATGAAAAGCAAAATCATAGACTACAAACTTCAGATTACACACCCTCACGCGCGAATGTGTGCCACATTTTACTTGACCTGTGACCTCAGATTAAAAATTCAGATGACTTAATGGTTTAGTCAGTCAGCAACCATACTTTTGCCTAAATTTAGGGTTTTAATTTGCTAAATATGATAACACTGGACTTTTAGGAAGGTGTAATAGGGCCTTAAAGGTGTTCTATGTCGCGGTTCTAGCTGACCTAGCTACAATCGATTCTCTTTCTACTATTGATAAAGCTTTACAAAATATATAAAGAGATAGATAGAAGTAACAAACTAATAATAAAATCAGCAATTTTCCTTGATAGCTACTCATATATCTACCAGAAAATAAGAAAAATTATAATTAGGACTTACTTTTCCAAATTGACGCCAATATTTTCTTGATTGAGGAGGTAGCACAGACGATTTGGTGTACTTATAACTAAGTCTGGAAAATGTAAAAGAAAATTGAAAAATCATTTACACTACAGTTCACTACAGATACTTATATGCAGAGGTGTTGGTCACTGTATTATGGTAACAAGAACCACGGTTCATAACTTTTTAGCCATCTCAAGTGTAGGCCAACAGATGTTAAAATTTCAACAATTACACGAGGTATCAGTTACGGTAAGGGTATCGCAAGTACAAGGTTTTATCCCATCTCAAAAATGACCAAAGCACTTAAAGAAGTATCTTTAAACTTTTAGACTTTAAAAACAATGTAATTCATTAAAAATACATACCACTTTTTCTAATAGTGTTCTCCCGTTCCTTAATCTTGCTCTCTTTAACACTTTTGATGACAGTGCACCTCAGTTGAGTTGATGCAGACAATCTTAACGCTTCTCTGTATATTTGGTGGGCGAGCTCCCTCGTGGGGCAGAGCACTAGGGCTCTCGGGCCACCGGACGGTGCCCCCAGTAGATGGAGTAACGGTACTAGGAAAGCAGCTGTTTTGCCGGAGCCAGTTGGGGCGCAAGCTACTATTTGGCGACCCTGAAATTTTAATTTATATACCTATGCAGTTCATGCAACAGAACAAACAGCCAAAATCTGATGATAGCTTTCTATGGGGAGTTGCCCAAGTGGGGTGGGGCTGGAAGCTAACCCACAATGAAAGGTAGAGGTCTGAATCTATCAATGCTTTTACTGTAGTAGTTTTTAACATAAAAAGTCCAAAATTCTACCGAGTTACTAAACTGGATTATGGATACAGTTCAAAATTTAAAAAAAACACACTGCTGTTTAGTCTGGTTGAGCGCTGGGTCCACGCAAATAAGATACTGTGTGAATCAGCCAATTATAGCTAACAACAATATACTGACCACAGTTTAAATGACATGTGACTTTGGTACTGCAGTCTTTAAAATCATTTTGTAAAACTGCAGTCACTAAATACAATTAATTGGACTACATTCTCTTCAGAGAGTTTGTAAGACTGTAGTCTCAAAAGACCTTTCCTTAGAAAAGGCAGCTTCTACACTTCTTGTAAGTACTGTTTCATTTTCAAAATCTTACCTCTAGTATACAAGGGATAGCCTGTCTCTGAATGGGTGTGGGCTCTGTGTATCCACACTGAACCACTGTATCCACTAGGCCTTGTGATACACTGTACCTTGAGACAAGCTCTGTGAAATCTTCTAATGCTTTTGGTACATGACGGCCCACTGCTTTGATCCCATGCAAATTGCGGAAATGGTTTTGCTGTGAATGAGAAGCTGTGTGAATTTTAGTTTTTAATGTATTTTAATGTATCAACTAAAGATTCATGGTTAATAGCAGCCTTTGTGTGAATCTAGGGTATAAATAAAACATCTCTAATACAAATTTCAGCCAAATCGGTTGACTACTTTTAGCATTAAGTAATAACAAAACACACAAACACTTTATTGTTTGATAAAAGTTAAAATGGGTTTATTGGGGGCCACACACCAAAAATTTTAAGTCATCTAGTCTCTATCTTCGTATTTCTATATGTATTAGTAAATAGTGCATTGCCATAATCTAACCCCTAATTTTATTGTAACCAAGAGATTAATTAATGTCCTACTAGAAACCAGGTATTTTCATTCGAATATAGCTTTACCAAAATGATATTTTAGGCAAGAAATAAGGACGGTTGGAAGTTTTTTAATATAAGCAATATTTATGGTACATAAACCACTTTTTGGATATGGCTGAACAATAACTACCTACCACTATAGTTAGGCTAAATACAATACGAACCTCTTCCAATTCAAGTTTCTTTTTTAAATCTTCTGGGCCTAATTTACTTCTCTTCTTTTTTTCTTTCTTTTCTACAGTTACACCTTTGATTAACTGCAAATCGTTTTCCTTTTCTACTGTACTCAGTTCATCATCAGACTCTACTTCATTATCATCATTTTTAATTTCTGCATCACTTTCAGATTCCGACTCATTTTCATCTTGTTCATTTTCTGATGCAGACTCATTTCCATTTTGTTCATTTTCAGATGCAGAGTCATTTGAGTCAAGGCTTTGGTTAAATACTTTTCCTTCTTTTATTTCTGGTTTTGTTAGAAGTTCTTTCTTTACTTTGGGTGAAGATTCTTCATGCTGAAATAATTTAAATATTTAACTTACTACTTAAACGTTTTTTTTGTATTGACTACAACTTATTGACTGCAGTCTAGCCTGCAAGATATTATACTGCCATGATGATTTATATAATCATCATAATGTCTTGCAGGTTGCTAACCAGCTGTGGCAATAGAAATTTGGTTTTCATTTATTTTTAAATTAATATTTCAACTAGTTTTATTTGAAGTTGGTTGATGCATATACATTATACAAGTCTTCCCATAATGCTTTCTCGTTAGCACTACTAAAAGTTACTTTTAATGGTTTAGACTATATTGTTAAACCAACTGCCTGCTGTGATGTCTGTCGCTTTACCTTACACTTTACAGGGCTTTGCAGCAGCTCTGCCGGGCAACACCCGCCGTCCGATTTTATTTAAGTAAAAAAGTTTAGCCAACTCCAATTCAGCTTATTCACTTGTTGAAATATCACTCACTCAATACTGGGACTATCTTTTAAATAAATAACTCACTTTTCAGTTAAGATTGAAGCGAAATTAGATTAGAAGTTGTACAAAGGTTATGTTTATACGTACTTGATTTTTGACTCCTAAAACTCGGTGTTTAAACTTAAGACCCTTTGTCAGCTTTTTAAATATATCGTAAGCATCCATGTTTGTAAAAATATATCGAAATACAATATTTCATAGCATTAAAATTAATAAAAACACGTGTGTCGAAACAATACACCAATACACACAACAGCACAGACCACAAACAACACATAGAGTATATTGAATATAAACAACAGATGTCAATAGCTCAAGTGTCAAGTGTCAACTGTCAAATGTCATTTTAATGTGCTTAAAATGTTCGTTTAGAAAACTGCAATCTCGAAACGGTCAACGGATTAACTTTGAAAGGTAATGCGATATATTATTATGTATTCGTCACGGAAACTTCGCAGGACACAGATGACAGATATGAGATCAAAGTTATTATCACACTAAATTTATAAAGGTAAAATGTATTGTTACAACAGGATTTAGACGTAGAATATTATAGATAGTTCGATGAGATAACAAAATTTTTGGAGGCGCCCATTCTACAGATTATGCCAAGTAACTATCATATCGACTCATTCTTGTTAAATAGCTTGTTGTCTCTTTTTAACCAATCGAGTCCATAATTATGTAAAGAAAAGAAAGACAAATACATATTTGTTGAATACTTATCTGCCACAAGATCATGTACGTGACGTTAGTTTAAAATAAGTCACGGTAATTTTGTATACGGGACCGGTACATATTGTTTCCTAGATCATGGAGATAGACTGATTGACTGATTGAAACAAAGTTTTTGTTTTGGGAAAATCCCTGTTTAGCCCAGAATTTGGATCTATTGGCTATCATGACCTACTTAAGTGTTTAAGGTCTGGGATTTGGAGCTATCAAAACATCAATAAATAATGAAGTAAATGGGTATCTTTGACCAGTTTTTATGAAAAACAACATATGTACTTACATATTAATATTAAAAATCGTAAGCTGTTTTACATGCTGTTTTTGCATACCTAAAATGAAATGTAAGTGAATTACTGTTTTACAGGCTAAATGTCAATTATCTTATTTTAGTTTTGGTCTGCGAATGTACTGAAACAAAAATTAACAACTGTTTTCTAAATCCTAATTTATAATGGAATTACTCGAACTAATGATTAAGTACGTATAATGAATACTTACGTACGTACCTAATTTTTTATGAAAAATTCATCCTGCGAGGAAGTCATAGTGAGAGAAGTTTGAGGCAGGTTTCAGATAATAATTTAATTAAAGATAGGTATAGGAGATTGAAAGATGGAAATATGAGTGCATGGGAAAATAAAAATACACATCATCAATGGAATCACTGCGAGTTTATTAAATTTATATTTTCATTACATCCAACTGTTATATTTTCCATTATAATTCAAAATGCAGATTTCGTACAAAACATAAAGGACCGTTTAGTACAACCCACTGAAAGAAATTCTGGTTGTCAGATTCAAAGATACTTAGAGTACTAGGTCATCCAACTTTGATATGTCCTGACTACGCAGCCGATTTGATTCCTTAATCACATATTATATCAACAACATCAAAACAAGTAAAGACACCCCCATTCAATGGACATAAAAACCACAAAAAGTTAATAAATTATAGTTACTCTATATAAAATTAGTGTCTTAAAAATTTACAAGCAAAATAGATTATTTTTGGAATTTAAAAATGATATTTGCCCGACGTAATGTTACGCTACAAAGTTACCTCGTTTTACAATAAATTATTATAGCCAAGCTATTTCTGAACGCTTATTGTTGTTGTCAATATGTCAATTTTGAAGTTGACACCTGTGGTTGGCACTTTGGCGCTAAAATGTATTTGTCAAATAAAAATTTGAAAGATGCAGTGCGAGAATTTTTTAATTTATTTACTTATATAGGTACTGTGATTTTTCTATATAGAGTTGCAAAAGTAAATAAAGTGTTAAGCATTTTGATTTCTATAAATTGTAGCTACAGATGCCGCATTTTTGCTATAATGTAAAGTAAGTAACACAATAATTATGTATGAAATAGTGATGATAATACAGAAAGTATTTTATTTTAATTACGTTAGGGGGTGAGTACCTATCCATTTAATTAATTTGAAATGTGCTTAAAATTTTAGTTTTTATTTTTACTTTTATTCAGAAATCAAGGTAGGTAAAGAACTCAGTTTAATATAGTAAGTAGGTATCTAATTTTATATAAGCTTAGGTTTTCAATGTCGGTATTTGAACAATTTGTTTAGACTATTATTCTCTTCACTTCTCACTTGCATATTGCAAACAGTGAGACTCAGTGTACTAGAGAAGTAAATTGAATTATTAATGCCCCTATTCTGAACAGGTTTTATCAACTTTTTATACATTTCAGTGTCCATTGAATAATCTCATTTCATTAAAGTCGACTTTCATACAACCTACAACAAGTACTTTAAGTGTCTTGACTGAAGATGTTCAGCTTACAACAATTTCAAGAGGATCCCTAACTGTCTATGCGGCCGTTTACTCCGGTCCCACACCTAACCTTACCGAGCGATACACAATACTATGAAACATTTTTGTACATACTGCTCCCTCTGAACTTTCAAAACATGAAAGTATAACAAAACTCACTAACTAAATGTATTCAAAAAACATATTTGTCCTCTTTGTATCAACGATGGCAAACTATAACTTTTACAATAGTAACACAAATATTTAGGCATATTGAACGGCCGTAAATGCCACAAATTGTAGTAGAGTGTGCTCAGTAAAAAATAAAATAAATTAATAAAACGTGTATATCTCCACAAACGATCGAGGGTATGCATTACTTAAGACAAGAAAATCTTAAAAAAAACAGAAAGTTGATAATAATAAAAACGCAGATCGTGCATTACATTATTAAATTACGAAAAAAAGAAAATCTTAAACTAATCGTGTCAGCAAAAATGTAGTGCAGTTAAAATTAGAATTGCCACTTAATTAACATTGACATATAAATTGATTTTCTTAAAAAAATATTTCTGTTTATAAAATGTGTCACCCAAGCATAACAAGTAACAGACGTGTAATTCCATTAAAAACTTGACCAGGATGGGCATCTAACAATGATCTTTCTACGTATATAATGACATTTTTTTTTTGAAAAGAGCAAGTGCCGAGTTTCTTGCCAGTTCTTCTCGGTGCAAACCTGCTTTCCGAACCTGGCGGTAGAGTTTTGACTTTTCATAAGAGCTTATTAATTGGGCCTATGTGAAAATAAAGATTTTTCATTTTCATTTACCTCAGTTTAGTGTGTGGTAAAAAATTTAAAACTAATAATTATGAACAATCTTAATAAATACAGTTTAGCAATGAGTAGAGGTGTAGGCAGAGATGGACAATTAATGGTAATGACAAAAATAATCTTTATCAATCATTGTGATTTTCATCTCTATCATAATCACAGATTTAGAAAATTAATGAAAATGACAATCAAATTCAATAGTCAATGCTTACTAGATATTGCAATTCATTTTTCAATTCAAAATGTGCAATTTTCAATTTCAATTTAATTTTCAATTTTTTTTACAATTGCATCAATTCAAATTAATTCTTCAAATTACTTTTTGCCAGTTGCAATCGTGATCACACATTGTAATCAAAAGTAATTGTTAATTGTGATAAGATTTGACCATCTCTGGTTGTGGTCAGTCAATGTCAATTCGGAGTCAATTGGCACTGCTGGTGGCAAAAATTCCAAATGTCCTCAATAGTCTTGAACGAAAAGAAAAAAGGAGCACTGGTCGAATTTTTAACGAAATTAACACTCCTGCCTTACCATTATCTGTAGATAAAAAGTTACATCTAGCAATATATTGTATGTCATAAGTGGGTATATTGTAAATACTTTTTATATAGTTACTGCAAAGAGGGGTTATCAACGATCCTTGCTCGACAGGGGAGGCGCGGAATGAACTACTAATATAATACTCCTTATTTTTATATAAAAGACGTAAGTGCACTTTGAATTACGGAACTATTATTGTAACTATAGGTAGTTAAGGGATCAGCAGATTGTATCGGATATCGGCGCCTTTGGTGTTTAGCACCTGACTATTTTCTTATATTTACATATATAAATCTTCGTATATATAAAGTCCTCTATCAGTATAAAACCGCTATGTATAGGAACAGTTTTGCAAATGTAGGTAAGTAAGGGTTATTTATGAGGACGAAGCTTTCGAATTGTAGATTTTGATTTCGAATGTCGGTATAGCCAATACAAAAAAAATATGATCAACGTAGAAAAAGGACTTTACTTTTAGTCTCTAGTCTGCTAATAATCTGCTATTGATCGCGTTCTTATTGATATAAGATTAATATGTGTAAAATTACTGAGGTACTATGGCAGATTGGGAACTATTGCTATAAACTGTATTATAATAATTATATTATTAAAGTGGAAGATACTGTATATTTAAAGCTATTGACTTAAGAATACAACGACTTAACTGTAAGGGCTCACTTTCATTCGACTACAGATAAAAACACCAACGACTTATTTATCGAGTCAAAAACAACAACGAACAACTCGGTGATAGTCGTATGTACAATCACTTTGATTGTTCTCAAAAAATCTGTATAAAAATAACTAGAATAAAAAGTATTGTCCAAATAAAACAAGTTACCCAGTCGATATTATAACTTCGAAGTATAAGTCGGTGCGAATGTATCTTAGGCTAGATTTTAGAATGAGTCGATCTATTCTCAAAAACGGCTTTCGCGTCCCCGGTCGAGCAAATCTAAAATTATTTTAAATAATTAACTATTGTGTTCTGGTGGGATCCGTGATTTAATTTTCGGGACCACTTCTAAGTTCCCCAAAGCTAAATCACCGATCGATAAACTATTGCATTTTAAATATGGATATGGATAACAAAAATAATGTATGTATGGAAATAACTATGTAACAACTGTTATAGTTTAGTTTGACAATATCTATAATTATTGTATTTATAAATATAAATGATCACTTTTATTGACTCGTCCTGTTCATAAAGTAAAACCCTACCCCTCTATTGTGGAACTACTTGAAAGTTTATACCGCTCTCGCTGTAGAGTCTAAACAAATATTGAGCAAAGATAAAAATCTTGCTTATGTTATCCCGGTTTTAACTAGAAAATTAAGATGTAGGTATTGTTCTTTGGTTCATAATCATTTAAGATGACTTCTTGCGTGTCCACTAAATGCATCGATCCGCTATCAGTATCAAAAAAGACCATTGTTTTTAGTACAGATTTGTCATTTTTGCCGAAAACATACGAGTACAGTAACTCCGATACTGAATTGGCGAGCAATTTTTACAGATTTTGTGGGACAAGAAGTGTTTAAAGTCTTATAGTAAATTGAGCAATGATATAAAAAACTGCATATTCTATCGGTTCTCTTAAATGATTCAAGTAGTTTCACAAAGAGAGTTTTCTGGCTATATGTATATTAAGAATAAAAATTAAAAGATTTATCAAAGATAATACTTAATATTATTGGAGGTAATACTTAGATTTAAAAAGCAAGATGTTTTGTGAATCCAATTTGTGAACCATGTATGCAATAATGCATGTTTCTAAATTTTATTATTTTTAATGTAAATTCCATCTTAATTGTTACGTGATAATGTATTTACAATTAGCCGATACTAATGTCCTTATGGCTACTGATCGTGTAAAAAAATTCTGAATAAGTGAGGGCACCTAATTTTTAGCTCACCAGTTATAGCTTTATTAGATTGGGCCGAAATTGGCGCCGATTCTGTGTGAAAAAGCGTTTTATGAATTGTCAGGTCTAAAAAAGCGCTATTATTCTAACAATGTTATATGTAGAGAGAAATAGATCATTTTAGGATCTGACGATGCAGTTTAGTTAAGACGAATTTCACAAACGAATGGTCACCATAATCTATTAGGTACTTTACAGATCAGTGTCGATATAATGTTATTTAAGTTTTTTCGCACAAATATTCTATTTGTCTAAAAATAATAGCAATATTAATTAAGTATGGTGACCTCCTGTATAATTAGAATTGTCTGGTGGCAAAAAATCTGAATGTCCTCTTTTTGATTTATGATAAGTTTTTGAATGCCTAACATCGATGATTCATATAATTAAGAATTCTATTGGCAGTATAATTGGACAGGTTCTGCAAAGTAAAATTGTTTAAATCACAATATGGAGTTAAAAACCGCAGTTGAAGTGGTCTTTTTGTTAGTTTAGAGGTTAAAATAATAGTTCGTCAGTACATTGAAATTATTTTCACTCTACCCGCAGGTTTCGACTCCATATTGTCATTTCCTCGTAGTATCTTATATTATTTACTTATTGTAGGCTATTGTAATAGTTGTACTGTTACGAAGGCATCCCGTTGTTGATTATTTTGTGCATTACCTACCTTAGTAACACAGTCGGTTTATTAAACGTATTTCATTAGTAAACTTAAAATAAATTATCTGGCTATGAAGCGAAATGAATTATACGTACAGTTAGTTAAAGTAGACAAGACGATGAAATAATTTATAAAAAAGTTTTTCTCACTTATAATCTTACTATTTAGAAATGCAGTATTTTGGTATACATTGCAAAAATAATATATGTTTTTACTTTGTTTCGCTGCTATGCTTTATAAAATTTGCTGAGAGTTTGCTGCTTTTTGAATTTTTAGGCTGCGATTACATACTATTGCTAACTTTTTGCCGACACCTCCAAACTTAACGCGAATAAGACCCTTATGCCTAACAACAATCACCAACGGCTGTCTCCGAATCGATGTAGTTCGCAGCTGTCTACTGAGATCAAAATTTAGAATAATTACAAAATATTTTACGAATAAAATTGGTGGGAAAACAATCCAAACTTTTAATTTAACAAAGCAGTCAACAACAAGCTTTCAAACGGCCGAACCAATGAAATAATTGCACAGCGAAAACAATAAAGGCAAAACACTAATAAAAACTTTATAGAAAGACTAAGTCCTAAGTTTCACTATTAATAAATCCATTAGTAGAATATATATAAAAATCCTTTCCATTAATGATTTTATCTATTTACTATTTAGTTAATAATATCACGAGGCTTTATTCCCAAATGATGCCACGATCCTTCAATTGTGTATTAATCGCTAATTTTATAACATATTTACAATTCAAACTACCCGCTTGCTTTTTTTCTTCTAAGCTCCCTAAGGTGATACTTATATATTTTTGAACCGATTCGTTCCTTACTTTCAGAATTTACAGCCAGGTTCTTTAATTAACATTCAAATAAAAATTAATATATAAAAACATAATATGTGAGGTATTACAAACATGGAGGTACGCGCGTTGTTACCGGGGATAACCACGTTCGAGCAAAACAATGCTCTAAACTCAGAGGAAAATAATTTGTTTTACAAATTATATTAAGCTGAATATAAAAAACTTAAAATATATTTGGAATTATACCAAATAACCATTTAAACTCATATCACAAAGCACGAATATAAATAACATTCCGAAAAAGAAAATAAAAACCTACTCGTATCCTTAGCTTAACATTGGAAAAATAAATGCAAAAGTAATTGATCATTTTAAAATAAATTGGATTGATTTATCCGAAAAGTGCGTATAATTTTGCATTGATTCCGTATCCGTAATTTTAGACTGTTTTAACGTACGATATTAATATATTTATTATATTTAATTTATAATTACACAATATATTTTTCAATGATTTTGATCAGATATGGCACAGTTCAATTGAATCAATAATCATTTTTCAGAATGTTTTTATTCTACTCGAAATAAATGCGTATTGGAAGAAATTATCCCCATTTTATTTTCTTTGGCTTGTGAAATATCACTGCGTAGAAATACTTTCATATCTGTATCTTTATTCTTTCATAGATATGCGTGATATGTAGGGTTTTATACTTATATGTGTAAATGCAGATTCGCTATTATATCAAAATGAATTCGTCGATTTCACCCTGAAAAGATATGTATGTCGCAATTTCGCCAAATGCGGTTCCCAAGCATTTTCCTATGATATAAGTAAATAATATATTTTTACATCTGCAGCCATCTTATGGTCGATCTTAAGACTTTTAAGAATTTTGAGAATATACATAATAATAATAATAATCTAATAAATTTTCAATAACGAGACGTCCGCTACGTTGGTCGACATTTAAATAAGAAACCACTATACACTCATAGAGAGAAATCCGAAAATGGATACAGATTAAATATAATTATATTAGTGAATACCTAATACCTACGTAATTTATACAGACGAAACGATTTACTCGTATGTCTCACGATTTGAAATCATGCACGTATACGATCGTCGAACAGAGAACTGCTTTTCGAAGACCCTCACTTTTCGACTCTACTGCGCCTCATTGCCTACTCTCCCTCCCTGTAACCCTGTAGTCGAGGCTCGCCAGATCGAAATGGCGACCCCGTAGCATTTCCTCCTCTCCCTCACCGCCACTGTTCGTTCGCCAACTTGTATTTCACATTCTATGTCAGTTCGTAAATTCCCACAAACCCTTTATAATCGCATGAAGACGAACGAAGGCACGGCTACTTATACATTGATCAAAAATGTTATTATTTGAAGCCAAAACGCACATAGAATACATAATATTTTGCTCAATTAGACGTTAACACTTTTGTACTTTCGAAATCAGATTTTCAGTTGTCTTATTTTAATCAACATTAACATTTTCCTCTTTTATCTAAAAATTTTGGTAATTAACTCCCTAAATAATCTGTATTTAAATTTAGATTTGGCAATCCGAAAAAGTTTCTTTAAAAAATATTTTCTTTATTTTACTATTTACTGTTTAAAATTTGTACGTTCCTTTTTGTACAGTTACCGAATCTAATTTGACACTAGATATTTATCGAAAAGTGATTTTAAAAATTGTATCTCTTTAGAATACAGTTGGCATTATTTTGGCAGTACTAGACATATTAATACTTTAGTATTGCTCTGAATTTCATTGTCGTTTTGAACACTGTTGACCATTTTCTACTAATAAACCTTACACGACCTTCGCGGTGACAGTCCAAAGCGAAGTCCGATCCTCGAAGCGTTACACTAAACGACTTCTATAAGTCGCGTGCGACAATACTGTTCATTTTTAAAACTAACGTCAATATTTTACTACCATTATAATACACAATTAACCATTAAAATGCGGCAGAGTCCTGCATCGTTTTGGCATAGTCCGTATATTGCACATGAGGATGTGTCCGCAGTCCGCAGTCCGCACGGGCGCGGCGCCTAGCGTCGGCCGGTTCACGCCGTGGGCTGCGGTCATTGCAGGCCGGGCGGCAGCTGCGGTGCGTGCTCGCCCAGGTCGAACAGGTGGTGCGGCGCGGGCGCCAGCGCGCTGTGCAGCGCCGACGTCTTCAGCAGCCGCTTCAGCATGCCGCTGGAGCCGCGGTGCTGCAGGCTCTTGTGCGTCGTGAGCGAGTTCTTGGTGCGGTATCTCCGGTGGCAGAACTCGCACACGTACAGCGTGTCCGACTGCTCGTGCTTGTCTTGGAAGTGTCGCTTCAGAGAGTAGTAGCAGGAGAATGTCCGGCGGCAGTACGGACACTCCTGCGGCTCGTTTATTCCGCCGGCTGTCGGCGGGGGCATACGGAGGGGCGGTACAGCTGCAAACGGAAAGCGATCTGTATAGCTCGTCGGCGACTCGGCGGCGAAGCTCGTACTCGATCGTTAATTGCGGTCATTTATACAGCTCGTGAGTGATTCGAGTGCGGATTTAGAACGGTTAAGGTAGTTATAATACGTATGAGTGGAATGTATGAGGTTGTTAAAATAATTATAATACTATAATATGCACTGTACACATTGACTAACTACACAGTAATCACGAGTTTAATATATTTAAAATTTAAGGAAATTCTCTCAACCACATTGACACAGAAACACGTGATAACAAAAATGATAGAAGCATGCTCCAAGCAACACAACAACGTCAAAACTGCGAAACCCGTAGGGAGGGGGCCTTCGGCTCGGGGTTGTATAATAAATTAAAAAAAAAACAACAAAAATAATGAAAACTAAAGTAACTCAACGCAAAGATAAAAGGGCCCTTAAACCTAAATTGTCTATTGAAAGTGAGTTTTGTTAATGATCATTAGCGGTCAGTTAAATCCTAGATTGCTGTCTATAAACAGATTCTAACCTTTATGAGTGATGTTAAGTACGGCTGTAGGATGGTTGGCCTCTTGGAGGTTCTCTTTGCTAGATGAGTTCTGCCGCACGCCGCGCCAACTCCGTCCAAGTAGTCACTAAAAAAACCGGATTTGATCCGTGTCCCCAGGCCTGGACTTGTGGTAGGTGTATATGTGCGTCATGAGCGAGTTGCGCGAGCAGTACACCCGCTCGCAGATGGTGCAGCGGTACTCCTCTTGCCTCTCCGCGTGCTTGTCCGCGATGTGCCGTTTCAAAGACGCCTTTGAGCACAATACTTTCGCGCATAGCGTGCAGGAGAATAATTTTTTACCTGAAAACAAATTGAGAAAACAAAACAAATGTGGGGTCGGTCCCCGGACCCGGTAAAATAAAATAACACCTAGCTGTTATTTGTTCTAATTTGTGAATTTAATTGTAATAAAAATAAAAATGAAATCATCGGAAAAACAAGGAGTGAAAAAAGTGATTGAAAATATTGATAAAATAAACAGTAAAATTAAAAGAAAAATAAATATAAATGATTGCAAAGCTACAGTGGCCAATGAAGTGTTAGAACAAACACATGCAGGCGGTAGGGAAGTATAGTTTTCGAAAACGGGAACAGATAAGCATTTCAACATAAAAGACAGGTGCACTATGACTGTACTCCACTACAATTACAAGCTAAAACCACACAGTAGCGTTCCGGTGTAAGGTGTCTTGAATAAAACTAACAGCGGTCATTTTGTATATTTGTTTTTATTAAAAACGCCATTATCATCAATATTAGGATTTATGAAGTTCGGTTTAACGATTACAATTACATTTTATGAGTAGTTATGTCAAGGTTTTAAAGTAAGGAGAAATCTATTTGCATATAATAAGTGATGTGAAATTATTTCAATAATAATTTTTAAGTCATAAACCTATCGAGTGGTGCAGCCCATTAAACAGGCGGTGGACTTTAAATATTGTCTTGTCGCCAATTCCCTTCTGATAGCGTTTAAATGGAAGACAAACTTAAAGTAACATTTTTTGGCACCATTTCCCCATAACTGTGCTACGTAATGGGCTGCATTACATAGATGCCAATTATTATCAACAAAAACACTAAGATCCAAGGACAGTAGAATAATAATTTAAGAAGAAAAAAATAAAATTTCAATACAATAACCAATAAATTAATTTAGATTCCTTATAAAATAAGTAAAAATGCCAACAAGAAGTATAAGAACACATCGAATAAGGTCGTCACGTTAGAACGCGCGGTAAGAAAAAATACCTTAACACTTTAGAAAGATAAAAACTTAAACAGGTCACAGAAACAGTCTTAAACTTGCTAAGATCCTAACTAATGTAGTTTTGACAGGGATGTGTTCTGCTTCTTAGAACACGGTGTAGTATCGCCCATAAAACCCATAGACCACGATATGATCTCCTGAGATCCCCAATACTTAGCTACTACGATAATAAAAACTAACAAAAACAAAGATCCTCGAATCACACGAAATTTTGAATTAATACCGAACCGAAACGAATCACGCTTCTGACTTGTTTTTTTTTTATAAAAATCGTCAATTTTAGTAAATAATTGTACATTTTACTCTAGAGAATACGCCTAATAGTGTACAATTGAAATGCGTACTTAGTCTAATCAGTCTATAGCGTTTATTAATTTTGGCATAATTTTGAATAATTCGTCCTAAATAAAATTCACAAGATCTTTATAGTCTATACTACGTCGACATAGCCAAATAACTGCCTCACTTAGCAGCACATCCCTGTAGTCATAAAGTAAACATAGATGCTATTACCGCTATGAATTCAGATAAACCTTATGTCTATATAGTCAACTAACTTAATTCCCAAACCCAAATTAACAATAAAACTATTACTAAATTACTACACAAAAAACAACAATCCTACGTCTTACGTTCAAGAATTTGCAATTGAGTTGCAAAATAAAACTTAACATGTTTTTTCTCTTTTTTGTCGTGCACGGAATGTTGCGAAATTTTAAATAAATTTAGATTCCATTTTTGACTATCCCATTTTCCCCCCTAATATTTTACTAACACGAACATCGTTCCAATTTAGCACCAAATCTCTAGTCTTCCAATTATTTAAAAGTATCGTAATAAAGCTTATCAAATAACTAAACAAATTGTAATGGCTAAGCGTTTAAGCAATAGTAATAACAACGTAACCTTATAACGTATAGTATTAAAATTTACTTTAGGAAGCCTCTCATATTTGTTAATTAAAATAGCGGCACCTCTTAGGTGGTCACTGATCAGTGTTCCGAACACTACTCCTAAAATTTAGAAGTTTACGCAAAATATGTCTTTTTCCAAATCGAAAACAATTATGTAAAGCAGGCACTAATATAATTACTTAATGTGTATAATGTTACAATAAATTATATGTTTACATTTACACTTAGATAAGATTTCCTTATTGCTATTTAAATGAAATATAACATTGATTTAGCGATCCAACGCTGAAAAATAGTGATGTTTATTGAACTAGAAAAAGTACATTGACGTTAAATAATAAAAATTGTGTACATCTCGAATGTCTAGATCCAGATAAACGTTTGCTGATTGTTAAATGTAATTCTAGCACATTTATTGCCTACAATTTAAATAAGCCGGCTCTAAAATTCAGACAAAGTACAGTGACAAAAACTCTATCGTACTCAAAACTGTCAATACTAATTTCTTAGAGCAGTAATAATTGCCATTATTTTGGTAACGATTCCTATACTTAAAAGTTTGTTTTTAACCGTGAGATTTACTTTTAAGTTTTGTGTTCGATGTAATTGATATCACTGATTTGTTCACGAGTTTACGTCTATATAATCGAATCTCTTAAGGGATATTTGAAGGTAGACGTACGCTACTAGTGCACTCGCAATGACTCTGCCTATGTAAACAAAAGTTTGATACCAATATCTACACAGTTACTGTCTAATATACACTGATATGGTTATTTAGGAAATTACACGTTTAAAATAACCTGATCTGAATCTAGACTGTAATACAAATTCCCTCTAAAAACTTGTAGTTAGTCTATGTAAACAAAAAAATATTTTTATGACTATGCAATTATGGCAAGCAGAAAAATTTCTTTATTAAAAAATTCACACTGTTGAAATTTAGGAACATTAACACTGAGAATTATTAAGATTTAATAGTTATTACCTATTAAGTATTTAAATTTTATTTATAATGTGTTGTTTTATTAGTTTACTCCAACAAAATTATTACCATAACTCAGTATGATAATGAATAAGTATAATATTAATTATTAAAGTTTAAAATGATAAAAACATATCGAAAGGAAATGAATAACAACAAAATAATAAGAAACGAACACAAGGTATTTAGTATAAAACTTACGATTGAAAACTAAAATCTGACTTAACTAAAAAAAATATATTATAGCCATAATATCGATTCGCTTAAATGGCACCTTGCGATTCACTTAATGCTTGTGCATTGACAAAAAAATGCGAAATTAATCGAAAAAAGTAAGAGAGTGAAACGAATAGTCGACTAGATAGAGTAACAGTAAAATAAAAGTAATAAAAATAGTCGACTTAGAATAAGTGATGTGAAATAAGTATCGGTTTGTGATGCGCCGTTTGTCTATTGTAAAGTCCTGTTCGGTGGCTGAGCTGTGTAACGAAACCTGTGGTTATTGTTAGTCTGTTTGTGTTTGTTGGGTACTGTATCGGTGCGGTGACGTGCGTCTGCGGGCTGTAATGCTGTAGAATCAAATATCGGTCTATTGGTGCTACGTGTTCTCTTTCAGTCTTACAGTCAATGAACAAAAACACCTAAATAAATAATAAATTTGAAAAGCCTCATTAGCCAATTATATATTTGTGTATATAATTTTATTTATTTTTAAATAGACTTTTGTAATCTCGTATAAATATCTAAGTGTGAGATCATGAAGGTAAAAGTACAGAATAAATAAAAATTGCAAAACGCCGAAAAATGAACACAACGTTGAAAACAATATGCCTCTTTTGTTACTTACAACGAACACTGTTCCTTTTATAAATTTAAGCCTAATATATAAATTTACAGCACCAAGATTTTCCTCTTTTTTTCTCAAAATATTAATTTTTCTCTTCGCCTTATTGTCACACATTTAACAATAGTGTAAAATTCAGGAATCCTCATACCGCAGTATTGCACTCGGCGGGCGTACGTTCGATTCTCTAAGTTTCGGCCGAAAGACGCCCTCCCTAGGACTGGAATGTTGCTTTCCATAGCGAAGCGCTCGCGAGTCGGCGCCGCAGCCGACCGCACGAGATCGCCTCCACAAGTTCCAAGATAAACATTTAAAAGAGAAATGTAAATAAAATAAATCGCGACACTAACATGTCAATAATCTCTGCGAGATAAAAATATAAATCATCTACTATACGATAGAAAAAAAGAGTCGCTACGGCTCCGCGTCGGCTTAGACGTTGAACTGATCCTTGAACTTGTAGAAGTCGATGGCGTGCGGCTGGTGCGGCTTGGAGTCGGGCGCGGGCAGCGCGGGCAGCGCCGGCGGCGGCGGCGGCTGCGGCAGGCCGCGCTGGCGGCGGTGGTAGATGCTCTTGTGGTTGTTGAGCGAGTTGAGCGTGCGGAACACCTTGTGGCACAGGCCGCAGCGCGCCGAGTGCAGCGGCTGCAGGTGCTGCTGCTCCGTGTGCCGCTTGAGCGTGAGCCGCGTGGACAGCAGCTTGCCGCACACCTCGCAGCGGTGACCCGCCCCGAGGGGGCCCACTGCGCCACACATAACAACCAACATTAGCGCATTAGTCAACGTACGTACGCAGGGGCATACCAACACCACAGCGACCGCTCGGATCCAACGGGTCCCATTTTAAAGGAACCAATTGGCACAATTCAGTGCCGCCAAAATTTTTTTCACGAGTGGCAATTTAGCGAACCTGGGTTGTAGAGGCAATTCAAACGTGATTCGAATATAAAAATTTGACTAATGCGCTTTTTTGTAAAAGGAGCGTTGGTGGTTATGCGTGTACCGATCACAGATGTCCCAATTGGTTCCAGAAAGGCGAGTGTAAGCGTCCCGCCGCGGCGGGGCGACGGCGGCCACGCTTACACGAAGCGTACAATTTAGTAACGACAGTATAGATACATAATATATAGTCTGGCGATGCGCATGCAAGTACACGTAAAACTATGCTATGTCATAAGAATAAATAAAGCGCTATTTATTCTTATGGCTCTGTACAAACGTTAGGAACATATCGCGTTACACTTTAATTTAAACTTAACAGAGGTCTAGGGCAAGACTATGGCTATGTTTGAGGTGGTCGGGATGGCAGCTCGGGTTCGTCGAGTGGCGACGCGGGTGGCGGGCGGGCACTGCGAGCGGGCGCCGCGCGTCAGTTGACGGGGTAGAAGGGGCCCTGGCCGGCGGAGGGCGGTTGCTGTTTGCGGTGGTAGATGGACTTGTGGTTGCGCAAGCTATTGAGGCTGGAGTACACGCGCCGGCAAATGTTACACACGGGCTCCCTGGACGGTCTCATGTGAACGTTTTGGATATGCCGTTTGAGCCGCGTCAGGGACGACAGGCTCTTGTTACAGGGCTCGCATCGGTACTCTTCCTGGGGGGTGCGGGCGCCACCTGGTCACAACACAAGCAGTTAGCCCCATCGAAGCTTCCGAACGCACTTTTAATGCACTCACTATCGTAGCCTCTCGTTACTCAGAGTCAAGCACCGCCACCCCCCTCGACTGCTCGGCACATCGCAGCGGAGCCGTCGACGCCGCGACGCGTCTCGCCGTGCAGCGATGCCAAGCGGTATTAGTAACGCAATACGAGTACGAGTGTCTGCCTAGCCCGACCTACGCTTAGTTAAGCTCAGCGATGATTGTGTAATGACTAAATCTGCTGTTTTCATAACAATTTGTGACACTCGGTGTCGGCGAGTGCAGTTTCAAATTTCTCGAACAAAAGCGTTAGTACTCTTCAATGAAATGTCTTTATTTTAATTAAACTGACACCGCGCAATCCTTACTAAAATCCCATTGTCCAATTTCGTGCTGCGCGTTACGATTCCCAAGACAATAATGATTGAGGGTAATTTGAGACTGCTTTTAGAAACACGAATGATTCATGGGATCTTTAGTTTTATGAATATAAACATTAATCGATCGGATTTGTTCCATAATCTTTCGTTTTGTTGTAAATTTTATTGGGTGACAAATAAGAATTTCCTCCAGCTTCTTTCGACCGGCACGCTCTTTGTGTTTAATTAAGCCAATTCAATAGAAATACTAAGTGCGTTTTGATATCTAACGAAGAGGAACTAAATGAGAATGTAAATAAAAAAGGAAACTCGAATTTAAAGAACGGGAGGAGTAAAAACAACGAATTAAAGAAGGAGCAATGGGACAAAGGATATTCCTAGCGTAACTTATCAAGACACATCTATAAAACAAGCTAGCAATCTTCTGGTATAGTATACATTAAACTAGAGTAACAATACAGTAACATGCACGCCACGATGCGTTGTGGTTCAATGATCAGTTCTCATTTTTACAGAGCGGTCGAGTCTGACAAATGAAAAAAGATGCCACGCAAAAGAGTCCATCGAACCATAACACAAAAGCTAACATTAATATTGAGTACAAAACACAGAGCACATAATGAAGACATATATAGGTTAGGAGTAGATATATTAGAATACATATATATTGCAATATATTATTATGTCACGTGATAATTGCCTCATACATTTTGTAAAAAATATAAAACCTAATAATGATATATAAACCTAATAATGACAGAGCAGAGAGGAAGCGGTGATGGTGGCATACGACAGACAGTGCATTAAAAATATCGTTTGTTTCATATATGTAGGTATGCATAAATTAAACTTGTTGCTAGACAAGCCGCGACTCACCTTGAGATGTGCTCGCCATGCCGTCTGGCGTCAGCGGACTCTGCAGACCTGCAAGGAGCGTGTGGCTCTTACTCGTGTGTCCATAAACCAATGGCCTACCATTCTCTGTAGTACGATGTTATCAGAAACTACAGCCACCGTATGAGGTCCATTTTAATATTTACTTCGACGTTTGAACTTAGGCATTCTTAACGATCGAAAAGTCCTAATACCTAACACGGGGTTTCCAAACTGCGCTTCATTATTCCAGAGGCGTCTTGACGCGATTTACAGACTGGCTGTCCCATCGACATCGTACTTGTACTAAACAGGCTTTTCTGCAGTAAAGAACAACTAAAGTTTGAAAATAAATGTAGAGAAAGAGTGGCGGTCTCCAAACTTTTTTTTTTCGAATTTATATAAGTGAGCTGTAGTATTTCTTATAACTTGTTACTAGGTAAAAACTACAATTGGTAGCTACTTTTGGACCAGTAAATGGC
This sequence comes from Coenonympha arcania, assembly GCA_036785405.1. NCBI lineage: Eukaryota > Metazoa > Arthropoda > Insecta > Lepidoptera > Nymphalidae > Coenonympha > Coenonympha arcania. The sequence goes on along the minus strand of CM072067.1, from coordinate 16,236,997 downwards.
AAATTCCTAAGGGCATCACAGTAAAAATAAGTTCGAAAGAAATTCAACATTTGCCCATACGCCCATATCTTTATTATTCCCAAAATTCGTAATAAAATCAATTTTATGTTTACTCTAACTCTAAACGATACCATCGAAAATTTCATTCGTTGAATAAATTAGGTTTACGTTGACTCCAAAATGAAACTGATTATGAACGTACCTAATTAATTCCTAAAAAAACGTTTGATACACAGTGAACTACAATAACAGTTCGTATGTTTTACTCTGGTATTGGAGCATTTTCAGGGTGTTTTACTGGTCGGTGTCAGTTAGTTATCTTGGGCTCTTGGCATTGGTCCATCTGTCGTTCATTGTGTATCAAAGACTTCAGCAATTCGCAACTGCTTCCATCCCAAAAGTTGTTCACAAACACGTCACAAAAGCAATTATTACCGGCCAGTGTGGGATCAGTGAGCGCTGTCATGCTGTAGTTGTAGTTGTGCTGCGAGGGCGCGAAGAGCTTGGTGTCGGCGGGCGATATGAACGGCGAGGGCGGCAGCTGCGGCGGCGGCGTGCGGTCGTCGGCCTCGGCGGAGCTCGCGCGTGAGGGCGGCCCGCATCCCTGAGGGGATGAGCACGTAGACTTTATATAATAATAATAATAAAAGCCTTTATTCGCTGACCTTTTAAACTTACAAGCTAATCTTATAAAACAATGGTATTCTAAATCAAATTTTTATAGCAAAAAATAATATTATAAACTATAACTTCAGCTTTGGTCAGGTTGTCTATCGACATATGCCTTCCCCAATTGTTTCCACATCTCTCTATCTTTAGCAGTCCTTCTCCATGATTTACCATAAGGATGGAGAAGGACTGCTAAAGATAGAGAGATGTGGAAACAATTGGGGGACTTTATTAGCTATCAAATGTCACGTAGACTTTATTAGCTATCAAATACCTACATAAAAACAATCTACAAAGGCCTTGGTTACCTAAGATGTCTCCCAATAATCACCACTGCGAAGGATACTCACAGAACTAAAAAAAACTTCCTAAAAATGCGTGGGTTTTCTATCAAATATTTAAGACGTTAAGGAAGTTTATTCGCGTTAGTGACGTTTTCTTCTTTTTTTTTTATTTTTTATTGAATCGTACCAGTAGAGCATCGTAAGTTAAAGGCATTAAAGGCGGATAATTTTCAGCATTTGCAAATTACTGCAATACTTGTAAAATAAGTAGGTAGTAGCTAGGTAATTTCAGCAAACCGTAGGTAAGCCGAAATGGGAGCGCGTTCTAAACGAATTGGAACGAACTCGTCAACTATGAAACGGCAATCTAACTTTTTAACAACGTCTTTTTATCTCCAAATTATTATCTTATAGCAGACTAATACTTAAAATAACAGTTTTGTGTGACAGATATGTTATGAACGCTAATAAAGTTCGGAAGACATTAAACGAGTAGGTTTTGGTAATATACAGTTACTTACCTCCTTTTAAGCAGGTGGTTTTATAATAATCGTAACGTTATAACCAACTTTGTAGAGGGAAAAAACCTATAGGTAAACCTACTTACTACAAAATTATTTTCTGTTAGTTGCCAACTTAGTTATGAGTTATCAGCAATGCTTAAGTTTAAGCTAACGATTTTTATGTCTCCTGGGTATGAAGTAGTTTTTTCAGGAAGAACTGTAAGTAATAGAAGTTTACGAAGTTAAGAACTCTCTTTGAGTCACGAAGTCGAGGTATTTATTAGTCACTTTCATGCTTTCAAATCAAAGTAAATCATTCATTTTACTAGGTACATAGGATTTGAACTAATGATGACTAGACTCAATGTGGTCAATCAAGTTCTATTCCTCTTTGTCATTTGAAAAAAAAATCAATTAGCCTTTGGTTAATGACATATAACTTGCTTAGAATTTGTCGATATCAACGTCCGAAATGTATAAAAAGTATGTTCTATGACATCACAAGTGTCCTTGGTGCACTAAAATTTCGCTCCAGACACTACTAACATAATAAGATAATTATTATCGGACAAGTCGTGTCATTTGACTCTAACGCAATTCCGGGTACGCATAGAAGTCTCTAATACTTGGTAGCTCAATGTCACGCTATACCTACTCGTACGTGCCGACTGGCGCGGGCGACTGCTGAGGAAGTAGGTACCTACTTTAGGTATTTTTCTTTGTTTTCTTGCTCTTCATTTGATTTCGTGTTAGTATTCTTAGTGCTTATAGCCTACAGAAAAAAATTAAATCGTGTTTCCGAATATCGTAGGCGAAAATATTCCTGCAGAGAAGGAGCTATTGCAATCCTTGTGAAGCTTTAAGTACTTTGTTTCGGTTTGAAGGGCACTGGTAGCTGGTGAAAGGGCATAATGAACTGAAGTCTCAGCATAGTGAGCGCAGTGCACTGCATCGTATGACATGGCAATGTAAAGTCTTCGGTACGCACTTCATCTGACATGGCCGGGCAGACTGCAAACATATCCCCTAACATCATGCCATAATTTATGAACGTATTAAAGATATGGTTGAATGTTACCAACTCACAAGTGGTCTGTGATGGGAGTGCGGCGGAGTGTCGTCCGCGCTCCGGTCGATGTCGGCGTTGGACTGGCAGATCATGTCCAGCGGCTCGTTCTTGACTTCGTCCATGAGCCGCGGGGACGGGGAGGAGCTGGAGTTGGAGATGCCGTTGCCGTTGCCTTGCTCGTGCGCGCGCGTGTTGTTCATCATGGCGTGGTTCTTGGTAGAGAAGTCGTGGATCTGCGGCTGGTCGTTGTTGTTGTCGTGTCGCACGCGCTTGATGACGTCCGGCGAGTTGTCCGCCGAGCGGGACATGCGGCGCGGCGGCAGCGCGATGCGGCGCATGATGGAGGGCGGGTGCAGCAGCGCCTCCTCGAGCTTCTCGGTGTAGCTGGGCGTGTGCGGCGTGTGCGGCGTGTGCGCGGGGTGCGGCGGCGTGTGCGGCGTGTGCGGCGACGACTGCGCCGCGGCGGCCGCGCGGACGATGTTCTGCACTAGCGGCTGCGAACCAAGTACATTATTTTTATAACCAAGGACACAACCTTCACCATGACGCTGGCAGGATACCTACAACACAACTCCACCCTCAGGCCACAAGCCACGATGGCGAGGCCTTAGCCCCTAACTAGGAGGCTTAAAGATCGACACCGCGCCCTCCACTCGCGACATATCGCCCGGGTAGGGAGGTTTACCTCGAGGCCCGTACCCCCGGAGGGATATCACTCCCGACGGAGAAGACCACGCTGCTGTACATTATTTTACTGCGAAAGGGATTTCTCGGCTGGGTGCTCTAACCGCTGAGCTATACGAGCCATAACCCTCTGCGATGAAATTTCGATTCGTATTATTAGGTCCTTATGCAGGACTAGTGCCATCTATTTGTGAAACGTAACAGTTTCAAACTAATTTCGAAGGCTCATATAATTTCATGTGAAGCAAGCTTCGAACGAGAGATGACACATTGCCATTTTTAACTATAGAGCTGGGGGACGCGGGTTCAAATCCCGCTGCGAGTGAAAATTTTTGATTCGTATTTAAATTTAAAGGAATTATTTCCTAAGTGTGTAAAACACTAATCAAAAAGATAATTAGTTGAAAGGGATTTCAATTGAATATCAGGTGTCTTTTGAATGGTACCCAAAAGGAGGCAAACAAACGCGATAGGCTTAAAGCCACATGGAAGCGGTCTCTCGATACCGATTTTAAGGATGGTCCTAGAGCACACTAAGTCCGCAGCCAGCTGGATACATAGCAGATCTGGATGAAACAATGTAGACACAGTACTTCGCCAGAATATTGCATTCGGAGTTTTACCATTAAATAGATAACAGTATTTAGGTGATACAGTAGAATAATTATGATCAAAGTAGGTAGGTATAATTTAATTCTAATGTACCTAACACGTAGTTGTCACTATCTAACATACCTAATAGTTAAAGTCTAGACGAAATTATCAAAAATTTATTCATCCGTATTGAATTAATTTATTTTATTGCTACTTACGAGTATTTAATTAGTAGCGTCCTCGCCAACAAACTAGTCTTGTTTGGCGAGAAATTGTAAATTAGATTTGAGATTTCTTTGATTGAAATAAATTATAAAAAAGGAACTAATTAATAATAGAAGTAAGGTAGATTTATCCGAATTATTTAGGTGTGTGCAAGGTATCAGTAAAAAGTCGGTAATTAGGTAGCCATTGAATGTAATAAAGTTACCTACTTCTTGATTATAAAACTGAAAATTATAAATGTATAGGAAAATGTATTCTCCTAGGTTGTTAAATAGCGGCTTTACGTCGTTTTCTGTTCGTTGAAACTGTTTGTTTATTTAGTGAATTTTAGGGTAGGTAAACTTTTTTTTTATACTATATAGGCTAGGGCTTGACTGTGAGCACACCTGATGGAAATAGATGATAGTCTAAGGTGGAACGCGCTTGCCTAGAAGATGCCTATTCACTCTTGATTTGAAGGCACTCGGGTTGTAGGTGGCAGGACAGACACTGCCTGGGAGTGTATTCCAGGCCTTTGCAGTGCGTATCAAGAACGAGGAACCAAGCTTCGTACGCGTCTTTGGTACGTCAACTATGTATGGGTGGAAGCCTTTACGAAGCCTTGCCGTTCTATGGTAGAAAGGTGACGGGGAAATAGTGTCGCTTACCCCTTGTGCGTCGTCGTGCTGCGTGAGACCCGACACGCGGAGCACCTCAGCCGTCTTGAGGAAGGAGGAGAGGCTCCGCTGGTGCACGTTCACCTCGCCGTGGTAGATGAACTCCACCAGCGCGTTGAGGTCCGTGAACGCCACATCCTGCAGAACTATCACTGGGTGCTTGCACGGTGTTGACTGGAACAGAAGGGCTTGTTGGAAACTTTGTATTGAAGTGAAGCATGGTGTTACTTCATACTTGGTGGAAGTTTTTAGAACACTATGTAGGTAGGTATTTGAAATTCCTGACTTATTGACTTTTCAACGTCTGTTCAACACCCCCAGGAAAGGTGAATTTGCAAAGGCTTTAAATATATCCATGCGGTCAAGTAGAAGTCAGTTGAGTGAAATAAAGTCGCCTTATTCTTACGTAGGTACCTACTTATCGTAACCGAGATGCGCATGGCAAAAAACTACACATATTCTTTTTTCAAAGACATTTGTATTGCAATATGCATAGGTACCAAAAAATCTATTTTTTCTTCAAATTATCATCTCTAACTATGTAGTTTATGGAAGTTTTATGTAATATACTGCCACTCTCTTTTTCCAGATTTCAGAATTTAGGCTAACAATATCAAGATTTGAGAGATTACTTAGGCATTACTTAAACTATTCTAGTAGCTTAAGTAACCACTGACAAGGTGCATATTTTCACCACTTGCGTCTAGTCAGGTTGGCCGAGTGGTCTAAGGCGCCAGATTTAAGCTCTGGTTCCCGAGAGGGAGCGTGGGTTCGAACCCCACACCTGACAAGGCGAGTTTTACTTTTAACCTTTTTTTGTATACTTCCTTTTTTGAGTCACAATTAAAACAACAAAACCAATCCCATATGAAAAATCGTAATACCGAAAACTTCGCGGAAAAAGTATCAAACGAAAAAGTGCGACAAAATCTGTAATGAAAATTGATATTATGGTCATAAGAATTGCACCAGCCTCTTGTTCGCAACGTTGTGTTGTGCCACGGACACTATGGTTGTGCTATAGTATGTAGACTAGCTTCGCCCATTACACCCTTGAGTACCTAGGTACCTAACGTGACCAAGCCCTCTTGCAAACCATATCCCTCAATGTCGAAGTTATACCTACTGTTGTCATAAATTAACATTGTATACATCGAGATTTTTATACCGTGAATCATTTAAAATTTTGCAATTATATTTATGCTGACCAAGTGGTTCGATTGTTTTGAAATGGAGCAAGTAATGGATTTACTCGGAAGATGTTGGTAACACATATTAGTCATCCTCTCGGTGTAAAGATATAATCTGAGACTTGGTTTATAATGCGTAAATCAAATCTCTACATATATTAAGGTAATTATGAAATTCGTAACCAAAACTTATACATCATGTAGGTCTATCTTAGGTACAAGTATCTATACTATTCTATTATTAGTATTTAATTCTAAACGCAATTAGGTGTGCACTCTTCAGCCAGTGCATCAAAAATTTTACTTGTTACCTAGTTCGCAAGTTCATTATTGTATGTACTTACAGGTAAATGTGGCTAAGCAAGGACGGTACCTGGATTAGCTGCTAAATATTTGCCTCTAATTTTCCTCTATTTAGAATTTTAATTCATGGGTTACCGTCTCCTAGGATTTGCAGCCATTTATGTTACTGAAATACCTGAGTCCTACGTGTATTATAATTTGCTGGAACTGCCAGACTTGAAAGCAGTCATTGATAGCAATGACTTCAATTAGATTTTGCTTGAGAATCAATTTCTGCACTCTTCCCTTGATAACACGTTAATTTATTGTACTTTTCTCTCTTTCTAATGTATAAAATTCTCTCCCAAGCTGTTACCAAACTTCACCGAAACGACTCGACCGATTGTTATGAAATTTCCTGAGTATAAGTATTCGGTAGCTCTAAGAGTAGGTCGTAACTCGTAACGATTTTTGGAAGCGGATTAACGATTAACGAAATTAACTATTTGATTAACGGTGCCCAGCTAAGGTCGTAAGCTATTATTTTATAGCCCTTTTGGCAAAATAACGGTTGCCGGGTCAGCTAATAGTAGTGGAGAATATTGTTAGAATGCACTTACTTTTAATAGCTCTCGGAAGTACGGACTGCACGCCGACAGGACGACCCTGTGTGCTTTTAAACTCTTCCCATCGCAGGCCAGGGTGACGTCAACGAAGTCCTCGTCATCCCGGAGGTTCTCGAAGGCGCTGGTGATGCTGCTCTGGTAGTTGTTCCACCGCAGGCAAAAGTGTTGTGTGTCCACCATCTTGTCTTGTTTCGTTTCCCGCCGATTATCGAGTCATGTGTGTCTTATCTGTGGACGAGAAAGGAGGTTAGGTTTCGTGGAAACTGTCAAAAACGTTTCACACATTGCTTTTTCTGAACAGCATGGCTAGTAAAAGATACAAAATGCATCAATTCGTTCAAGTTGTACGAGTTGTAGGCAGGTATATAGGTACTTCCTAACTTCAAAGTTAGATAATTTCGGCAGAGGTCACGAATTGTACTTTACCACCTGACAAGTTGAACGCAATTAATTTCAGTCCAATATTCATCGACGCAAAAATTGAAGCTTATTTAAGTTTTCCTTTAGGTATCTATGGTATTGAAGAAGTTTTTATGGGATTATTTCTATTCGAAGGCTGATTTAAAGATTTCTCAGCTATCTTATTTTGTAATTAGAATAGCAAATACTTTGCTACTAGGTAATTGTGTAAGTTGTATTTTTCTGGCCATTTGCATAAGTGACTTTATTAGTGCCTACTTAGGATTTTTTTTAACTTATCCCAATCCGACTGCGCAAGAAGGAGTTTTTCAGAAACATACTCTTATTGTTTCATTGATACCTACCTACTTTTGTTTTATAGGCGGCAAATAGTCGATATAAATATCTTTAAATAGAAATGTGCAATAACAGTTCTGCAAAAAAATAGCACAAATGTGCAATATATCACATCACATAATGTAATAAACAATCGCTATCTCCGCGTCTTATTATCAAGTGACCCGTTTTTTATAATCATTGTTTTTAATTATTGTGTAACTTGAGATCTAGTAGTCAAGCGTGATAGCCTTCTGATCACTTTTTTTTATAACTTCCAAGATTTTTTTGCTGGTTCTGTAGCATCTACATTTGTTAGGGTTTAAGAGGAGCCTATAACGCCGTGCTATTTTTTTAATCAACCATATAGCAAAATGCGTTTACTAAATATCAGCTCGATTCGTTGGACTTGGTAAGCCCTGCGCCATGAAAAAAAGTCGGCAATGAATCGCTATAACACGGGTAAAACAGCTCAGTTTACAACACTGCCGAAGTGTTGCCAGTTTAGTGGTTTTTTACAGGAGAGTATGCTCTACTACCTTTCTACCACAGATCCGAGAAAAGTACAATCAAGTGTGTTGATATCCAGCGAAATCGAACGCAATGTCATTCTTCCACGTTTCTGTTACGAATCGCTAAGGCCCGATTTCCACCAAAGCGGGGAGCGGAGCTGTGTTTGAGTAACCAATCACATTTCGTCATTTCGATATCTCTTCCCTCAGTTTCGAAGATGGCAAACTGACAAAATCTAAATGGTTTCTCAAACACAGCTCCACTCCGCTCCGCCTAAGGTGTGAAACGCCTTTCCAGTGTTCGTGTTCTTTAATTGCCAAATAGCTACAATTTGGGTGCCTTCAAGAGAGGAGTGAATAAGCATTATCTAAGCAAGCGCGCTCCAACCTAGAACTTCTCATTGTTTTCCATCAGGCATGATTATACCTTCTAAAGCGCGTAAACCTATCAATGACAAAAAAAATTAAGCAATATTTAAATACAGTATAAAGAGAGCGGGAACGTACTATTTTTCTTCGGGATTTTGACAATTCCCAGTGATATGTATACACAAGTAAAATCCAGTAGGTACATAAAATGTATGGTGGTAATACATGCTATTTTTACAGTAGCTTTCACAAAGTTTCAGAGCCGAAACTAGTGTTATTGTTATTAAAACAAAGCCTAAAACAATAGGCCTAAAAATCTTTTCAGCGCGACCTAACGTGAATATGACCTTTGAATTTAACCTACCCTCGCAACTTATTGTAAAGACTTTCCTTACAGTTATTTTTCCCGAAAACGAACAATATCTTTTCAGCCATTTTTAGGAAAGCGTTTGTTTTCGGCATTCAGCCCTATTTTTCACTGTTTTAGGTAAGTAAAGTACTTACGTATTGTTCGGTGCATTTAATTGGCTTCCGAGTTAATCAAAACTTAAACAACGAGATTTAAAAGGTCACGAAAATGTAAAGTTCTGGGATAAGGTTTTCTTTACCGTTTATAAAAACAGTGTGCTGGAAAACGTGGATTTTGGAGAAAACAATGCAATAAATAGGATTAAACAAACGATATTCTAATAAATAATAAATAAATAAATACTCGTATATACGGGACATTTTACACATCGCAATCTAGCCCCAAAGTAAGCGATAGCGTGGGTTATGGGTACTAGATAACTGACAAATATACTTACATACTAATATACATAAATATAATATATTGAAAAACACCCAGACACTGGAAAACATTCATGCTCATCACACAAACATTTACCAGTAGTGGGAATCGAATCCACGACCTCCGGCAGACGAAAAGACGGCAGGTTCGCTACCGCTACGCCATTCGGTCGTCAAATTAATTATTCTATTAGATTTTATATTCTATTCTGTTTGAAGTTTTGTTTTCTACAAATCAGGCGGGAACTTTTGTCATTTAAAAAGTTAGCCTATGTCTTAAATTCTGGGTTTAAGCTATTCACGTTCCAAATTTTAAATAAATCGGTTTGGTAGTTATGGCCTCACAGAAAGACGAATTATAACGTGTAAATACCTAATGGAGATGTTCGTTTAAAAAAGCCGTCTGCCAATAGCAATCCTGAACTAGAACTTATTCAAAAATAAAGTCTTATTTTCAAAGTCTAAAGTTGTATTGTACTATTTCAAACGCTATTTGTACTGGAATAAGCAGTAAAATGGAACGTACATGAGGTTCTTTTGATGATTATTTATTTTACATAACTAATGTGATTGCCACCTAAGCCCTTTATAGAAGTGTGAAATATACATAAACGGCTTTGATTCACTAACAAAGATGAATGGTTGTTTTTTAAATAGACTAAAACAGATATTTAAGGCAGGAATCGTGGTTGTGTTTGGTGCAAGTTATTAAAAATAATCTGGTTGTAGAAAGTCCTTAAAAATATAATACCAGTAAAAATCAGACAAAATTTTTTATGAAACTCGCCTGTACTGTAAAAAAAGCCTTTAATAAACTGCAATGTAAGTGTAACAACTATTGTGTTTTTAGGGAATAAAGAACTATACCTACAAATTAAAAAACTGTCCTTTATTTTCGAAATTCATAAAACTTTTGTAACTATCTTTTTTAGGAGTAGGTATCCGTTCCTCTTATGAATTAGACCAGCGAACATAGGCAGTTGGTCTTTTCATAAAGATAAAGACTGACCAGAAAAGGATTTGCCGCGCGGTGTGTCTCGATGGCTGGCCTCTTGTTCAGAAGTGGGATCTACAAATGGCGACATTCGTATGATAATTGCTAGACTTGGGGTGTGGACTGTGTTTCTAGACATAAGCAAGTACCTTGATGAATACTTATAGATAAGGACGTTATTTCAACTCTTTAACGACTTTTTAGTCACGTTGAAAAACCCTCAATTTACCATGTTTTTCTTCTTCTGTGACAACTGGTATCATTGATAGATAGTATCAATGATAGTGGTATACCAATAAGTAACCCGATCATCATTGTCGCAATGCCGGCCACTGGGTTATTGTCTAAGATTGTTTAAAAACTCCAGCGACCACCCTCGCTCTTACCGTCTAGATAATAAGAACAGTTTTCCTGTCTACATTGTGTGATACGTGAAGAAATGTGTGATGCTATAGTTTGTGTTACTCGGAATCAAAGACTATGGATTCGTTGGAAAAATGCACTATCAGTAGCATTTGATCGCGTGGAGATAATGTGCTGTGCATAGTTTACAATTATTGCGATCAATTGTCCCGTAGATTAGGTACACTACCTACCTACTAGCGTGAGAGTGCCAAATTAGACCCAGCTCGATGTTCTTCCTTCTCCACTGAATGTCTTATTAAGCGTAGTATCCAACTTTTTAAGAATAAAAAAATTAAGGATGTAATACTAGTTAACCTTCTGCTTGGGTGATCCCGTAATTTTTAGAAGAATGAAAACAATTATGTGCAATTGACTAAGTACTTACATTATGAAGGAAACCTCTGTGTAGAGCTTTCTAGGTCCTATACTTATCTTTTTCTAAAATGGAACATTTATAGGTTCGGTATTCGACAACGACTAAAAGGGATCTTTTCTTTCTGGAGGCTAACTGATAAAGTTTAGTCTCGTTTAGTTTATTCTCAGGTAAATAATAATTGTAGAACTTGTGAAGCATAAATGAATTTAACCTTATAGTTGTAATAATAATTGGAAAAAGTATAATTTGCAAACCTCATCTACTATCTATGATTGCTTTATTATATCTGTACGGTCTACGCATAAACGTCACAAAAGTAAAAAAAATGATAATACAAAACTATGTTAAGTACTTGTGAGTAACTAGGTACCTAAATGGATAAAGAAAGCAAGTTTACTTCGCATTATTATTTTGAAGTTGAAAAATCATTGAAACTCACTATCTTGCATAGGTTCGGTAAATTATATAACATATATAGATATATGCATTATCGCCTGCATTATACAATGTGTTTTTGTAGATAGCGAATACTTTAGGGATCTGTATTATTAATACAAAATGTTAACATCCAATGCCAATATTTTTTCTTATGTCTGTGATATCATATTATCATCATTTAATAAAATTCTCATTTTTTCATATTTCCAAAGTCATGAATATTTTATTTCTTTTCATATAAAATAGCCACTTAAACCCTATTAGAAATATTGTGTATGCTCGGTTTTGATTGACATAATGTTTGTGTTCCAAAAAAGTTTTATGAAAATCTAAAACATGTTATGCATGTTACACGTGGATTTAAATTTTCATAGAAATCATTGTTTTTCGAAGAAGGCGGTAGAAGAGACGCATTCTCCAGTAATGCACATTGTGCCTTCTATATTAAAAAGTAAAAAAGTGGCTTTCCGGTAAACCTGAAACAAAGATGTCAGTTACGGTAACAGCGTCACGAGTTCAATGGGTTTTTCCCCATCCCAAAAAAATCCCAACACGCCTAAAAAGTTTTCACTTTGAAAATTTATGCTATACATACTTTACGGAACCTGTTATCAAAATGATTTTATGAGCATCGATAAAATTAGAAACTACACAGATTAACGCATAAGTTCTATTATCAAAAGTACCTATGACAGTTGTTTTATCAATCATAACCAAATTAGATTTTTCTGTCAATTGCATTGATAAATAATTGTCGATTGAGTTTTATTAGATGGTCGAGCAGACGTTGTAATGCTCTTTCCGATACGAATTGCGGTTTAAAAAAGTACGTAATTTTCGCACAAATTATGATACAATGATGCGATTGAGCTAAAAATATTACATACATTTAGTCCCCATGAACAATATGAATCCCAACAAAAACATTTTCATGTAAAATGTTGCCAGACGAGCATTTGGCTCACACTGTCAAAAAGTTATCAGATCTCGTATAGGGCAAGAATTCTAACTCTATACACCCTAAAATACAAGCTCTAACTCAACGAACTCTACACTTTAGTTACAATAATGTCTTGGCCGTTTCGCTACCGCACATAAGATCTATGAAATTGAAACTTTATAGGTTTCACACTAAGATCAATGGCAACAGCATTTCCTGAGAATTATGATTATCTGGAATAATTCTGGCCTAAGTTATAAGGGTTTAAAAATACGGCGAAACACTTCGAGGAAAGATAGGTAGTGCCCTCGCGCTTTGCTTAGCTCGTCTTGGCGGGGACACTACCATGTCCCCAGATGTGTGTATAAGCCGCTGGTGCCAGCAGAATCGTCTGCACCCAAGATATTTCCTCAATAGTCACGAACCTTCGATGAAAACATGTTTGTAAAATAAGTTCCTATAAGTTCCAAAAAATTCAACACAGGCAGTAGGCGTGTTTTTTAATAAAATATTTTTAATGAAACTCACTTTTGTTATTCTTTACGTAAATGTACTATTCGGTATAATGCTGTCTTTGTAGACTACATTTAGATGCGTGATGCACATCAAAACGCATCTGCTGTGTATGCAATTGCGTGCATCATACAACTTCGCCTATCTGCTAATAAAAATTGTTAATAATTGTGTTAGACCATAGCTGGGCGCATCACACCGACTGGTCCGACGTTATCGCGTTTTTTTTTATAAATTTAGCGTTTTATCAGAGACCTAGGCTACCTGATATCTTATCGGTCGTATAGTTTAGGTTTCAGAACGTTTCTAGTGCAAAAAATAAATAAAATATATCGTTGGATAATGTGTTGTATTTTTATAATGATGAAATATTATTATATTGAATTAAGACTTCCCAATTGATATATTAACAACATTATATGTTTCATAAAGATTCCGATTTTTTAATAAAGTTTCGACTGGGCGTCAATATTTTAGGTTGTCTTTTCTATCTTGTAATTGTTATTTAACCTCCTCTGTTGATGTTACTTAACATAACAAAGTGTAGATAATATTTTTTTAAAACATATCTATTATTAATAATATGTAGTAGATTGTCTAGACTTACATATTATTATAATGTGCGCAGATACTCTTTAAAATTGTGTTGTTAGTCAAGATAGCTATTGAATAAATAATAATTTTCGTAGATAATTCCGGAATGGAAGCGGAGGAATAGAATATTAATTTCCAAGGTTTTTTTTAAATTGCACAGATGGTGTCGCGGTATGTGATGTTAATAGTTACCTATAAGATGTGTAAAGTTAATCATAATACTTGAGTCGGTATTATACGAGCGAGCCGCAGGCGAGTGCGATGAGGGAGACGAAAGTGTTACGATTAATTTGCATACCCGTACCATATGACATGACGTTTTTCATCACAATACGCGAAAAAAATCTTGTATTTTTATGATTGTACAATTTGTCGGTAATCGGCTATCAAAAGTCGTTTACTTACTAGTTATAGTGCCTCGTAAATAATAGTTTAGTATATTATTTTAAGCGGTGTAAAAATCTACGTATGCTTTTCTTTTCTATTTGAAATTGACAAAATAGCGCTTAGATTTTTTAGTAAGAGTAAGATATACGAAATTATGTAGGTATTACATCAGTTTACTTCAGTGGTATTACTCGTGAAGTAACTAGGTACATACTTTTCGCAATTGGATAGAAATGTAGAGTTATCAATGAGTTTTGAAACTACCTACCTATACCAAAAAATCGTAACGTTTAGCTGGTTCAATGCTGGGACATACTGTGAACGGTAGGATATCGAAAGTTGAGACGTTATGGCGCACCTCAAGGTTAATATGATGACCGATGTTTTACAACCTCTACAAATATTGATTACATAATATAAACGTAAAATTTTCAAGTGTTTAAAATTGAACGAATATCTATAGTATATTAAAATAATGTGGCGTTATCGCTAAAAGAACTAAAAACTTAGGCTTTATCTAGCTTAGTGTCAGAGCTCAGTGTCGCGACCTACCTACTCGTTATCAAAAATCGACTCAGTTGCTTTGCATTATAATAGGTTTTTTAAATCCGTATCTATTGATTGTCATTAAAATGTCCGTGTGCATTAAACGCAGTGAATAATGTAGAGAATACTTAAGTGCGTTCATTAGTTGAAATACCTACTCGTAAAATAAATTTATCTATAGGTACGTAATGTCGGTCAAATCCTGACTTAAAAGTTCTTGGATTGTAAAAGGAAAAGATTTTTTTTTAATTATTCCTTTTTTTGTTTTCAGAAATTAGGGACAACCCTCCACCACCCATGGCCCAATCAACCTCGCGGTTGGGGGGGCCGAAGGGCGCCCGTTCGGTACTTGCTCTTGGCGTGTTCCCGGGGCGCCTTCTTGACTCCCTACAAGTTGTTTCCTCTCGCTCCTTGTCGCTATGAACTCACTCTCCCCATTCTGGGGCAGGACGATACAGAATACGGACTCGCCGCGCCGTCGCTGTTCACAGCATAAATTCTCTGTGTCACTCCAAGCTGCTTCGCCTCTTATGCCACGCGTGCGCGAACTCCCGTAGCTTTCCGAAGTTGGCCGCCGAACCCACGAGATCCTGATAATAAACTGGGCCAGAAACTTCGCGAACGATCCCGTCCAGCAGCAAGCACCGGAGGTCCTCGTATAAGGAGCACTCCCACAAGACATGGTGGAGGTTCTCCTCCGCCAGTCCAGTGTTTTCAGAAATTGTTTGATATTGAAAGCTGAATTTTCTATAAATGCTTTTTTTCGATCCACCCTGTCGACGTCATTCTTAATCCAATATGGCGAACGGCCCAAGATGGCGGAATTGTTATTTTTTGTGCGCATCTCTGATATGGATATCAAATGAAAGGATTAAAGTTTTTAAAATATTTTTTGTACAGAAGAAAACTTATTAACTTCTTGTACTGCAATGAGGGTTACTAAACAAGTTGCCGCAAGATTAAATAAAAATTATTTAACCTCTCGCGCCAGTGGCGCCAATGTTAGCCCTTTTTACGAGTTGGGGAGGAGGCTTCTGAAATCTTACCTTAGCGATTGCAACTGCCCTTTTGACTGCAACCTTTTTGCGTTAAATCTGAAACAAAAATATAATTTTTAAACTGAATGAAAGATTTCTTAGGTATAAAGTACATACAGCAAACATCAAACTAGTCAGCAGAATTTGTGTTTCTACAATTAAATCAACAATTAAATAGAGACTGTTTCGGAGAGATACATGTCTAGTCCAAAAGCCAGCGGTGCTGAGATACTAGAGCTAAGAGAGGCATTGGTAGATCGCGTTAACTTGACTCTAAAAGAAGTGTCTGAGTGGGGTGACGCTAATCTAGTCAAGTTTAACGCTACCAAAACGCAAGCGTGCTTATTCACCGCATAAAAGAGCCCCTTCACCTTGGCTCCCACTTTTCAAAATGTATCCGTTCCGATTAGCGATCATATCGACCTCCTGGGTATTAACATCTCACCCAATCTCAATTTTGGGAAATGCATCGAGGAAAAGGCAAAAACAGCGGCCAAAAAACTTGGCATCCTGAACAAGGTTAAGCGGTACTTCAAGCCCGAACAGCTTTTGACGCTATATGAAGCTCAAGTTCGCTCCGGCATGGAGTACTGCAGTCACCTATGGGATGGATCTGCCAAATACCAGCTCGATGCATTGGACTCGGTTGATCGCCGCGCACGCAGAATAATCGGCAAGGAATCACTAACACGGGCGAAACTGCTCAGTTTAGAACACCGACGCAGTGTTGCCTGTTTAGCGGTTTTTTACAGGATATATTTTGGAGAGTGTGCTCAAGAACTCCACAACCTTGTGCCACCTTCACCTTTCTACCATAGAACCGCGAGACGTCGAGAGAATTGGCATCCTTATGTGGTTGATGTCCAGCGTACTCGGACGAAACGCTTTTCTTCTACGTTTCTGATTCGAACCGCTAAGGTGTGGAACACCCTTCCAGCTTCCGTGTTCCCAGCCAAATACAATCTGGGTGCCTTCAAGAGAAGAGTGAATAGGCATTTTCTAGGCAAGCGCGCTCCATCCTAGACCTCATCATTTCTGTACATCGGACTTGATTGTAGTCAAGCGCAAGCCTATCAATTATATAAAAAAAAAAAAGATGCAAATACAAGTTATTTTAAGGAGAGTTGATACTTGGCAAAAAGGGGTTTGTAACTTCATAATTTTGCTAACTACACAGTTTTCAGTCAGTAAGTCGAACGGTGAATATTAGGTATTCATTTTTTGTCTGAGACATATATTTTACATATTATTAATATTAAAAATGAGAACATTCGTAAGTTTGTGAATTTGGATGCTTGCGGGTTTTGAGGAAAACCAAAGTATGAAAAACAAAATAGTAGATGTATTAAAAAAACATTCTGTCTGTACCTTTTACATATAATTTTTTGCAGAATGAGATATGATTAGTCGTTCTAATACGTATTAAGTATATTCGCGAGTAGCAATTACCAGTTACGAAGTTGGCAACGAATTTCGCTAATGAGTTTTTCATCGGGAACCCAATTGAAATACAAGTTTGGGCATTCCGTTAAGTCATTTAACTCGCGAACTCGAAAACGGCTTCATTAACTTACGTAACAAAGGCTGGAAAGCTCCATTCAGAACCGCACACGGGCACGCCGCCTATTTACATACGGCCACACACGGCACACACACGTAGAATCTAGACGCGCTATTGGCCCACTTTCACTTTCACACGGAGCCTACATAGTTGGAATTCCAAACGAGCAGCTCCCGTTGGCTATTCAAAATTTGACCTTCATTCCGATTGGTTGATTCCGGCTCATATACTCGATGTTTACGGAAATAATGTACGGCCTACGTGTTTCCGGGCCTCAAAGCCTACGTATATACTAACGCCCACCGTATCAGCTCCACGTAGGACATAGTTTCGTATGACCCGAGAGATTTATCGCACATTATGTAATAGTTCGGGTTGGTAAATGGATGCCTGTACATAACCTTATGTGTTTGTGCTGAAACAAATATGGATTGCTTGTATATACAAAGTATTATTTACTGAAATGTAAACTTTACTCGGACAAGATCGCTAATGTGAATAACTATGATACCTACATAATTCCGAGTTGCCTATTTAATTAAAATCAGGTTTTTGTACTGAGAAGAGCTAAAGTTGAACTTAGCCGAGCATTATTCATGTTGTCACTATAATATGACAACGGCCCAAATCCCTCATCTTTTAAAGAATTTTAAAGTTGAGGAAAATGTGAGAATAGGTAGGTACCTAACTACCTACTACGAGTTTGATTGAGAATTCCCCAAAATGTGCTCAGAAATTTTTAGTACTTAGGTACCTATCTGTCAATTTTTAATAGTCTGCCAATTTCTTTTATATTAAAGAAGGACAAAAGATTACAGCCGTACCTATCTGTCAATTTTTAATAGTCTGCCCACAGAAAACAATATAAAAGTCATTTCTTGCTCTGTGAGTCTGCCAATTGCTTTTATATTAAAGAAGGACAAAAGATTACAGCCGTAGCCACCTAATAAGAATAATAAAATATAGAATAGATGACTCATATAGCTAATATGACTTATCGATTCTATATTTTATTCTTTCTACAATTGCTTTTCAAATTAAAAAATGTAGATACTAAAATAAAAACAGTGTATTCACAATGTTATGTTGTCGGCTATAGAGCCCTTCAAAACTAGTAAACTGTGCTCAAAACAGCAAATAATAAAAAGCCTATAATAACTCACAGTTAAGTAGTAATTGTAAACTATTTGTAGTATTCATAATTGTGGATGAAAGATTGGCCATAGAGCTACCATATAGCAAAGAACGTGAGCTCCTTTGCGTCAGGATAAATATCGAGGAGAGGGCCGATGCTCTGATACCTACAAGTTACAACTACGACTGTACAACGTCTAGTAACAAATAAATTGCCACAACATTATCTTGAGTTCAACAAAGAGGTATTCATTTTTTCCTCGTCGGTTCAAATGTTATCAATTTTAGAGCTTCGTTAGAATAGCATCGCCTTTCAGTCTACATTTTACACGTGCTATTTTTTCTATATTTAAGTTTGTTATCCGTTGGTGCCTTTAAGAATTAAAGATTTTTTTTTTAAATTAATATGCTCACCAAGAAAATATTTACACGCATGCGGAAAGTTATTCTTCGCCGCACTAGTGCTTTTTGGTTTCTTCCTGTATGACATTCGAATGCATGAAGCTGGTTTTTAATAAAAAGCAAAGCTCCCCAAATTTTTGGATAAAACGCCTATTTTAGAACCTACTATTAATAATATAAATTCATCAAGAACGTAACGAAGGTACTTTATAGCCGACACAACTTTCTGACTTGAAGAATTCGATCGAAAGTTTAAAATACTTAAATTAAATTTCTATGATTTCCTTTAATTGTTTTATTTTTCTCAAATGTATTAAAAACGTCGGTCGATGCACCTGCGGAATTGTCATTTCCACTCATCACCATTGTTGACCCGTACCTTCGCGCCTCGTGAAAAAATGACATACTTTCCACACTGGTATCGAAATGTACTATAATCCATCTCCTGTAAAATAGCTGTTAATTATTATAATTGTACAATGTACGTACTAAATTATTATGATGTCATTATTTCTATTTTTTTATTGACGATCTTATAGAGGTTATTTTAATCGCTGAGTTATGTAAAATAATGGATAGATAAATTATAATATTTCTTTCCTTATGTGTAAGGAAATGCTGGAATTATGCTGTAGCATAGAGTTTATTATCCCGAGCGTTGACTTTCTACGCTGACGATAAAATAAGGGCATGAACTAACTGCAGACATTATTAGTATGAAATGCGTATAAGTAGTGTTAAATAACATCAAAGTTAAATAAAAATACATCAAATAATCCTATCGTTACACACCTATCGTTTGACGTGTTACAAAAATGGCGCTTTATTAAATTCGAAATATTTATAAGAGCTTTGCATCAGTAATGTCTTTGAATTTATCTCTCTTCTCCAATATATAAAATTGTCGTGCCAATTTTTGTGGTAACAAAAACTCCTCCGAAACGGCTCGACCGATTTTTATGAAATTTTCTGTGTGTGTTCGGTACGTCTGAGAGTAGGTCGTAGGGTTTTTTGTATAACCCTAATGGCAAAACAACGTTTGCCGGGTCAGATAGTGTTTAAATATGAATTTGAGAGTTCGCGGTGGCATCGATTTTAGGAGTTTATAAAGCAGATTTTGGATATAAGTGTACCTACCTACCCCTAAAAACACATCATAAAATTAAAACAAACATTTATGGTTCGTCCGCTCATAAACTAAAATTGAACTCGTTTAGAATTGAACTGAGCAAATTTTGTGGATAGAGTCGTCTATGTTTGCTGCTAATATTTAGACACCGTATTAAAAACGCGATAACGCTTGCACTGCGGATAGGGGTGGATCTATTTGCACTATGTTAGTTATCGATATTGTTATTTTTTTTATAAAAGTCCAGGATTAAAAGGTAGTTCCAATTCTGTAACAGCTTTAATGCACTAAGTGCAGCAACAAAGTAGTAATTCTGAATTAAATAAAAAAATCTCACAATCTTATACGTGAATAAATAGGTATATCTAAACCAGACTCATAAAAATGAGCTTCATTGAGTGACCTTTCGTGATTACCTCAGAAAATTATCAAAAAATATTTAAAACAAATTATAAAATTCTTATAATAATAATTATCAATCATTTATTTGCTTAAAACACGTTCAGGGTTATTAAAAAAATACAATATGAATGTGTGGTCCCAGTGTTTTATTTTTGCTTAATTTTATTTTATGAAACTAAAAATGATTATTTATGAAACTAAAAATCTATTGTATGTAAACTTAATGTGAATAAAAAAGTTTTTACGAACGAACATGACCGGCACAAATATTTATCATCGCGAATCGTACGCGAGCTGATACAGGGGGGAATGTCTGTCTTATCGATGTGTCGACATCGTCACAACCCTAACCTAGGGCAGGGCCAGTTATCAACTGCACGAGATTGCGAATATGAAAATATGATATAGATAACGTGTGCCGAATTATTGTAGATTACACCACTATGATACGTGAAATAGAAACTAGTTCAGTTTTTTTTCCTATTTGAATAGTAATTATTTGATAGTCGAATTGGGGCAATAGTCTTATCTAGTAGCGAGCTATTTTCTCGAAATTTTGTTTACTTGCTCGATTTACTTTTTAATAATCCTGTAGGCAGGCTACATCAGTCTCTTCAAGTTTCTTTTTTTAAAGCTCGTTTCACATATAAAGTATTCAAATTTTTCATTGGTAAAGCATCTGAAGCATCTAGACTTTAAGGCGCCTAAGTAGACAGCACCTTATGCTTTAGCTGGCATCGGAAGTTTTAGAAAAGCTTTATTGATATTATAGAAAGCCTACATGCGTGGAGACGATTTTAGCGGCATCAATGACTCAGGAACAGAGCTGTATTTCACAATCGATGTCGAGTCGGGTGGAGCTGTTTTAAAACTTAGTCGCAAGATTTTTTTTTAAAGAGGCATCGCGTCTCACGAGGTAATGATAAGCGATCACCGCCGCCCATGGATATGAAGCGCTTCATTCCACTAATCCTCTTACCAAAGGTTGCCTGGTAGAGATTGTTCTAGCAATAAGGTCGCCTTTGCGCTCACTGTGTTCCGTTGTATTTTGTTTCTCTGTGTTTTTCTGTATGTGTGTGCAATATAGGTATATAAATAAATAAATAAATGCGTTGTTGGTTTTTAAGGCGTTTATATATCCGCCCCATTGATATAACCTTATGTTATAGCTATGAGGGAGTACTGCTGATGGTAGCTTGTTCCAAAGTTTCCAAGTGCGTGTAAAGAATTGGGAAGAAGGATTTGACACATAAACAGCACACAATATGAGGCTTAATAGCATTATACATGTATACGTAGTATTATTTGTTAGTAGTATTTTCAATATTGTTAACAGTTGGAAACGGACGATGCATTGTAAACATATTGTTTAACAACATCTATGTAACCGAAGAAGTAAACAACCGAATAATACGTAAGGACGTCGCCGGAAACATATATTTATTGTTTATTTTTTATTTCAAACGAGCAATTGCGGGTTTTGTTTAGCATTTCTTTTTAGGATTTAAACCTATGCGATAGGGGGTTTTATACAAATCAAAGTATTGATTTATTAAATTCATTTCCGTTCAACCTACAAGTATTTTAATATTTTCGTTTCGACAGAGATAGATAAGTGTGATGTCATCGCGTTTGTAACACTGTATATAGTAGGTCCCGTTGATTTTCATGCACTGAAATAATCGAATAATCGAGTGATTATTCGGATAGAAAAATTCGCACCATAAGGGTTCCATTTAACCATTTTGATAAGGAACTCTAATGATATGATTGCTTAAATAACCTAAGTATATTGATTCTTTTTTTGTAAACAATAACCTGCAATCATCACGTTTGCTCAATCGAAGACCAATACTCTGAATCTGCAACAAATTGTTTCATTTCCAAAAAACCGCACTTGCAAATTAACTACGTACTTAGGTACCCAAATGTGTAAAGAACTTTATACTTTACAGATATTACATTTAGAGCAGATTTCACTGTTTAGCATTTAGAACCTAGGGTTTATTGTACAGATAGTGCGAACACAACTTTCCGGTTAGTTATTAATTGTTATTCAATTTTAACCGTTCTCCGAAATCAACTTGACCTACTAAAGGTTATTGTTATTTCTAATGCAGTAAATATATTTTTTTTTACTAAAATTTTGAGTATTCTCTTTGATAATACGGACGAGAAAGCAATTTTGGACACACCTTTACAAAAGCTCAAATTATATAACAAAGAATCTTGGAAGTTAGTGAATAAATATATTTTATTCTACTCCCAAGATATATATAGCTAATATATATAATCTGATAATAATATAATTCAAAATTCTAAATAAAAGTATATTATTTTAAAAGACCAAGCGCCGAGTATCTTGCCAGTTCTTGTCGATGCAAAACAGTTTTTCCAACGTAGCGGTAGAATCTGACATTTTACTAGTGCCTGTGATGTGAGTTAGAGCTATGTAAAATAATAAATATTTTGGTTTTCATTTGATCTTGAATATCAGTTCCAGAACTGATTTTATGGGAAAAAGTTGCCATAAATTTGCCATTTGCTGAGAGAAATGGTAGGATTCTCCTTGTATTCGTATTACTAATCCTTTCCCATTAATGTAACGATAGTTGTTAAGTCCTTCCATCTCGAACAATAGTAGTTTCTATGAAGTGTCATTATTTTTATGTGTAACATAGACCACCGGCTAAGGAGGGTCCTGTTTCAGCGTTTCTAAGATGCGCGCAAATTGCCGGCAAAGATAACCATTGCGCAATAATAACTGGAGGTATGTCATTGTTTAAGTATTGCTTAATTCGTGGCGTTTACGTGAGATTCGCCAGAATTTATTGACATCGGACCACCAACGGTTTTCAAGCTGCAAGGTTTTGAGCGAGTTGCGACATCGTGAATCAGTCAATTTTATTCACAACCAGCTAAACGATCACGAGTTAGAAAGCGGAAGGACCCAGGTTCGATGCCCATTCTTTGAGGTATTGTTATAATATGGTTTATCTTACAGTCTATTCGGGGCTCATTAAGCCTACAAGTTGCTTAAAAGCTGTAGATAGGTTATTACAATTTCTGACGATGTACATAATTATAATGTAGATTAAAAAAATAAAAAGGACCTCATCTTTTAATACCCAAGTGTCTCTCTATAATTTAAAAAAAAGCACAAGTAAATGTGTTTATATATTATGGTGATTAAAGCAAATTTTCGTGTCGGAAAAATTTCCCCGGTTTTTTTGTGATGCAGGATTTGTAAAATAACCTTCTTTTTGATATTTTATTTCTATTACACACGGACAGACGGACAGCAAAATGATTGTTCCGTTTTTTTTTAATTTCAGGTACAGAACACTAAAATAGCTAAATATTGGCCTAAGTAGCCTGCAGCATTAGCCATATCTATTCATATCGTCATAAAATCCTGTCGATCGCTTCTATGACGAGCAAAAAATGGCTAAGTCTCGTTTAGTGTACTGGTATGTTGATGATGATGCAGTGGAAGTTCAATATTTTAGGTTACAACGTTCAGCTAACAACATGCAACACTAATCGGTGGTTTTTTGCCTCTGTATCCTGTTTAGTCACTGAGTTTTGGTCTAGTCGGGTCTGATAGTGCGGGTACTGTCCGGCGCAAAAGCGTCTACGTCGAAATAATTGAATAATTTACTATGCAGAGAATCCGGTAGCGGCGCAAGTTTGCTTTTTGGGTAATCTTTTCGTGAAACGATGGTGCCGAAAAGTATTGAAAAAAGATATTTCAGCACAGCTTCATCATTTATATTTTATACCATTACAGCGGCAGGTAATTTTTTTGAGCAACGAATCAGCCTGTCTACTCTTATAATTCTTGGCACCGTTCTGCAATGTCATTACTCGTAAGAAAACGGGGCTAGAGCAACTTGTTTACAAAGAGGCAAGTTTAACAAATTACAAGGTACTTTTACCGTCTGATTCTAGGACGTCTAAATATATTAAATACAGGACAGTGGTATTTTTTAATAAATTGTATAAATTTGGAGACTCTAAAACAAAATATTATTACGAGGCCTAAAAAAGGGGTTGCTATACAAAGCTCTGAGTATCGATTTAATTTAAGTCCGATTGTGCATCACTGTACTTGCGCAGTTCATACGTAAGTACTTTATAAGCGCTTTTTAATCTAGTCTTTTTCATATAAACTATCGTTATCTCTATATTTTTAATAATTTGACGCAAATAGTTTTGGAGCGAGGTTACTTATATAACTAAAGGAACTTTACCAGTTCTAACGATATGAGATGCTAATTCAGTCATCATTGTAATATCATCGTCTTTTTTTTCATCGTATTGCTGGGCGCTGGTCCATCGCTGGTATCAAGTTTCTTCCCAGGCTTGTTTGTTAGACCACGTGTAGATTAGCAGGCTTCACAGAATTATTGTTGACGACCGAATGGCGTAGTGGTAGCGAACCTGCTGTCTGCGCCGAAGGTCGTGGGTTCGATTCCCACTACTGGTAAATGTGTGATGAGCATGAATGTTTTCCAGTGTCATTATTTATGTATATTAGTACGTATGTATATCTATCAGTCATCTAGTACCCATAACACAAGCTATCACTTACTTTGGGGCTAGATTGCGATGTGTAAAATGTCCCGCATATATTTATTTATTTATTTATTATAGCCATAGGGTACTAAAGTGTGCTTGCTACGATCTTCTCTTGGCGTTAAGATGAACAAAACGGGTCTTCCCACCATTGAGTTTTCGCAATTTATGACGTAATCAAACATATTAGGTATCTAGTAGGCTCATTGCAGTCAAATTCCGGGAATAGCAATGTCATCTTCAGGAATTTATATTGAAAACGTATAGCTGTAATTCAAAAAAAAACTGACGATAAAATTTTACCATAATTACTTAACTATAGATCGACTTTACAAAATAAGCGACTTCTACAGAAGGCAAGCGTAGACGTTAGAAACCGCTAGTACAATAGTATAAATGATAGGTATTACCTATATTATTATGACTAATTTAGTCACAAGCTCACTGACTATAATATCCTTGGCTCGGTCATTGCCATAATATTTTCAAGGAAAATATCCTTTTGCAAATAATATTGAGATAGGCTCCGAATTAGGCTAATAATAATATTTCATTTAATTAGGTATGTTTATACATATAAATCTAAATTAAAATGTTTATTCTTTCACATAAGTCTAACTTACTTAAGCGCCTTAAGAATCGTCAGACTTTACTGCCACGTTCGGCACCCATGTTTTGCACTGAGAAGAACTGGCGAGGAACTCGGCTCTTGCTCTCGGCTATAACCTCTCTCTACTCGTAGTACATCATAGAACAGAACTTTCGTCAGTATTTTGTTTTAAATAATTCACGTTTCATCAATGTATGGGCCCTGGGCCAGGTCTATGTACGGTATACTTGGGTATAGCCCAGATCACAATAAACAGTTTTTACCTATATATTTTCTTTAAAAATGGCTTTTTTCGGTGTACAAAACAAATATTTCTGCTTATAATTGCAACACTTAACAAAGATTCATCATGGCGGTAACATGTCTTTCATTGTGAATTGACATTTGACTTGACAGATATCCGCAACAACCATAGATTTTTCAGATCATAGATATTTTAATCTGTGATATAGATTCGATATATGGATATTAAATCAGAGCATCTGATTCGGATACGATACTCACAAAAAGCAATACGACTGAGGATACGACCCAGTCCTACAGAACACAATTGACAATTGACATTGAAGTGACAAGCTGTCAGTTTACGTCAAATCCTTGGTCTTAGGTCGAATCATATGACGCAAGCGAGACGCCATATTGAAAATCGATCATAAATAATGAAAAGAAAAATATTTTTGTACACCTAAACTATTCGTTATAACTAAATAATTATATTTTTCCCGAGAACAACAGATTTTATTTAATTTTTTAAGGTACCGTACAAGACCTAGCCCAATTTGAAATGTCTCCTTTGGTATAGTTTTACTGACTAAGTTTTATTTAAACGAAACTTAGTACCTTCTTGAATGCAACCCCCAGTGAGAATTATGCTAAGTTTGAACACGAGAAGACGTGATCGTACTAGCTACACAGCATCGCGCACATAGCTAAAAGGCTTGACAGTGTTTATTGGTAGCTAGCTTTGACTGGAACCTCATAACAGAAGCCAAATCTGAGCCTGAAATAAAACTTAAAACACAAGCGTTGTTTACGGTAACGGTGGTAGGTATGGTAACGGTAACGTGTTCAGTGGTTTTTACACATCTCAAAAAGTTTTTATTTCAAGGTTGCACAACAGGGTGTGTAGTAATAGGTTACGTAACATAACAGGGTGTATTTGCTATAATCCGCTACTTGAAAAGATTCTGTACGGTATAATATGCAGGAACACTGCCCACATGAAACACCACACACAATTTTCCAACACTTTCTTTGACGCACGTTTCGTCCCGAACCGGGACATCCTCAATCCTATTATAGCAAAACAAATTAATCTGTCCTGCTAATTATGGATTTCCGCAAAATAACGCCTGCTTCCATTCAATATATAACAGGGTGTGTTTAAACTGTCGCGAGTTCAATTGTCTTTTCCCATTTTTACTGCACTAGTGTGATATTCTTAACTGTGAGATAGGTGAGCCGTGGCAGAGCTTCGTGTGTAAAGCTCTTGTGCACGAGACGGCGTCTTTTTGTTCCTTTTCAGACGTCTACGTGTTTTCACGGCGCTGTTGGTGAGATGTGTTGTGTTTTTGTGTCCTTTTGTGTTTTTTTTGGTTTTTTATCACATAAAGGGGGTGGGTTAGATACCTGGGGGTTGTTTACGTCTGCCTTCGAATAAATGACACTTTTTTTCTTATAGGTTATGTAGACTACCTTCAAGCGATTCTGTGAAGTATACCTAATTCAGTTTTTTTGCTAGACAAAAATAGTTAAGTATCTACCCAATCGCTTTCCTAATGTACAGAAGTTTAAAATAAGAGCTTACAAACGTGAGTTAACAAGTTTTTAATATCTCTAAAGTTAAAGAACTGATTTTAACGAAACGTCTATTCCCTAAGTTAAAAATGCATAATCAAATGAACATTTATTTATTTATTTATTATTATTTATTTATTTATTTATTTATTTATTTAAACAAACATACATCCAGTTCAAGCTTATATACATTAATGTTTGGCATACTTCCCCACATAGCTTATTTATACCTATACGAGTAGTAATTTTTGGCCCGAGATAGAGTATTTCGCTTTTTTTACAAATCCCACAAAAACTGAATTTTTGGGGATAGTAAGTACCTCATGGTATAATCTATCTAAAATATAAACATCCTAATCAATGCAGAAGTTGTAGCGTAAAGAAGTTACAAACATACAAACGGAAACGGATCCAAACCTAACTTAGCAACAATGTTACATAAATCCGGTAAAATTCATACACTCTTTTTTTTAACTTCGATTAAAAATCAATCACTGTTTAGGCAAGTAAGTTTTTTACGTGAATGCCAATTGAGTAGTATATAACATTTCACGTACTTGATTTCTTCCCAACAGACCGATGTTTTAGTAAGCCGAGCTAGTTTAACCAACTTGACTGTAACTTGAACTACGTTACTCATCTTGTTGAGTTTGAGTGTTGAACATATCGAACTTAAAATAAAATGTGCCAAGTGCGATATAATATGCCTTCTCCCAGTGTCCCATCCTCCCTTCTCTTTTCGGTGGTATCAAAAAGGGGTTTTGTTATTTCTCCCTATAAATTATAAGTTTTTAGCGTTAGCATAAAAAAATCTCCTTTGGTACAGGACTGTCTTGGAAAATGTGTATTTATTAATTATCTCTCATTTATTTTTAATACAATTAAATAATATTTTTAACAATGTTTTTAAAATATTAAATAAAAAAAAATATTAAAAATTGAGTCCACCACTAATCGCCGAGCTTTAAAGCCCAAGCCACCGGTGTTCAGGGATCCAGAGTGAGGAACATCCTTACAATGTGTGCCGTTTTCAGGACCACTGCCTTCTGCATACGGCCCTTGATCCAACAGTCGACCGAAAGCCCCTTTAGATTTATTAGTTATTATTATTATTGGTCTATATTATTATTTTCGTGTATGATTAAGTATCTATATAAAATCATTTAGTTTTCCATGATATAGTCTAGGGCGTTCAAGCTACAAAGCCTGAATATTCGCACTTGATCAGCGTGATAAGCTCTGGAAAACTCTGATTTTGTGACGAGAACTAAATTAAATTTTAGCCCATCTATGGGTTCACAAAAATTATTTAAGACTTTATACTTTCTGATCAAGTCAAGTAAACAAAGTTTACTTTCCAAATACAACTTAAATTCAGCTGAAAAATTCAGGACTCCAGTGATATTAGAAAAAACTTTAAGCTTGTTAACTTAACTTCAGGATTAAGCACGAAGTATTTACTTAACTCGTTTCGAACGGTTACCAAGCTAAGTACCTAGTTGGCAAATGAAAATAGGTTCTTCTTTTAGCTTTTTTAAGTTCGCTTGGATCCTAGAACTATGTAGACGATGTTAAACTTAGTTTTATCCTTCTTTCCGTCTTTAACTATTCGAAAATGAAGTTTTGATAAATACTATTTCGTGTTATCGCATAGTTGAGTGCCTATTGATAAATATTTTGCTATAATTTTCGATAATTTGAATAAGATTAATTTTTATTAAATTTAAGTACGTGTTAGATATTCAGTTGTGAATATGACATAATAAGTTACGAGTATACCTACTCGTATCTAACTTTACAGTAATATTAGCGGCATCTTCGACTAGATCGCATTTAAATTATTTTTTCAAGCAAAGATGATTTTTACACTTAGGGCTGGTATTATAGTTATTTGTTCTTTATAAACAAAACTAGAGCAAGGCGTGATTTAATAAAAAAATGAATAAACGCAGAAATTCCTACAATGAAGCGCGTTGTCCAAAAACGAGGTTATCCGTACCACTGGCAAAATTTTTGTGCAAATAATATTATCACTATGCCGCGACCTTGCTCTCAGATACGCCTAAATAGCGGGCGGACTGATAAAAAAAACTCACCGATTTTTTTTTTTTTGAAAACTTTTTTCACACACAACACTGCACACGTACTAGAGGAGTTTGTCCATAGCGCCGTTAAGTTGGTCGCGCGTGGTCGCAGGTGCCCGGGGTATGCACATCGCGGATCGCCGGCGGCCGCCGACTCGCAACTGGCGCTTACGCAGGCTCCCCTCCCCGCCGCCGAAAATGTGCCGCGAAAAATGGCGCGCGTAAAACTGTAGCACCCCTATAGCTGAGGCTGTATGCTAATCCCCGATCCCCGGCTCGGGCCCTTTTCCGGGGGGAAGGGGCGCAATTAAAAGGCGCGCGTGCGTGCCCCGCGATTAGGAGACGTAATGTCAGTCGTTGGCGATTTTTTTTTGCACTTTTTCCTTTTCCTAGTCTGCGAGGCTGTCTCGTGGATAGATCGATGATCGTCTGCTGAATTAGTGGGGACGTCGTCTGTTTTGCGACTGCATTTCTCTTATTGGGATTTTGATGTTGTTTGCCAGTCTTTTAGTTTGCTTTGTAACGGAGACGGTCTAAACTGTGGTTAGTAGGTACGAGGTGTTGCATAAATTGCGATTCAGATGTCGATTTAGAGGCGGTGATTAGTAACCGAAAAATAAGCGTCATACTCTACAGAATTCTATTATTGTATTTTGTACTCGCCCTGCAGCAACCACAAGTAACAGCAACGGTCTAAAATAAAAAAATAATACTTTCTTACTTTCTGAATGTCTTATTTTTCAAAGTTATATGTGTTTTTGGCAAATAAATATATCTCGCTTGGATGTGTAAGAAAACACCTCGGGGAAACCTAAAATTAAGTCTGAGAGTTTGCTAAGATGTGTAAAGAATGCTTGTGCTAGAATGTGGGGATATTTCACAGCCGAAAACGACGATACTGCTTAGGTTTTTCTTTTAGCTTACGCAGACCATCAGTTTCAATTAAATAAATTTAGTAACGTTATTATGAGAAAGTTGTCGACTCGGGATAAGTAGACGTAGTATCGGGTGCTGGCGATGTTTTGTGCTTTTCCTTTTTCCCAGTCTGCGAGGCTGTCTCGTGTAGATGAATCGATGATAGTCTGTTATTAGATGAATACCTACGTGGCCTTTTTCCAACTGTGTTCTTGAATTGAGATGTCGATTTACAGTTTAAATAAAGATATAAGTACACCCAATCATTAGTTTCCATGAGTGTAGAGTGCCAACAAAATATCGTTGCTCCTTAATTAGAAGCCGTTTCTTATTTTCTTTATTAATTTTGGTGGATCTCGGGTTCAAATCGCAGATAAATCTCTTATTTTTCAAAGTTATGTGTGTTATTGGCAAATAAATATCTCTTGCTTAGATGTGAAAGAAAACATCTAGGGGAAACCTCAAAATAAGTCTAAGAGTTTGCTAAGATGTGTAAAGTCTGCCAACCTTTACGTGGCTATTATTGTCGCCAATCCTTTCTCATTTTTCGACCCGTACTCAGTAGAGGGAGGTAACCTAAGTACTCATTGCTTTTGTAAGTTATGCTTTAGCAATGCATGTGGCTCCAGGGGTGTGATTTTCGAAAATATAAATTCTACATCAGCCAACCATCGACGGTGACTATAGCAACGCAGTCATCAGCAGCCAATTGTCGCCTTGGCTGCAAAACTGACGCAAGTATTAACCAATCAGCGCATAAATATTAGCTCGTCGCTGCTATAAGTATTTTTGCAGAATCAATAGGCAGGTCTTGAGTGCTCAATAATGTCTTTGCGCCAGTACTAATGTGTTTGCGCAGAAAAAAGCTCAACTGCCAAAAATTAGCATTTAAAAAGGCGAAGTTACTAAGTGTTAAACTAGTTAACCTGTCTACGACTGTCTGTCCTCGGCACAATAGACCCGAGGGGTGCAAGCTCCGCTGCAGCGGCGTACCGAGCTCGCACTGCAGAGCCGGCCTATGCCAGTGTGCACGCAGCTTTACCCGCGCTCAAGAGTAATTCACTCTTCACGTCCTTTGTACTTGGGTTAACAGTTAAGTGTCTTCGTAAGTTACACACGCGTGAAAAGTAGTTTTAACGACTCTTTTGGTATGGAAAACCAGCTGACCGCGCAAACGTTATTTTGGCATTTAGGGGTATGAAAAACTTACGACCTATCGAACGTAGACAAAAAATTTAAAAGGTCGAGCCGTTTTAGAGTATTTTGGTTACGAAAACTGTGGTACGAGATTTTTATATACTAGAAGAGAGAAAGAAGATATTATGTCTTGACAATTTCATCAATAAGGAGCATTAGTTAATTCGTAGTTTAATTTTGTTCTTACTTTTATTAATTATATTTGCGAAGATGAAGTGCAGAAAAATAAATTTCACGATTTCAATGGTCTAATTTCGTTCAATTCTAATAATTAATTATTTTTAAATTGCTTTATTTTAAAATTCAGTTTTGCAGTGTTTTTTTTTGTTTTAATAACATTAATAAATAATTTACTTATAGATTAAATTACCAGTATAATAATATTAAAGAACTACAAAAAGAACTTAAATAAAACATTGAAAAGCTAAACAAACTTTTTATTTAACCCTTTTTTCGAAAAATGTAATATTTACGCGGAAACGTTTTATACTTCCGGTTCACATCATCCAAATATCATCTAAATAAGTCTACGCGTAATAATAATAGAAACATACACTTAAATAGCAAAATATATTCCTATTTATATTTAAATATCTTTATAAGGTCAACGGATTTGAGTGCATCGGCTGTTGATCTCAGAAATAAATTAGTTATGCAAGAATATGTCATTGCGAGGTCTGATCGCACTTGCAACTTGGCTGGACCCTCGCCGGCGCGTCTGCCGTCCAGTAGGATTTACATCATAATGGGTACAGTCAGATTACAATACAAAGGGGCTAGCTAATTGTTCGAGATAGATAAAAATCGAGTTCAACGTAAAAATAAGTAATTGAAATCCAATTCAAGAAGGGTTAGTAAAAGTAAGTTTGATTTTATTTTAATTGTCGTTGCATTTTTTTGTGATGTGATTTTTTTGTGTATGCTAACAGTTGTCCGTGAGTTTGCCTGCTTGTATTTTGCGTTTTAGAAAATTACGTACGAACTTTTAACCCTATTTACGGACTCTATGATTATGCCCGTAATAATATTTACAGTTTTTACAGAATTTTACAAGATTACGGCATTCAAGAGACTTTTACTTTGAAAATCCTGTTTTAATAACTAAAACCTTTATCGAAAAGAGTTGATAAAATCTATGCAAGTTCTAAAATAACTTTTAGACTGATAGACATAATTCTTAAAACATGTTATTTATGATTAATTAGGGAATGTTTTAACAGAATTTTGGAATTATAGTCAGACAGAGTATTTAAATATTTTTTATGGTTAAAATAGTGAATTTTGCACTTACCTGCGTCGCCGGCCGGCACCGCATGAAGACGCAGCTCAACAAAAACAACCAACAAAACATCAACAAAGTCACTGCGAGTCAATGTCCGGCGAACAAACAAAACGGCGCAGCAAACTTACTACTAACCCGAGTGTTGACAAATTCACAAATCGAGACTAGGTCGCGGGCAGAGGAATTCCGAATTGGGAGTCGCCGTGTCCAATGAACGGGCGGCCGAGCGGCCAATCCGTCACGACGCACGCCCGCTCACACACGTGAGAAACTTTGCGAACTTCGCTAAACTTTCCAGCGCCTTTCGCCGCGCCACAACCCCGCGCGCCCTGCGACCGGACCCTTAACTAAGCTCGCGATGCTTAAAGCATTCAAAATTAATTGCCTCTGCCTGATTATTTTTTTATTTTATTTTTAATCCGGTCTTTTTTTTCGCAAGCGACCACCCGTCCGGTCGGGTCCGGCCGGTCTGCAATATTAACACGCGCCGCGTCCACCTTTTGTAATGAAACGTTCACACATGCTTCCGCATTACCGTCCCGATGCCATCAATAATGAAGCCGGGCGGGAAAAAACAAAACGGGGCACCTCTCCCGTCGAGGCGCCCGCCGACACTACAGCCTCCTCGTCAAAGATCAGAATTGCATATCTGGGTTGCGTTAATGAGCGGGGGGGATGGGGCGGGGGTCGAAAAAGTGGCACCGCTCGCGCGCGAATATAAATTCATCGCCAAAAAATCATTACGCGGGGGGTGGTATTACGGCTCTCTGCGCGGGTTTGTTCGTATAGTTTTTAAATCGGGCTCTCACTCGTCGGCGAGGCGCCGCGGCGCTTGGCCGCACTCTACTGCCTCGCCGCCTCGCGCCTCGCCGCCTCGCCGCCTCGCCGTAACTATCACGCATGCACTTCACAAACTTCTTTTACAGCGCACTCCAACTACGAACAGATACCCCCGAGACGTCCGTCTCGTGCATACCTTAAAAATTCCTTCACCGATCGGACGATCCAACTTTTTGAAGCCAACTCGGATTTTTTTATTTAATCAAAAGTACTTGACTGCAATTACCGGTAAGTAAAGACGCATCTAAAGATTTTATTCTGCCGTAATGGCCCTAAAACACAGTAATTTTGAAAAAGTCGCAAAAAAAGTATCATAGACGATTATATTTAACGGAAAATTACGTAAAAATGTGTTATTGCGTTTTGGAGCGTGCACGGCAGAATTGTGTTAATAACTCAAAATGGGTACAAGTGACACCCCTGTATGTTGGTACACTTTTGCGGCAATGACGTACCTTGCCGGTATACTGTTAAACGAAACCGAAACGATTGCACATTGACGAACAATAGTTACTGTTGTTTAGAAAAAAGAGTGATTCGGAAATTCGTCTCTTCGGCGACGATCGCAATCAATTTGTGCGGAGGAAGGAATACTTCCGTGCAGAGGCGCTGGCTGCGTGTGTGTGTGTGAGAGGCAAATTAAATCTAATACAAAATTGCGTTTTATGTTCACGCTAGTGCGTACGCGTGTGCGTGTAGGGGCACAATGCTCGCGTCGTGTACACTCGGCTCCGGTATTCCTTATTAGGCCTACTTATCTATTAATTAATAGAAGGGAAATTTTAATCTATATTTATAAACAGGCTTCAATTAAAGCCTCTTATAAAAAGTTAGAACACTCCTGTCAATTTCGGAAAGCAGTGCACCAAGAACAACTGGCATTAAACTTGGTTCTTGCTTTTTTTCAAAATGTACTTACTTGATTCATCTACCACTGAATTGGTTTTGACATAATGCTTTTTATTCTTGACTTGAAAATGATAACTATTTTTACTTGAAAACGAATAACAATATTTTTCGAATTGTCGTATCGTGTAGCCCTGCAGGATGTCGAATACGTAGCGCGTTCGTAGCGGGCGCCCAAATGCGTCTACGCAAGTCGTCTACGCGCGTAGACGGTAGGCCGCTACGAAAACCCTGAACTTCAATTTCCAACTTAGCTATCATGCATGGGAATTATGAGATAGCACCGATACAAATAAAATCTCTTTGGTTACCTTCTCTAAAAGTTAAAAAAATATATTGTAGAGATTTTGTTGTTAGTCTAAGTTTTTAATAAAATTTTAAAATTATCAACAAAAACGTGTTATTAATTCCTTAAACACACTTTTTGACTGCTTTCTCTATTTGTAATAAGAGTTTAAAGATTATTATTATTTTTTATTTGGGATTTTATTTTAACACTATACCTATTTATTACATTTACTAGAAAGTTTTTCAAAGCAAACTTAAAGAACGAATGACAAACAACAAATATAATATATGCAAAATTTTTCATTTTATATAATTGTTATTGGATTTCCCTCTAAAAAGCGAACTTATTCAAAAGTGAATGGATGTTCTTAAAACACAGTTTCGAAACATAGATTTTTTTCTATATTAAAACGTATATCAATAAAAAACTGCAATCGAGCTAATTAGTAATTACAAACGATTAGTAATAACGAATCGACTTCAAAGGCACCGCCGGCACTGCACAGACACTAGACAGGATCGGCACAAAGGATGATACCTCAACTACACATTAGCATAATGCCACCGACTGTACTTTAAAAACCCACACAAACTTAATGTTAAAAATGAATTACCAACACAGACTCCCTGCCTCCCTGCTACACTCATTTTCATTTCGATGTTTTTGGGTTTTTGCGCAGATGGGGGTCTCCCCCACCCGACGGGGTCTCACCCACCCGCCCTATGAAAATAGGATATATTTTTATGTTTTATTTGCCGGAAGCTCGAAGCTTAGTTGCATGTTTATTAGAAGTTTTTATTAGTAGAAACAATACGGATGTTATTTGGTGCGGTTTTTTTTCGTTTTCCCGGGCACACTGGCGGGTGGATGATTTGCGACGACGGCATATCGGCGCAGTCACGGAATGTTTGTTTTTGATTAGGGCTTAAGTTGTAGTCGGGTTATGGCTTGCGGGGATTGTCATCGCGATAGTTGGCTGCTACTATCTTTACTTGGTTTTATTATCATGACAATTGACTGGTTCGTATACATGTACACGTGATACCATCCCTGCAACAAACAGTCGCTGCACGCGGGGCAATAAAACGGGGGAAACGGGACGGCGCTTGTTGCTTAATGCTGCCGTAAACCCGTAAGTGCGATATAGTACGCAACAGCAGGTCTTTTGCATAATTTTATTGCTCCACGGGCAGCGACTGCAAAACTAGTTTAGTTAATGAAGAATAGTTTTTTTACAGGCTGCCAATCCAAAAGTCTCGATAGGAAAAAAAATGCATTCCATTACAAAAATTTAAATCGGTTTAGTAGTTGCAGCGAGGAGTAACACACACTCCTCCCTGCAACCACTAAACCGATTTGACTGAAATTTAGAATGAAGATAGGTTGTATCCAGGATTAACATGTCTCTCGTAAAAATCCTCAAATTTTCCCCCCTTTTTATGGAAATTGAATACAAATGGAATGAAAAAATAATTTTCATTTTGTATAATTCAATGTTGTTGGGCACTTACTTGGCTTTGTAGAAACTCTCACGGAAATCTAGAAACGGAACCCTTATTGGATCAATTCGTTGTCTGACTGTTTGTTTGTCCTTCTCTCTGTCAGGCCACTATTGTACCTTTTTTTCAGCTATCAGGTCAAAACTGATAATTGATGTCTATTTTATTTTATTGAAACCGGATAAAATAATAATAAGAGAAATGAGAATGTAAAATAAATACGAAAAAAATGTAATGAACAATTCTAATTTCAAAGATTTCCAAATGAGGTTTTATCAAATTTTGTCTTTCGGTTTGTAGGGATTGTCTATCTAAAACGCCACTCCACTATATTATTCTTTCAACGTGTAAGTGTAAACACGTGGAGGAGCATTCATTTCTGATAAGACGAGAATCCTGGACAAATGAGACCTAAGAATTGTGTCCGAGTGATAAGCACAGTGCAGTGCGTCGTATGATATTTTAATGCAAAGTTGTGGGTCGCGCTGCATCTGAAATAGGCAGGCGTATAAGTACCACGTAACATCTTATGTATCTTGCTCATCTCATTTTTTCGTGTAAAAAAACAATCTTATCATTTCCTTACTCTACTTTATGTACGTTCATCAGGTTACCACTTTTGACTCAATGCTTTTAAACATGAGCTATTTCAAACATTCATAAGTTATATTTCAAAGATTCATAAGTTTTAGGTATCATGTACCTAATGTTTTTTTATTACAAGCTTTTCTTTCGTTTCACCTCTACCGATGTTTGTTTGCTTGTTTGCTTGTTCGTTTGTTTGTCTGTAATCAAATCTTACAACATAAATTTGACCTAACCAGGAAGTTACCCATTTAGCTGGAATTTTGCATGCATGTGTAAATCGGCTGACAATGCAAAATTATTGTCACATGGAGCTGATCTGATGATGGAACCGAAAAGTGGCCATAAGGGTAGGTAAACGACGCAACCCCATCGAGTTTGGGCTCGTCTAATTCGTCTTGACGAGTACTTTGGTGCTAGATGGTAACCAGAGTCTGATGATGGAGCTTCATGATGGCAATAATAGGTACTCAGTAATTAAAGGATCGATGCCTTTGAGATGTGGTGCTGGAGGAGGATGCTTTGCATACCATGCACAGCCAAACGAACGAACATCTCGATCCTAAAGCAACTGCGTGTTAGCACTAGGCTCTCGACAATCTGTTACCAGAGGATTCTTAGTTATTTTGGTCATATTGCCCGCCGCCTTGCAGATAACTTGGAGAAACTTATAGTTGTGGGCAAAGTGGAGGGGAAGAGACCACGCGGCCGATCATCTAGCCGATGGTCTGACCAAGTGAAATCACTCACGGGCCTTCCTTTCGCAACAGCCATCAGGAAAGCCGAAGATCGAACTGTTTGGAGGGACGTGGTTAAGAACATAGCGAAGGAACTGCAGTGCGGACACGACCTTCAGTAATGAAGATTGACGACCGAGGAGGAGGAATTAAACGTAATAACCCCATCGAGTTTGGGCTTGTCTGATTCCCTTAACGATTACTTTGGTGTTAGATAGTAACCAGGGTCTGGTGAAATTCAGGTAAAACTTACAAAAGCTACTTTTTAAAAATTCAATATTATTTTGTTTTGTTTAGGTCTTGATATTAGAACTAGATTGTAGAATGTTTGCACTTGAAATCCTAGGGCTTAAGTGCCACAATGAACAAAGCTCTCAAGCGGTATAACACGTCGCTTAGTTGTGAGACAGGAGGGTTGCAGCCAGCTCATTTATGTAGTTAACTCGAGGTGAATTGCACGCATTTTTCAAAGTGTATATTAGCAGATGTAGATTGTAGTGGTCTAATCATTAGAACACTGGACTTTACTCTAGAAATTGATATTTTTAATACGCTTTTATCAACTTCAATTGTAATTATGTAAACAAATCTTAGAAGTCGGTAAAAAAGTTTTAACTATCAAAATTGCAATTATTAAAATATTATTGTCACATTTTGTAATAACAGATTAAAAAAGTGACACTAGATAATTTAGTTTAGCGAGTATATGACCGTAACATAATTTAATTCCAAGATTTGTTTACATAGCTAGTCAGTTACAAGTACAGAAGCTAATAAAACGGAGATGCGCAACATAATTTCGCTCCATTTCTATTTTTTTAATCCTATATAGGCTAGCGCTTGACTGTGATCACACCTACCAACGCACATATAATGCATTTGTATCTTACTTAGTTACTTATATTACAATTTCCTGTCTTGGTAATCAAGTCATAACTAAGGAGAGAAACTGTCGCCTGAAATACAGGTACCTACCTAGTTCATGGGCAGTTGTATACAAATTTGCACTCCATTGAACTTAGATTTAAATATTTTTTGTTGATGTAATTTTTCTATAAATGTACATTACCGGATGAAAAGTGATGATACAGTCTAAGGTGGAGCGCGCTTGCCTAGAAGATGCCTATTCACTCTTGATTTAAAGGCGCCCGGATTGTAAGTGGCAGGAAAGACACTGCCTGGGAGGGTATTCCAGGCTTTTGCAGTGCGTATCAAGAACGAGGAATCAAACCGCTTCGTACGCGTCTTTGGTACGTCGACTATGTATGGGTGGAAGCCTTTACGATGCCTTGCCGTTCTATGGTAGAAAGGTGACGGGGGAACCAAATTAAATAGTTCCTAAAGCACACTCTCCGAAATATATTCTATAGAATACCGACAGACAGCTCTCCTTAGCGATCCTTAGAGATCTTCTTAACGTTTCGCAAAATGCCACATGTCTAGGGGGTGTTTAAAAGAACTACCGAAACGCAAGTACTTCCTTATTGTTATGAAAAAGCGGCTTAACCCTTGCTATATTCGTAATGAGCGCGGCGGGCGCGGGGGGGCGGGCCTCGGTGGGCATAATAAATTCATTTGCTAGTTTTTCCAATAATTCCCGCGATTGGTGGAAAAATGCGCTGCTTTTCATATTGAATTGGCCGGCCATCGCTTTATCTCTTTTTATCGCGGGTGAAACAAGTTTTAAGCTTGATTTGGTAGGAGCACTGCTGTGCCCCCACATATAACTCACCTATGATTGTGGAGTAAGAATCGACCTCCCATATAAGTGTAAAGCTTGTAGACGTCGCCTTGTTGAGCGTTGGGTCCACTTTGAATGACGCCACGTTGGGGACCCCTGGTCAAAGATATCAAACTCTTGAAATTTACATTTAAAGCTTACTTACATAAATTGAGAATTTGATTCCAATTTTTTTATTACTTTTTTATAACTAGGATAAAAATATAATGACGTTAACTCAAAAAACTAAGCGGAACGTGTATTTGCCGAGGTCGGTTTACGCACGCTGCGGGATATCAGCTGGTGGAGGATAAACCTACCACCAGCCTATGTACAGTGGACGCAGGCTGAGACGATGTTGACACTCACCAGTCAACTTGAACGCCACGTCCGCCATGCCCAGCTTGTTCTCCGCGCGGAACGTGTAGTTGCCGAGGTCGGACTTCAGTGGACGCAGGCTGAGACGATGTTGACACTCACCAGTCAACTTGAACGCCACGTCCGCCATGCCCAGCTTGTTCTCCGCGCGGAACGTGTAGTTGCCGAGGTCGGACTTGAGTGGACGCAGGCTGAGATGATGACACTCACCAGTCAACTTGAACGCCACGTCCGCCATGCCCAGCTTGTTCTCCGCGCGGAACGTGTAGTTGCCGAGGTCGGACTTCAGTGGACGCAGGCTGAGACGATGATGACACTCACCAGTCAACTTGAACGCCACGTCCGCCATGCCCAGCTTGTTCTCCGCGCGGAACGTGTAGTTGCCGAGGTCGGACTTCAGTGGACGCAGGCTGAGACGATGATGATACTTATCAGTCAACTTGAACGCCACGTCCGCCATGCCCAGCTCGTTCTCCTCGCGGAACGTGTAGTTGCCGAGGTCGGACCTCAGTGGACGCAGGCTGAGACGATGATGATACTTATCAGTCAACTTGAACGCCACGTCCGCCATGCCCAGCTTGTTCTCCGCGCGGAACGTGTAGTTGCCGAGGTCGGACTTGAGTGGACGCAGGCTGAGATGATGACACTCACCAGTCAACTTGAACGCCACGTCCGCCATGCCCAGCTTGTTCTCCGCGCGGAACGTGTAGTTGCCGAGGTCGGACTTCAGTGGACGCAGGCTGAGACGATGATGATACTTATCAGTCAACTTGAACGCCACGTCCGCCATGCCCAGCTCGTTCTCCTCGCGGAACGTGTAGTTGCCGAGGTCGGACCTCAGTGGACGCAGGCTGAGACGATGATGACACTCACCAGTCAACTTGAACGCCACGTCCGCCATGCCCAGCTTGTTCTCCGCGCGGAACGTGTAGTTGCCGAGGTCGGACTTCAGTGGACGCAGGCTGAGACGATGATGATACTTATCAGTCAACTTGAACGCCACGTCCGCCATGCCCAGCTCGTTCTCCTCGCGGAACGTGTAGTTGCCGAGGTCGGACCTCAGTGGACGCAGGCTGAGACGATGATGATACTTATCAGTCAACTTGAACGCCACGTCCGCCATGCCCAGCTTGTTCTCCGCGCGGAACGTGTAGTTGCCGAGGTCGGACTTGAGTGGACGCAGGCTGAGATGATGACACTCACCAGTCAACTTGAACGCCACGTCCGCCATGCCCAGCTTGTTCTCCGCGCGGAACGTGTAGTTGCCGAGGTCGGACTTCAGTGGACGCAGGCTGAGACGATGATGATACTTATCAGTCAACTTGAACGCCACGTCCGCCATGCCCAGCTCGTTCTCCTCGCGGAACGTGTAGTTGCCGAGGTCGGACCTCAGTGGACGCAGGCTGAGACGATGATGACACTCACCAGTCAACTTGAACTTGAACGGCGGGCGAGTGCTGTATTTATTTGGCCGTACATAAAATTTGATGACGTCCTCCTGTAAATCTTGTTTTTTTTTTTTGGGAAAAATTAATCACCACCATTAATTTCATGGAAAAGTCAAAAGTTAAGGAAGCTTTATTCAAATAGGTGCATTTATACACTTTTGAAAAAAATAATAAACAACCATGCAAGCTATAAATTAAGAATGCTTTTAAAATAAATGACATGAGATGTAAACCTCAATACTTTAAATAACATTTCTGCAATGACCTTTTCGGAAAGAGCAAGTACCGAGTTTCTTCGATGCAAACCTGCCTTCCGCACCTGGGGGTAGGGTTTTGACTTTTCGTAAGAGCCTAGATATTATTTAGGCATATGTGAAAAATAAAGATCATTTTCACTTAAGTTCCAATAAATTGATCCCAAAATACTCGTACCTAGAGTTTAGGGGTGAAACCTAGTTTTAGGTTTGATCGGCATCGAAGGCGTAGACGTAGACAACTTATGTCAGATAGAGTTAGGTACCTAGATTTACGTTCGTTTGTGGAACAATATACATTTCGGTGCTTACCTTTCCCAGTCTCTATCCTTCCAAATCTGCAACAAAAGTAAATTATACAGATTTCAGTTGACCCGGCAAACTGACAAACGCTGTTTTGACATATAATTAATAATTATTTCTCACTTATGGGTATGAAAAATAGTTTACGGCCTATTCTCGGACTAAGGAATATAACAAAAAAAATTAAAAATATTATATGTTTAGCTATTTTGGAGGAGTTTTGTGACAAATTCAATTGCGCTAGAATTTTGCATAATTGGATATTGGAAAAACTGATGTCTACTTTCAAAAATCAAATCTATATAAATACAGAAATCATATATCACAAATACAGAAATCACAAAATATTCTTGGATACACAATTTGAATTCTTATATGAGACCGTGGTTATAAATATTTGTCAATTCGAAACATACAGCGGGGCTAGACAAAGTAACAGTCGTTTAGCGTTGACGACAGTAGATAAAAATGTATGAACCAAGTGACTGCAGAAAAAGCACGTGACCGAATGAAAGCAGAATCTACTTAATGCTTAGCGTTGTTCACTGTCGGCTGTCAATTGTCATGCGAAGTACGCCAAAAGTTATCTACAAGGTCTGCGAGAACGCCAGGGAGCGTTCAAATTGTCGTAGTCGATTTTCAAAAAAAGCGTGTTTGTCTCTATACGGTCACGTGGTTTTTCTACAGTCACTTGTTTTGTCCATACATTTTTATCTACTGTCGTCAACGCTAAACGACTTTTACTTTGTCTAGCCCCACAGGGGTTCTAAGGCGTCCTGCACTGTGTAGACTGTAGAGCCTGTAAAACATTACAAAAGGTCAGCTAAAGTAGAAAATTAGAACAAATTCGCAATTTAAACAGTCGATTTTATTCAAGAACACTTGCAAGATAAGTTTTAGGTATACATTTTGATATACTTACTTAAGGCACATATGCTTATTTGAAAGTAAGAATCAATAGATCTACTTAAGTATAGGTTAATTTTTTAAATTTCAAAATAAATATTAAATAAAATAATGTATTTTACAAAAACTAAAATTATATTTTTTTCATATTGAATAAACAATAAGAAAAGTCTCGTAAATTTAGTTTTAAGTCGATTTGAAGTTATCACCATACTTATGCGACAAATATCATATTGAAATTTTAAAAGAGCCTGTATAAGGCCTATGTGAAATAAAGATATTTTGACTTTGAACCATTATTACGAGTTTCTTTAGGTATTGGAGATTTAAGGCAATGCTTGATTTTCAGAACTGTGTTTGAGATTTTTTTCATCGAAAGTATCGGCCTTTTTTTACTAATATCCTGTATTTTTTGCTGTATGGTTCTAATGTACTGTTTTCCAAAGCACGTGCCTTAATAATACTATGTAAATAGCACTGGGTAAGTTATATAAAATTTGTTACAATATTGTTTTATGCAAATAGCAAAAATACATATTGAGCCACTTGTTTAAACATATAAAGTCGCAATATAAATAGGTAATAATATTACCTATTTATATTGCGACTTTATGTAATGTCATTAGAAATGCCATCTGTTTCAACTCAGACTATTATTTGAGGAGAGGAAGTGTTTGGTCTAAATTTTGCAGGTGGTTTCTGAAGGTTTTTCTTCGCACCAAACTATATTATGTTAGAAGGTTAACGGTGTAGAAGCCGTATTTAGGCGATTTTGAATGAAGTTTTATGCAAAAACTATAAAGACAATTACTTTCAAATTTACACGTCATGTATTTTGGGTCTTTAATCTAAAATCTCTAAGACAAAGATGATTGGACACGATTGGATAAAATTTTCTCGATAGAAAGTTCTCCCAAAAGTTGCTCCAAAATCTCAGTTTTCCTGTTTTTCATCGCAAACTGCAATTGATGTAATTGTAACTTTTGTTTTAATGTGTCGGTAATAATGATATCAAAAAACGCTAAGAAACAGATTTTCGTTAACCAGCTTAGTTTTTGAGTAATTAGGTAAAAGGTCGTTTTTCTGTTATATTCTTCCGCGACGCTGCATGTCGCACCTACCAAATCTCCGTGAGATTGAGAAAGACAAAAATAAATTCAATAAATCCCCTTAAGAGATACCACTGCACTCGTCGCCGTTCCCTTTTAACCGACTTACAAAATCAAAGGAACCCTTAACCATTCTGTGCTAGTTAGAACCGTTTTTTGATGTCATTGCGAGCAAACGACCAAATGTCCTGATGTTAAGCGATCACCACCGCTCACGGACATTTGCAGCACCAGAGGTACTGCATATTATGCGTTGCCGGATCTTAAAGAGTTTGTTTATCCACCCCTTGAATAACTTTATCTTATAGTTATGCTACATTGCTGCTAGTAGCTGGTTCCATAATTTGTACATGCGTAGAAAGAAGGATCTGGCCTGTGTTTGAAGTGAACTGAGCATACCGGGTCCATGGGCGGCGGTGATTGCTTAACATCCAGGATGACCCGCTTGCTTTTTGCTTGCGTTCATTGCAATGCAAAGAAAGGAAGTCAGTTAATATAATCACGTGGGTCCGCGCCTGTGAATTTTTAGTTATCTTAAAGAAGGTATGTTTTTTTTAATGTATAAGGTTACCTTTGTAAGCCATGCACGTTACGGTTTACCGGAGAGGTCTACCGGTACCGGAGGCCTGCGCAGGTAAACCGGAGCGTGTATGCCGCCCGACCTGTGCAGCAGGGCTAGAC
The DNA here is from genome assembly GCA_036785405.1 of Coenonympha arcania. NCBI lineage: Eukaryota > Metazoa > Arthropoda > Insecta > Lepidoptera > Nymphalidae > Coenonympha > Coenonympha arcania. The sequence goes on along the minus strand of CM072067.1, from coordinate 16,192,834 downwards.
AATGTCACTTAAGCGTTTGGCGTTAACGCTAGTCGCTAGTCGACAAAAATGTATGGACAAAACAAATGACTGTAGAAAAACCACGACATTAATTAACTAAACACGCTGTGTTTGAATAATTAACTACGCTAACTTCAACGCTCGCTGGCGTTCTCGCGAAGCTTGTAGATAACTTTAGCGTACTTCGCTTGACAATTGACAGCCGACAGTATCAAACACAGCGTTTTTAGTTAATTAATGTCGTGGTTTTTCTACAGTCATTTGTTTTGTCCATACATTTTTGTCGACTAGCGACTAGCGTTAACGCCAAACGCTTAAGTGACATTGTCTAGCCCTGCTGGTTTTTTGACCTGCGCAGGCGACCGGAGCAAATTCGAAAATCGATTTTACTCCGGTCACCCGTACGGTGAACCTGTGCGTGTGTGCGTACCTGCGCAGGTCGTCTTCAAAAGGGAGCCTGAGATTTTACCATAATGCTTAAAGTTGAGTGAAACCTGAGAGAAAGCGTTAAAATTTTCCCTAGTCCCACATGATCATTCCCTTCTGAAATTATCTTATTTAGGGAAATAATTCCACTCTTCGCGAAGTATTTTTCCATTGATCGCGGCTTCCCCTAAGCATCTATATTCTATACATTTTCTTATTCTTAGTTGGCAGTCGCACACATTAGCGCGCGCGAGTGTGTGTAACCCCCTAAATTATTTCGACATATGCAAATTTGTACTCACCTACAGATGTTGGCAAAGATTGTGTAGCGTACAGACTCGGATTTAAGCTAAATTATTTTCTCCCATTTCTTTAAAAAAAATAATAAACAGTTTTTACGAATTTATTTAACTTAAAACTTAAGAAACTGTTCTAGATAACAACATAAGTTGCTTTCAGTGATCCACAGTTTTTTGGTGAAGCGTTAATAGTGGTTTAGAATAAACTATTGTACATTAACAAAATTTTTTTATCACAATTTATCTCGTTAGTTTCATGTAAACACCATTTTAATTGTATGAGAACTAACAGGATGTAGCGTTTTTCTTGCGGAGTTAATGCAGTGTCAGTTATTCTATCGCGAAGCCGTAATGTATTAGATAGGTACTATGTTTCGCTTTGAAAGACACGGTAAACCGACGTGATTACTGGGCGGAATGTGATATAAGAACTGATATATCAGAATGCTGAGCGCAATGCAGTGTGTCGTATGATATAGCAATACAAAGTTGTGGGCCGCACTGTATCTCGCATGGGCATAATAACTTAACATCAGTCGAACGTCTTGCTCATCTTTGTTAATAGAAAAAAATTGGTTGTCTGTAAAGTCGGTTTACGGACGATAGATTTACGTGATAACGTCATAATTGGCCTCTCTATCGTTTGTTTTATCGTGCCTCTCTATCGCTTGTTGTGCGCTCTCGCTTGCACGCACAGGCTCAGGTGGAACGTTACGCGGAACGTTACTATTTTCATGTGCGTTGCTAGTGTTCATCAATTTATTAAACGTTATCACGTCAAAAAGCGTATAGTAGGTATAAACCATGGTACAGATATGACATAATGCCACCTCTACGGGTTTCTCCATTTCCTAATCTACATGAACACACCTAGCGACGCGAATCTCCCAAAAAACGGAGCGGCGCAGTTGTAAAATTGTCTAACTACCCTCCCCCAGCCCGCGCACTCATTACAGCGCGTGCGTGGGCCTCACATGATGTTGTAGGTCGCGGGATACATCTTAAGATCCAAGCTACCGACAACCGACGCGCGACGCTTATCGTCGGTTATATTATCGGTTAGTGGGGTCACAAGTTTGTCTATACGGACAACCACTTTACAATTAATGGAGTACGTGTATATTAAGAGAATAGCAGTTAATGTGGATAAGTTCAAACACGTTTTCTATAGCGAGAAAATTGGACAGAAAACATTATCAGTCCGATGTAGCGATAGCCAAATTCTCGGAGGCCGTTTTATCGTTTGTTGGCCGTCGCATATCGTGGAGACAGATCACTATTTAAATGCAATAAACGATTGTCGGTAAGGTAGAGAAATGACCTTATATTAGCTAGAACATATAACAAAAGCACAAAACAAACCTAAGACACAAGTGTCCACCTAGTTTAGGGGCAGAAGTTTCTCACCTATCAATTTAAGGTTAATTCATAAGTTAATTTTACAAGCTGATGATTAATATTTTTACCTTCTTATTTCTGGCTAGTAAAGATTAATATAGAAATATCGGCGTCACTTCAAGTAAGTCCCGAACGTAAACTAGTAACAGGACTTCATAACTGTACCTTAGCTCTTTCAGTATCCAAACAACCATCTAAATTGGTGAAGAATTAACCAGGTTTTGGATGGACACCGATGAAATGGTAAAATCATAGTGGTATAATTGATACCCTCCATCTTTTGTCGTAGGAAGTCTCTTCAGACGTATCCCTCTAACTCAATCGCGTTGCCAAAAAACCATACGCGACTCAGATCGCGATACTAAGCATGTTCATCTCTTTCTAGTTTTGAAAAAACCTCCGCCCGCCTCCCTTCCCCACCCCTTTCCCCCTCTCCTAATTCCTTACATATTTAAATTCCACTTTCAACGTTCGTTGGAGACTCTACATTGTCTCATATGCTTTTTGGCATTTTTTTCCATTTCAACGAACCGACGAAAAATTAACCGCTACGACTTTTCATGTGGATGAGAGGTATTACTAGTAGGCTACAGCTAGATTTAAGTATTTTTTAGGTACTTAATACTAGTTTAATGAAAGGTTACAACCAGATTTTGTATTATAATTTGAATAGGAAATCGGTAATTGATATCGATTTGAGCTAGTTTTTCTTTACAGTACAGGGACGGATAAATCCTCCTGGACTTTCATTTGAGTCAATGAATATGTTTACTTAGTACCTAGGTTTAGTTCTCAAGTCGGCCTGCGTGTACTCTGGTTTATCCAAACGTAGAAACCGTTGATTTTTCCCGGATTACTAGTATGCGTATCAACTTTTGTCGTGAATCAAAAACAAAATATTCTAAAAAGAAATTTATTTTCTTTTCCAATCCGGAATGAATTTGTATGTGCAAAAAATTATTTTCTTTTCAATACACATTTTCCTGTCAATAAGATGTGAGAAGTACAACTCCTTTATAGAATCATTGCTTTGGAATCGTGATTTTTATTAAAAAAAAGTTATAGGAGCTAATGTAGAAGATCCGTAGTCTTTAAAAAAAGTTTTTATTTGATTCAGCCTGTTACTGGATTCTGTACATCTTTCGTCGTCGTCGTATACAATTCACTATGTCAATTAATTAACTACCGATGACTCCTCGATTTTGGAGCGTACCTGGAGATTGTTCTGGAAGTTGTGAGAGTCATACTACACTAATGCTGCGGAATTAAAAACAGTGCTTTTCTATCTAAAATATTTAAACGAGATTCCATACGAAAAAGCTCCGTAAAAAGTCCTCGGGCTTAGAACTCTTTACGGCTAGGCTTCGTGAGCTTATTAAGCTAAGCTGTAAGTTGCATAATGGATATACCCGCATGTTAGGAGGAACGCGAGGTTAAATGAGCTAACGTTATCAAAGAAGGGTTAAGTTAAGTGGGAACCTAAGGTGAAATATAAAATCTTTATAGTACATAAATACGATTGCGTTTATAACTAATTTTAGTATGTTATAGCTCTGATTTGGTACCGTTCTACAAATTTTCAGGTCTCCATTAATATCTGCTTTATAAAATTTAGTTCCCTCAGTAGGCATATGTGCCTCCTTCACCTTTCTGCCATAGGACCGCAAGACGCCGAGAGCGGTGGCATCCTTATGTGGTTGACGTCCAACAAACTCGCACGAAACGTTTTTCCTCCACGTTTCTGATACGAACCGCTAAGGTGTGGAACGCCCTTCCAGCCTCCGTGTTTCCAGCCAAGTACAATCTAGGTGCCTTCAAGAGAAGAGTGAATGGGCATTTTCTAGGCAAGCGCGCTCCATCCTAGACCTCATCATTGCTTTCCATCAGGCATGATTGTTGTCAAGCGCAAGCCTATCTTCAATAAAAAAAAAGCCAATTTGAAGTCTTTAAGGTTATGAGCCTAATATTTTTAGAGTAATGACCTCATCTGAGTACTTAAGTTGAAGTATGTAAGAATTACTTTTGCACCCTTCAGTCAAAGTTTGTAAACTACGCGCGCACCATGGGCCACTTCTGCAATATCACCCATCGAAATAGATTTTAAAAATATCCAGGATATTTTTATTTGAGCGACACGAAAAAGTGAAAGTCGGAAGAATTTGAGCGCTTTTTTATGCCGCGAACAAATGAATGAAAAATATTTTTTAGGCCACGCGTCCGTTCGCAATTTTTAGAGATCGGATCCTAAAAAAAATACAAAAAAATGCGTGACTCGACCGTCTATTTTTTGCTTTATTCCCGATGTATCGAGAGTGAAAGGGATTTGAGTTTTTCCGGGGCGTTTTTATTCTAAAATTCAGTTATTTTCCATCGGTGTTTGTAAACAAACATGTTCTCTGAATTCGGTGTACATTCGTCGGCGCTAACAATTCGTTTTCGACACCGTACAGCAGTGTTTAGGACATAATTGCTTGCTGTCCTGCCCCGTTACAATCCGCCAGTACATTTTAGTATTTTCATTTCGAAATTCGCTCAACGCTTTTACCCAATAATGTAATTTGTTTGAATTATTAATTAGTTTTACAAAATAGACAGCAATTGTGTATCACAAAGCTAATTAGCTTTTTAGAATTATGATCGTAATAACTATTTTATGTAACAATAGATGCAAATGCACAATTTTTTCATAAAATTCTTTGTGTTTCTAAAAAAGTGTTTTTTAGAAACCATATTTGAGAATTTTAGGTGACGGTATTGTGAGAAAAATAACGCGGCTATCAGAGTATGTCTTGTTTCTAACGTACATGCACGTAAAACTAAGCGATTTGCAATTTGAATGCATTTCAATCTATCAAAGTATTATGGTTATAGTATTTTGTAAGTTTGTATGCACCGGTCTCTCCTTAGGGCATTTTAAGAATTCAGTAAGAGAAATATATTGAGTAATACTTGTGTAATTTTAATTAAAGAATATGGAAGATCATCAGTTCCTAAGTTTATTAATTATTTACTATTTCTGTCGAACCGTTGTCGTTCGAATGAACAATCTCAAAGAGACCAACTACGCAGGAGAATTAACACATTCACATGAATGCGAATGTGTTAATTCTCCTGAATAAAATAAGAGTCAAAAACAAACACACACACACGCACACACACACACACAGACACACACACACACACACACACACACACACACACACACACACACACACACTCACACACAATACACCAATTTCACTAGAACACCGATAATCATATAAATAAGTAATAATAAATAATAACCATTATTCCCTCATAGTTTGTAATACTAGTATAAAAATTATCTTTTGCTGCTTATCTTTTGTTGTCATAGTAAACAGTCTACCTATTGTTCTAACATATTATATCTTAACTGACCCATTATATTGAAGGAAGTACTGCCACCTAAGACACAGGTATCCACCTAGTTTAGGGGCAGTTTCTCACCTACTTAGAAATATATTGAAATATAATATTACTATCAAAACAGGTGAAAACATGTTGTACCATAGTAATAAATTATGTATTTGTTCATGTATTATTGATA